>CM055112.1:37424259-38898346 GCA_029204225.1 Diphasiastrum complanatum | reverse complement strand
AGACGAGTCTACGAGTAGAAGACCTCCTACGAGAGTTCTCAAGTTTTAGAAGAGCCAAATTGAAGCCAGAACCCTTGTAGCATCATTTTGTGTAGTTTCTGTGGCAACTACTCTCGCCAGAATCTCATGTCGCTAGATCTCATTGAGACAAGCTCACAGACGGGTCTACGAGAGTTCATCTTATTCCAATGAACTGTAAGAAGGTTCTAAATGCTGAAAAATATGGAAAATCATCGAAAGAAGAGAACCCTCGCACAAGTAACTCTCGTAGTTCCATTGAGTCCAGAAAGCATTTTCATCAGAGATCAAGTCTTTGAGAGTTAATATTAGGTATTGATGAATTTGTAAGCCAAAAAGTGATGAAAAACACCCATCAGACATCAATAACTTTGAAATATGCGAGCTTTAACCTTTGCCACTTTATATAGAGCCTGATCCATACCAGATCCAGCTTCAGTTAAGAGGGCAAGAGTTACTTCCCAGTAGATCTTAAGATATTAGCCATAATTATCCAAGATTCCATCATCTGATTATCTCGGTAGCATCAACCTCCAACTCTTCCAGTATTTCACACGATCTATTGATTGATCATATTACAAAACTCCACAAATAGCAGATGAAACCAATTGACAGTCCAGTTCGATTAAAAATTGAAGGCTTTCTTGTGAAAAATTGCCAAAAATTGGCAAATCTAGTATTGCACTCATTTAAGGTCCAAAAAGTAGTATACTTTAACATGGTATTTAGAGTGAGCTACAAGAGTCTATCATTAATCTTGTGTACAATCCCAAATTAGCAAGTTTTTGATTTAAAAAACTAATATTGGAGGGGCCAAGTAAAATATCTGATGTTTGGATGAAAATTTGTGGATCAAAAGTAATAAGAGGCTGATTCCGTACTATTCACGACGTGTTTACATGCCTGCAACCGAAAAATAATTTCCATTTTTGCATTAGATCCATAAAAATTCATAATGGTTGATCTTGATTGAGTTTTTTGATGCTAGATCTAGGAGAAAGCATCAACGTTTGCATGGGATCCAAGAAGGATCAAGCAAAGGAGGCCAAGGAGGAGGATCAAGCATCAAGTTCAAAGGCACAAAGACAAGTCAAAGCAAAAATGATTTTGTTGTGGAAAGAAGGGGCATTTTTGCATCCGAATGCTACAGGAGGTAAAGAGCACAAGAGGAGGAGAACAAACAAGGAAACCTTGCACATGTGGAGGAGGAAGATGACGACGAATATCTATTCTTGATGGCATCTACATCCTCAGTGACAACAAGCAATGGCAATTCAAGAGACACTTGGTGGATTGATAGTGGGGGCAAGTTCTCACATGACTTATTAAAAGGACTTTTTTTCTCAACTTTACACTCATTTAATGATGTTTAAAAAGTTTGTTTTTACTGCAAGTGATGAAGAGTGTAGGATAGATGGTATTGTTACCATCTCTTTGTGCTTAGATCCTCAAAACGTATGATCTAGAAAATGTTCTTTATGTACCATCAATACCAAAAATATGCTAAGTGTTGGTCAACTTGTGGAAAGTGATTTGGATGTCCACTTTCGAGCATGGTATTTGTTCCATTTTTAAGAATGACAATTGCATAGCAAAAGGATTTAAACAAGGATACTATTTTTGTCAATAGTTTGGAATAGAGTCCATAAAAGATGAAACATCCATTTGTTTTGGAAATCTTTGTGTCCACATGCTTTGTGAATGATCATTCCAATGTAAGGACCAAAGATTATCCTACTTCAATGATAGGAATGAAGGTAGTGTTTTGCTCTTCAAGTAGAGATTGGTAGAATCTACATGTTTTTCACCAAAGAAATTGTCAATTGTCGAAATATGGTCTTTCAATAATGGAAGATTTGCAAACTTTGAAGAAGCACCTTTTGATCAACACCTTATTCAAATCATTTATGGTTTGGAGTCAAGTGGAGGAGCAAGGTCAAGACCCAAGGACTCCAAGAAAAACTTTGAGTATCAGATGGAGCCATCAAGGCTCAATCATATGGATCAAGCAAGGCAAGTTGTCTTGGCAACATTATTTATGCACTTAATAACTAATTGATGTATCATCAAGTGCACAAAATGCTTTGGAATCCATGGCTTGGCATGATGTATAGTTTTTGAAGTGTGCTACATGTATATAGACACATTTATGGAACAACTTGTAAGGGGATCCTTTGGGAGGTGGTGAATCATGGACATCATTCATTCTTTATTGGAGTCTCAAAAGTTCCTTGTTTGTAGCTGGATTTTTTAGACACTTCTAAAAGTATTCATTCATCTAGCAAAGAGAGTTGTAAAATAGATCAAGCTAGAATTTGAGGGAGTGTGAGAAATTGCCAAAAATTGGCAAATCTAGCTGAAACAAAAATCATGTAGATTGTAGATAGGTGGGTCCCAACATGTGTGAGGCCATGGTGCCACGTAGGAATACACTCTAGAGTAGTCTAAAATGTGGGTCAAGTTCATTTGGTAGTAATTCCTACTTTATAAGGCCTCATAAATCCTAGATTTATGGAGGAAAATTATCAACTAGCCACCTATGAATGAGGCTAGAATGGCAAATCATGGCAAAAAACCTCAATCACCTTCTCTATTACATGTTGGAAATTCACCTAACTTGGGAAGGGAAGAGGCATTTCATGTAGTGAATCCTCCATAGTAAACACTTACATATTTTTGAGAGCTTATTGGCAAAACTCGAGTTCTACTCCATGTACTTGATTGTTTTTTTGGATCCAAACAAGATCAAAGTGATTTACACATTTATTTTCAGCTTAAAGACCATACTGAATATTGTTCCACATGTGTGTGGGCTGTACTTTGTGTTTGATTAATGATTTTAGATTGCTCTTGATTGATAGATGCTAAATTATTGATCTAGATCTCAAAATCTAGTGTCTAGTTTGCATTTGTTTTCTCTCTTGTGAGGCCTTAATGCACTCATTTAAGGTCCAAAGTACTGTACTTTAACATTTCCAAGTACTGTAGCATCATCTTGCAATGCGTTTGATCATAATCAGCCTATAGTACCCACGACGAGAAAATGTATGGTGTCCAGTATGTACACAAAACCATACAGCCAATCAGTGTTCGGTTTTGAAACATAATCTCAAACTGACACATCGATATTGCCATCTGTGCAATGCATCATCGCACGAAACAACATTTTGCCTATTCAACCCTCAAAAAAACCTCTTATCCATATCATCAAGGGGCACCGAATGTGACACTGCGGTTTGGGAGCTCCAATGAACCAGCAGCGTATGGGCATTACCTGCACTACCCGGGACCAGCTAACAATCAAGTGGCCCAAGTGAGCTTAACAGCAGCGAGAACACAACGCTCCAACCCCAACCTGTAGCAACAACAGTGGTATAGAACGATGAGCCTTATGTTGATCCGGCCATCAATGAATATTTTGTGACATACGCTGCCCGACCTCAGCTCCAGAGTCGGAGAATTTACGGTTGCTTACGGTGCGGGAAAGGGCATAGAATCGCCGAATGTCCTCATAAGGGCATATACACACCTTTTCTGCCGAGAGTACGAATACAAGCACTGTTACAAGAACTAGCCCATTAAGACCTGGAGCGAGCGCACCACTAAATTTGATCCCGATACAGACAACAACAGCTCCAAGGCGAGTGTCACAGAAGTCTTCAATTCCCCATGTTCCGATGCTAGCTGTTATGGCACCCTCTTCATTATCATTGGCAGATGATCAACCTTTAGCCGCAGGACAGAAGTATGCTTGACCACCGGGCTTCAGGTTTCGAAGTAGTCGACATTGGGAGTTTTGTTTGTTTTGAATTCTCTAAAAAGTTGTTTCAAATCGGACTCAATATGGCTCAAAAAAAACAATAATAAAGGACTGTTAAAAAGTAAGTACAATGTCCAAAACGTAAAATCTAGTTATCGAAATGTCATTGGAAATTTTTTTTATTATAATTTTGAGCACAAAAAATTTATGAAAGTACTTTAACTTGTGTTCATCACATTGTGCTAGCCACTTTTTGTTTGTCTGTTGAATTCCAAATTGAATAGAACAAGTTATGCATGAAAAAGTCAAAAACTAAAATGGGTTTTATTGCAACTTAGAAAATAAAAAGGAATGAGGAATTTAAAACTTATTACATTGGATTTGATATGCAATTTCAAATCCATGATGTCATGCTGACGTCATGGTTTAATAAAAAACTTAAAAAAGGGACAAAGGGCAGATTCGCTGCTAGACCACGGGAGCCAAGAGGGCACTGGCGGTCAGTGGTGCGCCGCGCTGCCTGCCGGTGGTGCTGCCGGCTGAAAAGCACCGTCAGAGGGGGAGAGAGCTCAGGGCCAAGGGTGCAGCCGGTGCTGCCACCGTCAGCTTCATGTCCTTGGGGCCATTGCAACAAGAGGACACAAGGGCACGAGCACATGCTTTAATGCTTGTGCGCATTCTATTATGAGGCGGAACAATGCAACTTTGCATTTTCATTCCGTTGAAAGAATTCCTTTAAAAGGCATAAAATATACAACAAAAATGTAGATTAGTAAAAAAAATTCAGAGGAGTTTTAGATTTTTATCAATCCAAAACTTCCAAAGTGAATATTTGAAAAAGGGCTCAAGATAAAATGGGCACAAGCTTTAAAGCCTGTGTGTTGTAAAGCTACCTTTATAAGCTTTACTTCCGGCGTCATTGGCGCCAGCATTGTCCCCGGTGCCAGTAGCGCCCCTGCCGCTCCCGGTGCCACTGTGACCAGAATCCAGCCGGCGCCAAGTTCTTATGGCTGAAAATCTTTAAGCGGTTCTAGCGAAGTCCAGAGAGCTCAGATCGATGTGCAATCACCTCACACGATTTAGGCATGATTAAAGGAAGCCTGGGGACCAATAAAATCCAGAGAGAGAAAATGACTTTCTAGAAATAGAAAATCCTAGAGAGAGAAAAATGTGCTTTACCAACCTGTTGCGCTGGCGCCTCAAAGGGCGCTGGGACTTGAGCGGTTTCCCCAACACGCGCTTAAGTCTAACATTCATCCATCATGCACTTACGTAAAAGCCAACTCAGAAACGTAACAAGCTTAACCATTCAGACTTAAGAAAACTGGAATCCCAACCAACCCGAAAGCCAACTCAGAATCCGTCCCCAAAAGGTAACCAAAGGCAAAGACAAGCCACACATGAAACCCAAGGCATAGTGGTCGCCAAACTGATCGATTGGCATAGTGGCAAGCCCCATGTTGATGACAGGGACCCTTAGGCGCCAGCGACGCAAAAAGGTTGTAGTAAGGGTCCTTTCACTTGGACCAGTCCCGGAGGCGAAACCGAAATGGTAATCATCCCCAAGGATCAACTTTATTAGATTTGGAAGAGATTACATTCATACATAGACTGATCGGTCTCGGGGCCACCAACACGTGCTGGGCATTGTGCCTGGCTCGTGCTGGTAGAGGGAGCTGAGACCTGGCGACTGGATTCATGGCGCTGGTTGAGCTGCCCAAGTTTATGTCTGCCGGACTCCCCCTATAGTTCTGCTGTGATTCGGCGCACCCCCTCTGTTCTGAAACATAGTGCTTTCTGGTAAAGCACGCTTTTTGGGACTTAGTTTTTATTTTGCTGATTAAGCCTGGCAAGCCTGGCAGAATCAGTCTGGCTCCCGGACATGGGTCCCGGGAGCCGTTCCGGTGGCATAATCAACTTGCTTCCTGACTAGGCCATGACTTGAGCTCCAGAGCTAGCTCATGACTTGTGACTACTTGACTGGCTCACCACAGGTCGGAGGCTCAGTCTTTGACGTTCTAACTTGCTCTGGGACCTTACGGAGTGTCACCCCTTAGAGTCTTATAGGGCACGCTAGGTGCACCTGAGTCAGCTTTACAACATCCTCCCCTCGTTTGAAAAAGCTGATGTCCTCATCAGGGCCAAACTAGACCTAGGACGTATGGCACGGGCTTAATTTACTGGCCTTAACAACTTTGAATTACAAAATACATTGGCAGTAGCACAGGAAAAGTGTAGATAAAGTTTACTTACATAAAACCTGTGTAAAGTTGCAAGTGATTTATTGACAAACTTAAGAAAGATACCCGAAAGTTCCTTGAACTTCAGAATGGCCATGAATGTTTATGTAGGAGGCATGCCGCCAGGTAGTGCTTTGTGTGCCGATCTGGGAAAACGGCTATTGCGTTGGTTCTTCTGCAGATAATCTGCTAGTACTTCAGGGGCTCCTTCCTTAAGTTTGTCTTCGTACTCGAGAATACAGCTCTCGCATGCATCGAGATGGCACCAGGTTAAAGCTACCTTTACAAGCTTTACTTCCGACGCCATCGGCGCCAGCTATGTCCCCGGCGCCAGCAGCGCCCCTGCTGCTCCCGGCGCCAATGGCGTCGGCGCCGCTCTCGGCGCCACTGTGACCAGAATCCAGCCGGCGCCAAGTTCCTATGGCTGAAAATCTTTGATCGGTTCTAGCGAAGCCCAGAGAGCTCAGATCGATGTGCAATCACCTCACACGATCTAGGCATGATTAAAGGAAGCCTGGGGATCAATAAAATTTAGAGAGAGAAAATGACTTTCTAGAAAGAGAAAATCCTAGAGAGAGAAAAAAACTTGCTTTACCAGCTTGGGTAGAGTGCTTGGTATGAGGGGGGTGCCGAATCACACCAATACTATAGGGGAGTGCGGGGTGCGACTCAGGGCGAGCTCCAACCAAGTCTCAGCCTCCCTTGTTGGAATGTTGTCATGGCTCTCGCCTTGGCATGCTAGCGCCCCGGAGACTAGGGTCGGTCACACACTTGAAATGTAACCTTCTCAGATTTATCAATAAAGTGGGATTTTTCTAAAACTGACTCTGATTACCTTCTGGGTTTCAGTGTTCGGTAAAAGCGCAAGTTGTAAGGCCGCTTTCAAAATTTTTAACTTGGCACATAGCTGAGGGTCGTATCCCGGGACGCCAGCGGTATGCCGTCGGGACCATTCGGTCCGTGGCGCCAACGGTATGCTGTCGAGACCATTTGGTCCAGGAACTGGTTGTTTCCATATCTGTCGCGGCTTGTGGTTCTGAGTGTTCCTTGCATGAACGTGAATGGGTTAAGCTCTTGGGGAACGGGCTCTAACCTGTCGGCTGAGTTGGATGGCTTGCTTGGGTGGATGTTACCTGTTTATGGCTGTCCAGTCTGGCGTGGCGCCAGGTTGGCTTCCAGCGCTCGTGACGAAGCTTTCAGTTGGTTAAGTCTGATGTAAGTCAGACCGCTTGCTTGGAATGGATGTTACTCGTTTGTAACGAAGCTTCGAGTTGGTTAAGTCTGATGTAAGTCAGACCGCTTGCTTGGAATGGATGTTACTCGTTTGTAATGAAGCTTCGAGTTGGTTAAGTTTGATGTATGTCGGGCAGCTTGCTTGGAGGGAAGTCACCCACATCGGGACCCCCGATCTGGCATGGCGCCAGGTTGGATCTCAATGTTGGTTTTCGGAACTTCAAGTTGGTTAAGTCTGATCGTTGTTGGCGAGTTGGCTGCTTGTATGTCAAGTGGGTTTGGATGACAAGAGTTTAAGGCTGGGAAGCTAAGTCGTGGTTCCCGGCTCCCTTTGGGATGCCTGTGCTACATGTGGTATCAGAGCCGACTGGCCGGTCAGCTATGCGAATCTCACGGAAATGGCCACGGTTTGGGGTTCATCAAGACAACTGTTGTGCAAGGTGCTGCCCACAATGTAAGCACGGTCAGTTTCCGCGGTTCGGGCCTGGCGCCGTCTGCACGTAGGACAGATGAGGCAATGTGCTGCCATTAGGATGGTGTAAGCACGGTCTGTGCCTTGTGGGGTGCGGGGTGACATATTCGCGATGGCCACCGTTCGTTTAGCTATAAGGGCTATCGACCAAATTTGGTGGGGGCGTTACTGAGGCAATGTGCTGCCTAACGGTGAAAGCACGAGTGCGTCCACGATTTGGGTGGTATGCTGCCGATCGTTTAGCTATAAGGGCTATCGACTAAATTTGGTGGGGGCATTACTGAGGCAATGTGCTGCCTAACGGTGAAAGCACGGGTGCGTCCACGGGGGTGGTATATTCAAGGATAGCTGCCATTCGTTTAGCTATAAGGGCTATCGACCAAATTTGGTGGGGGCGTTACTGAGGCAATGTGCTGCCTAACGGTGAAAGCACGGGTGCGTCCACGATTGGGAGGTACGCTGCCGATCGTTTAGCTATAAGGGCTATCGACTAGATTTGGTGGGGGCGTTACTGAGGCAATGTGCTGCCTGACGGTGAAAGCACGGGTGCGTCCACGGGGTTGGTATATTCAAGGATAGCTGCCGATCGTTTAGCTATAAGGGCTATCGACAAAAAAGTGGTGGGGCGTGACTGAGGCAATGTGCTGCTTAAAGGTGAAAGCACGGATGGTTGGAGGGGTGTTCTATGTGGGCTGATTCTGTGATCGATTTGTATGGGCGCGGCCAGGCAAAGGTCCGTTGGCAGGACCATCTCAAAGGGGGACCATGTCTTTGTTACTTGTTAGTAAACCTGCCTGAGTGTCTTACTTGTATGTATTCGTGGTGAGTCTTAGTACTCGTGCTTTGCCTGGTTTGCATGATTGCTTGTGATACAAGGAGCTGATGGCTCGAGAAGGAACCTTTTCTTTTGAAGGCTGATACCATCAAACAAAGAGGACTACAGAATCTGTGGGGCGGATTTGCAATTCAAGTACTCACACGTGAACGACAACAAAACGACTCAATGTTTTCAAAGGATGGATGGCTAGCCTGTTTCTTGGGTTAGTTTCATTTGCGACAACGCCCACCAGACGCAAGCAGGAAGTCAAAAGTTGGAAAGGGCAATTTCAGGGGAGATCTTCTATGGAGCAGTTGGTCTTCATTTTGGGACGGCCACCTTCGGAACTGAAACTCACTGAGCATGGGTGATATCCAATATCAGTTGGGTTTTTCCTCAAAGGGGAAAAGACTAGGATCCTCTTCAGAGATTGGCAACAAGTTGGATCGAGCCATAATCCTAGCAGATGGGAAGCAAAGTGTTGGAAAGGCTTTTTGTCCGAAGAACTCTACTCTAAGTCCGATCAGCTGATTTATTAAGTGGAGGGGAATTATCACACACACCTCTCTCTTGGGGCAAATTTTGAATGAAAGTTGATCAAAATGGGGGCAAATTCAAGGTGACCTAGCCATACTCACACGAGGAGACTGGCGAACTTTGGACCTAATAAGTTGACAAGTTTTTGTTGGGAAAGGAAAGTTTGTTATAGGCTTTCTCTGGACCAGCAATGATGAGGAAACATATGAGTACGCTGGCTTGTGCCATGTGTAAGGCAGTTGATCAATGAAGGAACTGTGAAAGTTGAGTCTTGCATGAGAGACTTGGTATTTCGAACGGACGCTAAGGGATAGTTCGCGTTGAGATCAGATTAGTGCAAACTCTGGGTGCATGTTTCTGATTCAAAGAGAGCTACTTGAAGCCAAGCTCGATGTACACTTCTTGTTTTGACTGTGAGGCAACTAACCAGTGATGGAATTGTGAAAGTCAAGTTTTGCGCGACGGACATGGTGCTTCAAACAAACGCGAAGAGATAGTTCGGATGCGGATCAAACTGGTGCGACCCTTTGGCTTTCCACGAGGTCAATGGTTACATTTGGGCTGATTCAAAGAGCTACTTCAAGCTAAGTGAGAGGTGCATTGCGGAGTACTCAATCTTTGCCTACCTTAAAGAGCCAAGATGGAAAAGTATCAAGATCAGGCTGGGACAAGGAGAGAAATCAAGGTGCAGAAGCAACAAGGCACGAAGTGGACCATAAAGTGGGCAATCAAACGATAAGTCCTTCGGCTCAGGGAGCCTTGATACCTGTGCGGAACTGAACAAATCTGGAGCTCAGGGAGCTCAACACAAAGTGCATCAAGGACAAATCAGGAGCTCAAAGGAGTTCCGAAGTCGAAAGTCAGAAGCGACAGGGACGAACATTTCAAAGAAAGGCCTCTGTCACCAGGTAATAAGGTTCTCGGGTTTTACGAAAGCGATATCAAATCTACGCTTTTCCCAGACAAAGATATATTTTTAAGTTATGTAAATTTTCAGTACAAAGAGCTGAGCCTCCGACTTGTGGTGTGCCAGCTTCAATGTTAATAAAAAGTGGCCAGTAAATTGAGTACTGTGCCAAGTAGCTTAAATGTATAGTTATTTTAATTGGGAGACACCTTTACTTTAATCTGACATCTGATGAGGACATCAGATTTTATAAAGGTGGGGTGGATGTTGTAAAGCTACCTTTACAAGCTTTACTTCCGGCGCCAGCAGCGCCCCTGCTGCTCCCGGCGCCAACGGCGCCGGCGCTGCTCCCGGCGCCACTGTGACCAGAATCCAGCCGGCGCCAAGTTTCTATGGGTGAAAATCTTTGATCGGTTCTAGCGAAGCCCAGAGAGCTCAGATCGATGTGCAATCACCTCACACGATCTAGGCATGATTAAAGGAAGCCTGGGGATCAATAAAATCTAGAGAGAGAAAATGACTTTCTAGATTGAGAAAATCATAGAGAGAGAAAAAACGTGCTTTACCAGCTTGGGTAGAGTGCTTGGTATGAGGGGGGGTGCCGAATCACACCAATACTATAGGGGAGTGCGGGTTGCGACTCAGGGCGAGCTCCAACCAAGTCTCAGCCTCCCTTGCTGGAATGTTGTCATGGCTCTCGCCTTGGCATGGTAGCGCCCCGGAGACTAGGGTCGGTCACACACTTGAAATGTAACCTTCTCAGATTTATCAATAAAGTGGGATTTTTCTCAAACTAACTCTGATTACCTTCTGGGTTTCAGTGTTCGGTAAAAGCGCTAGTTGTAAGGCCGCTTTCAAAATTTTTAACTTGGCACATAGCTGAGGGTCGTATCCCGGGACGCCAGCGGTATGCCGTCGGGACCATTCGGTCCGTGGCGTCAACGGTATGTTGTCGGGACCATTTGGTCCAGGAACTGGTTGTTTCCATATCTGTCGCGGCTTGTGGTTCTGAGTGTTCCTTGCATGAACGTGAATGGGTTAAGCTCTTGGGGAACGGGCTCTAACCTGTCGGCTGAGTTGGATGGCTTGCTTGGGTGGATGTTACCTGTTTATGGCTGTCCAGTCTGGCGTGGCGCCAGGTTGGCTTCCAGCACTCAGTTGGTTAAATCTGATGTAAGTCAGACCGCTTGCTTGGAATGGATGTAACTCGTTTGTAACGAAGCTTCGAGTTGGTCAAGTTTGATGTATGTCGGGCGGCTTGCTTGGAGGGAAGTCACCCACATCGGGACCCCCGATCTGGCATGGCGCCAGGTTGGATCTCAATGTTGGTTTTCGGAACTTCAAGTGGGTTAAGTTTGATCGTTGTTGGCGAGTTGGCTGCTTGTATGTCAAGTGGGTTTGGATGGCAAGAGTTGAAGGCTGGGAAGCTAAGTCATGGTTCCCGGCTCCCTTTGGGATGCCTGCGCTACATGTGGTATCAGAGCCGACTGGCCGGTCAGCTATGCGGATCTCACGGAAATGGCCACGGTTTGGGGTTCATCAAGACAACTGTTGTGCAAGGTGCTGCCCACAGTGTAAGCACGGGTGCGTCCACGGTCGGGGTGGTCGGCAGAATGGGGGACTTGATGAGTCAAGGTGCTGCCCTTGAGGTGTAAGCACGGTCAGTTCTCGCGGTTCGGGCCTGGCGCTGTCTGCACGTAGGACGGATGAGACAAAGTGCTGCCTAGGGAGGTGAAAGCACGGTCTGTACCTTGTGGGGTGCGGGGTGACATATTCGAACTGTACGGGTTAACCATTGATACAGAGATGTTGCTCGAATTCGGGTGTAAAGCACGGGTGGTTAGCTGCCGGTGCGGGATAGCTGCCGATCGTTTAGCTATAAGGGCTATCGACCAAAAAGTGGTGGGGCGTGACTGAGGCAATGTGCTGCTAAATGGTGAAAGCACGGATAGTTGGAGGGGTGTCCTATGTGGGCTGATTCCGTGATCGATTTGTATGGGCGCGGCCAGGCAAAGGTCCCTTGGCAGGACCATCTCAAAGGGGGACCTTGTCTTTGTTATTTGTTAGTAAACCTGCCCGAGTGTCTTACTTGTATGTATTCGTGGTGAGTCTTAGTACTCGTGCTTTGTCTGGTTTGCATGATTGCTTGTGATACAAGGAGCTGATGGTTTGAGAAGGAACCTTTTCTTTTGAAGGCTGATATCAAACAAAGAGGACTATAGAATCTGTGGGGCGGATTTGCAGTTCAAGTACTCGCACGTGAACGACAACGAAACGACTCAATGTTTGCAAAGGATGGATGGCTAGCCTGTTTCTTGGGTTAGTTTCATTTGCGACAACGCCCACCAGACGCAAGCATGAAGTCAAAAGTTGAAAAGGGCAATTTTAGGGGAGATCTTCTATGGAGTAGTTGGTCTTCATTTTGGGACGGCCACCTTCGGAACTGAAACTCACTGAGCATGGGTGATATCCAGAATCTGTGGGGCGGATTTGCAGTTGAAGTACTCGCACGTGAACGGCAACGAAACGACTCAATGTTGGCAAAGGATGGATGGCTAGCCTGTTTCTTGGGTTAGTTTCATTTGCGACAACGCCCACCAGACGCAAGCAGGAAGTCAAAAGTTGGAAAGGGCAATTTCAGGGGAGATCTTTTATGGAGCAGTTGGTCTTCATTTTGGGATGGCCACCTTCGGAACTGAAACTCACTGAGCATGGGTGATATCCAGTATCAGTTGGTTTTTTCCTCAAAGGGGAAAGACTAGGATCAAAAAAAGGCCTCTGTCACCAGTTAATAAGGTTCTTGGGTTTTACGAAAGCGATATCAAATCTACGCTTGGAAGCCTGGGGATCAATAAAATCTAGAGAGAGAAAATGACTTTCTAGAGAGAGAAAATCTTAGAGAGAGAAAAACGTGCTTTACCAGCCTGGGTAGAGTGCTTGCTATGAGGGGGGGGGTTGCCAAATCCCACCAATACTATAGGGGAGTGCGGGTTGCGACTCAGGGCTCCGCTTGCTTGGAATGGATGTTACTCGTTTGTAACGAAGCTTCGAGTTGGTTAAGTTTGATGTATGTCGGGCGGTTTGCTTGGAGGGAAGTCACCCACATCGGGACCCCCGATCTGGCATGGCGCCAGGTTGGATCTCAATGTTGGTTTTTGGAACTTCAAGTTGGTTAAGTCTGATCGTTGTTGGCGAGTTGGCTGCTTGTATGTCAAGTGCGTTTGAATGGCAAGAGTTGAAGGTTGGGAATCTAAGTCGTGGTTCCCGGCTCCCTTTGGGAAGCCTGCGCTACACTGTGCACATGGATTCTGGCCCGCCCCCTCCGTATGCCCCCCTCTGTATGTCGCGCCGCCTGCTGTGCCGACAGTCCTCCATTTTTTTTTAATCAAAATGGCCGCCCAGGCGCCAAGTCACTGAGCAGCCAAACAATATCCCATAAGCAATTGTGAGTTTTAACCAGTGGGGCATATAAGGAAAAAATGGCCCAGTTAACATTGTTCATGTGTATACATGGGTGTGATTGTGGGCGCCGGCGGTCCTGGGGCTTATGGGCATCAAGGCCAGAGACACGCGCCCCACCGAGAGAGGTGGGTGCATGTTGTAAAGCTAGTTTCCAATGCAAGCTTTACTCACGGCACCACTAGTGCTAGCATTGTTTCCGGCGCCAACAACGCCACTACTGCTCCTAGCGCCATTGGTGCTAATGCCACTGCCGGCGCCATTGTGACCATAAGGATCTATGTGCAATCACCTCACACGGTCTAGGCATGATTAAAGGAAGCCTGGGGATCAATAAATTCTAGAGATATAAAAAATGACTTTCTAGAGAAAGAAAAATGTGCTTTACCTGTTCGGGCTGAGCACTTGCTATGAGGGGAGGTGGCGAATCCCACCATAACTATAGGAGGATGCGCGTTGCAACTCAAGGGGAGCTCCAACCAAGTCTAAGCTCCCTTTGCTGGAATGTTGTCTTGGCACCCGCCTTGGCATGCCAGCGCCCCGGAGACTAGGGTCCGTCACACACTTGAAATGTAACCTTCTCAGAGTTATCAATAAAGTGGGATTTTCCTCAAATTGACTCTGATTACCTTCTGGGTTTCAGTATTCGGTAAAAGCACCAGTTGTAAGATCACTTCAAATCTTTTTGATCTGACACATAGTTGAGGGCCGTATCCCGGGATGCCAGCCGTATGCCTTCGTGACCATTCGTGTAGCGCAGGCATCCCAAAGGGAGCCGAGAACCATGACTTAGCTTCCCAGCCTTCTACTCTTGCTATCCAAACCCACTTGACATACAAGCAGCCAACTCGCCAACAACGATCAGACTTAACCAACTTGAAGTTCCGAAAACCAACATTAAGATACAACCTTGCGCCATGCCAGATCAGGGGTCCCGATGTGGGTGACTTCCCTCCAAGCAAGCCGCCCGACATACATCAAACTTAACCAACTCGAAGCTTCGTTACAAATGAGTTACATCCATTCCAAGCAAGCGGTCTGACTTACATCAGACTTAACCAACTGAAAGCTTCGTCACGAGCGCTGGAAGCCAACCTGGCGCCACGCCAGACTGGACAGCCATAAACATGTAACTTCCACCCACGCAAGCCATCCAACTCAGCCGACAGGTTAGAGCCCGTTCCCCAAGAGCTAAACCCATTCACGTTCATGCAAGGAACACTCAGAACCACAAGCCGCGACAGATATGGAGACAACCAGTTCCTGGACCAAACGGGGCGCTAGCATGCCAAGGCGAGAGCCATGACAACATTCTAGCAAGGGAGGCTGAGACTCGGTTGGAGCTCGCCCTGAGTCGCAACCCGCACTCCCCTATAGTATTGGTGGGATTCGGCACCCCCCTCATAGCAAGCACTCTACCCAGGCTGGTAAAGCATGTTTTTCTCTCTCTAGAATTTTCTCTTTCTAGAAAGTCATTTTCTCTCTAGAGCTCTAGATTTTATTGATCCCCAGGCTTCCTTTAATCATGCCTAGATCGTGTGAGGTGATTGCACATCGATCTGAGCTCTCTGGACTGCGCTAGAATCGATCAAAGATTTTCAGCCATAGGAACTTGGCGACGGTTGGATTCTGGTCACAGTGGCGCCGGCGCCGGGTGCAGCAGGGGCGCTGCTGGCGCCGGGGACAATGCTGGCGCCAGTGGTGCCGGAATTAAAGCTTATGAAGATAGCTTTACAACAATTCGGTTCGATTTGGTGCATCTCACATGTGCGGGACAAGGTCTGCAGGTGCTCGGCGCTACCCAGACGAGAGTTGTCCGGCGCCTGCTCAAGTGCTCCCAATCACCCGTGCCTGTCAAAATCAATCATGCGAGGAACCTTGGCGGTCCCCGTCGGCCCGGGCATTGAGGCCACATGGTGCCTAGCCACTAGGCCGGGGCCAAACACTAAACATCCATGGCCGCATGCCCAACGCGGGGACTGGTGGTGGGGAGGCACCTGCCGGTGACCTAGGCGTACTCGGTCAGGCTGGGCGTACAGCCTTTTGTACCAGCAGTTGCGAAGATAATTGTCTCCCACTTGAGGCATTGATCTGTCCTGTCCTAGAAGCCTTCGCTATATTCTTGGCAGCAAAGAGCTAATAGATACGTAATTGTCGTTGGCACGATTTTTAGGGCGTTGGGGCCCCAAAATCTGCCTAACTATGTTCCCATTGCCCGTCTGCCTGCATGTCTGTCTGTCCACACCCGTCTGCCTGCCTGTCCACACCCGTTGCTCTGTCCCGTTGCCTGTCGTGTGTCCAAAGTGCGTGAGCTAGAGTGAGAGGGTGAGAGAGAGATGCCGCGAGAGAGAGAGAAGGGGGTGGATGAATAGAAATGTGGAGAGAGAGGGGGAGGGGAGATGATGCGTGCGAGAGAGAGAGATGTTGCACGCGAGAGAGTGGGGGGAGGGAGTGCGACAGAGCGAGAGAGGAGAGGAGAGATGATGAGAGAAGAGATGATGAGAGAGAGAGAGATGTTGAGAGAGAGAGAGAGAGAGAGAGAGAGAGAGAGAGAGGAGGGGAGAGAGAGAGAGATGCTGTGATAGAGAGAGGAGGGAGAGAT
Source organism: Diphasiastrum complanatum (assembly GCA_029204225.1). Taxonomy (NCBI): domain Eukaryota; kingdom Viridiplantae; phylum Streptophyta; class Lycopodiopsida; order Lycopodiales; family Lycopodiaceae; genus Diphasiastrum; species Diphasiastrum complanatum. The sequence goes on along the minus strand of CM055112.1, from coordinate 38,882,301 downwards.
GTCGTGAGGGAGAGAGGAGGGGAGAGAGAGAGATGCTCTGATAGAGAGAGGAGGGAGAGATGTCGTGAGGGAGAGAAGGGATAGAGAGAGAGAATGGAGAGATGGGGAGGGAGAGAGAGAGAGATGCCCGGACAGAGAGAACAAATTCACATGATCCTAAGATTAACATAAAAATCTACCAACGACAATTACACACGGTAATGGCCCATTGGTCGGCCCATTACCACAAAATAATCTGGTCCCAGGTGGCCTCCGCCACTCGCTGCCTGGGTCCCAGATTATTTGTGGTAATAGCCCTCCCAATGGCCATTACCTAGTACATAAAGTCACTCAAGAGCTGGCAGTGTAAAGTCGCTTCAGAAGCCAGACTGGTATGTGCTGGAAAGTGTGAGATGATTCTCATAAAGGACAGACTGAGCTGATGATGAAGATGCTAGTTGATCACTTTTAGTTTAAATGAGAGTTCCCAAGAAAGATACACCTTCATGCAGCTGAGCATAAAAAACTGCGAACAACCTTAAGAGCAAATCTTGATTATTCCGGAGCACAATTGCTTTCAACAGTAAGATTTAGATTGAGAAGCAAGGATCGAAAACATTCTTAGTCACTCAGAAAATATAATAAAACCTACAATATAGGGGCAGATGGAGGCCTACAATTCTGCAGCAACCTGGGATCAACGAGTCCGTAGAATATACAATCTACCCATCATAATAATCCTTGGTATATACAAACCCAGTAAAAAGGTTTTAAAATTGCTGTTGGTGCAAAGAATGTGCAAATACACTATACAAGCAGGGTAAATTCCACTCTCCATGACTTTTTAGATCACTTTCAAATCATGCTCTTCCATCTTGTTTCCTTTTATCACTCCGCTGCTTTGAAGGGATGGAGAGCCATGACAGAGGGAGATTATATAGTGGATGAAAGATGCTGCGATGGCTGCTTTGATTTGGCCTCGCCTTGGTGGAAGCCTGGGATTCTTCGGAATCTGCTTCTGAGCCTCGTTTGTAGTCTCTTGCAGGAACACATAACGCCATTTGTGGGCTGGAAGTTCAGTATGGACACCCATCGCTGCTGCAGTGCTGCTATAATATTGCTTGCTAGATAGCAGATAGTGCTACTCTTCCCTTGTGCTTCCGTTGCTGTTGCTGTAGTAGCTAAAATTTTACACACAAAAGTGACAAAACCTGCTCTGCTTCATAAAAGCAGAGAGTCGGAAACAACAAAAGTTATCTGCGATCCTTCGTTCATGGATCATGCGAGCGATTGACAGAAAGGCGTCTCATGGATACTGGCCACGCGTCAAAAATTGCCACTTCGACACTTTTAAACGGTACATGTGAGGCTTCTAGGAAACTTGAAGTGAGATGGTTACATTTTTATGTTTAGACACGATCTATTACCCATCCACAACCATCCATCTGGGTCATCTTTCCATGGATGCCTTGAGGATGAAAAAGGCACATTAAATGCCAGGCGCCCATCAACCACTATTAGTTAACCATTAAACTAGAGAGTGTCGTCTTGCTTAATGTGGGCCTTTGGATGGGCACTTGGCATTTAATATAAGTGTAAATTCCAATGATGTTGTAGATTTTTGAACATGCACCCCGAGTCCTCCCAGTCTTGACATCCCTAGTCCTTTCAAATGGTTGATTGAAAATATGTGGCAAGTTTATAGCTTTTCATTACCAAATCCAATGGTGGCACGCTATAAACAGAGAGGGGGTTTTGGGTTGTCAAAGTAAATCTTTTTAATATGAGATTTGTATTGTTTCAAAAGTCGTGACTTGGCACTAAAGTTAGTATATGTAGGTGCTTGTTTTTTTTTTTTTTTTTTCATTTTTAAAGCACCTCAAAGAATATGCTATACTTTTTGCTAGACACGCAAGTGCAACGTGTCGATTATTAAATAATTATCCACATGGACATTTTTTTTAGGAAAAGTATAATTAGATCAACATCCAATGTTGTAAAATTTACGACATAACTTTATTCACACTTGACATTACACAAGAGAAAGGTGAAGACTCAAATTCCCCTCACACAAGCTTGAGTTGCAAAAGAAACTTCGTAGTGTAACTAGACAGAAGTGGGCATTTATGTTGTCTAATTGGAACCATGCTCGTGCAAGAACAAGGTCAAATCTAGCTCTTACACAAGTGGATGTTTGAAGCCTTTGGTTTCACCCCACTTACTATTAGCATGCAACTAGTTAGAGGCATTCTAATGGTAATCAGTATCCTTTACATGTGTGTTGCGCCATCTACAATTGAAGCTAGCAGTGAAGGATTGTTGTGGCCCCATTATAGCCCAATAGTGAAGTCCATTTAGCATCAAAGTTAGACTCAAAAATGTGAAAATATACACTACAACCATGGTCATAGAAGGAGATGGAAGGTAAGAAGCAAGGTCAAGGATTGGGGTGCCTTTGGAAGTTGGCTCTTGTGAATATATGAGGTTCTATAATTGGACTGGATGACACATTGAAGCACCAATTTTCTTTGAGGTGCTAAAGAAGCATTGGGCAAAAAACCAAAAGTTCAATTACTGCTAGCTTAACTAGGTATGCGTGTGTTGTGATTGTTTACACTCTTCCATTCACTTGTCTTAGCTCGTTCACTCAATCCGATCAGATCACAGACGCTAACTAGAATAGTCTCACTAATAGGTAATGCAAGAAACTTTGACGCAACTACTCCTGCAAAGTGCGCTCATTGAAGCATTGAAAGTGCATGTGAACATTGCAATGCAACAAAAGTACATTGACAATAGAATGATACAATGATGAATGGTGATGTAACACTTTGTCCTAGGCCTTTCACAACAAGCTCCACGACAAAAAATCATTAAATTTCTTAGCAATACACACAAAACAAACAGTTTTCGGTGAATTCTCTCCACACTGTCTGTTTTTTACCAATTAACTACCACAAAAGTAAATCAGGTGCAGCTCTTGATTGTACTAGATCCACATCCAAATCACTCATTAAGCTAACCTCTAGATCTATCAGAATAGATCTGTTAACTCTACAAGTAATTGTCAAACACAATACTTGATCATATGTCTATGTTCAACGACTAGGTTAACTGCACTAGATAACCTTAGTAACCAGGAATATATAGTAGATCCAAACAAGATTAATTGTGCACATATGAGAAAAATCTCACTATGACCCAATACATAAACACATATATCCTTATCTGCTAGATTCCTCAAAAAATTGCATATGTTACTCACATATCTCATTGAGAATCTTGTAACTCAGCTACAGAAGATTCTATTTCTCTTGAGTAAACAACATATCTGGGAAATCTCTGAAGTGAATAATTTCCACATCACAAGTTTTTCAACCATCATACTTTTACCAACAAAATTCCTTCAACCGATCAACCTACTCTAGATCTTAGTGCACAAACCAAGATTAGGCTGACTTATATAGACATCTTTGGACATAAGGTTAAGATTAAAGCTTTATTCCTCTGATCCAATCCATAACTAAATGGTACTTGGTAGCCAATCAATGGATCTTAATTTAATCTTTACCACTACTTCCCATATTTATGAATATCTCACAACTCAAAACCCCCAAAACTACTCTAGTTCCAGATTATTCTAAACAATCACTAGAGATTTCCTCTATTGCACTGGATAGTTCCACCATTGCACACAAATTGGATTCCACAAAAAGAATCTATGCAACTGGTTGATCCCATGAAAGTCTTATTCCTATCATTTTCTTCTCCCCTTTTTAAAAGAAACTCCAAAATTTCAAATAAAAAGTTCTCAGGAGACAACGTATAAGATATCAAAGATTCGAAAAAAGATCCAATACTATCACAAACCGGACTTTTTTCTTAAAATCATAAAATATCTAATCCCAAGTGATAGAAACATTACTCTCAATAATCAACTATCAAATAAAGATAATCATTTGGACTTAGAAAGTTTAAATTCCATTTAATAAGTTGAAAACATCAATTGATTTTGAGCTATATTCACAAAACTGAAATGGAAGCATAAATTCACAGTCCTTCAAAACCTAGTTCTACACTGGAAGGAATTATATGAATCTCAATCCAATTGTCTCGTATTTAAGAAATTTCTAAAAAGTAGAAGTTTTAACTCAAAAGAGAAATAGCTTTTAAGGGTTTCCGATTTGAAATTTATGAGATACCATTTAGGGATCCGGATCTATATCTCATAACCTCTCCAAATACCCTAAACAAGTTTTAACCAAAGGTTTTAATTGTTAGCATTACCAATAATGTAAATACTAACCACTGGTCTACAAATCATTCTCGGACAAGAGCCCTCTCTTTGATTGAAATCACTGATGTCCCATACCATCAGTTTTCTCTCCAAGAAAGTTTTTTGCTTTTAGACCTGCTCAACAGAAAATCAAAAAGATTATCTAACCATCCTATATTTGGATATAGGATCCGATATTCAAGAAGATTTATAACTGCATTATTCAATAATCCAGAGATCTAAAAACTCTATCTGGATTTTCAATACCAGATATGCACATATCTATTCCACCAAGTACTGGAGTACCCCCATAATTGTTTCACATGGATCAATTGTGATTTAACAAGAATCTGTACATGGTTTTACCGTCACATAAAACAACCCATACCAAGTATCATTCTCGTTCCATGTGACAATTTCCAATAACAAATAGGGTCCACTCATGGTGCGACAGATATTCAAAATAAATTCAATTTAATGAATTCAAATAAACCGATGCTATGCAATTTTCTTACAGGGATTATTAACCAGTTCAAACTACATAACACAATCACATTTACCTACTCAGGTGTCTCATTTTCTTCCTCCCTTAGATTTTTTTTCCGGTTACCCAAAAAATTTCATCAGCAAAGGCATTGAAAACTCCTTTGACACTCGTAAATGCTAGGTTATCCCCCTTTTGACTGCACTAGCTTAAGAATTACTTTGTTAAAGTTGCGTGGAATAAATGAAAAATCGATAAAATTTCATCCAGGTACTCTATAGGATATTCAATACACCTATTTTTTAATCGAATATAGAGCTACCTCTCAAAAAATTATGACCTTATTCCATTTATGCACTTTAACAAGTATCTGAAAAGCTTTAGTTTGCCCAATCCTAAAGATCAAAATCATTTAGGATAAGCCTCTCGGTGCACCACCGAAGTCGAAAAAGGAAGAATACCAAAAACACCCATTAACTCAATTTAGTGGGAGTATCGAAACTCCAGAGTTAAGTGGGTAAATAGCATAATACCAAGGAATCGAATCCCTTTACTGGGTACATGCCTGAGAACTGTACCACTACCATTGTTTTGTCAAGATCGGTTTAGAAAAATTCAGACCGATTATTACAGCTTGACACAAAAACAACGGTACTAAAGTTCCAAAAAAAAAACTAGGCTTAAAAATAAATTAAATTGCCAAAAGCCAAAAGTCAAGTTGATAAGGCCCAGTACATGCATATTGTCCAGGGAGAAGGAAAACTAAATTTCTTCTACCAAACTCGGAAAGCAATATTTATAAAAACCAAGGTTGCAGTATTGTCAACCATGCCCCCAAGAAATTGGAATTCCTCTTACAGAGAGCTAGTAACTTAAATTTTCCGAGTTTCCAAATCCACTTTGGAACCAACTTAAAAGTTACCCAATGACCATGACAAGCCCTTAAAAAAAAAAAACCTCAGTCAACCGGCATGCAACAAGCATTGACACAGACCGTCATGCATTTCCCCAAATTGCCATTCAGACAATCTTATGCAAAAATCGGTAAAACACATGCATACCAAATCAACTATAACTTAAAAAAAAAAACCATGCATAAGGCCCCACGTGTCACACGACAAAACCCTAAAAGGTTTTTTTGAAAAAAAGAAAAGATAGATCCCTGCCTCAGCCGACACCATCGAGGGAAAAAGGCTGCCTGCAAGCGCGCGCGCGCGCGAGAGAGAGAGAGAGAGAGAGAGAGAGAGAGAGTGAGCTCTGGAGCAGGGATAATCTGAGAGAGAGAGAGCTGAATGCAGCCAACTACGCCCAGCCACGACCTTCAATCCAAAAAAAAGAACTTTGCTCACACTCCATTCTCAGATACTTTGCTCACAACAAAGCAACAAAGCAGGGGAGCGTGCTACCAGCGAAATTCTGTTTGTAGTGAAGGGCACCTCAGTTTGAACAACCATATTAATGTTCTAGCCAAACAACTGCAGGCCACGGGCTGTTTGTCCAACGCTCAGAAATCAGCTTCCTAATGTTCAAAGACAAGGCGACAATCTGCTGACTATACATCGCTCCCTCAGAAAATACAACTTTAGGGTATTTACTATCTGATAAAAGACTTCTAGCAACAGTCATGAGGTCTCAGGAGAACAAATTAAGTTTCAGAAAGCTACTCATAAACTTGTTTGGGGTTCAAAGGACGTTACTCCCACAACGACCCTCACCACAAGAGGTGTCCAACCATTTATGAGAGAAGGTTTTTTCCAGAATTAATCTTGCATGCATCCACAATCCACACCTTTATCTGCTACAGTTAGAGAATCCGCAAGTTACACTATCCATTCAATGTTTTTAGTTTGCAGATTACAGTTTGCATGCTTCAGTTAGTCTAAAAAAGATTAAATCTCACATGCAAACCATAAATTCCAGATTTCCAACAACAATCAATTTATTCATTTTGAATAAATTGATTCCTCGTCAATCTATCAACAAATATCTTGCTACCAAATCTGAATCAAACTCTCCAAAACATTATAGATCCATGCAAATTATTCATCCAAAAAACAAAAACGAATTTAACCAAGAAAGTGGATCTTCTCATGTAGATCATTCTACTTCAAACAAAAACTTTCTCAAGGCTACGGAAAATTAAGAATGAATTTCACACTTCCACAACATCTCTCATAAAATCAAATAAGGAGAAGAGCGCTCTACCACCAAGTTTGAAAAGCATGATTCACACATGAATTAGTAAATCCAAACTCAAAAACTCTAGATTGTCAACGACAAGGGATTGACTAGGTAAAGTTGCATCAATGTTTGGGAGACACCTTTAAAATCATGTGCCAAATCCTCATGGAATCTTTTCTCAAAAAGTGCATGTAAAAAATTGAATTGTTTTACCATGCACCTTCCACTCGTAAGGTGCGAGTAAATTTTTATTAAAAAATAGAACATGTTTTCACAACTAGGAAGGTTCATCTCCTAGCCACTTCTTGCCATCAAAAAGGCCTTCCACCATAAGCTACCGTCCCTAAGCTCCACCAAAGGGCCTCTAAGAACAACCTTCACCCTCTTAAATAGCTATCCAAGTTGGAACTTGATTCGTGGCATTACATGACCCCGTACATTAATGTGTACGAACGATATTTTAAACTATCTGCCCGTCCTTGCTGCCCGCTTTCACAAACGAAGAGAAACTGCGGATGCTGTATTCATTTTCATAGCCGTTGGAGATGCCCGCAGCCCGGGCCTCCTCCCATTCCTTCACATTCCTGCTTTGCTCTACTTCTTCCTCTTATTACTTTTATTCTTCTTCCTCCTCCTCCTTTGATTTCGTTTTGTTTTCGGCAAGCAGAGATGCTACAATTTTCCGAATTGAAGAGTCAGTGAGGACATGATCTCATATTTGTTACGCCGCTTTGTGAAATGTTCGTTATTGGGCGTATAAAGAGCAACATTTGTTTCAAAACTGCAGATTAGTATGCATATGAAGAGGTACAATTGTTCTTATGTCCTGTGCAATTGTAGCGATGGTAGTTTTTTACCTTCTTTGATTTATAGAAAATCTCTTAGCAACTGTGAAGGGTACTTGCTGGGTGTTTCTGAATAAGAGCAGTAGACGAGTTCCCTGAAGTTGCCACAGAGAACAGGATAAAATTATCCTGGCAAAAAGCTAATGAGTCTTCTTTTTCGTTTTTTTATTATTGGAGTTTAACACCTATTAGAGATCGGAACCATTTTCCTACTGTCGCTGAGTTGCCTCGGTGAAAACGGTTGACTTAAGAATCAGTCAGATGATTTCTAATAGTTCTGAATCCTGCATCTCTTCAGTTTCCATTTTGCAATCCTTTGCGATTTATTTCTGTGATTTTTGTGTTTCCTCATTACCTCTTTCACTTGCACACAACTTTTGGCCCTGCTGTTAAGGCAGACCCAGCTATAGCAATCCTCTCTAAATGGGCTTCACTCGGGTTCATCGGTTTTCTTTCATGTTATTGAAAGATTGAATTCCAGCTTTAAATAGAAAGAATGAATGGATCTCTTGGTACTTGCACAAATTGAAGGGCTGAATGCAGTTATGTCTTTCCATTAAGTAATTGCAGGACCTTCATGGGATTACCCGCCAGTCATTTGTTTTTATGTAGCAAATGAACCGCATGCAAAATCAACCTCTTAATTTAACTTTAAGCTTAACCTTCAACAGAATCAATGCAGTGCTTTTGTCTCTCTATGCAGTCTCATATATGTCAGTTAGGTTTCAAATCAACTGCAACCTTGAAACCAATGATTCTTATGGGTTTGTTTTAGGATTGTACCAAGTTGTTTTTCCTTTTGAAGCCGAGGTGAGAGTGGTTCCTGTGCTTGATCAAAAACCTTGGTAGCAATTCTGTTTTGTTACTCATGGGGAATGAAAGGGTTTCTAAACGGATGCCTTCAACTCCAAAAATAAGGCGAAGGCTATCAGATATTACAAATCTTCCTACTTCAGCAGGACGGGCTGATTCTGGTGATGACTCCTCGTCAAACCACTTGCAGAAAAACCATGAGTTCCAGCTTCAGAAGGCAAGTTCCTCCAGCAGAAGTAATGTTTTGATAATTGGAGAATTGCCAAATGCAACCTAATTCAGTTTGGATTATTTACTCTCACAACAATATGAGGAGAAGTGTGCTTTGAAAACCTTTGAACTTATATCAGCAAGTCAGCATTAAAATTTTACTTGGTTGTATTTATACATGCTTGCAGGATGTTGCAATTTTACGCAAAATGATAATTGAGAAAGAGTATCCTCATGAGTCACGTTGGAAAGGGATTATGGTACACAAACATTTTACACTGGTCGCAATGTTAGGTTAAATATGTGAAATCCGAACCTATTTATACATGTAAATAATACTGAAGATGAACTCGAATGTTAAACATCAAAGCGTTTCACAGCTAGCGAAAAGAAGTCCGCAAGTGGTTTTCTTTGACTTTAACAAAAAAGTGCAACAATTCAAGCACAAGCAGCCCACATTCAGAAGCTGTCAACGGATTTACGCCAAAAGTCGGCACAGAATGAGGAACTTATTCAACACTACTGTCGGCTTTATAAGGTAATGAATGAGTAAGGGTCTAGTGTTTTTATCACCTCCATCTCTCAAGAATCAAACATCTGGCATGGTGATGGTTAGGCACCTCTCATGCCCCAAATGAGAATCATTTGTCTTTCACTTGGGCTTAGACTCCATAAGACTCCTAATTTCAAATTTTGTTGTCCTTTTCCTTGTGGCAGGACTTCACCCAAGCACGAGACGAAGTGAGATTCCAATCGGAACCTATATTGCTTGTTGGTTTTGGTTTCCATGCTTGACATACGAAAAGTAGTGACATTTTGAAAAGGGTTTCTGGCTTTTTGAAAGTGAATTCCTTATTCCCTTCAAAATCTGCCATGATGTACAGCTGAAGTTGAGACAACATGAGTACTCTCAGATGACCATAGTTTACAAGATAGACAAGAGTGAACTCCAGGTATGGCGTCACATGTTTGACTTCGTTAACTTAAGAGGATGTTGTTAAAACATTTCCAGGTGGAGTTTCTCTAACTCCAATGCTACAAACTTTGCAGCTCAAGCTTGCAGAGATAAATGAGCAACTAAATCAGCTACTCCAAGAGAAATTGAATAGGGTGAGTTCACATAAACTCTTTGGTACTTGAAGCTGAAAAGAAGCGATTTGAAGCGCTTACATTGAATGCATGTGTGAGGATTCATTTGGGCTTCCCGAGTACATGCTTGTTTCAAATTTCTGGCTGGAATAACATCACATATTAGTTTTTGCTGTTGCATTTTTCCACAGGACAATATTAATGCCAATGCATCCAGCACCGAGGTCAAGCCAGTAAGGCCAAAAATGAGCAGACGGCATTCTACCAGCCTTGGCCTTGATCTCAATAGGGCTTCATTCTCTCCAGCTAAGGGATCAACCAGTCGGCACCGACATTTAGTTGGTTTGAAAATGTTGCAAAAACTAGAGGAAGAATCAGTTCTATTACCTAATGTGCGGCAGCCAACAGTATCGAGTACTTTGGCCCAAAGATTAAACAAGGAGCAAAAGCAACAACCCATCAAGAGTATGTTGTCCATTAATTCATCAGATCAAACGAATCCTTCAGGTACATTATTGAATAGGTTGTCAGGAAGGCCTGTCAGAAAGTCTACTGTAGTTGTAGCCTCTTACAAAGAGCCCCCTTTAAACACTAAGATGCGCAGACCAAGCTAAGAGAGTCTCCATTTGCTCACAGTTATATTTGGAGATGTACCACTTCTGATGAAGATGGTTACTTCAGCTCCAAAGAACCATTGATACTTACTACCCTGATGCCGAATAAGCTTTGAACCTGCTGCTTCTTGATGATCAACATAAAGGGGTTAGTTGTCCTCCGGTTGTAAGATTTATGTGCAGTTCAGTGCTAGAAATTATTGAACTTGCTGCTCCATACACTAGTTTGACAACTCTGACATATTTTTGCTGCTCCATACACTAGTTTGACAACTCTGACATATTCTTAACAAAATTAATTTTATATCTTTCTCTAGAAAATTTTGGATGAAAACAAAATTTTGTGGAGAAATGGAGATCAAATATTTGTTTGCATGCCGAGAAGCAATTTATTGAGCAACATACTTGTTCTTATTTCGGGAAACCACTTGTTACCAGCGAAGACATTTTTGGGATTGCTTCGGTGCATGTATTATGAATACATTATATATATCTTGTTTATATTGGGCTGATAATCTGGCCAGTAGTCAGTTGTCGATGTATGAATCCCAACTTCGGAACAGTAAAGTAGCAGCAACCATGTCTGGATGTGTGTGCGTGTGTGAGAGAGAGAGAGAGAGAGGGGGGGGGGGGGGGGGGGGGTGTGCTCTGGTTCAACCTCAAGTGCCACAAGACTTGAGCTCTATTTATATATTGCTGATAGGTCCCTAGGGGGATGGCTGTCTTCCTTATATGATAGTTTTGAGTTTTGAGGGTTATGAAGGTTATTACATCTGAAAAAAATTATCAAGAAATTGCCAAGTATGGAAAACTTCCAAGAGATCTTGGTGGCTGAAGAGTTTAGACTCCAAGGGTGATGTCCCTTTCAGTGTTGTTTGATTTCTTTGAAACTCCCACACCTTTCTACTAATCTAATATTCCATAGGTATTATGGTCTATTATTGACAGAAGACTTGCCATTATATTTTTACCATGGGTATCATTGGCTGACAAACACCTGTTATTGTACATAATGTGTGACTAAATTCTAAAAAAAAGGTTTTGGACATATTTTTCAAGTTTCTATTGACCATTCTATCCATGAGAACTATGTATTTTCAAGATTTCATGCTCATGTATTTTCAAGATTCCATCAATGAGGGTTAAGTATTTTCAAGGTTACATTTGTGAAACTTCTTATTTTGAGGGCTGAAAATTACATTCAATCAAATTTGTAGAAAAAAAAGATCCCCTCATTATGCCCTAGGTAATGGTGGTCCGCAAACTCAATTTGGTTTGATGATTTATATAAGATTTGTGTAGACACACATTATGTATATTTGTTTAAAAACCTTCGGGTTGATAATCTTTGCCCATTAGTTAGTTCTTGATGAGTGATTCTTGGAATGTTGTGTGGATGAGAGAGAGAGAGAGAGAGAGAGAGAGAGAGAGAGAGAGAGATTTTGATTCTTCCTCGAATGCCATGTGGCATATTCTACTTATGGTCCCATAATTATGAGAAAAACAACTCTATGTATATATTGCTATGGTGCCTTTTTTAGGCCACAATTTTTGATCATTGTGAAGGCTATTACATCTAGAAAAAGATATATGAAATCTACTAAAATTACTCTAGAGTTCTGATTGCTTTTCAAAACATGCATAATTGGTTTCGATTGAATCTCGACTATGATTATTGATGTGCCTTTTATTGTTGGTTGATTTCCTTGAGACTTACTCACCTTTCTACTAATTCATATTCCATAAAGTGATGCCCAAGTTAGATTCCATGTCTTTTTGGTCAATGCTATATAATTTTGCATCGCAAAGCCAAGTGCTATTATGCAATGAAATGAAGTGGTTTTGAATTGAAATTAACATGAAATCTTTGTTTAGTTGCTTGCATGGTTTCCTTCCAAAGCCCAAGATGACAATAGTAGTATATGAGGTGTGGAATTGTTTTGTCCATATTTTTCAAAAATGGTGCCCAAGTTTGATTCCATGTTCTTTTCTATTGTCAATGCTTTATAATGTTAGATCCAAAGTGCTTGAAATGAAGCATGGAATCTTGTCAAATGCATGAACATTTTCCATTTAAAGTCATGGGCCTTGGCATTTTGCAAGTAAATTTTTTTGTGAGTTTCAACAAAAAGATAGCACGTTGTGTTATCTTTTTAATGCAACTACTTGAATGTTTGTTATTGAAAAAAGTACATAGTTAAAAATCCCACAATGGAATCCTTAAGTACGAAAATTTTGTTACATTTTTTTTGGTAGCCTCCAAAGATGGCACATCGGCATGCCAAACTCAACAACAAGAAAAAGAATTCTCTTTCTTTGGCTATTTCACTTGGCACCCATGCGTGCCATATTTGGAGGATGCAATTTTTTTTTTCCTGTTTCATTTAGCCGGCATGCTATCTATCCGTATACACTACAAACTTATTACCATACAAGTAGTGTCTCTAGGTTTTAAGTGCATGGATTACAACAAACAATTCCTTTTCCTGTGTAGTATAACGTAACTGAGGGCCAGTGAATTTTTTGCTTTCAAACGCTAGTGGCCTATCCATTTCTAATAGAACTGCTCCAATTGCAACACAATCATGTGAGCAGACCTTTCTTCTTTTCTGGACAAAATTTCCAGGCTTCTTATAGACAAAACATAAATTTTCTCTTTTAACCTTTTCCCGGGACATAGATTTCTTGAATCTCTTTCTCTTCGGCTTCTTGGGTTCTGATGCTGCTTGATCTTATTCGTCAAAGTATTTTGCTTGGTCTGGACCACGCTTCTTAGCCTTCTTGGTTTTCAAAGTGGTTGGAATTTGCGCAAATTCCTTCCTGGATGCCACCACTGTGGAATCATATGCTTTCGCAATCCGAAACGCATCCTCGAGGCTTTGAAGCACATTTCGCCTGCATTCGTTTTGATAGTCAGCTAAGCTAGCAAATGTAGGACAAACTGCCATGATGCCAACTTTGCATCGAATGATGGAACCCTATTCCATAGGTCCATGAATTCCTGGATATAAGAGTCTAAACTCTTTGTACCCATCTTGTAGTTCACGAACTTTAGGTAGTAGTCCACGTCATCAACAACTATGAAAGCTTTTTTGAAAACTTCTCCAAACTCATCCCAAGTAGTTGGCTTCTCCGGTAAATCTCCCCACCACAATGACGCTTTGCCGCGTAAGAACAACACGACACTTTCAATTTTCTTCTCATCAGGAACACCGTGCATATTGAAGTAACTACTCCACTTGGCCAGCCAGTCCTCGACGACCTCAGGTTTCTTCTCCTTCTTTTCGTCCAGATAAACCTCTGGTTGAAAACCGAGATTGGGTGAAGACATCAATTTGACTTGATTCAAAAGAACCTCCATTTGTTGATCTCTCATCTGATTACGATTATTCATGTCATTTAGTGCTGTACTCAACTGTTGACAAATCACCATATAAGATGGCGCACCTGGATTTGTAGCTTGAATTTGAAGTTTCTTCGGCCATCTCGATATATCTATCCTGGAAATTACTAAATTTAGTTAATATCTGATTAACTCATAGTGAAGTACTACTTAGAATTTGCTTTGCACAGGAACACAGATCATGCTACACAGTAACACAGACAGAAAACACTCTCCACAGCAAGCTCACATAGCAACTGTATTTCTCAAAATGAAATTACATTGTACATATAGTTGTTCACTCAGGCAACCCATGCATGACCCAGGTTGCCGTTGGCGGGACGCGTGTTCCATCGACTTGCCTCGTGGCGAGACCAACTGATCCTTATCCACTGATAGGACCCATAGTACAGTAACACAGTGATTCTACTTTAATTCTAACTCTCTCCCTTAAAGTAGACTCTACTTTTTATACAGTCATATATATAGCTTTAAAGTCAACAAACTTCAAGTACAGAAAGCTTTTATCTAAACTTATCAAACTTTTCTCCAGTAAGTGGCTTAGTGAAAATATTAGCTAGTTATTCTTTTGTGCTACAATGAACAACATGAATTTCACGACTCAGCAGCCTCTCACGTACAAAGTGATACTGAATCTCAATGTGTTTAGTTCTCGCATGGAAAACTGGATTCTTTGCTAGCTGAATTGCCACTCTGACTGTCGCTATGTAAAGTTGTGGGATTTTTCTGCTTCATGCCAACTTCTTCCAAGATTTTTCTCAACCATATAGCTTCATGTGCTGCACTACACATTGCCTTATACTCTGCTTCTGTGGTGGAAAGAGCAATTGTACTTTGCTTCTTACTAGACCAGGAAAAGCAACTACCACAAAACTGGAATACATGCCCTGTGGTGGATCTACGATCATCATAGTCACCTCCCCAATCCGCATCCACATAGCCACACAATTCAGGTAAACCATGATGCTTCCTGTAAATCAAGCCATACTCTGAAGTGCCTTTCACATAACGCAAAATGCGTTTAGCTACCTTCCAATGCGTTTCCGTAGGTGCTGCCATAAACTGACTTACAATGCCAACAACATAGCATATATCTGGTCTAGTCGTGGTAAGGTAAATCAAGCTCTCTACTAACTGTCTATACAGCATGGCATCAAATGATTGTGACTCATCAAGTTTAGAAAGCTTTTTACCTGGTTCAATAGGAGTGTTTACTGGTTTGCAATCCTGCAACCTAAACCTGTGTAGCAACTCTTTGACATACTTCACCTGTGTTAAACCCACTTTGTGTCCTTTTTGCCACACTTTTACTCCAAGGTAGTAATGCATCAGGCTGAGATCTGTCATCTCGAATTGCTCCATGAGGTCTTTCTTGATCATGTCTATCATCTCTTGACTATTTTCCGTAATAATCAAGTCATCAACATAAAGAGCAATCAAAGCAACCATACCATCAAAGCATAAGACATATAGATTTGGATCAAAATGTGTTCTCACCATCCCCTTTGAACGAAAGTAGGCATCAATCCTGCTATACCACGCACGTGGTGCTTGTTTAAGACCATAAGGTGCTTTCTTCAAGCGACGTACTTTATTTTCATGTCCCTTCGCTACAAGGCCTTCAAGTTGATCCATGAACACTTCTTCTTCTAACTCAACATTTAGAAAAGCAGATTTCACATCCATCTGATGCAAAGGCCAACCAAAATGTGAAGCTAAAGCAACAAGTAGACGTAGAGTATTCCACTTACATACTGGCGCGAAGGTCTCCTCATAGTCAATGCCTTTACTTTGTGCATACCCTTTGATCACCAATCTTGCCTTGTGCTTTGCTATACTTCCATCTGCATGATACTTAGTCATGTATACCCATTTGCAACCAACTGGTGGTTCTAGTAATTCCCATGTGCTATGCTTAGCAATTGACTCCATCTCCTCTCCCATGGCCTTGACCCAAATGTCATCATCCTTCATTTCACCATAAGTCAAAGGTTCTTTGCTTTGAATAATGCTAGATAAGAGAGCATAATTTGCTTCATACCTTTCAAGTTGTGTCTTCTCTCTTGTTGATCTTCGTAGCTTTCCCTGGCTAGATGATCCTGGAAAGTCATCCATGTCGCGGCTCTCCAACAACCTCTCAAACCACTTAGGGAGCTTCCTGTCAGGTGATCGGCTTCCTGGTGAAAATGTATTCTACGGTACATCCTTCTTCTTGCGTTTGTCACCTGCAACTTCAATCCTTCTTGCACCAAAAGGTTTGTCCCTACCTCTCCAACCTGTCTCTTGAGGTTGAGCAGTAGTATCTTGAGATGTATCCTTATGTTCATCACTCGGAAGGTCAATGAATGGATCATCATCAGGTGGTATCCTCACTATACCATCTTTCCCACTGGATGTGTCTATCTTCTCAGCATCCTCGTCTTCATACATCTTGGATTCATCAAAGATAACATCACGGCTTATATGGATTTTGTTTTCCACTGGATCGAAACATCTATAGTCCTTCACACGATCATCATATCCTAGGAATATGCACTTGATAGCTTTTACATCAAGTTTACGTCTTTCTTCCTTAGGAATGTGTACAAAGGCCTTACATCCAAAGATTTGCAAGTGGTTCAGCTTTGGCTTCTTCTTCGTGAATGCTTCCTCAGGTGTTATCTTTGGTATGGCAATGGTAGGACTTCTATTCTAAAGATAGACTGCTGTGCTACATGCTTCTGACCAAAAATCTTTTGGTAGTTTCATCTTAGCTAGCATAGATCTGGCACTTTCCACAATCGTACGATTCTTGCGTTCAGCTACACCATTGAGAGCATGAGTATGAGCTTGTGTAAATTGTCTTTTAATCCCACATTGATCACAAAGATCATTGAAGTCATTAGACTTGTACTCACCTCCACTATCTGATCTTAGGACTTTGATCTTCCTACCTGTCTGATTTTCGACCAATGCTTTGAAGCTCTTGAAGTTATCAAATGCATCTGATTTCTTCTTCAAGAAGTAGATCCACATCTTACGTGACATATCATCAATAAAGGTCATGAAATAGAAGGCTTTACCTAAGGACATGGTCCTCATAAGCCCGCTAAATATGTGTGGATTAAATCCAGAATGTTCTTTGCTCTTGCAACACCCTCTTTATTGAACTTCTTTCGATGTTGCTTCCCATATACACAAGATTCGCACATCGATTTCAAGTGATCTTCTATGGTAGACAATCATGTTACCATCTCCAATTTTCTCATCAAACTGAGGCTTTCCAAGTTCAAGTGACCAAGCCTCTTATGCCACAACTCAGTTTGCGATGGAATGGACGATAGAAGTCCATGTTGCCCCTTAATTGTAGCATTCAACCTCTATAATTTTGTATTGGGCTCTCTTACTCCATCCGCAATAACTTTGAACTTTTGGTTCACATCCTTTACAAAGCAATGATCATGGGTGAATTCTACTTTCAACTTTTGATCAGTAATGACTCCAACAAAAAGTAGATTTTTCTTCAAACCTGGTACGCAAAGTACCTCCCTGATTATCCTGCTTTTGCCATTAGGTAGTTGGATTGAAATGATGCCTATCCCCTTGATCTTGCACACCTCACCATTTGCTTGTGAAACAGATGTTCCATTATCCAACACTTTCAAGCTACTGAACCAATTCTTGTTACCTATCATGTGTCTTGTGGCTCCCGAGTCAATATAGCATGCTTGATCATCTTGATTAGATGACAATGCAGATATGAAGATGCTAGAGTCTTCAATCTCACCCTCATCGACAAGGTTACCTGCTTGTTTTGGTTTCCCCTTGCCTTGTTCCGCCAGGAATTTGTGACATTCACTCTTCCAATGGCCCTTTTTACCACAATGGAGGCACTTGCCTTTCTTCTTAGTTTTACTAGAAGATCCCTCGTCCTCCTGAGACTTGGCAAATTGCTTTTTAGACTTCTTCTTGCCCTTGCCCTTTCCTTGTTTTTGGCATGTCGCAAGTGCCTGATCGTTAGTATTTTGACGTCTAGCTTTCACCATTTCTCGCCTTTGCTCTTCCTGCAACAAGATCCCTGTGAGCTCGTCAAAGGTTGACAATCTTTCTCTTGATGCTATTCCGCTCACAAACATCTGATAGGGTTCTGTAATGCCACACAATGCATTGTGCACCAACTCCACGTCACATATGCTCTCACCAATAGAATGCAGTTCATCCCTCATTGTCTTGATTCTGGTCATGTACGTCTGAATGTGCTCTCCTTGGGCACTATTCAGCTTTGACTTCAGAAACATGATTCTTGACGGATTTGACGTCTTGAACTGCTCCTTTAGCACATCCCATGCTTGTCTGGGTGTAACAACATCACAAATGTGGGTAATGATGTGATCCTTCACTGACAAGTTAATAAAGGTCAAGGCTTTCCTCATCTTTTTGTCGAACACTTTGATATCCGCTTCATTTGGCGGCCTTCTCTCATCACCTATGACGACTTTCCACATGTCTTTCTCCATCAGTATGTTTTTCATTTTGAATTTCCACACTGCATAGTTAGAAATCTTGTCCAATTTGCTACTTTCACTCGAAATGGACTCTCCTATGTTTGCCATCGCAAAACTGTTGAGACTTCTGCCGTAGGCTAAAAACAGTATGCCGAGCCCAACAATGATGTTAGAAGTTGAAAATAATGACCTGCACTTTTTTCCTTACTAGGCCACTCGCCGCTTTTCCACCAATTTGAAAGCCAAATCGGCGTCGCCTTCCGAAATGCACTCAGTCGTCAACTCCCAACAACGTGCCCAGTGGAATGGTGAAATCACTTCTGGCACACTCCGAACACTTTCTCCGCTGCAATCACTCTATTTTGCTGTACCGTACTTGCAGGTGTAGTCCGGGTACCCTTCGTTTGGAGGTTATAGCCTTTCGTTGGGGTCAAAACGGGCAAAAGACCCAAAAATAGGGACTTTTCTAGTTTTTGAACTATTTCTTCACCTTGAAGAAACTTCACTCTTCACTTGTGAAGGGACCCATCTCCAATTTCAATATGAGAATTTTTAATGAGGTTGAAGGCCAAAATGCACTTCACTTCTTCAGGGCCCTCTTCAACAACCCTTCAGACTCCATCCAATGGTTGATTATGATCCAATCGTGGATATCCCTTATGGATAGCATGAATTGAGCCGTTGATCTTGTAGCTTCTCTATCCAATGGATCTGAGCACTCTTGTGCACTAATGGAGAGTCTTGTAAGCGCTACCCACTCCGAAACGCTATGGTTTTACCCTAGTTCCACGCACGAACAGTCCGCGACCTCCCTGTCTACTGCCGCGCCTCCCCACACTCATTTTTGCTTGATCTAACTCGCCTATGGATCGATTTGAGCACAATCTGAGGCCTGGAGCAGGGTCGCCCTACTGATACCAAGTTTGTAGAGTGTTCGCTCAAGAAATTTCGTGGAGAAACGGTGATTTTAGCTCAACTTGACAAAGTGGCTTTTTTCACCTTTTACCGCAAATCTGCTAGGTTAACTATCTGGAGACAAATCTCTGACATAAACCTCAGAATCTCTCCATGGCTGGTTGACAATGTGATTAGCTTCCTTCCTGTCCTTATGACATCCAAAACGGTGCACAAACAACGAAAAAATCACCAGTTATGTATACAAAACTGTAACCCCAAACCCGGTTTCAATTTTCAGCTGGCTTCAAAATTGTCAATTTTTCACCAAATTTTTCCCTGTTTGATGCTATGCACAGGCTAATAATCCCTCAGCTGAGCTTGGCAAGCCTCTATAAACTAGAAACTGTGCACCAATGTTTCTCTTTCCGTCTTCAACCCGCCGTAAACCCCGAACTCTCAAAAGACAGTTCTCCCGAAGCTCTCTTCAACGACGATACTGTACTATGTACACTCCCTGTACGGCTCTGATACCAACTTAGAATTTGCTTTGCACAGGAACACAGATCATGCTACACAGTAACACAGACAGAAAACACTCTCCACAACAAGCTCACATAGCAAATGTATTTCTCAAAATGAAATTACACTGTACATATAGTTGTTCACTCAGGCAACCCATGCATTACCCATGTTGCCGTTGGCGGGACGCGTGTCCCATCGACTTGCCTCGTGGCGAGGCCAACTGATCCTTATCCACTGATAGCACCCACAATACAGTAACACAGTGATTCTACTTTAATTCTAACTGTATAGTTGACCAAAAATTGACTGAAATTGACTCCAATATGGTCAAATCACTATTTTTAGTCAATTTCATAGATATTACAAGAAACTGGAAAAAACTAAAAATTTCAAGTTTTTGCACTTTTATTTATTTTTTTTAAATTTTACGTTTTCCAAAAATTCATAAAAAATCACAGTTAGTTATTAAGCAATCGAAATCGAAAATTCGATTCACCGTTCGATTCTTAATTTGACCTACTAATGTCCATCAGGTATGCAAGACATGCGACATTAAACTGATTTTTTACTTTACGGAATTTTACGTAAAAATTCAGTTCTACGGAAATTGTCAACTATAAAATCCAGTTTTGTATCTAACTGTCAAAGTACATGCGTATGACCACTCAAAACAAATCTAAACTACTCATGCATGTGAGAATCACTCTGAAAAACCACATGCAGACATTCCATGCAAGCACAATACCTCAATAGGATGCAATCAGAACAATGGGAAATTTTACCAATTTTGCTCACAAAATTGCAAAACTTCAGATCTTTGGCTACAGGACACCAAATTGGGTGCTGTAAAGCTCAGTACAGAGGGAGACCCAGTGAACAAGACACTTGCCATGTCAACCTACCACCTAGGACTCGCACATGCGAGTTCAGAACAACCAATTAAGCTGTAGGAAGGCACACTTTTTCTAGATCATATTGTCAAAAACTGTGCAAACACTCAAACAAGATATAAATTGATGATCCAAACAGTCTTAAATGGTCTAAAAGAGTTCCATGAAGCCTTCATACAGATCCTATGAAGCAGTATGGGCTGAGAACCATGAATTCTTGGTTTCTAGAAGTCAAAATTGCTACAAACTTGATGGAATTGAAACATAAGCTTCTACCCATCAATTTTCAGGTTTGATAGCTTGCTGGGAAGGTATAAAGGAATACAAATCATGCTGGAAAAAATCCAGGAATGATCCCCTTATGGATTTAGAGAAATCCATCCCCCAAAATTCACCAAAATTGGTCAATTTTTGACACTTTTTGACATCCTACAAACCCAATTGCTGGAATTCTTGGCTCTAACTTCTAGGAAAGCTTCAAAAGAGTATGATTCATATTTTCCCAGCCTCAATTGATGCTCAACAACCTCCTACCATCCAATTTCATGAAAAAACAAGCAAAAATCATGAATTTTAGCCCTTTCTAGGTTTTTCCACCATGCACAATTGGAAATTAATGGCAAGAACGTTTTCCAAATCCACATGCAATCCAAAATACAGAGTTGCAGCCAATCAATTGATCTAATCTTGCTGGATTTTGAATCCTACCCTTCATTTTGTGCCAAAAACATAGGAAACAAGCCAAATTTGGCCACCAAAGAGCCTAGAATCCAAATACATGGGAAGATCCAACATGCAAACTGAATTTCAACTATTTCAAAGTGAATTAACTTGCTGGAAATTTCAGATCCTTCACTAGTTTGAGCTACACATGCTAAAACTCCAAAAAAGACACCAAAATTGATTTCCTAGCACAATTCTCCATAAACAACAATGAATTTGAGAGAGATATGGAACATGCAAATTGAATTTGGGAAGATCCACCAACTTGCAACCTGGCTCTTCTCCTTGGATGAGAATACTAGTTGAATGCCACCAAGCTCCAATGAAAAGCACCACCTCTCCAAGCTTGTAAGCCTTGCTCTGATACCACTATAAGGGAAGCTCCTTAGATCCTGCTTACAAAATCACTGTGGAGAAACCACCCAACCAAGTAGAAGCATCCAATCAATCTCTAGTAGCCTCACCCCCAAGCCAAGGAACAAGAAGCATGAATGTAGAGTGAGAGCCTGGCAATGAATCAAGAACCATGATGAGGAGTAGGGCGAGTTGGTCCTGTTATATAGAGCCTAATGCATCATGGGCACAAAGCCATGCATAGCCCTATGTTCCCTATACATAGATTCACCTAGAACCAACTATTCATAGAATTGCTATTGATAACTCTACACATGCATACACTGTCTCATTACCTTGTCTAAACTCCACTTAGTGTGTTCTGGGCCTCACAAGGATATTAGCTACTTTTGGGTCACGTCCAGTATGATGTGGCATAACTAATAGCTTGTTTCACTGGAGTATACTGTATCCTATGTACTGGTCATGGACATAAGAGGATCCATCTTCTAGTTCATCTCTCATTGACAAACTCGATGGAGACAACTACCATCTCTGAAAATTCAAGATGAGGGTCATGCTACTAGCCAAAGATCTTGTTCTGAATGTTCAATCTCCTAGATCTGATAGCTCTTGCTAAGCTGCAATCAGCTCAAGAGGCTCTGATTAGCCTTCCGGCTCTGATACCACTATTGGAAATTGAAGGAGAGAGACATAAAAAACGCTCTGATACCACTATTGGGAACTGTTGAGAAAAGACCCGGATGGAATTCGATTCAGTTTGCTGGCTACTGCCTACTAGATTAGATCTACAATTCTCCAAAGTGTGGACAGACACTACTGACCTACGTTTAATTGTTTAAGTATTCAACAAGGATAAAACCAATGTGCGGAATAAGAATTAAACAACTGATTATGAACAAACAACAATCAGACATTAAAGCATTTGAGATCACTCAACATGTGCATTCCAGTTACTATATTATCAATGATCCTTTTGTAAGAGCGCTATTGTGACAAACCCACACAACACATCGGCGCGAGAGATACTATGCCCCTCGTGAATAATATCATATCGTCTCGCTTACTAGACGACTTCTTGGATGTTCAATCTAGCTGATGTTTAGCCTAACTGATATTCACAACCTAGTTGACGTTCAACCTATTCTCTCATCTTCAATCAGATTATATAGAAGGAGGAGAAAAAGGTTTATTCTAATCTAAGATTACAAGAACGGCTGATTAAGCATGTTCCAACGGTATCTAGATTGCCTTCAGGATCATTCGTAGAGGGCTTCTTGCACTTTCTTGATTTCCTTTGTACTTGGATTATGAAGATCCGCCGCCTTTAGGTCTTTGGGAATTGTTCGGCTGCATGTCTTGTTCGGGCTTTGCCTTTGAGCTGCTTTGGTCCTCGAACACTTGACCTTCATCTTTGAGTGTCCTTCAGTCGTCGTCAGTTGTCGAACACCTAGCCTTCGCCTTCGTGTAGCACTCTTGTATATCTGCAGGCTTGAATTCTAAAGCTAACAAAGCTTTGTGACTCAAAACATTTTGTTTTTTCGGTATTTTCAATATTAGTATCCCAATCAACATCATTTAAACCACAAAGAGTAAGATCATAATTGGAGCATAGTTACAAAAAAAATTGAAAGTACTTTTAAGAAACCTCAATATATGTTTAGCACGCTACCAATGATATTCTCTAAGATTAGACAAAAGTTGGCTAATGACTCCAACACCATATATCATATCTGGTCATGTAATTGTCAAGTGAAACAATGAGCCCACCAATTGCCTAAAGGGAATACCATTAGCCTCATTTTCAACATCAAAATCTATCAACTTAACATAGTTGGAAATTAGATTCTATATTGTTAGCTTCAATAGTGGTGCAAAATTAACTTAGTTCAATTTTTTATGTACTAACCAAGAACCAACCCACGACATATGTGTCAGGGCATGTGTCCCATAGTTGGCAACTGGTTGAGTAGCCACTTCTAGCCTTTTATATTGCTGATATACTCAAGGGCTTGAGTTTGTCAGTTGAGGTTCGCCAAGATGGGGCTTGACAAGCTATTTAGGGACATGAAATTAGAGTTTTACTATGTAAAATGTTTTGGAGTGGTGGGCGCATTTAGCAATAAATATAGATGTGTTGCTGGTATAGATAGGTTGAACTATGATGGAGTTCTTGCAGAAAGTGGTATGAAGATAATTGGTCATCATGACGTTTGGTCATATATAAAGTTTTTTTGATAGTGTAATTTGTTTTGTGTGCTTTTATACTGTTGTGCTCTTTTGAAAAAGCTTTATGTATTTCTTTGTAAATTATTTTATTTCTTTGTGAAATTTAGGTATGATCGATATAATATGGGCATTGAAGAGCATGCAATGCAACACATCATTTGTGGTCAGAGGCCAATGTGGCACTATAAATTTTAAAGGATTTGAGCAAAAAATAGCTCGTAGTTATGATATCCATATGGGCATCCATATTTTTTTCTCTCGAAAAGCTAACCATAGATTCAAGACTTTATAAAAAATACAAGGTAAAAGAAAAGAAGGCTTACAAATGAGAAAGTATCTCAACCTCATTAAGAAGAAGCAAGGGGGAGATGATATAATCACCAGACCCGAACGCTTCGAATCAATCTTTTGACGTGCTATTGTTTTCAAATATGGGACAATTCCATTTGCATGTTGCACTTCCTATGCAATGCACTCCATTTCATAAGAAAAATGCGAAAGCTGTAGAAAATGATGCTGCAGTAATTAAATATTTGAGTTTGAATAATCATAAGAATGTAGATTTGTGAGTTAATGGATCAATTTATCCTAAAGATCCAAATACTGATTTATGTCCAGATTTTAAGTCCGTTAGTAATCTTCTCAAATTTGTATGTGAAGGAAACAATGGATTACTTGGATATTGTCAAAGGTTGCATGACATTGGCTTGCATGATGCAAAATTGTTGAGTTTAAATCAACATTTGCAGTTGGAGAAGTTGCGATCCGAAAGTTTAAAATCTTTTGTTGATGTGGAAATGATAAAAAATACAGTAATGTAAAAGAAAAGAAAAAGTGTATCAAAGAGGAACATTGATGGCTTATCTTTACATAGCGACAATCAGAAGAAAAGAATTCGAGCATTCAAGTATGTTAGATTATAAAATGTTTACTTCAGCATATTTGTATATAATATTTGTTTGTTTATTTGAATTATCAATTTTATTATTGACAAAACATATATGCCTTTGATATGTGTGTTGCAGATCAAGCTTGGTAGTGAAGTCGAGGAGCCCAAGAGCTCGAAGATAGGCGAAGAAAGAACGAACAAAAATTGTTCAACCGCCTATATCTATGAAGACGTGTGTGCAGCATCAACATCTGACACACACGAGATGATCCTAGACTCAGGAGCCACCTCACACTTCATGACATCAAGACAAATAATGTCTGATTTTCAGAAGTGCAGATCCTTCAAGATTCATAGTTTTTGGAGTTGGATCTAAGCATCAGGTGAACGGTATTGGTTCACTATGGCTCAACACTAATGGCAAAGACAGAGGACTCAAAGATGTTCTGTTTGTGCCTACTTTGCAACAAGATTTGCTCTCTGTAGCAAGAATAGCAGATGCAGGGATGCGTGTGACATTTTTTAATGAAGCATGCAACGTGATTGACGCCAGTACCAGTACACTGATCGCTCAAGGTACAAGGAAATGAAGCCTATATCATCTGAAGGTACGCCTACCTGCAGATGAGGTGCATCAGACTCATGATGACTCGCCAGACACTCTGTGGCACAAAAGACTCTGTCACATGAACTCAATGGCACTTTACCAAGCAAGTCATCATGGAGCAATAACAGGGTCCAGCATCTCGAATGCAACCAGTTTGACCACCTCTGATGCATGTTTGAAGGGCAATATGTCACGCGCTCCATTCATCAAAGACTCCTACAGAACGACTAAGATTCTGGAGTTAGTGCATTTTGACATCTATGGACCATTCAACATGATCTTAGTAGGAGGTTTAGAATATTATATAACCTTCATTGATGACTACAACAAATTTGTCAGAGTGTATTTTATTCAGAATAAATCTGAAGCACTCGATAAATTCACAGAATATGTGAATTGGGCTCTACAATGATCGTGACATCATTCACAGAAGAACTGCAGCCTACACGCCGAACACAATGGTGTTGCAGAAAGGAAGAACAGAACCCTGATGGAAGCAGCCAGATGCATGATGGCCTACTCGAAAGCTCCAAGGGTACCGTGGGCTGAAGCAGTAGCTATAGCCGCATACATCCAGAATCGAACATGCAAGTCTGGTGTTCCTCACACGACACCACATGAGCTATGGTGGGGTAGAAAGCCCAATCTGTCTCACGTCAAAATCTTTGGCTGTGCAGCCTATGCACATGTTCCGGATAAGCTTTGAAAGAAGCTTGATGAGAAAGCCGAGCATGGATTTCTGGTAGGTTATGACAACAATTCGTCATACTACAGAATCTACATGCTAGACATGAACACTGTGAAAACAGTGAGAGATGTCATATTCGATGAGAGCAGGACAATGGCCAATGACGATCCTGTCAACTATGAGGTCATGGAGAGACAGTACTACGACCTGCTGCCAATGACAGAGGGAGCTGAGGACGAACACGAAAACGAATATTTTTGAGTCATCTCCCATTTGAGCGACGAATCAGAAGAAGAAAGATTCGAGAGGCAGCCTACTGCTACAATAAACCAAGATGGTTTCGGACCAAGCAGAGCAAACAAAGGCAAAGGCATTGCTGTCCCAAGAGAATCTCCTAGAAGGTCGACAAGACCATGAAGAGTGCCAACAAGATATGTGCCAGGCAGCTCAGCTTCCATATCAGAAGAATTCTGCAGATTCGAGGAGGCGATTGATAGTCCAGACAAGGACAAATGGATCCAAGCCATGAACGAAGAGATGGAGTCCATGAGAAAGAACCAGGTATGGATGTTGGAGCCATAGATGAGACAGAACACACATACAGTGTGATGACGTAGTCTGATGCTAGTAAGCAATCAAGACAAAATCACAAAATACATGTCCGCCTGCGTGTGAAGACAATTCTGTCGAGGATCTGTAGATCCAACTGTCCGCTAGAAAAGGGAGATGATTACTCGTGAGAGAACCGTGTTTCTCCCACGCCAATGCACTGCGTGGATTTATATGCAGTGCTTGAAATATCAGAGAAAGATCAATATAGATGATTTTCTTGTTGTGTCTGATCTCGAATGCAAATGTGTTTGCTATTATTCGTGTGTCTAAGTTTCCTTGTTCATTTTAATTCCACACCTTGGTTGAAACCATGTTGAATGCTGCATTAATTTTATAAACGTAGGTTAGCATGCCTGACTACATTCTGGAGGATTGTAGGAGTGATTCAGCCGGTAGTGTCCAGCGATTACATCTGAACTCCATCCAAGTCGCAAGAGAATCGCGGTTGATTCATCTTCGTGAAATCTTCGCAAAAGTTTCTTTGAGAAATATCTTCTCATCAGTGGTATCAGAGCATATCACCACCCGCATTGACTCTCATCAGAGGTACGTGATTGAGAAACTTATTTATCTTCACATTCTATTTGCTTGAAATACAAAACTAGAGTCTCTGGCGAAATCAACTATCAAAAAGTTGAAAGAAATTCTTTCAAAAGTAGAACTACATAAAGGAAATGCGACAATTGAAAAAAATGACAAACTGTCTAGAAAGTCAGGAAATGTTCCTAATAAGCCATCAATTGGAGGTGCTAAAGCAAGGAGATTCACACTTGCAAAGAATCTAGGTCACTCATGGTATTCATTAGAGGAAACTTGAGCTTAAAAAGGGCCTCATATGAATTCGTGCCAAGATCTCTTTTGTATTTTATCACTATTTTCAACCAATATTTTTGACTTGCTATAACTTTTTAGCAGTGGCTCAAAATTATTCTATCTAAGACATCATTGGAAAGAGCTTGATGAGCACTTTTCAATGCACCAATTTTCGTCGCATTCTGGCATATCTATCAAAAGTTATGCCATTTTTAGTGTAGACTCAAAATGTGACTCAAAGAAGTAACTTTACGTTAAAGCCACTATGTCAAGAAACTATTGGGCCACATGTACAATACAAGTGAATAAAAAATGAAAAATGAATCTTGACAAAAGGCCCTTTTTGTGTTTAAACTTTCTCTAATGTGAAAAGATATTGTTTCGGCAACACAAGGTTTTGAGAATAGGGGAAGTACCCTAATGCAAAATGTGGAAGAACTTTGACACACTCATTGGTGTTATCATAAAAGAAAAGTTATCATTAGAAGATATTAGTAAGTTGAAAAAGCATTGCACCACATTTGTAAGATCTATACGAGGTTGTTGGGGAAAAGATCATGTAACACATTACATGTACTGTTCTATTACTTTGTTAATGTTTTGATAAAAAGAATCTCATTCATAATGTTACTTATTACTAATCATGCTTGCAGCACATATTTCTACATCATGCTACCTATTTTGCGATTGAATATAAGAGCTTAAGTATTTGGTCATCACAAGGCATGGAAAAGTCACATTGGCAAGCAAGACGAGCATTTCATCGAGCTACAAACCATGGTGGACATAATTCGAAAAATAAATATTTAATACAGCTGTTTTAGTGGTTTTATAGGCGAGCACAATTTAGATATCAAGTTAAAAACTCGCCATCTGTTATGATCTTTTATAAAGCGTTCAAATTCATAGCAAAAAAGACATCCTCGTGATATAATGACAATCATGTATACATAGTATCCATATTATAATTTATTTTTCATCCTCTCCAAGATTGAGATGGATGGTATTGTCATGAAGGTTCGAACAATCTCCTTTCATATGGATCTAAAAACTGTATATTTTTCTTTTTGCTCATATCTATGTAAGCCGAATAAAGGGCCATTGAAGATGACCTTTTGTTGTATTTCCAGGGACAACCTAGTATTTTAATGGCTAGATCCCTTTTAACAAAAACAATTTTGAATGTTCCTCTTGAGTATTATGGCCTCCTAAGAAAACATATAAGGCCTTAATTGCCATTATAATAGTGGTGGCAAATGGACTATAACTTGAATGATATATACAAATTTCACTATTTACAAAACTTTTCAAGTAATGGGCAAGCAACGATTCCGTTGTCCCAACAGCTGATCCCTCGCGAAGTCCTCCATGTCTCATTGCAAAGGAATCTATTTCAATGGTATTCTACAAGGAATTCCAAGTGATATGCTTAGATTGAAGAAAGAAATGCAATCTCAAACTTTTATCTCCTGTATTTTAGAAAAAAATAATACAATAACAAAATCATAAACCAATGTTATACCTTATAGCTTACCAGATCATAATCATCGAACTCAACAACTTTTTATGTAGCAGTGTCATGGCCTCCACCAGATACTTCAGTTCTTGAGGGGAGGTCCTGAACCTTTGGTGGATACCTCTTTTGAAACTCCAAAATTCCTCCTCACTTGGAAACATTTCAGAATAAGCTCTAGATTTTGTCATCATGGCCTCCAAAGCTTCCTTCCCATTTTTACAATTGTCGTCTTTATCATAATCAATCTTGCTTTCGAGATATCGTAACTATAATCTATAATATCTAAAACTTCAATCAATTCTTTTGCAAAAATAGAATAGACTTCATCTTCTCTCAAATCAAAAATATCTTCCATATCATTTAAAGATATAAAACTATCATTGTTTATAGTATGTACAAGAAGACCTAATATAGTTTTTTCAAGAACATGAGATAATGTCGAACTAGATTCTGACAGAATGATTGAGTGACAAGTTGTTTGCTCAAATTTTGAAGCCATTGCGGCTTCAGCTTGAACACTTATATTGACGTCTGTTTCATCTACATCCATTGGAACAGATACAACAGTTGTAGTCAAAGGAACAGAAGATGGACCTTTAGACTCATCTTCTGCCACATCAACAAAAATATAAAATATGAAAGCCATGCCTTTTATAAGAAGACGACATTTTTTATCGTGTTTATCATAGTGAATGTACCTCTTGAAGCATTCATGTATATTCGAAAATTTCCTTTCGTGTCTATGCTTATAAGAAGGATGAGTAAAAGTATCTAGACCTCTTCCACACGTGCGACAGATTAGATCCAAAACCATGTGCCAAAATTATCAAATTTGGCCTAAAACTAGTCAAGGAAATGTTGACAATTTTCACAAACTTGAATATATGATCTATCAGGACTTGTATACTTTCTATAGTTCTGTTTTAGATCTTTCTTGAATTCTTACAATCTGTAGATTATTTCTATTCCTACTCCCGTTCTCCTTGGAAAAGAATCTAATCTACTGCTCACAAGGAAACGTGGAGATGGAAATGTCAGTTTGCATCAACTTATTTGGCTATCCCCGGCAACGGCCCCAAAAATTGGTATATGTCGCAATATACCAACACGAAATTGTTATATTTATGTAGTATTTAGATCGTTCCCCAAGGAGATAGCCCATAAAAGATGTTAAGTTGATACTTTATCGATTTATTTTGAATGAAATTGGTTTGAATGAGAATCTGGTTGTCATCAGACATTTTGTAAGCAGCCAACCCCACTTTTAGAAAAGGTGTGTAAAGTAATGAGTGTTAAACAATAGTCTTCCTCTATCAAACCGAATGTAAAGCATTCTGCAGAGAGAGAGAGAGAGAGAGAGAGAGAGAGAGAGAGAGAGAGAGAGAGAGAGAGAGAGAGAGAGAGAGAGAGAGAGAGAGAGAGAGAGAGAGAGAGAGAGAGAGAGAGAGAGAGAGAGAGAGAGAGAGAGAGAGAGAGAGAGAGAGAGAGAGAGAGAGAGAGAGAGAGAGAGAGAGAGAGAGAGAGAGAGAGAGAGAGAGAGAGAGAGAGAGATCTTCATTGTGGATCGTAGGGTTAGTGGTTGTGTGTCACAGTGTTAAATGATAGTGTTAATGGATGATACAATTAGATGTGCATCTCCCATTTGTGCTGGAATCTGAAATATGCTATCGCTCTCATGGGATCGAACCTCCGCGTGACAACTAACTTCATCTCCTTGATGCTTCTTTGCTTGGATCTTTTGTTGAAGTTAGGAGGAAAATAGCCCCACTACAATTTTGGTGCCGTTGCCAGGGAGCTATGCCAATTTTTTAGTTACAACATGTTTGTTGGATGGTTAGCTTGCATTAGGCATCTTGTCTTGGCATGAATAGTGTTGAAATTGCATTTTAGGGTTAGTTTGGAAGTCATCTTGCTTGATTTGAGTGGATTTCCTTTCAAAAATCTAATCTGATTATTGAACAGGGGAAGCTATTCAGATCACTATTCTTAAGATCCATCCAGATCTCAGAAATTAAAAAAAACCACAAAAATTGGTCAAATCTATCAGATTTTGGTCAAAAGGAGACAAAATTGTCATTAGAGCTGATAACTTTTTATCCTCTTTAAAGAAATGTTTGCTGAGTTGCAGGCATCTTCGGTTTTGATCACAAAACTTTCTAATTGAAAGGCGAACATTCCTTCCCCGCAGATTTTCAGAAACATCAAAAAAACCATCAGAAAATACTAAAAAACACCCAAAATCCTAAACAAATACAAAAAAAGAACATTCGTCCTATTCACTATGCATAGGTATGATTCATATCTATCTACTGCCAGGTCAATGAACATTAATTCTAAAATAGAAGGTCAAAGTGACTGTTCATCTAGAAATGGATAAGTTTTTGTGAAGAGCTAACACCTTTTTACAAAATTTTCGGTTTCCAAAAAGAACCTTCGCCAAAGTTTGTGTCAGTTTGACTTACTATTCTGGTTCATCAATGAGTTGGCAAACAATAAACAGAGGCCACGTGTCATATTGTCCAATTTTTGTCAATTTTTTTTTTTGCAAGTATAGTAGTATTACATTTGTAACTTTTGCCAAGACCTTCGTTGAAGCTTCTGAGGATTTTATTTATAGTAAGTTATCATTTTTGAGTTTGGCGAACGTTAATTTTGTCAGGATCTAGAGAAATCTCTATAAAAAATCATATTTTTGGTGCATGAAGAAACTTTGCCAGTTCTACCCTAGCCTTATCTGAATTAGATTCCTTATCTGAGAGTTCAGCGAAGGTTATTTTTACCAAATTTGTCAAAAAAAGCTTGATCAGAGATTTGTTTATCCATAATAGCATTGATGAACCTCCGTCGAGTCAACCTTTGCTCAGAAAACATTTGCCAGTACTATTTTTAGGTCATGATTTACCAAATCAAGCCTCTATCAAATTTTTGAACAATTCTGTTACAATTTGATTCTGATTATGAGAATTTACCATTCTTAGAAGTGTCGATCGCCTGATCATAGACCTTTTTCCAAAAAACAAATATCTGATTATTGTCAAGTAAATTTTTTTTTGCAGATCTGTACTGAGATAAATTCTGATTGAAAAATCTAGATCCAATCTCATTGTCTGATTGATTTAATTTGCAAAAATGAATGCTCTTGGAGCTGCTCCCCAAGAAGTCAATCCAATCATTGTTAGAAGATCACCCCGATTGGATCTACCCAAGTATAATGGATTATCTGATCCAATTAGATTTCTCCAAATCTATGCAGAATCTTGTGAAGTCTATGGTGAAGTTTTTCCTCAAGATAAACTTAAGCTATTTCCAATGGCCTTAACATGTGCAACACATGATTGGTATTATAATCAAGATGAAACTAAGCGTATAGACTGGGAGACTGTCAAACGAGCCCTTATCACATGGTTCAAACCTCGAAAGTTCATGGAAGACCCTTTCCTACTTCTAAAAAAAATTAAAATGGGAAAGCGGGTACGAGATTACATTGAACAGGTTAAACGCCTCAGATCTGAGTGCGTACCCGAGCTGATTAACGAAGATGCCATGATTTTTGTTGGAGAGTACATGGTGCGCGACCTCCCTCTAAGATAGATTTCTAGCTCACTAAGAAGCTTCTAATATCATCCCAATCAACCTAGCCCAAACTTGGATGATGGTGTAATAGATCCACTCAAAATTCCTAGCAAAACACACTCTGAAATATTGATTCTGGCAGTTTTTTGCTTGATATCACTTCACACCTTTAAGATCTGACCAAATCAGCCTTAATGATCTGATCTAATCTTCAGATGAAATGATTCAATGATTCAAACCTCTATTTGATCATTAGCATTTGATAGATTGAACCTAGATATAGACAATGCATCAAAAAACATGAATTTTGGACTAGTATGGAAGATTTTGGACCAAAAACAAATAAGGAACTTGTTTTGACAGCTGCTAATGGCCTCACACGTGTGGACAATACACCTGCAGCCCCCAAATCAATTTGTACCAAAACAAATGAAGCTACCACTCTCTTAGAGCTCGCCCACACAAGATTAGATCAAAATCAACAATTTGACAATGATTTTCAAATGTTTAATGGACCATTACATTCCTCTGAATTTTCTGAATTTAGGACAATGATTGATTGTACTTATCAATCTACAAGAGGTATTGATTGCCAAATCAAAGGATTCATCAAGTTCTATTGACTAGATCTTGATCTAGAAGCAAATCACTAACTATTTAGCAAGATCAATGGATGTAATACCAAAAAACTATCAAGGGCGGCCTTACATGTGTGGAAAACAGTTTGGTAATTTGCTCCATCAGCTCATCATGTGAAATATTGAGAACATTATAGGTAGAAGCAACCGTAATTTGAACCTGGAAGCTCACAAAGGTCTCTCTCTACTTGATTGTCTCAAATTTGGCTTCTAGCCCTCTCAATGGACTTCTAGCCACGGTTCTAACACTCCCTCACAAGAATGAAATGTAGATGGATATTTTAATGCATTATAAGCTTGATGGACTAAAAGTACATGACATTCATTTCTATGTTTTTTACATAGAGTATTTATAGAAGGACTTATATACATATTATCATGTTGTATTTTGTTTTACAATTGTTTAGTAAGGCAAAAGAAAACATTTTGATTACAATAGAGCTATACCTTTATCTATTGTCATGAATCCTATAGAAGAGCTTACTAGGTGACAATATTTATCATGTATGAATGCAAGAACATATGCATAATCAAATGTTACCTTAAATGAAACTATCAAGTTGAGACAATGAAAAACAATTTGCAAATACATTTTTCTTTTAATAAAGATGACTAGAAATGATAAAAACCTACATTTAAGCAAAGGCTTACTAAAACATTAGAGAGCTTACGTTTTCATTATAGGTGAGCATCATATTATTCATTTAAAAAAAATGAAAACCTAGTTTCAGTTTGTGCCACTCTAGTTTAAAGATGGTCTAAGAAAAAAGTTGCCCCTATAAAACACAAAGTTAGCTTTATCCATGAAGACATCATCATTACAACGTAGTAATTACATATGATTACAGAAAAAAAAAATCCAAATTAATTATGTACTAAGTAACAATTACAAATATTCTTGTTTATTACGCATTCATAAAAGAAAAAACTTCTTTACTTTATTTAAAAAGCTAATTCATCACCTCCAATCCTAAAGTTTGATTTAAATCTAACAATAAAAAACACCTCATTCCATGGCTCTCTTGGAATGGGGGTGGCTCAGTTGGTTAGCTTGGGATCTAAAGTTTATTTGGTCCCATGTTCAAGCCACCCCAAGATGCATTTCATGGGGGCCTTGGCATTTTGCGAGTAAATTTTTTTTGAGTTTCTTTCTTGCCATCATTCAACAAAAAGATACCACATGGTGTGCCAACCTTTTTATGCTACTACTTTAAAGTTTATTATTAAGAATGTGGTTTGGTACATAGTTAAAGATCCCACTAAGTAAAAAAATTTAAATTAAATATTGTTTTTTTTTTCCACCCAACCCAAATAGCACATTGGATTTTTTTTTTTTTTTTTTTGCAGTCAACCAAGATGGCACGCCAGTGTGCTATCTGGGTTGGCTGCCAAATTTTTTTCTCAATTCATATAGCACGCCGGCGTGCTATCTTGGTTGGTTGCAAAATATTTTTCTCATTTCATATAGCACGCCGACGTGCTATCTTTAAAGGCTGTAAAATTTTTTTTTAGTTGTTTTACTTAGCACGTCGGCTTACTATGTTGGGAGGTTGAAATAAATATTCTGAAATATGTTTTTACTCAAAATTTGGTTCTCAAATGTGTCAAAATAGTTTTTCTATTTTTGGCTAGCACACTGACAAGCTAGCCAAATTAGCTCCAAAAAGCAATTTATTTTTTCAAAAAGTTTTTTAAAAAAATCTTCATTTTTTTTTTTGAAATAAAAAATTTGCGGGCTAGCACGCTAGCATGCTAACTTTTACAACTTCAAGAATACTTTGTTTTAAAATAAAAGTGAACATGTATTAGTAGAACAACAAAGTATTTTGTGATGGACCTATTTAGAATTTGATGGATAGTCAAATTTTAAAGTATGCATCAAACCACAATTCTTGTTCTTAAAAAATCATGTAGTGGCATAAAAAGTGTAGGACACCATGTGCTACCATTTTGTTAGAGCATGTCATGGAAGAAACTCGCAAAAAATTTACTCGCAAAATGTCAAAGCCCATTTCATGGCTCTCATACCAAATCACAAATTAAAATCAAATATTCAAAATAGAAATTGTTCACCAAATTTTGTCGTTGGGCTTCCGATACTAGTTCTTATTCTTTTTTATCTTTTTTGTCACAACTTTTCATTGATTGAATAAAAATGGTCATCGAGCTTTCTGTTGATAAATATAAGTGTTCTTTGGCAAAAGAAATTTTGAAGAGATTTTTTTATTAGAAAATTTGAAAATTTAGCTATTGAATTTTCTCAATGACCTGAACCTAGTAAAGATTGTGCAAAGAGTCACGAAGGAAACTACCAATACCTTTGGCCCTTGAAGAATTCCAAAGCAAAGTGTCCCTTCTTACCACAAAAAAACACATTTAATCTTGGATATGTCCTTCTTGCCACTAGTTGATGATGGTGATGAATCATCACCTTCCTCCTTGAGTTTATCGTTCTTCTTAAAATGTTCATTTCTGTTGGTGGGCGTTTGGTGGTACACCATAAATAATGCCATGTACAGAGATCTATTAGATCTTAGATCAGTGAATAGCTCTGAAGGATTTGGCACCTTGCATGTGTAAGTCTGACCACCCAGTGATCACATTGGTATTTCATTGAATAGACAGAAGTAAAAGTGATTTTAGGACAAATTGTGGGAGTTAAATAATATAGAAGCCTAAAAATTAAGTTGGTGAATAGAGGATGTTGCCCACCTCTTTTAGAACTCAAATAATTATGGAAGTAGGAATTGGCCAATAGCCAATGAGGTCAAGTGCCCATTAATAAGATCAAAAATTCAGGGAATGAAACAAAAGTTGCAAGGGTTTCTAGAAATCAAGTCTCTCGGCTGTTTTCTATTTCAAAATATTTTGCGTTGATGGAAATAACATGTAGAACAATGTTACTCTTTTATTTTAGGACTACAAAAATGCTAGAATGAAACTAGAAAGGCATTTCATGTTTGTATTTCAAATCATGCAATAACTTGACTTGTTATGTTCTTGTAGGTATGGAGCCCTCTATTTGATTTGTAAGTAGCTAGGACAGGGGAATGTGGTGAGGCCTGAAGTTGTGACCCTTTTGCCCTCTCTTTATACCTTTGCTTTTACTTTTTATTTCTTGCACAAATTTTAGTGTTGGATTGTTTTTGTGGTGCGAGCATTAAGCTCCAATAGGTAGGAGCCTCTTCTTGTAACAAGTTTACCAAAGAGCCAAACAAGATAGCAAGGTGCTTTCAAAAGACGAAAATAATTATTATTATATTAAGAGGTAGATGGGCTCACTAAAAGGACAACATAAGGTAGATCAAAGTTTGATTGGGTTATTTTTATGATAGACAACCTTAAATTTCTAACTATGCACCCAATATCCATGCTAAGATGTGAAACTTTGGGATTTGTCTTTATGTAAACTCAGTGACACTTTATATACTCAGCAAAATGAATTTTTTAAATTTTTTTATGGGTGAAACAAGAAAGCACAGCAAAAATGTTGTCGAAATGGCATGCAGACAATAAAAAGGAAGAAAAACAGTAGGAAAGAAAACAGCTAATACATATCAAGATAAAAACAGGGTTCATTGTACTTTCTTAGTTGACTCCCATTGACCACAGTGTCAAGGATATCGCCTTGAATGGTTTGGAGTTGGACATATCCAGAGTCAAAGATTTTTTTAATGATGTAAGGTCCTTGGCCAGAGATTTCAGTTTGTCTTTGAAGGCTTTGGCCTGGTATAGCAGGACCTTATCTACAATTTGTAAATCTCTAAGTTTCAATGATCGATCATGCCATGCTTTTTGTCGTCGTTTGTGGACTTGTTGAGCATGGATGCTGATCCTTCGTGTTTCACAAAGTTGCTCCAGATGGAATAACCTATTTGCTAGACTCTGAAGAGTATCAAGCTCAAGGTTATAGGCTACTCGAAGGGAGGGGATATGGAATTCCACAAGCATAACGGCTTCTTGGCCATATGTGAGCTGGAAAGGGGTTAAGCCTATAGCTCACTTCGGGGTGGTGCGATAAGCCCAGAGAGCAGCATGGAGTTTGAGTTCTTAATCAAATCGGCTGGATTCGACGGTTTTGGTGAGAATTTTACATAGGATTTTATTGGTGGATTCTGCTTGGCCATTACAGCGTGGATAGTATGGGAAACTTTTGTGATGTACTACAAAAAATTTGGAAACAAGATCTACTATGACAGAGTTAAGGAAATGTGTATCCCTATCAATGATAAGCTCTAGAGGACATCCGAACCGAACTATAACCTATTCATAGAAAAATTTGGCGGTAGAACGAGCGTCAGCATTGCGAACAGCTCTTGCTTCAGCCCATTTGGTGCAATAGTCCGTAGCTACTATGATGTAACGAGATTGTGTGTGTCGAGCAGCAAGACTAATAGGTCCGACATAATCAATTTCCCATTTCTGGAAAGGTTGATCAGTGGTTACGGGGTGTAGAGGCATGTAGTCTGTTTTTTGAAAGCGTTTGGTGCGTTGGCAGACATCACAAGCCTTAGTGTAATTGTGCGTATCCTTGAAGAGTGTTGGCCACCAAAAATCGGCTAAGAGGATTTTCTTAGCAGTTGTTTTAGAAGAAAAATGGCCGGCACCAATACCTTCATGAGTGAGGGAAATTACAGAGGGTATTTCTCCTTCAGTAAGACATCGTCGGATAATTCCATCTAACCCTTGCTTGTAGAGTTGTCCTGCGAGTAACTTATAAGGTTTAGTTTTGAGGGCCAATGCACGTTGTTCAAGTTTAGAGAAGGAAGGATCCATCTGCCCTGAAGTTAAATATTCGGTAATTTTCTTAGCCCATACAGGTGTAGAGTCAACTTGGAAAAGGATTGCATCTGGTAAATCATCATTGACGCCTTGATCAGGGGTAGGAATGTTAGGGATTCGGGATAGATGAACTCCCTTATGAACCACGATCCTAAACTCAAATTCTCGCAATAATAGGATCCATCGAGGAATACGGCCTGTGATGCACGTCTTGTTGATGAGATACAACAGTGCTTGATGATCAGTGAAGAACGCAAAGACTATAATGGCGAAACTTCTGAACCGCATATACCATTGCCAAAGCTTCGCGTTTGGTAGTGGTATAACTGACTTCAGCAGGTATCAATTGTCGACTAAGAAAACGAATTGGGTAGTGCTTTCTGAATTCTCCCGGTTGGGTGAGCACGGCTCCAATGGCATACTTGGATGCATCGGTATGCACATGGAATTCTTTAGAATAATCAGGAGCCCGGAGGATGGGTGCAGTGGTAAGGTCTTCTTTGAGTTGATTAAAGACGACGCATTGTTCATCCGTCCATTTGGGAACTACAACTACTTTGTAGATTAAGCGTGCTTTGTTAGCGAAATCAAAAATAAAGAACCGATAGTAGTTGGCGTGGCCAAGGAAGGAGTAAACTTCACGTATCGTACGTAGTTCCGGTAGATTTCAAATGATAAGGATCTTTTCAGGGTCAGTGGCAATGCCATTTTGTGAGATAATATGTCCTAACACAATACCATGGGTTACCCAAATTTGGCATTTTTCAGGATTGAGAGAGATGCCGAAGCGTTGACATTGGATAAAAAAAAATTTGAGCACAGACAGATGGCGTATTTTTTCGAAATGTGCTCCTAAATCGTCCAAGTAAACTTCTAAGGTATCGCCCATCTATTGAGAAAAGGCCGCTTGCATAACACGTTGGAAGGTGCTAGGAGCGTTGCAGAGACCAAAGGGCATGACTTTCCAGCAGAAGGTTCTCCATTCTGTGGCAAATGCGGTTTTGTGTTGATATTCTTCAGCAATTCAGATCATATTGTATCCGCTAAAGCCATCTAAGAAGGAGTAAGCCTCATCTCCTGCTAGATTTTCTAAGATGGATTCTCTGAAAGGTAATGGAAAATGATCACGTTCAATGACGGTGTTAAGTTTCTTAAAATCGACACAGATGCAAAGTTTTCCATTTTTCTTGGGGATGATGACAATTGGGGAGACCCACTCAGTATGCTCAATTTCATAGATAAATCTCGCATCTAAGAGACGTTGTAATTTTTCTTTAATGTCCTTATAGATGGAATTGCATCTGTATGGACGACTCGCAGTGGGTCTCACACCCGGTTTAAGCAAGATACGATGCACAACTACTTGGGGCGAGACGCCTTTCATGTCTTTATAGGTCCAGACAAAGATATGTCAATATTTTTGCAGGAGTTTTCAAGCCATCCTGCGTTGTTCGCGATTGAGAGGAGCTCCGATGTGGACAAGATATTTGTTGGTTTCATTTGGCTCACTCAGGAAAAGGGTTATGGTTTGTGCAGGGCCTTCATAGGGTGAATTACCAGTTGGCTCACGTTGAGCTTGGGGTAATTGGATTGTGACATCCTTGATCGTGTAGTCCTTAAAGTATGCAGGAACATCATGGGCTAGAGATTCGAGGGGAGCCTTGTCTTTCTCTTGTCGGGATGGTGCTTGGAATTTATTGGGGATTGGTGTAGGACTAGAGGCAATCTCAGGAATTTTTTGAACAATGGTGAGGTCACCTGGCGGTTGAATTTGAAGTGGTTTTTTTATTTTCTCTTTCATAGTATGACCATGTGGTTGAGGTTTTGGCGGTGGAGATGTGTGTGGATGAGGGACAGTTGGTATGTCATGGAGGATCTCGTCATCAAAGCTTGGTTTGGATTGTAAGCTTGGGCATTGGAATCCACTGGTTGAGCATTAGAATCATAGGTATAATAAACAACTGTTTTAGTAGAGTACTGCGATTGAGTATTGTCTTCCACATAGTAGGTGGCCGGATCAATGGTATTCGGATCAAGATAATGGACAACGTTTTGTGGGGTAGGTTGGTTAACAACAAACTATTGTCATGGGCATTGGTATTGATTTGGTGCAGGTGGTCATGGTTGGTAAACCCCTGGTCGTGGCACAGGTTGTTGTGGCGGGTAAGGGCGGTAAGCTCGATAGATGGTGGGTCTGGGTGTTGCTGGAAAATGATTTCACAATTGAGGGCATTCATTAGCAGTGTGATGTTGTGACAAGATTGGACGCCAGACATTTTCCCTTCCTGGAAAGGATTTCTCAGCAATCTGTTTCATGGCGGTTTGGAAATCGGTAGTGAGTTTATCCATATGAGATTGTTGGGCTTTTTGCCAGGTTTCCATTTGATGTAGAAGTTCAGAAGACTGAGCAATATTATCAGACTTCGGGTGATTAGGACGGTTTGGATTCTTAGATTTCTTTTCACGATGGTCAAAGTCATCGTCAGGACCTTCGTCTTCTTCACGGATAGCATCGGTCATCACATCTTTAAGTTGATCATAAAGGTCAACTGGTTTGAGTTCACAGCGGATGTTTTTTGGCAATCCAACTAAGAATAGTTTTATGGCCATTTGTTTGGTGATATTTTCATCAACACATTCTACTTTGAGACGTTTAAAATGCTCAATGTAGTTTCAGACAGACTCTTCACAATGCATCTTGATATGAGTAATTTGAATGAACGGGCTCTAAGTCAGTTTGGATGGTTTGAAACGCTTGATGAGAGTGTCCTTGAGGGTGGTCCAAGAAGCAAGATCAGGAGCTTCGAGATTCAAGTACCACTCCTTGGTGGTGCCATAGATTACCATGGAAAATAGGCAAAGCTTTTCAGTTTCAGAGGTATCTCCATAAAAACAGCATGCATTATCAAAATCTTGGAGAAATCGGACTAGGTCAGATTCGCCATCGTACTTTGGTGCATCGATATATGGAATTCTTCGTTCTAGTCGTGGAGGAGTCAGATTAGAAGATTCAGCACAGTCACGAGACATGATGCAGAATATAGATGAGCAGGACAGTACTGTACTCGGTAAAAGGGTAGTTTGCTTGCAGAATGAATATTGTAGGACAAAAACTGGTTTTTTTGATCGTAATAAAATTCGCGGACAGGCTGAGAAATTGTGGAAAGGCAGATAAAGCTAACTGTAATACTCGCGAATCCTAAAAAGGAGTTTTGAATGTCAGAATAGTGATTTTTTTTAGATTTTCTGAAAAAAATTGGAG
This sequence comes from Diphasiastrum complanatum, assembly GCA_029204225.1. Taxonomy (NCBI): domain Eukaryota; kingdom Viridiplantae; phylum Streptophyta; class Lycopodiopsida; order Lycopodiales; family Lycopodiaceae; genus Diphasiastrum; species Diphasiastrum complanatum. The sequence continues at coordinate 38,840,928 of CM055112.1, read as the reverse complement.
TTTCAGAATTCGGGGATAGGACAGGGAAATCGTGCTCTTTAATAATGAATTCTTAGGCTAGATGGCGAATTCTAACAAAGAGGTTTGACTGGTGGATAGAGAATATAGTAAGGGGCAAAATCTCTGAGATAGAATTCGCGGAGCTGCTGGAGGACTGATCTTCATGAGATCTAGCCTCAGTGAAGTCGGCGAATTCTAGGACAAAGATTTGGGTGAGAAATAAGGGATTTTGACAGTATATCAGGCTGTTTTCTCAAAATCTGATCATTGTCAGAATTCGTGGAGGTGATAAAATGAAAGATCAGGGTCTATTAAGGCAGCAAACAGGCTGGCAAATTCTGATATACATTTTTGGTTGCGAAAAAGATCACTTAGGTCACTTCTTTTGAAGAAAATGCCCAAGTTGACTCTTTTGTTACTTCCCCTAGTTGAAGAAGTTGCTCCGCAGCTCGTGTAGGACTTGGAGAAATGACGCGTGCTGTTTGTTGATAGATAGAGACAAGCACACAAGCAAACATACAACACGAAAGTAAAAAAAATAAACAAAAACAAAAAAAAAAGGAGAAGAAGCTAGGTAGAAAATACTTAAAAAGCGGCAACGACGCCAATCTTGGAAGTATTTCTAGTTTGTGCGGTGGCTAGATCTACTTACGGGTGTAGTATAGGGATGTAGAGATTTGTCCACTTTTTAAGTTTCTACAACAAGCTTCAACGAAAATACGAAAATAAAACAATGATGAAGCACTAAGGCTTACCCAACTAGTGCCCGAAACAAAAATGAAATTAACTAAGATGACAAAATACAAAACCTTACTAAGGCTTACCCAACTAGCAGGGTGATTAGACTAAATCCTATATTAACACCCAAAGGGTAATAAAATGAAATTGCGACAAATACTAAGCAAATAAGCAATAATGAACATGCCACAATAAAATCGATGAAAAGGAGGCAAGAGGAGCCCCGAGCACCTTCCCTCAAGCTATGCACCTTTCCAAAGGGAACACAAATGAAATAGAATGATAATTCTCCAAAATAGAGAGCAAGATAGCTTAATCTCAAAAGTGTCATTTACAATGCAAATACCTCTCCTTTTATGGCAAGGAGGGTCTTCCATAAGTATCTACTAACTTATGGGACTAATTAGTTTCTAGCCTTTCTAGAACTTCTAACTTAGGATTTAGAACTTCAAATTTCTTAACTTAGGAAAACTTAAGATAAAATATTTCTAATCTTAAGTTTCCTAAGTCTAAGTTCTAAATCTAAGTTTCAGCTTTTTTGTTATTATTTAAGCTTCTACTCATGGACTTACAATACACATGCCATGGCTGAAGTTTATTGACAGATACTCATACGTGGTCTTACAAAACACATGCCATGGAGTTTTATTTCTTTCTTTTTTATTTTCTCTGTGTTAGCATAGTTGCTAGCACCTGCTATACCACGCACGTGGTGCCTGTTTATGACCATAAAGTGCTTTCTTCAAGCGACATACTTTATTTTCATGTCCCTTCGCTACAAAGCCTTCAGGTTGATCCATGAACACCTCTTCTTCTAACTCACCATTTAGAAAAGCAGATTTCACATCCATCTGATGCAAAGGCTAACCAAAATGTGAAGCTAAAGCAACAAGTAGACGTAGAGTATTCCACTTACATACCGACGCAAAGGTCTCCTCATAATCGATGCCTTTACTTTGTGCATACCCTTTGATCACCAATCTTGTCTTGTGTTTTGCTATACTTCCATCTGCATGGTACTTAGTCCTGTATACCCATTTGCAACCAATGGGTTTCTTGCCAACTGGTGGTTCTACTAAGTCCCATGTGCTATGTAGCAATTGACTTCATCTCCTCTCTCATGGCTTTGTCCCAAATGTCATCATCCTTCGCTTCACCATAAGTCGAAGGTTCTTTGCTTTGAATAATACTAGATAAGAGAGCATAATTTGCTTCATACCTTTCAGGTTGTGTCTTCTCTCTTGTTGATCTTCGTAGCTCTCCCTGGCTAGATGATCCTGGAAAGTCATCCATGTCGCGGCTCTCCAACAATCTCTCAAACCACTTAGGGAGCTTCCTATCAGGTGATCGGCTTCCTGGTGAAAATGTATCCCACAATACATCCTTCTCTTTGCGTTTGTCACTAGCAACTTCAATCCTTCTTGCACCAAAAGGTTTATCTCTACCTCTCCAACCTGTCTCTTGGGGTTGAGTAGTAGTATCTTGAGATGTATCCTCATGTTCATCACTTGGAAGGTCAATGAATGGATCATCATCAAGAGGCTCACTATACCATCTTTTCCACTAGATGTATCTATCTTCTCGGCATCCTCATACATCTTGGATTCATCAAAGATAACATCATGGCTTACATGGATATTGTTTTCCACTGGATCAAAACATCTATAGCCCTTCACACGTTCATCATATCCTAGGAATATACACTTGATCATCTTGCTTTTGCCATCAGGTAGTTGGATTGAAATGGTGCCTATCCCCTTGATCTTGCACACATCGCCATTTGCTTGTGAAACGGACGTTCCATTATCCAACACTTTCAAGCTACTAAACCAATTTTTGTTACCTGTCATGTGTCTTGTGGCTCCCGAGTCAATATACCACACTTGATCATCATGATTAGATGACAATGCAGATATGAAGATGCTAGAGTCTTCAATCTCACCCTCATCGACGAGGTTGTCTGCTTGTTTTGGTTTCTCCTTGTCTTGTTCCGCCAGGAGTTTACGATATTCACTCTTCCAATGGCCATTTTTACCACAATAAAAGCACTTGTCTTTCTTCTTGGTCTTACTGGAAGATCTCTCATCTTCCTGACACTTGGCAAACTGTTGTTTAGACTTCTTCTTGTCCTTGCCCTTGCCTTGTTTTTGGCATGTCGCAAGTGCCTGATCGTCAGTATTCTGACGTCTAGCTTTCACCATTTCTCGACGTTGCTCTTCCTGCATCAAGATTCCTGTGAGCTCATCAAAGGTTGGAAATCTTTCTCTTGATGCTATTCCACTCACAAACATCTGATAGGATTTTGCAATGCCGCACAATGCATTGTACCCCAGCTCCACATCACGTATGCGCATTGTCTTGATTCTGGTCATGTACGTCTGAATGTGCTCTCCTTGTTCCATTCAGGCACTATTCAGCTTTGACTTCAGAAACATGATTCTTGATGGATTTCATGTCTCGAACTGCTCCTTTAGCACATCCCATGCCTTTCTGGGTGTTACAACATCACAAATGTGGGTAATGATGTGATCCTTCACTGACAAGTTAATAAAGGACAAAGCTTTCCTCATCTTTTTGTCGAACACTTTGATATCCACTTCATTTGGTGGCCTTCTCTCATCACCTATGATGACTTCCCACACGTCTTTCTCCATCAATGTGTTTTTCATTTTGAATTTCCATACTGCATAGATGGAAATCCTATCCAATTTGCTACTTTCACTCAAAATGGACTCTCCCATGTTTGCCATCGCAAAACTGCTTGAAACTTCTGTCGTAGGCTAAAAATAGTATGTCGAGGCCAACTGTGATGTCATAAGTTGAAAATAATGACCTACACTTTTTCCTTTACCAGGCCACTCGCTGCTTTTCCACCAATTTATAAGCCAAATCAACGTCGCCTTCCGAAATGCACTCAGTCGTCAACTCCCAACTACGTGCCCAATGGAATGGTGAAATCACTTTTGGTGCACTTCGAACACTTTCTCCACTGCAATCACTATGTTTTTTGTACCGTACTTGCAATTGTAGTCCAATGTCCTTCGTTTGGAGGTTATAGCCTTTCGTTTGGGTCAAAACGGACAAAGGACCCAAAAATAGGGATTTTTCTTGTTTTTGAACTGTTTCTTCACCTTGAAGAAACTTCACTCTTCACTTGTGAAGGGACCCAACTCAAATTTTAATGTGAACATTTTTATTGAAGTTGAAGGCCAAAATACACCTCAAGGCCCTTCAACCTTTCATGGGCTCTTTAAGCTGTCATCCAACGGTCACTTAAATCCAATGGTCCACACTGCTTCTCGAAAGCACGATCTATACCATTAATTGAGCCTTAGGCAGATCCTACGATGTCACGCAACTTTGCGTGCCGAATCAATTTCCACGGGCCGCTGGGTTCTTCTAGATGCAATGACACTAGTCACGCCACTATCTCCTCCTCTCTTCTCCTCCTGCAAGCTTCCTTTCAAGCTTTTCTCCCAGGGTTTTGTAGCTATGGTTGTTGCCACTCCAACGCACTTAATGCTTCACAGCTGGTCACGGCCTCCTAAACCAAGCTCATTGTACCTGGGCACCCCTGTCTACGATTTTACAGATCAAAAATCCATTGTATACAAGGAGAGATCAACCGCTTCCAATGCTGTAAAGCCTAGCTGAGGAGATATGGAGATTCTTGGGCATTTGTAAATCTCATTTTGAGATTTCTTCTTGCAGCTCTCTGTTAGTTTGAAGTTGCCCTACCTCAAGCTCTCCAGTGCAATTTACAGCTCTTTGATTGGTGTAGCCTGCTTCGGAATTTCAAAATTCAGTTTGTTGAGGTTATGATTCAACCGACAACTCTTGTCTCTCAATCCCCACACAGTCTCAAGCTCACCAAGCTTATGTGTGCTAAACTCTCTGCACCAGTGCTTCTCCTTCCGTTTTCAACCCGCTGTAAATCCCGAACTCTCAGAAGACAGTTCTCTCGAAGGTCTCTTCAATGGCGATGTTGTACTGGGTACACTCCTTGTACAGCTCTAATACCAACTTAGAATTTGCTTCGAACAGGAACACAGATCATGCCACAGTAACACAGACAGAAAACACTCTCCATAGCAAGCTCACATAGCGATTGTATTTCTCAAAATGAAACTACACTGTACATATAGTTGTTCACTCAAGCAGCCCATGCATGACCCAGGTTGTCATTGGCGGGATACGTGTCCCGTCGACTTTCCTCGTGGCGAGGCCAACTAGTCCTTATCAACTAATAGGACCCACAGTACAGTACCACAATGATTCTACTTTAATTCTAACTTGATTTGCTATCCTTCTTGCTACTGATCGTCCTGATCTCAGTTTCATCCGATGGTGGATTCCAAGTAGTTGGATCTTGCTTGTGCAGTGGGATGCAGTCTGGATCTTAAGGATCTGATCAATCTGATCAGCCGGAAGTGAATTTTAGACCCTTTACGGTGGTTTTTCCTGGATAACTTTTAACTCCTTGCACTGATTGACCTGAGATTTTGACAGTAACTGGATCTGATGCAAATCTTTCCATTGATCTAGTCTACGAGGGTTCTCTTGTGTGAGGGTTGGTTGTGCGAGGGTTCTTTAGCTATTTTTGCAGATAAAAAACTTGATATCTCTCAGATCTTTGGAAAGTAACTCTCGCAAGGATCACAGTAGCTAAATCTGGGTCAGATCTCACTATGGAATTCTCTACGAGAGTCAACTCTCACACTACATGAAAATCTCACTGTATGTGAGGGTCCAAAACCACGATTTTGGCTTGATCTTCACCAAATCTCTATACTAACTCTCACAGGCTTCTTCACTGATGGAAATTGACATTGTAAATCGATTGAGAGGATTTGCAAGAGTTCTTACTGGAAGGATTTGCTAGATCTTCACTTTTTAGTGACTTTTTAGCACTTAAACCCAATTTTCTGCTCACTGGAATCAAACTAACTCTCGTAGGCTCTTCTGTGTCTTGGTCTCACTGAGATGAAACTTTAGAATTGAGAGTTCTTACCCACTAGAACTAAAAATTTTAGTGTCTTCGAGAGTTTTCTGGTACTTTCTCATCTTTTTTTCACTGAGAACTCTCGCACAGGCACTTAAACATCAAACTAACTCTCGCAAGCTTTTCTGTGTCTTGGTCTCACTAAGATGGAACTTCAGAGAGCTCTGCGAGAGTTTTGGTGAAGATTTGCATTTTTTTGGATTTTTTTCAAGGGTTTTTTGACTTTTTTTAAGATTTTTCTCTGATTTTTGCAATCTGCTTGGAACTAACTCTCGCATACTTCTATGCAGGTCTGGGACAGTACCTTGGAGCTGCTGCCAGTCATGCAAGGGTTAACTCTTACTGGTTTTGGAGATATGAAAATTTGATGAGATTTTAGGCTCTTTTTTCCTCCAAAATGCAGATTGGTGTGTTTTTTGGGTTTTTTGTTGGTTGGTTTGGGTTTCAAGCCCTTAGAGGCTATTCAGGGCCTCCTCTACTCTCTCACACCTCCTCCGCTAGCTGTGAACAGTCCAAACACAAAAAAAATACAGAAAACTAACTCGAAACTCCCAAAATCTACCTAAAACTATTCTAAAAAGCAAGAAATAACTAAAATGCAGCTATACTAGTTAGTGGAAACCTATCCCCGGCAACGGCGCCACTGTAGGGTCTTCGATACGATGTAGTAATAGCCCTCCCGCCTGTCAACAAGGGTTAGTTCACTGGATAGGCACCTAACTATGCATAGATGCTACTTTTAGTTAGTTCCCTGCTTTTTATCTAACTCTACCTCTACTAACACTACTCACACTAACTCTACTTTCCTAAACTAACTTCATCATGATTGTTGGTGAAAGGAAAGGGTAGAATAGAAGAGAAAGACGGAGAAGAGAGAAAGAGAGAGATAGAGTTGAGGGGGAGGTTAGCTCAAAAGCTCAAGATGCATGCTAATGGAAAAACCATAACTATTAAAATAAGAACATAGAAATGGAAACAATTAGAAACACACAACAAAAAGCATTAGCATGAGTGCTTAGCAAATGAGGATGCTTGGCTCTCCAAATTGGTAGAGTTTACTCCTTCTCATTAAGCATGGAAATAGAGTACAAATGGTGCCTTTTTATAAAATGGGGAAGGCCCTTGCCCCAAAATCCTATTGGCTAATATTCACATTGATCCTATCTATTCATCTTGGACCCAACTTGATCCAAGGGTCCACAAAAAGTACATTGAAATTCACAAGATTCATGTGAGTCCCAAATTGGACCCAACTCTAAAAAAGTAATCTCTAAGTTTAAAATTGACTTTGGGCCTCAAGTTTTATTTTACTTACAAAGGTCCCAAGCCTATTATTTTATTTACAACTTAGCTTGCGTGCTCATTGGGCCATGGGCTTATACGCACAAGATGCCATGCCCTCGCAACACATTTTATTGGATGATTTTATTTATTTACACTTCGTCGGGAATACCCCCAACAAATACGATATATTCTCTTGGTCTAGTAAGAAATAAGACACAATTGCTCTTTCTATCACGGAAGCAGAATACAAAGCACTATGTTCAGCTACACAGGAAGCAGTTTGGCTAAGAAGAATGTTAAAAGACATTGGAATTTTGCAGAATAAGCCTACTGTAATCATATGTGATAGCCAGAGCGCTATACAGCTAGCTAAAAATTTTGTATTCCACGCACGTACGAAACACATATAAATTAAATATCTTTTTATTAGAGAGAAATTATTATCTAATGAAATAGATGTAGTGCATTGTAAGACAGAGGATCAGTTAGCTGACATACTTACTAAATCTTTAAGTATTGATAAGTTTGAATTTTTTAGAGAAAAGCTCTTTATAAGAAAGAAAAAAACTAGGGCTTAAGGGAGAGTGTTAGAATAAGTAAGCCCAAGGTTCTCTTATGATTCCATGACTATTTCCTGTTTTAGCAGGGATTTTAAGTTTTTTCTGTTTACGCAATAGTTTGCATATGTGTCAGTTTGACAGTACATACTGAGTAGAGTCGGCAGGACACATCCCGTAAGAGGGACCGTAACACCATGCATCGATGCCCCTCAAAAAATAAGACTATATATATATATATATATATATATATATTTTCTTTAGTCCTCTTGTGAATATAGTTCATACAATGTTCTCTTGGATTGAGGAGTAATCTCTCTTTCAGTTTTTTTTGTGTGTCTGTTGATTGCTTGCAAATTAGCTAACTATACTGCTAGTAAGATCCTTGACAGTAGATCTATTCAAGGTCCTTAAATGCTCATTTTTAACAAGGAAGATTGATCCAAATGAGGAGATTGGTAGTGATAATATTTTGAGTGACGTGAATTTGGCTCATTGTCACTGTCATTGTTATAAATCTGGTAAACTTGTTGATCATCACAATTATCAAAAGGCGTTTCATATTGCTCCATGCAATCTTTATATGATACATGTTGTCCACATTGATTGGATTCACCATCATTGTGCTCATGATACTGATCTTCAAAGTCATATTTAGATTGATTATCGTATTCAGATTCAATGTCATATTCATAGTCAAAATCAAAATCAACATCCATTTTGAGAATCGAAGGACCTGTAGGTTATGGGTACATTGAGTACACTAAGTTAAAGTATATTCACAATAGAATTCAGTGGAGTAATGAATTGTTATTTCTCACCTTTCCAAAAATTTGAGTCTTCAAAGAATAAAACAATTGAAATAAATGGAAGGTGCAGATTTTAGAGATTTGGGTAGAAGTTATTTCTGAGTCCTCTTTGTTGTTGGATATAATTAATATACTCATCTTGTAGATCACCACATACAAAACAACTTTGTTATTTATAACATTTCGAACAAAGAAGCTATAATGCTCGAAAAAATGATAAGCGAATTACAAAGAATGTAACTTAGAAACGGGTACTTAGAATAATAATAATAATAATAAATTTAAGTAATTATAATGGAAGTATTGATGACAATATTCAACTTGATGAACTACACACTTTTCGCTTTTGTAATATTGAAATGAAATGTTATCAAGGTTTAAAAGATAATATGAAACCAAAGTACAACTATCTTAGAAATGGAGTCTTAAAAAATTTGTAAAGTTAGAAAATTACTAAATAATTTTCACCCATTCTTATTAAATGGTTAATTTTCATGTCAAAAATTTATAAATTTAATCATGGCAAGGCCTTTGTGGTATGCCACATTGTTTTTCATTGTGTTTAAAGCTCCATATGCCAAGCCTTTGTGGTATGCCACAATGTTCTTGCTTAAAACTCCCGGTTGAGCCTTAAAGGCACTACCCTAGGGTTTGGCCCCAACCCAGTGTCATTGCGCCATGTGGCACGAGCAGAGGCAGCCAGAAAGCTGAAATCTGTCGGTCAAAATTGATTAACGCACGACTGATTTTTCCCGGGCATGGGCACACCAGGCTGCGCGATCCCGGGCACGGGCGGCCGCAGGGCATCGAGCAGCCTGGCACCACCCAGTGGTGCCTAGCAGCCCATAGGGTGGGCAACAAAAGGCGTAGGGTGGCGTCGAGCAGCCGCAATCATAGGGGTGCTGGGTGACTACAAGATGGCGTCAAGCGGCTGCAGGGGGTGGCGCCAGGCACCTCCATGCCCAGGCACGCACACATAAGACCTTGGAAGGGTTTGCCTATATATTCCCTCTGCGTAATCCCATTAAAAGGCTTATGAGATAAAGTTTGGTTGCCCGAACATGTGGCGCCCGGGCAGCCAATTTTTTTTTTTAAACATGTGGCTATGGTAAAGCTGAGCCAAAATGGGCAGTGCGTTGAAGATGTTGGGGTGCCCCCCACCTCAGAGGCATTGTGGCCTTTCGCAATTCCCTTGTCATTTCAATCCATAAGGCCCTCTACCCAAACCGACCAGCCCACGATTTCAAAACCTTAGTAGTTCCCACGATTAACAATTGTTGTTGCTCTCCTTTGCTCCTGTCGTTGCCAGTTACAACTTGCTCTCATCAACAAGCCAATTGAAAGAGTTCATCACTATCTCAGTCGCCATTTACAGTGTCTCCAAAAAGCAGAAGAATAAAAGAACAGGGGTCTTAGGATTCATAAACTCATAAGTTTCTTATTTTTTCCGTGTAGATGTTGGTGCCTCCTATAAAATATGCCAGCTGGTATCTCTTCCAAAAAGCAAATTCACCAAACTCAAGCTTGAGCAAACACCCACAACTTTCATGAATGAATTTTCATAAATTCATCCCTCAATACTACCCTTGTATGGATTTTTAGCTTGATTTTTACCCAGACGCTGGACGCGGGAGGCGTCAAGAAGCGGACGCGCCCGGACGTGATGCACTTTTTTTTAAAAAAATTAAAGCTAGTTCAAAAAAACAAAAAAGGGGACACGCCCGGGTTTGCGGACGCAAAAAGGCTGTGTCCGGCCCGGACCCTCATGTAAGCTTCGAAAATCAAATTTCAAATCATTGGCTTGGAAGTAGCATAGCTTACAGTCATTTCTACAATGTAGTAGTTAAATTTTTGGTAGTATATAGCTTATTCACAGTTTCATCACTATTTTTCAGCATGCAAGCAGTCTAAGCAATTGTTTTTACAATATATTTCTCACTTTTGCTATTATGATGAACCACCAAGCCCTAAAGAGTGACTATGGATGTTCACAATAGCAATCCAAGCCTCATACCATAATACCACCCTTGCTTTGACATGCAAGCCCAAAACACCACTCGAAAACTGTAGTTTGAAATTCTAATATCAGAAATCACAATTAAGAATTCAGATTTCATTACCAGCAATTGCAAACAACAAGCTTACTATACAACATCAATCTACCAAAACCAAATACGATTCCAACATTAAATTGAATGAACTAAACGAGACTTCCAAACAAATTTTCAACAACCATTGCGAATAGCTAAAACTTCTTAAGACCCATGTCAAGCTCAATTCAACCACAAAATAGACCCCAATAAGTGTCGGGTCGATAGCACCAAAAATCACTTTGCTCCAAGTTCCAAGCATGGCTCTGGTACCGATATTCCAACACGATCCTTGGAGTAGAAGCAAGCACTCAAGAGTTGTGCCATGAGCCACCCAACCAACAAGCTAACAAACTATTAGCCTACCCCAAGCAAAAATCCATTCTAGATACCACATAGATGAGAGAGAGCATAAAACTCTAGCGCATAGCTACAATATCCAAAAATATAGACATCGTGCACAAACACTCTTGCATGAGGTAGGGCCTTAACCAAATAGGATCCACTACCTATTTCAAGTAAAGGCTTACCTTGCGATTTAGGCCAAGCCTAATACTTGTGACATATACTTATGAACATAACATGGAGCACTGATAAGCCCTTGATACAATGACAACTTTTGCATTAATTCACATGTGGCTATTGGTGGTGGTGGTGCACACACCTCCAATATCACTGATAGCAATTTTGTGCAGCATTGATTTTTAGAATAGTAAAATATAATTTGTATTTTCCTTGAGTTTGGCTAGGCGGACTGGGGGTGAATGCATTTGATATCACAAATTATAAACTTTAATGTTCTTTCTTCCAAAAGATAATTCTAGCAAAATATTGATTATAGTGTCCAATAGGCCTTTTGACCTTGGCCAATCGCACTAGGATGCACAAGTTAAATTTGTTAATATCACTTGGGTGGGAGACATACATACGATTTGCCGTTGGCATCGGTGGGGCTAAAATTGCTTATTGTGACCTTGCCTTCAATGATAATAGAAATAATTCTACATTGATGAAATCCCTAGTAAAATGGAAGTTGCTACGACTCATAAAAAGAAACAGGAGTAAAGACACGCGATAAGAATTTGTGAGAAACAATCATTGAAACTAATTGCCGGTGGCAATAATGCTGAAAATAAATTGCACAAAAAAGCAATCCCATGTGCCCAAACTTAGTCTTTTGATACTATGACATCAAGCAATTTACAATGTGGCATCAAATAAGAACAATAAACCATTAAAGATACAACAAATAGCATTATGCAATGAAGCATAACAAAATGAGACATGGATTACAACTGCTAGTTGATTCCCTACACAAAAGGGTGGTAAGTGTCACACCTACAAAGAACTCAAAAATAAATCAAATTATCAGCTATAAAATAAAATGGCAATTGTTCTATTTATACAAACGAATAATGACTTTCTTGAGCAATTTAGGTCAAGTCTAGCCTATGTCTCTTCTAGAAGGGCCTAGAATGGGTCCTAGGCCCACAATGTACAATACGCCCTAAAAGTATTATAAAGGCCCTAAATGTAATGTTTGTCATATTGCTATTGCGCGTTTGGAATCCGACTACCCCAACTATGCAGTGATCCAATATTTTTGCTAACTTTGCTTCCTTTGTTTACTAATCTTCGATATTAAAAACATAGACAGAGACAAAAAGTTTCGTTTTATTCGCATTCTATCACCAAATGGAAGATTCTTCCTTTAAAGATTGCATCCATCATGACTAAGTTTGATAATGCTCTCATTTCAACATTTTCAAAAGATTCTCATTTTTAAGTTTACTATCAGATATAAGCCCAAGATAAAGGCAAATGATCCACCCTCACGAGGAGTGGTGGTGTAGCACACTTGGGTTATTGGGCTTGCCCATGCGGGTTGAATTCCATAGTCATGCAATACTTGGGCTTGTTTAACTTTGTGTTTCAAACTTTACCAAAGGTAAGTGGAGAGTTGATGATGAATTTTTTTTCCTTGAGGTCATTAGCTCCATTACGCTCCACAAATGCACCTTGGTTTCCAAAGGGGCCTTCAACCTAGGGATCAAACTTTGGATGCCAAGGTAACTAACTAAGCCAACCTTAAAGAGAAACATAGGAGAGAAAAAGAAGAGAGAGAAGGTAATACATCCCCTTTTGACTCTCCCTAAAGTTATGTAATTCAGAAGCAAATTGAAGGTACTAAACTTGGCATTCCCAACATTATCTATCTAAAATCTGTATGATAGACGGAGCATTCTCCATTGTGATGAAGGCTGGGCTTGCCTTGACCGTCAAGTCGCTAAACTTGTGGAGATTTTTATAACTAACCGAAGCCAAAATATAGGGATGCATTGGTATATTGGAGAGAATCTGCCACTAAATTCTCTTGACCTTTCTCGTCCTTGTTCTATGCGTGCTTAGATGCGAGCAGATTTGTCTTTACTGGAGCCTGCTCCTCCATAATTCGACGTTGGAAGGAGGCAATATCACGCAACAGTGATGCCAAATCTAGAGTCTGCTGAAAGTGGTTTCTATATCCAAAATAGTACCAACTCTGGCTGAGAGTCAAGGGAATGATCATGATTTGTAAGTAGCGCGGTTGTTTATCTGATATATCACACGTTTATTTGGACCAGATTCATTTTGGAAAATAACCCACCTTATTAAAATCCTCGGCTTAGCATTGATTATAATTACCAGCTATAGCCAATGGTTTGATCCAGTTTTCTACGAGTGGTGAGGGCGCTGCTTAGAAAAACTATTCTGCTTAAAGTGTTTCCAAGTTTTCTTTGTAAGTGCCGACAGACACAAAGCATGACTGGAAGGAGAGATGATGAACAACATACGAATTTTGAAGTGATCAGCTCACATCTAGATGAAGAAATTTTTCACTCTTTGAATGGTCAGCCGTCAAATATTATCTAAACAAGCTAAGTGCTACAGAGACATCTAGAAGTGTCAACACTGACAAATCTCGAAGCACGTCAAGGATTCCTTTCACTGCTACTCGGTAAGAGTGCATATTATTTTCCTGTTGAAATTCGAAGGACTGATGTTTTTCTGACACATGGCTTGGAATCAGTAATCACGTCTAGTTTGAAAAAATCTAAATTTAATGCTTATGAGCAAAATTGAGTGTACGTAAAACATTAGTTTTGAATGATACTGAATGGTTTAGGGATTATTTAATAAATTCATAGCAATCAACAGTAATAGGCAAGATCTAACTTTCTACAGCAACCATCGCAATCCTTTAGTGGAAATGGTAGCTGCAAAAGTATCATATATAAGCTAAAGTATCCAAGTTTGTGTCGGCTCGTATTCTCCAGGCCCCAAGAGAAGCCTGGTGCGAAAGAGGGTAAAGATTGGTATATGTCTTCGAACGACAAGCACTCGTGGCAAATGCTTTGCTCGACAGATTTGACATAAAATGGTTTTGCAGAATATATAAGGAGTTCCTGCAATGGCCTCCTCCATGAAGAAAAACAGAAATAAGCACCATGAACAATCCCCACCTGCTGAAGAACAATTACCCATGGTATATTTTTTATTTCAGTGTAAAGATGCCAACGATTGTCAAGTACACGATAAACATGATAAATTTAGTGTCTATATTCTCTTGCAATCAGGTGGATGAACTACGTGCTGCCATTGGACCCTTATTTGGAGCTCTGCAGACGTACTGTTCTGATGCTTGTTTATCACGATACTTAAGAGCTCGCAACTGGTGTGTGAAAAAGTCTGAGAAGATGCTGAGGGAGTCAATAAAATGGCGGGCCTCTTACAAACCTGAAGCAATTTCCTGGGTAAGTTACAAGCTTCATGGTTGAATTAATGCAAAGGAGTTCTGTTTTTTTCTTGTATGAGAATTACTTTTTTCTTATTGTAATGCCTCATTTGTGCGCATGGTTGGAGCTGAAGAAAGCTTTATTTTATATTATTTGCACGTTCTTTATTCCGACCAACTTACTTCTCCACATGTTTATATGTTGAGAAATTTATCAAATTGCAAACCTAAAAAATAGCTTTCTATTGATGTACTTTTTCAAAATATTTTGTATGATGATAAGAATTGTTGCGGATAGCTGTTTTCCAGATGTAGAGGTTATGTAATGAAATGCCTTTCTTGCTTTCCTTTCTAAAAGGCTCGAGCCCTCAAGTAAATCCAGTTAGCCAATCGACAACTGGATCCAACGCAGGTCAAGAAAATATTGCACAGTATATGTTCTCCTTAATCCTGCACATTCATAGTATGCATAATTGCCCTGTTTAATGGCCAGACACAATATTGTGATGAGCTGTTTGAATCATTACAACACAGTAACTGTTATCAATGGGGATATTATCTTTAGGAAGAGGTTGCTATGGAGTCTGAAACAGGAAAGGTTTACCGAGCAAACTTTTTGGACAAATTTGGGAGAACTGTTCTTATCATGCGACCTTCAAAACAGGTACTAAGTTTCAACAAAGTGGCTGCCAGAATTTTGAAGACCGTAATAAAATACAGAGCCATGAAGTTATTGCGTTTTCTTTCAACATGTATGCTAGAGCAAAACTAGTTAACATCTCCAGCATGCAAGCTACTTTGGATTGAGGAAATGGCGGTTCTGCTTCTTAGTTGAGTTTACTACTTTCTTGCAGAATACTAATTGCATGGATGGCCAAATTAAGCAGCTAGTGTTTTCAATGGAGAATGCTATACTCAATCTGCCACCAAACCAAGAGCAAATGGTCTGGCTAATCGATTTTGACGGTTGGACTCTATCCAACTCTGTTCCAGTCAAGACAGCACGCGAAACAGCCACTATCTTACAAAATCACTATCCTGAAAGATTATCCCTTGCCATACTATACAATCCTCCCCGCATTTTCGAAGCATTTTGGCTGGTAATAATTGTTTTCTTACCAAAATTCCTGCTGTAATCTTATGGTGATATGTAGTTATATCTGAACGTAAAAACCTGTATATTGAGAATCTGTTGAAACCGGTTTGCAGATCGTGAAACCAGTTCTTGATCCCAAGACATACCAAAAGGTCAAATTTGTATATAGCAAGGACGCTGAGAGCTTGAAGCTTATGGATCAGCTGTTTGATATGGACAAATTAGATTTTGCTTTTGGAGGTAGACACTACGAGGATTTTGATTTCCTTGAATATCAGAAGCGGATGTTAGAGGATGAAATCAAAAGAGAGGGATATTGGAATTTGGGTTCCAAGAAATCCAAATCTTAACAAAATTTGACTCAGTTCAAAATTATCCAAAATTGGATATAGAAATCCAAGAGATCTCTACATCGGCCTAACATCCACTATCACCCATTTGTCATATAGCTCTGCCGTGAAGTGGAAAGTAAATAAAAATTCTCATTCCCCATTGTAAAGGTTTTTAATGTTTATACAAACAGAACCATCTACCCTAAAAGCCATTCTTTTCCTTTCTTTGTAAAGTGCAAGGAATAAGTGTGATTGAATTCCAAAGCAAAGAGTTTTTAAAAAGCAGAAAAAATAGAAGGAAAAGTGATTTAGTATGTACTAAATAGATTGTTGAATATGTAGATTTTGATGATTTATTTTTTTCTATTCAAGAATTTGAAACATAATTTGCCACCAAAATTGACAAAGTCCATTGTCGGGGGGGGGGGGGGGGGGGGGGGCGCTGCCCTTCCGTGGGGGGAAGGCTTTGCCCTTCCGTGCTGGGAGGGCCGTTGCCCGAGGGGGGAGCCCGAGGGCAGGGCCCGAATTGCACGGAAGGCCCGAGGGCCCGGGCCTTCCCCTATGTAATGCTCAATGCGAAGAGTGCATGGGAAGGGTGAGATTCCTGCATAATGGACTACTAAGCCAGCTGTCAGATCCATCATTCCAGCAGAACAGACTAGTAATCTAACTGTCACGGGCATTCTGCATATTGTGGCATTACAAACTGTCTGCTTGAAAAGATCTACATATTATTTTCAAGAATGGTATTTAATCCCCATGACATACTACAGTATTTTTTGCTACAATTATTTATAGACATACATTTATATAAACAAGGCTTGTATAAGACCAACACGACTCTTGATAAATCTAGACTCTTGATAAGTGGAAGGTGCATTTTTCTCAAAATTTGGCAAGTTGGTGGATGAACACTTTACTCACCTAGACGTATGGAGTTAGATTCGACTTAGGCCACCACCTATGGGCATACAATTTCAACACGTGAGTGTGGCATGCCATGGTTGCCTATAAAATGTTTATGTATATGCTTTGAATTTCAATAATTTTCAATAAAGCAAAACCAAACATGTACTCACTTTTTATATCGAATGCCTTTGATTCACAACCTAAATTGAAGCCCTAAATAAAATCAAATCGTTTATATGAGTCACTAAACAAAATTGCATCAATTGACATACAAAGCTGGCAAATTTTCACTATAACATAAGCAAGTTAACAAGTTTCTTTCTGCCAATTGCCCACTCTCCTCAATCAAACGAAAGTAAGGTAATTCATAAATAAGATTAGAAATGTGATAAAGCTAACTTATTGGATCTCTCTCTCTCTCTCTCTCTCTCTCTCTCTCTCTCTCTCTCTCTCTCTCTCTCTCTCTCTCTCTCTCTCTCTCATGCCGCCGTTTCCTCCCCCAACATCCTTTCAACCATCATTATCAACTAAAAACAAAACCACCATCTTTGCAACTAACATACTAAACTAATAACAAATAAATGTCAATAGGCAAAGTAACCTGATTTTTCAACTATTCAAATTGGCATTTTGCTTCAATACTTGGCTTAAAACCACAGAAAATGACAAACTTCGATTTGTTAGCACTTGCCAAAAGTTGTATTTATTATGCCAAGTCCTAAAAGCATCGTAACCTCAAAAGGCATAAGATTATCTTCATCATCGAACAAGAACATATTTCTCTCCTTCCAAATTTGAAAAAAAATGTAGTTTCTTATAATGGACGAGAAGATCTACATATCTAGACTAAAAAGTAATGGTGGGCGATATTCACATGTTGAGAGTATCATAGTGTAGTATGAGATCTTAAATGAGGGAACTGCCATTCCAGTGGTGGCCTATCAAACACTGGCCCAAAAGCTGAAAGCCACGATAGAGCAACACTCAAAATTACAACAATCATACATTGCTTTTGTCGAGGCCCTAAACCAGCACATAGCCACCCTGGAAGAACGCTTAAAGGCTATTGCCCAGTCGATCCCGTCGGTTCATGCAGAGCACACCCAATTCCATGATTCGGGGCACCACTTTGATGGACCAGATGGTGGAGATGGAGCAGGATTCCAACAGCCTCCTCTTGCAACTCAAGGCTCCGCATTTCAAGGCCAACCCCTGGGGCAAGGAGCTCAAACACCAACCAATCCGTCGGGCTCTGGGGGTACCAGCTCCCAACATTATCTTTTCCCTTCCACTGCTTCTAACCCTCTCGACACCACTAACCCCACCTTCATTCCACGACAATTTTTTCCTGAGTCACAAAGAATTGCAGAAGCTAACCCCTCGCCTCCTCTCTCCTAAACCCGATCCACAAACCGAACACGAGACTGCCTCTGAAGCACCAACCATCCAGCACAAAATCACGCCCACAGAACCAAGCAAGGAGTTGCGTGCCTCTCAGGAGTTTGCAAAGAAGTATCCAACAACGAAAGAGCGAGGTGGCTACATACTGCCAGATTTGGACCAGTGTCAGACACATAAAGCAGCAGTCAAACTCCTGGATCCACAACCTCTCTAGCATCATTAGCTCTTCCTACAAAGTAAGACCTCAATGGCACGGTATCTCAAAGCTCTCTCCTACATGCGCACCAATCCTTATTACTATCCAGTAGTGAGGCGACACCGTTTCCTGCCACCAAGGTCAAGAACAGAATCTTTTGGCCTAAACTCACAGACGTGGATATCAACAACTTAGCCGAAGACATGGTCACCAACTACCGAGTATTCTACCAAAAGCACCATGGCAATCCTGATCGCGATGTCAGATATTTTGCGAATAATTGTGGCTTGGTGGCATTTCTGGCAGAACTCAGAGGTTTTTGGGATCGAGGGTTACCCCCAATCGCCCTTGATATCAATAAACCTTTGCGCATGCAAGACGACCATATCAACATTGCAAGGCTCTATTATCGCGCTGCACTCACTTCTGCCCTGCACATTGATATGGTGGAGCTATGGAAAACCCATAATTTCCTCCAGAGTATGCTCCATTATTACAACCCATGCCCTTCCTGAACAAATTACAGTGGAAAATGATGGAGGGCATCGGCACGACAATCTACCACTCCCAACAGCAACAGTCTCGCCTCCAAGAAGCACAAAAGATTCAGGATGAAAAGGCATCGATTGGTGTGGGACCACCAATCCAACAAGGAGGGGGATAATGTTAGCAACTGTGCTAACACAGAGAAAATAAAAAAGAAAGAAATAAAACTCTGTGGCATGTGTTTTGTAAGACCACGTATGAGTATCTGTCAATAAACTTTAGCCATGGCATGTGTTTTGTAAGTCCATGAGTAGAAGCTTAAATAATAATAAAAAAACTTAAACTTAGATTTAGATCTTAGACTTAGGAAACTTAAGATTAGAAATATTT
Source organism: Diphasiastrum complanatum (assembly GCA_029204225.1). Classification (NCBI taxonomy): domain Eukaryota; kingdom Viridiplantae; phylum Streptophyta; class Lycopodiopsida; order Lycopodiales; family Lycopodiaceae; genus Diphasiastrum; species Diphasiastrum complanatum. The sequence goes on along the minus strand of CM055112.1, from coordinate 38,821,863 downwards.
TATCTTAAGTTTTCCTAAGTTAAGAAATTTGAAGTTCTAAATCCTAAGTTAGAAGTTCTAGAAAGGCTAGAAACTAGTTAGTCCCATAAGTTAGTAGATACTTATGGAAGACCTTCCTTGCCATAAAAGGAGAGGTATTTGCATTGTAAATGACACTTTTGAGATTAAGCTATCTTGCTCTCTATTTTGGAGAATTATAATTCTATTTCATTTGTGTTCCCTTTGGAAAGGTGCATAGCTTGAGGGAAGGTGCTCGGGCCTCCTCTTGCCTCCTTTTCATCGGTTTTATTGTGGCATGTTCATTATTGCTTATTTGCTTAGCATCCTTTGGGTGTTAATCTAGGATTTAGTCTAATCACCTTGCTAGTTGGGTAAGATGGGCCAACCCGTATCGGTCGCTCCCTTGCAAGTAGTCCGGAGAGCACCATAGATGGAAATACGAAAATACAACGGATCATCAGATCCCATCTGCTTCCTCTAGATCTACGAACAAGCTTGTGAAATCTACGACGAACGAACACCTACAAAAAAGTTGATGTTGTTCTCCATGTCCTTATTAGCAGTGACTCAACATTGGTTTTTCAACCTGTCAAAGGGAAAAAAATCTACCTGGGAAGCGGTTAAAGCGGCTCTCATCACGCGCTTTAAACCAAGGAAATTCCTAGAAACCCGTTTCTCCTACTGAGCAAAGTCAAAATGGGAAAACGAGAAAGGGTCAGGGACTATATTGAGCGGGTCAAGCATCTACAATCCGAGCACAGTGTAGCCCTAACTCCTGATCATGCGGTGATGATGTAGTTCCTAGCCGGACTACCATGAAGCATCAGAAGAGAGCTGAAATGATGTGAGAAGTACGCTACTATGCAAGAATCTATGGAAGATGCCATTATGAAAGAGGATGAGGGATCTGACGATTAATATCCATCTACCCATATTCCTACTCCCTCGATAGCATCATCATCATCAAACACATCCGCTCTATCCACAGAACTACTGTTGGATCAAATGACAAAATTACACAAACAGCAGATGGAACAACTTATGATGTAGTTTGATCAGAAACTGAAAGCCTTACAAGGAGCTGTAGCAGCAATGCCACATCAACCGGAACCAAACCAGCTACAGTATCCACGACAGGAGAATGTACGGTGTTCAGTATGCACAGAAAACCATACAATGAACGAGTGTCCAGTCCTAAAGCAAAATCTAAGAGTGACACATAGATTTTGCCATCTGTGCAATGCAACATCACACAATACGGCATTTTGCCCGTTTAACCCCTGGATTGTTCAATAGAAGAGAATTCCTTATCAGACTTCTTATCCATATCATCAAGGGGCACCTAATGCGGCACCGAGGTATGGCACACCAAATCAGCAACAGCGTATGGCCTTACCTGCACCACCAGGTCCAGTCAATCAACAAGTGGCCCATGTAAACCTGACAGCAGCGAAGCCAGAGATGCAAGTACCACCTTAACCTGAACAGCAGCAATGGTATGGACCGGAGGAGCCATTTATGGATCCTGCCATAAATGAATATATTGCGGCCTATGCAGCTCAAACTCAATGTCAAGGCGGAAGAAATTACGGCTGCTATGGATGCGGTGAAGGACACAAGATTGCGGAATGTCCTTACAAGGGACAATATACATCCTTCTGCCGAGAATGCAGTTATGGACACTTCTTTAAGAATTGTCCATTGAGACCTGGAACCAGTGCACCACTAAACTTCATCGCAATACAATAGCCAGCAGTTCCAGCGGGGATGCCACCAGAAGGGCAACAATTCCATTCTCCTGTGTTATCCGTTATGCGAGCACAAAAGAAGAAGGAAGTGGCTCCCTCACTAGCACCATTGGTCACTGATGAGCAACCCTCAACTTCAGCGCCATATCCAAATGTGAGAGAAGAGAGAAGACAATACCAACAAATACGACACTGGGTACAGAGAGCACAAGCGGAGAAAAAAGAGCAAGAAAACAATCGTACGGAACCTCCAGCTGACGGCAAATGGGAACTGCAAATGGGCTCACCATTGCGCACTGATCAAAATGATCGGTTTCATCATCATGAACCACCTTTTTACATGGTGGAGCCCGAGGAACCACGCACTGAGAGGCTCACGATCTTATTGGCAAGCCGTGTTAGTTTACCTCTTGGGGAATTACTGCGGATTGTGCCACAAGTTAAAAGCCTTTTGGCTGAATGGGCCAAAACGGATGAGGAGTCAATTGCGCCTGAGCCCACATATTGTACGAGCTATGAAGAAACAAGTAACGTCCTCCACATCGGGACAACATGGGAAAGTGAGGAACACAACATCACCCTGCCAATCAAACACAAAAGATACGAGGACAAGGCAGCAGTAGTAGATGGAGGATCAGGAGTCAATTTGATCTCCACTACTTTGTATAAAAAGTGGAGTTTACAAGGGTTGAAGACAACACGATTTGCCATCAAGCTAGCGGATCAATCTTGTGTAAAACCAAAGGGTGTGGTTGTCAATATCCCTGTAAAAATAGTAGGCATGTAGTTTGTGATTACTTTTGTAGTCATGGATATACTTGAATCTCCAACTGCATATCATGTTTTACTGGGAAGACCATGGTTAAGGACTGCGCAAGTAGTACACAACTGGGGTACGGGGAAACTCACCTTTGAGAACAGAGAGCAGGCTGTAAAGGTTGATCCAAATCATGATTCAGAGATGGATGTTGTGAGATGGACGGATGTATTAGCAACAATTGACTGCCGAACATATCAATATGAATCAAATCTTGAACCCATCACATCTTCACCCAAATGTTACACTATGGACACATCAATCACATTTGGGGTGAATATGATAAACGTAGCATGGTTGTCAATGGAACCTATTGAGAACCCAGTGGACGATGATATAGTCCCTTGGCAACATGCTCTAACTTATAATAAGGAGATTGAGCTGACTAATGAGAAGGTATACCACATGGACCCAGATCGTTATGGAATCAAGAAAGTACCAGCTCAACCGTCGCAAAAGTCTGCTATGGTGAAGGTCTCAAGGATCGATCCACCAAAGGCACCTGCGAATAAGAAGAATCAGTTGAAAAAACGCTACAACCAAGTGATCCGATGGAGTGATCTATCCGAGGAGGCTATAGCTATAGTGAATGTTAATATTTGCAACCACGAGACGAATGTCACGCCAGTTCCGATGAAAGACAGCAAGGACAAATCCACCAAAATGACAAAAAAAGGACAAAAAGAAGGTGTTGGATTCCTTAAAGTCAATCAAGATGGACTCAAATACAGCGTCATCCTCTACTCGGATGACAGAGAACCAAAAGATGACCAGGCGGGCCAAGATCAATATGCTGAAGGAGGAATCTCGACGAGCACTAGTTCACAAGATGCCTGAAACCTTCAAGAATGATACCTTGGACGACGTGGTAATTATAATGCCGCAAGCCCAGTGAGAACTTGATCAAAATCAGGCACCAGTGGAACAAGTCTTTAAGGGACCTGTGCGAACACAATCGGACCTTGCTGAGCCAGGTGAAGAAGAAAAGATAGTTCATGTGAGAGAGCAGTTAACGACCACACAGTTCAAGAGACTATGATCATTGTTGGTGGAGTATAAAGACTGTTTTATTTGGAGTTATAGTGATCTGAAGGGCATTCCACCAACAGTAGTCCAACACACCATATCCTTGGTGGATGGAGCAGTCCCCAAGGTGAGTCGTTACTACCACTGCAACCCAAACTATACGGAACTGATCAAACATGAGTTGCAAAAGCTATTAGATGCAGATTTCATTTACGAAATTGAGCACACGAAATGGGTATCGCCGATAGTTATAGTACCCAAGAAGAACGTCAAAACACGAATCTTTGTGAATCTGAAGGTGCTAAATGCATTCACCAAAAAGGATCATTTTTCTTTACCATTTACGAAAAGTGTCCTCGACAGAGTAGCTGGCGCCGAAGCCTACAGTTTTTTAGACGACTTCAATGGTTACAACCACTTGCATATAGTTTGTAGACATAGAATTGGCAAAATTCATATTTGTAGAAACTTGTGGCAATTCACGTGCATTAATTGTAAGTGATCCATAGTGACATGCAAGGCATGCACAAAGTATAATGGACACATGCATGACGATTTGTACTTTGTTAGTTAGAACTAGTACACTTGTAAAAAGTTGGTAGAATTTCATGCATGACAAGTGACAAATGTCACATAGACTCTAGATGTCATTTTGGAATGGATAGATGTGGTTCTACCTCGAGCTACCTCAAACTCCATAAATATGTGTAGCTCTCCTCACAATCAATGATGAAGAACCAAAGTTTTGTAGCTACCTCATGCCATTTTGGATCTAAACTATTTTGTTTGTTATCTCTCTAGTTATCTCTCTCTAACTAGTGCTGAAGCTAATGCTAATACACTGAAATATTGTACTTTTGTTCATTCTTTGATTCATTGCTATCATATTCTGATGCTTGGCATGCTAGATTGTGGTTAAGCCATTTCTTCTGAACTAGATCTTTCTAAACAATCTAGAATCAGGTTATTGTGCTTATCACAAAACTTAATCAAGATCAATCATACTTGTGGACATTCCCCACACGTGTGAATTCTAGAAATTTTGTCAAGAATGGGCAGCCGACATTGTTGAATATCTAATGCGGGGCCAACCAAACAAATCACTACCAAAGGTGGATCAGCGAAAATTGATTCTAAAAGCTAGACCTTATCAGCTGATTGCCGGCCAATTGTATCGAAGAGGCCTAGATGAGATTCTTTGGCGGTGTATTGTTCCTCATAAGACCACCCAAATCATCTCGCTTTCACATGAAGGCATGGGTGGAGGCCATTTTGCATCCGACATTACAGTTCGCAAGATCCTGCAATCAGGATGTTGGTGGCCAACGATTCATAAGGATACAGAAGAATACCTAAGGAAGTGCGATGTGTGCCAAAGGGCAAAGAGACCAACGAGATTGAATTATGACCTACAATAACCGGTCTTAGCCCAAGAACCATTCAAAAAGTGGGGATTGGATTACATCGGTCCAATTCACCCTACAACAAAAAGTACCTAGGCTCGATACATAATCGTAGCCACAGACTATCTCACCAAGTGGGTCGAAGCTGTGCAAAAAGTACAAAAAGGACCAAGAGTGTATCCTAATCTGATCCTCAAGAGGGATTGGTTGTCAGATTACTTGATCTATCAATCTACTTGAGATTAAGATCAATCTAGATCAATTCTAGACACAAAATCCTAACAAGAACAATCATTAATTAAAGGTAGGTGTACTTTTTGGTTTCCCATGTGTGAAACCCTGTATGAGTATGGACTCCAACCTGAAAATTAAGTACACATTGATAGCACCTCAAAACAATCAAAACAAATGTAGACAAATGGAGAGAATCACTCAAAATTGCTTCCAAAACCAAGATTGGTGTCTCACAATGATTATGGCCAAATGTGGCTCTATATATACAATAAGTGGGAGCTTGTGGTACTGATCATCCCTTTGATCCCACATGTGTGAAGGTGCTTTGTCATATGATGATTCATCATGCAAAACTGACACTTGGACAAAACCTTCTATTTTGAGCACTTTTGGTCCATTTTCCTTCTATATGGAGATTTACTTGAAAAACTTATAGAAGTCAAAATTTGTCTACTTCAGCTTATTCCACACATGTGAGTTGTCCTCTACACATGGGATGTGACACGTAACCAAAGGATGTGGCTTATGCAATCAATAGATTGATGCCATGTGTCATATGTCTAGAAAACTAGTTTTTGGCCTTTTTAGCCACTAGAACTTGAATTAAATCATATGTACAACCTATATGATTATGGTACATGACAAGTACACTATTTTCACACGTGGAAACAGGCTCCATACATGTGTAATCATCCTATATACAAGATTTTTGGCCTCTACCAAGCTTATTTTTGCATTTTTCACACTCCAAAATCTAGCTTGGTAAATCTAGCAAAGATCTATCTATAACTCCAAGAGCCAATCTTAATTTTATAAATGGATCTTTAGGCAATGCCTTGGTGAGTATATCCGCAATGCAATCTGATGATGAAACATGAATAAGCTTGATCTCCTTTGCTTGCACTTTCTCCCTCACGAAATCATGTGCAATCTCGATGTGCTTTGTTCGAGCATGGAAGACTGGATTGTTTGCAAGTTGTTGAGCTGCTTGATTATCACAATATATGCATGGAATGTCTTCATCCTTGATCACATGTAGCTTCTCCAAAAGCCTTTTAAGCCAAAGAACCTCCTTTGTTGTTGTTGTCATAGCTTTATATCTGGATTCTGTTGATGAAAGAGAGATGGTATCTTGCTTTTTGGAAAGCCAAGATATAACTCCTCCACATAAAAATGTAGCAAATGCACTTATGGATCTTCTATCCATCTTGTCGCCTGCAAAACTTGAGTCCGAATATGCTCTCAAATAAATATTAGTCCTTTCATAAACTATGCCAAAGTCTTTTGTAGCCGAGATGTACCTTAACCCCCTTTTTGCTCCTTTCGAATGACATATTAATGGTCTTTGCATGTACTGACTCAACTTTCCAACACAAAAACTAAGATCTGGTCTAGTGATAGTTAAGTATATCAAGAAACCAATAATCATTCTATAGGTAGTGATGTCCTCAAAGGATGCTTCATCACTTTCCATAGAAACTTTTACACTTAGTTCCATAGGAGTTTCAACTCCTTTACAATCAATCATGCCAAATCTTGCTAAGATTGATCTAGCATACTTAGTCCTAGATCTACCATCTTAAATTCACTAGGCAAGGAAATTTTTACATTCTTAATGCCATCTAGATCATTTCATGTGAGTATAATGTCATCAACATATAAAACTAAGATAATGATCTTTCCATCATTACATTTGTAGTACAATGATGGTTCATAAGAACTTACAACAAATCTAATGGAAATAAGATAGGAATGCAACCTAGAGTACCATGCTCTTGGTGCTTGCTTGAGTCCATAAAGACTCTTCTTCAAGAGACAAACCTTGTCTTCTTCTCCATCTTTGATGAAGCCCTCGGGTTGGCACATGTAGATTTCCTCTTCCAAGAATCCAAGGCTTTCTTACTTTCACTATAACCAACAAAGATGCCTTTGAAAGAATTGGCATCTTCCTTTTTCCTTATTTCTAGAGGAATATGTACATAACGAGTACATCCAAAAACTTTCAAATCACTAAGATTTGGCTTTTTGCCAAACAATACTTCATAAGGTGTAAGTCCTTTAATGGCACTATTATTCATTCTAATACAAAGAAAGTTTGCACATAAAATAGCTTCTCCCCAAAATGAAATAGAAAGAGATGCATCTAATCTCATAGCTTTAGCACACTCACATACTGTCCTATTCTTTCTCTCAGCTACTCCATTTTGTTGTGGAGTATATGTACAAGTAAACTCTCTCTTTATGCCATTAGTTTCACAAAACTCTTTCATCTTATTGGAGATGTACTCCCCTCCATTATCACTTCTTAATACTTTCAAGCTAGTATTAAGTTGCTTTCCACAAGAGTTTTGAACTTTACAAAGGACTCAAAAACTTCACTTTTCTTAGACAAGAGATAAACCCAAGAGTATCTTGATTTACCATCAATAAAAGTGACATACATTAGAGCTTCGCCATTTGATTCATGTGAAAATGAATGAACATCCGAGTGTATAAGGTTAAGAGGAGAGTTAGATCTTATCAAAGATCTCTTGAAAGGAAGCTTATGAGATTTGGAGAGTCCACAGGCTTCACAAAGCTTGCCACACTTGGATATGGTTTTGGGAAGTCCTCTTGCTATCTCCTTTGTCACCATGGTCTCCATAGCTTTGTAGTTAGGATGGCCTAACTTTTTGTGTCATAATTCCACTTGAGTGAGCTCCTTCCTTGCCATGTTCACACTTCCAACCATCACATTAGAATACAATTTGAATAACCTCCATTGCTTGAAACCACTAGCAATACATTTTTCATCTTTCAAGATAGAACATGCTCCATGCTTGAAATGTACATCTAATCCACTATTCATAAGTTGTCCTACAATCAACAAGTTCTTTGTAATTGAAGGTACATAAAGAACATTGTCTAGATCTACTTTTTTAGATGATCCTAGACATAAAGGAATGGATCCAACACCTACAATCTCACATTCTTGATCACTTGCAGTGAAGATAAATCTCTTAGAACTATTGTAAGGAAGTCGATTAGAAAAGTAGTCTTTTTGGTGAGTCATGTGAGAGCTTGCCCCACTATCAATCCACCAAGTGTCTTGATTAGATGTTTGTGGTGAGGATACCATCAAAGATAGATTGTCTTCTTCCTCCTCCTCAAGCACAAGATTGCCTTGATTGTCCTTGGGCATTCTTCTTCTTGTAGCACTCGGATGCAAAATGTCCCTTTTTTTCACAAAAGAAATACTTTAGCTTCTTCTTGTCCTTCTTGCTCTTGCCTTTGGAACTTGATGCTCCATCTTTGTTCTCCATCTCCATGTCTTGAGTCTTCTTGGATGGAAACTTCTTCTTCTTGCCTTTCAAAGAAAAGTTAGCATTTTCATCACACTCATCCTACTTTTGATATGAAGCATTCTACTCTCCTCACTAACAAGCACACTTTGAAGTTTTTCAGTACTAGGAAGTGAATCTTGAATAGCAAAGTTTGAACAAGATTGGAATAATCATCTCCTAATCCATTCAAAATGATTTGGACTAATTCATCATCTTTGATTTTATAATCTCTAGAAGACAACTCTTTATTCAAAGATTTGATCCTAAAGACATAATTTCGGGCACTTTCACTACTTCCTTTCATGCTTTGAAGGATTTGATTCCTAAGCATGAGTATCCTTGAAGTATTCTTGGATCCATAATGGCTTTTAATGAATCCCATGCCTCTTCGGATGTGGTACAAGATGAGATTTCTTTCAAAAGTTCATTACTTACATTCATTTTTATGTAGTGTAATGCAACTCTACATCTCTTTTTGTACTTAGCCAGTTCAACTCCTCCTTGAGGTTCTACTTCCACCTCAAGTACTATGTCATAAAGGTCATGAAGTACAAGCAAAGACTCCATTCGAACTATCCAAGTAGCATAATTAGTGGATGTAAGTCTTTCACTAGCTTCAAGCAAAAACCCACCCATTGATGCTATCTCCAGGGCTTTGATGAAGATGTTAGCAACCATGTCTTTCGTTCCGATGAAGGTGGTCTGCAACATCTTCTTTTCAATTAAATCCCTGATCAAGTGGTACTTGATCGCAATGTGCTTCGTTCTGGAATGGAACACGGGATCTTTCGTCAGTTGTATTGCAGAGGTGTTGTCCATCTGCAAGACCAGGGGCTCGTTTCTTGTTTCGCCCAGTTCGTCCACGAACTGCCTTAGCCAGATTATCTCGTTGGCCATCTTTGCTGCTGCAACGTACTCTGCTTCGCAGGATGACTGGGCTACAATGGTCTGCTTCTTGCTGACCCAGAGAACTGCTGCTCCTGATGCGATGGTGCATCCTCTTGAGATGCTTTTACAGTCGTCCTTGAGAGATGCCCGGCTAGCATCATTGTAGGAAAGTATCCTGAAACTTGCACCATGACAATAACACAGCCCGTAATCTTTCGTTATTTGAAGATATTGCAAAATTTGTTTCGCAATCTTCCAATGTGTCAAGCCTGGATTCGTGTAGAATTGGCTCATCCTGAATACTGCATAAGCAATATCAGGACATGTGAGAGTAATTGTAAGGCAAAATCATCTACGTTGACTGTGAGGTCAAGTAGGGTGGAGATTTGTACAGTCGAGGGTTTTTGTGGAAGTGTGGATGGGAAGCCCGTGTTGAGAGTTAGTGAGGGTGTGGATTGGAGGTGACAGTAAATGGTGGGGGTGGTGGTGGGATTGTGAGAGCAAGGGATGGAGAGGAGATTTCTTGTGTGGATGGAATCACGCCCATAGGATCAAAGCCAGAAGTGCTTGCCGTGACTGGTTCTGTTGTCGGTTGGAGGGTGGCTCGCTTTTTTGTGCTTGTATAAACAACATCCAGCTCCTTGATGGCAGCAGCCGCCTTAGACCCCAATTTCTTGGTGACCAACATGTGGAGGAGATACCCACATTTGGTAGTTGATTTGCGGGCTTTCAGGGCTCCGCACAACTTCTCCGCTACCTTCTCAGCCCACTTATAATTTTGAGTGGGGTCGTCCATGGTGAGGGTGAGAGAGAAGAGATCGCTCGGTGGAATGCAATCCATCTTGGTGGTATGTACTGTAGCCATGGCGACGATGATCTCTGAGGCGTCCCGTAGATGGGGATCCGTGATGAGTCGGATAGCGATCCTGTCGTTGGTTTGGGCAATGGTTTTGCTGTCGTCTGTCAGAAACTTGGTGAAGTACTTGGCATCATAACTGGTGCCCTTGCCATGGATTGTCTCTCTGAGATTAGGAAAGCCGACACTCTGAATATCCGCCGGAGAGACGTTGATAATGGAATAATTGCCAGTCTTGGTTGTAAGCCGGAAAGTTTGGAACTCATCCGAATAGGTCGAGTAAGCTGCTCGGATGAGGCTCTCATTTTGCTGGTCCCGGAAAAGTGTTAGATCAAAACCAAGGTTGGTGAGGATATCCTTGGCCAGTGTGAGCTGCTCGGTGTAATTTTTAAGAGAGATCATGATTGTATCCCCTGAATAAGGACGAGGGGGTTTACGGCGGTGCAAGCTCAGTGAGGAATCACGGGAAGCCATGGTAGCAGTGATTTTAGATTGCTCTGAAAATTTTGAAAATTTTGAAAAAATTTGGCATGAACTCGAGAGCAGCAATCTAAAATGAACTCGTGGAGAAAGGGTGGAGACCTATATGTAGACTTTTTTGGACAGGAATTCGCAACTTCACCTAGAATTCATCCTCAGTGTCCACGATTTGGTAATGATGGTTGCGAATTTTGAGACAACATTCTGAGGGCCCGCGAATTTCTATAAGTGATTTGTGCTGGCCAAAAGAGGGAAAATGTCTGATAGTGCAAAAATGTATCTGATCAGAATTTGCGAAGGTAATAGAGAAATCGTGAGGATCAATTTGAGCTCCCGCAAATTCTGAGCATGGGTATCTGATGAAGAAAACTCCATTTTTTTGATTTTTTGACATTTTTCTTCTGAGACAGAATCGCAGAGGCCAAAAATGAATCGTTCTCTGTAAAAAAGGGGTTAGGCGAATTCTATCTGAGATGATGTGAAAACATTTTGTCTGAAACTAATGATTTTGTGGTTTTCTCAGAGAAGACTGATCTTATAGTATCTTGATGGGTGGAACAGCAAATCACAGCAAAAATGGTGTCAAAATGGCATACAAATAATAAAAAAGAGAGAAGAAGAAGAAAAAATAAACAGTAGAGAAAAAGCAGCTTATACATATCAAGATAAAAGCAGGGTTCGTTGTACTTTCTCAGTCGACTCCCATTGACCACAGTGTCGAGGACATCCCCTTGAAGGGTTTGGAGTTGAACATATCCAAAGGCAAAGATTTTTTTTATGACGTAAGGTCCTTGGCCTGAAAATTTTAGTTTACCTTTGAAGGCTTTGGCTTGGTATAGCAGGACCTTATCGCCCACATGAAAATCTCTAAGTTTCAATGATCGATCATGCCATGCTTTTTGTCATCGTTTGTGGACTTGTTGAGCATGGATGCTGATCTGTCGTGTTTCACAGAGTTGCTCCAGATGGAATAACCTATTTGCTAGATTCTGAGCAGTATCGAGCTCAAGGTTGTAGGCTACTCAAAGGGAGGGAATATGGAATTCCACATGCATAACGGCTTCTTGACCATATGTGAGCTGGAAGGAGGTTAAGCCTGTAGCTCGTTTCGGGGTAGTGCGATAAACCCAGAGAGCAGCATGGAGTTTGAGTTCCCAATCAGATCGATTGGATTCGACGATTTTGGTGAGAATGCCACATAGGATTTTATTGGTGGATTCTGCCTGGCCATTGCAGCGTGGATAGTATGGGAAACTTTTCGATGTACCACAAAAAATTTGGAAAAAAGATCTACTATGACAGAGTTAAGGAAATGTGTTCCCCTATCACTGATAAGCTTTAGAGGACATCCAAACCGAACTATAACCTGTTTATAGAGAAATTTGGCGGTGGAACGAGCGTCACCATTGCGAACAGCTCTTGCTTCAGCCCATTTGGTGCAGTAGTCTGTAGCTACTATGATGTAACGAGATTGTGTGTGTCAAGCAACAGGACTAATAGGTCCGACATAATCAATTTCCCATTTCTGGAAAGCTTGATCAGTGGTTACAGGATGTAAAGGCATGTAGTTTGTTTTTTGAAAGTGTTTTGTGCATTGGCAGACATCACAAGCCTTAGTGTAATTGTGCGTATCCTTGAAGAGTGTTGGCCACCAGAAACCGACCAAGAGGATTTTTTTGATTTTTTTAGCAGTTGTTTTAGAAGAGAAATGGCCGGCACCAATACCTTCATGAGTGAGGGAAATTACAGAGGGGATTTCTCCTTCAGTAAGACATCATCGGATACTTCCATCTAACCCTTGCTTGTAGAGTTTTCCTACAATTAACGTAAAAGGTATAGTTTTAAGGACCAACGCTCGTTGTTCGGGTTTAGAGAAGGAAGGATCCATCTGTCCTGAAGTTAAATATTCGGTAATTTCCTTAGCCCATACAGGTGTAGAGTCAACTTGAGAAAGGATTGCATCTGGTAAATCATCATTGATGCCTTGATCAGGGGTAGGAAGGTTAGGGATTCGGGATAGATGATCTGCTAAAAAATGCTGAACTCCCTTATGAACCACGATCCTAAACTCAAATTCTCTCAATAATAGGATCCATCTAGTAATACAACCTGTGGTGCAGGTCTTGTTGATGAGATACAACAGTTCTTGATGATCAGTGAAGAACGCAAAGATTTTTCTTAGAAGATAATGGCGAAACTTCTGAACCGCATATACCATTGCCAAGGCTTCGCGTTCAGTGGTGGTGTAATTGACCTCAGCAGGTATCAATTGTCGACTAAGAAAATGATTTGAATTCTCCCGGTTGGGTGAGCACTGCTCCAATGGCATACTTGGATGCATCGGTATGCACATGGAATTCTTTAGAATAATCAGGAGCACGGAGGATGGGTGCTTTGGTAAGGGCTTCTTTGAGTTGATTGAAGGCGACGCGTTGTTCACCTGTCCATTTGGGAACCACAACTACTTTGTAGATTAAGCGGGCTTTGTTAGCGAAATCGAAAATAAAGCACCGTGGCCAAGGAAGGAGTAAACTTCACGTATCGTAGGCGGTTTCGATAGATTTTAAATGATAAGGATCTTTTTAGGATCAGTGGCAATGCCATTTCGTGAGATAATATGTCCTAACACAATACCATGGGTTACCCAAATCTGGCATTTTTCAGGATTAAGAGAGATACCGAAGCGTTGACATTGGATAAATTTTTTTTTGAGCACAGACAGATGACGTGTTTCTTCAGAATTTGCTCCTAAATCGTCCAAGTAAACTTCTAAGGTATCGCCCAGTTGTTGAGAAAAGGCCGCTTGCATAACACGTTGGAAGGTGCTAGGAGCATTGCAGAGCCCAAAAGGCATGACTTTCCAGCAGAAGGTTCCCCATTTTGTGGCAAAGACGGTTTTGTGTTGATCTTCTTCAGTGATTTGGATCATATTATATCCGTTAAAGCCATCTAAGAAGGAGTAAGCCTCATCTCCTGCTAGATTTTCTAAGATGGATTCTCCGAAAGGTAATGGAAAATGATCTCATTCAGTGACGGCGTTAAGTTTCTTAAAATCGACACAGATCCAGAGTTTTCCATTTTTCTTGGGGACGATGACAATTGGGGAGACCCACTCAGTATGTTCAATTTCATATATAAATTCCGCATCTAAAAGGTGTTGTAATTCTCCTTTGATCTTGGCCTTATAAATGGGATTGCATATGTACGGATAACTCGCAGTGGGCCTCACACCCGGTTTAAGTGGGATACGATGCACAACTACTTGGGGTGAGACACCTTTCATGTCTTTATAGGTTCAGACAAAGATATGTCGATATTTTCACAGGAGCTGGTTACATTCACAGGTGGTCGAACTGGTTGCATTTGAGATGTTGACCCCTATTATCACTCCGTGATGGATTGCCTGGTAAAGTGCCATTGAGTTCATGTGACAGAGTCTTTTCTGCCACAGAGTGTCTGGCTGATCATCATGGGTCTGATGCACCTGATCTGCAAGTAGGCGTACCTTCAAATGATATAGGTTTCCTTTCCTTCTATCTTGAGCGATCAGTGTACTGGTACTGGTGTCAATCACGTTGCATACTTCGTCGTTTCTATAAAACAAAATATTTGTATTGGGAATTATCTTATTAGCTCTGATACTAGTCTTGTTGAATATGAAATCCAGTCAAGAGAAAAACTCAACGTTAAATTATGACAGGATCTTTACTAATATGTTGATTCAAACTATTACTTAGATCGACCAGAGGAATATCTTAGTAGGTGTCAAAGTCAACAATGAAGAGAGCGAAACAGTTAGGTGCTATGACAACCATGCTTCATTTGAGATAGATATTTTGAAAGAGTCATGGAACGAGTATCAGTACAAGAGAAATGAATTATGAGAAAGAATTTGTCAGTGTAAAACACACATAAAAAAAATAGAGAATCTGCATTAAGTTGTTGTGAATACAACGATTAGATCACGATTCTATGCCTGAGAATGGTTCATAGTAGTAGCGCACTATGTGTTGTGATCTTACTACGCTAGTTACAAACTAAATACTATCTCTAATTCTTGAATTACTTTCGCACTCTCTAAAAATCTCTGATCCTATGGAATCAGATAGTCTGATACAAGGGAGTTCATGGAGGAACTCTAATTCATGCTACCACTGATTATTGACTCATGTATTGAGTATATAGAATGTCCATTCATCCTCTTGTCATTACTGATTTATTGTATGTATATACACATTAATTGCAATAGTCGTGAAAATTACAATTGTGCGGATAATGATGTAGTTACTGCACAGTGAACAGTGATGTAGTCTGCAATGTATAGAGCAGACGATGAGTTCCATTTTGACTAGTGATAGTCGACAATCGTCGAAGGTGTCGAATGAGTCAAAGTCAGGATGTCGATAGACTTCGGTCGAGTCGGTGAAGTCGACGTCGATAAAGTCGAGTCGATCCTGCTCTGCTTCAAAGTCGATGTCTGCACAGACTATTTGACTTATGCGAGTAAGAGAGAATATAGTACTCAGGAAATGAATTTAGGTGAGTAGGAGTGAAGATTAACTCCAACACTCCCCCTTAAGCTTAACTCCTAGGATCCTGAATGAAGCTTAATAAGTTGCATAAAGCAACATGCTTTTCCCTTGACAGAGACTTTGTCAAAATGTCAGCCAACATACTATAGGTGTGACAATAACTTAATTCGACAAGCTTCTTCAGAAATTTCTCTCTAAGAAAATGAAATTGAACTTCAATTTGTTTAGCTCTAGAGTGAGTTTGTGGGTTCAGAGATAGAGCTATGCAACTCTGATTGTCGCAATAGAGTATAGTTGGTATGAGTTGAGGGAATTACATTAGATCTTGAGGCAATCTTTTGATCTAGATAATTTCGTTCCTTGTAGAGGTCGTTGCAACATATTCGGACTCTGTGGAAGAAAAAGAAATGCATTTATGCTTTCGACTATTCCATGAAATGAGTTCTCCTACTAGAAAGCGTAAGAACATGTTGAAGCTCCACCTCCTTTGCCAACACTTGATTCCTCACAAAATGATGTGCAACTTCAATGTGCTTGCTCCTTGCATGAAAAAATGGATTGTTAGCCAAACTTTGAGCTGAAAGGTTTTCACAAAATATGATTGGAGTCTTCTCAGAATCCAACAAGCAAATATCCAATATCATCCTTTTGATCCATATCATTTCCTTGGTGCAAGTAGTTAATGCTTTGTAGTCGGCCTTGGTGGAAGATAGTGAGATAGTTGCTTGTTTCTTTGCCATCCAAGAGATATCTCCATCTCCAATGAAAATAACATATACACTTATGGACTTCCTATCCATATGATTGTTGGAGGATGCAAGCCACACATAGTGCGTCTGCTTCCAAAAAGACACAAAAAAAGAGTTCATTTGTTCCATAAGTAAATGGAGACTGGACATCACCCAATATAAGCTCATTGTAGATACAATACCCTTGTCCCTTGGTACCAGCCCTTTTGGGATCAAGTGGGAAAAAGGCAAGTGGCTAGGTGGTGGGGATGGGATCCCACGCGCCACCCACAGGTGCACACAATGTGCGACATCATCTACTAGACCAGATTGTTGTGGCTTTCCGTTGCCAACATACTTTGAGGTGGTATCAGAGCCAAGTGGGGGTCCTATACAAGCAAGTGGGGGTGTCTTTCGACCTATGCTTGCTTGAGTGAGAGTGCTGGAAGATTCAAGCCACACATAGTGCAACTGTTTCCATAAAGGCACCAAAAAGAGTGCATTTGTCCCATAAGTAATTGGAGACTAAGACATCATCCACATATAAGCTCATAGTAGATACAATACCCTTGTCCCCTGAGGGTCCAGTGAAAAAAAGACAGGTGGCTAGACGGTGGGGATGAGATCCCACTTGGGGCTCGTAGGTGTGCACAATCCATGACATCATTTACTAGATCAGATTGTTGCAGCTTTTTGCTACCAACAAACTTTGAGAATGATCACTTGCAAAGTCTGAATCTAAAAATCCATAAAGGTTAGGTGTAGATCCTCCATCCATGATGCCAAAATATCTAGATTCTGAGTTGTATCTCAACACTTTTTTTCCTAGCCTCCAATGGGGCTCACTGAGATTTTGCATGATTTGACTTAAAACTAGAGTTGTTTTCAGCACAATTTTGTGCGCGTGCACACAAAAATGCGCATAAAACGCTTGGTCACTTGATGAGACAAAACACGCCATCAAATGATTGAAATTTCAATCTTTTTGTAAAACTAGACTTGACTTTTCACTATGTTGTTGGAAGACTTAATTTTTTTTTTCTCAACTGATGGCAATTTCCCCCCCCAAGAATCTTCAGTTTTCAAAAAATTTCAGCACTTCAAATAGGTAATTTTAGGTGCACGCATAATCTCTATAGGACTCCAAATTTAAATTTTGTTTTATCGACATGTTTCTATGGTCATAAAGGATTTTTGAAAGTAGATAGCCAAAGAAAGAGTCGTAGAAAGCACTTCCAAAAGAGCCAAAACTTTCTCGCACCTTTCAATAACTTCCAATACTTTTCAGCATTTGACATGGGTAACTTCAGATGCACATATCTATCGCTACATAACTCCAAATTGAAAAAAATTCTAGAGACATATTTCTATGGTCATATAATGCTTTTTAAAGTAGACAAACCAAAAAAATATTGTTAAAATCATGGTATTATACAATCATATATGATATTTCCAGTTTTGGTGATTTTTATCAACACTTAAAAGGGTAACTTTGAATGCACGTATCTATCTCTATAGATCTCCAGATTCAATTTTTTTTTATAGACATGTTTCTATAATTACATAGGATTTTTAAGAGTAGACAGACTAAAATTTGAATGTAAAATTCACAACAATGTAGTCCCCTATATGAAAAAATTGGAGTTTCATCCGTACCCCCACATGTTTGACACATCATATCTTACATATAAGTTGCTCAAAATGAAGGTCTCAAAATTTTTAATCAATAAATGTATTTATGAAGAACACATGTGTGAAAGGATTTGATGTGATTCATCATAGTTTATGAGATATAATTTTTTGAATAAGTGTTTGAAATGCACACTTTTGTGTGCATTTTGTGATGACTCTAGTGTTAATCTATCAACACAATAGCTTAGATCAAGTCTTGTGATGGTTAGATATATAATAGAAAGCATTCACACTTCTCTTAGATTATGAAAGAATAGTCACATAAATCACAAAGATTTAGAACCTTACAAACTATTTCTCTTGAAACTAGTCAAGTGACATTTAGATTTTTTAAGAATCTTGATCAACACACGATCAAACACAAATATATTGAAGAGCTTATTCCATTCAATCCTATTTAATCAACAAAAAACTATATGCAAAATAATTGACAATCTTAGTGCTCATCCGTATAGGGAGATTTTTTCTTCCAAGTGGAGCAAAGCTCATCTACAAATGAAAATTTTCATCCAATAAAGGAGATTGATCATCCACATGGGTAGCATAGCTCACTCACTAGTGGAGATTGTCAGCTTAGAAACTAGAAACAATAATGTTGCTTGATTATAAATAAAATTTCTAGTAAATAAAGAGCTTGTTTTGATGCATCACATCAAAAAATATTAATCTCTGTCCTTAAAATGTAAATGATCTGAAAATGGCTCTTGATCATATAGATCCAACGACAACACAAAGTTAGAAGAGATTTGATCAAAACAAATGTAGACAAAATCATGTTAGATTACAATAGTATTAACTTTTGCAAACTTACTACTCTTGGCCATCAGTAAGCTCTGATACTATGTCAAAATTAAGACCCAATAATACTCCTAAATGTGGATCTAGGCCAATAGTAATTGCACACAAATTACTTGTCAAATTGATAGACAATTTTTAAACAATCTCACTAGTTTGATCAAGTCATTCTACCAAAACAAAATAGAATTAAAAGCTATTCAACACATGACAAAAAAATTGATCCAATTCTCTGTTAACAGGCCATACAACAACAATAAATCATTTATTTTGTTCCTTCAATAGATATTGAACAAAAATACATCATGTATTCTATCCAAATGTAGAAGAGAACCAAGGATGAAAAGATAGTATTACCTCCAAAGTTTCCAAAAGTGAAATACCTTTTAGGTTTTGCTATTCGAATGTAGATTTTGTTATTTATAGCTAAGAGTGATGACTCTCTCTCCTCTCTCTAGATTGGTTTGGCCTAGCTTATCCAAAACTTGATCTAAACTAGTCATATTGGCCAACATTGCCAACTAAAGCTAAAAATGAACTTTTGTATGTACAAATGACCAAGTGAACTTGAAACCAACTTAAAAATGATCATTTACACTGGTTTCACATGTGTGAAATAACCATGTGTACTTACTTGCTAATTTGGTCTCAAACTAACTAAAAAGCTAAAAAAACTAGTTGACAATTTTCACACTTTGATGATTGCCATATTATTTGTTTGAGTTATGTTTCCAAAAATGGAGACTAAATAATTGTAAGATTTAGGCAAACTATCAAGCAAAGATTGTATGGCTTGATCCTCTATTACTTCACATCCCACTACAACAATTTGATCTTGTTAGAGTGACATAAGCAAGTAATCTATTTACATTTGGCTTTGTTATTTGTAGGCTAAAAAAGAACATGTCATGCCATGTAACTTACATCCAAGATTGTTAATGTCATCTATCATGATGAGACCTCACGTGGATACCAAACTTCTCATAATTCAAACATTGTACTAGTAATCTTCTTTCCAGTTTAACAATTCAAACTTATAAATAAATTCAGAATCTCTCACTAAGTTACCTTGCATGTACAATTGACAACACTTAAACCATTTTTTACATGCTAATGCATGTTTCTCATGCTCTAAGTATGTATGCACAATTATGTGCTATTATTCTAAATTAATGCTATAATGATGTTGAATACTATAGATAGCTATAGCATTCATTTCTTACAACTCTATAGTACAATCTAGCCCCTGGGAGTTGGTCTTCAAGTTTATCTGACGCCTAGCTTGGTTGGGATCAAAAAACAATGGTGGTAAAAAAAATTGTGCTATATGGTGGGGATCCACAACAAAAATTCAAGGTCGCGGGCGAATTCAACAGCCCCGCGAATTGTGGGATCTCGACACTTCTGATATTGCTTACAAAATAAAACTAGAGCCTTCTTGGCATCTATGTTCGTGACTCCTCCGTGCTCAGAGTGAATCTTTGGCTAGTTTAAAGTTTGAATGGTGATCTGGTCCAAAGATGTTCCGCATTGCGCCCATTTGTGTCATCGTGGAATGGAAACGTAATAGGGATTGATTCGCAACTGCCTTAGACTGGTCACATATGCCTTGATGGCTAACGGAATTTTCTCGAAGATAAATTGTCGCCAAGTAGGTTGTGGTGCTAGTGCCGGAAGGCATGCGATCTTGTTGCCCTTTATGTCTTTGGTAGTAAAATATATCTGCCATCCGCTCTTTGGTCTGCGGAATGCTCTGTTGGCCGATATGGAGTGAGAGCCCTGGGAGGTGGATGCCTGTTGCTCCTCCACCGATGATCTGACAAGACTCTGCCTTGGCCCTATCCCTTTGTCTGTATCTTGGCCTTGGTCTTGGCCCTGGTCTGTCAGCCTCGCTGTGTCAGATCCTTGATCCCAGCTTGTGCTTGCCTGAGTAGCTTCTAGTGTGGGTGGTGGTGGAATTGCCACTGGGGCAGGTTCTGGTTGCTGGGCCATGCGCTATTGCCTTGGCTTGAGATAATGCGTTATGCACCTGAAGGCCATATCCATCAAAGGCCGCTAGCCCGCCAGTCTCTGTCTAAAAAACTGCACCTGCTGGGTCAAAAAGTCTACCTCATGCTGGGTGAGTGGTTGGTTGGGCTAACCATTCTGTCTTTTCCCTTTGGAGGGCTTGGACCTCTGCTCCCAAGCATTAATTTTCGTTGTCGGCCACTGATAGTTGTGGGCTTGGAGTGGGGCTAGCTGCTACTATTGGGCTTGTTGTTGAGCATCCTAGACCTTATTTGCTGCATCAGTCATTCATTTGAAGAGGGCCTTGATGTAGTCCTGCAGGTTGGCCTTCTTCTTCTTCAGCTTCAAGACTTGGTCCTTCTCGGCTTGCTGCGCGATTTGTAGGTTCTGTTGGAGCTGGGAGAGCTCCGCTCGCAACCTTGTGTTGTTGGATGCCAACTCTACCACCCGGACGTCTAATGTAGATTTTGCTGCTACCAACCCCCAGAGGAATGTGCCCAACTATTGTTAGGCCATGGTGACGTCGTGTGGCATGGCCGAGGTGCTGCTGCTTATTGGGGCTGGTTGAGATGTCGCTCGTGGTGCTGTCTTGTCATCGTCGTCGTCTTCAATTAAAATTTCTTGTGTCGCCATCCTCTCAGGTGCAATGGAATTAGCACGCAGAGGTGAGGCGACGAATTCCATTTGCTAGAATGTGTCATCATCCAACGGTTTGTCGGACTCGACATTCTAGATGGATGGGTCGGTGAGAGGAATGGTTGGAGTGGCGGAGGTGTGTAGAGGAGGGATGAGCTGTTCGAAGATGGAATAATGGGAGACATGGGAAACTAGAGAGTTGTGTCGAGGATAGAAGGAGATGTGGGGGGTGACAGGTTGAGAATGTTCATAAAAGCAAAGGTGTTGGGAGATAACTGGGAATCATGAGGGTTGATGGTGATGGAGGGAGTGGAAACAAAAAAAATCAAGGGAGGAGGGAGGGATGGAGGATGCAATGGTGATGTGACTGTGGCAAAGACGGCAGTGGAAGATGGCAGGATGGGGGCAATAGGCATAGGAGTTGGTGCAGAAGATGTGGGAGACGTGGTGCTAAGAGTGGGTTGGGACTAGAGACGGTTGGTGTGGTACGACGGTGATGTTGCTTGAGGGGGATCGGCGGAGGAAGAGGTAGCGTCGCACATACGTTTGCTGGATGGGGAGGTAGTTGGAAGGGTAGGAGGTCGACGACTGGTGGAGGGAATGACAATGATCAATACTTGGGATCTTGAATCCTTGGACCTTCTGTTTGAGGAGGATAATGACAAGGGCAGAGAGAAGTGAGCCCGCAATGAATTTTTCACATGCGTTGGGATTTATGGACTCAGAAAAGATAAAGACATGTCAATCATAGGGCACAACCTTATTGGTTGGGAAGTCCTTGTGGGATTCCACAGGTTTATGGAGGAGGAGGGACTGGATGCGATCCTTTTGCAAACTTCCTATGACTAGAAAGTTGCTCAGGAGATGGGCGACGACTTGGATGACTAGATCGATAATGGCCTCGATTAGATACTCGTCATTCGTATGAAGTAAGTTACTGAGGAGTCTAGAAAGGGGGCGATGGCTTTAGGGGATCATCGATAGGAGGGTTTAAGCCTATCATTGGAGACTATTCCAATGGTATCCAAGGACTATGAGTTCACACAAATATAAAATCTAGACTTGACATCATCCCACGTCCCGAAGGCCGCGACGACAAAATCTAGATAGAGATGAAAAACATTGGATAAATGCTCATTGCTTCCAGAAGAGGTTGGGTAGTTTGGATCCAAGGGACGATCTAGAAACTAGTGGGCAAGTTGTAGATATGGGTGGATGTGGGGACTTTGTGTCGAGCGATTTGGGTAGTATTGATTTCACCGGATGGGCTTGTCGGGGTTGCTGGAAGAGGCCATGATGATAGGGATGTTGGACTATAGCTTGGACTGTAGCTTGGAGGTTGGGCTGTAGCTTGGAGAGGTTGGGCTGTAGCTTTTGGTGAGGTTGGGTTGTTGTGGGGCTATAAGTTGGAGATCAAATAAGGCCTGAGGAGAAAAAAAAAGAGTAAAAGGTCAAGAAAAGGTGAAAAAAGCTCAAACAAAAGAAAAATAGTGGATTTTGATGGGATAAAGGTGGAACATGTGGAAATGAGGCTGGAACAGGTGGTAGAAAGTGCTGAGGATGGTGTGTATGAAGTTTGAGAGCAATCAAAGATAGTTGAAAATTTGAGTAAAAATTCGGCAAGAGTTTCATTGTGTAAAGTGACAAATAACTCGAATTTCCTCTTTGTATAGAGAGAAAATAGAGTGCGTATTAGGAGAAGTGAACCTTTCACTACTTAGTTCCATACCAAATTTTGCAGGGACCTTCTTCACAGTTTTCTAAGATCTAGAGAAGTCGGCGAAAGTTCAGAAGCTGTTTTGTTTGTCTTATGAGAGTTCTAAAGGTCATGCGAGAGTTAAACACTCGCATGGAGCTAACTCTCGTCCAGCTTGCTCCTTTTATCATATTTTTAAGATCTAATCTTATAGACAGGTCAATTTCATTGCTCTAATTCCTATTATGCTGCCTGCAAAGGTTGGTAAGATAATTTTGATGGCATGCAAAGGTTCTGAACTTTTTGCTTGTCTGAACTCTCATAGGGGTTCTTTTTTTATTTTTCTTCACAAGTAACTCTTGTAGAAATTTTTGTGGGTCCATCTAGGTCAGATTTGACTATGGTGAGCCTTGCAAGAGTTCTTATGAAAAGCTGGTAGTTGATCCATCAGTTTAAGTGACTTTACCTCTGTTTTTGCAACTTTTTCCTGAGATCTTCAAATCTGATCTGTATCATCAGAGACTATTTGTTGACAGATGGTGTTCTGCTACCTTTTTGATCCTATCTGGATCTGAATCTTGTAGATTTTTGAGTGTTTGTTGGTAGTTGTTCTTGTCTGATCTTTCGTGTGTTGCACCTTGGGCTTCCTTGCAAAATTTTGCAGGATCCTAAGCCAACAACTATAGACCAAAACTTCAAAATATTCTATCAGATGAAATGAGACTTTAGAAGATTGTCGAGCTTCTTGTACCAAGCTCGTGATGTCTGCTTTCAACCATAAATGCATCGATGCGACCGACAAACATATTGTCGATCGTCGGGGTCTTCGAATCTTTCAGGTTGTTTCATGAATATTTCTTCTTCTGGATCTTCGTGGAGAAAGGCTGTTTTGACATCAATCTAGTATATTTCCAAATTGTGTTGTGTGGCGTATGCAAAGAGTAGGTGAATGCTTGTCATCTTGACCATTGGTGAGTAGGTATCAAAGTAGTCGATACCATACCTTTGCGTGTAATCCTTGGCGACAAGTCTGGCCTTGTAACGTCCGACTGTGCCATTTGATTTCATTTTTTTTTATAAACCCATTTGCAGTCGATGATCTTTTGATCTTCGAGCAGTGGCTCTAGTGTCCATGCCTCATTGATTCGATCTCTTCTGACATTTTTTGCTTCCAGAATTCTCCTTCTAGACTCTAGATAGCTTCTTGATATGTTGTCGGTTCTTCAGTGAAGCTACAGTATTCAACATCTACATCTTCGTTCCATTGAAGATTGTTAGTGTGTTGATCTGGAGGTCTTCTTTATCTTGATGACCTTCTTGGTCCTGTTCATCGCTGCTGGTTCATGTCTTCTTCGATAAGTTGATCTTCAGCTTTCTGCTCTGGAGTCTGTGGCTCGATATTCTGGTTTGATGTCTGGCATTGATCTCCTTTTTGAATTGGTAGCAGTGTGAAGATCTCATGGTCTTTTTCTTTTTTCAATCTTGAAAATGTGAATTCATCAGTCTTCACATATCTGCTCGACACAACTTTCTTCAAGGTTGGATTGTAGAGCTTGTATACTTGTGATCCATTTGAATATTCGACCATGACTGTTTGCTTCGACTTTTCATCGAGTTTGTCTCTTTTTTCTTTTTGTATGTACTTGTATGTCGTACATCCAAACACACGCACGTATGATCAAGCCTTTTGCCTGTCCACATCTCATATGGTGTCTTGTTCTCCAGGGTTGTTGCTGGATCTGTTTTGCAGGTGTACTACTGCAGCAATTGCCTCAGCCCAAAATTGACTCGGCAACTGAGCCTGTGCCATCATGCATCTGGCTCCTTCGACAAGCGTCATGTTTCTTCTTTCTATGACAGCATTGTATTCTGGTGTGTATGCATCCATATGTTGTAGCATCTGTTCTTCTGTCAGCTCAAATTTTTCATTGTATGAAAACACATGTTACCAGAGTATCAATTCATCTTTGACTACTTCAAGAATTGGTCCTGCTGCTAACTATGTCACATTGATCATGTTCATTCCGTAAGCTATAGGTGTGTCTAGGGTGTATCCTTTTGGTGAGGATGTGTTGGGTTCTGTATTTGAATCCGGATGACATGCATGCCCAGCCATATAGTCACTATGGCTAGTGCTTTTGTCCAACACACAATGTCAGATTGAGAGTGTAATGACCCCCCTTTTCTTGCCTTGGGCGATCAATACTATGGTCTGTGGTGGAGGAGTCGTCATCAGCCTTGGGAGTAATAGGCTTCTCCGCCCAAGTGGCTGGATCTACCTTTACTGCCTGTTCTTGTTCTCGAAGGTAAGTTTTCATGTCCCCCAGTTGTGAACCACTTGCGTGACTCTCAACCACTGCGAGGGTTTTGATTAGAATTTGGATCTTCTGGAATTGGGAGACTTTCATAGAAGGTCTTACACTAAAAAAGTAGCTCTCACAAACTCGTCCGTAAGCTTGTCTTAGAGAAATCTAGCTACAAGAGGTCTGGCGAAGGTTACTGAGCAGTTTTGAAATTTTTTTAATTTTTACAAGGGTTTTTTGAATTTTTGTGGATATTTTTTTTTTTGAAAATTTGTTGGGAGGTAGCTCTCGCAAGCTTCTACGTAGGGCTGGGACGGTGTCCTCAAGTTGCTGCTAGCTAGTCGTGCGACAGTTAGTTTCCAGTGAATAGGGAGAAATCAAAATCTGATGACTTTTTGGCTCACTTTTTCTCTCCAAAATTGTAGATTTCTTATTTTTTTGAGATTTTTTGGTGAATGTGATGATATGTCAAGCCCTTAAAGGCTGTCTCAGGTCTCCACTACTTCCAAACACCTCCTCCGCTAGCTTCAACAGATCAACAC
This sequence comes from Diphasiastrum complanatum, assembly GCA_029204225.1. Classification (NCBI taxonomy): domain Eukaryota; kingdom Viridiplantae; phylum Streptophyta; class Lycopodiopsida; order Lycopodiales; family Lycopodiaceae; genus Diphasiastrum; species Diphasiastrum complanatum. The sequence continues at coordinate 38,796,157 of CM055112.1, read as the reverse complement.
ACAAAAACAAGCAAAATCAACTCTAAACTACCCTCCAAACCACCTAAAACTCACAAAAATAGACTAAAAACAATTACGTTAACTAAACTAGTTAGTAGTAGCTATCCCTGGCAATGACATCACTTGTAGGGTCGTAGTTCGTAGTGTGAGCAAATCCTTCGCCTGTCAAAGGGTTAGCTCCACTAGGATAGGGCTCTAACTATAATAAGTTGGCTACTTTAGTTGCTTTTTAATACCAATACTAACACTATCCCCAAGCTAACTCTAACCACACACAACATCCATAGTAGAAGTGAAAAGAGGAAAGAGAGAGAGGGATTAGAGGGAGGTTGCTAATTAGCTATTGCTTGCATCTAATGGAAAAGCATTAACTATCATAAACAATGAAATAACAAACATAGGAAAATAGAAAGCTTCAAAGCAAAAAACATTGGACACAAGAGCAATAACACATGAGGATGTTTGAGTACTTAAAATGGTAGAGTCTCATTCTTTCAATTAGCATGTGAAATGAAGTACAAGAGGTGCCTTTTTATTCTTGAAAAAGCCCTTGCCCCTTTGTTCCCATTGGCTATTTCAAGGAGGGGAGAATTGAAATCCCAACCCTACAAAAGAAACACATTTCAATCTAGGGTGCACAAAGAAGCAGACCCCACCTACCACCACTTTGACTTCGACTTTTAATTTGAACTTAACAAAACTTGTTTAACTTAAACTTTGGGCCCTTTTACATTATTTTATTCTACAAAAATACAACATTTTACAAGTGTTCATTGGGCTATGGGCTTACGCACTTAGGATGTCATCGCCTCGCAACTTATTTTTTATTTCAGACTAATTTTATCTTGCCAATAAAATTAGATGGAAATAGAAAATAAGTTGCGAGGGCTGTGGCATCCTACATGCGTAAGCCCATAACCCAATGAACACATATAAAATGTTGTATTTCAAATAAACTAGACTTGGGCCTTGTAGAATAAGATAATGTAAAAGGGCCCAAAGTCTAAGCTAAATAAGTTTTGTTAAGTTCAAATTAGAAGTCGCAGTCAAAGTGGTGGTAGGTGGGGTGTGCTTCTTTGCACACCTTAGATTAAAATGTGTTTCTTTTGAAGGGGTAGGATTTCAATCCTCCATTCCTTGAAGTAGCCAATAGAAACAAAGGGGTAAGGATCTCCCCAAGAATATAAAGGCACGTCTTGTACCTCATTTCACATGCTAATAAAGAGGAGGAAACTCTACCACTTTTTGGAATTAAGCATTCTCATGAGCTTTGGTTTTTGTCTAATGTTTTTTGCTTTAAAGCTTTCTATTGTTTTTATGATTTGCTATTTCATAGATTTATCTATGCTAGCTAATATTTTTCCATTAGATTAAAGCAAGATCTTGTGAGTCACCTCTTTCTAACCTCTCTCTCTTTCTTCCCTTTCACCTCTACTTATGGATTGTGTGGTTAGAGTTAGTTATGGGGGCTAGTGTTAATTTCTTGTTAAAAAAACCAACTAAAATAAGCAACTAATCATAGTTAGAGAACTATCCTAGTGGAACTAACCCTTTTGACAGGCGGATAGCTGCTCAGGCAACATCTACAAATCTACAAGTGGCGTTGTTGTCGGGGATAGCTCGACAACAATAGCTACTGCTGACTTGTTTAGTTAATGTTTTAGTTGTTTTAGTTTATTTTTGTAAGTTTTAGATGATTTTGGAGTACTTTGGAGTTGATTTTGCTTATTTTTGTGTGTTGATATGTTTGAAGCTAGTAGAGGAGGTGTTTGGAGGTAGTGGAGATATGAGACAGCCTCTAAGGGCTTGACACATCATCACATTTATCAAAAAACCTCAAAAAACCAAGACTTCTGCAATTTTGGAGAGAAAAAGTGAGCAGAAAATTATCAGGTTTTTATTTCTCACAATCCATTGGATAAGAACTCTCGAGTGACTAGCAGCAGCCTAAGGACACTTTTCCAACCCTGCACAGAAGTCTACGAGAGTTACCTCTTAACAGATTCCCAGAATATTGAAAAATTTTATAAAAATTCAAAAAAATTCTTGTAAAAATTATTTTTTTAAAAAAACTTCTTAGTAACTTTCGTCAGGCCTCCTATAGCTAGATCTCACTGAGACAAGCTCACAAGCAAGTTTGCGAGAATTACTTTTCAGTGGAAGACCCTCTACGAGAGTTCTCTAGGTCCAAAAGAGCCAAAAGCCAGCTAAAACTCTCGTAGACACCAATTTTTGCAGTTTTTGCAGACCTTCTATAGCTAGATCTCATTGAGATAAGCTCATAGACAAGTTTGCATGAGTTCATCTTGCTCTAGTAAATTGTAAGAGAGTTTCAAGTGCTGAAAAAAGTGAAAAATCCTCAGAATTAGAGAACCCTTGCACAAGTAGTTCTCGCAACATGATCCATTGAGTCCAAAAAAGTCATTTTTCATAAAGTATCAAATCTACGAGAGTTAATTTGAAGTATTGATAAATCTGTAAGCAAAAAAGTGATCTAAAACTTGCTCAAATGTCAATAACTTTCATATCTATGAGAGTTAACCTTCATTAGTTCAGACCGATTTTAGCCTTATAGAGAGGCTTGCGTTCTCGAGGCGGACTGGTGGTTGGCTTATTGTTGATTCCCATCCTTTTCAAGGCCATGTCAAGCTTCTTGATGCTCTTAGATGCCTTCGGACCCAATTGTGCAATGAGGACATGAGTCTTTTCTTTTGGAGAGCCACCAGCTGGGGGATCCAAAGTGATAGGCTCCTTACTCTTGGCACGCCTCGGTGAATCCGATCGATGATCGGCTGTTGGGTCTTTCACTATCTTGATGCTATTGTCCCACAACGAGACTTCTAGCTTGTATAGAACTTTGTCATCAACTAGGTCCCAATCTATGCATTCTCACAAGAGATTGTTCACGGTTATCGAGATACTAGGGTCCGACAACTCTTACGCAAGAAGAGGCAGGTCCTACCAGCCAGCAGTATGGAGAAAGAAAGCCACACCGCCACTACCCTGGACAGGCAAGGTCTTTAAAAGGATACAGCCTCCGCAACTACGGAGAAAGAGCCGTATCCTCAACCGGTATAAGGAGATTCAAAAATACCAGAAATCCACTAAATTTCTCATACCGAGAGCCCCAGTGGTTCGAACTATCAATGAAATCATGGATGAATTCCATGTTGGGCTAAGATGTATTTGACAAATCTTTTTGAAGACTCATTTCTTTGTGCTGTCCATGGGAAGAGATTTATTGTACTTCACAAGGATCTGATGTTAGCAAGGCGGTTGAGGCACGAGAGGTCTTAAAAAAGATGTACTCCAAATTTTGATAGAATATATACAAAATCATTTTGATCATTAGCCTGTCTTGAATTATTTTGGTTAAGTACTATGTAGTAAATTCATTATATGATGATCTCTAGTTCTCTGTGAATGATTTTGGTTCTGTGATATTGAATGAATAGTTATGTTTATGACAATGATTTTGCACTATGGATTTAGTGAAAATGAAATTTCTATCAGTTACGGGAGGGGGGCTTTGATCGGATCAAAGGGCCCAATACCAACTATTGAATTTTTAAAAATTAGAAAAAATTTCATATCCTACCATAATGAATAAAATTTTGGAACACATGCAGCTAGAATAAAAATATTTTGCATAAAATCACATTTTGCATGAAATTTTTTGTACATCAGCCAGTGCTTTCAAAAGTGACTCTGATCTATTTTATGATCCTACTATTGGTTTCATTATTTCTGATGCTAACTTAGCAGCATCGGTATGCTCCTCGTAGGGTCCAACCGTGCCACCAAAAGTAATTTGGACTCAAACCCTGGGCAGAAGTCGTTCAAGATAGGTGCTCCTTCATACACACAGTAGGCCTTTGGTGTAGTCTGTGGAAGTTGAATATCTGCGAGGTGCTTTGACAATGCTTTGCACTTGACAAGCTCAATGGGCCCATGCGGACTATACTCATCTCTGAAGCAGAAGATGTAGTTGTCTGAAAATTGTCCAATGTAGTGAGCAAGCGACACATGTAGCCTCAATGCAAAATTGTCAATCTCCACCGCATACTGCATTACATTGTATAAGAATGTTATAATTACAATGAACACATTAAGAAATGGGAATAAGCATGGACGAGAATATTTGTTGACAAAGAACCTGCTTGAGATCCAGCATTCTCTTCCTTAGTTGTTGCAAGGACATTTCGTGGCCTTTGTATGGCATCTCAGTTGTGCCAACCAAATTTTTTCCAAATTGTTTCTGCTCAACCACTAGTGGTTGTAGAGTCTTCAGTTCACACAAAACTTTTGCCAGAGCTTGCTCGGTAGTATCTGTGCCGTCTCCAATCAGCTATCGAAATGTATCATCTAGCATGGAGTGGTCAAAAGTGTTGGTGCCATTTTGCAATCTCACTAATCCCGCTAGTATCTCATCCTCTCATAAGCCAATGATATATTGCAAGTCATGCAGAAATAAATATTCTTGCCCATTAATTATCACTGGGGCAAGGTCGTCATCCACGTCCTCCGATTGAACGGATGTTGATGACACTGAAGACATCTACAGTGCAAGCTCTTCTTTCTTCTCGAGGGTTAATTCCTCTTCTGCTCCCTGCTCTTCCATTTCACTGATCTTCATACTAGGATCATGTTTTTCTTCAACAATATTTGCAGGAAATTCATTCAGCAAAAAAATCTCAGAAATTTCACCGGACAAGAACTTCTTTCCTACACTTTTAAGATTAAAATTTACTTGTTGATCGTGCGTAATTCCAAAAAGTGGTCGTTCCGCAAGTGGTTGATAAATTTGTTGAGTCAGAAAACAAAAGCTCTATCTCCTTTCAATATATATGTTAGCAAATTATATGGAATCCAAGGAATATCATAGCCAGGAATTCTTTTGGAGTAAGGCATCAAGTTATGTTCTATATACTCACTTACAAAATTGAAGCATCACTATTTGCCCATAGAGTTGCCAAGGTATCTATTCTGGCAATGAAAATAACATAGATGCGATCTATTTGATCGGAAAATGTTGTGTCAGCCAATAGATTTGCCAACTTTGTCTTCGACAGTTGCATTGTAAATGTAATGAGACAATACGACAAACTAAAATCACAAGCGCAAGTGCAAAGTATTTAAATGGAACTAAGAAAGCCAAGAGAGCAAGAAAAATATGTATGCTCCAAATGAGATAAATTGGTCTTATATAGGAAAAAGTTTTTCAAAAATTGACATGATTACAAAATAAAGTCTATTTATAAAAATTAAATAGATTATCCTACCATACTTCAAAATAATATAATTTTCTCAACAGATTCTATTTGCTCATTGTGTGATATTTGTGAAATGTCGGCCTCTTCATTGGATGTTCCTTGTCGAGGTACCCACTGCTTCCCTACACGAACCCAATGATTGGGTTGCATATTCCATGCATAGCAACAATGCAAATATAACAACTTGTCCAAGTTTTCAATTCACCATGCATCGTGCAAAAATGGACTCTTTCAAGAGGAATATCTAATACGAGACTCCAAGCTTTGTCTAGATTGTGCTTGTGGTGGAACTCGTTGGTTGCAATGCAACACACCTTTATTTCGGCCACTTTTAACCATACAATATATGCAAAAATGTTTGGCATTCGCACCGAGCCCGCAGCCAAACATGCATTTTAGGGTCTTCAAATCGGCTGCTAAGTGTCCATAGTAAAGTTTTGCCCACCAACACTTAGTAATTCACCTTCATTTTGCAGAAGGATGACCTTGGATATATTGCATCGTTCAAATACCCACTTCAACACATCATGAGTCTCTTTATGAACTTCAAATGCAACTATCCACTATATATGATTTTCAGATTGCACACTAAATTTGTTGGGCTCACTTCCTCTTGACTGTTGTAATGCTTGGTTCATCAACGTGATTATGACACGTTCAAGTTTGTGAAGTTTTAAGATCTCCGCTTCATCCAACTTAATGACAAATATAACTTTGCCTCCAGAATCTGCAACACTAAATTCTTGTGAATAACATATACACAATAATTTTTGCTAACGAGAAATAGAAAAATAAAAATTGAAATTGTTGTGAAACGATTTGATATCGTAATGTCGTATCATCATTGCTTGGACCTTTTCTAGATCCAAAAATATATTGTTGTATTTGTTATAATGAAAATGAACGATAGTTCCCTTTTGCTTGCTAGATATTATAAAAGCATCCTGAATATGGAAGAGTTAACCTAATTCATTTTCTATGAATGAATTGCATTCTTGTTTTGTAGTCTGAAGCAATTTGTAAGCAATTAATATTTGATGTCGTTTCAATCCCTTTTGGTCAGATTTCTTCATAAATTTTTCCAATGCTGTATATCCTTTTAAACTCACACCTCCTTGATCACATGCATAAACTATCTCTCCAACATTTGGATTCGGTTTAAACTTGGTAGCAAGTCTTCTAGCAATCTTTAAATGAAATGAATCACTCGTCTCATTTTCCACAATCTGCATCAGATCTTTGCCCTTCATGAAATGCTTCATATGTTTGGTGCTTTGGAAATTTTCTCTGATCATGTTATTCAAAAACTCTTTTGTCAATTTCTTGCTTCTTTTATAGCACCACCACCTGGTGTCAGAACATCTAGTTTGCGCCTTTTTGTATTTTCTTTTAATTGGTCATCTGTTGAGACTCGACACTTTCATTGTAATCCATATAACATCTTCTGAAGAGTAATGTTTGAAGATTGCAATTTTTTAATCTTTGTGATAGAACTGGTGAGCTCTAATTCTAGATTTGTTATCTCTTTAGCCAATGTTTGATTTGTTTCTTGCAATGATTTTAATTGCTCATTCATGTTCAAGATGTGAATGTTTGGACTATTTGCCAACATTTTAGCTTGAATTCTTCAAGAATCCATAACTCTAAGGTAGCCAAGAAGTCCGTTGGTACCATCACCAATGAACCTTAACAAACTATGTACATCACAAAACTGAGAAAAAATATTGGTCAATGGATTAGGTGGGTACAAATCACCTTTCACCCATAGATCGATAGTTTTTATTTCTTTTAACCTCCAACAATGCATGTCATATGAGTTCAAGTTAACACCCCATGCAACTTTGGTTGTGGAATACCCCTCTAACTTCACACGCAAGTGATATTTTGTTCTCATCTTGAAAATGTCCAAGGTCCAAGAAGATCTTCAAAAATGAATTTGGCTTAACGTTAGTTTGAAGTATGCATTTGAAATGAGCATGGCATGAGGATTGTGTCATGCCTAGGTCCTATGTGTTGTACTTTCGGAATGGCATTCAATGAAAGACTTTGTCCTACACTAAGGCTATTCTAGTATAGTTTATGCAACAAACCTACTAAAGTCTATCAAAATAGATCTTAGAGTTAGCTCTTAACTCATGCTCACTCTATGTGGTAATCCATGGTAAAGATGCTACGTAGGATGGATTAGCATTAAACTAATTATGATTAAAAAACTTTTTTAGGCAAGGAAGAGGCCATTTTTTAGTTCAAAAAGGGCCCTAATGTGACTTTCTTGTGGGGCCTTGCGATGCATTATGAACTATTTGCAAAGGCCGCTACAGACGACAAGAGAGATCCTTGCGGGGCCTTGGGCTACTTGCAATTATGGTTTCAGTCAGTTGCGGGACTCTGCAGACTCTTGCGGGATCTTGCGATCCTTTGCGGTTGAGGTGCTTTGTGGTTTTGAATGACTATGTGACAATGCATTGTAAACTGTAGCGATGTAACTGGAACTAGATGAACATGAGGTTTAGGAGAGTAGAGGAAGGAATAACTCCAACACCCCCTCTTAATTTGAATCCATAAATTCCTTGATCTTTAGACTAAGCGATGCACAAAATCTGTTGTGTGCATCAATGCTCAATGCCATGGTAAAAACACCTACTTTCATGTCTTGCGTTCGACAGTACGTCAAGCTCACCTCTCTATTGAGAACTTTACTCCTGACATAGTGATACTGAATCTCAATGTGCTTACTCCTAGAATGAAATCTAGGGTTGGTTGATAAGATGATTGCACTCTGATTATAAAAAAATATAATTGTTGGAGTGTACTGATTCAGACTAATGTCTGATAGTAAATTTCTCAACCAAATTGCTTCTTTAATAGTTTGAATGGCAACAATATGTTCTGCTTCTATGAAAGAAAGAGCAATAGAAGTTTGATTGTGACTGTTCCAAGATATAGGATTGCCGTTGAAGAAGAATGTAAAGTCAGATGTGGATCTACGAGTATTTTGCATCTCCTCTCCAACTCGCATCTAAATATCTACTTAGTTGATGGAGATTGTCGTTGTTGACTTCTCCATAGCAGATGCACATGTTCATTGTAGCTCGAATGTATCTCATGACTCGTATGAGAGCCTTCCAATGGGTGATGCCAAAGTTAGCCATTAATTGGCTTAGGGAGCTAACTACAAAAATGATGTCAGTTATTATGCAGACCATTGCATACATGAGAGATCCGAGTATTGATTGATATTGATACTCTCTCATTCGTTTCTTTTTCTGCTTAGTCTGAGGACATTGGTCCTTTGACAATCATAGGCAGTTGGATCCATTGGTGAATGAGCTTATTTCCAATTAATTAGATTATATATGATAAGGGTGTTATGAAGATACCTTTGTTGAGTGATGTAAATCAGCCATCTTACTTTATCTCGGTGGATTTAAATTCCTAGACAAGAGCGAGTCTCGCCCAAATTGGTCATGTCGAATTCAGAAGACAACATCTATTTACCATCTTTCACCTGATCAGTACTATTGCTGAAAAGCAATGTGTCGTCAATGTACAACTTGATGATAATGAAGGAATGCTGCACTGGCTTGAAATAACATTTGAATCGACAACGCTTGGTTAAAAATCATGTTGGATGAGGAATGTGTTAATCCTCTAAAACTAAGCTCTCGTTGATTGTTTCAAGCCATAAAGTGTCTTATGAAGTTTGCAAACATGGTCCTTCTTACTATCGAGAATATATCCCTCAGGCTATATCATGTAGATGTCTTCTTTGATGACTCCATTCAAATATGTTGTCTGTACATCAAGTTGATGTGCTTCGAGGTCGGCCACAACAACAAACGATAGTAGACTTGGATCGATGAATGCTTGACTACTGGACTGAAAGTCTCATTGTAGGTGATGTTCAGGATCTGAGAAAATCCTTGTGCTACCAGTCGAGCCTTTCTTCGGTCAATACTCTCGTCAACTTTGTATTTGATCTTGAAGATCATTTACAATCGATAGATAAGATTGCTGCCAACAGGTAGTTCAACTAATGACCATGTTTGGTTCTTGATCAAACATGTTACTCTCTATCCATTCCTCTTTCTAGAGATTGGAGTCTGGTTGGCTAAGCGTCTCTTTGACTATAGTCGGTTCTTGAATTAAAAGACATGCAGACTCGTGAATATACCTCACGGGCTGCTATATGCACACTTGGTTTGATCTTCTTGGAGGTGGCGTAGGCTAATGATCTGATCCTTGTGTTCGTTGCTCCTGAATAGCAACAACACTTCCTTTTGATTCACTATCAAACAACTATTCAACTGTAGGCACACTTGAACTAGATGCTCAAATTGTCGTGTCAATGTCATGTGGTGTAGAAAGTTCACTTCAAACTTTAGCCTTATCTTTGAAGTCAATGAACTGATCCTCAATAAAGACAATATCATTGTTGAATAAAATCTGTTGGGTATCAAGGTCTTCGCGTCTATTCTTGTGATCAAGATCTTGTTTAAAGATAGTGGCTTCAATGAATGCATATCTCTCGGATTCACATGATAGATTGAATGCTTCTAATTATTCAATTTGGAAGCTTTACAAGATCTAATGGATATAGTGAGTGGTGAAGAGGATGAGTCCATTCACCCTCAAGAAGCTACCAAGTACAAAAGGAGGTGCAAGGTTGCTCTCCATTGTATAAAAATGAATGTAGCTAATGAGCTTCTTAAGGTGGTAGGTGCTTGCACCTCGGCTCAAGAAGCATGGGAAAATTGTGATGCCATGCAAATGTCAAAAATTGAATATCAACATAAATATGGCATAATATACTCGAAAATGAAGATATGAGCTGGTTAAGTATAAATTGTGAAGAGGCCTAAGTCATTTTTCGAGAATATATCTCCTAGGTACTTGCCTTATAAATTAAGGGCTTCTAAATATCTTGTAAATAAACCAGATCTATTAGGACAAATTGCTCGATGGGTTCTACTTCTACAAGAATTCACTTATCAAGTAGAGCTTCGTCAAGGAAAGTATCATACAAATGCTGATTATCTATCGTGACTCAACACTAAAAAAATTGAAGATCCTATCAATGATGATTTTCTAGACGAACATTTATTCGAGATTTCATCTACAAATTTGCTATATTCTGATATCATTACTTATCTCAAGGATCAGATATATCCGGATGGTTATGATTTGGAGCAAAAGATAGTTTTTCAATATAAGGTAGCACCTTATACGATTATTAACAATGTTATGTACAAGCTTGGTGCAGATCATCAGCTTCGAAGATGTCTCGAATCCGAAGACATTAAAAAGGTCATTAAAGCCTTACACTCAGAAGATGCTGGTGGACATTTTGCTTTGAAGAACACAATTAATAAGATATTGACTGCCAAGTATTGGTGGCCAACAATGTTCAAGGATGTATCAAACTTTATTCGTTCATGTGATCCATGCCAAAGTTTTAAATGACACTATACGGTTGCTGACAACTTATTTTCTTATCAAACACATAAAAATTACACCGTATAATCCAAAAGCAAACGGGTTGACAAAAAGAGCTAATGGAATTTTATGTAAGATCCTGACTAAAATTACTATTGCACACGCAACAGATTGGGATCAAAAACTACCATCAATTCTTTGGGCTTATCGTAATACAGAGAAAATCACGACGAAACAGACACCATATTTTCTGACATATGGTATGCATCCTATTCTACCAATTGAATTTGAGGTCAAAACTTTCCGTATCAAAGCTCAACGAACAAATGCAGAATGTATAAACGAAAGGTTGACTAATATTGAAGAACTAGCTGAAGCTCGTGAGTCTTCACAAAAATTAACGAAGAAAATCCAGGAACAAAGAAAGAAGAAATATGACAGTCATATAAAAGAATGTGATCTTAAAGCTGATGATTATGCGCTGATATGACAGTCGCCATCAAAAGTTCCTAGGAAAACTCCATATGCGATGGCTTGGATCTTTTAAAGTAATAGAAGTGTTTGACAATGGTTCTGTGCAACTTCAATCACTTGAAGAGGAACCGTTACCTACACGTATTAACGGGTCCAGACTAAAAAAATACTACCTTTGACCAGAATTTTATTTATTTATTTATTTATTTTTATTCTTATTATTTTCTAGTATTTTTCTGATAATGTTTGTGATTTTTTTTTTCTTTTCTAGAAAATTTTCTAGAAATTTTTGTGAACTTTTCCACCACTGTTCAACATTTGTTCAAACTGTTTCGTGAATTTTTCGAGAATTTTTCTTGTCTTTTCTTAAATCTTTTATGTTATTTTTCAAAGTATGAGAAACTTTCGCGACACTCTAACTATGAACTGAAACTTGTCATTTTTTTTTTCTTTCGAGAATTTTTCTAGTATTTTTTTTTTCCAATTTTTTGAGAAATTTTCTAGGATGATGCTTAACATTGTCGAGAATTTTTTGTGAAGTTCTGTATCATTTTCTAGAATCTTTCAAGAATGTTTCGTGAAATATTCTAGAAACTTTCTAGTATCCTTCGAGAATCTCTCAACCTACCCTTTCAAGAATCTATCTACCTACTTTTTACATCCCTCTATTAAAGATGATGGCCACGTGGTCCTCATTATTCACATGTGTGTACGCTCACATATCAAAACAGATATTGTTTCTCCTTAATTTATTTGTTTTCTTTAAAAAAACGGTCTTCCGTCATTAAAGATCGATCTGTCAAATCATAGTTTCAAACATTGACCCATGCACGTACTCCATAAATGGAAGTGCCAGATGTCAAGTCACCATGCCACGTCATCATCCCTTCCACACCACTACTGCATATCAGAGTTATTTTTCATTTTTCTTCCTTACACTTTCTGCTTGCAATTTTATGCTTTCCTGCGCACATTCTCTTTGCGATCAAAGCATTCATTTGCGACCTATTGCGATGTACGAGCTTTCATAAAAAAATTCGAACAATGGCTTCTGGATCCAGTTCAAGCTCTAACATCATCTGAAAACACGCGCAAGAATCCGCCTGACATCCATCCAGTCCTTTTTTGTGTACCTCGGTCACTTACTAGTTCGAGTGGACAACCATATCTGGTGATAATACTTATGAATAAGAATGTCGCGACAGTTTTTGCATCATTTCTTTTTGTCGCCTCTGCTTCCACATTCTTTGTAGCATAATCCGTTGCAACTAGAATATATCGACATTTTGTATGTCGGGTAACAAGTTTAATTGGACTGACAAAGTCAATCCCCCACTTCTCGAACGGTGCAAGAGGAAGGATTGGTGTCAACGGCCAATTCAGGGTTGCTGATCAACATTAATATGGCGTATCCAGAATTATTCAGTCTATATGTGGATTGGGAGCGAAACCTTGCAAAGTATGTTGCGGAGATTCGACATAATTTGCAGAATAGAAGGAAGTCATTCATATATAAACAATTTTGTACATATTCATTTTGGTAGTTTGGTACCTTTGCGACAAAGACATTATTTTTTGTTCAAAATCTTTATGGATAAAGCAATTTTATTAGATTCTCATCTCGATACTGTGAAGAAATCACTCTACGAAGTGATTCAGACGAAGATACAAAGTTGACTCAGGAGTTGTTCGATGGAACATTAGCTAGTTCAGAAACTATATGAAGAATTGAATAATTCATAAATATTATTCATGTCTTTGTCATGCTGATGCCTATCTGTGATACTGAAGCTAGATCTTGATTCCAGTTTTCATCAAACAATTTCAACTCAAAATTAACCTACTCAACGCAACAACAAGACACATATTCTCTGAAAAAATATCTAAAGGACGAATCATATGAAGAAATATTTTTTTTCTTTGCCTCAACGAAAATCTGATGAACAAGAATGTTTCTCGAATAATCCTCAAAATAAAGATGATATGTTCTTGAGGAAGGGGATATGTGATGCCACGCAAATGTCAAAAATTGAATATCAACATAAATATGGCATAATATACTCGAAAATGAAGATATGAGCTGGTTAAGTATAAATCATGAAGAGGCCTAAGTCATTTTTCGAGAATATATTTCTTGGGCACTTGCCTTATAAATTAAGGGCTAGACCTTTAATAGGAAAAGACATTGCCTTGGATAACCCTTAACTAGGTCGTCCATACGAAACGACTAGTTATGAAAAGACATATTAAACTAGAGTAACTTTAACTCATAGTTAAGTATACCTCTTATGGTATAGTTGAACGTATTTTCAGTTTAATTCTTAACTGGACCCTTTCGCGGGAGCGACGCACCTATTGTTTAAGAGGTGTGTTTGTTCGCCCCGTAGAACATATATTGATCTCACACTTCAGTCTCAATCATCGAGAGAGAAGAGTTTATGCTTATGTAAGAGATTGAAGAAGTGAATAGAGTTCTGTGAGTTATTATCCCTTATCTCTATTTTTCGCACTGCTGAGTGTGAGTGACCTTGAGTCTGCTAACAATCTCTAATGCATTTCATGAATTACTCTATGATCAGACAGACACTCTAGTGCATTACAATCGTTTGATGTGTTTCTGTAAAGCATGCTCTAAAGAACTGCCTTAAAATCATCGTATTCGTCTGTCGTGAATATTTTCTTTTCGACCCTCGAATAATGACTATCTTTGTGCAGTCTAGCATGATCATTGAATTAAGTTGTATGTATACAAATGAGATGACATTCCATGTCTGAAGAATTGAGTCTCTGATCTGTTTTCCTGATTGGCATTGACATAAGTTTCTAACGTGCTCTAAAACCATTCGTGCTCTTTAACCATTAAGTTAGGCTCTAGTTGTTGAGGACTATTGTCTAGGAACGAATAGTTCACGAACTTGATTAATTAATTGTCTGTGCAGTCGCGAATACATCGAACAATTCTCGATTTCTGTTGACACCTTAGTCAGCCAGAGTGTAGTCTGCTGTACTACTCTGATAGCATTTCATTTGTAGAACGCGCTTCCTTCAATTCGATAGAGGCCAGATTGTTGTTCTGAATTCATTAACATTACCCATTCCAAATATAAACAATACTGGTTACTTTTTAATGTCTGTTGACAACCAGAATAACATTTGAAACCACCTGCCTTATTACACCAAAAACATAACTTTCTAACGCTATCCCTCATGGGAACGATACTTTTCACTACAAAATCTATATTAAACCTGTTGGTATAGCATGACAAAAGTCTTCAAAAGATATATGAATCCAAGAATACTTCAAGGTTGCTATCCTTGAAGAATCAAATCCATCAATGTTTTCAAGCTAAAGGAGAGAGTAGACATTCATATGTCTACTCTAAAGGAGAGAGTAGACATTCATATGTGTTGAGAGTTAAGGACTTAAACAAGGAGCTTGCTTACATAGGGATTCCATTAATTACATGGTTTGAGTGTGGATTTTGCTAACCTAGTGCAAGGCTATGCAATTATGGGCAAGTTGCCCTCACTTGAAGATCTCCAAGGAGTCCTCATGGCCGAGGAGAGTAGGAGAACACACATCGAGTCAAGGATGGAGATGCTCTCTCTCAATGTTGGAGATGACAAGGCACTTTTCATCAAGAGAAAAGGCAAAGGTGCTGCATTCAAGAGGAACCAATTCAAAAGTAAAGATCAAGAAGGATCTTCAAGTCCAAGCTCGAGCAAGCCAAGGAAGGATAAGTCAAAGGTCAAGTGCTACTTTTGTAGCAAGATGGGGCATTATGCATCCGAGTGCTTCAAGAGGAAGCAAGATCAAGGTCAAGCAAACCTAGGCCAAAAGGAAGAGGAGAGTTCATATGAAGACTCTCTCATGATGTCAAGTTTTTCATCTTCAAGCATGAGAGGAGAAAATCCTTGGTGGATAGATAGTGTGGCTAGCACCCACATGACAAGTAAGAGGGAGTATTTTTCAACCTTGTCGACCTATGATGGACCTATCTAGTCAATTTTTCCAGCAAATGATTATGCTTGTAAGGTAGAAGACATAGGATCCATACCTTTATGCTTGGGATCTGCAAGGAAGATCAAGATAGATGGTGTGTTTTACATTCCTAGCATCACTAACAGCTTACTTAGTGTAGGCCAATTGCTTGAAAATGGTTTCTTTGTGGAGTTCTCTACTAATGTATGCAACATCAAGAAGAATGAGAGATCATAGCAAGAGGAAGAAGGTTTGGGAGGTTGTTTCAGCTTGATGCTTTTGTTGATCCTAAACAATTTGTATACCCAAGGAGGACAAGATGACCACAAAGGATTTGTGGCACAAGAGGCTTGGTCACATCAACACCAAGTCTATGGAAGCCATATGCAAGGAGGATCTTGCTCTAGGCCTTCCAATATCCATGGCAAAGGAGGAAAAAGTTTGTGAAGAATGTGCTTTGGCTAAAGCACATAGGATGTCTTTCTCTAACTCTATCACTAAGGCTACTCACCCTCTTAAGTTGATTCATTTGGATGTACATTTTGCAAGCACAAGGAGCAATGGTGGAGCCACAATGTTTGTAATCTTAAATGATGAATCCTCTAAGAATCATATTGGAAAAGATATGGTTGAGATCAAGGAGGAGCTTGATCAAGAGGAGGAGCAAAATCCGAGATCTTCAACTATATATTCCAAGGAGAGCCACAAGAGCAAAGATGGAGCTATCAATGCCCATTTTTGTGGACAAGGAAAGGCAAGTTGGAGAAGGGGGTGCATTTTGTACTTCATTTTCTGAGTTTTGTAATGAAGTCTCTTTGAGTTCTAAAGTATGGAATGAAAGGTGTTTGTCATATCTACTTACTCATGAGTGTGCTAGAAGTAAGCATGACATTTTCATTCATAAGTGGAAAGAATTTGACTTCATTTTCAAAGAGGCATATTGTGAACCTTGTATGAGAATAAGTGAATCATCCTTGAAGGACACTTATATCCATACAAGAGTATTTGGCCTTATTAGTTTCAAGTTCAACAAGTATGTAATGCAAATTGCTAGTGGTAAGCAATTGTGGACTAGTAAATTTGGTATAAATAATCTTGGTGATTGTTTTGTTGACTTGAAAGATCATATTGAGAAGGAGAAAATTTAGGTTTGGAGACTTGAAAATAAAGTCCTTGAGAGTCTTGAAGAAGATCATGGATTGGATCCATGTTTTCATCATCAACACCGACAAGGAGTGAGCATGATGAAGAAAAAAGACATCAAGGAGGAACCCGAGAAGGAGCACTTGTCTTAAGGCAAAAGAGACCTGAATCTACATCAATATGAAGGTTTCGGTAAAGAGAAAGGAGCAGCAAGGAATTTTATCCATATCTCCCTTTACTCATCTTATTTTGTGTTTGATGTCATGAATTTGACAAAGCCTTTTGATGACGCTAGTATGAACATTGTTTTTCATCCTATATCTTATGATGATGAAATAGTGATCATTAGTACTTTGATTGGAGTTCCAAATATGTTTTCAAAGGCCTCATCTTGTGATCCATTCACTCTTGAATTTCCAAGGAATGAAGACCTTCATTGGAAGGATGCCAAGTTGGAGTTCATTGTTTCAGTGGATAAAGTTAAGATGGTGATATCTCAAGCTTTGGTTGAACATGCTTCATACAAAAGTTGGATCTTATGGAAAGCTGCTATTTTCATGTTGATTTTAAGGAGGAGACTCACATTTTGCAGCCCAAGGTGTTCATTCAACAATCTACCAAAGACAAAGCTTGGATCTTGAAGACAATCCTTATTGAGCTCTCACTACATTTGAGAACTTGGAGCTCAAATCATATTCTTATCATGATGAGTGATCATACTCACTCAACAAAGCAAGAACCTGGAAATTATGTTGTTTTTATCCATGTATAAATTATTGATCCAGGATAGTCTCATCAAGCTAAATTGTGATGAGGAGTGTTAAAATTTCACAATTCTAGCTTGACCAATTTTGGTCATATTGCTTGTAAATTGTATTATGGTTATGTTGTGGCTTGTCACACGTGCCAAATAGCATAGGATACTCTTTTTAAGTCTCATTCCTAACATAGCATAGGAGTGGCACCTTTGGAATGAGTCCAAATAGTGCTTTGATAGGCTAGAGAGATTTTAGGAGCTAAAAATAGAATGTTTTTCATTGTTTTGGGATCTCGAGATCTTGACCCCTAATTAGGGTGTATCAAGTGGATAATTAGGTTAGATGTTAGGGTTAGGCTATGATGAATGCATAGAAGCCCTAATATGCTCAGATCCAAGCTCTACATGTATAAATATGTGATGGGATTTCCATCCAATTATGAGCAAAATCGAGATTATCCTTCTTGACTAGTTTGAGTCTATGATTTGATTGATGAATGCTATTGGCATATGATTTTTTGTGATGATTGAATGAGTTTGGAGTTGTAGGTATAGAATCAATGCATTGATTAGTAATCTAGCTTCTAGATCTTGTTTGGAACTTAAGTAGGTGCTTTCTCCATCATTTCTAGGATCAAATGGGATTATTTTGCTACATTTTTATCAGTGTTGTCCCCCCCCCCTGTAACTTAGGCAAAGGTTCTACATTATCAGGAACCATCAACGGCTCAGTTTGTTGACCCACCATCCTATGATTATTATCAAATGATGCAGTTGGGTTAACTATCAAAGGTGTTATCTCCTCAAGTGGTGTTTCAACGTCTAACTCTATATTATGGTCCTGTAATTCTTTTACTCCTTCTAACGTTCTAGATTCAGATTCAGTAGAGTCGTCAATGTCCAAATTTTCAACAATTAAGGAAAAATCTTCACCTACTTCAAAATGGGATTTCTGGTCTATCTCTGCTTGTAATCGTTGAGAATCACGTATGACTCTTCTTAAAGTGTGTGGACTAAACGCATCAGTTAATGATAATTCTTCTAATAGCCCTTCCCAAGGATTATCACTTGGGGTACTTATCTTTTTCGAGTCCAATTTAACTATTAAATATAGCTTGTTGAACTATAGAAAATGCTAATTCACACTCAAGTGTCCAATTCACTATAACTCCAGCTTTTACTAGAACATCGTTTTAGTAATTTTGAAAAAAAAATCTTGATTTTGGAACAAATTCAATATTCTCTTTCTTGTTTGGTTTGGTTGTTTTCTTTCTATTCATAACTCTTATACTTACTCATATATATCTCTTTTTTGTGCTCTTAATCCACTATCATCTACATCTACCCTTAGCCTCTCTCGTCCACCTCCCATTTTTTTTTCTACTTGATGCTACCCTCCTCATAAATGTCTCTTCTTCATCCATGAATCCCCTTGACAATGCACCTCTTCCACCCTCCACACCACTCCATACTACAAACTTTCCCTCTCGCGAGCATACACACCCATCCACCCACCCACCAAATTATCTTTGCAGTACATATTCTTACTTTTTCTCTCTTTTTATTACAAAAAATCATATTTGATTATAATTGATTATGAGATTGTCAAATATACGAAATATCATAGGTCTTTTGAAAATTAGGTTTCACTAAATTAAATTGGTGATTGGTTTAGGTTTTAGAGTTTGTAATTACCTAATTAGTTGAAATTAAACATTTAAAAGAGAAATTACAACATGCTATTTGTGTCACTCTAAAAACATTGCAAGATTTGTTTATATTGTTCACTATCCATTGTACTTGCAAAAACTAGAATAAATTGCAGACACATAATATTAAAATTGAAAAAACAATAACTTCATAAATATTCAACAAGAAAGAATGATTGCATTACAATGTTCTATTCGATGTTATATGTCAATTTGAGATCTTCTTTTTGCTTTCAAGCACACAATAATATTTGATTTATTTACAAAGAGTAGAACAAATCATATGCATAAATTCTATAATTTTGGAGATAAAAAATGAGTAAAAAACCATCAGGTTTTTATGTCTCACAATCCACTAAATAAATCTCTCGCATGATAGGCAGCAGCCTGAGGACATTGTCCCAGCCCTGCATAGAAGCCTACGAGAGTTACCTACTAACAGATTTTCATAAAAGTGAAAGAATCTATAAAAATTAAAAAAATCCTTATAAAAACTCAAAATAATTTCAAAACTGCTCAATAACCTTCACCATACTTCCTGTAGTTAAATTTCTTTGAGACAAGCTCACAGACGAGTCTGCGAGAGTTACTTTTCAGTGGAAGACTTCCTACAAGAGTTTTCAAGTTCCAAAACAGCCAAAATCCAGTCAAAATTCTCGCTGACACTTTTTATAGTTTTTGTTGTAACTAACTCTCGCCAGACCTCATGTAGCTAGATCTCATTGAGATAAGCTCATAGACGAGTTTGCGAAAATTCATCTTGCTCCAGAGTTTCAAGTGTTGAAAAAAGTAAATTTTTTTTAGAATCAGAGAACTCTCGCACAAGCTATCTCGCATCATGGTTCATTGAGTCCATAAAGTCATTTGTCGTAAAGTATCAAGTTTGTGAGAGTTAATTTGAAGTTTTGATGAATCTGTAAGCAAAAATGTGATCAAATGCCTGCTCAGACAACAATAACTTTTAGATCTACAAAAGTTAGCCTTTGCCACTTCATACCAAGCCAGATCCAAACCATATACAACTTCTGTTAAGAGGGCGAGAGTTTCTTCCTAATAGATCTCAAGATATCAAAGTTTTTGTCTGCAAAATAGTATAAAACACTCTCTCACAACCAGCCCTTGCATGTCTTCGTAGATAGTATCAGTAGGTAGATCTGCTTCAAATCTGACTACATTGAGAATTTTAGATCAATCAGAGCAAGGACGAGGGAGATATCAAGAAACGAGCTAAAATCACACTATTAGCTAGCTAAACTAATGAGATCCTCATGGGATCGTCGCTAGGAGCGGCAACCTCACCTCAACCTACATAGTATACACAGAGAGAGAGAGAGAGAGAGAGAGAGAGAGAGAGAGAGAGAGAGAGAGAGAGAGAGAGAGAGAGAGAGAGAGAGAGAGAGAGAGAGAGAGAGAGAGAGAGAGAGAGAGAGAGAGAGAGAGAGAGAGAGAGAGAGAGAGAGAGAGAGAGAGAGAGAGAGAGAGAGAGAGAGATGAAACCAACAGAGTCTCCTCCTGTTATTGAGAATGTCAAACGAGTACAAATGGTGCCCTTTTATTCTTGGGGAGGCCCTTGTCCCATTCATCCTATTGGCTACTTGAAAATGGCAAGGATTGAAATCCTAGCCCTTCAAAGAAACACAAAAGGTCTAGTGGTGCACAAAGCAGCACACCCCACCTACTACCATTTGACTTTGACTCCACCTTATAACTAAGACTTTGGGCCTTTTAACTTATTTTATTTACACCTAGGGCCCAAGTCACTAGAAAACAACTTAAACTATTTAATTAATGTGCTCATTGGACTGGGCTTATACATGCAGGAAGCTAGTGCCTCGCACTTATATTCTAACTATACATTGTACTATAGTGGGGCCCACTGGGTAAGGCTTGGCCAACAGTAGTTTTAGTGGTTGGGACCACTAAGCTCCCAACAATATCCTTGACATGTTGGGCTCATTTATTTATGCAGAGAAAGTAACCACAATAGGGCCCTCGACGTTAAGTAGTGTCAGTCCCTCGGCACTTGCTTGTGTTTGGCACGGAAGAGTGTTGTTGTTGGACATAGATGTTTTGGAAAAAGTGTAAGGATCGCTAAGTGAAGGTCCGACTAGATCCTGTCACATGCAACCAAAAGGACACCTATGAAGCAAACCACCCAACCAACAGAAAATGGCTAGTCAATACCCTAAGCACTTCACCCCCGCCATGGTGAATGAATGCAAAAGAGAAAGGGACCTTGGCTTCATGAATCAGAAATCTAATAGGGAGATGGGCGAGTTTCCATAGTATATATGAGGAGAGAATATTCCTCTTAGGATCCCATGCAACAATAAGCAATTGACCTCCTATTCTTGCATTATAGTAGTCAAACACCATGCAAGTGCTCCTATGTCCAATTATAGGTCTAGGCCCTCATAAGATTATTAATTAAATTACTGGCCAAGCCCGAAATGATGAGGCATAACTAATAACCTTATACACTAGAGTAATCGACTATCCATGTCAAAAATTATTCCGAATCCCTCATACTGGACATGGATGTAACATTTCCCCCCCCTTAAAACAGTTCTGTCCCCAGAACGGAAAACTAGGGAAGATCCATTTTGTATGTTTTTAACTATCTCACGAATCATTATCCTCAATCTGACCAACCAACCTAATCAAGCACTTAGAGATAGAATGATTTCTCAATTGTTTATTTCTAATTTTGAGTGATCTTCTAGATGTCAAAGGTACAATGAACGATAAGTCCTTCAAATGGATAAAATTTTCAATATATCCAACTGTCATCACAGCATGTGCTCTGACAGTTGGGTTACAAATCAGTGTTAATGGCTGACAAATTTCGTAAAACTGAAGTTTACGTAAAAAATTCCATAATGACGTTTGTAACTGATGTAGTGTGCTTTGCATGCCAATTTGACATTGGGTTGGTAACATTAGAAATCGGACAGTGTTTTGAACTTTTCGATTTCGATTGTCTTTTGTACTAACAATATTTTCGTCAGAATTTTTGAATTACGTAAAATAAAGCAAAAATTGAATTTTTCAAGAATATTGAAATTTCGGTCATTTTTTCGTAATCTATGGAATCAGTTTAGATTAGTGAATTGATTAAATTGAGTTTATCAGTCAAAATTGGTCACAGTGTTCACTAAGTCTAAATTATTTCTCGGTGATAGATAAGTTAAAATTGACAGAAGGAACCACAATGAAATTGCCGACAATTTTTTATTGTACTATCATTTTAACTTTTGGAGTTGAGAACTCCCAAACTGAAAGTTAAAATTTGAATTTTTTTTTTTTGTTGAATTTCAAAATTGGTTAAAATTTGAAATCAGTTACTTGTCTGATAGTTTTCTGATCAATGTTGATCGCTAGAAATCAGTCAAGAGAACGTTTGTGCAAGATACTCATTAAATTTGATTAAAATCGTCAAACAATATGAAATAACCGGATTGAATGAGTGGCAATAGTATTTCTTATCTAGACAATAAATCTGACAGGATACGGTTCAAGAATTACTGAAATCCTATTGGTGGGATTTTCATTCATGTAATTTCATATTCTACGTTTGGATAGGTTTTGTCAATATTAAAGGAGTAATGCCAAACCAGTTAATAAAAAGAAAAAACAGTCCAATTTTATTAAAAAATTTGTTATAATAGAAATTACATAACTGATTTCATTTCCAATAAAATCCTATGGTGAATTATATTCAAAAGATCAGACTAGTACTATTTTATATACTACTAAATGATTTTTGATATATCAGATATTCAGCCCACGTATAGGACAAAAATGAAATTGTTTTAGACTTTGTCCTACAGTAGTTTTTTAACATTTACAAATGTCATTACGTTTTCTTGGTACCTTAGTTAAATAGATTTTCAGAGAACTGAAAATTTTAAGGAGGGAAGAAACGTGGACATCAAAGGTAGTAAGTGTCATCGGGAAATGTATTTTGCAATTAGGATTTCGATAATCCTTGTAAATAATTGCTTAATACTGGATATTAATTTTTTGGAGTAAATTCATTTAATTCAATTAATTTATGTTATCTTTGTAACCATTGAGTTATCCGTAGTTTTGGATGTTAATTGTGATGTTAGAAGTAGAATTTGATATGTGGATTACATTGGATCTCTTAGTTGACAGAAGCAACGTCCCTAGATTTGATGCATCAGTAGGGGATTTGAAGCTCATTCATTAACCAGAAAAGATCAAAATGTAATGTGGAACTATGTTAATTCTTCTGTTTAAGTCACATAATTAGATGTGGATTCGAGGTATCCGTCTGATAGGCATGTCAATCATTCAAATAAAAATGGGATTCTCCAGTGTTTGGGAACAAGAGATAATATCCTATATGGATTATAGGACAGCTAGATAATCAGTGGATCTCTAGAATATTAGATGAGACGGTTAAGGGTTTTTTGGAAGGAAAAACTGATGGTATGGGACATCAGTAATTTTGGAAAGGAAATTCTAGGACTGTAAAGATCTGATGATTAATGGTGTGTTTAGTACCTAGTTGCAATATGGGAAAGAAGAAAATCATTTGATCAAATGTGGGGTATTCTAAAAAATTTTGAGGTTTAATCTAGATCCCAATGTGGTATCTCATTATTTACAAAATCAGAGGCCCTCAAATCTATTTCTCGCTTTTATTTCTTAATAATTTCTTGAATATAAGACATCAGACTATTTATATGATTCTTTCCAGCATGAAGTTATTCTTCTGAAAGACTGTTATGTCATATAAATTACTACTTGTGTGAATAGACTTGGAATTCAGATAAATTCTAAGGTTAAAATGTTTCAATTTCTTAAACCATAGAATATCTCTGTTGCATAAATGGATTTCGATGGAATAGTAGTTTCTATCACTCAGATTGAAAATATTTGAAGGAGAAGTCACGTTTGCAATGAAGTGAATTCTTTAATGGAAACACTTATTACTGAATTTTCTTGGATTTAGATATTTTCATATATCATCTTTGTGAAGGATTTCAGATCATTCAAGATCCAATCCATGTCCCTGATCTTTGGTTACAATAAGGAGCAAACCAACAATCCTGCCAACGTAGAAAAATCAGCATCTACATACAAAATGAGATGCAAACTCTAAGAGATATTGATCAAACATGAACCAAAACATAAAATATGTTTGATGTCCGTACAATTATAGTACCCTACTATATTTCACATGTGTGGAACCGAAAATAATAATAAATGAGCATTCTACACACAAGATTGCAAGATAACATTAAGATAGTGCACCAATGAGTAGTAGAACCCAAAGAGAACCATGTATAATGATGAAATGAGAGAGAGAAGAGAGAAGATGTGTCTCTCCACGAGTTACATCCTTTTATAGAGTTTCCAAACCCTATTTGGCCACTTGGCTTTCCCTCCAAAATGTAAACCCTACTATTTTTGGGTCTAGATTCAATGTACCCAAAGTTCAAATTTGAATCTCTCTCAAACTCGACTAACAACTTTCTCACACTTTCAAAAAGTGTTTATTGAATGTATTTTAAACTAATATAACTTCAAAAAGTTTATCTCTAAGTCTAAAATGAGTTTTGGCCTCTTATTCACAATTTACCAAAATGTGACTAAACTAGACTAAACTAGTTGAAATCTCTTACACTCCCTTTTCAACTAGTTTTGGCATAGTTTTGACAGTAGAACTTTGATCCAACTTTAGAATGATCTCCATCCGAAGTATAGATCTCCGTTCTAAGGTTCTAAAGTATCTTTCATAATTGATATAGAGAATAGTGTCCAAATTGGATG
The DNA here is from genome assembly GCA_029204225.1 of Diphasiastrum complanatum. Classification (NCBI taxonomy): domain Eukaryota; kingdom Viridiplantae; phylum Streptophyta; class Lycopodiopsida; order Lycopodiales; family Lycopodiaceae; genus Diphasiastrum; species Diphasiastrum complanatum. The sequence goes on along the minus strand of CM055112.1, from coordinate 38,771,581 downwards.
CGTCACTATTTCTTATATCAAGATGTAACTAGAATGTGAAGAACCAAATAGAATGTGAATGAAATGATTCCTCCATGCTTCAAACTTTGAACTCTCTGGAAATTTACAGCAACCAAACAATAAATTTGAGTGATGACCATTTGCTTGCTTGTCTCCTCCGACTTTGTCCTTTCTTGATATGTCTCCACCATAAAACTCCATGAATGAGCCTCCATCTCCATCTTGCCACAAGATATCATCAAACCTTGATGACTTGGCCATGAATGAGTGACATAATGAACCTCCATTAGCTTCATTTCCATCAGCAAAACCAGCCAAGAATGCTAGTACAACTCCAACAATAAGATATTGCTAGTTTGTCCATATCTTGACAATTTGCACACATCCATATGAAATAGTTCAAACATGAGATAGAGCAAGTAAAGTAAACTTGAACAACACTTCCTTGCTGCTCCTTTGACCTTACTTGAGTCTTCAATAAGCTGCAAAAATAGATCCATAACATCTTTGCCAAAAAAACCTTCCTTTGATGCTCTTGACTAGCTCCAAATTGCCACCTTTCCTTTTGTGTTGTTGAAGCCCTTTGAGACCAACCTCTTAATCTTCCTCTTGACCATCAAATTCATTGAACAAACTTTGTTTTCCAGAACCATTACTTGCTTTTACAGCATGAAAACCATGAGAACCAATATCCACTTGCATAGCATCATCTACACAAGAAAATTCTCCAAAACATGTGAGTAAAACAAAGTGAGTCGCTTTCACTTGCTTACCTTTCTCTTGATCATCAAAGATATGAATATCTTCAGACCTGAACCTCTAGAAATACTCCCTCTCAAACATATGATCTAGATCCAACAAGATCTCATCAATGCTTGATCTTGATCTTCCATAAAGGTTAGTAAAAACAATGTCACCAATGTCACCATCATAAATCAAAAGATAGATTCCAAACTTTCCATCCAACATGAAGTAGAGTAGGTGAAGAGAGTATCAGAACTAATAAATTCAGCCTTCTTGAGTCCATAACAAACCTCAATAAGCTCACCAATGAGATCTCCCTTGCCTTGAAGAAATTGCTTCTCGATTTGCTCCATGTAGTCTTCTCCAACCAACCTTTTGCCATCTTGATCATGAGTGATCAATTCATAATCATATAATCCTTTGAGTTAATGAAGAGATGTGAGATCCATGCCTTGGATCTTCCCAAGAATCAATCTTCCATTGCTCTTTCCTTAATAAGACTCCCTCTTAATGATTGCATCATAAGAAGTAGAAACCTCAAAAACATTAGAAGCCATGAAAAAAATGATTAGTATCTTCAACATAAGGATGATTAAAGTACTCTCTCTTTTCAAACAAGAACTTCTACTCAATGTTTTAGGTAATGAATCATATGATAATGATTCTTCCTCACTATCATTCACAATGACATCATTCAAAGTACATCCTACTTTGAACTCTTCACATACTTCTCTTCTTCTTGACTTGTTACTATCTCCCTCACCAAGTCTCTTGATAGAACCATTTGATCTACTCTCTTTATGAAGACATGTGACTCCACTTGCTGGAAAAATGACTTTCGTATTTTTGCGAGAAATGTGGGACATTACTCACTGCCAAGGAATGGGAGGAGCCATGGGACCTGAGTGAACTATACGAGTTTTGGCAAGAGTCAGATGCGATAATTCCAGTGGAGTTTTTGGTACCATCATTGAGAGCTTCTACCACACACCGTCTTGATGATTCCAAATTTCTACAACTATGTCGCGAAGCTCTACAAAAACTTTGCGAGACATGCCTATTGGTTGTGCATGCATTGCCTACTAGAGAAAAGCGTGTCGCAAGGCATGACATGATTGTTAGTTACATAAGAAAAATCTTCATGCCGGAGATCTGGTCCTAATGTATTAGACCAAGGCGATCAAAGGCCCATACCGTATCAAGGAAATCCTCAGTCATGGATCTGTAAACCTTCAACATCTTGATGGGACTCCATTTGATACACCCATCAATGGTAACTGATTGCATAAGTATTGGCCACCATAGTAGCACAGATAAAGCTTGCCAAATGACATGTGGATCACTTACCCATGAGATCTAATACTACGAATCGTCATTACATCAAATCTATGTTGGATCCAGATCCAGATAGGATCAAAAGGGTAGCAGAACACCATCTGTCAACAGATATCCTCTAATAGTGTAGATCAAACTTGAAAATTTCAGACAAAATTAGCAAAAATAGAGAAAAAAAAATCACTTAAACCGATGGATCAGCTACCAAACCTTCATAAGAACTCTTGCAAGTCTCACCATAGACAAATTTGACCTAGATGGACCTACAGAAAGCTCTACGAAAGTTAATTATGAAGGAACAATAAAAAGAAGCCTCTATGAGAGTTCAGCTAAGCAAAAACTTTAGGACCTTTGCAAGCAGCATAAATGGAATCAGAACAGTCAAATTGACCTTGAAAATCAAATAACATGAGCAAGTTGGATGAGAGTTCCCTCTCTACGAGTTGAATGGACCCTCACATGACGTTCAGAACATTTGCATGGTAGGCAAAATAGCTTCTGAACTCTCGCCAACTTTTGTGGGGCCTTAGAAAATCATGAAAAAGGTCCCTGCAAAATTTGGTATGGAACTAAACTGTGGAAAGTGTACTTCTCCTAATACGCACTCTAATTTCCCTCTATATAAGCATGAAATTTGAGTCATTTGTCAATTTACCAAGCGAAGCTCTTGTCGAATTTCTAGCTAAATTTTCAATTGTCTTCAAGCACTCCCAAAATTTGCACACACCATTCTCAGCTTCCCATAAGACCATAACCAGTTTCGTTACCCTCTACTCCACCTCTATCACTCTGATATTCACCATTTTCTCGTTTTCTCATTTTTCGTTTTTTTCACCCCTTAGACCTACTTTTTCCACCAACATTGACCAGGCCTCCACTCATCGACATGACATCCTCCACCAACTCTGACAACCAAGCATTCAGTCCCTCAAACGAGACCGACTCCACCCAGATCGCCCATCGCAACGTCCCTTCATCTACCCAAATCTATGATTTGCCTATCGATTCCCAGATCACCCCTTGGATCCAAGCCGCCCAACCCATCTTGGAAGCAATGGGCATTTTACCCAACGCTTTTTGTGAAAGATTCAACTAGTTTGATCATATTTGCCATATTTTTCTATTTGACAAATTGAGGCCAACTTTGTTTTTAGACTTAGAGATTGACTTTTCAAAGTTCATTAGTCTAAATTTCATTTGAATAAATACTTTTTGAAAGTGTGGAAAAGTTAGAAGGCAAGTTTGAGTAGATTCAAATTTAAATGTTGGGTACTTTGAATCTAGACCCAAAAATAGTAGGGTTAGCATTTTGGAGGGAAAAACAAGTGGCCAAATAGGTTTTGGACCAGTTATATAAGGAGGAAACTCATGGATAAACACATCTTCTCTCTTCTCTATCTCATTTCAAGCTTATATATGGTTCTCTTGGGTTCTACTATCCATTGGTGCACTATACTTGTGATTGCATGCAATTCTATGTGTAGAATGATCTATATTTGTTATTTTTGGATCCACACATGTGAAAAATAGTATCTTGCTAGTTTTGTATAGAAAACAACAGTACATTATCATTTGATTCATGTTTGATCAAGTTCTATTAGAGTTTGCATCTCATTTTGTGTGTAGATGCTGATTTTTCTACATTGGTGAGATTGGTAGGATATCTTCTTTTGTAACCAAAGATTAGGGACATGAACTGGATCATAAATGATCTGAAATCCTTCACATGATATCAGAGCTTGTGTTTTTTAGTTTATGAAGGAGGAAATCATATCTATCAATGATTTGGTGAAGATATCAAGGCTAGGGCGTGCTAGAGGGGATTCTACACCAAAATTGAGTTTTTTGCTTTTGTAGATTGGATCTTTTGTAGATCAAAACCCTATATAGGTTTACAAACTTTATCAATTCCAATTTTTGATTTCACACACTGGATTTGGCCGATTTTTGAATCATTGGATCAGCCTTAGTGGTGGCTAATAGATTGCATATCAAATTTTTAGCATTTCCATGTAGATTTGGAATAGTCAATTTTTTTGTGATTTTGTCAAAACTATAGTTTTGATTGGATCTCTAGATAGTGAGGTTGTTGGACTTCATTTGAGTGTGTTTAAATTTTAGGAAGTGGCAAAAGTCATTAGATTGAGGATAGATCATAGGTTGATCAAGATTCCATGATCCTATGTGTTGATTTGCTTGGTATAATTGCTAGAAGAGAATTGTGGAGATAGTTTCAAATCTTTGTGATTTATTTTAAAAATATTTGTTGTTGTTCAAAGGAGTGCTTTGTGCATTGAAACAATTTGAAAGAGAAGATCAGGTCATTGCTACATGGAAACTGAATTGGAGTCATATTGGAAGCCAATGATAGAGTGAATCTTACTCTTGATGATGATGGTTTGGATGTATGATGATGCTTTTGTGATGTCTTCATGTATGTTTGCTAATGATGGAGATCTAGATACATGGTGGATTGATAGTGAAGCAAGTTCACACATGACTTTTCACAAAGAGTACTTCACTTCTTTGTTGGCATATGGAGATGACAAGAGGGTGATCTACACGGCCAATGATGGTGAGTGTGCAATCAAAGGGACTGGCACAATTCCTATTTCTCTCTCTACAAATAGGAATGTTCATTTGGAGGTTGTCTTGTTTATTTCATCTATTACCAAAAATTTTCTTAGTGTGAGTCAAATGCTAAGTAAGGGCCTCAAGGTGGAGTTTGATGGAGATGCTTGTATGATCAAAATGAAGTATGTCTTGGCTGAAAAAGGTGAAAGACAAAGAAAGTTGTTCAAACTAGATGTTTGTGTTTTTGCTAACCAAGTTGGATGTGTTGAAAGGGAGAAAATACCTATTCAAGAGGTTTGGCATAAAAGGATGGGACACCTCAACTTCAAGTCATTGGAGGTAATGGCTAGGAAGAAGAAAGATTTCATTGTATGCGAGGTTCAAATCCACTATTTTGGCTTGATTTTCACCAAAACTCTGTACTAACTCTCGTAGGCTTCATCACTGATGGAAATTGACATTCTGAATCAATTGAAATGGTCTGCAAGAGTTCTCTCTGGAAGGATTTGCTAGATCTTCACTTTTTAATGATTTTTTAGCACTTTAACCCAATTTTTTGCTCACTAGAGTCAAACTAACTCTCGTAGACTCTTCTGTATCCTGGTCTCACTGAGATGGAACTTTAAAATTCTCTGCGAGGGTTCTTGCCCAACATAACTGAAAATTTTAGTGTCTGTGAGGGTTCTTTGATATTTTCCCATCTTTTTTCCACTGGGAACTCTCGCACAAGCACTTAGATAGCAAACTAACTCTCGCAAGGTTCTCTGTGTCCTGGTCTTACTGAGATGAAACTTTAGAGGGATCTGCAAGAGTTCTGGTGAAGTTTTGCATCTTTTTGGATTTTTACAAGGGTTTTTTGAATTTTTATGGTTTTTTCTCGGATTTTTGCAATCTGCTTGGAACTAACTCTTGCAGGCTTCTATGCAGGTCTGGCATAGTACCCTGGAGCTGCTGCCAATCATGCAAGGGTTAAGTCTCACTGGTTTTGGAGATATTAAAATCTAATGAGATTTTAGGCTCTTTTCCCCTCCAAAATACAGATTGGTGTGTTTTTTGGGGTTTCTCAAGTTTTGGTTAGGATATCAAGCCAGAAAACTAACTCTAAACACCCAAAAATCTACCTAAAACTACTCCAAAAATAAGCAAGAAATAGCTAAAATGTAGTTATACTAGTTAGTGATAACCTATTCCCAACAACGCTACTTTAGGGTCAAAGAACTCGCGTAGTATAGCCCTCTTGCCTGTCAACAAGGGTTAGATCACTGGATAGGTGCCTAACTATGAATAGATGCTACTTTTAGTTATTTTCCTACTTTTTCCCTAACTCTACCACCATTAACACTACACACCCCTAACCTACTCCCCTAAACTACCTTCATCATGATTGTTGGTGAAAGGGAAGGGAAGAATAGAAGAGATTGAGGGGAGAAGAGAGAAAGAGAGAGGTAGAGAGTGAGAGTGAGAGTGGAGGTTAGCTCAAATGCTCCTTATGCTTGCTAATGGAAAAACATTAACTATGGCAACCAATAAGCATGGAAAAAAAAAAAAGCAATGGAAAAATACAAACAAGAACATTAGCAAGTAGTGAATAGCAAATGAGGATGCTTCTCTTCCAAAAATGGTAGAGTTTCCTCCTTCTCATTAAGCATGAAATTAGAGTACAAATGGTGTCTTTTATTAATGGGAAAGGCCCTTGCCTCAAAATCCTATTGGCTAACATTCACATAGATCCTAACCATTCATCTTGGACCTAACTTGATCCAAGGGTCCACAAAAAGTACAATAAAAATCTCAAGATTCATGTGAGTCCAAAATTGGACCTAACTCTAAAAAAGTAAACTCTAAGCCTAAAATTGACTTTGGGCCTCAAGTTTTATTTTAATTACAAAGGGGCCCAAGTCTATTATTTTATTTACAACTCAATTTGCGTGCTCATTGGGCCATGGGCTTATACGCGCAGGATGCCATGCCCTCGCAACACATTTTAGTGGCCAATTCTATTTATTTATATTATGTCGGTAATACCTCCAACAGAAACATAGGGAACCATCATTGGAGTGCTTGTTGAAGCTTGAGATGTTGAATGGTAAAGCCCAAATGTGATCTCTATAAGAGAAAAATGTGAGGCAATCACACTCTCTGATATATTTGTAGTGTCTCCATTTTGAGCATTGTAAAAAAATTCAGAGTCCTGATACATGATCCTGATAGTGGTCAAAACTTTGAATCACAACTCTTGAATAGGACAAGGTAGAAACTGTGCAAAATCAAACACAAAAATAGATAGTGATAGATAGTAAGTGATCTCCCCATATAGTGAAAGGAACTGTTGGATGTCACTAGTGGCCAAAATTATTTTTTTGTATGTCCTGTAACTGTATTTACGGCTAATTAATTGCAATTTCAACAAAAAAAAAAACCAAGTGTCCAAGACTGCAATGAATGAGCCGCAAATACAATTATCACATCACCGGTTGTGAGAATTAGATAGAGCCCTCCGTGGGAGTTGACAAAAAGAGTGCCATTGTTCTCCTTCAGGGCGACTTTCAAGACATTTTGAACACTCAAACTGCGGCCATGGGAGTATTGATTGTTAAAAATATCACTTCCAATTTGATGTACCTTGTAGATCTCAAGTTATTTGATCTTGATAGGATCTCACACGTGTGGAGTCTGTTCCCACGTGTGAAAGAATGTACATAAGTCATTTTCATAAAGATAGATTGACTTTAGCTTGATCTACACTAGTGTAAAATTGACCTTTGAGTAGAATCTTGAAAATGGTCAAATTGGTCAAACTTTGTGTAAACAGATTGGACTTCCATGTGAATGGGTTATTACTCACACATGTCATAATACCATTCACATGTGTGGATAAGCTTCTAGAAGATAAGATAGGAAGATTCCATTTTATCCTATTTTATAGGGAATATTCCTATAAATGTGGAAGACTAGCTTTTTGTTTTCTAGCCAAAAAGAATAGTCAACTTTGGGGAATGAACACATATGGCTCCCATTGGTGGATATGGATGACTAGGCACTCTTCACACGTGTGAAGTCTTGCTGGACAGTACACAGCTCGTGGATGTACTTGATCTATAAAGGGATCAACCGAATCAATAACAATTTGATGTGACATTGGCAAATTTTAGTTTTGTTGTGATTTCCACATTTGTCTTGAGTTTTTATGATTGAAATGCATTTGTAAGCTAATGTACTTTACTCTCTATAAACAGGCCATAATGGTACTGTCCTCCACACGTGTGAGGCCGCCCATCCATGTTTTTGATCATTTGATCCATTGCCCTTGTTAAATCATAGTGTAAAGCATCTAGATCAAGATCTAACACCTAGAACTTGATAGATCTTTGAATTAAGCAGCCAATAACTCTTAATGATTGATAGTACAATCATATTTGTCCTTTTTCACTGAAAATTGACATGGTATCAGAGCCAAGTCTAAGAGTGATCTAAATGCTAAATAGTATTTGTGAAATTTTTGACATTTTGTTGTTTTTTAGTTCTTATTGAGAGGGCGAGTTCAAGGAGAGAGGTATCACCATTATTTTTGGTGAAGATCGATTTGTGGGCTGCTGAAGTACTGTCCACACGTGTGAAATCGTACAGCAACCTTCAAATTAACTTCCATTAGTGTTTTTGATCACAAAAAGTGCATACTAGTCCAAAATTCGAGGTTTTTAGTGTATTGTCTAGATTTAGGTTCAATCTATTGAATGCTAATGATCAAATAGTGATTTGAGTCAATGAAGCAATTTATTTTGAAGCATTAGATCAGATCTTTAAGGCTGATTTGTTCAGATCTTAAGTGTGTGTGAAATATCAAACAAAATTGAACTAGAAGCAATTTTTTGGAGGAGTGAATTGCGAGGATATTTGTAGTTGATCTATTATACCATCATCCAAGTTGAACTAGGATTGATTGGGCCGAGATTAGAAGCTTTTTGAAAGCTAGAAATCTATCTTAGATCACACCTTATCAAGAGATCTTTGTGTATCTCATATGCTTTCATTCACAATGACATCCATTGGTGGATATATGTTAGAATCTAGTGAGAAACTAACTTCCAAAAACTATTCCATTTAGAAAGTAAGAATGGAATCACTACTAGTGGTTCATGATCTCTTTGATATTGTCTTAGGAGTTGAGGAAGAGCCAACAAAGAATTGGGATCTATAGGAGAGAAGATCCAAGACAATGGACTAGTGCAAGTAATCTTGAATGGATTTAGGAGATGATTTCTCTAATCTAGTTCAATCTTTTGCTATTTAAGACCAACTTCCATCAATTGAAAATTTGCATAATGTTCTTGTGGTCGAGGAGAGTAGGATTCTAAACCTCAAAACAAGAATGGGGTCCTTACCACTACATAATGGTGATGAGAAAGCAAACTTCACATCTAAAGGCAAAAAAAAGACTCATCCTTTCAAGAAGATCCAAGGCAAGGAGGCCGAGGCAAAGGATGGAAGATCTACCTCCAAAGGGAAGCAAAAGAACAAAGCAAAGTTAACGTGTTTCTTTTGTGTGAAGAAAGGACACTTTGCTTCCGAATGCTATAAGAAGAAGAATGCACAAGGGAGTGAAGATCAAGGCAATCTTGCACAAGGGGAAGAGGAAGAGGATGGCTTCAACACATCCTTGATGGTAGCATCTAGACCAACATCAAGCCAAGAGACATGGTGGATTGATAGTGGGGCTAGTTCCCACATGTCATTCAACAAGAATTACTTTTCTTGTCTCCTTTCTTGTAATGGTTCTAAGAAATCAATCTACACTGCTAGTGATCAAGAATGCAAGATAGATGGCATAGGATCTATTCTATTATGCTTAGGATCATCTAAGAGGATAGATCTTGATAATGTTTTGTATGTTCCATCCATTACAAAAAACGTGCTTAGTGTTGGTCAATTAATGGACAATGGACTAGATGTAGATTTCAAGAATGGAGTGTGTTCCATCTTGAAAAATGATAAGTGCATTTATGTTGATGATATCATATTGACAGGAAATGATGGTGAAGACATAAGAAATGTCAAAGTTTTCTTGTCTCGTGAATTCAAGATGGTAGATCTAGGACTTCTTAAGTTCGTACTTGGAATAGAAGTTACTAGAGGTAGTGATTTTACTTCTATAAGTCAATCTAAGTATGCTACTTCCATTCTTGAAAGGTTTGGCATGAGAGATTGTAAGGGGATTGACACCCCTATTTAGCAAGTTTGTCAAGTTACTAATGATTGTGATGAGGCATCTTTTGAGGACATCACACTCTTCAGGAAACTAATAGGCTCCTTAATCTATTTGACAATCACTAGACTAGATTTGAGTTATAATGTAAGCAAGTTAAGTCAATATATGCAAGGTCCCTTGATGCATCATTGGAAAAGTGCCAAGAGAGTGCTTAGATATGTCTCTTCTACTAGATTTTTTGGCATTCTCTATCAAGGATCTAAATTGTACTTGAGAGCATTTTTGGATTCAAATTTTGCAGGAGATGAGATGGATAGAAAGTGCATTTGTCACATTTCTTTGTGGAGGAGTGATATCTTGGCTTCCAAAAAGCAAGATACAATTTTTCTTTCCTCTTGTGAAGCCGAGTAGAAGGCATTGACTTCAACAACCAAAGAACTCCTATGGCTAAGAAGACTTTTGGCAGAGCTTCAAGTGCTAAAGGCCGAGGAGGTCCCTTGCATCTATTGTGACAATCAAGCTTCTCAACAAATTGCTACCAATCCGATCTTCCATGATAGAACAAAGCATATTGAGATAGCTCATCACTTTGTGAGAGAGAAGGTGCAATCCAAGGAGGTTCAACTTCATCATGTACCATCATCCGAGTGCATAGCTGATATCTTAACCAAACCTTTGGCTAAAGATTCATTTTTCAAGTTAAGAGATGCTCTTGGAGTTGTAGATAGATGTACATTAGACTTGCCAAGTTAGAAGTGAGGAGGAGGGTTAAAATTATCACTTCCAACTTGATGTACCTTGTAGATCTCAAGCTATTTGATCTTGATAGGATCTCACACATGTGGAGTCTATTCCCACGTGTGAAAGAATGTACATAAGTCATTTTTATAAAGATAGATTGATTTTAGCTTGATCTACAGTAGTGTGTAATTGACCTTTGAGTAGAATCTTGAAAATGGTCAAATTGGTCAAACTTTCTGTAAATAGATTGGACTTCCATGTGAATGAGTTATTACTCACACATGTCAAGATACCATTCACATGTGTGGATAAGCTTCTAGAAGACAAGATAGGAATATTCCATTAGATCCTATTTTATAGGGAATATTCCTATAAATGTGGAAGACTAGCTTTTTGTTTTCTAGCCAAAGAGAATAGTCAACTTTGGGAAATGAGCACATATGGCTCCCATTGTTGGAACTGGATGACTAGGCACTCTTCACATGTGTGAAGGCTCACTAAACAATACGCAGCTCGTAAATGTACTTGATGTATAAAGAGATCAACCAAATCAATAACAAGTTGATGTGACATTGGCAAATTCTAGTTTTGTTGTGATTTCCACATTTGTCTTGAGTTTTTATGATTGAAATGCATTTGTAAGCTAATGTACTTTACTCTCTGTAAACAGGCCATACTGGTACTGTCCTCCACATGTGTGAGGCCTCTCATCCATGTTTTTGATCATTTGATCCATTGCTCTTGCTTAAATCATAATGTAAAGCATCTAGATCAAGATCTAACACCTAGAACTTAATAGATCTTTGGATTAAGCAACCAATAACTCTTAATGATTGATAGTACAATCATATTTGTCCTTTTTCTCTAAAAAATTGACACTAATTGAAGTGCTCTCTAGCTATGTTGACTGACCTAGTAATGTTGTAGCCAGTCTGATCAGTGTAAAGGGTTACAATACTCCACCATTTTTGCATTTTGTGGCTATTTACAGCTGTAATCTGAGAACCACTTTTTCTTTCATGCTCCTGATCCAGAAATGACTAATTAGGTTCGGATTGTTAAGATTAAAGAAACCAGTTCTTTTATTTGAGTTCTAGAAGTACTTATTTTGGAGGGTAGAAAAGCTAGGTTGTTTTAACAGGCGCTCTATTTCTGGGATATTTTTGGCATCTCCCAAAGGTGCAAGAAGTTTGTCAGAGGAAATTTTTTGCAAATTCAATGGAAGCATCAATCATATATTGGTGGATAAAGAAAAAGTAAGGTGTGATTTCACTACGTCCCTAGCAAGTTTATGAAGCCACATAAAGAAAATATTCATCTAATTTTGAAGGAAAGCACCAGGAAAGAACTTGGCTAGGTTATTCATCATGAACCAAATAGCATGGTCAAAGCAAATGATAGAAAAGCTATTTTTGCATTTTTTTTACCACATGAAAAAAGGTCTTTTCCTGTTCCAGATTCTGGCTTGGTATAAATTCTTTCTATTGAAGCCGGTCTCAAAGTGGCCTCTAATTCTTGTCCAAGTTTGCTTAAAGGGGCAGTGGGATAGCTCAAATTTGTTCATACGCATGATGAAGTCGAAAGAAACAGGGGTCTCAAGTGAAGGATTTTTATGCAAGGTAGCAAGCTTGCAGACTTGGATTTATTTTTCTATCAGATGAGTCATCATGAATAAGTTTCCTATACATAGATTCACCTAGAATAGAGTCCTAAGCATGGACCAACTATTCATAGAATTGCTATTGATAACTCTACACATGTATACACTGTCTCATACCTTTTCTAAACTCCATTTAGTGTGTTCTGGGCCTCACAAGGATATTAGTTACTTTCGGGTCACGTCCAGTATGATGTGGCATAACTAATAGCTTGTTTCACTAGAGTACCGCGTGTATCCAAGACTAGGAGTATATTGTATCCTATGTACTGGTCATGGACATAACAAAGATCATTGCACACAATGCACCATTATTGTGAATCATTCTTAGGCGCAAGATTGTGATCTGATTGTTGCATTCACAACTGCTTAATTCAAATTCTGTATTCTTCTCATGTGTATTGCACTACAAAATGCTTTATGATTGTTTTCTTTCTCTATTGACACACACTTAATTCGGAATGTCTAATCTCAAAGGAAACATGGCTGTCTCTGAAGGACAAGAAGACAAAATCTGAACAAACTGATTCAGACCAGCAATCACAACAGTACAATCGACAACATCAAATGCCTAAGACCAGACTCTTCTACAAGTATTGCAAGAGAACCAACCACGACATCAAGGATTGTCGAGTTCTCAAGCATAACGAAGCCAAGAAGAAGATGCAGCAGGACGGAGGATCTGATTATGCCAAAACCCTCTAAAAAAGAACCAACTCTGTTAACGATACAAGATTAATCCATCAGAGATGCAATAGATTGTTATCTCGATTCTGGTGCTTCTCAGCACATAATAACATGTAAGTCCTTATTTGAAGACCTCACACTAGCAAATTCGAAGTATGTCTACTTCGGTGACTCAAGTGCAATACAGATTGGAGGCAAATGATCTATATGTCTCTATCTTTCTAATGATAAGCTGACCTTGTTCAAGGATGTACTATACGTATCCAAACTGACCAAAAAATTTATTGTCAGTTAGCAAGTTTATTGATCAGGACTGCAAAGCCTCGTTCGAATCAAAGCAGTGTACCATTCTGGACAAGCACAACAAGGAACTCTTCTCTATAAACAAAGAAGGTAATTTATACGTTCTGGGTCACGAATATGTACTTTCTACAAATGTGAATACTTCTAATGCCCAATTATGACATCAAAGATTAGGATATCTAAACATGAGATCAATCTTGTATATGCATCATAATTCTATGGTCAAGGATTTACATCTTAATTCTACGTCCACTGACATTCGACATGTCTGTGAGATGTGCCTACTAGGCAAACAGCCTAGATCAAGATTCCCAAAGGGACAAGCCACTAGAGTCCATTCTAGAATTAATACATAGAGATCTGTGCGGCCCTATGAATATTCTCTCTCTCTGGGTTTTGCACTATATTTTATCACTTTTATTGATGACTATTCTAGATTTACCAGCATTATGTTCATCAAGAACAAGTATGAGGATTTTAACTGCCTCAAAGACTTCAAACAGTTTGCTGACACAGACTGGTCAATGACTCAAAACCCTTGTACTGACAGTGGTGGAGAGTTTTTCTGTGAAATGAAATGTTTGAGTATCTGGCATCATTCAGCATTCATTGTCAGTTCACCACCAACTACACACCACAACAAAATGGAGTAGCCGCAAGGAAGAACAGAACATTGTTGAATGCAGCATGATCGATGATGTCAAATGCTCAGCTCACCAAGAACTTTTGGACTGAAGCTATTTCAACATCTTTCTATCTACAGAACTATTCGAGTACCAAAGCGGTCGATTAAAAGACTCCCTTCGAAGCTTTCTATGGCTACAAACCGATTCTACAACACTGCCAACTGTTTGGTTGTCTTTGTTATGTACACATTTTTTTTGATCTGAGAAAGAAGCTTGACCCTGTTAGCTGCAAGAATTTCTTCATTGGATACTCGACATCACACAAGGCATATAGAATTTTTGATGTCGAAACGAGCCGAGTCGAGATGTCGTCTTCCTGGAAGACAAATTTTTTGACTTCAAGCAAAAGCAGCCAATGCAAGAGTTCGTCCCAACGATTCCCATCACCATCGATAGGCCTCGACCTGCGACTGTTCCGATGGACATCAAAGATATCCCTGTCACACAACAAGGAGAATCATCCTCTCAACAAATGACTATTGTTCGAAGATCTACGTGACATCAACAAGAACCTGATCATTTCGTCCCTCAGACATTCATCAGCAATGATGAACCCACTTCAGTAACAGAAGCATTGTCGAGTTTGAATGCAGAAAATTGGCGTTCTGCCATGCATGCTGAGTATAGTTCATTGATGAAGAACAAGATCTAGAAGCTCCTGCAGATGAAAAGATCATTGACACTAAGTGGATCTTCAAGCTGAAGCTCAATCCAGATGGTTCAACAGCAATATGGAAAGCTCGTCTAGTCGTTAAAAGTTACGAGAAAACCTATGGGATTAACTACTCTGAGACATATAGTCCAATAGTAAGACTTCAGTCAATTCAATTTTTATTCACTTTTGCAGTTGTTGAAGATCTGGAAATACAATAGATGGATGTTAGACAGCCTTTTGAAATGGGTATATACAAGAAGATATCTATATCTATCAACCTGAAGTCTACGTCCTTCAAGGCCAAAAACACAAAGTATGTAAGCTGCAAAAAGCTCTCTACGGGCTAAAGCAAGCTCCAAGGGCCTGGGTTGATAGAATCAATCGATTCTTGTTGCAGCATGACTTCATCCCAAACTCTGTTGACTCTAATGTTTATCTCAAACACAGATATTTTGATCATGCTTCCTCTTGAAGCATTCCGAGGCATATTGCCCCATCTTGCTACAATAGTAACACTTCACCTTCGATTTGTCCTTCTTGACTTTGGTGGTTGATGGAGATGCCTTTGAGGGTCCTTCTTAATCCTCAAGCTTTGAAGACTTCTTGAATCTTGATCCTTTGCCTTTGGACTTCCCTTTGCCTTTGGTGAAGAGAGCTTGGTCATCTCCACCTTGGATGGAAAGTCTATCCATCCTCTCTTGCATTTGGCACCTCCTTGATTCCTCGGCCATGAGTGTGACTTGGAGCTCTTCAAGTATGGGTAGCTTACCCATAATTGCATATCCCTGAACCAAATTGTCAAATTTAAAGCCTAGTCCATTCAATATGAGTTGTACAAGCTCTTCATCCTTGATAGGGTCACCTATGAAGGCTAGCTCTTTGTTCAATTCCTTCACTCTTAAGACAAAAGTATGTGCACTCTCTCATTTCTTTTGATAGCTTCTATAGATTTGATTCTTCAAAGCTAACATCCTAGTTTGGTTCTTGGATTCATAGACCTTTTGCAAGGTCTCCCAAGCATCTTGAGCCGAAGTGCAATCTCCTACCTGTCTTAAGACTTCATTTGCAACATTCATTTTTATGCAATGTAGTGCAATATTGCACCTCTTGATGTATTTGGCTTTTTCTTGAGGATGAATTAGTTCATGCTCCTTACCATTTACAATCTCCATCAGATCTTGCAATCATGATGGATTCCATTCTAACTTTCCATATGGAATAGTTAGTTTTGTTGAGCCTTTCATTAGTATCCAAAAGATATGTATTTAAAGATGCCATCTAGTCTCCTAATCAAGAACTTGACACAAATGAAGGTTACTGCTATTGATTTGATTGAAGATCTATCTTATCTAACTTCTTAGGGACTTGAAAAGATTAGTAATAGACTTTCTATAAATGTCTAAGAATGATCTTTAACAAAATCAAATCATAGAATACTAGAAACATTGCACTTGCTTGATTGAAGTAGATAATACTAGTAGAATTGCCCCTCTTTCTATAAAGAACATAAAAGCTTCCAAATGACCTGATCAAGAGTGAATTTTAGCAACCTAATATACTTCCAAAATTACTTGTAAAAGATCTAAATGGAACTTAATGAGGATGCAACACAATCTGCTATCCAATCACAAGCAAAAATTGATCAAAATTGATGAAAAATTGATCTAATTTGATGCATAAGTCAAGCAATGGTTGGACTGAACCTAAATCACTTTAGGAGGTGTCCTCTACACCTTATAACAGCCTTGAAGAGTCCCCAAATCTCTGATCTTCCCTCTCCTTGAATGCTAGAAAGCCTCCTCTATGAAATCACCTCCAAAACTCGCTTAGAAATCAATGCTTGGAGCAAGCAAAACTTGTTATCTTGGTAATGTGGATTGAATTCAACTTTGCCTCCAGTTTTAGACACCTAAACACCTGAAAATGAAGTCACACAACACCAATCTCCAACAGATTTGACTCACTTTGAGTTCTAGAATCAATGCTAGTTGCTAGATTTAGATAAAAAAATTGTGATCAAATTGAATGAAAACCAAGGATTTAGCTCATTTCAGCCTTTAGGCTCTGATACCATGTGAAAATTACAGCAAATAAGGATCCTAAAACACTTGAAATGGTGAGGGAAACAATAGATTATGATCTCATAATATTAGCACAACTTGAACCATCAAAATCCATCAAGAATCTATGTTTGAACCTCACTAAATGGCCCAAATCCTTGAAGAAGCTTTCACACATGTGAAAGTATGGCCTCCCACAATTTGAGCATTGTACACCAGACCCACATTCAATCCTATAATGATTAGGAATCACAAGAACTCAAAGAATTAAGAACATAGAGAGCAATTGCACCAATATGAGAGAAAAATCATGAAATTGCTTGATTGATTTTGGTGAGAGATCATCACCTATATATACATGATCCATCACGGTTTTGGGCAGGTATGAGTAGCCCTAAACCTATCCCTAATGCTAATTTTGGTGGATCTTTCATCCCTACCAATTTAGGATTGGAATCTTGGAGATCCCTCAACAATGTAAAAATTACCAAAAATAGCTCCTACTTTTTCTCTCTTGTATCTAAGCATGATTTGGACTCATTCCAAAGGTTCTATCACTTAGGTTGACTTGAGAACATCCTTATAAATGAAATCCTATGATATTTGGCACGTGTGACAAGCCGCATCATGACCATCTAACTATTTACAAGTCATATGACCAAAACTAGTCAAGCTAGAATTGTGAATTTTTAACACTCCTCCTCACTATCTAGCTTGGTTCAATCATTGCTTTACTAATCGCTCCAGGTGATGATCTGAACTTCATAAAAGGTGTCTTTTGAAGTGGTTTAGTAAGTAGATCAGCTACACATTCATTGCTTGGAACATGCTCCAAGGCAATCTCCTTGGCTTGCACCATTTCTCTCACAAAGTGATGGAATATCTCAATGTGCTTAGTTCTTGCATGGAAGATCGGGTTAGATGCAAGGTGTTGGGCTGATATATTGTCATTGTAGATGATTGGTTCCTCCTCTAAATCCATGATCTTTAGCTCCACCAATAATCTCTTAATCCAAAGTACCTCCTTTGTAGTGGTTGTCAAAGCTTTGTACTCGGCCTCGGTTGAAGATAGAGATATAGTTTCTTGCTTTTTGGAAAGCCATGAAACCACACCTTCTTCCATGAAAGTTGAATAGGCACTTGTTGATTTCCTATCCCTCTTGTCCCCTACAAAATCTGAATCACTAAATGCATGAAGGCTAATCACATCTCCTCTATATAGAATCCCAAAATCCAATGTACCCGAGTAAAGACACCGAAAAGGAAACCTTTTACAAAGAACTACGAATAACAACAAAAGAGGCTATCTCTCCCACAAAAATTCTACATGCAATATAGCAGACAATGATGTGCAACCATAACAAAGGGTGATGACTAACATTAAGTGGCTAATCCATTCTTATAATTATGTCTTGTAATTAGCTATTGTCTATAATGAGGAGACATATCGAATTTACATATACATAAGTAAAAAAAAATCCAACATATTGCACTTCATTCAAAGGTTTGTACGTCGATAGACATAGTTGTGTACACTCTCGTGTTCTAGTAACAAGCTATTTTCAAGAGATATTGAATTGTGTCATTGCGCATGTTTGTTACCTCTTCTTCTTGCATTGCAGACTGATGATTTATAAATCGTAAATGTAAGAATGTGAATGCTAAATGTTTTCTGCTATTTCCAGTTCTGCACATAAATAATCCTGTTTGGCTACGTAATCAATTGCATAGTTTTTGAAAATTCCAAATTCTATCTCAAGTAGAACTCAATAATTTTTCTGAGCTTGAATTTGATAGACGTAGTTTAACGCACCAAGGAACTCGCATTACGTGACAATGATGATTTGTTTCGGTTCTTACCATCTCGTTCTTGTCTCTTATCCACATGCTCCCAACATTTCTTAGTAGACAACATTAGTTTGTATGACTATAAGAGTTTCATCACCCTCATACTTTCATGTCTCATGCTATGTAGTCATGGTAACTACAATTTTCTAGCCAATGTAGGTTCAAGATTTCTAATTGCTTTGTATAATCTTTTCAAACATCATCATTTGTGATCTCATTACACTACATGCCGCTATGACATCCGCTAACTTTAGTGGCTTAAAGTGTGAGAAATTTCAGCTAGTTTAGTCAAGATTGGTCATAGTTTGATAATTTGCCAAATACACAATTGAGGCCAATTTCATATTAGACTTCAAGTTTGGCTTTTCAAAGTTGTATTAGTCTAAAAGCATCTGAATAAACACTTTTGGAAAGTGTGGGAAAGTATAGTACACGATTTTTTGGTAGATTCAATATGAGTAGTAGAGACATTGAATCTAGTCACAATAATAGTAGGGTTTGAAATTATGGAGGGTTTGAAATTAGGTTTGGACCTACTATAAAAAGATGTAACTCGTGGGAAGAGAAGACATTTTCTCTCTCTTATCTCATTCATGTTTATACATGGTTCTCTTTGGTTCATCTATCCATTGGTGCACTATATTAGTGATATCTTGCAATCTTGTGTGTAGAATGCTTATTTTATGTTATTTTTGGATTCACACGTGTGAAATATAGTAGCTTACTATTTGTGTACATAAAACAACTTCATCATATCTTATGTTTGATGTTTGATCAGGTTCTTAGTGAGTTTGCATCTCTTTCATTAAGTAGATGTTGATTTTTCCACATTGGCAAGATTGGTAGAGTTGATCTATTTCTAACCAAAGATTAGGTTATGGATTTGGATCTTGATTGGTGAACATATCAATGCTGGAGCATGCATGTTGGGGGTATTCCCAACGAAGTGTAAATAAATAAAATCGTCCAATAAAATGTGTTGCGAGGGCATGGCATCCTGCGCGTATAAGCCCATGGTCCAATGAGCACGCAAGCTAAGTTGTAAATAAAATAATAGGCTTGGGACCTTTGTAAGTAAAATAAAACTTGAGGCCCAAAGTGTGAAGAATCGCCAAAAATTGGCAAATCTAGCTTGATCAAAGACCATGTAGAACATTGTAAATATTGTGTATAATTGGGTTCCACACATGTAAGGCCAAGATGCCACGTGGCAACCCACTCCTAATGTAGGTTAGGTCAAGTCAAAAGAGTTGGTCATGTCTATTTGGTGGTCATCCCTACTTTATAGGACCTAAATCCTAGATTTAAGGTGAAAATTTGACCAACTAGCTATCTACCAAGCATGACTCTAGGAAATAGACTAGGGTTTCATTTTAGGTCAAGGAGAGTGAGTTAACTTCCTTATTACATGCTGGAAATCCACCTAACTTCAAGAAGGAAGTCGAATTTGCTATGTATTCCCTCTCTCCATAGTGAGAAGATAGAAAAATTTTGGAGCTCATTGGCAATCTCAAGCTAGTTCACTATGTACATTGAGTTTTTGTGATCCAAATGAAACCAAATCAATTTCTACTTGTTTCTCAGGTTGAAGGCCATACTACAGCCTGTAGTACACATGTGTGGGCTCGGATTTCAATGTTTATCAATGCTTTTGATTGTTAATGCTTGTTGTTTGTCAAATTGCCAATCTAGATCAACTTTTTTGTGTCTAGTTTTTTGATAGATTGTTAAGCAAGCATCCAATCACTCTTGTGGATCTTTTGTAGATCCATTTATGGTCCTAAAGTACAGTACTTTCAATGGTATCAGAGCCAAGTACAAGAGAATAAGCCATTGATCTAATGCAAATCCATTTTTAGCAAGTTTTGGTGCTAAAAGCTAGTATTGAGAGGGCAAGCTAGAATCTTGATTTTGGTGAGGAGATTTGATCCCAAACTTGGTAGGGGTCCAAATCTGTACTGTCCACATGTGTGGGCACCTCTGAACCTACATTTAATGCATGGTATTCATTTGATCCAAAAAAATTCAATTTGTGAGCTGTTGGTGTAATTTTTGGTGGGGATTTCATGAGTATTATTCCATTGTATTAGACAACACAATTAACCAAACAAATTTATCCTGGAAAAGACCATTACTCAACCTGGTCACCGAAGGCTATAGGATAAGTATTTAGCTTGGCAATCTAGACCATTGTCATCGTAATAATAATAATAAGATGAGCACGCAGATGATCGATTATCTACTTTTAATTGCAATAGCAACAGATTATCAATCTGGTGCTATGTAAGTAAGTAGCATGAGAGGATGATTAGATAAAGATGATTTAATGTTCCTTTGATCAGGTGTTTCATATATAGTTTATGTGAAAAATACAGATCCTAAGTGGATCTAAACTCCAAGATCATTGGCTTGAATGCTTGCACTCCAAACTACATAAGCTAGGAATTGGCAACACATTCTATGCTACCTAGAATGCAAAGAACTTGATCAAAAAGCATTTATCACAAATGGAAACTTCCATAAACATCAAGTGCGGCCCAAAATAGCATTATACAGTCCATAATACATCAGTCTATCACTTTTGGAAAGCACCTAAGATCATACACACAAAGCTTGAACTCAATCACTACACAATGCCAACAATGGAAGGAGAACCCAATAGAAAAATCTCTCATTAAGCAAATGAATACAATGGATCTGCTCCAACCTGTTTCTCCACGGCCTACCTGCTATATATAGCTGAGAGAGATAACTCTCTCTCCTCTCTCTAGACCCTCCTTACCTAAAATATGCCCTATATAGGTAAAATTGGCATATATGTCCAAAATACATGAAAATGGACTCATTTCGAAGGTCTTGAAGTTTGACACTTCTTCATACTGAAAAAATACACTTAGTAAAAATATCTAGACCTGTTTCACACGTGTGAAAAGTCAGATCCTAAACTATGTGCCATTTTTAGCAATTTTGGCCTAAAACTAGACAAGGAAATGTTGACAATTTTCACACTCCCTCTTCAACTTAACTTGCTAGTTTTACAACACTACTTTGTTCCAACTTAAGAATGATCTCCATCATCAGAATAGATCTCTTCTCAAGGATCCTAATATGTACAAAATAGGACACAACATAATTGATATAGATAATAGTGTCCATATAGGATGCTTCACTATTTCTTACATCAATTTTACATAGAATCATAAAAATGGTACATGTAAAAGAACATAGAATCTCAATTAATGAATTCCTCCATGTATCCATCTCTGGTTTCTCTGTAAAATAGCAGCAAACAAGTTGTAAATGAAAGTGATCAACAAGTGTTTGCATGCCTCCTCCACATTTCACTATACATATAGTGAATGCAACATGTATCTCCATGAATGAACTTCCATCACCACCTTGCCTTTGTAGATCTTCAATCCATGAAAGCCTTTGAGTGAATGAATGCCAAAAAGATGTGTTCCCTACTCCATTTGAATGACCAAAACCTGAACTTGAAATACTTGAAGTACCTCCACAAGATTTGCACACAACGCTTGATCCTACAATGTCAACAAGTTGCCAATTTGCCAACACTAGAATACTAGATCTTGAACTTTGTTCAAAAGAAAACATATTGACCACTTCAATACCTTTCAAGATCTGAATGAATTCATGTACTTGATCATACAAACCAGCAATGATAACTATTCCATCTCCAAGATCCAAAGGATGCAAAACTATGGAACTAGTTTTATTGAAATTTGACAATTTCAACACATTGACATAACAATGTTCATACATGAGATTAGGCAAGTGAGGTAGAGTAAGAAGACACTTCCTTGTAGCTCCAAAGACCTTACTTGAACCTTCAAGAACCTGTAAAAACAGATCCAAAATGCCTTGACCATTTGTCTCTTCTTTGATGCTTTTCACTAGCTTCGAATTGCCACTTGTCTCTTGGTGTTGATGAAGCAATCCAAGATCAACCTCTTGATCTTCCAATAAGACATCAAAGATCTTGCATATGTGAACATCTTCAGATCTGAAACTCTGAAGATACTCCCTCTCAAACACATGATTAAGATCCCACAAGATCTCATCAATGCTCAAATTTGACCCTTCACTATAGTTAGTGAAAACAATGCCACCATCATAAACCAAAAGATAGATTCCAACATTTCCATTTAACATGAAGTAGAGTAGGTGAAGATGAGTATCAAACCTAATCAAAACAGCCCTCTTGAGTTCATAACAAACCTCAATAAGCTCACCAATGATATCTCCCTTGCCTTGAAGAAGTTGCCACTTGAGTTGCTCCATGTAGTCTTCTTCAACCAACCTTTTGCCATCTTGACCATGAATGAACAATCCACCACAATCATAGAATGCTTTGAGTTGATGAAGAGATGTTAGATCCATGCTTTGGATCTTCCCAAGAACCACTCTTCCATTGCCCTTTCCTTCACAAGACTCCCTCTTAATGCTAGCACCACAAAAGTTAGAAACCTCCCTCTTGATAGTTGCACCATAAGAAGTAGAAGACTCTTGAATATTAGAAGCCAAGAAAAGAATCCTTAGTACCTTCAACATAAGAGTGATTGAAGTACTCTCTCTTTTCAAACATGAACTTCTACTCAATGATTTAGGTAATGAGTCATATGATAATGATTCTTCCTCACTATCGTTCATAAAAACATCATTCAAAGTACATCCTACTTTGAACACTTCACATACTTCTCTTCCTTTTGACTTGTGATCTCCCTCACCAAGTCTCATGATAGAAACCTTTGATCTACTCTTTTTATGAAGAAATGTGACACCACTTGTTGCACAAATGACTTTATCACAAAAAGATGTAAAAGAACCATTTCCTTCAAGCATGCTCAAAGCACCATCATCTTTTCCCACATGATTACATACATCAATATGAAAAGAATTAGAAGAACAACCATCTTCTTGCAAAGAATGACACTTAGCATCTCCATCTTTTTCCATATGAACAAACAAGTCATTAGCAACAATCACTTCCAAAGAAGAATCTTCATCAACTCCATTGATGAAGTTAGCTCCTTCCTTACCTTTTCCATTTTTGCACTTGCCATCTAGCACCATTGAAGAACCACCAAGCCTTGGAAGTCCATGAGTAGAAGAGTACAAACATGATGCTAATTTAGCTCCACATGACTCCATATGACTAGTAGGTAACACTAGTGCATCTTCAAGATCCAATGGATCCAAAAAATTGACCATAGATTCACCAAAGCTTGCCAAGTTAGCACAACAATTATCATCTCCAAGAAGTACATTAGATCTCAACCTAGATCTAGCATTTTGTTTCTTATGGCATTCATTTGCAAAATGTCCTTTTATCCCACAATAAAAACATTTGAACTTGGACTTATCTTGCTTCCTACTTTGCAAAGAAGAAGAATGCTTTCCATGCTCCAAACTACCTTGCTTGGACCACTTGCCTTTGAACTTGCCCTTTGTGAAAAGAGCTTCTTCATCTCCACCTTGTGTTGATGCACCACCACCTTTGGCTTGCAACCTATGCTCTTCAGCCACCAAGATCTCTTGCAAGTCATTGACACTTGGCAAGGACTTTTGTATAGCAAAGCATTGTACAAGGTTAGAATGTTCATCAAGCAAACCATTCAACATGACTTGAACTAGTTCCCCATCCTTTATGCTTTCATCTATGCATGCTAGATCATCATTCAAGGATTTAACCTTCAAGACAAATGAATGTGCACTCTCTCCCTCTCTTTGACAACTTTGGAAGATTTGCCTTCTTAGGGTGAGAACCCTAGATGTGGATTTGGACTCATAGATCTTCTTCAAAGCATTCCATGCTTCACTTGAAGAAGTACATTTACCAACTTCTTTAAGAAGTTCATTGGTAACATTCATCTTTATGATATGTAAGGCTCTTTTAGCCCTTCTATCAAAATTTAGTTGCTCTTGAAGAATTAGAGGTCTTTCTTCAATTCCCACAACTATATCCATTAGCTCATTCAACTCTAGTAAAGACTCCATCCTCACTTTCCAAGTTGAATAGTTTGTAGAGTTTAACCTCTCTTTAGCTTCCAACATGATTCCACCATTGGATGTCATGATGCTAAAATCTTCTTGTGTCCTTAGGCTCTGTTCTAATGCACCTAGCACTCTCCTTTCTCTCAATAAATGAAGAAGGAGAAGATCTTAAAAGATTTAGAACCCTAAATGACCTCTATCTTGAAACTATTTGGCTTTCAAGCATAGAAAGGAAGATTGAAACACATGCAACACTTTGCACACACTAAGAATGGATTACAAACTCAAACCAACCTGAACACACTCTTGCTTAAGCTCTCAAACTTTCCAGCAAGTGACCAAATCAAGTTATGGTGTGAAGAGTTACTTGCATTCTTAGAAAATACCCAAAACTAGGATGCCAAGATTACCTAGTAATGAACAAACTTGATCAACATATGATCAACACACTAAGATATTGATTCAACCTGTAAAACCACATGTAAACCACACTTCTAAAAGTTTATAAACTCCAGCAAGTGATAAATACAAGATTTAGAGGTGAATGAATGAGCACACTTAGTGAATCACAAGACTAGCTTCACTATCTTGTCAAATCTTGGTGTTTAGATGTAGATCTAAGATCACTTCACATGAGAATGTTCCTCAACCTGTTAAGAACCTGAAAACACACTTGCATAATGGTTAACACCTTCCAGCAAATGCTCCAATCAAATTACATAAGGAGAGTTACTTACATGCTCAACAAAGTACACCAAAATTTATGCCAAAATTGATGACAATCTTTACAATATGCTCTTCACAATGGAGCTTACAATATGTTCACCCAAAAAAGGGGATCTTTCATCCAAATGGGAGCTTTGCTCAGCCTTTAGGAGAATTACAACTCACTCAAAAGAGCATTTGTCATCCACTTAAGGAGAGTGTTCATCCAAGAATGGAGATTGTCAACAATAGGATTGAAAAGAACATTGTTAGTATTGAATATGCACAAGCCTCACAATCAACAAATGATTAGGTGTTATGATCTGATCCAAAATAGTTTCTTTTCAGCCTCTGATCTTCAATAGACCTGAAATATGCTTTTGATCCACAAGTTCAACTCACAAAACAAAGGTTAGTAAGATTTGATCAACAAAGCAATGCAAAATCATGCTAGAACTTGATCAAACATCCAAATATCACCAAAAATGGAATACTTACTATGAATAGAAGCCAACCAGCTCTGATACCATGTGAAAAATACAGATCCTAAGTGGATCTAAACTCCAAGATCATTGGCTTGAATGCTTGCACTCCAAACTACATAAGCTAGGAATTGGCAACACATTCTATGCTACCTAGAATGCAAAGAACTTGATCAAAAAGCATTTATCACAAATGGAAACTTCCATAAACATCAAGTGCGGCCCAAAATAGCATTATACAGTCCATAATACATCAGCCTATCACTTTTGGAAAGCACCTAAGATCATACACACAAAGCTTGAACTCAATCACTACACAATGCCAACAATGGAAGGAGAACCCAATAGAAAAATCTCTCATTAAGCAAATGAATACAATGGATCTGCTCCAACCTGTTTCTCCACGGCCTACCTGCTATATATAGCTGAGAGAGATGACTCTCTCTCCTCTCTCTAGACCCTCCTTACCTAAAATATGCCCTATATAGGTAAAATTGGCATATATGTCCAAAATACATGAAAATGGACTCATTTCGAAGGTCTTGAAGTTTGACACTTCTTCATACTGAAAAAATGCACTTACTAAAAATATCTAGACCTGTTTCACACGTGTGAAAAGTCAGATCCTAAACTATGTGCCATTTTTAGCAATTTTGGCCTAAAACTAGACAAGGAAATGTTGACAATTTTCACAGTTTACATATAAGATATACTTTGAATTTGAAATATATCTGTTTTTGATAAATTTGTGTTTAAAATAACAAATTTGATATTAGTTTGTTTTGACGTTTGAAAGTCCCCAAAGTAACAATTTGCCTATAGATTTGTCGTATTTTCTTTGAAGATTAAACAGATGTATTTATTACCATAAGCATCAATAAGTTTAGTTATCGTGATGATTCATTTGTTTTTTTTTACCATTTTAAATTGCAAGAGCTTACAATATCACAATCACTACCACAAAAGTGGATAATGTTTAGAACTAAAATTGCATATTGATATTTAAAGATATTAAGAATTGTGCATGAAATGATTTTGCCGATAAATAAGTGATCTTTATTTAATGATAGTTTCTTACAATGGATTTAATATTTTGATCATGTAATGTCTTTCATTTTGAAATTTTGAAATTGTTAAAGATTCAAAAATATTCATGATCAATATTCACAATAATTATGATCATTATTCAAGATATTTCATTATTCACGATTAGTATTCACAAAAATCACGATCAGTATTCACAATATTCATAATCAATATTCAGAATAATCACGATCAATATTCAAGATATTCACTTTTCAGTATTCACAATTTTAGAGAAATGTCTCCAACCATCAATCACATAGTCTTTAAGACGCATCTAATAAGAATATAAATTGTCAAAGAAATTATGAAAATATATTGTCACTTGTCATATTCTTTCATTCAAGCATGCAAGAGCACAACAAGAAGAAAAAACTAGAACATTGTGGAATCAAACATGCATCAACTTTCAAGTCTCCTACTCACATATGTGATTATTATAATCTGCATGTTCATAATCAAGCATGCAACAACCAAATAAATTCATTCACTGTTTTTTTTCTATGCATGCAAGCTATGCAAGTCACTTTTTGGCCCATTCGCCAAATGTTTCCATGCACGCATGATCACTTACATGTTGGGTACTTGGGCCTTTAACTAAGGTCCAAACGTAAGAAGAGAACATTTTTGATGCATTTCTTTCCTTGTCATGATATCCCGCAACTTCCTTTTCTATCATTTTTCTTGTAGCCAATTTTCTAGGAGTTCCATTATCGGAGTTATTAAGCATCACATTAAGCTATCATGAATCATAGCTAAGCTAGTTAAGGCTTGAGCTTAGGGTGTAGAATTAACAGGGATTTAATCAAACTGTGTTGTGCCTTAAAATACATGACAAATAGTTTAACCACTGGCTAGTAGCTCAACTATCTCGGTTATGTCTTATCCCTAAAACTTTTTAAGGATTTATCTTTTAAGGAATCTATCAAATCATTCCCTTAATGATGCAACCAGTAACATAAACTAAAAAAAAGTCTTAAGCCAAAAAATACAGATACTCAGACAATCCTTGAATTAAGATGTGAAGACATGAGCCATAGTTGCACCGAAACGCGTTTCTGAAACTACGTTTCTCAAAACGCGATTCGTAACCCAGAATCGTTAAAAAAAAAAGAAAAGTTTTTTTTTTTGGAAAAATAGCTTATGGCTGAAATTTTTTAGGGGATCAATAGTCAAACCAACGTTTTGCCTCTCAGAAGTGCAATAGATGAGGCACAAACAAATCTTATTTTCAATTTTTATTTTTTTTAAAATAGCTTATGGCTGAAATTTTTTTAGGGGATCAATGGTCAAACCAACGTTTTGCCACTCAAAAGTGCAATAGATGGGTCACAAACAGATCTTATTTTCAATAGCTATTTGGTTGTTATTTGCTTTGGTTTTCAATAAATGCTCAGGGGTTCGGGGGCGGTAGCCCTCGAGAAACAGGGGGTCTGAGGGGTGGTAGCCCCCCGACGGTAAGGCCTCTTCATGATTTGGCCTTCCAACTCCCTGAGTGAAAATACACTTTTTGGTTAGGTCCTTTGGCTGTTCACTCTCTCAGCATTCTATTATTGTGTAGATCAGTCATCCAGAGTCTATTCTAGATCGCCATTGAAGCCCTTCTCCAGGGTGCATGCTTGGATGGCACCATCATATGTACTTATTTTATTATAATCAGAATTTCAGATTCATGTTCATTGTTTCTTGTCTACACTAAATTCCGTTGTCAATTATAATAGTATTAATGCACCTTGCACCCGAAACAGTCAGCAAGATACACAGTAAAAATGCTCTTAATCAAAGCTTTCATCTGATACCCATATCCCCCCCCCCCCAAAAAAAAAAGAGGTTTTTGAAATGATTTGAAAAATTCCCGAAACGCGTTTCTGACCGCGTGTTTCAGAAACGCGCTGCATCTATGACATGAACTGTCCTTTGAAATTGTTTATCATAGTCCATTAAATAAAGCAAATGTTCATATATTGTGGGTTTTGTACAGCATTTCAAGGTGGATATATGGGAACTGGACTTCAAACAGCAGAAAATATTCAAGAATTATATGAGGTAGCACATTAAGAGCCTCAATGTACTACAACGATACATGTTATGTCACATACTACAAAAATACATGTTATAGCTTAAGTTTCCATAGTTACAATGATGGCAAATGAAACAATATCGTAATGCAGAGAATATTACAGAAAACCAAACATTTCTTATGCAACATGCAACCCCTTTCAATAATTCAAAACAGACTGAAATTTTTTTGCCTAAGAGCTTCTCAGAAACTAGTCGAAGATAAATAATAATCCAGTCTCGGTGGCTATTATGATTGCTTGCAAGAACGATTTAGAGGCGGCTTAGCAACTATACCAAGAAGGAAATTCAAGCAATGTGCTGCAGAGACGTAAAAACATATCGTCAGCAGGTCGCATGTCATTGAACATTTCCTGGTTGCCCGTGGTCTTCAATGATTTGAATCATCCCCGCTTCTGCTGCTCCTTGTAGACTATAATAGCTATACTAAAACGGAGTGTTTTGTCTACAACGCAAAATAAACTTTCTGGCAGACTAAAAGCAATCAAAATAATAGTCAAACGAAGATCGACAAAAACCTATAAATGTAGTCCAATGTAAGTACAAGCTCCCTACGCTAGACAACTAATTTTACAAATCACAGGAAATTCATTGATTTTCTTTTACGGCAAGTGCATCAAGATTTAAAAAAAACTATAAAAGAGCTTTTCCACGGCAGCGAATACATCACCTAGCAAAATTACGAAGCCTGAAATAGCATCTTCAATCCTCTAAAATCTCAACCTCGCCTTCATCGATCCCATTTTGCAAGTCCTTGGGAGTCTTCAACAGTGCAGCCTACAGAAACACAGGATCCCAGAATTTCCTTCACAATTCTAGCAAGCTCCTTCGCCATCAACCGTGGCTTCATAACCCTAGCAATCTCAATAACATCATCTAGGGAAATATTTCCACTATGTTTGATATTCTGTGGCTTTTTCCTGTCCTTTCCAATCTCCTGTTCAGATGGGCTTATATTAGTCCCTCATATAGATAGGCATTTCTAGTCAGAGCCTTATAGTTCTGCATGTTCCCAAACATTATGATCCTTTCAATAGTTATGTTGATGGAGGTACAGAGCCAAATTTTGAGATGCCACAAACTACTATGTAAATTAGACACCAGAATAAAAAATAATTGGCATCTAAAAATCCTCCACAACAGTAATAATTCATTTATTAAAGAACCAGAATAATCTTGCAAACCTGATAAATTCTCACATTTTTTACCTTAAGCAAGAAAAATGCTAAATTCTAATTAGAACTCTAGTTGGCAAAGGCTAGATCCCCCATACATGTCTGGATCTAGTGGTTATAATTCTAGTAAAATTATTCTCACCTGGTTAGGGATTTCACCATTGGACTTTGCAAGAATTGCAAAAAATTCTTCATTTGAAACATCCAAACGCTCTGAGTGGGAACAGCTCACTAGAAGACCATTTTCCCTTCTTGCTTGCCTTGAGCTGAGTCCTTGTTCCTGGACATCCTTATTCAGCTCTTTCCAATTCTCTGCCTTGTTGATCCTCATTGACTATCAAAAGAAGAAGATTGCGATTTGAATTGTGTTGATGCATTCCCAATAGCAGGTTTGCTACATTACTTAACCACATGGCTCAGCAGCTCCCCTACACATGCACCAAGTTCTGCCCCGGACCGACCAAACCGATGCCCAAGCTCTTGAATGCCTGAGGAGGCTTCCAATGCCTTTTCTCTCCTTGCACCTCTAGAGGCGTGCTCCATGTTGCCACCAGCTCCTACCCTATCCATTCTGCCATTGAATTTTCTGCATTTAACCCAAGGCCAATGCCACTTTGGCAAAGGCCTGCTTTCACGTTGCAGGCTGTTTTCGCCATCTGGGTGCCGAGATGATAAATCCAGGGCTGTTGGGGGAATGGAAAATGTTCCTGGAGTCCTGATATAACTGCAAAATTCTGGCCCTGCCTCTGCACGCTTCCCAACCCTCCAAAGACCTCTTTATACTTGCAAAATGCAATCCAATCTGCTTGAAACAAGGTGGATTTTTCGATAGAATGGCCAATCCTTTTAAAGTAGTGTTCCTCTCTATGAGCAAATCATCGATAAGGGTAGATCATAGGTAGTGGTAATGAGCAAAAACCTGACATATTTGATTGACGTTCCTAATTCACACAAGCTATGATACAGTAATGGGTTAGGGTAAACTCTGCTCACTCAGACATACCCTTGAATCAAAGTAAACTTACCACAAGGCCCCCATCTATTTCTGCCACACATCTTCCAACAATCAAACAACAATCACCAAGCCAAACCAAAACCCTCCGTTGCAAGAGCAATCCAATTAAACCTGGTTGAAACCAGACCCTTTTATAGAATCGCCAATCATTCTAAAACATCATTTCCACTCTATGATGAAATCACAATTAGTGGTAATGAGAAAAACTCTGACCCAAATTGATTAATGCTCCTGATTCACACAGGCCATGGCACAACAATGTCATTGCGTAAGCTGTGCTCACACATTAAGATTTGTTCACTCACACAAACCCTTAACCTTTAATCAAAGTGAGAAAACCAAAAGCTCCCCATATGTGCTACACATCTTCCAAAGAATCAAACCCAAAAGAATGAGCAAGCCGCAGCCCACCAGAACAATTGGGACTCTGATCGCTGCAACAGACAAGAAACCCACATGCAATTCATCTGCCCACTACCTCAACCTTGGCCTGTTGATTCTACACTGTCAGCTTGATTGTTAGACGCAAACCCTTCCAATCCTTGGCAGTTTCTTTGGCAATGTCCTCATCGACCATCACACACAAACCTTTCAAATTCTCGGATGTGCACACGAACCTTTTCGGGAGAGAGGCCAGGAGGCTGATCTTGGGAGCCAAAGAACAGACTCCCTCCACCTCTCATAGTATAGCCCTTAGTGCAATCAAATCATTTTAAACATGCTCTTTGAGGCTCCTTCGGCGTTTCGAGCTAGGCTTCTTTCTTGTGCGAGTCCAGGTGTGGGGGCTTGGCTGTCAGCTCGGCTTGCTATTTCTTCCTTTCGGTTGTTTTCGGCCATCTTCACCACTGCTCTTCGTCTTCGCTTGAGGCTATCTCATCCTTCGGTCTTGGGTCTCTCAAGGTGTGTTTGTGGTCACCCTATTGATGCTCTTGCTATCCACCTCCTCCGTTGTCCTTCTAGAGTGAGCGCACAGCTACGCATGATGTTGTCAGAGATGAAGCGGCCGCTAGAGCCAGAGATGGAGTATTCCATGTCCTCAGAGAGCAGTCTCATGTCCTTCCTTCTACCGCATCCCCCTCTTCCCGTAGGCATGTTGACATTGTCCTCTCTCGAGATGGGCTTCGTACTTTGGCACATGTTGTTGTTGCTGATCCCACGCGTGGTGACCTACTGCCTCGCTCTACCTTCACACCAAGAGAAGCGGCAGACGTGGCAGCACAAGAGAAGGAAAAAAACTACTCTGACAGGCACCCTACTGATGCTTTCATCCCCCTGACAATTGAGACTTATGGCATCTTGCATCGACGCTTTGAGGATTTTCTTCGCATGTGTTCTCATCAGTGGCAGAGCGTCAATGTATTCTCCTGGCTTCTTTCCAACAACGTATTTCCATTGCCCTGCAACGTGCTCAGGCCCTATCAATCCTGCAACGGACGACGGTGGCTGGGTCTGCTACATCTCATCTCCCTTCATTAGCCGACTCACACCTCTTTACTTTTTGGATCTGTTGCAATCAGTTGGCAGACTCCCACTAACATCATCATAGTTTTTGCACCTTTATATTTAAAGGTGTATTCGATTGGCCTTGTAGAAGGCTTTGAACTCGGTGGAGATAAATACCCCCCCCCCCCCCCCTCCCCCCCCCCCTGCATCAGAGCGTAGAGCTTTAATTCTTCTCTAGGTCGATTTTTCTGATGATGCCTTGAACTGCATGAAGAACTTGAGAGTCTCAGATTTGTTCTTCAAGAAATATGTTGCAATCCTCCGAGAGAAGTCATCAATGATAGTCAGCAAATAGACAGCACCCCCTGTGGAAATAGTCTGCATAGGACCACAAATGTCCATGTGTACAAGATCTAACGAACCTTTAGAAAAGCGAACTATATCGGAAGTGATTGGAGTTCTAGCATGCTTGCTGGAAATACAGCTTTTACATGAAGAATTCGATTTGCTAATAAAGGGTAGATCTTGTACTGAATTCTGTTTCGACATTTGTTAAATACAACTGGAATTTATATTTACAAGTGTCTTCAAAAATATCTTACAAGCATTGAATGTTGTTTACGCCAGTCTTTGTATATGTACAAAGTGGGTAACCGCCCTTGGGATATTTAACGGTCCAACTATGTTTTAGGGTTGATGATAAGTTGGCGACGTCTGTCTGCCATTGTTGGAAAAACTCGAAAAACGCGAAGGTGCCCTTGAACAAAGAAAGCATGTAAATTGCGAAGGTGCGAAAATCTCAAAGGTGCCTTTAAAGCGAAGGTAGAGTAATGCGGAAAAACCTGATAGTGCCTTTAAAATGAAATTTGGTCACAGTGTCGCATTTTTTCCGAAGGTGCAAGAATGCAAAAAAATCCGACTAATGTTTTTTTGCGACAATGTTGCTTTTTTCCGAAGGTGCGAAAAAGGCGACAGTGCCTTAAAACGAAAATGTTTAAAGGAAAAAAAAAAAGTTTGAAAAAATGCGAAGGTTCGAAATATGTTGTCGGCCTTCTGCTGTTCTCAGGATGCTCATTACTTGAGCGATTTGTTAAGTTTGAGCATACTAAATCTAACATAATCGCCCTTGTAAGTCATGTCCATCCAATGACTCAAGTCCAATCTGGGATAGTTGTCCCCTGATGATCATCCCATGTCATCTTACAGTCCATCCCTATCAGGTATCCCATGTCATCCTCGATCTCGAAGATCTGAACATCTATCCTGTAGTGCCCACCTGTATTCCCCCAAGCTGTTCTTGTGAATGATTCCAAACCATTCCTTGAGAATACACTGAGATGTGAACTCCAAAGCCACCATCAAGTCCCTCACATGACTGTGCATGCCAATATCCTTCCAAGTGAACCTATGAGATCTTCCATGGCCCAAACCAAACGATCTGCACCTTGTTATCACTGGAATATGCATCTCTGATCAATACTGATATGAGAAATTGACTTGACTTACCCATAATAGGCCGTTGAAGTGTATCTCCTTGATGACAAGCCTGATATACTGCTCCACAGCTACTTTGACTTGATCAAAATTGACTTACCAATTGCAAAACCACAAAATCATCACACTTACTACTCTCCAAGAGTCTCCAAAGTGTGATTACTGACCCGTTCTTCATCTCCTACATGTCCCACACATAGCTCGTCCAATGCAAGTCCGCTATCTTGCCCAATGGCTTTCAACTGGCACCACCTCGCACTTCAATCACCCGTGACTGCACAAATGTGTGTACCTCCAAGCTAGCCCATATTTCTCTCTAAACAAAAAATTTCCAAGCTACAGATGCGTGTGCCAATGCAGCTATCACCTGACTCGACAATGCCACTGCCGATCATACATGTGAGAGCGTTCCTCCAAAATGCCACTTGATGTTGGTTGGTTCAAACCCTAAGAGTCGAACTTGATCACAAGAATTTTTCACTTCTAACTGGCATACCATGCCTACCTCTCAGCTGTGATTGCTTGCCCTCTCAAAATTGTCGCCAATGATGAGTAATCACGCCGCCAAACTGCACTTCCGTCGTCAAAACTAGCTTTCTCCACACAATTCCACTATCATTCGCCCCCATACCACATTTACCGCTTCCAAACACCCTATTATTCTATCAAAAATAAGCAATAATGATTTAGAAGTGATTATGCCTCATTGTACTGCCATGTAGCAGGTTTCACTAGCCAAAAATTGTCCCAAATTTGGTCGTACGGTATCCAAATGGCAAATGTAGCCCATCACTAGGTCACCTCCACTCCGCTCGATAGAATGGTGATGAAAACCCTCACATTAGAGGAGTCTTCGATTCTAAAAGGGCCGCATAAGAAATCGTGCCTTAGTAAGAGAATGTTAGAGAGAGAATGATGAAATGACTGGAATTTTTTCTCGTTTTCTTAGTTTCCAATGATGCCCGCCATCTAAGTTGTGTGGCTGGCTCAGTTTTTGAAGTATATTAATAGTGCGCATGAAACAAAGCACGCTGCCAAGAAACAAAGCACACGCCACAAGCGGGAGAAAATTCCCTTTAGAATTATGAAGCCACCATCAATGATTTTTCCAAACCACCGAAACTGCAAGATTTTCCGTGAATTCTCCCCGGAATTCACCTACGACGATCGTTCTGATCTTCTCTGAAGCTCCGATCGAAGGAACTTTGCTGTCTCTTGCCATCCGGATTGCCGATACCCTGTATGGAGTCTCTCTCCTTAGACACTTTTCGTGCCGTTATTCTTGGTGAAAGACACTATCCCGTAGCTCCACCGGATCGTGCATACCTGCAACACCCTACCGCTCTGATACCAAGTTAAAATTCTGATAGAATCTAGTGCATTATGCAGATCACATCAATCAATCACCATAGCCGCTCCTAACAAGCTCTCAAAGATGGCACAACTAGTAGGGTAAGCCTTAGAGGATGAGATTTAGTCTACGGTTTTATCTTTTAGGTTAAGCCATCATTTATTAGAAACTAAGGAGAGAAAAGAGAGAAGAGTGGATCTTACCCTCAGGATACTTACCATGCCCATTATCCTCTTCCCATTCTCTTGCTCAAGCTAGTTGGAGAAGCCATAGCATAGACTAGTTGGGAGACTGCCATAGTCATGCTAGATGGAGCCATAGCCAACGGAGGATGCGAAACGTACAACATTAGGTCATTATTGACTTAATCAAATTTGCAAGGCATTTATAATCCTTGCAAACTTTATGTGGGATAGGGTTGTCAATGCCCAGTCATATTATGACAAGAACTTAATCAACAACATTATATAGATGGTTTTGAGCATCAATAAACATTTAAAATCATTTGATTCAAATTGTGATTTTCTTTAGACACCAAGCATATTGAGATTTGACAATATAGGGGAAAAAAAAACATTGGCCAAATCCATTTAGGAGTGGTGAATGAAAGTGAGAGCAAGGTGCACATGGGGTTTAGGCTGTTTTTGAAGCTCTCTCTCTCTCTCTCTCTCTCTCTCTCTCTCTCTCTCTCTCTCTCTCTCTCTCTCTCTCTCTCTCTCTCTCTCTCTCTCTCTCTCATTCTAACTCCCTTTGCTTGTCATTTTTCATGGTATAGTATCATCTCTCTAACTCTTGCTTGGCTTCATGGACACCACAATGATGTGAATCTAAAAAGACATGTCATTTTTACAGGAGTGTTCTTTTTGTAGACTTTTTGTTGGATTTAGTATTTGTTTGGCAAAATTAATTGGAAAGTTCACTCACTCGCTTTGATGGAGAGACATGATGAAGTTGATGATTCCTTGGGTATGTCCACTGAAGGAAATGAAGGGGGTGGGTTGCAACATCCACCTTTGAAACAAACGTCTTTTCGTACCAATGAAAATCAAAGCAATGCTATAAGCGGGTCAGTGGTAGCATTTAGAGATAAGGAGTTGCACAACTATCTTGCTCAACCAAGTAAAATAAAAATCGGACGTGAATATACAATGCCTTCATTTTTTCACCCAAAAATCAAAGAACTAAAAAAAAAAAGCTCGTTGCCAACACCAGTTCCATCCACAGTATGTTTAAGTAAATACCAAGCCTTGAAACGAAAGTGTGAAAAGTTGAATGAAAGGACTATGACAGAGAGAGACAAGGCCAACCAAGTAATAGCAAAATTGGAAGCGAGATTGTGGGCCTTGGAAGCTGTGAAGGAGGATATTCATGTCACAATTTCACAGAAGGAGATCTATAGGGACAATTTTCACAATGCTCGTCAAGAGCTAGAAAAATAGAGGGACATACTTCGAGTGCAAGGTGAGGAGATTAAACTACTGCGGGACTTCATTTTATACGTGCCACCCTTGTTGGCACCTGTCAAAGACATTAAGTATCGTGAGAGAGTGCTATTTCCACAACAGAGTAGCCACATGTTCAGATGGCCATTAATTGAAGGGGATTTTTCAAGTGTCAATACAACTTGTCAAGACCTTATCAATTTTTATGAGCAGTCAAGGGGATCACCCCACGAGCTAGTGAGGTTGGCTGGATTCTATGCCAAATATCTTCAAATTTGGTTTTGCCGGGTGATAGGTGTACTTAACAAGCCCAAGGTGGAAAATGATTAGTTCAGCCCAAACTTGCCAATGCCAAAGGGGCTGGACTTGTTGTTATATCTCAAGGTTCGGGATGCATCTTCTTTGGAGCGAAAAGTCTTTGGGAAGATGGCGAAGCACAAGTTCATTGAGGGAGTGGACCAAAGCTTTCATGATGTCTCAAAATGGTTTTTGGTGAAGATGGATGCATGTCGAGAAGCTAATCCCAATCCATTCAAAAAAATAAAATGATTGGCTTTTCGAGATTTTTTCCATTTGCTTTCACTTTTTTTTATAAAAAACAGATAAACTTTTCAAATGGGGAATGGTCCACTTATTACTATATCTCGTTTATTTGCCATGAGTTACAATATAACTATGTTGTATTGGAGAGTGGAATGTATTGAAAACAAATGATGTTCACTTATTAGTATATCTCGTTTATTTGCCATGACTTGCAGTATAACTATGTTGTATTGGAGAGTGGAATGTATTGAAAACAAATGATGTCAATAATTCAGCAAGTTTATGTTTTTTTATTCATATCATGTGTTGTTGTGGGTTGCATTATAGCTATGTGGTTCAAGCCCAAGAGAGAGAGAGAGAGAGAGAGAGAGAGAGAGAGAGAGAGAGAGAGAGAGAGAGAGAGAGAGAGAGAGAGAGAGAGAGAGAGAGAGAGAGAGAGATTGTCCATATTAGAGCCTACCAAATTTTTTCTCTCCAATGCATTGGTTCCATTTAGTATGTACTTTTGTATAGAGACTTAGGCCTTTTGCCCAAGTAAAATAGTTTGTCATTCTTTTGAAATTTATTTAAAATTAATTTTAATGTCCCTAACTACATAACAACCTTATCAGAGTGGTCTTTAGGTAATTTGATGTGGGGTGTATCGTGTGTAGCATCTTAATAACATTTCTTTATTCAAATTTAACAAACAAACCTTGTTTGAAAAAAAGTTGTGCCTTGGACAGATGCCTTGAGCTCGGATTGGAGGAGTTTGAATTTGGAGGCTCAACAACTGCAAAGTACTCAAAAGGTATTGTGGTTATTGAACAAAAAAGGTCACATGTTATTTCATCTAGCTAAAAATGGGCCATGAACTTTATTCTTGATTTTAATATAAGCTCATGTAATAGGTCATTTATTATCAACCATATGACCTTGAATACAAGGAGGACAACAAGAGGCCCTTTATGCTTGTCTTGCAAGATTTATGGATGTTGGGTATTGCTAGACGTTTTTCCCAAAATAGTGCATGGGCTATTGACTCAACATTTAAGACAAACCAATTTAACTTTCCCTTGTTTGGAGCTGTTGTTCCAAATCAAGTTGGCCATGCGATGCCAATATGGTTCATGGTATGTTCAGACGATAAAGGACAACACCATCAAGGCATTGCATTGAGACTAACATTCCAAGCGGTATTCAATAGACTTGGATTTACAAAACCCCGTGCAATTGTCATAGACAAGTCCATAACAAAACTACAAGCCATAATAGAAATTGTTACAAATGACAGGGCGTGTCAGACCATAGAAGGAGAAGAGCTCAAACAATTGGCATGCAATATCCTTCTATGCACATTTCACGCCAAAAAGGCATGCGTAGAGACTCTGTTGCCAAGTCCCACTAGATGAAAGAAATGTTCTCTACAAAGGCATGTGTGACTTGTTGCAGTCTAATTCAGAAGAAGAGTTTGATGGACTAGTGCAAGCATTTGACCATAAGTATGCATGTTTGCTTGATGTGCTGCAATATGTCCATAAGGGATGGACTGGAAGAGAGGTTGTGTGGAGGCAAATGTGGCCAAAATGGGGACGACTATTTCCACTTGGAGAAGTGGATACAACCAATCTAATTGAGAGGACATGGCACCACCTCAAGTATAGTGTCCTTGGGGGAAAGGTAAATCATAAGGTTACGGATCTCATAAAATGTTTAGTTGGGTCATCTGTCACGGGCGCACATCGTGGTGGAACACTCGTGGAGCATTACAAATTAAAACAACTAATTGGTTTGTTGCATCATCTAATCCACATTTAATATATCAATTTCCTATCTTTTCTCAGTACCTCCAAGATATGGATACTCATTATAAACATGTGTGTGGGTTGCAGATGACTCAAAATACTTTTCAAAGAGAATTTTGTCAAATTCTCAGAGGCTGCAAAATCTAGCAGGAATTCAAATCCTTGAGCAATACTACCATGACAAAAGTAGGCTCAATGTACTTGACGAAGGCAACTTGATTTTTAGTGTAAGAAGTGAAGCAAGTGTTGAGAATTGGTATGTAGTGGACATCGCAAAAGAAACATGCTCGGTGCAAAAGAATGTACACCAAAAAAGATATCACCAATTCAAGGAAACTGCACACCCCACATTCTAAAAGACCACTAAAAACTACAAAATTTAAGCGAGTGGTAGCCAAAAAGCGAACATGTATACGCATCCCAAAGTTACATAGGATTGTTTGTGAGAATTGTCAAGTGTATAGCCTTTTTGTCGGGGGCTTGGACACCATCTCATCCAAAAACTGTAGCTCGATTATGACAAGGGAGACAGAAAAGAGCAAGAGGGCATGCACCCCTACGGAGAGACAACAAAGACAGACAACCAGAGGGCAACAAAGGACCAAACTAACAGAGATATTCATATGAGGTGGATAACAGAGATGATCATATTGAAGTGGATACAATAAAAACTACATCCTCCACTTGTGAGTTCATGTCTATGAATACAAATAATGAAATGACAAAAACAATATTTAAACAATGGATATAGAACATGAAGTAGACCTAGTGAACAATACAACCCAAACCTCTGACTTTGCATTTATGGAAATGGATGTTGGCTGTGTGAACACAAATAGTGAAAGCCCTATGCTTGATGTAGTGATCTACAAGGTTTTAGTTTCATTTTAGAATTTAATCTTTCACTAGGTTCTAAAAGGAAAGCACCAATTGTTCCCATTCCGCTAATGAGATTCTACAAAACAAATGCACAAAAAATTGGTTTGATTTGATCCTAGAAACTCACAAAGGTCTCTCTTGTAGTGATCCTCTCAAATTTGGTTTCTAGCCCACTCAATGGACTTCTAACCACGGTTCTAACACTTCCTCACAACGATGAAATGAAGATGAGATGAGATCCCATCAAACTACAATCAAATCAAGTCAATTTTTACTATTTTGGGACAAAAAATGGCTAAAAACTTGCACCTTCTTCTTGATGGTTTTTCAAGACCTATTAAACACTTTAAGAGGGCTTGATCCCAACCTTAAGTAATTAGATTTAATGATACAAAGTCAAATCCAATCAATGGCATGCAATCATTGATGTTTTTTTAGATCCAGCACCAAAAAACTCATCAAGATCAATCACTATGAATTTTTATGGATCTAATTAAAAATGGAAATTATTTCTAGGTACAGACCTGTCCACACATGTGAACAGTACGAATTCTAACCATGATCTAATTTTATCCTCAAGTTTCCACTCTTACATCCGATTTCTAGTAGGCCTTCCAATACTGGCTTTTTGAATCAAAACTTGCTAATTTTGGATTGTACACAAGATTAATGATTGCCACTTGTTGGTACCATCACTATGGGTTGCCACTCCACAGTACCTTGATGATTCCAAATCTCTACAATTACTCCATGAAGCACTGCATAAACTTTTCAAGATGCGCCTATTAGTTGTGCATGCACTTGCCACTAAAAGTGCATGTCGCAAAGCGTGGCATGATTGTCGACTACACAAGAAGGATCTTCGGGCCGGAGATCTAGTCCTCCTATATAAAACCATGGCGATCAAGGGGAAATTGACGTTCATAGGTGAAGGTCCATCCTACATTAAGGAGATTCTCAACCATTGAGTCACGACACTTCAGTAGTTGGATGGGACCCCATTCGATACACCCATCAATGGTAGCCGCTTACATAAGTATTGGCCACCTCAGTGATGCAAACAAAGTAGGATAACGACTTGTGGATGGTACACAATCAGAACTCGACACTATCACAAGTAATAATTGTAGCAAGATTGGAATAGAAGGCACCACCAATAAGCCATAAGATGAAACCAAAGCATAGCAAGGCATCATCAGAATGCAGGTACCAACTGATGGTACCCATCAAATTTGACATAATTAAGTCTAATCAAGTGAAATAAGAGAGAAAAATCACTTAAGATGATGAATTGGCCACCAAACCATTATAAGAACTCTCACAGAGCTTTCCATAACCTTTTCTTACCCCCTCTAGTAAGCTCGACAAAAGTTATTTGTGAAGGAACAGTCAAAAAATGGGCCTTGCAAGAATTCAGCCAGAGACAAACTTCATAACTCTCGTAGGACCCCAAAATCATTAAACCAACCTTTGCAAGTAGCATAATTGGAATCAAAGCAGTCGAATTGACTTGCCTATACGGTTGGTTTTCTGAAAAATATTGTTAGTGGAAAAGAGTGAGGTAGTGTTAAAGTGGGAAAACTACCAAATATTCAACTAGATGAAAGTTAGAGCTCTATCCTAGTGTTGTAACCCTTTTTGATAGGCGGGGAGGGACTGCTCACCATGAAGTGTTGGAAGTAGGATGAGAGGACGCGAACGAAGGAAGAGAGAAGAAAATAATTGTAAAGTCTAACAGACTTCTAACGATGTAGAACCTATCAAAGTAAATGATAATCAAGATGTTAAAGCTGAAATTGGGAGATATGAGGATTCTAAATCTCACATAAAATAGGTGGTTTTCAACTAGTACCAACAACCACAAGTGCCATAAAGTCAGAGCCTTCAAGGCCCTCTACGAGGATAAATTAGCTTTCTAGATGCTTTGAATACAACTGCTTAGTTGAAGTATTTCATAGATGTGGATAAAGAGAAATTGTTGAACACAACTAGAAAACTCTGTGTTTATCCACGCAAAGTATCCACGCGAGACCCGACACTTAGTCGATTTTCCAAAATTTTGTTTGCGTGGAACATCCACGCGTGGATTATCCATGCCAAAAAAAATTTGAACACGCCTCCGGCCAGTCCACCGG
This sequence comes from Diphasiastrum complanatum, assembly GCA_029204225.1. Lineage (NCBI taxonomy): Eukaryota > Viridiplantae > Streptophyta > Lycopodiopsida > Lycopodiales > Lycopodiaceae > Diphasiastrum > Diphasiastrum complanatum. The sequence goes on along the minus strand of CM055112.1, from coordinate 38,729,460 downwards.
TGCTTTTCTGACACGGCGCCGAAAAATTTATGCGCGTGGATTATCCATGCAAAATTGAATTTTAAAAATTCCGGCAACTGTTTGGGAGGGAAGGTTGGCAGCACCGGAAAGCAGTTTTTGCGTGGATAATCCATGCGTGGATTATCCACACAAATTTCAGTTTGTTCATTGGACCGGATCGGAAGTTAAAGATATCCACGCGTGGATATCTTCTGCGTGGATTATCCACGCATTTTTGTTTTTTTGTTTTTTGCATGTTGATAATGACATGAAATTAGTTAAATAAATATATTTCTAAAGTGAATTATATTTTGATTAGGTTATATTTTTTTTTTCTAAAGTGAAATATATTATGATGAGGCCTAGGTTTTTTTTTTTTTTTTTGCATGTTCATGATGAAATGGAATTAGTTAAATAAATATTTTTCTAAAGTGAATTATACTGATTGAGATTTTTTATGAGGTCGGCCACCTACTTTTATAAGACAGTTGACTCGAGGGTAATTATGCATGATCTAAGGCTGTGATAGCCAGGGGTTTAGGGTCTACCCTAATGGCACTCTACCTAATCTTATATTTGAGATCATTTGATATGGATTGAGAGCTCATTTTGTACATACTTCGAGAGATTATCAAGAGATGGTGATTTTGGCAAGTTTGCTCTTTAATGAGAAATTGATGAATGATGAATGTGATATTTTTTGTGTCTAATGAATAGATATGAATCTGAACAAAGTATTATACTTTCCACGTGTGTGAAAAGATGTGAAGATCAATTATTTCTAGTTTTATTGTGGTATTCAAAAGCTCTTGCCAATTAGATGCAAAATAGGTTGAATTGTGTGCTAGTTTTCTATCTATTAGATATAAGTGAAACATTTGATGCTTTTTCAAGGTCTTAGTATCCAAATGAGATTTATAACCTTTGATTTTAACATGGTAGCAGAGCCCAAATGCAACCATCAAGGCTCAAATTCAAGGCAAGGGAGATCTCATTGGTGAGCTTATTGAGATTTTTTATGGACTCAAGAAGGTTGGATTTATTAGGTTTGATACTCATCTTCACCTTCATGTTGGATGGAAAGTTTGGAATCTATCTTTTCATTTATGATGGTGGCATTGTCTTCACTAACCTTTGTGAAAGATCGAGATCAAGCATTGATGAAATCTTGTTGGATCTAGATCATATGTTTAAGAGGGAGTTTTTCCAGAGGTTTAGGTATGAAGATATTCATATCTTTGATATCTTTGATGTTCAAGAGAAAGGTAAAGCAAGTGGAAGTGACTCACTTTGCTTTACTCACATGTTTTGGAGAATCTTCTTGTGTAGATGATGCTATGCAAGTAGATGGATGTCTTCATGACTTTCTAGCAAGTAATGGATCTGAAAAACAAAGATTTTTCAAGGACTTTGATGGTCAAGAGGAAGATCAAGAGGTTGGTCTCAAAGGGCTTCAACAACACAAAAGGAAAAGTGGCAATTTGGAGCTAGTCAAGAGCATCAAAGGAGGGTCATTTGGCAAAGATGTTTTGCATATGTTTTTGTAGGTGTATGAAGACTCAACTAAGGTAAAAGGAGTAGCAAGGAAGTGTTATTAAAGTTTACTTTATTTTTTCTATCTCATGTTTGAGCAATTTCATGTGGATGTGTGCAAATTGTCAAGTCTTCATGTTCTAGTCACATCTTGACATGTAAAATTGATGTAAGAAATAGTGAAGCATCCAATTTGGACACTATTCTCTATATCAATTATGGAAACTACTTTAGAACGTTACAAAGGAGGTCTATACTTAGGATGGAGATCATTCTAAAGTTATATCAAAGTACTATGGTCAAAACTATGCCAAAACTAGTTGAAGAGGGAGTGTGAAAGATTTCAACTAGTTTAGTCTAGTTTAGTCATATTTTGGTTAATTGTCAATATTAGGCCAATATGCATTTTAGACTTAGAGATAAACTTTATGAAAGTTATTTTTAGTCAAAGTTCATTTGAATTACCACTTTTGGAAAGTGTGAAAAAGTTATTAGGTCGAATTTGGACACATTCAAATTTGAATGTTAGATGCATTGAATCTAGTCATATTGTTGATAGGGTTTTAGGTCTAGAAAGTCCTTGGAGGGAAACCAAAGTTCAAATGAGGCAAGTTCTCTTGGGTTCATCTATCCATTGGTGCACTATCTTGATGATATCTTGCAATCTTGTGTGTAGAATGCTCATATTTTGTTATTTTTGGATCCACACATGGGAAGTACAGTAGGGTACTGTTATTGTATGGATAGAAACTTCATTTTATCATATATTTGATGTTTAATCAAGTTCTTATTGAGTTTGCATCTCTTTTATTGAGTAGATGCTGATTTTTCTACATTGGCAATGTTGTATGTTGTGTTGTCTTTCTAGCCAAAGATTAAGGGACACATTTTGGATCTTAATGATCTGAAATTCTTCACACTTCTCGCTCTGTGGTCGAATAGTTCATTTCTGAGTCACTGAGTTGTCGGCTGACAAATTGAATTAAAAAGTCATTTTTGCATTCTCCTAGATGGATCAAGGCTGCTCCCATTGCATACTTTAATGCATCAGTATGCACATAAACTCTATGGTCCAATTGGGCGGTCGTAATATTGGCAGTGAGACCAATGCATCCTTAAGCTTTTGGAAAGCTTGTAGGGCTTCTTCCTCTATCCAATTTGGTTTCATCGTGAGCTTGTAGATTCAATGTCTTGCTAACTCCGCAAAATCCTTTTATGCCAAACCTCTTGAATAGGTATTTGCTCTCTTGCAACACATCCAACTTGTTTAGCAATAACACAAGCATCTAGTTTGAACAACTTCCCTTGCATTTTACCTTTTCCAATCAAGACATCCTTCCTTTTGATCATACAAGCATCTCTATCAAACTCAATCTTGAGGCCTTTACTTAGCATTTGACTCACACTAAGCAAATTCTTGGTAATAGATGAAAACAAGACATCCTCCAAATGAACATTCCTATTTGTAAAGAGAGAAATAGGAACTGTGCCAATCCCTTTGATTGCACACTCACCATCATTGGTCATGTAAAACACCCTCTTGTCATCTCCATATGCCAACAAAGAAGTGAAGTACTCTTTTGTGAAAAGTCATGTGTGAACTTGCTCCACTATCAATCCACCATGGATCTAGATCTCCATCATTAGCAAACATATATGAAGACATCACAGAATCATCATCATTTTCATCTTGAACATCCAAACCATCCTCGTCAAGAGTAAAATTACCTTGCTTGTCTCCTTGATCTCTCTTCTTCTTGTAGCACTCACTTGCAAAGTGTCCTTTGATGCCACAATAGAAGCACTTGAGCTTTAATCTATCTAATTTTTTTTTTCCATTTGAAGAAACATCCACTTGATCTTGCCCTTTAGACCACTTTTTCTTTTGCCCTTGAATTTTCCCTTTGTGAACATAGTCTCCTCTTGAAGTGTCGATGTAGATCGACCTCTTGCTGGAAGCCTATATTCTTCATTGATCAAGATCTCTTGAAGATCAATCAAACTTGGCAAAGTCTTTTGAATAGCAATACTTTGAACAATGTTAGCATGAGCATCCAACAATTGATTAAGAATAACTTGAACAAACTCTCTTTCCTTAATGCTCTCATCAATGCAAGCCAACTCATCATTCAATGCCTTTACTCTCAAAATAAAAGTATTTGAAATTTCTTCACTCTTTTGCAAACAAGAAAAGATTTGCCTTCTTAGAGTCAACACTCTAGAAGTAGACTTGGATTCATAAAGCTTCTTCAATGAATCCCAAGCATCCTTAGATGAAGTACTCTTACCAACCTCCTTGAGAAGCTCATTGGTAACATTCATCTTGATCATGTGTAGAGCCCTTTTGGCCCTCTTATCATATCTCATTTCATCTTGTTGTGTTGTTGGTCTCTCCTCCAAACCTACAACAATATCCAAACATCATTCATCTCCATCCTCACCTTCCACAATGAATTTTGAGGTAAGCCTATCATTGGCTTCCAACATCTCTCCACTTGATGTAGCCATGTAGCAATGACCTGATCTTCTCTTCCAACATGTTTCAATGCACAAAGCATTACTTTGAACAACAACAAATGTTTTCAAAGAGAAATCACAAATATTTGAAACTACTCAATTCTCTTCCAACACTTATACCAAGCAAATCAACATATAGAATCATGAAATCTTGATTAACCTATGATCTATCCTCAATGTAATGACTCTTGCCACTTCCTAAGATTGAAACACACTCAAATGAAGTTCAAAAAGCTCACTATCTAGAGATCCAATCAAAATTAGGGTTTTGGCAAAATCACAAAAAATTGAATATTTCAATATCTACATGCAAATGTTGAAAATTTGATATGCAATCTATTAGACACCACTTAGGCTGATCCAATGATTCAAAATTTGGCCAAATTTAGTATGTGAATTGAAAAATTGAAATTGATCAAGTTTATAAACCTATATAGGATTTTGATCTACAAAAGATCCAATCTACAAATGCAAGAAACTCGATTTTGGTGTAGAATCCTCTCTAGCATGCTCTAGCCTTGATATCTTCACCAAATCATTGATAAATATGATTTTTGTGAGAAATTGGCAAAAATCTAGCTTGGTATTTTTTTATGATAGAAGTTTGTAAGTGAATCTCACATGTGTGGAGGATGTTCCCACGTGTGGATAATTGTAAAGTAAATCAAAATGTTTGATATAGGGGTCTCATAGAATTTCATAGTCAAGCATTTAGGTGTAGGATGTTGATAGGGTCAAATTTGGCATAGATGGCAAATTATCCATTTCCACTTGTAATGCCAATATTGAGCCAAAATAAAGCCAAACTTGTGCCAATTAGAGTGTAGACAAGTGTCATGCTTTTGTTTGATGAAGCTTAAGAGGTCCAATAGGATTTAGAGGTGGAACCTTCTGAGGTCGAATAGAAAATTGAGGTGTGCTTGAATATAGTCCAATAGAATTTAGAGGTGCATGGATCAATGGTCCAATAGGATTAAGAGGTGGCAAAGTGTGATCCAATCATAGTTAAGCATAGTGGTAGCTCATGAATCTATTAGTATCATTGTACTCCTCCTTTTGGATCTAATTGATTTTGAGATTGAGTGGATTTTGAGTGTCATTGAATTTCTAGCTTTCTCTCTCTACCCGAGAGCTCATGATGGTTTTTCTCTCTCTACCCGAGGAGAGCAGCTTGTTTTTACTTAGAATACTTTTGGAACACTTCCCACACGTGTGAGTGAGAGTTGGAAGTGATTGAATGCATGTAGTAGTGTGTTTTTGCCATAGAATCAAAGATAGATCTTGAATCTCAATCTAGTCTTGATCTTGGTGCATCTACACACCTTAGGAGATCACAAGTACATGTAGTGGACAATCCACACGTGTGAAATTCAACATGGTATCAGAGCCTACCTAAGGTTACCATGCATTTTGATCCATTTGAGTGAAAACTATTCATCAATCTTGAGCTAGAAATTGTCAAGGCCCATTTTCCTAGCTATCTTGTTCAATTTTGGATCAAAAGAGATCAAAAGGACATTGATTGGGTCTGAACTAGTACTGTACGGAATCAGGTGCTCAGACACGTGTGAGGAACATCCAATTTCAGTTTGGGAGTTCTCTTTCATGTTTGATCCAAAAATCTTGCTAGATAGCTTGTTTTGAAGCTATTTTTGTCTAGTTTCTGATGCAATCAGTTTCATTCCATTTGGTTGAGCCAATCAAAAGTTATAAGCTTTTGAAGAGGGTTAGGTAGGGCACCTAGACCTGGGTGGACACATTTGGTTTGGTCAAGAGATTGCTTGTTTGATCCAAAATCACAGTTGAATGCTTACCAATCTCATCTATATGTGATCTAGGCACTGTTTTGAGATCTTAGCCATTTTGTTTCATGCAATATCATTGTATTTGAGTCAAATTTGGTTTCTTAGTGTTTTCTACACGTGCTAAGAGTGTTTGATCCTAACTTTGCCCATACTCCATCATTTGATGTGAGGTAGATATAGTTTTGGAGAGATTGAGATAGCTAGTGAGAATCATCTCACAATTTGTTGCAAGATCTTGCATAGGAGATGGTAGCACACCATTATTGGATCCTATAGTGAGAGAAAAGCAACATTTTTTGTTCATCACTTTTATTTATGTCCACTTTACATGACTTCAATGAGTTCATACTTGTTGCAACCAAGTGAGAGATTGTCTACTTCCAATTATTCAATATGGAAGTTGAGGATGGAGTCCATCTTGATACTCCAAGATGTGATGGACATTGTACTTGGGATTGAGGAGGAGCCTCAAGTCCTTCAAGAAGTACAAAAATACAAGAAGAGAGCTAGGATGGCTCTCCACTACATTAAGATGAATGTCTCTAATGAGATATTGAAGGAGATTGGTGATTGTTCTACATCCAAGGAAGCTTGGGATTGTCTCAAGTCCATCTATGAGGCTAAGAACACCTCTATGCTCCTCACTCTTAGAAATCAAATATTCCAAAGTAGTCAAAAGAGTGATGAGAGTGCATCTAATTATGTTTTGAGAGTCAAGGATATTCATAGAGAGCTTGCATGTATTGGTGACTCAATCAATCAAAGTGAGCTAGTCCAAGTCATTTTCAATGGCTTGAGAGATGAATATGACAACCTTGTCCAATCCTATGCCATTAAGGAGGAGCTACCAAGTTTGGAGGCCCTTCAAAGTGTGCTTATTTCTGAAGAATCAAGACAAGAGTACAAACTCTTGAGGATGGACAAGCTATCACTCAATCATGATGATGGCAAAGTTCTATTTGCCAAGCACAAAGAGAGGAGTAAGAAGCAACACCATCACTTCTCTAATGACAAAGCTAAAGACCAAGATGGAGAGGAGGAGGAGGATACCTCTCATGCTTCTAATTCAAATCTCAAGAAGAAGATGATCAAGTGCTTTTATTGTGGCAAGAAAGGCCATTATGCCACCAATTGCTTCAAGAAGAAAAATCAACTCAATCAAGCCAACATCACCAATGAGAAAGAAGACTATATTGCAAGTGATGGAGAAGGCTCTCTTATGGCATCAAGCTTCTCCTCTTCCACCTTCAACAAGGATGACTCATGGTATATTGATAGTGGAGCATCTTCACATATGTGTGGCTCCAAGCACTTTTTTTCATCTATTATGCCTTATGATGGAGTCAAGAAGACCATATACTTTGCAAGTAAGCATGAGTGCAATATTGAAGGAGTAGGGATTATTCCCTTGAAGCTTGCATCTTCTAAAGATCTCTTTCTCAACAATGTTCTTTTTGTCCCAAAGCTTACAAAGAACATCTTAAGTGTTGGCCAACTTCTTGATAGTGGCTTTGATGTCAATTTCAATATTGACAATTGTGTGATTAAGAAGGATGGTGAGATCCTTGCATATGGATCAAGATTTGAAGGCATCTACAAATTGGATCCAAGTGAGAGTGCAAACTCTCTTGATGTTTCTTATATTTCCAATATTTCAAAGGAGGAGGATTACACAAGATGCACATATCTTCTCTCTTCAAGTATTATGGTGTATGATTATTCCTTATTATTCAAAGCATATGTTGAGAAGAAATTCTCATTGAAGATCAAAGCTTTGAGGAGTATTGGAGCTCTTGAAGGAATAGCACCATATGAAGTTTTATTCAAGATGAAGCCTAAGGTTGATCACCTTAGTGAACTTGGTAGTGCTTGCTTTGCACATATTCCCTTGGAAACAAGAAGGAAGGATGATCCAAGCTCATGGATCATGATTGGATATTCATCCATCAAGGAGGCCTTTAGTGTCTTTACACTCTCTATTTCAAATGTGATCGTGAATAGAGATGTCATATTGCATGAAGATTCAATCTTGGAAGTGGCCGAGATCAAGGCTTCTAAAGAAGCATCACAAGTTATCCTTCTTAAAGGTATTCGAGTTATGATGGGGCCAATGTGTGAGGAGGAGTTTCTTCTTCATATGATTTCAAGAAGATCTTCAAGATGCATGGCCGAGTCTTTATGGCTCACCATACATGGCAAAGAGGGGCATCTTTCATGTTGTATCTACTACAACACATTCATATATGCTTCTCTTCCTTTGCTTGAAATGCTATCTTGCTTCATTGAATTTTTTGGATCTCAAAGTTCAAGTAAAGCTATACTAGTTTTGTATGATGCTTATGGTATGGACATTTTTCTTGTCATTATTGACTTAGATGTGTTTCCAATACTTTTTGAAAGCAAGATATTGTATTGTCAAAAGTATGCTCTTGGTTCTAGTAAGAACAAGATTGAGCTTGGTACTCACTTTTTTGAAAATCATGTTTTCACATGTTTTGAGGAAAATTGTAAACTCCTCTTGAGATTAAGTGAAGCATCCAAAGTGGACACTTACATCCTTGAGAGAGTAACTAGCCTAAAAAAGATCAAGATAGTCTTTGATATCAAGATTAGATCCATCATGGATATAGTTCATTGTATGTGGACTAGTCAAGCCAGAAAGCATAATCTTGATAATCATCATTGTTGCACATCTTATGATCTTGATCTCCATGATCCTTATGAGGCTTGGAAGCCTCATATTTCTCTATTTATGGTGCATCCATCATGCAAGTGGAACTTTCAAGGCAAAGATCATCATCAAGCATGGAGGAAGCCCATGATAATAGTGGCATATTTGTGGAGCACTCTTCAAAGGCATTGGCAAGAGATCTCTACCAAAGAGATCTTATCATGGATATGGTGAGGGTGTTGCTATGATGGATCCCTTGGCTGATCTTCACTTCTTATGCATACCAAAGGATCCACTCAAAAAGATTTACAAACTTCTCAAGTGATTTAGTACCTTTCCAAGCTATTTTTTGAGGGGGAGTGTGAGAAATTGGCAAAAATCTAGCTTGGTATTTTTTTATGATAGAAGTTTGTAAGTGAATCTCACATGTGTGGAGGATGTTCCCACATGTGGATAATTGTAAAGTAAATCAAAATGTTTGATATAGGGGTCTCATAGAATTTCATAGTCAAGCATTTAGGTGTAGGATGTTGATAGGGTCAAATTTGGCATAGATGGCAAATTATCCATTTCCACTTGTAATGCCAATATTGAGCCAAAATAGAGCCAAACTTGTGCCAATTAGAGTGTAGACAAGTGTCATGCTTTTGTTTGATGAAGCTTAAGAGGTCCAATAGGATTTAGAGGTGGAACCTTCTGAGGTCGAATAGAAAATTGAGGTGTGCTTGAATATAGTCCAATAGAATTTAGAGGTGCATGGATCAATGGTCCAATAGGATTAAGAGGTGGCAAAGTGTGATCCAATCATAGTTAAGCATAGTGGTAGCTCATGAATCTATTAGTATCATTGTACTCCTCCTTTTGGATCTAATTGATTTTGAGATTGAGTGGATTTTGAGTGTCATTGAATTTCTAGCTTTCTCTCTCTACCCGAGAGCTCATGATGGTTTTTCTCTCTCTACCCGAGGAGAGCAGCTTGTTTTTACTCAGAATACTTTTGGAACACTTCCCACACGTGTGAGTGAGAGTTGGAAGTGATTGAATGCATGTAGTAGTGTGTTTTTGCCATAGAATCAAAGATAGATCTTGAATCTCAATCTAGTCTTGATCTTGGTGCATCTACACACCTTAGGAGATCACAAGTACATGTAGTGGACAATCCACACGTGTGAAATTCAACAATTTTCTCCTTCATAACCTGAAATAAAAGCTCTGATACCATGTGAAAGATTTGGGATCGATTCAGATCCAAATCTATTAAAGATCTTTGGTTACAAAACAAGCTACTCCACCAATCTTGCCAATGTAGAAAAATCAGCATCTACATACAAAATGAGATGCAAACTCTAATAGAACTTGATCAAACATGTATCAAAACTAAAGTACTGTTGCTATCCATACAAAACCAGCAAGCTACTGTATTTCACGCGTGTGGATCCAAAATAGCAAATATAGATCATTCTACAATTGCAAGTAATCACAAGTATAGTGCACTAATGGATAGTAGAACCCAAGAGAACCATGTGTAATCATGAAATGAGATAGAGAAGAGAGAAGATATGTCTCTCCATGAGTTACATCCTTTTATAACAGGTCCAAACCTTATTTGGCCACTTGGCTTTCCCTCCAAAATGTAAACCCTACTATTTTTGGGTCTAGATTCAATGTACCCAACATTTAAATTTGAATCTACTCAAACTCGACTACTAACTTTCCCACACTTTCAGAAAGTGTTTATTCAAATGCAATTTAGACTAATATAACTTTGAAAAGTCAAACTCTAAGTCTAATATGAAATTGGCCTCAATTTGCCAAATATAAAAATGTAGCAAATATGACTAAATCAATTGAATCTTTCACAGTTAACACTGGAGTACATTTTTTGAATCCGACCCAGTAGACTGATTTCCATCAGTCAACAAAAAATCGACCCATCAGCCAATATTCTCAAAGGGTACACAGATGCAGAGTGGGCAGAAGACTTCAACACCAAAATATCGACTTTTGGATCTGTATTTCCATACAATCAAGGCCCAATCTCTCACAACCAAAAACAGACCTTAGTAGCATCATCCTTCACATAATTAGATTTTACACCTGCCACAAATGCTACCAAGGAGGCAATTTGGCTGAGGAACCTACTGCAGATATCGAATTTTTCCAGTCACATTCAATGTCCATTTATTGTGACTACCAAAGAACAAGGGTAATTTCTTTGGTTTACTACAGGCTATGACAATAGATTACTTCACCAAGGAGCACTATCTCAGATTTAACAATACGCTAAATTTGAAGATCGAACCTTTCTAGGATCCACATTAAGGGGGAGTGTTGGAATTCTATGCTCAAGACCAATTCCATTAGGTAATGAGCATCCTGGAAAATTCTTGTTTATATCTATTCTTGAAAACAACAAAAAGAAGGAAGGAAGAAGGCTCAAAGTTTTGTATAGAAGATCAAATTTTTTTGACCCAAGCCTATTTTTCGACCCAATGTTAATCCCATAAAAGAGAGATTTTCCAACCTCGGATCGAATCGAATCGAGACAAAAAATATCCGGGCGTCTTTGGCCCTGGATCTGATGGGACAAGGGAGATAGAAGAACGTGAACGGAGAAGAGAGCAGGAATATTGCGGAACAGCTCTCCCATTCAAATCAGCTACTAAATGTAGAAATAGTCTAATAGACAACTTATGCTAAATGTAATCACAGCCTTAAGTGTTCTAATTGCCCAACAGGATCTTAAAAATTAATTCATACTCTGAAATAAGAGTACAGTCCACCGAAGAGATTAGAGATGGTTTGTGTGTGGTGCTACTGAAATCAGATTCAATGTGAAGTATAGTTCTGAAATGAATGGAAGAACAATATGATAACGCGAGTTCCTCAGACGTCAAAGACAACCATCATCTGATCAGAAATTGAGGAGTTGTGAACGTCCATGTTCTGATCAGAGTGAGTAAACAAGCGTGATCAAACAACAATGAAAGTGCATTCAATCACAACAAGCATTCATCTACGTTGTACACAGATAAAAACAAGCTACTGCTATATTACACTGAAGCACAATACAAAATAGCAATTACAACAAAAAATGATGACGTAATTGAGATGCTCAAACAATGTGTCTCATACGGAGCAACCCGTAATCTGTGTTCGGATGATCTATTTATAGATTTCATCCTGTATTAATTACATTGACTGTTTGTCACCTAATTAGAAAAGTTGTTGTACTTGGAAGTATATGGCTTTTGTGACAACTGTACACGGTTTATATACGGTCAACAAATCAGGAACGTTGACGTGGACGAGGACATCGCAAATTCTCTCACTTCGTATTTTACGTAAAGTGGTTTTCTCTCACTTTGCAAATTTCGAGAAGTGACTGGGAACGTTCATCGTTCAAAATAGATGACCTTCGACATTCTCTCTCTCTCTCTTTGGGATTTTGCGAAAAAACTGAAGGTGCCCTAAAACAGTTCAACTCTTGAAAGTAGATGACCTTCGGGAAGTTTCTCTCTCTTCGCATTTTTTGGGAAAAATACAAAAAAGCCGAAGGTGTTAAAAAAAGTTAAACTTTTGAACTTTAAACTTTTGAATTATGCAAGTGTTGCATTTTGGGAAAATGCAAAAAATCCGAAGCTGTTGAAAACATAGTTCATTTCTGCAGACTATCGCGACACTTAGAGTATTTTTGCAGACTGTCGCGAAAGTAATGTATTTCTACAGACTTGTTCTAAATGCTAATTTTGTGGAAGTTCTTGAAGATGGCCAAGTCTTCAATGACAACAAATTATTGAACTTAACATCTGAACTTTGAAATTATGACAGGATTGGTTACCCTTTGCTAGAGATCAGCCGGAAGCCCGTTGTATACGTTCTTCAAATAAATTGGCTCTCTAAGTTTGTGATTCTTGCAGGTATCAGATGAGCAAATTTTGAACCCAAAATAGGTTTCACCTGACCTTAGATCAAAGATCAATAAACGTGCAGGAAGAATCATGAAATAGAAATTAGTCATTCACCAAGGAGGCAATTGTGGTCTTAATTTCCAACATGATCGTATCGGATCGGGTCTAATAAATCCAACCCTTTGTATAGATCTGATCCAGTGTATAAATCCAGGCCTTTTGTAAAATTCTGGCCCTTTGTAAAATTCCGACTCTTTGTACAGTCAACTCAGAAATCTAATCCACGTCACGACATTGACAGTCCACTTACTTCTGTAGCAAAAATGACAGCTACCTACTGCAAACAAACATACTCCATTTTGATAATTACCAGAGTGCAAGTTTTTGTCTATGTTCTAGTTCTATTGCACATTGTTGTAATGTTCGATCCATCTTGAATGTCGCGCGTCCGATCCACGCACCACTTGCTCACCACTTCCGCTACTAATCTCGACTTCCAACATGGTATCAGAGCATTTGTTTCTATCAGAGCTCTACTAATCTGATATCATCTCGATTTCTCTAATTTTCCAACAACTTAGATCCCTAGACAAACTCTCAAAATTTGAGTTTAAGTAATTTCTTGAATTGAACTGAGCTTTTAGACCATTTTTACCCCTGTTTGAGTTCCCCACATGTGTAAATGACTCCTTCATACTTTCATTGCTTATGTATTTTCTCCACACACACGTGTGGAATGAATGAAGCTTTGATCTATAGCATTCTAGACTGTGATTTAGTCTTAGATTCTTGAGGCAGATTGTGGATTTCACTCTCCATGTGATCTAGGTGCTAACACAGAACTTTGGTAAGATCATTCACACATTTATGGTGGTTTCCCACACGTGTATGGAAAGAGATTTAATGGAGTAATAGGAATGAGAATTCAAGCCAACTAAGGTTGTCAATCTTAGTGTAGGATCTAAAGGTGAAATGGCTTAGATCTATGGATGTGGTTGTTTTCTTTCTTTATTTTTTTTGGTGTTTTCTTGATTTTGCTTTCCTCTTTCCTTGGTTTTTGGTTTCTTTGGTTTATCTAGGCATATTTGGTTCTAGATCTTCTCCTCAAAAGGTGATCTTCTCAAGGGAGGTGAACAATGAAAGAAAGCTTACCTATGGATCTTAATGATCACTCCAAAATGTAGATCTAACACCTATTTTGCTTGTGTGTGGATTTTATGGATTAGTTTTAGAAACTAGAGAGATGAATGCTTGTGCTAAATATCATTCATGATCGTGATAGCATGATTAGCAAAGACATAACAAGCATTCATCATCCAAAAAGAATCACACACATTAAAAAAAGGAGGGCCTCAAACAAGCAAATGATAGGAAGGAGAAGATCCTCTCACTCTCAACTCTATTCTCTTCAAATGAAAAAGGTGACTCAAAAATGGTGTCACATGGCCCTATATAGACATTCCTAGGGTTAGGGTTTTTTGGTTCACCCAAAACTATGTGCCATAACAACTTGGCTTTACAAAGTTTTTAAAACCAAATTGACTTTTTAACTACTTGGGTCCCTTTCACTTTGGGCCCATCTGAAAGTGTATCTACCTCTAATTCTCGCGCCATAGGCTTGTACTCATATATCTAGATTCTGAAAAGGGTGTGCTTTTTTAGTGAGCATTTTGTGGCGAGCATTTTGTCCATGATTGTATGTTTAGCAAGCAAATATGACCATCGATCCTAACTTTGCTATATATCGTAACGTTTCCCAACTGTGGTACAAATCATAACTTTGCTACTCTTTCTAAATTAGCCACAATTGTGCCACTAAGGGGCCATCCTCATTGACTCAAGAGTGGGCCAAAAATCTTGATTATCACGACTTGGGCACTTATGGAAGCATGTCCCCTTGACTCTGGGACCCCATTTAAAATAGCAATGCCTCTTAATTGTTGCCCTTGCCTACAAACAAGGTCATATTGCCCAATCATTTATGAATCTTCATTGTTTTTGTTACAACCCAGGTAAAGAGGGTGAGGGTCGTAACCTCAACCATGAGATTAGTGGGGAAGGATACCTTTGCTCTCACCGTATTTTGCACTTCCACTGTGCTGATAGTGAAGGGCCCAAGCAATCAAAGATTTGGAAGATAGAATGGTGTGAGAGATAAGTAATAGGTGGTGCATTCATTTGAGGGCGTTCCAGCAAGGGAGGAAGGTCCTCTTAATCCCAAGGGCGCCCGAGGAAAACGGGGACGAGGCCTTTGGGAACGCCCTCAAATGAATGCACCACCTAACATAAAGTAGGGTTAGCACAGCAAGAGATGGTGGTAAAGGTGTCTTTCATGTGGAAGATTCCAAAGGGAGTAGAGTAGGTGGATACTGTAGGTGGATACATGCATATGTACATGAATCATGATATGATCATTTCAATCTTCGTCCTCGAAATTTCATAGTCGTCGTCATCGATCTTTGCGTGGGTACAGATTCCAGGTCTTGTTTTTCTGCTGAGTTCTCAACTTCAGTCACCAGTGTCATCAATCAAGTCTGCATGCCTGTCTGTGCAAGCTTTATGAATATTATACTTCTACCTTTCTTTCTTCCTTCCTAGAAAACGCCAACCACAGCAAAGCCATGGGACCTGGGTCACGGACCACGCTCCACGGCTGTAGCCAGATACCAAATGGCTGTTCAAAGCAATTAAACGAAAAAATTTAGTCAGAAGAATGAAAAAGATTAATACTTCTTTCCACTGTCTACATCAGTCTGATTCAGTATGCAAATCTAACGATGATGACGTAGAGATATATAATTCTGCGACTGTTGAGATCTGAGAAACACACCACAAGTGTCAACACACTAGTAAGCGAGTATGGGATTCTGGTATATGCTTTTGGTCAGCTGTCGATCCATATGAGTTGTAAGAGGGCATGTCAACAGTCAGAGTATGTCGATACGTGCGATAAGACGAAAACGTCGCAAGTATACATTCTACCTAACATTAGAGTTTAGGTTTCCTTTCTCGAGTCTCCAGCCAAAGTTGAATTCTACTGAGAGTTGTCATAAATTTATGATACTAGGCTCCCGAGGATTTCCAATGCTTGCTGGCTTCATGGCCTCCCATTATTCTAGGTCTAACATCTATTTTATGGTGTTTTAAGGCAGTAGGTTGACAACGATCAATCATTTAAATTTCACGCTCTTTCAAACAATTTTTTTTGAAAACCTTAGGATTTGAAATTTAGAGATTTGTTCACGGTCCCCTTAAGACCCCATCCTTAAATCTATTGTGAATATGGATCGTGAATACTTTTGAATATTTAAATACAGACTATGAATGCTAAAATGAAAATATTTAGAAATAAAGATTGCAAAATTGTAGGATTGACATAGAGTAAATATGACCCTATATGACATGGCAAGGCCTTTGTTGGTACAATACCACATCGTTTTTGTTTTCAATTGAGATTTTTAGTTTTGCGCTCTTTTTTTTATATAGCAAAAGGACTTTTAGACTACAATAAATTTTAGCAAATACATAGTTATACAAGCCAATTAAGGAGCTAAACTAGAGGCTAGTGTTGATCATGACCTTAAACCTTACTTTATGAGGACTAAGTACAGAGTACCTAGTGTAACTAAGCTAAAAAATTAAGGCTAGTTAGCCACTAAAATGGCTTGGCATGAGCACTAAGTAGCAAAATCAAAATTGTTCAATTTTAATTACATAGTGTAAAGATCTAATTGTTAAGACATATAGCCTCTAACTCATTCAAACATGTGTTTTTGGAAAAAAATCTAACCTTAAAGTTCTAGTTTAAAAATTGAATACATTTTATAACATTTGGATAAGATATCAAACATAAATATGAGTCATGTTTTGTTTTCTGGGTGGTGGGGGAGGGAGGGGTCCTTGTCTATTACGTAAGGGTCTTACATGAGTGTGTCGTCTCTTTTGTCAAATCACAGTTAAATTTTTTTTATTCACACATATATTGTGTTGACAATTGGCAGACTGTCAATTACATAAGGGAGCCGTCTCAATCTAAGGCCCTTTTTGTCAAGAAAGATTGTAGGAGAGCTTGTCTCTTTCTTTTTCATCAAATCACGATTAATACATAGATTTGCACATATCTTACTTTGACGATTGGTAGATTACACAACCGTAAAATCATGTTTTGCTTTTTCATAAAGAAAAAGGAGGTGTCTCACGGAAAGTGATTTTGTGCCTCCTTTGTTTTTTTCCAAAAACATTTTACATGCACCTTCTAGGATGCAAAAGGTGCATGTAAAAAGAAATTTATTACAAAAAAAAAAGAAGAAAAATAATATTCACGTCGCGGAAAGTCACCTCCTTTCGCCTCGGGCCATTGCCCTCGGCCGACGGCCCTACCCCGGCAGAATGGCCTCGGATGGTGACCCCTCCCCCCCCTTTCACACAGAAAATTGCGTCATTCATGTAATAAGCTGAAGTTTGGACCATCTATTTTTGGCAAATTAGTATAAATAATATGCTATGGCAATTTTATTGACAAATTTTTACTCATTTGGTAATAACTGATTTATTATCACTTTATTTTTGCCATTTCAGCTACGTTATATTATCACTTTATTAATTAAGCTATGTTATGCTCATAATTTGGTTGAAAAAATTGAACTAACCAAGATGTGTCGTATGATACAATTATTCATTTGTTTTTTCTCTCAAACTATTCATTTCACACATTTCACCAGGCTTTGATAGTTGGGAATTTAATGTGGCCATGTTTTAAAGTTAGAATGCGCCTTTAATTATCTTTTTTCTTTTTTTGAAAGAAGATGGATGTGGTTCCTGAACTCAAATTGGTGCAGGGTATTTTGAAGCAAGGTTGTTTTGCATGCACGTTTTCGACATGTAAACAAATTTATTTATTTTTACATGAACTTTTTGATCAAAAGTTGCATGTGAAAAAAATCTATGCCCAAAAGAAAATAGTGTTTTTGCATAGAGAAAGAGAGAGGGCCATTTCCCAGTCTTCTTAAAAGGAAAGGACTATGCAAAAAAAATGACTGGTTGCTGCCTTAAAAGTTAAGGCTAGGCGTCCAATGCAGCAGTAGTTTTTGTACTGTTGTGTACATACAGGAGGACTTGAAAAGGAACAAAATCTGTAGGAAGGATGCTTCCTCGGAAGAAGACGGTGATGGCTTCTTTGTGAATTCCTGTATGAGATGATAAGGTGAGAGGCAGACGGCGATGTCTAATTCTGCCTAGAAGATGGGAAAAGGGGAAGGCTGTTTCCCTAGCACATCCAGAAAGCATCCAGCAGTAGAAGGATCTGCACCAGCAGAAGCGAATGCAGCAGAGGTTGAGGTGGTAAAAGCTGATGCTGCAACTGGCCCAGAATCTGTTTCCAATTTCAGTACTTTCCCACCTTTTCCTGCAAAGATCAAAATTTTTATAGTGTAAGTAGAACCTTGCGTTTGCGACACATTTTGGGTTTTGCTGGTCATTTTTTTGGCAGATTGAAAATGGGAATTTAGCTTAGCTGCGGGATTTTGTACATCAAAATGTCCTGGATTGGTCTTGGCGTTGACTTGCTGGGATGTTTTGAAAGCTAATTGATGAAAGACATGTCTTTGTTGGTGTCTGTTACTAGTCGATGCAGTCAAGAGCCACTCCGATTTCAATGTCATAAGATGTAGAACTATTATTTACTTCTGACTTGTAGGTGTACACCAGTTCTGCATCTGCAGTTATGCTGAAACTCTTTCAAAACATATTCCTAGTTTCCATAGCCATCTGGTGGTTCAAAGGAGCTGTGTTTCTGGAAATAGTTTCATTTAAGAAAAATGTTACCCCCAGAAATCAGCAGCTAAGCTATCCAGACCCAGAAGTTTCAAGAGTGGGCTACCAATATAGTCTTCAAAGCTACTACCCAACCTAATGATATCCTCATTTTTGTAGGTTGCTTTGCTCATCTTGCTATGAACCTTCTTAATAATATCGCTTCATAGGGAGTTTGGTTTCAGCCGTTTCTCATTGCATCTTCAATTCAATTTAGACCACCTAACATGGATGGACTCGGTAATTGGAAATAAAAAATTATATGAGACTTTTTCAGTTTTTCTCATCTCTGAACTAAATATATTTCCAGTCATTGGGTTCAGTACAATATGAATGGATATCAATTATGTGCTCTGGTTTCTCTCTGCTTTTGGGCATGGATGGATTGTGACTTTACATGCTTAGCCAACTGCAGATTTTATTCCATGTATGGGCACGTTGAAGCAATGGCCAAAAAGATCAAAGAGGGTGTTGAAAATGTAGAGGGGGTGGAGGGCTATTTATTTAGGGTGGCAGAAACCCTCCCCGCAGATGTTCTACAGAAAATGCATGCCCCACCAAAGGATGAATCCATCCCTATCATTTCTGCAAGTGATTTGCCAGGTGCTGATGCTATTCTATTTGGATTTCCCACACGATATGGAACCATGCCTGCACAAATGAAGGCCTTTTTTGATTCGACTGACGAGATTTGGGAAAGCCAGCAGCTGACAGGAAAACCAGGTGGCTTTTTTGTCAGCACCGGAACGCAAGGGGGAGGCCAGGAAACCACTGCGTAAGGATCTCCCCTCTACTCTTCTTCCTGGTTAGATATCTTTCAGATGCATTGTGCCAGCATGCTGTTTGCCGTTTGCCCCAGTGAGTGGCCCCTTGAAGTTTTTGGTAAGCTGCTCTGGGAGACTTTTTTTGTGGTTTTTGGCTTCTTCTCAAGTTAGGACTTGTGTGCATGGCTTTATTGATGGTTTGAATCATCATATATACAGTAATACACTACATTTTTTCGCTGTCTGACCTCTTTTATATTTGCTCTTCTTGAAGTTGGACTGCCATCACACAATTGGTTCATCATGGTATGCTTTTTATTCCAGTTGGCTACACCTTTGGTGCCAGCATGTTCAAATTAGATGAAGTGAAGGCTGGCTCCCCATATGGAGCAGGTACTTTCGCTGGAGATGGAACAAAGCTACCGACCGAGATAGAGCTTGCATTTGCAGAGCATCAAGGGAGATATACTGCAGGGATTGTCAAGAGGCTATGCACCAGCTGATTTGAAGCTTGATTTTTCTACATAGATATATTGTCTTCTAGATTTGAGGATTGCTTAGAGCAATCAATCTATTGCCAATTCCTACTTTGAATATTGAAGCATTTAATTTTCAAGCCTGCAAAGTATTCAATTAGAAAACTCATGGTGATGACCTTGAATCCTGTATCTGACTTAACCTTATCTGAAGATTTGCTGTAGTGTAGAATTTCCAAGCTCTCATCTGTGATGATCCTTCTACCTTTGACAGGTTCTAAATTTTCACGAAATCATGGGTATCAAGAATTTGGTTTGGGATCTCATCCGAGTCCTTAAAGTATCATTCTCCACTTTTTAGTTTGCACAAGTTAATATTAGCATAAACAGTTCAGTGCTACTCACAGCGAGATGGCTCAACTGAATGATGAAGTTGCAAGTAAGTTTTAAGAGAGCACAAAGACCATCAGAGGTAGCTGGGAAATTGGTAATGTCTCTCTTAACATGCCTATGTGTAGAGTCTGTAGACTTTGCAATATATCTAACATTTTGATAATAGGCTTGTCAAGCTTGTCATTGTTTTGATCGATGGAGTTGCAAATGGTGATTGATATTATTTGAGTGACAACAAAAAGCTTTTGTTTAAGTTCTTTGCAAGATACAACCTTCCAGATCATGACTCTTAGACACCTTTTCTGGAGCAGCCTTATTACAATATGCGTTTCTTTCTTTCTTGTTTCCTATTTCCATAGTATATTTAATTTGCATGGCATGCTCGCCACTTACCCTCATTTGCATGTCTCATCAAAGACTATAATTTGTGCAAGCTCTTCCTAGTTAGCAGCGTTAACACAAAATATGCATTCCTCCTTCGATGTCCCTATTTTCACACTTTATTCAATTCATGCTGGCCACTTGAATATGTCGTGAGATGTTTTGACCATTAATTCATGGCTTATGATGAGTCAATCAACCCCATCTCAGCACAACTCGCTATACACACAAAATCCACACTAATGTTCTCACATACTGAAATGTGTAGATTTTAGAATAATTTGTTGCAAAGATGGAGCAGTGATGGCAACAGGACAGATTTTCAGCATACCTAGTACCTTGAACATTTCAGTTTTATGAATTTTCAGCAGTTGCTTCAGATAAGATATTGTAGATTAGCTCTTGTTGAAGGGCATGATGCTTTGGGTTCTTGAAGCTAGTCACATATTATGAAGAAAACAAGTATTTTGAAAGTGTGAGTGCTTCAGACACTAGTTGAGATGAAAATTCCCCTAAGGCCATAGGTAGAACTCAGAATCTCAAAACTGCAACTGCTAAGTTGGCAAGGCATTTAGAACAGAAACACTATCAAGATAGTGACTCTCATTTTAATTTTGAACACAATAAAAGTGAGAAATTCATGTTAGAAAGTGTTGGCTGAAAATGCTCGTGATGCATGCCTTTCTTTTATATGGAAATCCTACCTCAATATATGTCATGCCATTTTCCCTCTGGTATTGGTATAGGTTGCAAGAGTCCATGAGATCATTGATTGATGTTTTTATATCTGATCATAGGTCTTATTAAGTCCAATGTTATCCACCCAAGTGGTGAATTGAGATGGTCTTACAGAATCTGTTCTCAAATCATAGGCGTTGAAGATAGTCCTCTACCTTCATACCAAATGACTTTGCCTTTTATATCATATTTGAAATCCTCTATGTCAATGCCCTCGATAAATTACCTGAAAATTGTGGGAATTTGGTGATCATTTAAATATTCTTCTTGAATTTCTTTGACCCAATCTTGCTCCAGGTCCCAGATTGTGTGCTGTAATAACCAAGTCCATCTGCTACAACATCCTCCTTGTCCTTTGTATATTGGATCTGACAATCTTTGCTTTGTATTGATTCCAACCACGTTCTTTGCATTGGAGTTGAGGTAGTTTGACTTCATCTGTGTCATAATAAATATGATGATGGCATTTTTGGATAATCGTTTTCCAAAAGCTTCAGTTTGAATAATAAGTGGTTCAGAAAAGTTGGGAAAGCATAACATTGGTGTAGATGCAAGGCTTGTTTTGAATCCTCCATCGCCTTTGGGCTTCATAATTCCATGCAAATCCCCATCTTTAAAGGGGGGTCCTATGAGAGGTTTAATTTATTGCACAATGTTCGTGCCCACAAACAAACCAACCCCCCCGGAAGGTGCATGTAAAAAAAAATTTACAAAAAAAACATAAAAACTGATTTCACGTTGAGGAAGGACGCCTCCTCGGGCGTTCCGCCCAAGGAAGGGCCTCTGCCCTCTTGTGGACACCCGGTTATGCCCTCGTAGCCCCCCCCCCCCAATTGAGGTCAAACCTAAGGATGATCTTAGTTGGCTTGTATTTTTTAGAGCATGTGAATGTACAATCACCCTTATTTTTGTAGGGTCTACTATTTTTCCTTGGTACATGTTCATCTTGCTCTTCTCTGTTTCCAAAAAAAACCAAACAATAATCTTCTAGGTGGTCCTCAACATTCTATTTATTGTAAATGGGAAAGATAGTTGGAGCGTTGGTTGATCAAAAAGACATTCCTTTGAATTTGATAACCCTCTACCTAAAAAGCAATATTGTATGCATTCATTAATTTCATCTTAATTTAGTGATGCCTTCATCTCAAATAAAAAACTTGGAAAAAGGTTAGCTCTCAATTGTTCTTGAGGTGCCAAAGGTCTCTCCTCCACACCTACAACAATATCCATCAAATCAATCATTTCAAGCAAAGATTCCATCGTCACCTTCCAAGTAGAATAATTTGTTGAGGTAAGCCTATCATTGCCTTCCAACATGAAGCCACTTGAGGTTGCCATGTTGCAATGATCTGATCTTCTCTTTGAACCTGTTCCAATGCACTTAGCACTCCCTTAAAAATCAACAATTGAAATTCAAGAAGAAATCACAAAGATATAGAAATAATCTAGCCTCTCCCTTTTCTCTTTCTAGCAAATCCTAGCACATAGAATGTTGATTTCTTGATCACAATAGATCTAAACACAATATGATGAAATTTTGCCAACGCCTAAGATTGAAACACACTCTTGAAAAAGTCCAATAACTTAAAATCAAGAGATTCTATCAAATTTAGGGTTACTCCAAAATTGCAAAATTTTGAATCAAGCAAAATCTATATGCAAGCTAGAATCTAGATATCTCATCTAATAGAATGTACCAGCCACAATCATGAGCAATTTTTGTCTCCACATTCCAGTAAGTGGTTTCAAAAATTGGCCATCCACACGTGATTTGACCTAAAATGATGCTTGGACCACAAAGATCCACTTTCTAAATTTGAAAATGCAAGATTTGATCTAGAAACCCCTCTAAATCCACGTAGAATTTATGGCGCCCTCAAATCCAACTCTAGATTTGTTATAAACACCAAATTTGACCTGCAACTTGCTTTGATACCATGTGAAAAATACATATCCAAAATACATTTAATGGATCACTAAGATCTTGACCAGATTTGGATGCACATCTAGTTTTATCTACAAAATAAAAATCACCAATTTTAGCATGCTAGAATTTCATAAATCACTAAGATATGATCATAAGCATGAAAATACAATAAGGTATTATCCCTGTCCATACAACAACAACAACCTACTCTCATTCACACTTGTGGAAGCAAGATCAACCAAAATCAACATTCTACACATAGAAAACCAAGATATCAAGAGAAATACACATGAGATGGACATAGAACCAAAAGAGATAATTTCTCTACATCAAAAGAGAATACAATGATATGTTCTCCAAGCAAGTACTGCTATTTATAGCTGCTAAAATGTCATGTCACCAATTGCCCTAGACTTGCCCTAAATGATAATTTCTTGGTATCTCACCAAATGACCTAGAAATTCTAGTATAACGATCATTACAACTTACTATGTGTTATAAATGGCAACACCGCACTCTTGGCCCAAGCAATGATACCTATTTCATTTGATAATTTTAGTGGTCCTTGATTATGGGAGAGAAAAAAACAGTCTATGTCATTATATAGAAAAATTCTTGTTTTTAGGCTCATGGGCAAGGATCCAAATTAAGGGAGGCTGTTGGATTTATCTCTTTCCTATCTCTAAATTCATAAACTAATATAGTTCCATTCATGTAGTTGTTACGATTCACAGCCTTTTATCATCAATTTACAAAGTCGTAAGGCTGCCTATAAATAAGTCGTAAGGCTTCTTCTTATGAGGCATAACGATTGCAGTCATTGCGCGTAAGCAACCTGTTAGGAACCCGTAAGGCTTCCGCTTACGAGGCACAACGATCGTTGTAAATCCTGCAAGGGACCCACAAATGACTTGTAAGGAACCTGTAATGTTTCTTCTTACGACTTCTTATGACCGTCACCTTCTCTCCACTCTTTTCTGCTTCCTCCCCCTCACCTCCTCTTTTTCCCATTTTTTGGAATCTTCCATTTCCATAAAAAAAAAAAAACCAAGCTCTCAAAGGATTAGTTTTGTTTTTAAGTAGTGAATTTAATTTTGTAAGCTATATATTGTGTAGTTAATTTTGATTTAGGTTTTTCCAAATTGCCCATTGTTATGACTTTAGATCATCTTTATTTCAGAAAATTCATTAAAAACTTCCCTTTTTTAAAAAGTGTTTTTAGTTTCGTATTGCCGTAATCTCAATTTTGCTATGCATCAACTCTCTCTTTAAAAAAAAATCTCTTTCGAGACCCCTCTTAACCTTGTTTTCCAAAAAAAAAAAACAAATCTCTCTCTTCCCTCGTCTGCCTCTCCCTCTCCTCACCTCCATGCTCCTCTGCTCCCTCCCTCGCTGCCTACTCCTTTCCCTTCCCACCTCCTCCGCTCTCTCTCCTCACCTCCCTGCTCCTCCGCTCTCTCTCCTCCACTCCCTCTCCTCACCTCCTTGTTCCTTCCCTCGCTGCCTGCTCCTTTCCTTCCCACCTCCTCTCTCTCTCTCTTCACCTCCCTGCTCCTCCACTCCCTCCCTCGCTGCATGTTCCTTTCCCTTCTCACCTCCTCGGCTCCCTCTCCTCACCTCCCTGCTCCTCTGCTCCCTCTCCTCCACTCTCTCTCCTCACCTCCCTGCTCCTTCGCTCCCTCCTTTTCTGCCTGCTGCTCCCTCCCTTCCGCTCCCTTCCCCTCCCTCTTCTCACTCTTTGTTCCTCCGCTCCCTCCCTCGCCTGCTGCCCCTTCCCTTCCTGCTCCCTTCCCCTCCCCTTCTCGCTTCCTCCCTCACTTGTTGCGATCTCCCTTGCTGCTGTTCCGCCGTTCTGCTCCCTTCCCCTCCCTCTTCTCGCTCCCTCCCTCACCTGTTGCAATCTCCCTTGCTACTGCTTCGCCGTCCTCCATCGTCCTGCTGCTTGTTGGCTTCTCTTTTTCTCTACTGCTCCACGTCCCCATTCCCATTCCCCACCATGACCTACCCTTCCTCTCCCTAATTTTGCCCAACCTCCTGCTAACCCCCTTCCACCTCCCTCCCCTGTCCCACCTTGTTTTCTCTTCTCACCATGGCTCCTCGGCTGCTGCCTTCTTGCCTCCCTACTTCTCTGCTCCTTGCCCTCACCTCCATCTTGCTTCCTGCATCTACTGCGCTTTCCTCCTCCCACCAGCTATCCGCCTCCTCCGTTGACTTGCTTCAACCTCCAACCGACCGCCTTGGCCTACTCCCCCCCCTCCCCTCTTTTTTTTCAAGGTACTCTTTTCTATTTTTCTAATCATTTTATTTTTTTAAGTTTCCCCTCCCTTCTCATAAGTTACCTAAGTTATTTTTTAAGCTTTTCTTTTTCCCAGTTTTTTTAACTCTCTTTTACGTTTCTTTCTCAAACAAGGTTTTTTTTTTTCCTTCGAGTCTCCTCACATTCTACTGGTTACTTTTCATTTTTTACGACATCGTTAAAAATAAATAAAAAAATTGGATTCATAGACCATTTGCAAAGTCTCCCAAGCATCTTGAGCCAAAGTGCAATCAACTACCTCTCTTAAGAGTTCATTTGCAACATTCATTTTTATGCAATGTAGTGCAATATTGCACCTCTTGATATATTTGGAAAATCAAATCATAGAATACTAGAAACAATGCACTTGCTTGATTGAAGTAGATAATACTAGTAGAATTGCCCCTCTTTCTATAAAGAACATAAAAGCTTCCAAATGATCTGATCAAGAGTGAACATCAGAAACCCAATATACTTCCAAAATCACTTGTAAAAGATCTAAATGGAACTTAATGAGGATGCAACACAATCTACTATCCGCAAAAATTGATCAAAATTGATGAAAAATTGATCTAATTTGGTGCATAAGTCAAGCAATGGTTGGAATGAACCTAAATCACTTTAGGAGGTGTCCTCTACACCTTAGAACAGCCTTGAAGAGTCCCCAAAACTCTGATCTTCCCTCTCCTTGAATGCTAGAAAGCCTCCTCTATGAAATCACCTCCAAAACTCGCTTAGAAATCAATGCTTGGAGCAAACAAAACTTGCTATCTTGGTAATGTGGATTGAATTCAACTTTGCCTCCGGTTTTAGACACCTAAACACCTGAAAATGAAGTCACACAACACCAATCTCCAACGGATTTGACTCACTTTGAGTTCTAGAATCAATGCTAGTTGCTAAGATCCAATCTATACAAGATTTAGATAAGAAATTGTGATCAAATTAAATGAAAACCAAGGATTTAGCTCATTTCAGCCTTTAGGCTCTGATACCATGTGAAAATTACAGTAAATAAGGATCCTAAAACACTTGAAATGGTAAGGGAAACAATAGATTATGATCTCATAATATTAGCACAACTTGAACCATCAAAATCCATCAAGAATCTATGCTTGAACCTCACTAAATGGCCCAAATCCTTGAAGAAGCTTTCACACGTGTGAAAGTATGGCCTCCCACAATCTGAGCACTGTACACCAAACCCACATTCAATCCTATAATGATTAGGAATCACAAGAACTCAAAGAATTAAGAACATAGATAGCAATTGCACCAATATGAGAGAAAAATCATGAAATTGCTTGATTGATTTTGGTGAGAGATCACCACCTATATATACATGATCCATCATGGTTTTGGGCAGATATGAGTAGCCCTAAACCTATCCCTAATGCTAATTTTGGTGGATCTTTCATCCCTACCTAGTTAGGGTTGGAATCTTGGAGATTCCTCAATGATGTAAAACTTACCAAAAATAGCTCCTACTTTTTCTCTCTTGTATTTAAGCATGATTTGGACTCATTCCAAAGGTTCTATCACTTAGGTCTACTTGAGAACATCCTTATGAATGGAATCCTATGCTATTTGGCATGTGTGACAAGCCACATCATGACCATCTAACTATTTACAAGTCATATGACCAAAACTAGTCAAGCTAGAATTGTGAATTTTTAATATTAGCCAGTAAGTAATGTTGGCGGTTGTTGGGGATTTCTATGGGTGCTCATAAGCCCATGGTGATACGACTGGCAGTTCATCTCCTTGGACAAGAATTGTTGTACTTCAGTGAGGGCAGTGAAAATCGTAAACCAATTAGAGCCTATCCTAATTTGAAGGTTTTGCATCTTCTTAGGTGGAAGTTGTAGCATGGCCTATGTCACACAACAAACACACGCAGTTTGGGAGCGGTCTACAAAGAAGGTTTGTCGGGATATATAGGTGCACCTTACTTGATACAATTTGCTCTAAACATTGAATCTAGTCAACAAGCATGTCAGTTTCTTATGTCAGTAATGACATCCACATAAGTTAGTGTTGAAGGTCGGCATGATAGTGATGTTGTTGCAGTCGATAGCGTCGCACAAAGGATTGTGCAATGGTACAAGACTTATCATTCATAGATTGGGTAGACATGTCATAGAGGCAGAGATAGTGATGGGGAAGAATATAGGAAGTAGGATTCTCATTCCACGAATCTCTTTAGTGCCGAGCAATTTGGATTTGCCGTTCGAATTGCAGAGAGTACAATTCCCTATCAAAGCGGCTTTCACCATGACAATAAACAAGGCATAAGGGCAAACTATGGACACTATTGGATTGTATTTGCCACATCCCATATTTAGTCATGGTCAACTGTATGTGGCACTATCGAGAGTGCAAAATGTAGCAAGTGTGCGAGTATTAGAGATATTGATGGTCGATTTACGGATGAGGTAGGAATGGCGAGGCTTACACAAAATATTGTGTATTTGAAAGTGTTATAGTACTTTGACAAAGCTTTAAAGATAATAACATGAGCAGAGTGTGCCACTTGACTCATGCTAGTAAGGGGAGCTAAAATATAGAGCTTATCACACGAAAACTATCTAGTTCATAGTTCTATCATAGTGATAGCTACTTTATGTGAAGAATTTGGGATCAATCAAGATCCAAATCCATAACTTGATCTTTGGTTAGAAATAGATCAACTCTACCAATCTTGCCAAAGTGGAAAAATCAACATCTACTTAATGAAAGAGATGCAAACTCACTAAGAACCTGATTAAACATCAAACATAAGATATAATGAAGTTGCAGTACATACAAAAATAGTAAGCTACTGTATTTCACATGTGTGGATCAAAATAGCATAAAATAAACATTCTACACACAAGATTGCAAAATATCACCAATATAGTGCACCAATGGATAAATGAAGAGAACCATGTATAAGCATGAATGAGATAAGATATAGAGAATGTCTTCTCTTCCCACAAGTTACATCTTTTGCCCCCAGAACAAAGGCAGATCAGCAAGAAATGTGCAAGTACCCTTATCAGTCTATCATAGGTTCTCTCATGTACTCTATGATTTGCACATGACCTGATCTGCATATGCTGTAAGCACACTATCGCAATTCATGTCTTATCCAGGCCTACAACATTGGAAAGCTCTACAAAGAGTTCTGAAGTACATTCAAGCCTCAAAGCACTATGCCTTGAGTTACAATGGAAATACAGAAGTTGCACTCTCTTTGACTACCTATTCTGATTTAGACAGGGCAGGAGATGTAGATACCAGAAAATCCACCTTTGGCTACATTTGCTTTCTTGCAAGAGGACCCATTTCTTGGAATAGCATGAAGCAGAAATGCATTTCATTATCCTCTACGAAATCAGAATATGTCGCAACTACGTCAACAGTGAAGGAGATTTTATGGCTTAGAAGACTACTACAGGATCTAAGATTTCCACAATTTGGTCCAACTATACTCCAGTGCGACAATCAAAGTTGTATAGCTCTGTCGTTGAACCGACGAACTCACACAAGGACCAAACATATAGAGGTTCAACTTCATTTTCTTAGAGAGAAGGTTCAAAATAAAGGCGTTGCACTAAGTTACTGTCACAAAGACAGTATGTTGGCTAACATTCTAATAAAACCATTGTTAAGAGACAAACATTCTACTCTAATAGAATTGTTAAATCTCAACTTGAGTCCAGATTCGTAGCAGCAAGCTTAAGGGGGAGTATTTGAGTTTAATCTTCTCCCACTCATCCTTTCGTCCTCCTTCTACTCTCAAGAATTCTATCTCCCTGAATCAGTCTGCAAAATACACGCAAAGTCGAATCAGGTAGAACTGCAAACCCATCGCCAAATTACGATCTGATCGAAGGGCACCGTTAAATCAACATTTATGGAGAAGCACGACTCAAACCGCAAACCACAAGAAATCACAAACTGCAAACCATAGAGAGTCATTAAAACTCGTAGATTACTATCTATGAGCACTTGCAATCTTGAATGGCAATGAAACGTAAAATCCCGTCGACAACCGCAAGTGAACTTCTTACAATCTCCTACAATGGAAGCCATGACCAGAGTCAACTCTCCTCAACCGTTTGAAAACATAAGGTACCTACTTATGGTTATCAACAAAGTCGACCATCGACAACAATTTAAGAGTCCCTACGAAGTCAACTAACAACTGTTGACCCATCTCATCGTTTAGCTCTATAAGTTATCACTTATAGTTATCAACGAAAGAAGCAAACGATCACTTACAAAGCAACAACTGAACAAACGACCAACGGTTGTTCAAACGATTGTGGATAGACTATGGCCATCACGGCCTACATCTTTTACTACGACGCATATGGAGGATACGTTACTCTATACTTCTCCTCCTTCACGACGCTCCAATAACGGATCTACGGATCTTGTTTAAATGGCTGTTAATCATCTTGTAAACTGTAATTACAATAAATCAAAAGACTTTGACAACCATAATTATGTATCTGAATGAAGAGAAGGGGGATAAGTATTGTTGAGTTGAACAATCTGTAGATGCACAGAGTGATCAAACGACCAAAAGGTCTTAAATAGCTAGCTCCTTAGAGTTAGCGATATATATACATACATACACACATATATATATATATATATATATATATATATATATATATATATATATATATATATATATATATATATATATATATATATAGAGAGAGAGAGAGAGAGAGAGAGAGAGAGAGAGAGATGAGTGGAGAAAATAAGAGAGTTTCCTCCTTAGATTGAGAATAGATTGAGAATGTCAAATGAGTACAAATGGTGCCCTTTTATTCTTGGGAAGGCCCTTGCCCCATTCATTCTATTGGCTACTTGAAATGGCAAGGATTGCAATCCTAGCCCTTCCAAAGAAACACAAAAGATCTAGTGGTGCACAAAGAAACACACCCCACCTACAACCATTTGACTTTGACTCAACCATGTAACTTAGACTTGGGCCTTTAACTTATTTTATTTGCACCCAAGGCCCAAATCCCTAGGAAACAGCTTAAACTTTTAACTAGTGTGCTCATTGGACTGGGCTTATACACGCAGGATGCCAGTGCCTCGCACTTATTGCTCTACTGTATACTTAGGATGGAGATCATTCTAAAGTTGGATCAAAGTTCTATGGTTAAGCTAAAACTAGTTGAAGAGGGAGTGTGAGAAATTTCAACTAGTTTAGTCAAGATTGGTCATAGTTTGATAAATTGCCAAATACACAATTGAGGCCAATTTTCATATCAGACTTAAAGTTTGACATTTCAAGGTATATTAGTCTAAAAGCATTTGAATAAACACTTTTGGAAAGTGTGGAAAAGTATAGTACACGAGTTTTTGGTAGATTCAATTTGAGTATGGTGATGCTTCTACTCGCGCGATCTCTGTGAATTTCCATTCCAAGTAGGTAATAGACTGGACCTAAATCAGTCATCTCAAACTGATGAGAGTAAGGACTTAGTTTCTTGCAACAACTGATTTGAATTGCTGATGATTAGAGAATCATCAACGTATAATGCTATTATAACATAGCTTGGCCCCTTTGGTTTTAGGTACACACTTGAATCTGCGGTGTAGGAGATAAAGTCGTGCTGCAACAAGAAACAATTTATTCTATCATACCAGGCCCTTGGAGCTTGCTTCAGACCGTATAATGCCTGATGCAATTTGCATAGTAGATGCTCCTTGCCTTGAGGGATGTAACCTTCTGGTTGATAGATGTAGACATCTTCTTGTATGTATCCGTGTAGAAATGTCGTCTGGACATCCATCTAGTGAATATCTAGATCTTCTGCAGTAGATATAGCCAATAAAGTATGAATAAATTGATGTTTTACTACTGGACTGAAGGTCTCAGTGTAGTCTATCCCATATACTTGTTCAAAGCTCTAACCACCAATCTAGCTTTCCATTTGGATATAGATCCATCTGGCTTAAGCTTCAACTTAAAGACCCACTTAGAATCAATTGGCTTTACACCTATAGGAGAAATGACAAGACTCCAGGTCTTGTTCTTCATTAAAGATTGATACTCAGCATCCATGGCAGCTTTCCATTTGTTTGCATCGGGCATTGACAGTGCTTCTACTATGGTGGCAGGTTCATCATGACTGATGAAAGTCTGAGGGATGAAGCGATCAGGCTGCTGTCATTGTCTCACACATCTTCGAACTGCAAGTGCTTGATCAGACGATTCTCCTTGGTGAATGACTGGGATCGTAGTATTTTGTGGCTGAATGATCGTGGGTCTAGGCCCATCGACAGTAAGTGGAGCTGTTGGGACGAACTCCATTGTTTGAACAGTCGTAGGTCGTAGCCTATCGCTGGAAGGTGGAGCTACTATGGCAATCTCTTGTATTGGTTGCTTCTGTTTGAAATCGTAATACTTGTCTTCAAGGAAGACAACATCACGATTGACTAAGATCTGGCCAGTAACCACATCGTAAACATGATATGCCTTGTGTGAAGTTGAATAGCCGATAAAGATGCTTTTACAACTTACTGGGTCCAGTTTCTTCCTTAGATTAGATGGCACTTGTGCATAGCAGAGACATCCAAAAACATGCACGTGTTTCAAACTTGGTTTGTAACCGTAGTAGGCTTCAAACGGTGTCTTGGAATCAACTGCTCTAGTGCTAGAGTAATTTTGCAGATAGCAAGCCGTAGAGATAGCTTCTGCCCAGAAGGTTTGAGGCAAATACGAATTTACTATCATGGACTCGCACACACCAATAACTCTCGCATCACTGAGAAGTAACCTTTGCAAACCATCCCATTCTCTTCAAAATGTTGTTTTTCATCAGTGATGTAGTCTGCGTGAGACACTTTCAAATATCGAATGATCTGTAAGGAAAAAAGTGAATTTTTTTAATCTAAAGAACCTTCACAGACATCAATAACTCTTGCATCACTGAGAAAGAACCTTTGCAAGCTTCACACAAGTTTGATTTGCCAGCTATTGTTAAGAGGGCGAGAGCTAGTTCCTAGTAGATTGCAAGAAAAGTGGTTTTTTTATTGCAAAACAATACAAAGAACCCTCCCATGACCAACTCTTGCACTGAGCAACCTTCGCAGATAGAATCATTCGCAAGATCTACTTCAAATCTAGCTACTGTGAAAATCTCAGGTCAATCAGCCAGGATTAGAGAAATATCAGGAAAAAACCAAGAAAAAGGGCTAAAATCACACTATTAGCCAACTGAAACTGATCAGATCTTGTCAAATCTACGTTGCAGTCACAATATCCATCAAGATCTAACATCTCTGGACTGAACCAAGTGAATGAACCTCATATCAAGACGATCAATACCCTCCACATCAGTCACCATCCATCCATCACGTTTTTGTTCCATCTTCTATCTCCATCTATGTTAGATAAACCCATTATTAATTCTATTTTTATTCTCATCCGTACTGACCATCTTTTATTGATTCTTTTCTTTTCTTCTTCTACTGCAAAAAAAAAAAAAAAAGTTGGAACACCAGCATCATTGTGCAGACCTTGAAGGAATCCACCAACCAACTACTTTGTGATATTCTAGTGCTGGGCTATGGAGACCGCCATTGCAGGATTATCTAAACTAAAGAAGTTCCCTGATGAAACCATCCGAGACTACACCTACTATCGGATCTTCCATCTAGTGAAGGATTGTCCGATTTTTAAATAGATCATCATGACAAAATACTATGCTAGTATAAAGACCCAAAAGGATTGTCCCGAAGATGAGGTTAGGAGAACACAATAAGAGAGACTATGGAGCCAAACCGCCCAACCAATCCTAGATCAAACCTAGATCTAGCCCCCAAGCCATACCATGTGAACAAGAGGAGAAGAGAGAAACTGGTAACCTAAACCCAATATGTCGACGAGAGAATCCCTACCTCATTATATAGAGAGTAGAGTCTTGTGCATGAAAACATGCAACCCCCATGCTGGTCAACTATAAATAGATCGCATCTCTTCATGCAGTCCTCCTGCCTATATTTGTCTCACAGACATGTAATACTCCATATGTCTCAATTAGAGTGTCTGGGTCCTCTCAAGGTAATTAGTCACAAAAAGGCCTTGACATGGAATTAAATCATGGCGTGACCAATAATCTTGAGGCCGATCTACCATATTAGGACTATTCTAGGTCCTTAACCGAATATGGCCATAACATTCTTCCCTCCTTAAACTGCTTCCATCCTTAGAAGCTCCTCAAGACAAGAAAGAATTACAAGAACAGTTTCTTTAACTTACAATATTGACCAAGGAAAACATTATTCTTAGTCTGACTTCCATATCAAACAAGTGCTCAAAGATAAATCTATTTCCAATAGTTAATCTCTTTTCTGGAGTACGACTCAAGTTTGAAAAAAGTACACTAAGTAATAAATTTCTCAACTAGGTTACACTCAACTCAAGTTAGTAACATCACCTTCATGTAAAACACTTACATGAATCACTGAGTGAAATATTTTTTAACTTAGGAGATTAAAGTTAAAGACAAGAAATAATAATTACAGTCTGAAATTATCCACAAACTCTGGCAGACAATTTATAAAAAGCTTCCAAGTATAACTATCCTTAGAATGAATTCTAAGATATGATAATTCATTCTACTAGAATCTCTAGGAGAATCATTAAGATATAGAATGATTAAAACTCAACTTTGAGTATCCCAGATACTCTTTTGAGTTAAATGCTCCTGTTTCTAGCACCAAATGCAAGAAAATAACATTCATTCATCTTAATAGACTTGTCTGTCTCCTACGGTAACTGTAGATCCAATCATGAAGAACTGTACTCAAGCATCTACAGACTATAAACTGTAGCAGGACAACATCCACTAGATAAATAATATCTGTTAGATCCATAGGTTCTCAATTGAAATACTAGAGTAAAGAGATTCAAAACACTGATCTGAATTCTTACTCAATTAACAGACCGGGACTTAATTGTCACACTTAAAAATCAATACAATTCTTTATAATCCTCTGACAACAATTAAGTATCTATTTATAATAAGTCAACCATAAATATTTAGATTCTTATGATTCGTCAATCATAATTTTCTGGAATCTAAAACCATACTTAATGATTTACAGGATACTGGAGTATATGTCCCACATAACTCAGGAAAAGTAAGAATCATTCCAAAATCTTTCCACTTAGAAAATACTAGATTTAGGAATTCAACAAGAATTCTTAAATTGAAGTGCAAGATTCAAGGTCTATAAATCACTAGTAATTAAATACTGAACGCATACCAAAATGACGATCATCTTCAACCACAAAAACTTTAGATTACAATCTAGAGTCAAATCTAGATACCCAAGTCCTGCCGAATATATATTCAGTTATTATTCTTGGATTCATTATGATTTGTTATCCAATTGAACCGCTCTAGGATACAATCACTAATGAGCTGAGTCTATTCCTTAACTAAGGAATACTCTATCCCAAGAATATTGTATATCCAATGCACATAATTTTAGCAGATGAATTCCAATGATTTTCTAATTAGTATAAAAACTATCAGTTTCTGGTGAATCCACATCACATTGATCATTTTACCAATTAATTTCATACTGGAGTAATCAACTACTCAAGTTAATTGTCGATGATTCAAAAATCTCAAATGTCTAGGTGCAGATCTTAATTGTACCGTACAACACCACATTTAGATCCATATCCAAATCATTCATACGTTATTCCATAAATCTTCACACAAAGATTTGTTAACTCTGCAAGTATCTATCAAACAATACTTGATCATATGTCTATGCTCAACGATTAGGTTAAGTGCACCAAATAACCCTAGTAACTAGGAATACACAGTAGATTCATACAAGATTAATCGTGCACATATGTGAATATTCTCACTATGACCCAGTACATAAACACATTTTTATCTGACAGATTCCTCCAGAACCTATATATGTTACTCACATATCTCACTGAGATCTTGTAACTCGGCTACAAAAGATTTTCTATTTCTCATGACTAAATAACATATCCGGAAAACCTCTAAGACAAACAACATTCACTCTCAGTAGTTTTTCCAATCCCACTTACCTTCAAATTACATAATTTCTTCCACTCAATCAACCCCACTTTGATCCTAGTACTCAAACTAATATTAGGTTGATCTAATACATAATTCTCAGACTTAAATTCTGATCAAACTTACTGCTATTCCAACCAAAATAGAATTAGTAACCTTTGACCTTTTACCATACTACTTATAGATAATGATTCAAATATCAAACATGTTCTAGTTCCAAATTGTCCACACAATCCCTAGAGAATTTCTCTTATTTGAAAAGTTCCAATTAGGTATCTTACTCTGAATCTATCCGAAATTCCTTTCAAATCCAATCTCATTTCTATACCACAACTGGTTTTCTTCCAAAAACTATGCAATCCACAGATTTCCAAATAGAGTTTAATCCCACCACTTCACCCCTCCTTTTAAAGAAATTATAAATTTCAATAAAATTTAACTGGAAAAATGATATATGAAAATATCCAAATCCAAAAAAAGTCAGTTATAAGTGCTTCCACTGAAGAATTCATTCTATTACAAACATGACTTCTCCTTCAAATATTTTTAATCTGAGTGATAGAACTATTATTCCATTGAAATCCATTTATGCAGCAGAGATATTCTAGGTTTAAGAAATTGAAACATTTTAACCTTAGAATTTATCTAAATTCCAAGTCTATTCACACAAGTAGTAATCTATACGACATAACAGTCTTTCAGAAGAATAACTTCATGCTGGAAAGAATTCATATAAACAAGTCTGATGTCTTATATTCGAAAAATTACTAAGAAGTAAAGGATTAATTAAGAAAACAAAAATAGATTAGAGGGCCTCTGATTTTGTAAATAATGAGATACCACAATGGGATCTAGATTAAACCTCAAAATTTTCCAAAATACCCCACATTTGATCAAACGGTTTTATTTTTCCCATATCGCGACTAGGTACTAAAACACACCATTGACCATCAGATCTTTACAGTCCTAGAATTCCCTTTCCAAAATTACTGATGTCCCATACCATCAGCTTTTCCTTCCAAAAAATCCTCAACCGTCTTATCTGATATTCTAGAGATCCACTGATCTTCTAGCTGTCCTATAATCACTATAGGATATTATCTCTTGTTCCCAAATACTGGAGAATCCATTTATTTGGATGGTTGTTAGCCTATCAGATGGATACCACAAATCCACACCTGATTTTGTGATTTAGATAGAAGAATTAACATGGTTCAGCACTACATTCTGATCCTTACAGGTTAATGATAAGCTTCAAATCCCCTTGGATCCAAGAGCATCAACTCTAGGGACAAGCTTCTATCAACTAACAGATCCAATGTAATCCATATATCAGATTCTACTTCTAACATCACAATTGACATCCAAAACTGTGGATAACTCAATGGTCACAAAGATATTAGTTATGAATTCAACTAAATGAATCCTACCCAGAAAAAATTAATATCTGGTATTAAACAATTATTTACTGGGATTGCTAAAATCCTAATTGCAAAATACATTTCTTGATCACACTTACTACCTCTGATGTCCACTCTTCTTCCATCCTTAGAATTTCCAGTTACCTGAAAATATTTCAGCTAAGGTATCAAGAAGACATAACGACATTAGTAAATGTTTAAAATTAATTACTGTAGGAAAAAGTCTGAAACAATTTCATTTCCATGATAGCTTCAACTATTTTCGTGAGTACGCTACACAAAATCTTATTGGATGATTCTGCTTGCCCATTTCCGCGAGGATAATAAGGCGTATTGGTTCTATGGATCACGAAGAATTCTTCCAACATGACCTTGATGGTCTCATTGATGAAATGACTTCCGCAATCGCTGACTATCTCCACCGGGCATCCAAAGCGCACAATGATATTTTTATAAAGGAATAGGGCAGTGGTCCTAGCATCAGCTACACTTACTGCATTGGCTTCGACCCACTTGGTGAGATAGTCCATGGCTACGATTTTGTATCGAGCCTGGGTACTTCTTGCTGCAGGGTGAATTGGACCGATGTAATCCAATCCTCACTTTTCGAATGGTGCTTGGGCTAAGACCAGGTGTAGTAGGTCATATTTCAATCTCGTTGGCCTTGCCCTTTGGCACACATCGCACTTCCTTCCGTATTGATGAATCGTTGGCTGTTGCCAAGGGACTAAATCATCGTTTACTGGGTTCTCAATACGTTCCGCTGACAGCCATGCTACATTTATCATATTCACCCCAAATGTAGTTGGTGTGTCCATAGTGTAACATTTGGGTGAAGATGTGTTGAGTTCAGGATCTGATTCATATTGACATGCTCGGCAGTCAGTAGTTGCTATTGCATCCGTCCATCTCACGACATCCGTCTCTGAATCATAGTGACCACCCTTGGCTGGCCTTGGGCGATCAATCATGTGATTTGTCGTGGATGATCCGTCATCAACTTTGGGTGTAATAGGTTTCACCGCCCATGTGGTTGGATCAACCTTTACAGCCTGCTCTATGTTCTCAAAGGTGAGTTTTCCCATACCCCAGTTGTGTACTACTTGTGCAGTCCTCACCCATGGTCTTCCCAGTAAAACACGATATGCAGTTGGAGATTCAGGTATATCCATGACTACATGCCTGTTATTTTTACAGGGATATCGGCAACCACACCCTTTGGTTTTACATAGGATTGATCCGCTAGCTTGATGGCGAATCATGTTGGCTTCAACCCTTGTAAGCCCCACTTTTCATACAAAAAAGTAGTGGAGATCAAATTGGCTCCGGATCCCCCATCTACTACTATTGTCTCGTCCTCGTATCTCTTGTGTTTGATTGGCAGGGTGATGTTGTGTTCCTCACTTTCCCACGCTCCCCCAATTTGGAGGACATTACTTGATTCTTCATAGCCCGTACAATATATGGGCTCAGGTGCAACTGACTCCTCGTCTGTTTTGGCCCATTCAATCAAAAGGCTTTTAGCTTGTGGTGCAATCCACAATAATTTCCCGAGAAGTAAACTAACACGGCTTGCCAATAAGATCGTGAGCCTTTTAGTGCGTGGTTCCTTGGGCTCCACCATGTGAAAAGGTGATTCATGATGATGCAACCGATTGTTCTGGCCAGTGCGCAATGGTGAGCCCATTTGCAGTTCTTGTTCGCCGTCAGCTAGAGGTTTCGTACGATTGTCTTTTTCTTGCTCTTTTTCCTCCACTTGTGCTCATAACCAGTGTCGTATTTTTTGGTATTGTCTTCTCTCTTCCCTCACATTCGGATATGGCGTTGAAGTTGAGGGTTGGTCATCAGTGACCGATGGTGCTGGTGTGGGAGCCACTTCCTTCCTCTTCTGTGCTCGCGTAACGGCTAACACAGGAGCGTGGAATTGTTGCCCTTCCAGTGGCATCCCCGCTGGAACTGCTGGCTGTTGTATTGCGATGAAGTTTAGTGTTGCACTGGTTCCAGGTCTCAATGGACAATTCTTGAAGCAGCCATAGCAGCCGTAATTTCTTCCACCTTGACACTGAGCTTGAGCTGCACAGGCCGCAAAATATTCATTTATGGCAGGATCCATAAATGGCTCCTCCGATTGTTGCTGTTGTGTCGTCGATGTAGCATAGGGGTCCGTCACTGGGAGCGGCAACCTCGCCTTCACCTACATAGCAAGAAGAGAGAGGGAGAGGAGAGAGAGGAAAAAGAGAGTGGAGAGAGGGAATGCCTAGGTTGAGAAAGGCTTTGGGGGCTTGAGCGCCTACCCAAAGCTATTCTATCCCAACGTAGGGAGAGAGAGAGAGAGAGAGAGAGAGAGAGAGAGAGAGAGAGAGAGAGAGAGAGAGAGAGAGAGAGAGAGAGAGAGAGAGAGAGAGAGAGAGAGAGAGAGAGAGAGAGAGAGAGAGAGAGAGAGAGAGAGAGAAATGGAGATGGAAAAACCAAGAGAGTTTTATTAAGAAGAGAATGGAAGATGATGCAATACAAATGAAATGACTCCCTCTTATAGATTTTAGAGGTGAGCCTCCTTTACTCTCATTGGCCACTTCATTGGGGCAAGGATTCTAATCCAAGCCTTTCAAAGAAACACAACTTAAATCTAATGGTGCTAAGAAAGCACAAGGGCACTCACATGATTCATGTGAGTTTTAAGTTGGGCCCTTTTAGCTTTTTGATTTGCAACTTGACTTAGGGCCTCTAATGTCATTTTAGAGTTTTAAGCCCCTAGTCTCTTATTCCTAGGAATTACAACTTGCTACTTGTGCTCATTGGTGGCTCGGCTTATACACACAGGATGTCAGTGCCTTGCACTTATTATTCTACTGTACTGTGGTGAGGCCCACTAGGCAAGGCTTGGCCAACAGTATTTTAAGTGGTGGGACCCACTTATTTATTTGTATACATGAAATACCCATAACAGAGTCCACGGCCCAAAGTAGTGCTGGTCCCTCAGCACTAGGCTACAACTGTCGTGAAGGGGCACTATTGTTGGTTCGTTTATTGCTGGGACATGGGTGCTTCAGGAAAAGCGTGGATAGAATTCGCTTACATAAAACCTGAGGCTTTATTGATTGTTGATCAGCAAGAACCTAGACTTGCCAGATTTTCAATAATACACATAAGGGTCTGGTGGCCATATCAGATAACCTTGTTCATTGACAATTGGGTAGTCGAGGCATTCCATCGGAGGATCCCAAGATAAATCTTGCTGATATAATGGATCTTCATAGATCGGCGCAACTGGTCCCAATGTCATAGACTCCTCCAAATCATAATGTGGATATGACATGTTTGCTTGATGCTCTTGTCTGTCCAGGTATTCGAAGTATGCATCAACCTGACGACTTTCCTAGCAGTCAATAACATAGATTTAGGACAAGGCTTTATCATTGTAGGTTTTGGTTCTTGCTGTACAATTGGCCATTTTGGGCTTGAATTCCCTGGATTTGGCCTTTGAAGAATGAATATACCTCGAATTGGCATTGATTTGGAGTTCTGTTGAATTGTGGAACAATTAGACTTTGGTTGAATCTTGCTCGTTGAGGGGCAATCATCAACTTTAGTCTTCTCTTGGTCATTGCACTTTCCCGTTGAAGGCTGCGTGATGGCACTTTTTCTTGGATCTTGTGCTGAATTGCCTTCAAGTTGCCCTGTTGACACTAGTCCCCTTTGTAATTCATCACTAAGAATTCTTTGCATTGAGTGCGAAAAAAGCCCTGACAGAATCTGTTGGAGTTCCTCGGTTGCCCGTGTCTTGATTTCCTCGACAGTCGTTGGCTTGATAAATTCTACCATCTTTGTCTTCTGTGATGGTTCTACTAGTTTGCTTGAGGGTATCTTTGCATTCCTTGGGACTTTTGTCAGATTTTCTTCTTCGTCACTCGCTTCATAACCCGGTGGCACTAAGATTTTTCTTTTGTAGTACGTTTGAGGTGGAAGGGTTACCACAGGTGCATGTCGGTCTACATAGGCCAAATGCCTCCTGGCTATTTGTGAATTTCTCATCGGGCAATCTCAACATGGATGATTAACTCCACATTGTAAACACGAGGGATCAAATGTTGACGAATCCCCTTGGTGTGGACATTCAGCACGTCGGTGTTTTCCTCCGCATCCATAGCACCTAACTGAGTGCAGTATGCCATCACCTCTAAGTTGATAGGCATACACCGGTAATAGATTCCCCTTACGATCTTCCACAAAATATACTGGTAGGCTGTTATGGTCTACTTCTGACCGTTGAACAGCTGGATCTTGTTGTCGACAAGCCTGTTGCTCCGTATTTTGTCCTTTTAACAAGCGCAGATTCTTGATTGGACACCTGGTACTTGGATGATCTCCAAAGCATAAGGTACATTCATCCTTTTCAAGAAACTTAATAGAGCGAGCAAAAGCTTGCTGACAGCTTAAAGTGCAAGGTTCTGGGTCTTCCGCTACACTTGTTCTGTTTGACCTTGCTGCACTTTGTTGCCTTGCATGGGGTTCCATTCTTGTTGGATCATTGCTCGTTGTCGACCTTTGTTCCTCTGATTCCCCATCTAGATAGGGAAAATCCTTCTTCCCGAGTGAGATTTCCATCTTGGCAGCAGACGCATAGGATGCTAATTCCGCCATACCAGATCTGATCCTTTGGGCAGTCCAGCATAGTATTTTTCCGTGATGATCTGTCCAGGAATCGGTGGATTACAATCCTTCACTAGATGATAGATCCGATAGGTGTAGTCTCGGATTGTTTCAGCAGGGAACTTTTTAAATTTCGATAATCCTACAAGGGCGGTCTCCATAGTTCAGCACTAGAATGTCGCAAAGTAGCTGGTTGGTGAATTGCTTCAAGATTTGCTCAATGACTCTGGTGTTCCAATTTTTGTTTTTTTTTTTGAAGTGGAAGAAGAAAAAGAAGAGGAGAAAGGAATCAAGAAAAGAGGGATCCGTATGGATGTGAACAGAAACAAAAATGGATTTAACAGATAACCGCAATGAAAGTTATATTGTCAAGAGAATATGGAGATGGACAGAAGAGTGTGGACATAAGAGTGATGGTTGGTATGGATGGTGGTGGAAATTGATTTTTCTTGGTACTGATCAACTTGATCTGCGGTTCATTCACTTGGTTCAGTCCAGGGATGTTGGATCTTCATGGATATTGTGACTACAACCTAGATTTGACAAGATCAGATCAGTTTCAGTTGGCTATTAGTGTGATTTTAGCCCCTTTTCTTGGTTCTTTGTGTTTTTTTTTTTTGGTTGAGATTTCTTCAGATCTGAGTGAATCTAATCTTTAACCTTCCTACAATAGTTGTATCTACACCATTTCTAAACAATGTGAGTTCTACAAGAATTCTTGATGGACTGATTTGTCAAGAACTTGAAAAAACTCAGTTTTTTTGGCACTTTTCGGCACTTTTTCTTGGATATTTTAAAATCTAACCATTGGATATTCACAAAAACTTGACAGTAGCTATATCTAGCTTATATCTACCTATAAAACTCTTTGAGAAGGTTACTTCCTAGAAGATCTCAAGAAATCATGAAAAAAGTGCATATTTTTGGGGATTTTTTGCAAAATTTTAAGCTTTTCTGGGAAAAAACCCTCACATACTGGTATGCACTTGTATCTTAGCTAGATTCACTTGCTCACCAAGCTGCAAGAGTTACTTTCCAAGGAAACTCAAAAAATCTTGAAAAACGTGCATTTTTTTGGGGTTTTTCTGCAAGATTTTAACATTTTCTGGGAACAAACCCTCACAGACTAATATGCACTTGTATTTCAGTCAGATTCACCTGCTCACCAAGCTGCAAGAGTTAATTCCCAAGAAAACTCAAAAAATCTTGAAAAAAGTGCATTTTTTGGGGGGTTTTTTGCAAAATTTTATGATTTTCTAAGAACAAACCCTTTCAAACTGGTATGCACTTGTATCTCAGTCAGATTCACCTGTTCACCAAGTTAAAAGAGCTACTTCCTAAGGAAACTCAAAAAATATTGAAAAAAGTGCATTTTTTTGGGGGTTTTTTTGTAAAATTTTAAGATTTTCTGGGAAAAACCCTTGCAGAATGGTATGCACTTGTATCTCAGTCAGATTCACCTACTCACCAAGCTGCGAGAGTTACTTTTCAAGGAAACTCAAAAAATATTGAAAAAAGTGCATTTTTTTGGGGTTTTTTTGCAAAATTTTAAGATTTTCTGGAAAAAACCCTAGCAGAATGGTATGCACTTGTATCTCAGTCAAATTCACCTGCTCACCAAGCTGCGAGAGTTACTTTTCAAGGAAATTCAAAAAATATTGAAAAAAAGTGCATTTTTTTGTGGTTTTTTTGCAAAATTTTCTGGGAACAAACCCTCCAGACTGGTATGCACTTGTATCTCAGTCAGATTCACTTGCTCACCAAGCTGCGAGAGTTACTTCCCAAGGAAACTCAAAAAATCTTGAAAAAAGTGTATTTTTTGTAGTTTTTTGG
This sequence comes from Diphasiastrum complanatum, assembly GCA_029204225.1. Taxonomy (NCBI): domain Eukaryota; kingdom Viridiplantae; phylum Streptophyta; class Lycopodiopsida; order Lycopodiales; family Lycopodiaceae; genus Diphasiastrum; species Diphasiastrum complanatum. The sequence continues at coordinate 38,686,251 of CM055112.1, read as the reverse complement.
CCAAATTTTGGAACTAATCTTCGCAAGCTGGTATGTGCTTGTATCTGAGTTAGATCCACTTGCTTACCAAGCTGCAAGAGTTACTTCCCAGAGAAACTCAAAAATTTACTGTCTGAGAAGGTTCTAGGCCACTTTTTGCTCTTGGGAACCTTCACAGGGGCACTTTTTTTTGGGATCTAACTCTTGCAGACTTCTCTGTCTCCTTGTCTCAGTGAGATGGAACTTCAGAGAGCTCTGCGAAGGTTAGTTTTGAGTTTTAATTTTTTTTTTCATTTTTACAAGGGATTTTTGAATTTTTATGGGTTTTTCTCTGTTTTTTCAGAATCTATTAGGAAGTAACTTTCACAGGCTTCTATGCAGGTCTGGGATAGTACCCTGGAGCTGCTGCCAGTCATGCGAAGGTTAGTTCTTGCTGGTTTTTGAGAAATCAAAATTTGATGGGATTTTGGCTCTCTTTCTCCCTCCAAAAACAGATTTTGAGCCTTTTTTTTTTTTTTTTTTTGATTTTTAGATTAACGAAGGGATTGGGTGCTTGGATTTGATCCTACCACCCCACAATCTCTCCCTACTGTGCAAACAAATAGAAAAATCACGAAAAAACGGCAAAAACTAACACTACTCACACTATTCTACTCTTAAAATTCGATTTTTTTTAATGAAAAAGAATGATGAGAGAGAAGAAAGAGAGAGATAGAGGAAAAGAGAAAGAGAGTGAGAAAGCTATGCGGCAAAACGAGTGTGTGGCACTCCCCGACAATGGCGCCACTGTTGTGTCGTCGATGTAGCATAGGGGTCCGTCACTGGGAGCGGCAACCTCACCTTCACCTGCATAGCAAGAAGAGAGAGGGAGAGGAGAGAGAGGAAAAAGAGAGTGGAGAGAGGGAATGCCTAGGTTGAGAAAGGCTTTGGGGGCTCGAGCGCCTACCCAAAGCTATTCTATCCCAACGTAGGGAGAGAGAGAGAGAGAGAGAGAGAGAGAGAGAGAGAGAGAGAGAGAGAGAGAGAGAGAGAGAGAGAGAGAGAGAGAGAGAGAGAGAGAGAGAGAGAGAGAGAGAGAGAGAGAGAGAGAGAGAGAGAGAGAGAGAGAGAGATGGAGATGGAGATGGAGAAACCAAGAGAGTTTTATTAAGAAGAGAATGGAAGATGATGCAATACAAATGAAATGACTCCCTCTTATAGATTTTAGAGGTGAGCCTCCTTTACTCTCATTGGCCACTTCATTGGGGCAAGGATTCTAATCCAAGCCTTTCAAAGAAACACAACTTAAATCTAATGGTGCTAAGAAAGCACAAGGGCACTCACATGATTCATGTGAGTTTTAAGTTGGGCCCTTTTAGCTTTTTGATTTGCAACTTGACTTAGGGCCTCTAATGTCATTTTAGAGTTTTAAGCCCCTAGTCTCTTATTCCTAGGAATCACAACTTGCTACTTGTGCTCATTGGTGGCTCGGCTTACACACACAGGATGTCAGTGCCTTGCACTTATTATTCTACTGTACTGTGGCGGGGCCCACTAGGCAAGGCTTGGCCAAGGGTATTTTAAGTGGTGGGACCTACTTATTTATTTGTATACATGAAATACCCACAACAGCTGCTGCTCAGGTTGAGGTGGTACTTGCATCTCTGGTTTCGCTGCTGTCAGGTTTACATGGGCCACTTATTGATTGACTAGCCCTGGTGGTGCAGGTAAGGCCATACGTTGTCGCTGATTCGGTGCACCGTACCTCGGTGCCTCATTAGGTGCCCCTTGATGATATGGATAAGAAGACTGATACGGACTTCTCTTCTGTTGAACAATGTGGGGGTTAAACGGGCAAAATGTCGTATCATGCGATGTTGCATTGCATAGATGGCGAAATCTATATGTCAGTCTCAGATTTTGCTTCAGGACTAGACACTCGTTCGCTGTATGGTTTTGTGTGCATACTGAAACACCATACATTCCCCTGTAGGGGATACTGTAGCTGGTTTGGTTCCGGTTGATGTGGTGTTGTTGCTACAGCTCCTTGTAAGACTTTCAATTTTTGATCAAACTACGCCATAAGTTGTTCCATCTGTTGTTTATGTAATTTTGTCATTTGATCCAACAACAGTTTTGTGGATAAAGCGGATGTGTTTGATGATGATGATGCTATCGAGAGAGTAGGAGTATGGGTGGATGGATATTCGTCATCAGATCCCTCATCTTCTTCCCTGATGTCATCTTCCATAGCTTCTTGCAAGGTAGCGTACTGCTCCCTTCGTTTCAGTTCTATACTGATGCTTCGTGGTAGTCCGGCTAGGAACCACATGATCGGGAGTTAGGGTTGCACTTCACTCGGATCGTAGATGCTTGACCTGTTCAATATAGTCCCTGACCCTTTCTCGTTTTTCCATCTTGACTTTGCTCAGTAGGAGAAACGGGTCTTCTAGGAATTTTCTTGGTTTAAAATGCGTGATGAGAGTCGCTTTAACAGCTTCCTAGGTAGGATTTTACTTCCTCTAACAGGTTGAAAAACCAATCCTGAGCCACTGCTAATAAGGACATGTGGAACAACATCAACTTTTCCGTAGGTGTCCATTCGCCGTAAATTTCACAAGCTTGCTTGTAGATCTGGAGGAATTCCCAGAAAAATCTAAAAAAATCACTATTTTGACATTCAAAGCTCCTTTTCAAAATTCGCAAGTATTATAGTTAGATTTATCTGCCTTTCCATGATTTCTCAACCTGTCCGCGAATTCTATTACGATCAAAAAGACCAATTTTTGTCCTACAATACCCAATCTGCAAGCAAACTGCCCCGACTCCTCCATGACTAGAACGAAGAATTCCACGTATCGATGCACCAAAGTACGATGGCGAATCTGACCTAGTCCAATTTCTCCAAGACTTTGATAATGCATGCCATTTTTATGGAGATACCTCTGAAACTGAAAAGCTTCGCCTATTTTCCATGGTACTCTATGGCACCGCCAAGGAGTGGTACTTGAATCTCGAAGGTCATGATCTTGCTTCTTGGACTACCCTCAAGGACGCTCTCATCAAGCGATTCAAACCATCCGAATTGACTCAGAGCCCTTTCTTTCAAATTACTCATATCAAGATGCGTCGCGAAGAGTCTGTCCGAAACTACATTGAGCATTTTAAACGTCTCAAAGTAGAATGTGTTGATAAAAATATCACCGAACGAATGGCCATATAACTATTCTTAGTTGGATTGCCAAAAAACATCCGCCGTGAACTCAAACCAGTTGACCTTTATGATCAACTTAAAGATGTGATGACCGATGCTATCCGTGACGAAGACGAAGGTTCCGACGATGACTTTGACCATTTTGAAAAGAAATCTAAGAATCCAGACCGTCCTAATCACCCGAAGTTTGATAATATTGCTCAATCTTCTGACCTTCTACATCAAATGGAAACCTGACAAAAAACTCAACAATCTCATATGGATATACTCACTACCGATTTCCAAACCGCCATGAAACAGATTGCTGAGAAATCCTTTCCAGCAAGGAAAAATGTCTGGTGTCCAATCTGCTCACAACATCACACTACTAATGAATGCCCTCAATTGCAAAATCATTTCCCAGCAGCCACCAGACCCACCATCTATCGAGCTTATCGCCCTTACCTGCCACAACAACTTGTGCCACGACCAGGGTTTACCAACCATGACCACCTACACCAAATCAATACCAATCCCCATGACAACAGTTTGTTGTTAACCAACCTACCCCAAAAAACGCTGTCCATTATCTTGATCCGAATACCATCGATCCGGCCACCTACTATGTGGAAGACAATACTCAACCACAGTAGTCTACTGAAACGATTGTTTATTCAATAGAGGAGTTCTAAATCCAAAAAAGACTCTTTGTAAAGATTCTTTTTATATTTTTTCTCAAATTTTTCTTACACATGGACCAATCAAAACACTCAACTTTGAAATCTACATAACGTATTCATGCAAACTTAATAACAAAATTGGTATTTAGCAATTTTAGATTTGCAAGTCCACACCCATTTTCTTAAAGACAGTTTCTAGTGCTTGTACCAAACTTTGTTATTATCTATAAAATTTTAGTAAGCTATTTTTTTATATACTTTAAATCTTTACAAAAAGTTAAAATATGACATGGCTTGGCCTGTGGTACTATTTACCACATCGTTCTTGTTTTTTTTTTTTTTTTTTTTTTATCAAAATGCAACTTTTGTCTTTTTGTATTTTCCATCGATTTAAAGGCCTTGCATAAGGCAAAGTTTCTTGTGATATTTTAATCACCATGTCATAATCATGCTGGGATTTCACCTTCTTGTGTTTTCTTATTTAGTTTGTTACAATTATTTTGTTTTTCATTTTTGTAATGAAGTATAGTTTTGCTATGTGAGCTTGGAGAGTGCATTCTGAGTGTGTTACTGTGCATGTTGAGTTGTGATTATGTTTGGAGTGAATTTTAACTGCATGCACATCAATCGGGATGTGATATTTGATGAGATTTATAGGTATGGTGATGAGATGGATAATAATGATCTATCCAAGATTTTCATTGAAGATGAGGTTGTACCACCATCACAAGATGAATATGTCGATGAGAATAAGGACAATCACACCTTCCATTGATGAGATTAAATGGAGGTGAGATAAGCCTTTTGGGATAGGAAAATAAGAAGGGGTTGGTGAAAAGTGCAAGGAGAAATATATTCCTTTGGACACATATTCACCTCGAAGTGGATCACCGTAGTAAAAGCTACCTAAATGGTACACCAAGTTGATGGATAGTACAAAGGAAGATATAGTGGAATCCAACAAACAAAGAGATATGTGTTGCTCCACGTATGAGAGAAAGTGTTTGGTCCTTTTCCTCTCTTGGTTAATGGATTTTCTTTCAATTATGAATACTTTGCTCAATCACAAAACACTTGCTTAGAACCTGAATTTAGCAATCAAGCAACCTATCACTTCTACTCAAACAACCGAGAGTATGTTTATTCCTAACAGATCTCGATCCATCAGCATTTTCACAAGAAGTGAAACATTGCAAACATAATTCAACAAACTTATTCTAAGCATTCAGCATCATAACTCTGGCCTGTCATCACGAGCAACTAAGATAAGATCTACTCAGCCACACATATAGGCGTTTTGCCACGCTACCTTGCCACGTGAACCTGATACTTAACCGAAATTTTGACATTTCTCTTTTGCGTGGCTCTACCACGCGTGGCACATCCACACCAAATTACTCTGGGGACCCTGCCGGTGAAATTCAGGCTGGAGGTGGGGTCCGGCAATAATTTTTTTTGTTTTGTGTGGCACTGCCATGGAAATTTTTTTTTAAAACCAAATTTTAAAAAATGAGCGCCAAAGTTATTGCCGTGGTTGAGCCACGCGTGGAAGCGCCACACATGGCTGATATTTAACCACTTTCACGCGTGGCAAATCTCCAGGGAATTATAGAGAGTTGGATTTTCATATTGCCATGCGTGGTTATATGAAATTCCAACTCTCTGTAATTCTCTAGTCATCACGAGCAACTTAGATAAGATCTACTCAACTACACATATGGGCGTTTTGCCACGCTACCTTGCCACGCGAACCTGATACTTAACCGGAATTTTGACATTTAGAATAGTGAAATCTTAATCAACCTATGATCTATCCTCAATCATCCATGCCAAATTACTCCAGGGACCCTGCCGGTGAAATTTAAGGTGGGGTCCGGCAATAGTTTTTTTTGTTTTGCGTGGCACTGCCATGCAATTTTTTTTTTAAACCAAATTTTAAAAAATGAGTACCAAAGTTATTGTCGTGGTTGAGCCACGCGTGGAAGTGCCACACATGGCTGTTATTTAACCACCTTTCACTTGAAGTGTAATTCTGGAGATTTGCCAAGCGTGGCAAATTTCCAAATAGTTTTTGAGACTTGGATTAATTTGAATAAGACTTCTTTTGAGATTTTGAATAAGTGTTGACTAATAATAAAATGATTATTATGTGATCATGATTTTGAACTAAAAATCAAATGATCATGATGTCAAATTATTATGCCTTGATAAAATCGTTATGTTCCAAAAATTTGTCGATGAAAAAAAAGCAATGTTTTGTACGTTTGTGTGTTTGCAAAGATGAATGAATAATTGAACACTGTGAAAAAGTGTATTATAATCTCTCATATTATAATGTGAATATATAATTTGCATGAGTGTGCATACTTGATTGTGATGAATTGCATTGTCAACATTGTGGACTGAGCAAACGAGCAAAGAAAGAATATCGCAACCAGCAGGTATATATTTACAATTTTTTTTCTTATTTGAAAAGAAAAGTTATTTCAATCAGAGTGAAGATATGAAGATATTGCTTTAATATATAGATTTTCAGTATAGTAAGGATGTTTCAAAAAGAAAATTATTTTTGAAGCGTATATAAATGATCAACGCATGTTCACTGATTGTTTTCTTTGGTCAATCAATTTTTGCTAGATCTTTAATAAGATATATATTGCAGTGAAAGCATTTGATGTAAAATGAATCAGAAGTGATTGGCAGACAAAACTCAAGATGAACTTGAAAAATGCAAGAATGTATTATAAAGATGCAATAATTATGTAAACTATTATTTTATCACAGAAATGGTTGTGATATACATATATATATGTATATAGATATAGATAATCTATTCATCATCACAAGATTCAAATTCATCAGCCAGTACATCTTGCAACTCATCTCAGCTTAGATGAATTTCACCATCAGTACCATAATAATCGGACTCTCTCTCAATATTGTCGTTTGTGCCAAAATCATTCGATTCATTTATAGTATTTTCTATAATATTTGAAAAACTTGGAGATATTTCTATATCCTCATCAACGTCCATGTTTGTGTTGTCAATATTCAAGTCCTCCATTTCATTCTCAATGTATGCATTTTCAAATACATGTCTTGTGCGTGGCTTAACTTGATCTACATACCACCACTTATTGTTTAGTCGATCTGGTTGAAAAAATACCTGCACATTTAAGAATGTTAAGTTAAAAAAAATTTTCAAACAATGTCATGAAATTGCAATGAAATAGTGTACATTACTGATTATGATTGAGAAACAATGTGTCTGAAAAATCCATGCTTCATGTCTTGGTTGAATCGATAGCAAAAAATCCACTACGATCTCTTTTCACATTTGCATTTGACCCTTGATAATTGATTTTGAACCATGTCACATCAAACAAAAAATATATACCAGTTTCACCGAAACACACTTTATGTATATCTTGAATAGTTCCTACATACTCAAGCTCTCCAGAGATTGGATTTTGGTCTCGTGCACACTCCGACTTTCTTGATTGAAAGACGCCATCACACCACAATCATAAGTTCGTCATTTTATGTCAACTCGTGAGAGTACTATAGTACTAAGAAAATAATTTTTTTTATCACGCGTGGCTAAAATTGTCATGGCATAGCCACGCGTACTTGAATCCTAAAAATGCTAGAAATTGAGCATTATTGAACGCATTTCTTCATTGGTTTTTTGCATACTATTTTTTTTGTTCTTGGTTTCATTGTGTTAGTGATTAAGCTCTCTCTCTCTCTCTCTCTCTCTCTCTCTCTCTCTCTCTCTCTCTCTCTCTCTCTCTCTCTCTCTCTCTCTCTCTCTCTCTCTCTCTCTCTCTCTCTCTCTCTCTCACACACACACACACACACACACACACACACACAGAAAAAAGAAGGCCCCACCTCGGCAAGGGGGCTTTATTTTATGGGGTGGAGGTGGGTTTATCTTTTTTTCTTTTCTCATCTTTACTCCCGTATACCCCCCCCCCCCCCCCCCCCCCCCTTCCCACAAATCGGTTGCCCATTGGCTATGTAGATCATTGACCACTTTGGCAAACTCTTGGTCGCAGGCTCTTGGCCGCCCGCTCTGAGCATCGTCTGCACGTCTCGACCGACACCTAAACCATTGGTCGCTCGTCAACGACGGGCTTACCCACTAGTATATATATACATATATATGTATGTAAATGTGTGTGTGTGTGTGTGTGTGTGTGTGTGTGTGTGTGTGTGTGTGTGTGTGTGTGTGTGTGTGTGTGTGTGTATCAGCGGATTCTCCTAGCACATCAGAGTGCCATCTTTGGAGGCTGCAAATTTTTTCTTTTTCTAGCACGCCAGTGTGCTATCTTTGAAGACTGCAAAAAAAAAAAAGTCTACCTATTTCACATCGGCATGCTATGTTCAGAGGTTGCAAAAAATATTTTGAAATAATGTTTTTACTCAAAATTTGATTATCAAATGTGTCAAAGTATCCTTTTTAATTTATAATATGAATTTTTTAACCTGTCAAATCTATTTTTTAACCTATCCAGAGAGATATGATTATATCTTAACAATGGACATTGTTCATGACAATGATGGTTTAATACCTGAATTGTCACATAGACTACACAGTTTGGTAGTTGCATTATTACGTAGACTATACAATTCATTTTACATGAGAAAGTTGAGTGGTTGTGGATGATTCACATGATACAATGGCTCCTGCTATGGCATCCCAGCCTTTTGTGGTATTAGAAAATGAAAAACTAATTTTAATACATGATAAAAAAGAAAAAAGAAAAGTTGAGACAATACCATAGAAGGAAGATGTGCTAAAGATTGTCATGACACCTATCAAGAGACATTGAGAAGATTATTAGTTGTACAGAGTGGACACAACCAATGTCACTTCCAAAGTTGTCTCACATTGAGGTCCTCACAAGTGACATATTTGTTTGCATTGAAATCCATTGAAGTTTTTGTATTTAGTTAGTATCTTCTTATAGTTAGAGACATATGACACTACATAATATGTGACCATGGGTAGAATGAAACTCGCAAAACTGGCAAAAAATTACTCGCAGATTGTCGAAATCCCCCTACACATTAGAGCTTGTGATTATGGAAGTTAGATCATGTTTCTATGCCTAAGAATATCACTATAAAACTGCCACCCAATAAATCCTACATTGAGTTTATTAAAATGGTTTGATGAATTTATGCAAAAGACATAAGAAAATTTTTTAAGGTCTTTGTTTTTCCTCCAAAAAATATTTGACTCCTTTCTCTACTACTGCACAAAAGATTGGTATGAATGATAACTTAAAGTCAAATTTGCATTTAGATATCTCTTATTAGTTATCCTTTGAAAGTTGTTATCTCAACAATCAATCAACTCTTATATTTGGCCAAAAATATGTCAAAAGATCTTGAATTTCAAATAAAAGAACCACATTTGGTTAACCTCTTCATTTGAAAGTTGAGGAATACTCTTGGAGCATAAGTGGTTTTTACTCCTATTGGCCAAATTGTAGGTGATAGTTTGACAAACATGGCTACACAAGAAGGTGACTAAGTCAAATCCATGAACTTGGAAGATGATCCTACTAAGGTCTCACTAATTATTGTTGCTAGGATTGGCCTCCCTATGTGGTGTGAAAATTGTCTTTCTATGATATATATATATATTTTTAAAGGATTTGTGGATTGGATTATGATACACACTACTAAAAAGATGCAAAGATGCAATAAATAACTTACCCAAGGATAGATTGACTTTCTTGCAATTAGTGATTTTCAAGGTTTCTATTAGATTGCTTTGTACTTCTTTTAGATTTAACCAATGTACAAAAATTGTGTCTTCTAGAAACATCTTAAAAAACAAATAATGAGGAGAGAAAAACAAGTGATATTGAGTGTAATCATACCAAGAAAAAATTCAACTATTAGTAAAATCTCTATTTGTAAGTAGTCATAGTTTACTACTTTGTAAGCTTCTTAGTGCATGTCATTTATGCATTCAATCTTGTAAAATATTTTACATATGACGTAAGTAGAGGTTCTTCCATAAAAACCATGTCTTTGTAAGATTGTGGATGATATAAGTTGTCGATTGATTGTGCCTACATCGTCGTTTTCATGGAAAGGGTCATACATTATAGTCATTGAGTTGTAGTAGTAGAAAATTGTAATATGATAAGTCTCAATGTTGTTTAATTATTGGGTAGTAGGTAATTATGAGATTCTTATTTCTCTTTTACAAAATATAAATATTAGGAAACGACAACCTACTTGTAATTTAAATTAAAGTACAATAAAGTATCAAGGTGTACATGGCACTTTATCTTGTATGAAATCTTTGGTCCTATAAAAAAATCTTTGGATATATAAAAATGAAAATATGTGCACCAACAATCTACATGACTATTGATATATTAGGATGCCATTTTTTATGCGAATAATGTCAATGTAACTTGTCTCTATTACAAGAAATTTTCAATATAGTTTTTATTTGATATCCCATAGTGCATATCTTGTAAGTCCATATACCTTTTGACAAGTTCATGTCTCAATGTTTGATAAGTTTAAGCATATGAAAATGTACAATATGCTAGTCATCTTATGTGGATACAAAAAACAATATAGAGATCAATGGAAATAATTTGTATGTTACTCCATAGATTACATCTTGAATTCCATGTGCGTATTACAACTATAGATAAAGATAACTTAAATAAGAATATAGCACTACTATTTTCTTCACGTGCGTTCACTAGATTGCAATTTATTTCACATAAAGACATGATTTTATATAGTTAGTCAAAACATCTATAAGCCATTTTACAGTAAGCTTTTATCTACTCTCTTTGGCACGTGTACAAAGGCCCCACAATCAAAATTGTGCAAGTTTTCCATTCTTTGATTGTTACATGTAAATGCCTCTTCAAGACTCATGTTAGAAACTGCATTACTGGGGCTTTGCTTTTGAAATATTGTAATAGTGTTGTGTTGTTTTTCACACGTGTGGACTGTCCACTACATGTACTTGTGATCTCCTAAGGTGTGTAGATGCACCAAGATCAAGACTAGATTGAGATTCAAGATCAATCTTGAATCCTATGGCAAAAACACACTACTACATGCATTCAATCACTTCCAACTCTCACTCACACGTGTGGGAAGTATTCAAAAAATAATCTAAGTAAAAACAAGCTGCTCTCCTCGGGTAGAGAGAGAAAATGCATCAAGCGCTCTCGGGTAGAGAGAGAAAGCTAGAAATCCAAAAACTCACAAAATCCATGAAATCACCAAATCAATTGATTTCAAAATGAGGAGTACAATGATACTAGTAGGTCCACGAGCTACCACTATGCTTAACTATGATTGGACCACATTTTGTCACCTCTTGATCCTATTGGATCATTGATCTATGCACCTCTTAATTCTATTGGACTATATTCAAGCACACCTCAATTTCCTATTGGACCTCACAAGGTTCCACCTCTATATCCTATTGGACCTCTTGGAATTCATCAAACAAAAACTTTACACTTGTCTACACTCTAATTAGCAAGTGTTTAGCCTCTTACTCTATTTTGGCTCAATAGTGGCATTACAAGTGGAAATGCATAATTTGCCATCTATGCCAAATTTATTCCTATCAACATCCTACACCTAGATGCTTGATGTAAAAAACATAAGACCCCTATATCTAACATAGATAATCTTTTTCAATTCTTCACACTCCTCCTAAAAAATTATCTATGAAGATTTGAGCATTGATCTTGATATAACTCCAAGATTAGATCTATGCTTGATGAAAGCACTTTTGCTCAAAGGCTTGGTGAGTAGATCGGCAATACAAGAGGACGAGTTGACATGCTCCAAATAGATTTCTCCTCCAATAAGCTTTTCTCTCACAAAATGGTGTGCCACTTCTATGTGCTTGCTTCTTGCATGAAATATGTTATCACACTTGATCATTGGTAGATCATCCTCCTTGATGCACTTTAGTTCCATTAATAACCTCTTGATCCAAAGCACTTCTTTGGTAGTTGTAGTGAGTGCTTTGTACTCGGCCTCACATGAAGAGAGAGATATAGTATCTTGCTTTTTGGAAAGCCAAGATATTAGATTGCCTCCAAGAAAGATAGTGTATGCACTAATAGACTTTCGATCCATTTTGTCACTTGCAAAGTCCGAATCCGAGTAGCCAATAATGGATAGATCTTCACTTTTATAGAGTAGATCATAATCACAAGATGAAGATACATATCTTAAAATCCTCTTGGCCATCTTCCAATGATGGATCTTAGGTTCTTGCATAAATTGACTCAATTTGTGCACACAAAAACTAAGATCGGGCCTAGTAATGGTAGCCAAATCAAGGAGCCTACAAGACTCCTAAAAAGTGTGATGTCCTTAAAGGATCTTTCATCACCTTTATTAGGATCTTTTACAATTTGCTCCATTGGAGTATCTATGCTCTTAGAATTTTCCATATGGAATTTTTTCAACATAGAGTGAGCATATCTAGATTGGCATATAAAGACATGATTTTCATAAAAATCAATTTCTAGGCCTAGGATGTAATGTATCTCTCCTAGATCTTGCATTTTAAACTCACATCCAAGTGCTAGCTTGGTTTCATCAACTAGCTTGATACAACTTCCACAAAGAATAATGTCATCAACATAAATTAGAAGAATGACAATATTGCTATCAACAAACTTTAGATACATGGAAGGATCATAGTCACTAAGAGTAAATCCTAGTGAGATAAGGAAAGAGTTAAGTCTTGAATACCATGATCTTGGTGCTTGCTTGAGTCCATAAAGACTTTTGAAGAGCAAGCACACTTTGGACTCATCCTTGATGAATTCTTGAGGTTGTTCCATATAGATCTCCTCCTCAAGATAACCATTTAGAAAAGCATTGGATACATCTAATTGGAACACCTTCCACTTGAAAAAACAAGCAAGAGAAATAAGAATTCTTATTGTCACCATCTTTGCAATGGGTGCAAAGGTCTCCTCATAATCAAGACCATGGATTTGAGCAAATCCTTTGGCACATAATCTTGCTTTATGCTTGTTGATGGTGCCATCATGATTGAACTTGATCCGAAATACCCACTTGCAACCAATCACATGCTTGTTGGAAGGAGGATCCACAAGCTCCCAAGTATTGTTGGTGATCAATGCATCATACTCTTGCTTCATGGCATCATACCACTCCTTGGTATTGAGTGCCTCTTGTACATTCTTTGGCTCTTCATGAGAGACATAAAAAACATAATTAGTGGAATCAAGATCCACTTGTTTGCCTTTGTCAACATATGAGAGCCTCTTAGGCTTGGATCTATCTCTCATGGATCTTCTTGGTGAAAAAATCCGAGGAGAGTCTTCTTCAAATCTCGACCCCATCACATCATGATTGTCTTCAAAATCAATAATTGACGATGCATCCATAGATTTCTTGATCTCGGCCTCTTCAAATGATGAGTGGTGATCTTCATGAAAGACAACATCTCTACTTTCAATAACTTGAGAAGTAGAGAGTATAAAGACTCTATAGGCCTTCTTGGTGGATGAGTATCCAACCATGATCCCTTTGCATGCACTAGGATCTTCCTTCTTCCTTGTTTCCAAGGGAATATGGACAAAGCATAAGCATCCAAAAACTCTAAGGTGATCAACCTTAGGCTTCTTCAAAAATAAGATTTCATATGGTGACTTTCCTCCAAGAGCTATATGTGGGAGCCTATTGCAAAGATAATTTGCACAATTAATGGCTTCTCCCCAAAAATCTTTGGGCAAAGATGCCTCAATTCTCATAGATTTTGCACATTCACATAGAGATCTATTCTTTCTCTCAGCCACTCCATTTTGAGATGGAGAGTAGTCACAAGAAAACTCTCTTTTAATGCCTTCAATCTCACAAAAGTCTTGAAATTTATTGGAGATATATTCACCACCTCCATCACTTCTAAGAGCTTTAATCTTGAATGAGAATTGCTTCTCTACATAAGCTTTGAAAATAAGGAAATGATCAAACACCATAGATTTTGAAGCAAGAAGATATATCTAAGTGAATCTTGTGTAATCATCAATGAAAGTAACAAAACAAGTGGCTCCTCCCTTGCTTGTAGTTGATGAGAAATGCACATCCGAGTGGATTAACTCCAAAGGATGCTTGCTTTTGATAGAAGATCTTGTAAATGGCTTTTTGTGAGATTTAGCAATAGCACAAGCCTCACAAGGCTTGATCTTCTTGGAGAATGACTTTGGCAAGCCAATAGCTTTGGATTCTTTGATCATAGAGAGCATGGATTTGTAGTTGGGATGTCCCAACCTCCTATGCCATAATTCCTCCATAGAGAGCTTGTTCACAAGAGCAACATTACAAGCATTCACGTACTCATTTGGATCTAGTTTATAGATGCCACCAAATCTAGATCCTAATGCAAGTATCTCATCATTCTTCTTGATAGTGCAAGTATCAACATTGAATTTTACATCAAGGCCATTATCAAGCAATTGGCCAACACTAATAAGATTCTTGGTAAGCTTAGGTACATAAAGAACTCTAGAGAGAGAAAGAACTTTAGAGGATGCAAGCTTCAAGGGAATGTTCCCTATGCCTTCAATAGGACATTCAAAATCATTTGTAGTGTATATTGATTTCTTCACTCCATCATAAGGTGAAATAGAAGAGAAAGAGTCCTTGGAGCTACACATATGTGAAGAGGCTCCACTATCAATATACCATAGGCCGTCCTTCTTGAAAGGAGTAGATGAGAAACTAGAGACCATAAGAGATCCCTCTCCATCACTTGCAATAGTGTCTTCCTTCTCATTGGTAATATTGGCTTGCTTGAGTTGATTCTTCTTTTTGAAGCAATTGGTGGCATAATGACCTTTCTTGCCACAATAAAAGCACTTGATCTTCTTCTTCTTCTTGAGATTGGATGATGAAGCATTAGAGGAATCATCTTCCTCCTCATCTTTGTCTTTGGATTTGACTTTGTCCTTGCTTGAGGATTGTTGATGTTGGTTCTTGCTCCTCTCTTTGTCCTTATCCTTGGCAAAAAGAGCTTTGCCATCATTATGAGTGAGAGAAAGCTTGTCCATCCTCAAGAGCTTATACTCTTGTCTTGATTCTTCTGAAATTAGCACACTTTGGAGAGCCTCCAAACTTGGTAGCTCCTCCTTAATGGCATAGGATTGGACAAGATTATCAAATTCACTTCTCAAGCCATTGAGAATGACTTGAACTAGCTCATTTTGATTGATGGAATCACCAATACAAGCAAGCTCTCTATGAATATCTTTTACTCTCAAAACATAACTAGATGCACTCTCATCACTCTTTTGGCTACTTTGAAAGATTTGATTCCTAAGAGTGAGAAGCCTAGAGGTATTCTTAGCCTCATAGATAGTCTTGAGACAATCCCAAGCTTCTTTGGTACAAGTACCTATCTCCCTCAATATCTCATTAGAGACATTCATCTTAATGTAGTGGAGAGCCATCCTAGCTCTCTTTTTGTATTTTTGAACCTCTTGAAGAACTTGTGGTTCTTCTTCAAGGCCAAGAACTATGTCCATCACGTCTTGAAGGATCAAGATGGACTCCATCCTCATTTTCCAAATTGAATAATTTGAAGTGGTCAATCTTTCACTTGGTTCCAACAAGGATGAACCCATTGAAGACATTTGAAGTGAAGAAAACTCAGATGATGAACAATAAATGTTGTTACACACTTTCAATAGGATCCAATAATTGAGTACTATCTCCTCCTATGAAAGATCTTACAACAATTTGTGAATTGATTCTCACTAGCTACACAAATCTCTCTAAAACAAGATCTATTTCACATCAAATGATGGAGTATAGGCAAAGTTAGGATCCAACACTCTTAGCACGTGTGAAATACACTAAGAAACCAAATTTGACTCAAATACAATGATATTGCATGAAACAAAATGGCTAAGATCTCAAAACAGTGCCTAGATCACATATAGATGAGATTGGCAAGCATACAACTGTGATTTTGGATCAACCAAGCAATCTCTTGACCAAACCAAATGTGTCCACCCAGGTCTAGGTGCCCTACCTAACCTTCTTCAAAGCTTATAAATTTTGATTGGCTCAACCAAATGGAATGAAACTGATTGCAACAGAAACTAGACAAAAATAGCTTCAAAACAAGCTATCAAGCAAGATAAATGGATCAAACATGAGAGAGAACTTCCAAACTGAAATTGGATGTTCCTCACACGTGTCTGAGCACCTGATTCCATACAGTACCAGGTCAGACCCAATCAATGTCCTTTTGATCTCTTTTGATCCAAGATTGAACAAGATAGCTAGGAAAATGGGCCTTGACAATTTCTAGCTCAAGATTGATGAAAATTTTTCACTTAGATGGATCAAAATGCATGGTAACCTTAGGTAGGCTCTGATACCATGTTGTTTTTCACACGTGTGGACTGTCCACTACATGTACTTGTGATCTCCTAAGGTGTGTAGATGCACCAAGATCAAGACTAGATTGAGATTCAAGATCAATCTTGAATCCTATGGCAAAAACACACTACTACATGCATTCAATCACTTCCAACTCTCACTCACACGTGTGGGAAGTATTCAAAAAATAATCTAAGTAAAAACAAGCTGCTCTCCTCGGGTAGAGAGAGAAAATGCATCAAGAGCTCTCGGGTAGAGAGAGAAAGCTAGAAATCCAAAAACTCACAAAATCCATGAAATCACCAAATCAATTGATTTCAAAATGAGGAGTACAATGATACTAGTAGGTCCACGAGCTACCACTATGCTTAACTATGATTGGACCACATTTTGTCACCTCTTGATCCTATTGGATCATTGATCTATGCACCTCTTAATTCTATTGGACTATATTCAAGCACACCTCAATTTCCTATTGGACCTCACAAGGTTCCACCTCTATATCCTATTGGACCTCTTGGAATTCATCAAACAAAAACTTTACACTTGTCTACACTCTAATTAGCAAGTGTTTAGCCTCTTACTCTATTTTGGCTCAATAGTGGCATTACAAGTGGAAATGCATAATTTGCCATCTATGCCAAATTTATTCCTATCAACATCCTACACCTAGATGCTTGATGTAAAAAACATAAGACCCCTATATCTAACATAGATAATCTTTTTCAATTCTTCACATGTTCTCTAACTAGTAAGAACTCATCAAACCCATGCGCTTTATCATTGAGTGAGCACATTTGTTTGGTGCAATTCTTCAAAAACTCCATTGCTTTGTAGAGTGTATACCTATGTATATTGTCTCTTCATGCCATGTTCGTGCATAACACCTCAAATTCATGATTCTCCTTTGATCTTAACTCCTTAATGTGTGCATTACCTTGATTTTGCGTTGATGTCTTAAATTACTTGAAACAAGCAAATGCATGTAATCTATTTTTAAGGAAATTTATCCTCGCCTCTTTTTCTGGAAAATGGGAGGGTGCTAATGATAGCTAGATCTTATCGCCTAGACTAGAAATCATCCTATGAATTAGTCATACAAGCATTAAAAATAAGCAGAAATATCAAAAACTAGAGAGAGAGAGAGAGAGAGAGAGAGTGTGTTGGGCACTTCATGGGTCCTACCACTAAAACTAATGTTGGCCAAGGCTTGCCAAGTGGGCCCCACAACAGTACTGTACATGTAGAGTAATAAGTACAAGGGCATTGGCATCCTGCGCTTATAAGCCCACCAACCCAATGAGCACATTGCTAGTTTACTTCAAGCTGTATTATAGAGACTTGGGACCTAGCTGTAAATAAATAATGTAGAGACAAAAAATGTCTATTTTGAAAAAATATGGATACTGGTGAAAATCAGCACCAGATTCTTGATCAGATCTTGAGAACTGTCCTTCGTCAAACTTGACATCTCTACTGACAAGTATTTTCTTGGTCAGCGAGGATCCGCTCCTAGTGACGAACCCTTACTACAATCGACACAACAATAGGTGCCTTTGGATTAAGGCACTTGAGTAAGGGCATGGAGGTGTCTATGCCTTGGATGGAGGTATGGAACCTTGTGAGGTGTTAGGAAGACATTACCATGGGTATTGGTCATTTTCCTAAAGCTTGGGCTTCAACCTTGAGCCATGTTCACATAATTGTCCTTGGGCCAAAGTTTTGCTAGCACATATTGGTCTTTGTAACTTAGTAGGAGGGCGCACCTACTAGGGACCCTTGATGTTTCCTAAGCACCCAAGAATTGGTATTCTAAGAAACATAAGTTTTGGAAGGAGTCTCTTAAACTTCCACTAGCTTATAAGGCTCTTGACCTTTCCTTTGCCTCTCCTCTTCTCATTGGCTTGGGAGGACTCTCTCTAGCGCTTTGAAGAGTGTCATTTCCAATCTATAAGAGAGGGTGAGGGTGCCCATAGGGAGGGGGAATTCTTGTGGTGAGATTACTTCTATTCACTAGTGTGGAGGCTAGGGTGTAGAGAGCATTTTTGTTGCTAGCTAACTCTTGTCAAGATCTCCATCCTTGGTATGGAACTTAGATGGGGGTAGGATCTTGAGTATGCTTGTGCTTCTGATGGTGGTTATGTAAATGATAGTGGTGTAGCAAGGGCGTGCTAGATTGGCTTGCTTGTGCATGGATTTAGCTATGGTTGAGTGGTGATTTCTTGAGGCCATTTGATTGTTTACTTTGGAAGGATCTTAGGGACATTGGAGGAAAGGAACCTTGGAGGGCTCTTTGGATGCATTGGTAGACATCAACTCAAAAGCTTGGAGGGTAGCCCTTTCATGTTGTAAAACATGTGTACTCTTGTTGGACCCTTTCCGTTCCTCCCTAATTGGATGGATCTAGAGGGCAAAGATGGTATTTTATGGATCTATTATGGGTGAGTATCACTTGTAGTATCGGGTGTTAGAATCGGCAAAAGTGAACTTGATCAAATCTTGTAAATAACATAATGAACACGTGTTGGATATGGCCTAGAGAGAGATTATTTGCTCTTGATCAGATCATTTGGAAGCTTTTATATTCTTTATAGAAAGAGGGGCAATTCTACCAGTTTTCTTTATAGGAAGCCTATTACTAATCTTTTTAGGTCCCTAAGAAGTGGGATAAGGTAGATCTTCAATTAAATCAATAGAATTAGCCTTCTTTTTTGTCAAGTCCTTGATTAGGAGAAGAGATGGCATCTTTAAATGCATATCTTTTGGACACTGATGAGAGGCTCAACAAAACTAGCTATTCCATATGGAAAGTTAGAATGGAATCCATCATGATCATGCAAGATCTAATGGAGATTGTAAATGGTAAGGAGGATGAATCTATTCATCCTCAAGAAAAAGCCAAATACAACAAGAGGTGCAATATTGCACTACATTGTATAAAAATGAATGTTATCAATGAACTCTTAAGAGAGGTAGGAGATTGCACTTCGGCTCAAGATGCTTGGGAGACTTTGCAAAAGGTATATGAATCCAAGAACCAAACTAGGATGTTAGCTTTGAAGAATCAAATCTATAGAAGCTATCAAAAGAAAGGAGAGAGTGCACATACTTTTGTCTTAAGCATGAAGGAATTGAACAAAGAGCTAGCCTTCATAGGTGATCCTATCAAGGATTAAGAGCTTGTTCAACTCATCTTGAATGGACTAGGCTTTGAATTTGACAATTTGGTTGAGGGATATGCAATTATGGGTAAGCTACCCATACTTGAAGAGCTCCAAGGCACACTCATGGATGAGGAGTCAAGAAGGAGCCAAATGCAAGAGAGGATCGATAGATCTTCCATCAAGGTGGAGATGACCAAGCTCTCTTTACCAAAGGCAAAGGGAAGTAAAAAGGAAAAGGATCAACATTCAAGAAGGCTTCAACAAAGCTTGAAGATCAAGAAAGACCCTCAAAGACATCTCCATCAACCACCAAAGTCAAGAAGAACAAATCCAAGGTGAAGTGCTACTATTGTAGCAAGATGGGACATTATGCCTTGGAATGCTTCAAGAGGAATCAAGATCAAAGCCAAGCCAACATGAGCAAGGAGGAGGAAGAAGAGAGTTCATATGAGGACTCTCTCATGATGTCCATATTTTCTAGGAGTTGGTAGCATTCCCCTTTGCTTAGGATCTTCCAAAAAGATCAACATAGGAGGTGTTTTGTACATTCCTACAATAACAAAGAATCTACTAAGTGTTGGCCAAATGGTAGACAATGGCTTCAATGTTGATTTTGCTTCAAATGAATGTTTCATCAAGAAGAAGGGTAAGATAGTGGCTAAGGGCACTAGACTTGGAAAACTTTATAAGTTGGATGAATTTGTGGATGCTAATGTTGTCATGTTGGCTGAGAAGAGCAAGATATCTACCTTCACTTTATGGCACAAAAGACTTGGACATGTCAACTTGGGTTCCATGGAGGCTATGATCAAGGAGGAGTATGCTTTAGGCCTACCAAGGTCTATTGGGAAGAAAGACAAGGTTTGTGAAGCATGTGCTTTATCCAAGGCACATATGAAGGTGTTTCCTAACTCCATCACAATGTCATCTCATCCTCTTGAGCTCATACACTCGAATGTGCATATTGCTAGCACAAAATCTAATGGAGGTTCATCCATGTTTGTAACTTTTTCTGATGAACATAATATGCATATGCTTGAAGAAGGCTCAAGTACCCCAACAATCAAGAAGAAGATGGCTAAGGAACAAGATCTTGATTTTGAGGAGGAGTTCATGGAGGAGCATGCATCAAACCCTCCTATCACACCAAGGAGATCCACAAGAGCAAAGATGGAGCTATCAATGCTCATTTTTTTGGATAAGGAAAGGCAAGTTAGAGAGGGGGGTACATTTTGTACTTCATTTGCTAAGTTTTGTAATGAAGTCACTTTGAATTCTTAAGTATGGAATGAAAGGTGGTTGTCATATCTACTTACTCTTGAATGTGCTAGAAGTAAGCATGATATTTTCATTCATAAGTTGAAAGATTTTGACTTCATTTTTGAAGAGGAATATACCTTGTATGAGAGTAAGTGAATCATCCTTGAAGGACACTTATATCCATACAAGAGTATTTGGCCTCATTAGTTTCAAGTTTAACAAATATGTAATGCAAATTGCTAGTGGTAGTCAATTGTGGACTAGTCAATTTGACATAAATGATCTTGGTGATTGTTTTGTTGACTTGAAAAATTATTATGTTTAGAAGGAGAACATTCAAGTTTTGCAACTTGAACACAAAGTCCTTGAGAGTGAAAGTCATGGTTTGGAACCATGTTTCCATCATCAACACCAAGAGGGAGTGAGCATGATGAAGGAGAAAAACATCAATAAGGAACTCGAGAAGGAGCACTTGTCTCAAGGCAAAAAAGACTTGAAACTACATCAATATGAAGGTTTGGGTGAAGAGAAAGGAGCAGCAAGGAATTTCATCCATATCTCCCTTTACTCATCTTACTTTGTAATTGAAAAAAACCATGTCATGTATTTGATAAAGTCCTTTGATGATGCTAGTATGGACATTGTTTTTCATCCTATATCTTATGATGGTGAAATAGTGAGCATTAATTCTTTGATTGGAGTTTCAAAGATGTATTCAAAGGCCTCGTCTTGTGATCCGTTCACTCTTGAATTTCCAAAGAATGAAGACCTTCATTGGAAGGATGCCAAGTTGGAGTTCATTGTTTTGATAGATGAAGTCAAGATGGTGACATTACAAGCCTTGTTTGTATGTGCTTCATACAAAAGTTGGATATTATGAAAAGTTGCTGTTTTTCAAGTTTATTTTGAGGAGGAGACTCTCATTTTTTGTACACCAATTGAAATGAAAAACATGATGCAACAACAAATTTGTATTCATTCTCTTAGTACATGGACAAAAAATCATCTGAAAAATCGCATAATAAAGTCTAGGAGTACACCAGGCTATCTAACATTGTCTCTAAGGCACTAACATTTACAACACAAACATTTCTATAAACATCTGTCACATTATAAACTAACAAAACTACATCTAACAACAATCGCTTTTTTCGGGGATAAAAATACCACCCCTTTGTTGGAGGTGATAGAACTCCGTGAAAATGATGCTCTATATCTACCTCCACGCGTTCCATACTCTCATCCGAGAACATTTTTTTGTAGAAAATCTGAGATACACTTAGCACCCTCTGAGGCACGGTGAATCCAAAGTTTGACAAAGATTTTCCTGTAGCTTGCATAATGTCCTCCATGTCACTGAGAGCTTTATCTGCTTAAAATTGACTAATGTTTTCACCACTCACACTACACCCTAAAACCTCAAATTGGTGAACATAATCCTCAACCAAATGGCATTTGATGGCCTTCCATAACTGCACAGGATCAGAAGGAGCACATGTCAACAACAGAGTTGCAAACATCAACCGCAATTGCCATGGGGTCTCCCACACAGCATCCTCTTGTAGACAATCAAGCCACTCTCCACAATCATCGATAAGCAACCTTCTTCGACAAACATCTCTAAAAGACAACATAATCTCTCCATCCACAGTACGCAAATCTTCGAAGCTTCTGGCGCCACGAACATTTGACAAAAGCACTTGGAGATAGAAATGCTCACCTTCAGAAGGATGAAAAAAGTACACACGACTGATGGTTGGGATCCTTTGAATAAAAATGCAATGAATCCACCTATGGGAACCTTTGTTGTATACAAACCCCCTTGGTATGTCTTGATATAGACAACTACATGCCTCGAGATCTCCACTTGCATTCAAGTCAAAATATGTAGATAACATGAATTGCATTTGCCTCTAGCACATCATGCAAATCTTTGTCATCATTAAAATACATTACGTTTTGTCCCGGAAGATGTATTGCCAAACGCACAACCACAAGCTTATGTGCACCCATGGAATAACCAAAAAGTCTCATCTCGCTTCGCTTGTAGAAAAGTACCTCGCATTCAGATATTGCTCTATCTCATTCACACCAGAAGATGGTTTGTTGTTTTCCACTACGATCCTTGCCATTATCATGTTTGGTCCTTTGTACATGTACTTATACAAATATTTTATGCTACGCACATGCACACACACCTCTACATTTCCATCTATTGTATGGTACAACCCATCGGTTGTCCATATCTATGCCTTGACTTCGAACAACCACACCATTATTTCTTCGTCTATACAAATAAAAACCATTGACAATGGCAGTATCTTGAACAAACTATTTAGGATAGTTTTTCGAGCAACGTCCATCCTACATGCATGGGGCATTTGGAAAACATGATCCACAGGGTCCATGTATCATGCAACTTTTCACTATCTCATACAATTGAGGATCAACTTCCCTATCAAGAATTTCAGCGTGCACTATATTGTCAAAATCTCCAGTAGTTATCGGTCTACTAACATCTTTGAGTATTATCAGTATATGTGCATGTGACAAGCCTCTCTTTTGGAACTCCACAACATGCAGCCTTCCAAAAATGGCTCAAATATCCCATCATTTTTCAGCAGGTCTGACATTGCAAGTTCATATGAAACACTCGAGAAACCAAATTGGGTCTATCAGCTGGTGTTTGCTGAAACTTTAACTCTCTTTTCACTTCTTGCCAATTCGGATTGGCAATCATTGTGATGAACAACTCTGGACTACCCATCACTCTCACAACAGCCATCGCATCTTGGTATAATTAGTCCATATGGCGTGGAGATCCAATATACAAAGAAGGCAATGCCACACACTAGCCCACATCATTCGCAACACGTTCACCAACAACATCAACCAACCCGCTATGAATCTCCCTACAAAATTTTCGTTGATTGGTGGAAATGTAAACCAAATGGTTTTGCACCAATTTTGCAAGTTCATTGCACATATACTCTTGTAATAACCTTCCACCCAAATGTATGGGTTACATGTGTCCATCTTTAACCTATAAATGATAGCTATAGAATTTTCGAATTGTGATTGTTTTATGCCTCCCCTCATTTCCCTCATCCAAACCATCAACACCTTCATCCTCTATGTCCATCCCCGCATCCCAGGTTGCACTACACCCATTACCTATATGGGATATCCCAAGATGCCAACCATCACTCTTGTGAGA
Organism: Diphasiastrum complanatum; assembly: GCA_029204225.1. Lineage (NCBI taxonomy): Eukaryota > Viridiplantae > Streptophyta > Lycopodiopsida > Lycopodiales > Lycopodiaceae > Diphasiastrum > Diphasiastrum complanatum. Next base: position 38,662,341 of record CM055112.1, on the reverse strand, counting down.
AAAACATGAGCACGAAATGTAGCGGGTCATATGAGGAATGGAGCTAACTGATTCATTGCAAGCCAAAATGAAAAGAATGAACAATTGTCATAAATCAGTGGGTTGTGCAGAAGTTGGGAGTGAGCTAGATGAGTGGATCGAAATGCAATAGTTAGCAGCAAAATAGTTTATACAATGGATTCAAAAAAATGTGCTATGACCAATAACATCAGTAGGACAAATCGCACTTGGATTATTATCAACAAATGAGTACAATTGCATGAAGTTATTACTTCAATTTATTGTGAATAATAACATTGATACAGATTGATCTGATTGATAGATTACAATTATCAAAAGTTTTCTGATGAAGATTCTAAGTTTGATATTCTAAAAATATCTATAACTGAATTTACTATAGTTATTACAACCGCCTTTATGCCATAAATGCATGTACAAAGTAGGCAGACTTCCAACGCGAAGTCGTTCGGTCGACGGATTCTTTACCAATAATATCGTTGACCGACAGTATCAAAAACTACATAGGGTCGGATTTTATACAAAGGATAAAAAAAATATGCACTGGGTCATAAATATGGTGAGGATCGGATTTTTCGGGGTCCGATCCGATCCAGGGTTGAACATGCCCGGATAATTTAGTGGAGGATTGAAAAAAATCCGAACCGACCGACCCAACCCGGAGTCAAAAATTTCCTGCTAAGGAAAAATTTGAGCCTCCTGTTTTCAACTTTTAAGATGCTCATTAATAAAAAGGATTAGAGACTATGCATTGAAATCCAACAGTCCCCCTTAATGTAGATCCTATAAAGTTTTGATCTTCAGATTTAACATGTCGTTGAATCTGAGATGATGCTCTTTTGATAGGGCCTTTGTGAAGAAATCGGCTACCATTGATTTTGTCCTATAGTAGACTAGTGATACCTCTTTTCTTTGAACTTTCTCTCTTAAATAATGATATCTGATTTCGATATGCTTGCTTCATGAATAAAATCTCAGACTAAGAGAGAGAGCAATGGTACTTTGATTGTCATAGAAAATGGTTGTTGGATGTGACTGTGCAAGGTGCCTCATCCGAATAGCATCCTTAGTAGCATTCGTGGCAGTAATGTATTCTGATTTAGTTCTTGATAATGCTACTGACGTCTGCTTTCAGTTGTTCCAAGATATTAAGCCTTGATTGTATAAAAATACAAATCCGAAAGTCGATCTTCTAGTATCAATGCCCCCTACCCAATCTGCATATGTGTATCTTTTTAGAACATTGGCAGATTGGCTATCTCCATAGCATATGCTGAGATGTTTGGTTGCTTGGATGTACTTCATGACCTTTGTACGTATTAGACCCAGATTTGATAGGAACTGTCTAAATGAACTAATTGAGTATGCAAGTTCTGGGGTGGTCAAGTGCAAATCATTGCATACATCAGTGATCCGATGATGGAGTGGAAGGGATATTGCTTTATCTCTTCCTTTTCTGCCTCAGTTTGAGGAGATTGTTACTTTGACAGCTTCAGTCCAGGGTCGAGTGAAAATTGACTTGGTTTGCAGTCAGCCATTTGATACATTTCCAAATGTTGGTGAGATATCTATACTGACTGATAAAAATTAGTCTGCTGCGTCGAATTCAAAAAATTTCAATTCCGAGACAATAGTGGGCTGGACCCATATCAGAACATAGAGAGTGATGATGATGATGAAAAAATCTGATACAGATTTGAAATAGACATTTGAATCTGCTTAGTTTGAAATAAAACCATTCTCAACAAGGAATGCATTTATTTTCTGGAACTAGGCTCTAGGTGACTGTTTCAGCCCATAGAGTGCCTTGTGTATTTTACATACAACGTGTTGCTTACCCTTCAGCTCGTATCCTTCAAGCTGTGACATAAAAAATTTCTCTTCAATGGTCCCGTTGAAGAAAGCGGTTTGGACATCCATTTGATGGACTTCTAGATCTGCTGCAGGTGTAAAGGAGATTAGTAGTCTGATCGAAGCATGCTTGACAATTGGGCTGAAGGTTTTAAAATAGTCCAAATCTGGAATCTAGAAATAATCTTTGGCAACCAACCTGGCCTTGTATCAATTTAGCCTTCCTTTAGCATCATACTTCGCCTCGAATATCCATTTGCATGGGATAGATTTTTGACCCTTCGGCAGCTCAGTGACTGTCCATGTTTGATTCTCCATAAGAGAATCAAATTCTGTGTCCATTGTTGCTTTTCATTGATCAGCATCATTTGTAGACATTGCCTCTAAAACTGAATTTGGTTCCTGCACGAAGTAGTTGTTGGACCCTTTCCGTGCCTCCCTGATCGGTGCGATCAAGAGGGCAAGAATGGGCTTGGATCTCCAACCGAGTGAGTAGTCGGTGTAGTATGGGCTTCGATCCAATGGGGAGAGGGTTAAGCTATGGATCTAAGTGGGATCTAAGCCTACCAAGGGTGTCAATCCTGGCATAAGATCTAGATGTCGAATGGCTTAGATGTGGGGTGTCATGCTTGACATCTTCCTATCTCCTTTTGGGTTTGGGTTTTGGATGGATCCTCTTCTTGGATCATGGCCTTCTTGGGTTATTTAGGCTCTTTGAGCTCTAAATCTTCTTCACATGAGGCTTATCTTCTCAAGGAAGGGGAGCATTGGAAATGAAACCTACCTATGGATCTTATTGATCACTCCAAATGAGGTTCTAACACCTATTTTACTATTGTGTGATTTTGTGGATTAAGAGATTGAAAGCTTGAGCTAATGATCATTATAAATGTGATAGCATGATTAGGAAATAACAATCAAGCATTCAAGCATCCACAATCAATCATAGAAGTGTAAAAATGGGGGGCTTCACATAGAAAGAAAAGGTAGGAGGTGGAGGCTTTACTTCTCTCTCTCTCTCTCTCTCTCTCTCTCTCTCTCTCTCTCTCTCTCTCTCTCTCTCTCTCTCTCTCTCTCTCTCTCTCTCTCTCTCTCTCTCTCTCTCTCTCTCTCTCTCTCTCTCTCTCTCTCTCTCTCTCTCTCTCTCTCTCTCTCTCTCTCTCATTTTCTATTCTTGCAAATGAAAAGTGATTACAAAATGGTGTCACATCCCTACTTATAGAGTTAGGGTTAAGGCTTTTGGTCCACCCAAAAACCATCTGCCATAATAACTTGACTATCATAAAAAGTTTAAAATCCAAATTGCATTTTAGAACTACTTGGGTCCTTTCTTATTTTGGCCCATTGGTATTTTAGATCTATCTCTACTTCTCGCACCTTTGGCTTACGAGTACAATGCACCATTTAAGGGTGTCTGACATTATATTACTGATAGATCTAACTCGTAGGCCGACTCGGCCATGTTTTTACTCTCGTTGTTGTAAAATCTTTAGGGAAGACATTGGGCTTTGTCTTTGCTCGTCGGCCGGTCTACAATCTTGTTGACCTTCTGATATTGGCTTTCTCGGTAAATCTGGATTCTGGAACTCCGTTTTGGTTAATCGTCAACATTACTTGGTGTAGTTCGACGGCATGATAACATGCAATATTGGTTGGGCACTTTCAGCATTTTTATAAAATCAAAGGTTGAACTTTCTTCATACCAACTCGGTGAGGAGAAACCGGCTTTCCCTACTAACTCATTTGACATAATTTCTACACTCTCTTTAACTTTTGAATGTGTTGTCAATGGAGCAATAAGAAAGTCCTCTTTTTGAGTTTTGATTCCTCTATATTTGAATTGAATGATATAGTCCCCTCATAGCTCACACGAGCATCTTCTAATCCGTTAGAAGAATCTTTATCATAATCATCCGTTAGAAGAATCTTCACTAAAATCTTCTAATAGTAGCAGGCTACATCATCCATAAATCTGGATGGAGGTTGTCTGGGTCGATTCGATCTTCTAGGTTGAATTTTGACCCTTTGTTGATCAGACTCGTTTTCAGAATTTGTATCGATTTCTTGATTTTTGGGGTCGAAATTTGGTTGTTCGACCCTATGGTCGGAATTTTGTTGTTCGACCCTTGGGTCAAAAATTTGTGTAGCCTTTCCCTTGGGATCAAAAAACTTGTCCTCCAGAAAAATGACATATTTGCTTGTGAATGCCTTTTCTATGTCCAGATTGTAGAGCTTGTATGCCTTGTGATCCAGAGATAGCCAATAATAATCGATTTTCTGCTTGAGATGTCCAGTTTCTTCATGAGATCTTCAGGGATCTGAGCATAGGCGAAGCAACCAAACACTCTAATGTTTTTGAGTAATGGTTTCGATCTTGTCCACAACTCATAAGGTATTTTGCCATCTAGGGTTTTGGTGATGGATCGATTTTGTAAGTAGGCAGTTGTATTGACAACTTCTGCCTAGAATTTCTTTGGAAGAGAGGCATGGGCCAGCATGCCCTTGGCACTTTCAACGAGTGTCCAATTCTTCCTTTCAGCTACACCATTGGACTGTGGTGAGTAGCTTGTTGTATCTTGTTAGTGTATCCCATTGGCCATGCAGAATTCTTTAAATTTTGTGGAGATAATTTCTCCCCCTCCATTGGAGCGTAGTGCTTTGATCTTTCTCTGGGTCTGATTTTCTGCAGACGCCTTGCACTACTTGAAGAATTTAAATGTCTCTGATTTGTTCTTCAAAAAGTAACCATCATGAGAGATGAAGGTAAGAAAATATAGTGTTCCCCTTGTGGTAGTAGTGTGCATTGGGCCACAAATGTCACTGTGTACAAAGTCTAGCAAGCCTTTGGAAGTAGGAATTGAGTCAGAAATAAAAGGGCTTCTAGCATGCTTGCTAATTATACATCTTTCACATGGAGAAATCGACTTGCTGAAAGAAGGCAAATCTTGTATTAGTCTCTGATTTGACATTTGTTTAATACTATTGAAATTGAGATGGCCTAATCTGAGATGCCATAGCATATCAGTTGATTCAGACATAGTGGTATAAAGAGCTTGACTGTTTGAAGAGTAGCAGTGGCTGAGTTTGTATAAATTGCCACTTTTTCTCCCGAAAGCTAGAGCTTTCTGGGACTTATCAAAGATTGTGCAATCATTTGTGTCAAATTTGACCCTTCGACCAAAATCAGTAATCCTGCTAACTGAGAGCATATTCTTGGCCAGATTTGGAATGTGGAAAATGTTGGACAGCAACTTGACTTCCCTTCTAAATTTTGACCATGACTATTCCTTTACCCTAGATTGTGTGAGATGAGTTGTCTCCAAGTTGCACAACTTGAGAGTGGGTGTATAATTCATAATCCTTGAACTAGTCTTTGTGGTGAGTCATTTGTTGAGTTGCTCCAGCGTCAAAGTACCAAGAATCGATATATTGGTGTTCTCCGATCTTGGTCATAAAAGCTACTTCATTTTCCTCTTGTTGCTGGGTCGAAAAACTGGTTGAAGCACTATGTGCTTGTTGTTGGTATTGTTTCTTCTTTTCATTATTGTATTTCAAAGTTTTGCAGTTCTTGATTTTATGTCCAGTTTTCTTGCAGTGTCTGCTGAATAGTTTCTGCTTTGGTTGGAAGGATGAAGTATTCGAATTCGACCCTGAGTCAAAATTCGACTTAGAGCTAAAATTTGACCTAGAGCCAAAATTTGACCCTGAGCCGAAATTCGACCGTGGCTGCATATTTCTGTTATTTTTAGATCTGAACTTCTGATTCTTTGAATATAATGCTTGTTGATCTGATCCTGAGCCTGAAAAGGTAGCTGATCTCATGATTTCTTCTTGTAGAAGAAGTGAGATTACTTTTGATAGAGTGAGATTCTCTTGGATCAAAATTGCCATGACCCATTTTTTATAGGCTTCAAACAGACTCGATAATAAAGTCATTACAACATCAGATTCTTGTATTTCTGAGCCAGTTGAATTCATTTGTTCCATGAGATTTTGGAAAGTGTTGAATGGAGTTTGGAGGTGAGGTCCCTGATATCATAGAGGGTTGCTAGGATGTCCCATGCATTCTTAGCAGTCTGAGCAACTCTTATGTGATTTATTTGGGTGACTTTTATGTTGAGAGTGATCATGACAAAAGCTTTGCCATCTTTCAGTCTCCACTTGGTGATAGCAGCTACATCTCCTTCTGGATTGAGTTCTGTGTCATCAACAACATCCCACAGTTCCTTGGCTAATAGCATTACCTTTATTTTAAACTTCCAAAGATGATAGTTCCCTCCATCAAGCCTTTCGATTAGAGTACACTGATCCATTCTGGCTAAGCGAGATCATTGGTAGTAATAATGATTTCAGAATATTGTTGGTTGCGCGCTTTCTAGTTCGTTGTCTTGATAGAAACAAGACTGATAATCCGCAATGAGAAGTAGATTACTTGGATGCTTGCTCTGATACCATGTCGTAAATCAGTGGGTTGTGGAAGCTAGGAGTGAGCTAGATGAGTGGATCAGAAATGCAATAGTTAGCAGCAAAATAGTTCAAACAATGGATTCAAACAAATGCGCAATGACCAATAACATCAAAAACTACAGTCTCATTTGCTATTGGGGCATCGAATTGTCTATTTTTGGAGTTTCTAGCACAACCAGATATGAGTTGAAGGTGAATATATGTCGTATTGTCCACTCGCATATTTTTACGGGCACTCTTAAAACTTTTTGCAAATAGATTAATCTCCAACATCACACTTTGAAGAAGGCTCAGCACGTTAATGCGGAGATGTCGATTGAGGGACAACCGCTGACTAAGTTGTGAGTCATCTCCATCCATCATGTATATGTACGAGAACAAAGCACGCTCGCTGGGCAATAAGGCACCTATTTGATGGCACATCCTACCAAAAACTCTAAAACTATAAGCACCACCTCTTGCATTGGCCGTTGATTTATTGATCTCTATTCCTAAGGATGCAAAGGCAAGACTATTGTTAGAAAATGGACTTACGAAAATGGATGCTAATTTCTTCTCCTATTCTGTACAAATGTAGCAAAATAGGAGGTGGAGAAGGCATCAGTGGCAACCTGACTTTCTCTTTCATGCAACAGAAAGAACTATTTGCCTCCTCCTTCCATCGCAGAGCCAAACAATGGACACATGCAAACTCCATCGATCCTACATCATGGCATGTAGGTGTATGAGCAGACAATGCAACTCAAAATAACTTCGACCTTTTTTCTCCTAAAGAAGCATTGACAACTCTAAGTTCATCATCCCCAATAGTAAATTGCAAAGCCCTAACTCCAAGCTTGGTCGTCGACCTATGAACCATCCTCCTCCTTTCAGTCGGGATTCCACTTGAGGAGTCATATATGAATGATTGTTGCAGACATGTTTGAGGGTAACTAACTATACAATGTCATCTCAGGAAATAGTAAATCGAGATAAACTCTGACTCGTCCATTGTCTTTTACATGCCAATCTTCTATTTCTCTCCACTTCTATCTCTACCCCAGGTGGCCTATAAGATGAGTTACTCTAGAAATAATCAATAACTGTCAACTCCATTGAGAGACTCCTACACTCCAATGGCAATTCACTACTTCCTAAACAATTGACGGCGAGAAGATGAGTCGATCGCACAATGACATATAATGTCAATGGATCACTATGCAGAGTCACACCTACATCCACAACTAATGGGTTACTCCCGATATGCTATACTGCACCACTTCCAAGTAATCGAACATTGATGTCTGAAGTCAATGCACCATCGCTACATAGGGACACATTTGTACTCCGTACACCATGTACTAATAAAGCCCTAGCCTTGGCTCGTCTCATACGGGCTAGTCTCTTCTTCTTGGCAGATCTACATTCATTTTTGAGACTCCTGTATGAAACGTTGTTTTGCACAAACTCTGGGTTATGTTTACACGTGACCTGTTAGATGGGTTACTCTGTACACCATCAATAACTCCTCCATTGAGGGACTCCTACACTATGATGGCAATTCACTACTTCCAAAATGGTTTATGGCAAGAAGATGAGGCGATCGCACAATGACATCCGATGTCAATGGATCTTCACTATGAGGAGTCACACCTACATCCACAACTATTTCACTACTCTCGATATGCTCTACTACACCACTCCTAGGTAGTCGTACATTGTTGTTTGATGTCGCTACGTAGGGACACATCTGCACTTCCTACAGTACATACTGACAAAGCCCTAGCCTTGGCTCGTTTATAGGCCAATCTCTTCTTCTGGGCAAATCTACTTTCATTTTTCAGAGTTTTGTATGAAATGGTGTTTCGCACAAATTCTAGGATTATTACTTGTTGGTTGAACTTTCCAAACATGTACTTAGTTTGATTATGTTAAAGTGGTTATTCCGACGACCATACTGTTACTATGTTGCAAATGGGTTGATGAAAAGAGCAAGTGTAGGTTTTATATAGTCAAAAGATACAACAAACTATAGAATAGAGAGAGAGAGAGAGAGAGAGAGAGAGAGAGAGAGAGAGAGAGAGAGAGAGAGAGAGAGAGAGAGAGAGAGAGAGAGAGAGAGAGAGAGAGAGAGAGAGAGAGAGAGAGAGAGAGAGAGAGAGAGAGAGAGAGAGAGAGAGAGAGAGAGAGAGAGAGAATGTCTGATGTGTTAGAGAAAACATATGTTATCTATTTTGATTGGGGCTTGTGTGCCTATAAAGACCACTAGGGAAAACCCCTAAGATGAGGATAGGAAAGCACAAGAGAGACTGTGGAGCAAAACCACCCAACCAATCCTAGATCCCTCCTGGATCTAGCCCCCAAGCCATGGCATGTGATAGCAAACGGAGAAAAGCTCATCAAAGTAACCTAGACCAAAGTCGTCGATGAAATAATCACTACCTCAATATATAGAGAGTAGGATCATGTGCATGACCACATGCAATCCCCATGCAGGTCAACTATAAATAGGTTACAACTCTTCATGCATACCTCCTATCTATATCAATCACACGTACATGCACTACTCCATATGTCTCAATTAGAGTGTCTGGGTTCTCTTAAGCTTACTAGTCACCAACAGGCCTCGACGTGGAATAAAAATCTAGGCGTGACTAATAAACTCGAACACTGGAGGGCCGGTCTACCATATTAGGACTATTCCATGTCCTTAGCGAAATATGGCCGTAACATTCTTCCTCCCTTAAACAGGTTCTGTCCTCAGAACGGGAAAAAGAAAACATGAAACTATTTCTTAAGTTGTCAAGTCTTACCCATGAACCATTGTTCTTAGTCTGATGTTTCTATCTGAATAAGTACTCAGAGATGCTACAATTCTTCAATTGCTTGCCTCAACTCATGAATACAGATTCAAATTCCAAAAGATACACTAAGTCATAAATCCTCCAAATGAGTAGATCTTATCCAAAATAAATATTCATCACCTTCATGTAATTTCAATTACATGAAATATTGGGTGGCTTACCTTATTTCAGAAATCAAATTCAAAAGCTGAAGAAATTCCATTTCAATTATCTTGAAGAAAATAAGGCTTCAGAAAATCCAAATATCCTAAAATATCACAATTCAGTCATCTAAAATCTCTAGGAGATCCATCAAGTCCCAGACAGTTATAACTCAAGCCAGACTACTGTAGTTACTCTATTGAGTTAACAGGCCCATTTCTAACATCATATGCAAGAAATCAGCATCTATCTGTATCTTAATAGATTTATCTGTCTCCTACAAAACTGGAGATATAGACTGAACTTTGTACACAAGCACTTATAACTACAAAGATAAGCAAATTCCTCATAAGTAAGTAATTCCTTGATGAAAATGCCTGTGAGATCCACACAATCTCAAGTATGTACTAAAGTGAAGAAATTTAGAGTTCAACCAACAAATCTAAATCCTTAACTCACCCAATTGATCAAGAATTACTCATTTTCTTAAGAATCCTCACATTTTCTTAAAATCTTCAAATGACCTTTACGTATCAATTTTATGATCCGTTAATCATAAACATTTCAAATCTTATGATTCGTCAATCATAATTCTCAAGATTCTAGAACCATACTTAATTACTGAAAGATATTGGAGTATATGCACAACATACAACTCAGGAAATATAAGAATTATTTTGAAATCTTTTCCACAAGAAAAATAATTGGACTTTAAGAATATTCTTCCAATTTGATTCTTAACCAGATTATGAGTTCCAAATTCTACAATCATCCAAGTAATTAAAGACCATTATAACATTCATCTTTAACAATATAAACTTTATACAATCTCCTAGAAGAACATCTAGAGATTACGAAGTTCTGCTGAATTTCCAAAATTCAGTTTACCACTCTTGGAACCATTAGGATCCGGTATCCAATTGAGCTCACAGGGATACTATCACTAGATCTGCTGCAGTGACAAATGATAGCAAAAGTTGAATAGAAGAATGCTTGACTATTGGACTAAAATTCTCAGTGTAATCGACGTTGTATACCTGAGAAAATCCTCTGGCTACAAGTTGTGCCTTTCTTCTATTGATCCTTCCATCTGTGTTGTACTTGACTTTGAGAATCCATTTGCAATCAACTACATTTCTGCTGGCAGGTAATTCAACAATCGTCCATGTCTGGTTCTTGGTAAGAGATAAATACTCTTTATCCATAGCTTCTTTCCAGAGATCTGAATCAGGTTGACTAAGTGTCTCTTGGACAAACATAGGTTCTTGAACAAGGTAGGTTGCAAACTCGTTGATATACCAGTTAGGTGGTCTGCTAGTCCTTGGCTAATACAAGAAGTTGATCATACTGTAGTTGTTGATCTGCAACATCATCATCTTCTGATTTGTCGTTGATTTGTGGTTCGTCAAGAGTAGAGGAGCTTGGACCTTCAATAGAATAGTCGCCTGCAGAACTGGAAAGCTCAAAGCATCAGGAGAATCTGATAGGTCGGCTACATGGGGACTGCCCTTTCCTTTGAGGTCTTGAAACTGATCTTCGATGAAGATGACATCTTGGCTACTGAATATCTTCAACTTGATGGGATCGAACAACTTGTAGGCTTGATCTGAAGTAGTGTAGCTGATGAAAACACATTTGATACTTTGGATTCTTCCTGATTTCATGAGAAATCTACGCAAAGGCAGTACATCCAAAAACTCGTAAGTTTGATAAAGAAGGTTTGGTACCTGTCCAAACTTCAAATGGTGTTTTTTCTGAGAGGCCTTTAGTAGAACATTTGTTCAGAATATAGGTTGTTGTTGAAACAGCTTCATCTCAGAAACACTTCGGAAGTGTTGCATGTGATAACATGCACTTTGCCGATTCAACTAAGGTTTTGTTCTTTCTCTCAACAAGACCATTTGACTGAGGCGAATAGGAGGTGATGTATCATTGCTCAATACCGTTGTTAAGGCAATAGTCCTTGAATTTGTTGGAGATGTACTCTCCCACGTTATCTGACCTCAGTGCTTTGATTTGTTTGTCAATTTAATTCTCAACATGCTCTTTGAATTGTCTGAATTTGATGAAAGCCTCTGATTTCTGTTTAATGAAATAAGTAGTTGTTCTTCTAGAGAATTCGTCAATAAAGGTAATAAAATACTTTGTATCTAGAATGAAGGAGTTTGCATAGGTCCACATATATCTATATGAACAACATCTAACAGATCTTTTGTTGCATGCATATGGTTTGATCTAAAAGGAATCCTAGCCTGCTTTCCAAAGATGCAGCTATGATAGACAGGGAAATCGACCTTATCAGAAGGATAGTCGAGATCAAAAACCATGGATTGTTTGGACATGTTCATAACAGATGCATGATTCAAGTGTCCTAAGCGATGATGTCATAGTAATGCTTTACTGACTAGAACAGAGGTTTTCAAGGCTTGACTAGACTCATAATAGCAGTGTGCCAATCTATATAAGTAACCATGTCTCTTGCCGAGTGCAAGAATCTTATCACTCCTATCAATCATTTTGCATTGATCATATTCAAATTCTACCTTATGATCTAAATCTGTAATTCTACTAACTGATAACAGATTTGTAGAGAGTTTAGGAACATATAAGACTTTTGATAATAATTCGAATTGATCATGATGGAATCGCAATCTTATAGTACCTTCACCTTCAATAGTGTGAGTACTATTGTAACCAAGATGAACAAATTTCTTTGTGTTGTAAGGCATGTAGGAGTTGAAGATCTCACATTGATTGGTCATATGTTGAGTTGCTCTAGAATCCACAAACCATGAATCATCCAAAAATGTGCTTTGATCTTTGACCATGAATGCGCCTTCGTCCACTTTGACCTGGGAAAATGATGAGACTGTGTTTGCTTGTTGATCAGGTTGCTTGGCTGCGTTCTTTGCTTGGAGAATTCGGCAATCCTTGATCTCATGGTTATTACGCTTGCAATACCTGTAAAACATCTTCTTCTACAATTGTGAATTTGATGATTGTGCTTGACTTTGAGTCTATTTCTGATTCGTTGCAGTCTTCTTGGAGATTTTCTGCTTCTGTCGCTTTGAGCCTTTGTTGACAAATAGAGCCTGAGAGGAGGAAGTAGATGGAGTGTCTTGACTTCTTCTATTGTCTTCTTGCAGCAACATATTGATAACTCTAGTAAGAGTTAAAAAAGAATCTCTTCACACTTGCCATTACGCAAGGGATTGTAGTTGTGCTTTGGCCTCCGCCTTATTTGGTGGGGACCTTGTAAAAACTCTAGTCATGAACCTTGTAACAAAAATCAGAGCCAGACATGTTGACGCAGTTTTCTCCACGTTATTGTGTCCGATCTAATTGGTGTAAAAAGAGAAAATGAAGAAAATGAAAGTTTCTGAAATATGAACGGTGCGATTGAAATGTTAACGGTTCAGTTGAGAGAAAACTGAATCAAAGTCTGTCAAAAAAAATAGGCCAAAAAGATACAATGGCTAAAAAAATCAGCAACCCATCACTCACACCAAGCCCTCAAGCAAACCATCCCACTCATTCAAGATATAAGCCTACTAGTATGACAATGGACTACAACCAACCAACCAACCCTCACCATGAAATCACTCTCAACTCAACATATTACTCTAATATTCAAGCACAACCCACTTTTCCCATCAACAAGCATAGATTCAATCCCAAGGAGTGCAAACAAAAACTCCATCAACCCAATCAAGCCTCCAACAATCAATCAACTAATTGAAGGGAAAAACACAACTCTCAAACCAAACCACAAGCACCAAACCTATCCATTGTTATCAACTACAAGTGAGTCTACTCTGAATCCACTAACAAGCATTCAACCCCAAACATCCATCACTCCACAAGCAACTATGCAAGACAATACTTGTACCAATGCATAAGCATACTATAAGGCAAAAACCACATTTAACCATCCATCAAACCAAACTCACAAGGAATCAAACCTACTCATCAACAAAGATCTCTCAAGCAAGCACCCATCTTCCAAAAACTTTCAACTCTAAAAAACTCTCAACCAACATCACAACAAACTATCACATCATCATCTAACTCACCCAACTATCATCCAACTATCAATCAACTATATCTTAACACAAAGAGTGGTCTCCTTTTATAGTAAATCCCAAGTGTCCCCCTTCAAAATGTCATCTTGTCATTCTTCATGCCCTTCAAGCCCTCTTTGCCATTGTCCCCAACCCATTTGATAGTACACCTAGTGGCCTCCATAAGAGAGTGGGGGAGTGGTGCATTCAAGGCTCTCTTCCAAAACTAGCCAAGATGCCATTTTTGTCAAAGGCTAGGGAGGCCATTCAAGTTTTCCCTTTGTATTGGCTAGTGGGTGTACCTCCCAAATTTTTTAGCCTCCAAGGTGTTTTGGCATTTAATATCCAAATTTTGGGTGAGGCCCTTTTTCAACCCCTATTTTTAGTAGGCGGCCTTCGTTTTTCTTTGGATACCTGTGTTTTTGGCCTTCCTTCGATTTTTCAAGAGTCGTACGCCTACTGCTCATTTGTCTGGGTTTTTGGCCTGTTGGGTAACCACTTGGCCCACACATTTCGTTACTCGGTTTTTTCTTCTGTGGTTGACTTTTTCGGCATTCATGACTAGGGCTCCCACGACAACACGGTTTCCCTGAAAAATGCACTAAGTGATCATATATTAGTAAAAATGGACTCAGTACATGGTATGATTTTAGCACGGTCATACCGGCTATTTTTTTACAACTGGCTTTTTTTTGGAAAAGCCGTAAAATATTTACCCGCCATTTCTAAGGCCGCAAAATTTGCTCTAACCTCATTTAGGACGGGCTGGGACCCAATTCTAGGTGGATCGGCACTCTTGCTCGGTCTTTACAAAAATTGACCACAATATTTTTGACGATTTTTTCGAAAGTCAGTTTGTTACTTTAAAACTGTGCCTAGCCACTTTAGGATGGGCTGGGACCCAATTCTAAGGCAAATTTGTGTCGATTTTTCTCTAATAACCGGGTTTTACATGCCGGTTTTCTCAATTATTGCAAACTTAAACTTCAATATTAGTCCAATTTTCCGTGCGAAAATATCGGCTAACATTGGCGATTACCACTGGGTAGTATGGTCCCCATATGATGGACCCAGAGTCTCTGGTTTTGCAGAGCAGCTCCTGGTGGTGGATCAAGTTAGTGGGCTCAGCACCCTTGCTAGGTGATGCTAACCACAGTGAGTTGGTAGGATGTCTTCAACAGCTTCCTCTGCGAGGCGTCACTCGTCCTCACAAATTGGTTCGAGATCTGATAGAGACGGTTGAAGTCTTTTTTCTTTTTCTTTTTTTTCTCTTACTTTTTTCTCAGTCTTTCTTTCTCTCCCTTTTTTAGTTTTTTTTTCCCCACTTTTTCCTCTCTTACCCTCCCTTTAATGCTTCTGATCAAACACTCATGCCCATAGGAGAAAATATGTAATGACCTATGCAGCTCAGAGTATATGCAGGATGCAGGGGTATGGATGCATGAGACAATGGTCTTGCAATCAAATGACCAAGCACATTGTGCCTACATGATGCAATGCAGCGTGAGTGAATGGAGTCAAGTCAACTGAGATATCTGTAGATCACCATTTACAGTGTCCATGAATCTCACATGTAGTAATAACGAATCCCATACTGAAACAATTTTTTTTTTTGTGGTATTTTAAAACAAGATAGAATGTTGACCAATAAAGAAAATATAACAAAACCAAAGTGGAAAAGTAAAGTCAAACTTATACCACCCCTTGACTCCCCCATGTGAAATCAAGGATAAGGGTGTATTGTTGTCACCTTACCACATCTATCCAACATCCACCTTGTTGTCTGGGTATTCACCATGTGTGGTAACCCTATCATGACGTATGGAATGGGAGGCTAAACTATTCAAATCTCTCAACTGATATGGGTGATTTTGGTGTATGTTTGAATTCCATGGTAGAAATGGAAGATCTGCGCCTACCACATCGAATATCCTTCCCATATCATAGGGTTTATCCATGGTTGGAGGTATAGTATTCCTTATTTCCTCCCTAATTTCTAGTTCAGGCCCCTTGTTCTCGATATCTTCTTCAGAGACATAGCCTGGCATGCCTCTTTCCCAATGGAATATATCCATCAATACCTCTTGGATCCAACTAGGAGTTCTACCATCTTGAGCTACGAGGTCTTCATTAGTTCTAGCAAGGGTTATGTGGTACCTCAAGCTCTCATCCTATGGCTATTGGAGTGGGTCGGCTAAGTGCATGGCTTCCTAAACACAATAGTAGTGGGATTAGTGCTTGCGCGATGCTAACCACCTTGTCTAGTGGCTACATGGTAGTCACATTGGTGTAGTAAAGTCGTTTGGTTTTAGTTCATCGTGGTATCCCTATTCTGTCCTATCTAGGGCAATACTCCTTTCTATCGGATAAAGGTCAACTGGTACTGTGTGCGAGATTCATGTTTCTCCCAACTCATCCCATAGATCTCCCAAATCTCGTTAACTAGTACTGCGTACGTCCACACTAGCTCTACCAAGTCACTAGTTTGTTGGATTCTAATTGGTCCATACCCATGCACAGTATTCATCGGTGTTGCATACCAAGTGCCATCTTTCCTGGATGCTAGTGTTGGGGGAACATAGGGTGGTGTTGTATTTCGGACGATGTGATCGGTTTTTGCTTCTGGTTTTGGAGCTCGTGGTCTAACCTTAACCTTTGGCTTCGTAGTAAACCTCATATCGTATAAATGTCATGCGTTTGGCGAGTCAACCAACATAATTGACCAATCAACAAGTTGCAGCTAGCAACGACAACATAATACTATAATAACTGACAAGGCCCTAAGGTGAATATTCTATTTGTGGGATCAGCACACATTACTGTTTGATGCTAACCACTTCGACTTGTAGTAACACGATAGATTGCACAAACATGCTAGCTTGGGGTTGACGGTCTAAACTAGAATCGTTCTCAAGACATGCAATCTGAGATACATCAAATTTGTAGACTGTTAATAGTATGACTTCCCTTCAAGCAATATTCCCTTATCAAGTTGCTCCCGGCAGATGCACCAATGTTAAGCGTCTGGTGGGTCAAATAACATAAGCAACCCGCAAATGGCTATTGTACAGTCCACAGCCCTAGATATAGATAATCGCCCTTCAAACAATAGCCCATTATCAAATTCCTCCCGGCAGATGCACCAATGTTAAGCGTCTAGCGGGTCAAATAACCTAAGCAATACAGCCCTACATATAGAGGATCGCCCTTCAAACAATAGCCCATTATCAAATTCCTCCCGGCAGACACACCAATGTTAGGCGTCTAGCGGGTCAGAGTTGCTCACTTGACTGACAACCCATTTCTAAAACATATGCTTTGTAAACCAATCGACATGGATAATTACTCTTCCAAACAATATAATGTTCCTCCCGGCAGACGCACCAATGTTAGGGCCATTTTTGATGGGGGGTTGGTCCAGCCAAAATGTCCTAAAAGGGTCAAGGGGTCCCACCTCTAATGGCGGTTCGGCCCTACGTGAGCAACTGAGGATTTGCCACTTCCAACCCTGATGGCCCTCTCTATTGCCCTGTGCAACCGATGAGAGTTTTCCAGGCTCTCAGAGATACGGTTGCAAGGAGGGGGTGTTAATACTTTTGGTGCAATGACTCACTAGCTTTCTAGAATTATGGTTCCGTAAAAACTTCTGATCGCTAATTCGCTAATGTCTCTTCCCCCATTGAATTCAGCTTACAGTAAGTAAAGATTTTACATGGGCTGAAAACCGATTTACTGCCTATGATGTGCTCGTGGGGTGCAAGTTATATGCACCACTTTTCTTGCTAAGCGACGGTATTTTCGCCGACCGTCGGGTCTAGGTATTTCGCTAGACAGTATTGACAGTGGGTGTGACTAGTGTGACGCTTAACCAAGGCGGTGTATTTCAACCGCTGATGGTGGACGGCCCGCTCTGGTGTTTCACAGAGGTCGGGTCCAATTAATACGCTTCATAATGAAAAACAAACGATTCCAACTTGACGATTTCCACAATTTATCAATCACGTCGTATGTCAACTAGTTTATAGACCGGCCAACAACCACATGCAGTTACTATGAAGGAAAACCAGGCTCCACTACTAGCAATGTATGATCTACTAGTAGAACATTGTTTTAACTTTAAAATGAAGAAGCGATTCCATGGTAAGTACAATTCAACTCATGAACCGGTTGTCCCCTCTTTCCTAACAGAAAACAATTCCATTGTCAGTTTAGTTCAAATAATTTAAAAATAGCAATTATGGCGTAAATACTGATACCGTAGATGACGCATGGAGTAAATGGAAAACCTCAACAGCTACCTACCCTATCCGGCCAAAATCACAAACAATTTCATCATGTCAAAACAATAGCAAGTACGGAATCTTTGGAGTGCATGGTTCCTGAAACACTACACACCGGCATACTACCATTCTGGTTCTGAAATTAGTATGATTCACTACAGTGCACAATCGACCTGTTATTCACTCAGTTGAACGAGCGTAACCACAAAATGCAAACACATCCGAACTCAAATTTATATGACCTTGTTACTAAACAGATGTAAGCGGTCTAAAAAACATTCCTTGCTTCACAAAAACGCTTTATAAAAATCTTATTCACATGTAGCTGACTATAGCAATAACCTCACATTGCATTCCGATTTAACTTAAAAAACTTACAACCAGAACTTCATGAAACTTACTTGCTTCCCAACAAAAACACTTATAACGATTTAGTTGGAAATGTGGAAAAACCCTACTATCACACACCATAACATATTCATGACAAAACATACTACTTTATGTTTATTGGTACAAATAGAGTTTGAAAAATCAGAACATACCTCAATGCGCAATTAGGTAGCCGGTTCGTGGAAACTCTAGTCATGAACCTTGTAGCAAAAATCAGAGCCAAGCATGTTGACGCAGTTTTCTCCACTTTATGCGTGTCCGATCGAATTGGTGTAAAACAAGAAAATGAAGAAAATGAAAGTTTCTGAAATATGAACGGTGCGATTGAAATGTTAACGGTTCAGTTGAGAGAAAACTGAATTGAAAGTCTATAAAAAAAATAGGCCAAAAAGATTCAATGGCTAAAAAAATCAGCAACCCATCACTCACACCAAGCCCTCAAGCAAACCATCCCACTCATTCAAGATATAAGCCTACTAGTATGACAATGGACTACAACCAACCAACCAACCCTCACCATGAAATCACTCTCAACTCAACACATTACTCTAATGTTCAAGCACAACCCACTTTTCTCATCAACAAGCATAGATTCAATCCCAAGGAGTGCAAACAAAAACTCCATCAACCCAATCAACCCTCCAACAATCAATCAACTAATTGGAGGGAAAAACACAACTCTCAAACCAAACCACAAGCACCCAACCTATCCATTGTTATTAACTACAAGTGAGTCTACTCTCAATCCACTAACAAGCATTCAACTCCAAACATCCATCACTCCACAAGCAACTATGCAAGACAATATTTGTACCAATGCATAAGCATACTATAAGGCAAAAACCACATTTAACCATCCATCAAACCAAACTTACAAGGAATCAAACCTACTCATCAACAAAGATCTCTCAAGCAAGCCCCATCTTCCAAAAACTTTCAACTCTAAAAAACTCTCAACCAACATCACATCAAACTATCACATCATCATCTAACTCACCCAACTATCATCCAACTATCAATCAACTATATCTTAACACAAAGAGTGGTCTCCTTTCATAGTAAATTCCAAGTGTCCCCCTTCAAAATGCCATCTTGTGATTCTTCATGACCTTCAAGCCCTCTTTGCCATTTTTCCCCAACCCATTTGATAGTACACCTAGTGGCCTCCATAAGAGAGTGGGGCAGTGGTGCATTCAAGGCTATCTTCCAAAACTAGCCAAGATGTCATTTTCGTCAAAGGCTAGGGAGGCCATTCAGGTTTCCCCTTTTGTACACCCTAGAAGCCCAAAATGTCAATGGCTAGTGGGTGTACCTCCCAAATTTTTTAGCCTCCAAGGTGTTTTGGCATGCCTGTGTTTTCGGCCTTTCTTCAATTTTTCAAGGGTCGTGCGCCTACTGCTCATTTGTCTGGGTTTTTGGCCTGTTGGGTAACCACTTGGCCCACACATTTCGTTAATTGTTCATAAATTGCCCAAACTTTGTTGTTAGGGTTTCTGTGACTCCTTGACACTGAATCTATATTTCCTGGTCTCGTTTTTACCGAAAACTTTTCTTTCTCGGTTTTTTCTTCTGTGGTTGACTTTTTCGGCATTCATGACTAGGGCACCCACAACAACACGGTTTCCTTGAAAAATACACTGAATGATCATATATTAGCAAAAATGGACTCAGTACATGGTATGATTTTAGCACGGTCATACCGGCTATTTTTTTACAACTGGCCATTTTTTGGAAAAGCCGAAAAATATTTACCGGCCATTTCTAAGGCCGCAAAATTTGCTCTAGCCTCATTTGGGACGGGCTAGGACCCAATTCTAGGTGGACTGGCACTCTTGCTTGGTCTTTACAAAAATTGACCACAATATTTTTGACGGTTTTTTTGAAAGTCAGTTTCTTACTTTTAAACTGTGCCTAGCCACTTTAGGACGGGCTGGGACCCAATTCTAAGGCAAATATGTGCCGATTTTTCTCTAATAACCGGGTTTTACATGCCGGTTTTTTCAATTATTGCAAACTTAAACTTCAATATTAGCCCAATTTTCCGTGCAGAAATATCGGCTAACACATAGCCAAACAATTGAGCATCGAAAATTATCAGACAAATAATTAGTCACGAATTGTTCGTGAATTAGTCGTGAAGAAATACAGAAACGCATACATTCTGAGACGAAAGCTGAACGTAATGAAGGATAGTATTGATTCAGTATGAAAACGTAACAGAAGTAAATGAGTACAATAAGTTGCGGATCGAAATCGCGTTCTATGTTATCTCTGAGCAGCTAAAATGAACGTCTGAATTAAGCACAATGTTGCGGATTCGACTGTTTGTTGTGCTGTGTTGGTTTCTGGTCTTGCTTTGATTGCTTCAAGACCTTCTTCTTCTTCTGCTTAGTTGTGCTCATGTTGGTGTACAAAGCATGAGAATGAGCTGAGGAACTTGAGGCTTCATTCCTCCGTGTGTCTTCCTACAACATTGTAATAACTCTCGAGAGAGTCAGTTCTAGATGTGTCGTGATGATCATCATTCAGCTGTCGTATGAGCTTGGAAAGCTTGTAAGTAGTTGCATCACTACGTCTTGATCGTCTGTGACAGATCCAACACCGGCCATTTTCTTTAGTAGGTTCTTGAATTGGTTGATGTGAATCTGTAGGGAATCAGCATTCGCCATCTTGAGGGAGTAAAATTTCTTCCTGAGATGTACCTTGGAAGCTATATCTCGCACTTCTATAGTGTGCTCAAGATGTCCCAAATTTCTTTGGATGTCTGGGCCTTGGATACATGGCCGATCTGAGTATCCGAAATGTTGAGGATGATCAGCGCGAAAGCCTTTCCATCCTTCAGCTTCCATCTGGCGATTGACGCGTCGTCTGCTTCGGGTTTCCCTTCTGCACCTATAACAATGTCATACAATTCTTTAGCCATTAGCACTATTTTTATCTTAAATTTTCACTAATGGTAATTGGCTCCATCAAGCTTGTCCATGATAGGACTGACTTTCCCTTGGAAATCCATGTGGAAGATTAGTCTAGGTGATAGAAATAACTATCAGTGACTTAAGTATGAAAATCTAGTGCGAAAATACAAAACAAGAAGACAATTACTCTATCGGCTAGTAGAGTCTTATTATTGTTCAATCTCGCGTCCATCCACAATCAGGAATCCAGCACTTCACAAGCCCATTCATCGGCTATCTATCAACTCGAATCACTCAAAGCCCTCTGCAGTTTGGAGACCACGGCTTCCAATCGTGCTTTGGCATCAGCTAAATTATAGGAAAATCAATGATTGCGACTCCTAATGCATATCTAGTGTGGAATTTATTCTTATTTTCTGAAGCCTTGAAAAAATTTCCATTTGAAGTAGAATAATCTGCTTGAATAGATCCACTTTCTTGTTCAAATCTATTTTTTAAGATGAATGATTTGCATGAGTCCATAATGGTTTAGACAGTTTGATTCAGATTGGGCAGGGGATGTTTATTGATAGATTGACATGGAATCGATTTATCTTGCATAAATAAACTGATTGCTACGGGAAATCTTGAATTTTTTTGGGTTGCATGTGAGGAATTAAGACTTTATATGACTAATCCTCTTGTGCTTTATGCAAACTGGAAACCGAAACCATGGAATGGATTTTTAAATTGTAGATTCTCCAGAAAAGCAGATTTGAAATTGGAAAAAGTGCTCCATGCAGACAAACCCTATAAAACCTTTGTGTGATTGATACTCTCTGCCTCTGAGTAGAGTTATGTAAGGGTTTGGGTAATCCGGTAAAAGAGTTGCTTGGCTTAAGAACTCGTTTTGGAACCTTAAGCTAGAAACTTGAATTCAAGAAAACTTTGATTGTTATCTCCAATTAGTGGAAACGTCCACCTGTGAGCGGGCTACAGCACTGTTCTGGGCTCAAGAATCAGGTTGAATAATGGTTTGCAATGACCTCTATTCTAGTGCTATCAGATTTGCTATCTTGATCCTTACAGAGTAACTCTGTTTGGGTTCCCTTGAAAAAACAGCACTCCAATCGGGATATGAATCCAAGTGCGTTCCAATTTCATTTTGATGTAGAATTGCTCTCCATTCCATCCAAAATCACATCTTAGTCGGGCTCTGATACCAATGTAAAGACCACTAGGGAAAACCCCTAAGATGAGGATAGGAAAACACAAGAGAGACTGTGGAGCAAAACCACCCAACCAATCCTAGATCCCTCCTGGAGAAACCTCCTGGATCTAGCCCCCAAGCCATGCCATGTAATAGCAAAAGGAGAAGAGCTCATCAAGTAACCTAGACCAAAGTCATCGACAAAATAATCACTACCTCAATATATAGAGAGTAGGATCCTGTGCATGACCACATGCAATCCACATGCAGGTCAACTATAAATAGGTTATAGCTCTTCATGCATACCTCCTGCCTATATCAGTCACACGTACATGCACTATTTCATATGTCTCAATTAGAGTGTTTGGGTCCTCTCAAGCTTACTAGTCACCAACAGGCCTCGACGTGGAATAAAAATCTAGGCGTGACCAATAAACTCGAACACTGGAGGGCCGGTCTACCATATTAGGACTATTTCATGTCCTTAGCAGAATATGGCCATAACAGTACCCTAAAACTTCAGTGACGGGCACAGGATTGCGATGTGCCATGACGGATTCTCTGGAATGTTCCAGAATAAGAGAGAAATTATTTTTTGGAAGGTTCAGTTGAGAGAGAGAGAGAGAGAGAGAGAGAGAGAGAGAGAGAGAGAGAGAGAGAGAGAGAGAGAGAGAGAGAGAGAGAGAGAGAGAGAGAGAGAGAGAGAGAGAGAGAGAGAGAGAGAGAGAGAGAGAGCTTGATTGCAATTATAAAAAGTACGTCCAATCTTCCCAATCATACATTTCATAGTTAGCAATACATTCTGTCCTTTAACGAAACCGTATCAGGGCAGATGACATACTGATCAGTATAAGAGCAAAAAGAATGTATTAGGTTCACATAAGCATTCTACACGTAAGAAGCTATATTTCATTATACAGATGAAAAGGGACATGACAATGGCCACAGTGCTAGGTACTAGATCATATCCGCGCTATATTAGCCCCATGGACTTCCGATAAAAAACATTCGAGAGTCCAAGCACCGAACGACTTGGGCAAATCTATGCCATTCAAGCATACTAGAGTCAAGCTCTGCATAATTGCTTATAATAGCTGGACTAAAAATGAAGGAAGAAAAAAAATTACTTTGCAATAAGCATAGTAGACAAAACCTTATCAACTTATACGCATGCAAGATCAGCAATTTTTAAAATCATAATTTAAAAAACCATTTGAAGCAACTCTTGAAGTTTCTCATACATGCATGAGTCAGACCATAGTAATGAGTTAGGCTACCTTCCATGTCTGTGTTACTTCATAAAGCTTCATACATGAATGCCAGGTGAAGTCATTTCCTGCTAGCTATCCATCTTCAACTGCTTAAACGAATCCCCTACGTGCTAAAGAATTCAAACCGAAAATATTGGGTTAATTGCAGTGTCGTTCGTTTTCAGGATGTGGTCAAGTGTGATTCGTATTTATAAGAGTTAATCGTGCTATCAAAATTCATAAAGTCTTTACCAAAAGTTAGTTACTTGTTATCATGAAGATTCATAACATAGTTGTCCATTCTTCATAATCATTCCTTACTTTATAATTGTCAACAATCAGAAATGCAACATCAAGCATTCACCATAAGCAATCAGCAAGTAGGGAGATAGAAGCAGAACACGCAATATCACTCTATCACCACTAACCCATACTGAATGTAAAATGTACATATAAACCCTGAACCCTGATAGAGAGGGAGAACCTAGGAGTAGACTACTAGACTAGCCTACGGCTAGTTACAGCTAGTAATAAAGTACATCATAAACAGTAACTAGAAAGTGTAACAATGAAGTTTATCATTGATTTCTAACACTCTCCCTCAATGATAAAATTACATTCTTCTATTCCTAGTAGAGTACGAAACTTTTCAAATTTACATCTACCTAATGACTTAGTAAAAATATCTGCCACTTGATCTTCAGATTTACAGAAAACAAGATCAATGGCTCCATCAAGAATTTTCTCTCGAACAAAATGATAATGTATTTTGATGTGCTTGGTTCGAACATGTAAAACTGGATTTTTGGCAAGGTGAATGTAGCTTTTATTGTCGCAAGATATAGTAGTCGCATCCACCTATGGTTGACCTAAATCCACAAGCAATCTTCGTAACCATACCGCTTCTTGTGCAGCATTGCTGAGTGCTCGATATTCAGCTTTCGTCGAGGATAATGCTACTATAGGTTGCTTTTTGCTGCTCCATGAAACTGCAGCTGTACCATAACTGAATGTATGACCACTGGTAGACCTTCTGTCATCAATATTACATGTCCAATCAGCATCTGTGTATCCTATCAATATTGGCACTTTAGGCTGATCATACTTCAAACCAAAATTCAATGTCCCTCAAATGTATCTGAGAATACGTTTAAAAACTTCCATTGTGTTTGACTAGGATCTTGCATAAATTGACTAACAACACCAACAACATAAGGAATATAAGGTCGTGTGTGTGTCAAATAAATCAAACTACCCACCAGCTGTCTATACAAATAAGCATCCACTTTTTCAGATTCATCATATGCAGACATCCATAGGTGTACTCAAAGGCTTACAATCCTGCATATTGAACTTATAAAGCAAATCTCGTGCATATTTGCTTTGTGTAAGAAAGACCACGTTTTCCTTTTGCCATACTTCAATGCCAAGA
The DNA here is from genome assembly GCA_029204225.1 of Diphasiastrum complanatum. Classification (NCBI taxonomy): domain Eukaryota; kingdom Viridiplantae; phylum Streptophyta; class Lycopodiopsida; order Lycopodiales; family Lycopodiaceae; genus Diphasiastrum; species Diphasiastrum complanatum. The sequence goes on along the minus strand of CM055112.1, from coordinate 38,637,504 downwards.
CAATAGTGCATCCATCCTAGATCGCTCATGTCAAAAGCATTGGAAAGATCTGATTTGATTTCATCAATTAAGCTCTCATTACTTCCTGTAATAATCAAATCATCCACGTACAACACAATGAACACTATATCTGAATCTTGCCTTAGAATGTAGAGATTAGAATCAGCATCACTCTTTATCATAACCCCTTCGCTTAAAGTGTTCATCAATGCAAGAGTACCATGCCCGTGGTGCTTGCTTCAATCCATAAATAGCTTTTTTGAGCTTACAAACAAGGTGCTCTCTCCCTGGTTCTTCCACGAATTTTGTAGGACACCAATTCAGGATGTGCGTAGCTGTGCTACAAGCTTCTGCCCAAAAGGTGTTTGGCAGACCCTTGCTTTTGAGCATCGCCCTGGCCATCTCAATAATAGATATGTTCTTTTGTTTTGCTGTGGTGAATAAGGTGTTGTAGTCTACCTCTTGATCCCTTGATCTGTGCAGAAATCAATAAATTCTGTCAAAAAATACTCTTCACCTCCATCAGATTTCAAAGTTTTGATGCAACATCTTGTATGCTTTTCAACTTATGCCTTGAATTCCCTGAACGTAGCAAAAGCATCTGATTTCTTGCTTATGAAATAAATCCAAATGCATCTGCTATAATCATCAATGAAGGTGATAAAGTAATAGTAGCCACTAAGAAATCTAGTCTGCATAGGTCCACATAGATCACTGTGGACAAGATCTAGGATGCCACTGGCTCTCCTTGTTCCACTTTTGGGAAACCTCTCTCTGTGTTGTTTTCCCAAAATGCAACCTTCACAAATTTTTCTTTCAAAAGAAATATCAGGCAATCCTACAACTAGATTACCTCTTTTGAGAATCTGTAAACTTTGAGCACTAATATGACTGAATCGTTGATGCCAAAGATCACTTCGACTATCAACCTTACCATAGCTTGAGCAAAAGATATCACATTCAATTTGTAGAGTCGATTCTCGTTGACTCTAGCTCCTGTAGCAATCACTTTGTAGTGATTCTTGATGTCTTTGACAAGACATTTGTCGCGTCAAACTCAACCTTGAGTTGTTGATCAGCCATCATCCCAACAAATAGTAGATTGTTAGCTAAGCCAGGTACATATTGCACATTGCTTATCTGCTTTATCTTCCTGCTGGCTAACTTCATTGGTACCACTCCAACTCCTTTAACAGATAGCAATTTGCCATCGGCTTGTCCAACTTCATCACCATTGTGAGTTTCCTTGAGTTCTCAAAACCACTCTTTCCTTGAAGTCATGTGCTTGGACGCACCACTATCAATGTACCAGGTATCCTTGGCTTCATCACTTGTCATTAATACTATAATGAACAAGTTTGAACTCTTACCTGTATCATCTTCATATTGATCATCATCGTATTGATGTTGATCATATTGTCTTCATAATCAATTGGTGTTGATCAGCATAATTGACCGCTTGCCATTTCTTCTTGAAGCATTCATGCTCCCAATGGCCAGGTTTGTTGCAATACCTACAATTTCCAAGTTTATTTTGCCTGGAATAGCCGCGTCCTTGACCTCGGCCTTGATTCCAATTGCCTCGATTTGGGCCATCATTAGATTGTTCTTGAAATTGTTGGAACGATACATGATATGAGTTTCCACCTCTTGATTGGTGTCTTCCACGACCAAATCTGCCAACACGTCCTCTCACTGCAAGAGCTTGATCAAATCCCCTGTTGCAATGACTCAAGTTCTCTTGACGTTGTTCTTCCTGCAAAAGAATCCACCTAACTCTTCATAGGTTGGAAGATTTTCCCGTGTGGCTATACTTGTCATAAACATTTGATGTGACTCACTCAAACTATTCAATGTCAACTGCACGATCTCACGATCATGTACTTGCTCTCCAACTGCTGCTAATTGGTCACGAATCTCTTTGATCTTCAGTAGGTAATCAGCAACAGTTGCACCATCATCCATCCGCAATGTGTGTAGCTTCATCTTCAAGAATAGCACTCGAGATGTGTTTGTGGTCTCAAATAATGCTTTCAACATATCCCATGCTTCTTTTGGTCCTTCTGAATCCGAAATGTAGGGAATAATTGCATCTCTAACTGTGATTGTATATTTTTTTGGTTATACACCTGATATCAGAATGGAACACGAAAGTACAGCTGCTCAAGATCCTCTTTAACTTGTGTGCGTGGATCCGATATTGGAGCATGCGATATCGGACTGGAGCGCGGATGTAAAACTGCTCAGAATTTTCTTTATCTCGCGCTTGGATCCGATATCGGTACGGACAATATCGGACTGGAGCGCGTATGTACGACTGCTCGGATTTCTCTTCAGCTAGCACGCTTGGATCCGATATTGGTACGGAAAAAAAAAAAGAATATAATAACTTTCAAAGAGAATATTCTAGATTCCCTACTTCGGCGCAGCGGCTACGCCGCCTCCTCTTTGCTTGGATTTCGAAATGAGTGATCGTTCAAATAGATAGATATCAGTAATGTGAAAGATATGAAGCCTAAAGCTCTAAATGGCAGTACTAGACACTGTCTGGTGTGATTTGCAGTACGCCAAACAAACAAATGAGAGATTTCTTGGCACAACTCTCTGACAAATGACACTTTTCACAAAGACTAAAAAAAAATATTGTAAAACTTTTCCCACTCAACAAATTTTCAATCTGTCTGATGCTGCCCTGGCCTTTCCGATGCCTCCGGGACTGTGTCTTCGTTCCCCACTAATAACTGTGAGCTCCAAAACCTACAAAATACATCAAGAAAGATTTCTCAGGGGGCAGTTAGCACCCCTGAAATGGAGTGCCCACCAAGAGAAATTTAGCATTTTCTGGTAATGTAAACATGAGTCCACAGAACAAATTGTGTAAGAATAAATTGTTTATGATCTCGTACAATCTTCGTTTCATAAAGACGTTTCATTGAAAAGCAAGAACGATGTTATTAACCTCATTAACAAAGGTATTCAACTCACTACAACAGTACATGGCATGGCAGCAATGATTTGAGCAATAATAACTTTATACGAGTTTAGAATCGGTTTATTGGATGTCAAATGGATAAACTGGAAAAAAGGAAAGGGAAGCTCCCATTCGTTTATCAATTTTTTTCATATGAAAAATACCTGATATAGAATCAAAAGTAGTAGTACTATTCAAAAAAATGACGATATTTTCAGTAGATTCGTCAATTTTTATTGTCAGATACTCCAAGGGATAAATCCATATAGCATTACTATCGACACGAGGTTGCTCTTTGTCCAGAAAGAAAAGAGCATCTACATTGTTTATAAAACAAATATCATCAATATAGTGAAAGGTATGCTTAAAATGCAATTCATAAAATGATAGATACCAATTACACCAAGTAGGGGAACATGCAAAACCCATGGGAATACCACAAACTTGTCTCCATGTCTTGTTTTCTAATCTCAATATGCAATTGTCAATCAGTAAATCATTCCACTAGCAAAAAAGTTCCTTGTCAATATTAGTCCATTTATCAACTGGCTTGCTTAACCATTTCCAATCAAATTTTCCAAGGTTTGGTTTCCATTTATAGACAAGACTTTTGTTTTTGCAAGATTGAAATGCATACCAGATCATTTTTCGTATAACTGTTTTAAGCCCATCAAGGCCATTAAGAGGGATATTTTCATAGCATTATGAGATGTCGGTAGACCACATTGAAGTGATTTTGTTTGGCACATTAAGGTAGAATTCAGTGGATGAATCGCATTGCCAAAATAGGTTGGTATCCACATTTAGGATACTCTGGTATGAAATTGCCTTAAGGCCTGCTCCCTCCATGAGGAGAGGAGTCAGTATACCAAGAGCTCCAGAATTAAACGTGGCCACCTTTGAGTTCCCTATCAGGTAATCAGGTATATTATTAACAAACGTATCATTAATCTTTACCATAGCATTGTCTAGGGTATTGTTATTTCCACCTAGAAAAGGGGCAAAAATTTGGACTAGACAATCTTACCAGGGCCAAGTTTCTGACAAAGTAGATGCACATGAAGCATGGGTTATGTTGGGCGTTATCCACACCACTCACATAAAGATTTGAGGTAATCCAGTTATGCTCATCAATGGCATTTTTTATTTTGTTGTTCATTATACTTTTTTCGTGAAGCCATTTGGTGTTTTTCAAGAAGTTTGTCACAACATCGTTGCATATAAGGGCATGTTCCATAATAGTTTTGTGATCGATATTTTGATAAAAAGGTAAACTTTTAGCCAATTTAAACCACCCATGGTAAAGTTCCAAAGCGACCTCATTGATATTAGACTGACGTAATGGAATATGATTAAGTCCTTCGTCCAGGTCATTCTTTAAAAATTTGTTACTAATAATTCCAATATCCATAGAGACAACATGTCCAAAATTTTCAAAAATAAACTCTTTAAAACATTTACTATTAGAGCAAGTACATGGTGAAATATTATCAACATCGAAATCGCAAAAGACTTGAAAGGGTTTATACCATTCATGTTTCAAATGCAGAAAGAATGTCCAACCAAACACAATTTGCTCAAAGATCTCATCAACAATATGACCAAATATATGAAGTAAAGTCTCAGGGTAACTAACCTCCAATATCCTTGTTTCTTCTATTTCCTCCTGCACATCAATCATGGTAAAAATTCAGCTTTCTGATAGGAAGATCCCCCTTGCCACCACTACTTTGCCTCTCATTGCCTTTGTTTGGAAAGTACTTTCTCTTCTTGTTGTTACCTTGCCTGATATGATCGAGCTTGGATTGTTCAGATTGAAGGATCCTGTTTTCTTGCTTGTATTCTGGAAGTATTTGTCCTGCAAGGTAGAGAAGCTGGGTTATTTCAAAAGGTGTTCAATCGCCAAGGTGTGCGAGCAGCTTTGCAGTGGGGTTCATGGAAAGTTCAATGGTAGCATCAATCATGTGTTGTCAAATATAAAGAAAGACAAGGTTGGATTTGACAACATCTCTAGTAGGTTTATGCAACCAAAGGAAGAAGGCACTAAGCTAGTTTTGTAGAGAGGCACCAGGGAAGAACTTGGAAATATTATTCATTATGTACTAGATAGAGTGATCAAACCAGATAATAGAAGAGTTGTTTTTGCATTTGTCACCACATATGCACTTAAAGAAAGGTCTTTTTTAGTTCCAGATTCTAGCTTGATGCAGGTTCATCCTATTGAAGCCAGTGTCAAAGGGGCCCCTAGTTCTAGCCCAAGTCTGCTCAGAAGGACATCTCGAGGGTTCAAATTTGCTCATTTTGATGACAGTATCAAAGGCAATAGGAGTATCAAAAGAAGGACTCTTATGTAAAGCGGCAAGCTTGCAAGCTTGGACTTCTATATCGATAAGATGAGTAAGAGCAATCCAAAGCTCAATAAAGATGGGTGCAAGGAGTATTTGTAAGAGTTAATTGTGTTATCAAAATTCATAAAGTCTTCGCCAAAAAATTAGTTACTTGTTTTCCAAAAGATTCATAACGTAGTTGTTCATTCTTCATAATTATTCCTTACTTTATAATAACCATCATCTTCTGATTATCAGTTATCGTAAACATATATCATCTCAAGAGAATCATTACAGTCCAAGCATTCTTCATAAGACTTCCTATATAGTAACCATTACCGTAAGATTATCAGTTATCAAAGGCAGATATCATCACAGGCTTATCAGACTATCCAAGCATACAACTGGAGCCATTATATGTGGCAAACTTCAGCCAATCAAGTGTAGAGATAGCATATACATCATCAACGTTTACTTATCATATGTGTATACACAAAAAGTAATGAATTTCCAATTTTCCCACCATTTAAATAAAGAAAACTTTTTTCTGTGGGGGGTCTTCTAACTTAGTAAAGCATTTTTAGGCCCTTTCGTGAACTTGGTTTACATAAGACAAATGCTTCCAGCAAAAACTCATGGAGCCAATATAGTAGTATATGTATGCAACAGAGCCCATGAGAGAGAGAGAGAGAGAGAGAGAGAGAGAGAGAGAGAGAGAGAGAGAGCGAGCGAGCCTTAGCGAGGGATGGAGGGAAACTTTTTTTAGGCATCTTTTTTGAACGTTGGAAGGGAACGTAGGTAGGTAGTGTGACACATGGTAGGTAGGTAGTGTGACAGAGGTTAGGTAGGTAGTGTAACACAGGTAGGTAGATAGTCTCTCTCTAAAATAGTTTTAACTCTATAGATAAACTTAACATACCATCTTGCCTTGATAGACAAACCCAATAATGTTTCCATGATAAGTACCCTAAATCTTCTAAGGGGCCATATGTTTGGTTCAAGATTATGATGCTCATGTTTGGGCACCAATAAGTGGCTTAACCTCATTGCATCACACAAATAATAAGAATTTGTTAATCCCAAAATGGCAAAGGCTAATCAAATGGCCCATATATTCTAATTATTATTATAATATTGGGGCAATACATAGTGGACTGTGCTCTTTGCAACCTTAGAGAATACAAATTCATTACATTATTAATTTATTAATCAATCAATTGACTTTTTTTGTACTACTTTTTGTTTATCTCGTCACTTTTAGTTGCATATCTGTATATGTTTCTGTTTTTTCACATTAAGGTTTTTCCTCGTGATGCTCATTTCTTGGTACGTTATTGTATCGTCTTTTATGTCGTCACTGTTTTGGTGAGTGGAGTCGAACCCCAGAATCTCGAGGATAGCGCAACGGAGGCCTTCACCATCCAGCCTTTTTTATATCGGACCATATTTTCGTACATATTTGCAAATTAATAAGAGTTAATCTTTGAGGTGCCTTGTATTTTGCTACACACAAGGACGCACGTTGTACTCAAAAGGCGAGAGAGAGAGAGAGAGCGAGAGAGAGAGAGAGAGAGAGAGGGAGAGGGAGAGGGGTGGATTGATCCAAGGTGGGTTGAGCGATTGAGCAAGAAAGGAGAGGCTTCTGATCGGAAAGGAGGGTTTCTGAAGGTGGGTTTGGGGTTAGGAGATGAGTAGGCTGGTGTGGAGGGAGGTGGAAGAGAGACGAGGATGGCAGAGTGTGGCCTGGAAAAGCAGTGGCAGGAGTGGGTCAGCAGAGGTTGTGGTGTGTGGAAAGAGAAGGAAGGGGGATAAGGGTGGGGAGGATTATGTGGTGGATAGGTGATCAGTTGCAGCTCATGGGCTTCAGCAGAGAGGGAAGGTTCCAAGAGGCTAGGAAAAAGGTGGGTTCTGGATTGCTGTCTCAGCAGGGGTAGCTTTAGACTGCAGTTGCTGGGTGAGGAAGTGATAAAAGAGGGTGTTGACCCAGATCAAGTAGGATTCTTCGGGGTCGCTTGGCTTTTGGCTCTCGTAATTTCACAAAGTAGATTAGCTTTTGTCGATGTACACTTCTGTTGCAAATCTGGACGAAAATGTTTGAACAGGCTTCTTATGGGTGAACTGAAGCAGTTTCTGTAAGTCTGTTCTTTTCCTGTTTGTGTAATTGATTATAAGCAACTGATGCTCTAAATCCATCAGAAACACGTCATTGGGGAGGAATGGGAATACTAGTTAAGTATCTGTGGTAGTTTTGTGCTAATTTTTTGGCTCTCAAATTTCAGGTCAATGTAGAATAACCTTGTCCTTGTAGTGCTGTGTGAAGTTTCGCGTCTTGATTGTGGAAGCTTTACATTTGGTGGTGCAACAATGGAGCATGGGGATGAACTCAGTCAAGTGGGCACTTTGGACGTAGACGCTGGGGATTTTATGGGCGAACAGGAGGGGGATGAAATTCATGATGAAGATTTGAGCGATGAGGAGATAGATATAGATGAGCTGGAGAAACGGATGTGGCGAGATCGCATCCGACTGAAGCGCATTAAGGAGCGGCAGAAACTGAGAGAGCTTACAGAGAAGCCCAAGCAAAAACAGTCTCAAGATCAGGCGCGGCGCAAAAAAATGTCAAGAGCACATGATGGAATTCTGAAATACATGCTCAAGATGATGGAAGTCTGCAAAGCGCAGGGTTTTGTGTATGGAATTATACCTCAAAAGGGAAAACCTGTAAGTGGGGCATCTGATAACATCAGAGCCTGGTGGAAGGACAAGGTAAGGTTCGACAGAAATGGTCCTGCAGCCATAGCCAAGTTTCAGGCTGAGCATGGACTGGCAGCAACTCCAGATAGCTTTGCCCTTGCTGCTCCCACTCCTCACACTCTGCAAGAGCTTCAAGACACCACCTTAGGGTCTCTTCTGTCTGCTCTCATGCAGCACTGCGATCCTCCGCAGAGGCGGTATCCTCTCGAAAAGGGTGTCTCCCCACCGTGGTGGCCATCTGGGGAAGAGGACTGGTGGCCTGATTTGGGATTATCAAAAGGGCAAGGCCCACCTCCCTACAAAAAACCTCATGATTTGAAGAAAGCTTGGAAGATTGGGGTACTGACAGCAGTAATCAAGCACATGTTTCCGGATATAGCTAAAATTAGGAAGCTGGTACGCCAATCAAAATGTTTGCAAGACAAAATGACAGCGAAAGAGAGTGCCACTTGGCTTGCGATCCTTAATCAGGAAGAATTGCTTGCTAAACAACAGAGCAATGCTCTTGGGCTCATAGATATTCGTGGCAGTGCAGATGTAGGTTGCCTTACAGGCAGTAGTGCAAGTGAGTATGATGTCGATGGATTTGATGAACTGATTTCTATGAACGAGGAAAAATTGGAGACTGAACTCGAGGATGACAATTTGTTTAAAGAAGAGAAGGTGTCCGTCGTGCCTCCCTGGAGGTATAATTTTGAAACAAAAGAAGTAGACTCATTACAAGGTCAGGAACTATTTGGAATTGTGCGGGATGACCATCAGATGGAGTTTGGGAAAAGGAGGTTACCAGGAGAGCCTTTTGAGCTTGAGCAGAGGCTTTTCACATGTGTTTATGAAGATTGCTATTATCATGATCTAAAAAATGCATTTCCTGATAAGAATCTGAGGAACATGCATCAAGGTAATTGCCCTCACGGACCTGCTGATGTAAAGACGTGGAAAATAGATGGAGACGTTCCCAGTGGACCAGTTTATGCTGCTGGTTCAAACAAGTCTCTACTTCTAAATGGATGTGGGAAGGGCCTGTTTCAATCAATGCTAGATTCAGATGAAGTTTTCGAGGAAAATTTAGGATTTTGTTCTTTTCCTGCCCTTCATGAAAATGCTTCAGGCATTCAGCCTTTCCAGGATCTAATTGTAGGTTTTTGTGGAACCAACCTACCCTCTGACAGCAATATAGAGATTGTGGATGCTGAAGAACATCATGGGCAAGTGAAGGCGGCTGATCAATTCGACATTGTTTCGGGTGTCAATCATCCTAAGAGAGAATGTCAATATTCACCAAATGCAGAAAATTTTGCAAGTGGATTGGGGTTTCTGGACAGAAATGATGGGAATAGAGATGCTTTGAAGATGCAAAGAATCAAATTCGGCAGCCAATTGAATACACCTCCTTATTTTCACGAGAAAGTTTCAAAAGAAAACCATGTACATGGTTCCTGTAGAAATATATACATTGATGTTGAAGGACTGGTTGAAGGAGGCTCGGAGGTTTTCTTTGAAGATCTTATCTGGTACTTTGGGGCATAGGGATTGCAATCATATGTGTGATCCTCCTTATATGAAGCTCAAATAATCGTAGATACTGGACTGGAACATGTTTGATTGCCGAAGAGAACAGTCTTTTCCAGGCTGCAGTAGTGATTTCTGTACATTAGGTAAAGTTCTATCTGTTTAGGAAGAGCTGAAACCTGGACAAGCAAGAAAGTGACTGATTTTCTTATATACACTCAACTTTCAAGAGATTGTGAACCTGAAATCTAGAAACCAGTTTTCCTGTATCATTTCTGAGAATCATCCTTTCAAAATAGCACAGCGACACTGAAAAGCTGATGTTTAAGTATGGAACTTCCAAGTATTAAGGAATTGTCACCAGAATTGCTATGAAGCCTGTGAAAGTCTTCTAGCTTCAGATACGACCTCTGGAAAATCAGGGCATTGATTTGAAAGGCTATATTCAGATCAATGCCAGTGTGGAAAACTAATATCAGTAAATTTGAAGCACTCCCTTTTGTTTTTCGGCATTTATTTCCTTTGGTACCTGTTGCTTCTGTGACTAGAGATAGGTGTTGGAGAATCTGTTCTGTTCTTTCCTTCATGAAGTGGTATTGAGTTTGCTTCTAATCTGCACTAATAGATGCACCAAGTTTAAGGTTCTCTCTCTCTCTCTCTCTCTCTCTCTCTCTCTCTCTCTCTCTCTCTCTCTCTCTCTCTCTCTCTCTCTCTCTCTCTCTCTCCATCCACACACGCACATGCATCTGTAAGATGAAATTTGAACACTAAGATTTAGTAAGCGATGCTTCTGGCTTTAGGTTTATCAGCAAAACATGTAAAGAACTTACGGAATCAGGAATTTCAAGAGATGAGAACTTAGAGGAAGAGTTATGCTAGGTTTCGTACAATGCGAGCTACTGTCTTAGAATTCATCACTTTATGATTCCGCCTGCTTTGTTTCAGCCTAGACTAGCTTCGGTTGTGATTACTGAGTAGATTGATTAGAACAGAATTAAGCTGGTTTTGGATCTTTGTTAATGTCAGTGCAAAAGCTAATATCCAGGACTTCTTTGCTAGACAAACGACTGTTGCACTTGCAGTGACGGACAATTCCATCGGACGGCTGTTTTGGGCTATGCAGTAACTGCATTGGATATTGTTTCATATAAAAAATTATGGGTTCAGAATATACCATCCTTTTATATGCTAGTATCAAGGAAAAAGTTCTTGATCAAAACCAGTTCTTTTTGCTTCAGAGCAATGGGAGTTGTCAGATACTGAACACACGATATAGCATGCACCAATGGCTATTCTCAGTTCATGAATCAAGATCTTGAGATGCAGCACTGATGCTAACCGTGTGGTAGGGTGCAAGAGGACATCCACTTGTGTGTCACCAAGGGAAGGTGCCTTCAAACACTGGCACACTGACCATCCATCTAAAGTGATCAGTGTTTGCAGTCTGGGCATCAGACTCGGCCTCACAAGATGCTTGTTTCATGTAAGCAATTTGTTCAAAAAACAATTAGCTGTTTGCTTACATGCTTTTTTTACTCATTCATAGCAGCACTTCGATTTTGTTTTGGTGAGTAGATGGAGCCACGTTACACTCATCAGGGGAGGTAACATTTGTAACCTCTGGTTGTGCTAAGACCTTGAAAAAATCAAAACTGGAACTATATTGCCATTTCAATGGAATGTGTGATATGAGAAGTTACAAAAAAAAAAAACATTGCTGATAGGGTTCAAATGCATTCGAATTCTAATTAATTATAAAGTTTCTTACAATAACCTGGTTCAGGTCAAACCTATAGGCCATTCAAGACGGTATGAATATATGTTGTAGTGATTATCAATTAAATATGAAGATAAGAAATAAACTCTTCAGCTATTCTAGTGGATGATAGATAAAAACATTGCCTGCAACACCTTTGATCCTAGACTTTTCGAGGGGAGAACTTAAATGTATGGCTCCAATAATGCATGATGTAGTAAACATACAAGTGCAAAAGGAAAACAAGGAAAATTGTTGATTGACACCATTGAGTAGTTTTGTTAAAGTAACTAACTAACTAGGAATAGTGAGTGTCTAGTTGTAGGTGGACATCATTGTGGAGTAGTTTAGTTAGTTCCCTAATCAACAAAGACTAGTGAGTGTTTAGCCTTAAATAAGGGAAGCTTGGGAGGCTAGTGTCTAGTCAACGGTTAACACTTGATGTCAATAATACTTAGTTGGAGGGGTAACATGGGGTTAATCACTTGACAACTTTAACTAGACATGTGGGAGCCATTTCACCATAAGTGATCAATAGATGTGTTTGGGGATGTGGCTGAATTTGAGAGTAGTGAGGAGTCGGCTCCTTCGGGACATCAACATCGATTGTGACTTGAATTGATGAGATTTTTTTTTGCTAAAAGTGGGCTATGGTTAAATGACTATTGCCTCGTGGATAGATTGGTGATGCTAGTGTATTCTCCCAGGCATGGGGAGGAACAACAGTTAACATTGGAGTGAGATAGTCATTTGATAGTTTATTGCTAAGTAGCCTTGTGCAACGAATTATCTATTTATAAAAAGTTTAGAATTGATGTAATAAATTTTTCAGTGTCATAAATCGTGTGAAAATTGACAAATTCTAGCTTGTATAGTCTATGTACATTTTGTAAATTCACACGTGAGAGCATGTTCCCACGTGTGTAGACTAGGCAAATTCTAGCTTGTATAGTCTATGTACATTTTGTAAATTCACACGTGAGAGCATGTTCCCACGTGTGTAGACTAGGCTAGGTAGGTTAGATCCCACATAGGGAATCGTTAAGTCAATTTGGTCATGATTTCTATAATCAAGGGCCAAACTCACCAACATCCAGGATTGTGGAGTTGAAGGTTAGGTAAACTTGAAGGTTAGGTGAGATTGACATGTTTAGGTCAACCTAAGGCTGATTTGACACTTGAAAACATGTTGGACCTTCTCAGCTAGCCATGGAAAGGATCTCCTTTGTACTATCATTCATTCATTCCATTGATGAGAGATCAAGATTTGGGAGTTCATTGGCTATCTCGAAATTTTGCTCTATTTGTGTAATCTAAAGTTGATTAGGAACATTCTCTGTCCACATGTCGTACTATAGGCCATACCCCACACGTTTGAACTTGGATCTTCATGTTTTGATCTTGTTTGATTGCTCTTGATTGATAATTGCCAACCTAGATCTAGTTTTGAGTGCTAGTATTGTAAAATATTGCTAATTGCCAACCTAGATCTAGTTTTGAGTGATAATTGCCAACCTCTTGATTGATAATTGCCAACCTAGATCTAGTTTTGAGTGCTCTTGATTGATAATTGCCAACCTAGATCTAATTGCCAGCCTCGTGATTGATAATTGCCAACATAGATCTAGTTTTGAGTGCTCTTGATTGATAATTGCCAACCTAGATCTAGTTTTGAGTGCTAGTATTGTATTAGATTGCTAATCAATAAATCACTCACTCTTGTATATCAATTAGAGGTTCATTTATGGTCCTACTTATTGTACTTTCAACATGGTATCAGAGCCAAGTACAAGAGAATAATTGATGATCAAAACACAATCTACATAAGTTTGTTGCTAGAAAACTAGTTCTGTGAGGGCAAGTCCAATCAAAGAGATTGCTTCAAGTTTTGAGATCTATGTTTGTAGTGGTCAGCAACGGTACTTTCCACACGTGTGGGAACCTCTGTACTTGTATTTTTTATCCATTATTCATTATTCAATAATTTCATTACACATCATCTTGATGAGTTTTTTTGATGCAAATCAAAGAGAAAGCATAAAAAATCATTAGCCATTATTGAGATTTGACTTTGTGTCATTAAATCCAATTAATAGGTGTTGAGAGCAAGTTCTTAAAAGTGGTTTTACAGGTCTTGTTGGATTATGTCTTTGAAATTGTAGGTCGCGCTACTGGGCCACGATCTGGCTCGCATTCAGAGATCTGTGGGCAGGAACTGTAGGTCGCGCTCTAGAGATCGGTGGGCAGAAATTCTTCAGGTGGGTCTAGTGTGCTGGAGATGCGCTCCTCTTCCTTGCTGGTTGCTCACTAATATGGACCCAACAGGGCTCCAATGCTCAGTTCTCTGCTACATATCATCATCTGATTATGTTTACTTCACTGTAATTCACTGTGACAGACAACAATATTGTCAGGGAGTAGGACACTCAGCACTATGAAAACTTGGCAATCGTATCTCTTCAAGCTTACCAAAACTCCCATCCCTTTCTGGAATATATTTAGATTCATAAAAGAAGATACCATTATGTGAGAAATCCTTTGGACTTCTCCCTCTATATTGCAACTTCCCAACATCAGAGTGAATCACGTCCAATATCCCTGCAAGTAATTGTGCGGCATAAGTTTGATGGATATAAATCTGAAAGAAGAAACACTTCTTATAGTGGATGTTATTCTATGAAGATTTTAAATAAAAAAAGCCCTATAATAGCAACAAAGTGCAAACATTTTGTTATCCTTACAGTTACATTTTTGATGATCAAGAAGACTGACATCTTGTACTTTTATTTCTGAATGCATGTTTACATGTTGCTGATATTGAATGTCCTCTAGGAGTTGTCTTGAACTCCAAAATACTTGCTTTCCAATAAAGCTTGTATGTCATTTTTGCTCTTTTCTTCTATCGAAAATTGCCCTTTGATGATGGATGTAGCAACACCCATAAATTTTTCGTATATTTTTTTGGAATCCACTTATCAGCTTCATCTTTCTCATTATGAAGTATCATAGAATCAATTGTAGATCTTGGCCTCCTTGCCATTATTATTGGCAAAGCTTGGGCGCCAAAATCTCTTATGAATGATATTCAATTCATTTTTCCATACCACATTTATTCCCACAAGAAAATCACAGTAGCAACCTTATGTTACTATGCATACTACCATTCCGTAATTGTAACTACTCTAGTTAACCAATTTATTTAATCCTAACAAACATAGTTAAACAAATTTAACCTGACGTATTGACGTCGGGCAGATTAGCACGTATTGGGTAGGAAGAGCCAACCAATGGGATACATCCATGTTGCTCGGCGGCAATTTCAAAGTTTGCTATAATATATTCTTTTTTTCCAATTTATTTGAGATACATTACGTAGATTTGAATTTAGTGCATTTTGACTGGGCCAGGTGGTGGTTGAAACTAGAGAGAAAAAATAAAAGTATCTTTACAAAGGGTCTTTTTCTAGTTTGAAACTCCTCTAATGAGAAGATGCATCATGAGATGCTTTGATCTCGGCCCCATCCAAGTTGATCTTTTGGTCTTCATGAAAAATCACATCTGTACTTTCAATAACTTTGTTAGTAGAGAGTATAAAAACTCTATAGTCACTGGCTATGAAGTATGTGTTGTATCCCAAAGGTCTCAAGTTTCAAATCCCAGTCAAAGAAAGTTTCAGTAGGTCGGATGGGTATCAACATCTGATGAAGATTTTGTCCTCTTTCTCCTCCAAATTGCAAAAGATGAACGATTTTTGGTTTTTCTATGATTTTCTAGTTTTCAAATGGATCTTAGCACTGATGTACTATATACTCTTTCCTAATCATCAATCACAAGTGATTACAAGCAAGAAATCTAATCAAGTTCACTCAAATTGTCAAAATCCAACGCTAAAACCACCAAAAATGCAAATCTAATCCTAATATGCCAAAACCAACATACCTAAATACAAGCTAACATTCATCCAAGCATCATGAACATGCTAACAAAATGAAAATAATGGCGTTATCTCCCAACAACGGCACCAAAATTGTAGGGACTTTCCTTGTCCACCCCCAAACCCTAACTTTTAGCACATGCAAAGCAATCAAGATATGAAGAGGATTCTAACATGTCATGAAGAAGTTTGTTTCCATGAGAATAAAACTTAGATTCATTATATTATGCATGGTACAGTAATGATCTAACACTAACATCCACTAATCCTAAATCTCCATGTTCAGGCTTACCTCTCTCTCTCTCTCTCTCTCTCTCTCTCTCTCTCTCTCTCTCTCTCTCTCTCTCTCTCTCTCTCTCTCTCTCTCTCTCTCTCTCTCTCTCTCTCTCTCTCTCTCTCTCTCTCTCTCTCTCTCTCTCTCTCTCTCTCTCTCTCACACACACACACACACACACACACATAGCAACAATAATCAAATTCAAAAAATATAAAAATCACAAAAACATATGAGAGATGGAGGAAGAGGTGAAGCAAAGACACTCGATTGACAAAATGGTAGAGATTCCACCTTATTTAATTGAACATAAAATATGAAATACAATGCACCACTATTTATAGTGAATTTTGGGCACTTGGCCTTAATGCTTATTGGCCAAATTTTGTGAAAATTGTCAACTAGTTTTCTAGCTTTCTAGATAGTTTGGCAATTTGAGCCTATATGAGGCCAAATTAGCAAATAAACTTCACATAGTTTTCTCACATGTGCGAAATTGGGGTACATGACCAATTTTAAGTTGGTTCCAAATTCACTTAGTCATGTAAAAGCTCTTTTTTAGCTTTACTTGGTAATTTTGGCCATTATGACTAGTTTAGAGCAAGTTCTTGATAAGCAAGGCCAAAAGATTCGAGAGAGAGGAGAGAGATTCTTCACTTTCAAATAACAATTGGGTCATGGATAATGTAGAACCTATGAAATATTTCCATTTTGGAAGCTTTGGAGACAAGACTATCATCAAGTATTCTACTTATGAGTAGAATATTTGATGTATGCTTGTTCAATCTCTATTGGAGGAAGAAAATAAATGATTTATTGTTGTGGTACAATCTGTTAATAGAGATTAGGATAAGATCTCTTCATGTGTTGATTAGATTTTGATTCTATCAAGTTATGTTATGTAGATCTTGATCAAACTACAAAATTTTGTGTAGAATTGTTCACAAATCAAACATTTGTTTTTGTGCATCTTCTATTGTGCCTAGATCTATATTTAGGATCATACATGGTATCAGAGCAAGTTGGTGGCCAAAAATAGCAAGTTTGCCAAGAATAGGATTTTGCATCTATTTAACATGATTTTTGCATTTGTCTACATTTGTTTTGATCAAATATCTTCTAACTTTGTGTTGTTGTTGGATCTACGTAATCTTGAGCCATTTACAGGTCATTTATGCTCCAGGGATAGAATTTATGTTTTTTGATGTGATTCATCAAAACAAGCTTTCTATTTATTGAAAAGTTTGTCTACATTCAAGCTACAATTGTGTTTCTAGTTTCTAATTTGGCAATCTCCACTAGCGAGTTTGCTATGATCCCCATGTGGATGAATTAATCTGCTTTATTGGATGAAAAAATTTCTTTGTGGATGAGCTTTGCTCTCCTTGGAAGAAAAGTCTTCCTATATGGATGAGCACTAAGATTGTCAATTATTTTGCATATAGTTTTTTGTTGATTCAATAGGATTGAATGTAATAAGCTTTCCAAATTGTGTGTGAGTCATCAATTTTCAGATCTTAGGTTAAATCTATTGTGGTTGATCATGTGTTAATCAAGATTCTTTATGTAACTTGACTAATTTCAAGAGAGATAGTCTTGCAAGGTTCTAAATCTTTGTGATTTGTTGAGAGGAGTGTGAGTGCTTAGTGCAGTAGAATAGGTTCAAAGATGAAGAGTAATAATTTTGATGACTAACCTATGAAGTATTTTCATTTTGGAAGCTTTGGAGATAATATTATGTCATTATTTTTTGTTCTCTTCTATTATGAGTAGAATACTTGATGTATGCTTGTTCAATCTCTACTGGAGAAAGAAAATATATGATTTATTGCTTTAGACAACTTGTCAACGGAGATTAGGATTAGATCTCTTCATGTGTTGAATAGCCTTTGATTCTATCAAAGTTATGAGAGATTAGGATTATATCTCTTCATGTGTTGAATAGCCTTTGATTCTATCAAGTTATGTTATGTAGATCTTGATCAAACTAGAAATTCTATGTGTAGAATTGTCTACAAATCTGGCATTTGTTTTTGTGCATTTTCTATTGTGCCTAGATCTATATTTAGGATCATTTTGGACCTTAAATTTTCTCAAATTTTTACCTCTCTTATTATTTGAATTCAAATTTTGGTGGAAAAGGAGCCAAATCCCTCACACTTATCTGCTACTCTGATCAATTTGATCTATATACATGGTATGGTAATGTCCCACCAAAGCCCCAATAAATATGATTATGGTGGTTGGAATACAGGGCTTAAGGGGCATCTCAAAGGAGCCCAAGGTAGTTTGGGAAAGCAGCACCTTACAAGGAAAAGCCCTACGTAAATAATTATTTTTGGTGTCATGTTTTAGATTGTTATAAGTATCAACTTTACTATGTTCTATTGTTGTTATAAAATACTATTTTCAACTTTATAATCATAAATATATTATTTTATTGCATATAATTGATCATGTGTAAGTTGCATATAAAATCAACATAGCTTTATAGCATTAGTTTCTCCAAAATTATTTTCATGTTTTTTAAGGAGTAAATGTGCATTCAATGCACAATACTAAAAGAAAAAGTTACATTTGAAATTTTGATTAAAATGAATAATGATGAGTAAATTCCATAAAAAAAAATTAGAGCAAAAAAGTATAGTTTTTCACTTCGCTTAGTAATAAAGCCATATGTGATTCATTACCTATTATATTCCACTCATAGTAACTATCTTTCATACATCACTTTTTTGAGGTTACCTTGTTAAATGATTTTTTTGTTCCTATTGTGGTGTAGAATCAGTTCTTAAGGATGAGCAGTATATGCTCTTACAAGCCAATTTGACAATAATAATTAAATAATGCACATTGAGAAATAGTGCTTCGGTAGCCATTCAATCTCCAAAATACGATACTCAAAAACAATTGTTGAATAATACTTAATGTCATTTGAAGTATTCCAAATGCACAGAGCCTTTTGAAACTAGATATGTCTATTTACCTTGTGTGATATATGTTGTAAAAACCTTGATCATTTGATGTGAAATCTAAGGAAATTGTAATCTATCTTTATTGCTTGTACGGGCTACCTACCATTATAGTAGAGTTTCATTTTATTTCTAGATATCGAAGCAACTAATTTATATTCCTATATGTGACATTTTTAGTTGATGTTATTGATGTCTTTTTCGTAGCATAGCATTTAGGTCTTATGTCTTTTTATGATTTTCTAGTTAGATATGGCCTCATATATTGTATTTTTCTTGAAAACTACATTTTCATGTATTGATGACATTACTGAATATATTCCAAGTTAGTGCAAGAATATTTTTTTTAACAAACAACAATAAAAAATATTGGTATAGAAAATGCATATACAACGTAATCATATTCAACATATGAGTAGCATCATACATGATATACTAATGATAGCTAGTAAAATTGAACCATTGTGGGATAAATTTGTGTTTAGAAATGGCCTTGTTGTAACATCTAAGCAAGGTTGTCTTTTGTCTTAGTATCTTCATGTCAAGTATAATTGGACTAAGGCTCCTATAGCAGTTTAAACAATATAAAGTGTAATCTAGAAAAACCAATATTGGTTGCAAAAGTGTATTTTGTAAGACCTAATTCACATGCAAAAATGGACACAATAACATGAGCTCATCTTATACAAATTGTTTCAATACATTTCAAGCAAATGATTAAAAAATTATTGTATGATCTTTTCATCTTAGACACATATTTCAAACCTTTTCTATGCTCACACTTGTTGGATACTACACTATGAAAGTTTCTAGAATATGATGAATATAGTCACTTTGATAGTAGGAGGTGAAGTCTTGTCACAATATAGGGTTCAAGAACAAAATCTCTCAAATTTCCATGTTTGGATACAAGTACTTCATTCTTTCTTAACATTTGTTTTCCCATATATTCTTGAAAAAGGTTTTACATCTAAGAATAAAAAAGCAATGATAATACACAAAACTTGACCACAGTAGTGATGTTTAATATTAGATTTGGTTCAACTGATCATAGCAAATTTAATATCAAGTGCCAAGTTTTTTGAATGACATAGTTAAAAAAAAATGTAAAATCTACACATTTGCACATATTTCAAAATGATTCTAGCTATACAAATAATGTAACTCATTATGACAGATTAAATACATTATGTGTTTTTGTGATATTTCTATCCTCTAAATATGTGGACACACTATTGATAAATAGAAAATAACATCAAAACAAAAAAATTCATGCATGGGCGTATAGGCATTTTTGTCGTCATTGGTTCATATCAAAGATGTTAGCTTGACATCCAAAGTTTCTTTGGTCTCAAGTTCGAGCCTTCCCTTGGAAACCAAGAAGCATATCAAAGATGTTAGAATAATAATTTGGCTAGAATATGTACCATATGATCTAGATCAAACTACTAAATTAAGTCAGCACAATAGCCAAGTTAGTATTACAATTGAGATGTCTTCTTTCAAGATAGCCCCTAATTTCTCTTCGATCAATGCGCTAAAATTTTAAACAATATAGTAGATTTTATTCATTTATAAAGTGTATTTGTTCAATAAATATGTTACAAAATAAAAAAATGATCATGTTGTAAAAAATCACTTTGTGCATGCATATACACATGGTACAAGTATCAATGTATATTAACAAGTACATAATGCATGTGTTATCTTGAAAATTATTTATGAATTATGCAAAAGTGACTACTTTTCTTTTTTAGGATAAAGTAAAAATTTGTAATTTCATGAGAGAGAGAGAGAGAGAGAGAGAGAGAGAGAGAGAGAGAGAGAGAGAGAGAGAGAGAGAGAGAGAGAGAGAGAGAGAGAGAGAGAGAGAGAGAGAGAGAGAGAGAGAGAGAGAGAGAGAGAGAGAGAGTAGAGATATACATAAATATATATAATATATATCTACAACTATATATATATATATATATATATATATATATATATATATATATATATATAGAGAGAGAGAGAGAGAGAGAGAGAGAGACACACACACACACACACACACACACACACACGCACGCACGTGCACACAGACACACAGACACACACACATATATCTATACATATATCATCACTTATATAGTTGATGACCCCAAAATGAAATTCAAACAGTAGACCAGTGGACAGTCAAAATATGCCAAAGTTATGGATGGAACCTCTTTTTTTCTATTGCATTATAAGAGACTTTAAAAATATTGTAGATTATAAAACTACTTTGTAGAGAGACATATGATTGTATAATGGATAATCATTGAATTTCAATAGTGGTCTCACTTCTTGTGAAAAATCAAAAAGCTATCTATGTTGAGTTAAGGGGTTCATTAAGATTTTTGTATCCCCATCTATGTGTAAGAAGTAGGTGATAGGGCCAATTTTGGCTTAGGAGGCAACTCGAGCAAGTACACTTGTAATCTCATGATTAGGCCATAAGTAGAATTTGATGTGTCCCGAGCTAGCTTAGGCTTGTTACAAGTGTCATGATTAGGTTGGATATGTGACTCATCCCTATGTGTTGGCATGAGATCTAGTGACCAATCAAAAGAGAGTTTTTCATCAATTTGGTCCAATCAATTTTGAGGGTTCATAAGTCACTCAACCAATCATATCTAGAGGAGGAGAGAAAGGGGTCCAATGAGAATCAAGCACTCCCTACCTCGAGATCCTATTAGAGTGTGTGATAGGTTCATTTGTATTTGAGTTTTTTGGAGCTAATGTGAGATACTTCACAATATGCCCACAGAGCAATTCCCGAGCATGCCTCAAGACAGAGGGCTCTGACTTTACCCGATTTGGTACTCGACGTGTTGACCTCCAATTGCATAGTCCGCTATATGGAAAAGGCTTTGAAACAGTCCCATCTCCAAATGGCCACCTTCGCTGCAGTTGTTTTGAGGGTGCCTCACTGCGAACCACCGTCAAGGTAGTAATAAGTGGAGAATGGGTCTATTTGGACTTGGCTCTACAAGATGGCCCTCGACGGAAAACGGTGAAATGCAATGACCACTGCTTGGAACTCAGCTCACTGCTTGGACGTTTGGGCTTGAAGAATAGTAAACCCCAGCTTACACACACCCTTGCACCTAGTTTAATCTCTAGATTAGTATATTTATTAATTTGATGGGCCCATTTATTTTTGTACAATATTTCCCACAACAAACCTCAATTACATGTTTGAGATGCTGGTTTTACAAAGATTTGGATATGTAAAAAGTGTTCTGATCAGAGGTTATGATGTAATTTTGGAAGAGCATATGGTTCGTCTTAGTTTGCTTCATCAAAACCAACTGAAAATTGGCAATTTGAAGCTAGGAAAAGGCATGAAGATGGAACTCAAAGGTAAAGGAATGAGGATATTTTTGCATGCATTTGAAACTAGTTTCGACATTTTAATTGATCATTCATGTGGATAATTTAGCTTTGTTGATTCTATGTCCATGTCATGTCATTTTCTCATGTATCTTGAGTTTCTATGTGTAGAATTGTGATTTTCTTGTAGATCTTGAATCCACATGTGTGAGGATAGTAGGTTGCTGCCATTGTATGGACAGGGACAACACCTTACTGTATTTTGATGTTCATGATCAGATCTTTGTGATTTATGCAAGACTAGCATGCTAAAATTGTTGATTTCTACCTTCTAGCTAGTTCTAGTTGTGTTGATCAAATTGACCCAAGATCAAAGATCCATTAAAGTGCATTTTGGATTTGAGTTTTTCACATGGTATCAGAGCAGCTTGTAGGTCAAATTTGGAGATTCAACCATTTCTAGTGGTGGATTTGAGGGCGGCATAAATTCTTTGTGGATTTGGAGGCTCTACACACTCAAATCAAGTTGTTGGAAGCATTAAAAATGGATCTTTGTGATCCTATCACCATTTTAGGTCAAATCACTTGTAGTAAGCCCATTTTTGAATCCATTCACTGGAATTTGGAGACAAAAAATTGCCTGTCATAGAAAATCATATATTCTAGTAGATGTCATATCAAGATTCTAGCTTTTGCATCTAGATTCTTCTTGATTTATTTTGCATTTTTGGAGAAACCCTAAATTTGGTAGGATCTCTTGATTTTCATGTTGCTATGATTTTCAAGGGTGCATTTCAATCTTAGGTGTTGGCAAAAGTTCATCATATTGTGTTTAGATCTATTGTGATCAAGAAATCAAGATTCTATGTGCTAGGAATTGCTAGAAAGAAGAGAAAAAGGAGAGGATAGAATGTTCCATATCTTTGTGATTTCTTCTTGACTTTCATTTGTTGATTTCAAGGGAGTGCTTTGTGCATTGGAACATGTTCAAAGTGAAGATCAAATTACTACAACATGGCAACCTCAAGTGGCTACATGTTGGAAGGCAATGATAGGCTTACCTCAATCAACTATTCACTTGGAAGGTGAGGATGGAGTCCTTATTGGGGATGAATGAGTTGATGGATATTGTTGCAGCTATGGAGGAGAGGCCTCAAGCACCCCAAGATTAGTTGAGGTATGATAAGAGAGCTAAAAGAGCTCTACACATGATTAAGATGAATGCTACCAATGAGCTTCTCAAGGAAGTTGGTAAGTGCATTACATCAAAGGAGGCTTGGGATTCATTAAAGAAGCTTTATGGATCTAATTCTACATCTAGGGTCCTAACCCTAAGATGAAAAATCTTTTCTAGTTTGCAAAAGAAGAAAGAGAGTGCTCATGCTTTTGTTTTGAGGGTTAAAGCATACAATGATGAGCTTGCATGTATTGATGAGAGCATTAAGGATGTAGAACTTGTTCAAGTTGTTCTTAATGGCTTGTTGGATGATCATGCTAATCTTGTTCAAATATTTTCCATTAAAAAGACTTTACCAAGCATGGTGGATTTGCAAGAGATATTGGTGAATGAGGAGTATAGGCTTCAATCAAGAGGAGGTGGAGCTACATCTCAAGTTCGTGGAGAGGAGGCTATGTTCATCAAAGGCAAACTCAAGGGCAAAGACAAAAGCAAGTGGTCAAAGGGTCAAGATCAAGGTGAGCCTTCATCTTTTTTTAAGAAGAAGAAAGATAGGTCAAATTTGAAATGCTTCTATTGTGGAATCAAAGGGCATTTTGCTAGTGATTGCTACAAGAAGAAGAGAGATCAAGGTGAGAAGCAAACCAACCTAACTATTGATGAAGATGGTGTTGATGAACAAATCTCAAATGATGCTTTTGTTATGTCATCTTGCTTGTTGGCTAATGATGGATGCATTGGTCCTTGGTGGCCTCAACTTGTAAATCCCTCTCTCTCCATTCATGAACCCTCCAAGACAGATATTAGTCACTTCTTGATCGACACTCCTAAAAAGGATGGTGATTTTTCTGATGTAGACACAGAGAAGCTAAGATATTCTTTTATTGGTAGTAGTGCCCTTATGGAGGTGCACACTTCTGATATAGAAAGAGGCTCATTCATTTATGTAATATTTGAGTTGCCCAAATATTACATAAATGACGATGTATACATAACCACTTCGGATCTCTATAGTTTCTTTGACTACTGGGAGGATGAGACCTCTCTACCCAAGGATTGGTGCTTGGTTTCTCTCTCTATTGAGAGCAAGGCTGTTTTGTACTTGGTTTTTTCATCCACAAGTCTCCACATGTACTTTTATGGTTGATATATGCATGTTACGTTATGCTCTTGCCTTAGATTTGAAAGATAGATCTTGGATTTCAATCTATGCTTGATTTTTGTGCAATCAAGAAGTCTTAGGAGATCATAATTACACTTTTGGACACTCCCACATGTGTGAAATTCGACATTAGTCATGGCTTCCCATGCAAGAGTTGATTTGCAGGGCAATTATAGGTTTGAATCAATTCATGACAAATGTCCTTATTATTACACTAGCGAAGTGTGCCCGTCGATGACGGGCGGGGGCCGACGATTTGGGTGACGGCCGATGGTTTAGGAAGAAAGCCTATGGTCGTTGATGGGTGGCCGATGTATGTGTGTGTATATACGTGGCCAAAGTGTGTCCGCCAATGGCGGGTGGCCGATGAGGTGTGTGTGTGTGCGCGCGTGATACGTAGAGAGAGAGAGAGAGAGAGAGAGAGAGAGAGAGAGAGAGAGAGAGAGAGAGAGAGAGAGAGAGAGAGAGAGAGAGAGAGAGAGAGAGAGAGAGAGAGACACACACACACACACACACACACACACACACACATCTCGCATCTCAAATTTCTCACATATCTTTTGATGTGTATGGATACGATTCTTCGGTGTCAAGCCCCTCGTGGATAAGAATCTTCTTGTTTTAGCACCTCTAATTGATGGCTTATTAGGAACGTTTCCTTTTTTTCCCTGAGAGTCTGTCACTTTTTTCAATCGTGACATTCCCTTTATGTAGTCCTGCATTTGACAGAACTATTTCCAACTTCCTAATTGTTGCTTTAGCCACTGACTCTGGTTTATGATTCCATGCTAGTAGAATATACAGGTAAATTAGTTTTTCACTAATACAAACCTCAGCATGCAATGTGCATATGTGAACATATTTTAATGGAATTGGCAGAACACTTTTCATATTTGGATCTTCAACTTCTCGTGTTGGGCCAGTGTTTGTTGATCGTCCCAAATTCATATTGTAGCAATCCTTCATGCAATAAAGACATGGATGCTTTGATGTTACCCCATAAGAGACATTATACATACATTTTAATGTTTTCAAATCCCCTGCAAGGTGCCATTGAATTTGAAAACTTCCATGGTTTTCGACTGTAGTCCTCTTTCAAGACCTGTAGAGAAACAAGTAATGCATGACATGTCAATAAAAACTGGCAAGGTATGAATTGTTAATATAGATATTCTAAATGAAAATTGAAATGTATACCTGGAATGCCGCCAACCACCATATGTGATTTTCTGATTAAACACTAAACGTTCAATCATCTATATCTGAAATTTTGTTCATCAAAGTGACACACCCTTGATGATTTCAGATTCATCCAATTTTATTACAATAATGATCTTTCCATTTACTTGATGTTCGTCTAGTTTATAGAATCGAATAATGTATTTCTTCCAGATGGGAAAATGAAGTGTTTTATCTTATATGTCTTTGTGTACCCGAGTGGAATCAAACTCCAAAATTTAGAGTGAGCAAGGAGTCATGAACCAGCAAGCCACATATGGGACATGGTAATCTTTTGACAAGTCCATGAGATGTCACGACCACATATTATCCTTAGGTTTATAACAGTGTTCACAGAACATTTTGACTATACGGAATACTTTTGCTTCTTGGTCATGCTAAATGTGATTACAAGCAAAATCACATAGTTGGGCAATCTTGGTACATATAGAAAGGTGTAATTGTGCCGCTATGTTCCAATCAGCACGTTAGGAATTTTTTTCAATATTTATACGTAAGATAGTTTATCTCTTATAAAGCTTTTGTATAAGGTTAAGTGTGCGAGTGGAAACTATAGAAGGATCTTTGATTTTGGAAATTGTATATTGATTTTGCATTTCAGATAGGCAAAATGATTTAATAACAAAAAGGCCAATTTTGTGACTCAAATTGAACAAGTTTCAGTAACTTGAACTTTTTCTTTTATCCATCTCTTAGTAGCTTCATTATCTCATTAGCAAATAGTATCAAATATGGTCAAAGCTCATATATTACATTTTGTTTTGTTTTTTTTTCTTTTGTAGGACATAGAAAATGTCTTCCATATTGGATGAAGAAATGGTTGAATTTTCAGAGATGCATCATGAAGACTACTTCATTGGTGGTTTGTGATTATTTGAAATTGCGAATATTGAAAAACATACATTCTGAGATTTGGATCGTGAATGTTGTGAATTGTGATCATGAATATTGTGAAGATCGATTGTGAACATTGTGAATACTGATGTGAAATTGCAAATATTGAAAAACAAATATTATGAGATATTGATCATAAATAATGAACCCCCACATTGTTTGTTTGCAAAAATCTATCAGATGATTTTTTATTCGAATTCATGGACAAAGGTTGGGATCAATCCACTACATATATAGAATGTAGAATCAAACATTCATCAATATGCTTTAGATACAATATAGAAAAGCAAATGCTTAGAAGATTCTAAATAGTGATCATGAATATTATGAATAGTGATTGTGAATATTGTAAATACTGATGTGAAATTGCGATTATTAAAAAACAAATATTACAAGATACTTATTGTGAATATTGAAAATTTTGATCATGAATATTTTGACTTTGACTTTTTGTGAAGATTAAAAGAATGTAGAAGAATATAGCTTAGTGAAATTTTAACGATTGTTTTTTTCTTTTATAGGCAAATGTTTTATGAATTGTCATGTTTTTTTTCATTAATCCAACAATTTTACCATCATCACTAGAAAACAATTTCCAATCCAACTGGCCGCAACACGGACAATACATCGTGTGCAAGGACAAACTCACATTCAATCCAAAAGGTATTAAAGCGCATGGTCTAACTTATACAGCACACAAGAATCAAAGACATTGATAATCTATACCTCCTCCAACCATTACAAGCCGAAAACTTTATCGTTGACAAAAAAGTAAAACAAGAAATGAAAAGACTACATGACACAACTGCTTGGAAGCTCATTGTTCCCGACATTAACCGTTATGTAAGCACGCACCTCATCATACACTCTTTGAACACGATATCCTTTGAAAAATATCACAATGATCTAAAATCTAGCGAACACTTAATGAATTTAGATATACTTTGCTTACAAGAAATACATCAAAAACAAATAAGCAACTACTTTCCACACATGTTTCAAAGCTCCGATAACTTTTCATTTGTAGGAAATGCACAACAAAGCCACAAGATTCCACATGCACATAATCACTACGTACAAGCATCCAAGGGCAAACATCAAATCACTGTTGCAAATTCTTCACAACATACTGCAAACAATACTAATAAAACAAAATTTCAAGTATACGTTAAAACTTTAACTCAATTTCACATTTTATAACATCTTATTTATCAAGTCAACCACGACATTCAAACTTAAACCAATACATAAAGCCATTATATAGACTACAAATATACTTTTACATAACAAGATCATGATGTAATTTTCCAATCTTTAACATTTTCTCAAACAAAATCAACTACACCCATGTTGAAAAAAAGATATACAATCAAATCTATCAATCATGGATTATGTTGTCTAATACAACAAAATTATAATCATCAACAAAATTTATCAATTTGTTCTAACTTTTAAATGTCTATTCAAGACTTACGACAATATAATATCAAATATTACATTATAAAATATTGTAAACTTATGAAAATCAGACACGCATTTTAAAATCAAAATATAAATCCATGGCGCAAAATAAATTTTCACACCTTTTAAAATTTAATTTTCAACTGATTATTCTCATATTATCTCGCAAATGCCTTTCCATAATCCTAAACTTGTCCGATTCACATAAAGTTAAAATATGATATTCTGACATGCAAGGCCTTTGTCGTACATAGGCACATCGTACTTGTTTAATTTAAGGCATTGGCTTTGATGTTGACTTTTGCAAAAACTAGATTAACCAACTTGAACACATAGTATTGTCTTTTGCAAGGCAAAGCCAAAGACGCTTCCTATCTAGGGAACTTAAAGTGCTATACCATTCTACTTCGCAAGTAAACATGGAGGAGAAGATCCATTTGAAGGAAAAAAAAATGTATAACTTTTATCCTAATATGAATCTTGGGGATTTGGTGTTTGCTGCTTAGCTTTATAATTTATCATACTTTCCACAAACCGTAGTTAGAACCTCAAATCAAATCGTGGTTCAAATTGTTCAGAGCCAGTTCGAACTGGATTTCAGTTCCCAGAAAAAACGGATTCTTTATTGATTACTAGTTTTAAGATTTTATAGGGATATGAATTTTGAATATTCTTGGTCCGCTAATGATTCACGAAGTTGGACTTTGACATCTTTCATAATACATCATTCATGTCTGTTCAATTGCAAGTTTTTGTTCGCAACTCAAATTGCTCAATGCAAAAACATGTAGACTTATGAATGCACATGTCGCAACACAATAGTTACTATCAGTTATAAATAGAACTATTTTTTCAAATTGGTTGCTAACCTTGGAATTTATTAAGCTAAGGATCACATTATTTCATAGATGTCTCATATGCTTTGAATTTGAGGCAAAGTTTGTCTAAAACTATTGATACGTTTGAGAAGAGGTGCTACTGTTGAGTCTAAACAATAAGGCAATGTCCTATTGTTGGTCAGTTGTATCTCAATATCGCTTTATGGAATGGACAGTCACCTTCTGAGAAGCCCCATCTCGACTTCCGATAATGTGTCTTAGCATGTATGAATTCATATGGTATTACATTTAGATTTTAAATTTCATGTTAATGACTGCAATTCTTGAATATCATGCATGTTTTGAATTATCAACTATGCCAAAATTACTAGCATATTGTGCTAGCTTCTGTGTTACAAAACTTTTCAGTTACGACCATGCTACAAGACCAGTAGACAAAACTTTAATATCTTTGCACTTTACCTAAGTATTGCCGATACAGTGGCCATAATCTAAGAAAGTGTTAGATTCGTAAAAATTCAAACTCTAATCATTCAATTGAATAAGATGCCCATTTTGGGTTTTTAGGGGACAATTTTACTCATCAGACTACATGATTATAGTCAAACCGAAATGGCAGCCCCATAATCTTCCTGCACGTTGAACGTACAATGTTGAATGAGCTAACATACACAATATCAAACGCTCAGGTCTCCTAAATCAGGATTCAAGTTGGGTTGCAACAAAAACCTCCTGGCTGTTAAGGTATTTCATTCATCATGAAATTTATGTTGATGCCTGTCATGATATCAAGGAGCTCTTCAAACTGTGACAGGAACAAAATAAAAGACACTAGAGAAAGAAGAAAAACTTTACATAATGCTCTCAAAATGTCCATGTACAGAATGGCTTTTCTGAAAGTGAATCTGAAGACGAAACACCCAATCATACATATTATCCAAGAGTCTGTTGTACTAGAAGGTTACAACTTCAAATCTTCAAACAACGCGAACATTGATCAAATTGTTATCTATGAATTCACTTCCATGTCTAACCATAACTCTAAAGATACGCTGTAGCATCACAAAACTTGGAAGCAAAACCCTAGAGAACTATAAAATCTTGAAAAATGTTCAGAGGATGTAAGATTGGACTAAAAACTCCAGAACTGGTTACTCAGTTGCCTACTTGTCGCCTCCACGAATCCTCCACAATAAGCTCATCTACACCCCAATCCTCATAGCTAGAAAAGCAAGAACACTGGTTAGGCAAATTTTTGGACTTCAAAATGTTCTTACCAGGAGAACTATCAAAATTAGATTTCTAAGATGGAGATAGAGATGACAAGAAAGTTGCAGAGATGGAGAGGAGATGAAGGTCACAAGATAGTGCGCCATGAGCAAGAACAGGTATATCAAAAAATTTAAGCATTAAACTTTAACTGTTGGGATAGGGAAAGAGCTGACATCAAAATAAAGGACAATCGTCCATACATCATAGCCTGAATATAGAAAAATTGTGACTTAATTCTCTCTCTCTCTCTCTCTCTCTCTCTCTCTCTCTCTCTCTCTCTCTCTCTCTCTCTCTCTCTCTCTCTCTCTTCTCCAGCTTTTTTGTAAGCCAAGTAGAAAAGGAAATACAAAAATCATACACGTTTTACTATGTACGTACCTTCCATCAGGTAAATATCTTCGAATTGTAAAGGGTATTTTTCTCTCACGCAGCTCTTTCATAGCAATCTGAAGAGGTGTACAACAAGATACACTGTAACAGCCCTTCAGAGCTAAAAATAGCATTACTCTGTACCAGGCACTTGACCAAGATGACTTAGTTCAAAAGTAGAACTTACTTCTAGTGGATCAGTCTCCCCTTCTAGCTCAACCATGACTGGAGCATTCATGCTACAATGGTCCAAGAAACAAGTTAACAAAATGAGTAGCCCTCAAGAAATGAGTGAGACTGCTTATGTTAGGTTTCCTTATTCTCTTTTGCAGCCTACAAGCTCATGTCCTTATGTTACGATACAATCATAACAACCATTTAGCCACTTGCTAGAAACCCTATCGCTTAACTAGTATGGCACATAGAAGCTATGATTGTTGCAGAATGTTCATCTTAACGTTACGTCTGTGTGCTACATAACAGAGCCTTAATAAAGTAGGACCTTGCAAGAAGATTAGTATTAGAGACAGTGCACATGCTCCAATGCTGTGATTAGTATATTATGCTCTAGTGCTTATGTTTGTTCACTATAGATATGACCCAACAACACGATAGTCAATGTAGGGATGAAGGGTACAATTTTGTAATTTGCAGAAACTTCATGTCTCATTTACCCACGTAGTGCTTATGTTTGTTCACTATAGATATGACCCAACAACCGTGTAGTCAACGTAGGGACGAAGGGTACAATTTTGTAATTTGCAGAAACTTCATGTCTCATTTACCCACATCTATAGCTAGTGGCGTGCATAAAAAACATGTTACAGTCTACAGACAGGTATATTTCTAATCAATTGGAGTTTTATGTGCTTCCTAAAAGAGCCTCAACAGCATAGAACATCTTGTGAGAAGTAATGTCAAACAGCCTTCTTTTATAGTTCTGTGCTTCTTCCCCGTAGAATCATTGATCATTAACAGTTCAGCTCCTTCCATGCATTCGTGATGCTTCAATGTGAATGTGTCCATGGTACTTCATACTATATAAATGGCAATGCTCCTACATTGAGCACTCTAGGGTTTCACTAGTATCTAATTTGAGCATATATAAACAAAGATGACCCGCTGTCTCAGCAGCAATAATCATAAATCTAAGACAACAAAATTTCAAAAAAGCATAAACCAAAAACCCCCACTAAATAAAACTAACCTGATTTGAAGAGCCCGTGTGCCAAGAACCCGAGCTCGTTCATATTTGGTCATATACTTGGTTGTTTTTCTGGCTTTATCTCTAACCTGCTCAGATTCCTCCCTCATGTCCACATCAATGCCTCCTTCTGCATCAGGTGCTTCATCGTTCTCTAGTTCTTCTTCCAACTCCTAATAGATTCCATTTGGTTTCAAGAAAATACATTTATCTTAGATAAATAACTTGGTGATGTTGATTACAGTATGGAGCTACTTAAAGCACATGTTCACAAAGACTATGTACATTGGAGCTACTTAAAGCACATGTTTGCAAGGACTCTGTAGAGTCGTGAGAGTGGAAAGAAAGGAAAAGCAATTCTCACCATTGATATCAAGCATTACTATAGTGTACCCAATGTTTACAAATTTTGGAATTAAAAGGAAAAACTAAAGAGAAATTTTTTTGAAGTAGCAACTTTTGTGCATCCATTTCATATCACCAAACTTGACAATTGCAAAATCTTCAACATAGAAATAAAAACCAAAAAGTACCTCCGGTTCTGGTTCCTCAAAACTGCCAGCCACAACCAGAAGTAGTTATTAGAGATAACAGTCTATTAATCTAGACTCTCACTGAAGAGAAACCATACTAGAATAGCCATCATTCCATAAAAGACAGGAAAACACAAACATTTATGAGTTAAAAACATCTACATTGCATTTGCAAGGAAAGTTGCATTTGCTCAAGAGAACAGATACCTATTTGCATTATCTTAACTCAGCTTTCAACGTTCATGAAGCTGTTTTCCCTCTAAAGTACAGAGAAGCATCAGCTATGAAGTCAAGTAACCCAAGATACGATTCCCGGAAGAAAATTCCTGTGTTGAGCAAGGGCCCTCAAATATATCTGAATAAGGACTATCATAAGCCTTGGCAGCTTCAGCTATCTGAACTCGAAGTCCTTTCAAGGAGCAAACAACATAAACAAAAATTTGAAGGTTTTATTCATAACCTTCAATTTAAAGAAAAGAAGGATTTTTTGAAAAAAGTCCTGAAGGGTCACTTCAGGACTTTAAAAAGTCAGAATTCCACCTACTCGGAAAACTAAGTCAGCCTGCCACGAGCAATATAAGAGATAAAACGAAACTAAATAAAAGCTCAACTAACTCACTAAACCTGAGCAAAACTTATTAGCTCTAACTAATTTGTCTTTGTCCACTCTCTCCATAATGTCCTACAATGAATCCCTTCTGAACAACTTTTGTCCTATCTGTATGTCATATCCACTATCTCAACTAAATTCAAACTAGTTTGCTTTCATGTGCTGTAACCTGCACTCTAAGATAAAGTTTATAACAAGGTCATATGAAGTAACAATAGACGAAATGAGAATGTGATTGAGAAAAGTTCATAGGGATCTCAATTGGTTAAAAAAGATAAGAAGATTGCGGACAGTATACCGTTCAAAATGTATTGTTATTTCAAAATGGGAAAATTTGTGTAAGATATGATGCTCTGGAGAGAAAGAATAGATACCTTATGCAGGTCATCCAGGTATACACAGGACTTTAGACATTGTTAGAAATGAGTTTTAATGGCCAAAAGCCGTTTGTCAAGTTATATGTGATGAATTGTAAACGTTGTCACCTAGCTGAAGTTGAATGCTTTAAGGCTAGAGGTTTATTACATCCGTTGGATATTCTTGATAAAAAATGAGAAAGCATATCTATGGATTTGTGTTGGGCTTCCCAAGACCCAACGACAAAATGATTCTATTTGGGTAGTGGTGGATAGGTTGACTAAGTTAGCTGCATTCGTACCACTTAAGTCAATGGCAAGGCCTTCGGATTTAGCCCAGATTCTGCTCAAAAATAATTCAGGTTGTATGGATTGTCAAGTGATATCGTTAGAGATAGAGTTTGAAGTTCACGGGTCACTTTCGGTCTACAGTTTTCTATAAACTTGAGACTTCCCTTAGTTTTAGTTCTATAGACCATCCTGAACTAGATGGATAGACTGAAAGAACTAATCAAAGCATGGAAGATATGTTGAGGACAAATGTTTCTCACAAGCAATCTCAATGGGAAGATTACCTTCCTCTAATAGAGTTTGGTATGATAGTAGAAAACATTATGCTACTAGTTATAGTCCATTTAAATAGGTACTGGGCCTCCATTAGTTGAGATTATTAGTTACACAAATTCCATTCAAGACCAATTTGGTAATTAATAACCTTGAGAGGGCCCAGGCATCCAAGTAATGACATGTGGAGTAATACATTGTGTGTGATGGCTATATGCATGTGACGACCATCAATAGTAATTGGGATTATGTTTAGTATGCTCCTTATCAACATTCACACACCATGGCTGGGGGGTGAAGCTACTGTAAATTAATCTCTAATTTTTAACTGGTTGGGAGGTTTGCCTCCACTATTAGTTCCTTTTAGTGCTTTTCAGCAAGATCTGCAAGTGGTTCTCATCACATGCACTTTACAAAACTTAAAAATCTTATTTTTGAAAATATTACTATAAAGTCTAGCCACTTCTTTGTCTTCTCATCTTTTTGTCAATTTTTCAATCTTTTGATCAATTTTTTGACATTCTTGTTCTTGGAAAGCTCATGTTGCACTTTAAAAATTGGGATTTCGATATGTATAAGTTGATTTGCAAGATTGCGAATTCCTCCAACTTTCTAATACATCAGCTTTTTATTTCTTTTTGGTTGCTCTTTAGGATCCTATTGGATTGTTGTTGTGCTTCGATTCCACTTTACAATTCCTAATTGTTATGTCGAGAAGTTGACTTACTGATTGTTGACATTTCACTAGTTTTAAGGAATTCAGTTTTTTGGTGCTTTTGTGTGCTATTTTGAATTTGTTGGGATCATTGTTCTTCCTACAATAGGGCACTCTTGTTCCACGTTACAACTCATGATTGCAATGCTTACAAGTTGACAAGCTAATTTTCCACTAGAATGACTTGTCTGCTAAGTATTGTTTGCATTTTCAGATTTGGTAGGATCATTCCTCTTCCTAAAGTAAGATGCTTCTGCCACACTTAATACTCCTACTTCCAATGTATACATGTGCAAACTTGACTTACTAATTTATAAGTCGTCACCTATTGTTTTCACTTTATCTTTTTCAAACTTTTCTCTAGTCTTCTTTAAAACTTTTTGTACAACATTTTCACAACTTTCCATTATGATATCACAAGGCTAGGGAGATTGAGATTCCATATTTCAGATTACATCTCTCTTATCTATAAGCAAACCTATTTGGTAATATCCACCTCAGTAACTTCCCTCCAATAATAGGTCGTTGTGTTGTTTGTCGATTGAATATCTACAACTTCAGATAATGCACCTTCTCTTTATCATCCAGGTTCTTTTGGGAGAGGCTTTAACGACACTTAAAGGACATTTATGCTCAATCCCAAAGAAGATGGGATGAGATGGCAATTCAAATACAGAGACAAGGGAATGAGAATGTACTCCCACTCTTATATCTAAAACTGAGCCACCAATACCTACAAATGAGGTTCATTAGACACAGTCACAGGACATTATAAACAAGGTGTATCAGAATAAGATCAAGTTGATAAGACATGAACACAAAAGCTCAAGTATCTGATACATATAATGAATAGGCATCTACAAACAACCATTTTTGTCAATTGACGGGCTTCAATCTTGATACTATTCCAGATGTTCTAGATGAGCTATCAATGTGATGAAGAACATTCATATCCAAAGCAATGGCATTGTATGTACATAAGGTGCAAAGTGAGGACCTAGGACCCATACTAGGGGATGCAAACCCAAGACCAATATTATGAAACACACATCCAGTTGGGTTACAACCACTGGTTCATTCAACTCCTCTTAATTTCTAAAGTTCAAAATACATACCCATATAGTCATTAGTATTAGTGCAAGTGTTTCAAAAATTTTACAGCAAATTTAGTGCAGGCTTGCTGCACTTGATGTCAATTATTATGACTCGTTATGTGGTTCCATCAAGGGGGCTCCAGACCAAACTTTCCCTATTATATGTTGTGCATTTGCAAAGCCAAACCTTGGTCAAGCTAAATGGCATGCATGGTTCCTTTGAATAGCCTATCCAAATCCATTCTTAGCTAGTTTTATAGAAAATTCATATTGTATATGACTTGCTTGGGTGGCATTTTACTCAATTCAAGTTGGCGTTGCTTGACCTGCATGGTACCTTTGAAGAGCTCAAGATCTCTTTGCACTTTCGAGCTATTCTTACCTACTAGCATTCCTAGTATATAAGAGTGTCCCGGGATGCATTGAAGCCAATGCTGCTTGGAATCCATGGTCCCTTAATATAATGTTTGACTCCATATCCATTTCTCACTAAGGTTATCTAGCATATGGTCGACATGACTAGCTTGGGATACATTCCTATATGGAGTTTATGTTACTCATATTTTATTTTCTATGGCACTCTTAGTTTATTAGACTAGCAAAGTGGAAGTATGGTGAGCTCGTAGATTATTTTTGCATAAACAATAGCATTTTTAAGGCACAAAGTGGCAAAGTCTTGTTGTTAGCATCTACTAGCAATGTGGCTCAATTGATGGCAGCAGAGGACTTCCACACTTAAAAGTCATGCCACTAGCATGAGTTCTTATGACACATTGGCCAAGTCTCGTTACTAATATTTGGAAGGCACATTCTTATTAACACTTGTGGTATCAAGAATGTGTTGAAGCTTTTCTCTAATAATCCTTTCCCACTAGTACGACAGGATGGTTTTAGGCAATAGTAGTGTTCCTATTTGTCCAACAATAATAATGCTTCTAGCCTCTTTGTCTCAACAACTCTCTCAATCTCATGCCTCTCTATCATCAAGAGTTCTCTACATCTGAACTACACATGAAGAAAGAGACACAGGTGGACCTAAGCACACTTTGGAAGTTGCTATAGACATTTCCAATTAGTTTGAGAGGATGAACATAATGTTGGTAGAAGCATATTCAGATAATGTGTGGACTCCTTGTGTGGAGCATACATGGTGGAAAAGATAGATAGGGAGGCTCCTATGGGTGGGTGCAATATGTTGTGGAAATAGTTTCCACGGTCCAAGTATAATCTTTTCACATGATTCGTCTCTTCCTACAATAGGGCACTTTTATTGCACTTTGCAGCTCAACAGTAATACCTCTACACTTTCATACTGTTTGGTTTCTTTTTTGGCGATATCTACGATATCAATCTTCTTACAATCAGGAGCTTCTCATGCAGTTTTATGGATCTTCATGTCTATATATAGAAATTTTGTTTTTGAAATTTCCAGTTTTTTTTAATTTTTGGTACTTCATATTTGTCATGCTTTATAGTGTGATTTTCTGAATTTTTTGTATCATTATTTCCTACAGTAGGGTGCTTCTATTGGACTTTATATCTTGATTTTGCTAAGTACAAAATCACTTCCAAAATTTCTAGTTTTTCATGACTTTCTTGGACTTTTTTGTACTTTTTGCAACTCTTAAGTTTTAACATCGTTGTTCTTCTTATAATGGGGTGCTTAGAGGTTAAGAGGAGAGCGGAAGTCCATCTTTGTGAGGTTTTTGTCACTTCATCTTTTTCCCAAATTTGCACAGCTTTTGCTAAGATCTCTTTTGGCAATGTTTTCCCTGTAGTTTCCTTTACGCCTTGTTGGTTGAATGTCTAGACATTTATTCTATAGATATGGCTTCTTGAAAGTCCACTTACGTTCTTATTTCTCACTGTACAGGTCCTATTTGTCCCTTTTTCCCTACACCTTTAACATACTCTACTTTTACGGGCTTTGCTACCTACTACATATCTGAGTGTTATAAGTGGGAAAATATGGACTGACTAGAACTCGAGCTTGCACATTCTGTGTCCGTAAAAACCCCATGCTGCTAGAAAGCACAATGTTCATGAATTGAGTGATTTTTCCTTCAACCCCAAAACCCTACGTATCTTTCATGCAACAACAGCGCCATTATCAGGATTGGAGAACAAACGCGCGCGCGCGCACACACACACACACACACAAAAGCTTGTAATTTCACTGCGATTCATTCACGTTCCAGCTCGAAAGAAGCAAAAGAATGGCCAAGTAAAGAAAATAGAGGATGAATATACTCAGGCTCTCCGCCTTCATAGTCTTCTTCATCTGCCATGCCTTCGATTCAATCCGCCTAGAAAACGATCCACAAACAGGAGCAACTCGAGCACCGAAGGATCGGGAAACTCCAACGTCAAGATGGTAAAAGAGCGAGAGTGAGTGAGAGGAAATGAAAGGAAAAACGGAGGAAAGGAAGAAAAGAAACAGGGTTTTAGGGTTCCATGGTTGAGCAAAAGATGAGGGTTATAAGGCTCCAAGCCCACCATGACCTTAACCGCAATGGTCACTCACCTCAATGTATTGGGGCTCCAGCTTTGCTCCCATAAACAGGATTCTTTTTTTCGGATTGATGCATCCTCACCCACACAATGAGGTTAACGCGGGGGAGGTAAAGGACTTAAAAGCTAAATGTGGGAGGGAGTCTCAAATTCCTGGCTCAAGGAGTGCCATGCATAAAACTTGATTGTGCTAGGAAGAGACAAGGGCTTGAGATTGAACAATGGATGATTGACCACTTGAATTGTTCTCATGTGACATGCTTGCCACTTTAACGGTTTTCAAATCAAAACGTCACAATATTTCATTGTACAACAGCAGCCTTTGAATCATATCCTGCTATTAGGATAAAGGGACCAAGGGTGAGCATATAACAACAATCGTTGACATGGCAACGAGCTCCCACCATCCAAGGTAAGAAAAGGTTGGTAAATGCTTGCTCCCAAGGCAATCATAGGCGCACCATCCAGGGGTAGGAAGGTTGATATATGCTTGAGAGCACCTCCATGGGCAATCGTCGCTCTCAATCATGGGGCAAGTGCGAGTGGTAGCACAATTCGAATAGTCAGCCATATTCAAGCTACTAAGGTGGAGCAATAGGTCATATCTTATTTTTGTTTATGAAGCTAAGGATGTCAACCCCAGTTCTAGCAATGATAATGAGGTATGCTTAGAAAAGACTGTGAATTGTTGTAGCATTCATTTGCAATCGTGAAAGAATGCAAAAAACTGAAGCATATTTGAAGTGATAATTTTTTGTCGACATTATTTGTGATTTGAAAAATCAGCTTCTACTTTAGTTGCAAACTAATTGCTGATTTTTCTTGAATAGACTAATCATGTTCCTACTTCCTATATACAAGCCAGTATAAGGGGATGACTATAGCTATGTTCTATGATTGGGTTGATAGATTCACCTTCAAACAAACCTCTCATCTGATAATAGTGCTTAGAAGTAAGAGGAGAATCTAGGGAGTGACAAGTTGCTCGAACACACAGTCACAGTCACTTATATGTGTCGATTTGCTCACACATAAAGGGAATTTATTTTTCTAATACAGACACGGACTCTATATTAACAAAGACAAGATATTCCAATGGTAATTAGATATTGAACATTCAATGTTAACATGTCCAGTCATCTGTGTATGTTGCTACATTGAATTTAGAGCTTGTGTATATTTTTCATTGGGGATAATTGGTATTGAGTTCAAGGCAAACATGTGTTTAAATGTTTGGACAAATAAGAAAAGATTTTTTATTTTTCTTGCAAGACCTAGAGGTGTAATAAAAAATTTGCAGTAATAGTAGTTGGCATAGCAGCCCATATCGATGATGGTGGAAACTATGGAAAGTTGATTGAAGTAAAGACACAAATTCTCTTGGATGTTTTGGTGACTGTAATAATAGTGAAGCGTTCAACTCTTCTGCTAGCTACACTGTTGAATTTTTTACACTTCTTTGAAGTGGCAACGGCCTCCGAAGCCATATCTGATGGGCCAAAATTTCAGGATTGGAAAAACTCCAGCTTGCAAGCTTTATGCTCAAACTATGTCTATAATTCTATGAGGAGTAATTTGTGACCAAAGTCTTCTATACTACCAAGTCTTCAAAAGAGTAATGAAATTCATTAAGTTGGTTAAGTTGTGAAAATGCAACTAAACTGAGATTTATAGAGAATGATACTTGGTAGGCCCTAGATTAGTAGGAAAGTGGATTACCTAATAGACAATTATTTTGAGGAGGTATTAATGCAAATCACATTCCAAGGAATTGTGCTATTGACGACAACCATGTGGAAAGACTTGTAAGATTTGCTTGTTGGAGAAGTTAAAAAAAAGCAAGACCTCTGAAGTCAGTGATGAACAGGGATTGAAATCAAAGGTCTATCATGAATATAATTTAAGGTTCACAATCAAAAAAATATGCCAACAAAATTATAAGGCTTCTATATGTGAAATAAATTCACATTTTCATCAATTAGGATATTCCTAGGCAAGTTATAAATCTAGTCTTAAATAAAAAAATAAACCTTGAAAGTATATAAACAACGGCGATTGTTGAATGCAAGACCCTATCATGACTAAAACCTTATATAAAAATAATCCATTCTCTAAATGTAAAAGTACATAAAGTTCAATCTTCAAGTGATCGATCTAACCAAAAAAATGTCCATATGCACCAGTAGAGAATGAAGATCTCTAAATGAATATTATTTAAAGATAATGATAGTAAGCACATCGAGTAGGTTACTTTAGTAAAAATCTTGCAATTAAAATGAACAACATTGAAACTTGTCAAAAATGTGATTTGTATCTTCTATTTTGCCCTTATTATAATGCTATACTTGATCTAAATTGTTGATTTATTGTTGGTAACAGAAATTGATAATGCTTAATTGATGGTGACAAACACCACTAATTTTGGGTCTCTTGATTGCTAGTAATCAAATCTTAAAGAGAACATGAAACTATGTACATAGACATTAAATCAAGATTAGAAATTCGGTCACAATGAGAAAGAAACAAATTTAGTCACAATTTCTCTTTGTTTGATTCACATGTGTGAATTTTGAGTCAACCAAGTTTGTCAGAATTTCATGACTCAAGCTTTATTGACAATCTTGATTGAAGAATCAAGAAGTGTGCAAAACTTTGACTTGGCATGGCATCAAGTCGGGTGATGTGGAAAAGGCCATAAAGTCCTTTGAATTGCAAGTCACATTAGGAGAAATATGGGCTCAAAATGGGCCCTTTGTAAAGATACTTTTGTTGACTTCACAAGCTTGAAGTGTCCAAGTGGGCCAATGAGCTTTCTCCATCTACCAAGAAGTGTAACATTTGTGATTTTCAAAACTCCCGCTGAGCAGAAAAAAAAAACCATTCGATTGGGTAATAGTTGTTGCCCATATTTTTTTGGCTGCCCATATATGTAAACTCTTAATCATTTGTTAGAAACTATAGTTAAACTAACATTTGTGGTTAGGATCCTTTTCACAAATCCATTTACATGGATCCTTTTCATTCTTTTGGTGGTTTTTTCATGTAGAGATGTTGACTCATAATTGGAGACCAAGCAGTAGGATTGATGTTATCAGCGTTTGCAATGAAAAAGATTCATAAGGTTGATGGATACCAAGAACATTCTACAAGTATCAATGGATTTAGATGCATCCACCAACATGTTGGAGAAAGAGGGTGTGTCATGTGTGAGAAACGAAAATAGCTCGAAAAGAAAACGAACACGAAAAAGAAGCAAACTCGAAACGAGCTCGAACAGAAAGTGTTCGTGCACAGCATAATGAGCTATATGACTCTTTCCCTAAGCATGACTACGCCTATCAGAAACGAATAGAATGTTAGTGATAGAAATCACGGTCATTCTGATTACGTAGCCAAACGTTAATAAAATACCAGAAGAATAATTTGTTGCGAACAGCTAGACAAATTATTTGTCGCAAATGATTCGCGAAGAGCTAGACTGAGCTCGACTGATAATTAGTCACGAATGATTCACGAAAGGCAAGACTAAATATTAGTCGTCAATAGCTAGACTAATATTAACTCACTAAAAACTGATTACCAGATTGAGCAACAAGAAAGTTAGACAGAATGAAAAATAAGCATAGCAATATTGACACAGATCTGAACGCAGAACGAAAGAGCTGTTATCATATTAAGTATAGCAAAATATAAATGTCAATAATGTGGTAGACCACAAGACAATAGCGGACGAAACCGCGTGCTCTACAAAGCTCATTCAATTTGTAAACGAATGAAACCTATTACTAACAATAAAGAATCACTGCGCAAGGCATCTACTTCATCTATCTCTGATAAGCATCTGATGCTAAATTTACACACACTTGATCTTCAATCTCTTGATCAACAATCAATCTGAATACGCAAATGGTATTCAGTATATATACACAATGTTACAGGTGTGCAGATGAAGAAAGTACAAAGTGGATGTGTTGTCTGTAGGAAATCATGGGTGGCTGCAGTCGTTGTCAAGTCTGTTAGCACAGTTGCATGGGGTGAGAGTGAAAAGGGGGCGATGTCAGCCTTTGCTAAAGTGAACGTTGGTGAAGATGCGAAAAATGCATCACTCTGACGAAATGCCTTAGGATTTGATTTACATGGTGCCTTTGCTTCCTAGGGCACCTTCGGCATTTTGTAAGGCAGTGTCATCTTTTTCGCCTGTCACAAAACACGTGTAAAAACACAGTGTCGCGATTCTTTCGCCTTTTCTTCGCCTGTGAGAATTTACATGTAAATATGCAGACTGTGCGACAACGTGAGTAAAAATGCAGCATGAATGGAGGCAGATTAAAATGGGATTTAGGAGAGTAGAGGAGATAAATCCAACACCCCGGGCCCTTAATCTGGATTCGTAAATGCCTTGATCTTTAGACTAAGCAATGTACAAAATTTGTTGTGTGCATTAACACTTAATGCTTTCGTGGAAATATCTACGACCGTGTCCTATGTTTTGTAGTATGTTAAGCTCATCTCTTTGTTGAGAACCTTGCCCCTAATGTAGTGATATCTGATTTCAATGTGCTTACTCTAGAGTGAAATCTAGGGTTAGCCGATAAGGCAGTAGCACTCTAATTATTACAGAATCAAATTGTAGGGTTGTACTGATACAAATTAATGTCTGAAAGTAAATTTCTCAACCAAAATGCTTCCTTGATAGATTGAGAAGCAACAACGTATTCTGCTTCTATAGAAGTATGTGCGATAGAGGTTTGCTTACGATTGTTCCATGAGATAGGACCGCCATTGAAGAAGAAGGTAAATCCAGATGTGGACTTATGATTGTCTACATCTCCTCCCCAGCTTGCATCAGAATATCCACTAAGCTGATGAAGATTGTCACTGTTGACATCTCCATAGCAGATGCACGGGTCCATGGTAGCTCGAATATACCTCATGACTCTTATGAGAGCCTTCCAATGGGTAATGCTAGGATTAGCCATATATTGGCTGAGTGAGCTTACTGCAAAAGAGATATTTGGTCTTATACAGACCATTGCGTACATGAGAGATCCAAGTATCGATCGATAGGGATACTCTCTCATCTGCTCCTCTTCTTGCTTGGTCTGGGGACATTGGTCCTTTGACAAATGCAAGTCTGGATCCATCTGTGAGTGAGCTAATTTACAATTCATTAGATTGTATCTGTTAAGAACATTGTGAAGATATCTTTGTTGAGTGATGTAAATCAGTCGTCTTGCTCTGTCTCTGTGGATCTGAATGCCCAAACAGAAGTGAGTTTCATCCAGATCAGT
The DNA here is from genome assembly GCA_029204225.1 of Diphasiastrum complanatum. Classification (NCBI taxonomy): domain Eukaryota; kingdom Viridiplantae; phylum Streptophyta; class Lycopodiopsida; order Lycopodiales; family Lycopodiaceae; genus Diphasiastrum; species Diphasiastrum complanatum. The sequence continues at coordinate 38,594,362 of CM055112.1, read as the reverse complement.
CATACCGAACCCTAAAAACAGCATCTGCTTAGAATCCTTAACCAAATTGGTACTGTTGTTGAAGAGCAACGTATCATCCACGTATAAGGTGATGATAATGAAGGATTGCTGCACTGACTTGGAATAGGCATTGCAATCAGCAGTGCTTGTTTTGAGTTCTTGTTCGATGAGGAATGTATTGATCCTCTAAAACCAAGCTCTGGCAGACTGTTTCAACTCGTACAATGCTTTGTGGAGTTTACAGACATGATTCTTCACACCTTCCAGAACATATCCTTCGGGTTGGATCATGTAGATATCTTCTTGTATAGCCTCATTCAGATAGGTTGTTTGTACATTAGCTTGATGTACTTCGAGGTCGGCAGCTATAGCATAAGACAAGAGCATTCGGATCGACAAATGTTTGACTACTGGACTAAAAGTCTCACTGTAGTCGACGTTGGAGATCTAAGTGAATCCTCGTGCTACCAGTCTTGCCTTCCTTTGAGCAATTGCTCTGTTGGCATTGTATTTGATCTTGAAGATCCATTTGCAATCAATGATATTGCAACCAATAGGAGCTTCGACTAATGACCATGTCTGGTTCTTGATCAGAGAGGAATATTCTCTGTCCTTAGCTTCTCTCCAGAGATCAGAGTCTGGTTGGTTGAGTGCCCTCTTCGACTGTCGTCGGTTCCTGTACCAAGAGATAGACAAACACAGGAGTATACCTTGTGGGATGTGTGCGCACTCGGCTTGATATTCTGGGAGGATTCGACTGATGAACCACTCCTGGGACTTGTTGTTGGGTAGCAGCAACATCTTCGTCTAATTCACTGTCACAAAGTGGGTCAACAATAGACATGCCTGAGCCAGAAGCTCTGACAGTCGTGTCAATGGCAGGTGATGAAGATTCTTCTGGAGCAATATCCTTGTCTTTGATGTCGACGAACTGATCCTCGATAAAGACTGTATCCCGGCTATACAAGATTTGCTGGGTATTAGGATCATACAACTTGTATGTATTATCAGATGAAGTATATCCGATCGTGATGGTCTTGAGACCTCGAAAGTCCAATTTCTTCCTTGTGTCTTTTGGGATCTGCGCATAGGCAACGCACCCAAACACTCTTAGGTTCTTCACAGAAGGCTTAGAGCCTGTCCACACGTCGTGGGGTGTCTTGCCTAAGAGGGCCTTGGTCGAACATCTGTTCTGGACGTAAGCTGCAGTGGATACAGCTTCGGCCCAGAATCTCTTGGACAACGATGCATGCGCTAGCATACATTTGGCCAATTCAACCAAGGTACGGTTCTTCCTCTCGGCTAAGCCATTAGACTGAGGACTGTAAGGAGTGATGAATTGTTGATCGATGCCTTGGCTTTGGTAGTACTCCTTAAACTCGATAGAGATATATTCTCCACCGTTGTCTGACCTTAGAGCCTTGATCGTCCGTCCAGTCTCCTTTTTTGCACGCTCCTTGAAGTTTTTGAAGCAATTAAAGGCTTCTGATTTCTTCTTCATAAAATACACCATAGTCCTTCTAGAAAATTCATCAATAAAAGTTATAAAATACTTGGCATCCTTCAACGAAGGATTTTTCATCGGGCCACAAATGTCTGAATGTACAATGTCTAACAATCCTCTAGCAATATGTTGATGGCTTGATTTGAATGGTTTCCTAGTCTGTTTACCAACTAGGCAATCTTGACAGACAGGTGACTCGACTTTATCGCAAGGATAGTCGAGTGTTAGGGCCTATTTTGACAGGGGGTTGGTCCAGCCAAAACGTCCTAAAAGGGCCAAGGGGCCCCACCTCTAATGGTGGTTCGACCCTACATGAGCAATAGAGGATTTGCCACTTCCAACCCTGATGGCCTTATCTATTGCCCCGTGCTCCCCAACCGATGAGAGTTTTCCAGGCCCTCAAGATATGGTTGCAAGGAGGGGGTGCTGTCACTTTTGGTGCAATGATTCACTAGCTTTCTAGGGTTAAGGTTCCGTAAAACTTCTGATTACTAATTCATGTTAGAATCTTGCTAAAGTCTCTTTTCCCATTGAATTCGGATTACAACTAGAAAAAATCTTACATGGGCTTGAAACTGATTTATTGCCTATGATGTGCTCGTGAAGTGCAAGTTATACGCACCGCTTTGTTTGATAAGCGGTGGTATTTTCACCGATCATCGGGTCTAGGTATTTCGCTAGACAGTACCGACGACGGGTGTGACTAGTGTGACACTTTAGCCAAGGTGGTGTTTTTCAACCACGGATTGTGGACTGTCCGCTCTGGTGTTTCACAGAGGTCGGGTCCAGTTGACATGCTTCATAATTGACAAAAACAAAAAAAACGCTTCACAACTTGAAAACTTCAAATAGCACAGTAATAATAGGTTAGCTCATAATGACTATCAATGCGAATTGAGTAACATCTACCAACTACTTGCTTTCTATCCACAAGAGAGACGCTTTTATGATGTAAGTTATAGCACATAGAACGACATGAGTGGAACAACATTCAAAATTTTGGTAATTCTAGAAACTTCACACAATGAGACAACATTTCATCAAGCGTTCTACCAATCCTTACATTTGTTAATTCCAGGTAATATGGCATAAGCAAGTAAGGACCTCCAACCTTAAACCACTGTATGGTGACGTGACTCAATGCTAGTCTAAATCCAACATAACATTCTTACGAAAAGATTGTACACCAAAGCACTGGCATTGCACGTATTCTATTGCAAAAATTGCTTACAAGTCCCTTCACTATGCATAACATGATTTCATATCCCATTTCGATTTAACTTAAAAACAGAGCTTTCATGAAAGTGAAGTGACTAGAAAGAAAGTGGCCTCCATAAGAGAGTGGGGGAGTGGTGCATTTAAGGCTCTCTTCCAAAACTAGCCAAGATGCCATTTTTGTCAAAGGCCCCTTAGGGAGCCCATTCAAGTTTCCCCTTAGAAGCCCAAAATGTCAATGGCTAGTAGGTGTACCTCAAATTTTTTAGCCTCCAAGGTGTTTTGGCATTTATTATCCAAATTTTGGGTGAGCCCTTTTTCAACCCGTATTTTTAGTAGGCGGAACTATAATGTTAGAGGATATGCAAGATTTATTCCACATTTCTAGCCTATTTAGTTTACTTGAATGCTGATTCCTACATTAATTCACAACAAGAAATGAAAACTAATCCACAACTAGGAAAACAAGAAAACTGATCCATTCTAAATCCACAACCACACACAATACGAATGGAAGGGCATGATCATAGGGGCATCACTCAAGAAAACCATCATGATCAAGGAGCTCAAAGGCTGCATCTAACTCGTGGAGGCTCTTTTCATTTCAACATGGAGTTGATACAATACACAAAAAGCTCCTCTTCACAAAGAGGGAGTCTCCTAAATAAGCAAGAGAGCTTCTTAGGTGGCATCCTAGTGGAATTTCCACATTTCACAAATTACAAGTGGAATAATGCTCTCCACTAGTGGTCACCATCAAAAGGTGGCTCACTCTACTTTCTTTAAGAGAGGTCTACTTGCATTTATTACATTTGCCTAGAAATACTAGTTCCTACATGGTCATTCCATCTTCTGGGATTCACCATGAGGCTTACACAGTTCTTGCTTGTCATTACTACTAGTATTCCTCGGCTCTCGTACTCGGCTCTCAGTCTTCGTTAGTCTCGTCTTCTCATAGACCTCCTAGGTCTAAGGTGAGAGATGCTCTTGAATTGCTCTGTCCGAGTATCTTGGGGATTCGTCAGAGTCAGCGAACAACTGAGCGCCTGACTAGAGACAGAAAAGCAATGACTTAATTTATACAAGTATTATGCTCTTTCCGAGTGCTAGAATCTTGTCTGTCCTATCAACTACTTTGCACTGATCACATTTGAATTCTACTCTATGTCCTAGATCTGTGATTCTGCTTATAGAGAGCAGATTTGTAGATTAATCTGGTACATACAGGACTTTAGAAAGTAGCTTAGATTGATTATTTGCCAAGCCCAATCTCACAGTACCTTCACCTTTAATAGCTTGTGTGCTATTGTCGCCAAGGTGAACATATTTTTGGGTACTGTAAGCTTGTATAGGACTCAAAACAGCCAATAAGGCTAGTCATGTGATGAGTGGCTCCAGAATCCAGGAACTAAGAACTGTCGTCGGATGCTCCTTGATGGCTGGTCATGAAGGCATCATGATCCGCTTCTTGAATAGGCTGTGGGGCTTCTACAGCTGCATTTTCCACTTGATTCGACTGTCCCTTGCTATTGTTCTTTGTTTGCAGTATCTGGCAGTCTTGAATTTCGTGGTTGTTTCGCTTGCAGTATCTGCATAACAGCTTCTTCTTTGTCTACGAATTCAACTGTTCTTTGTGTTGTGCTGGTTTCTGGTCTGGCTTTGATTGCTTTGGGCCTTTCTTCTTCTTCTGCTTAGTCGTGCTCTTGTTGGTGTATAAGGCGTGAGAATCAGCTGAGGAACTTGAGTCTTCGTTCCTCCGCGTGTCTTCATGCAACAACATAGTAATGACTCTCAAAAGAGTCAATTCTGGATGTGTCGTGATGATCATCACCCAGCTGTCGTATGAGCTTGGCAAGCTTGTAAGCAGTTACATTACTGCGTCTTGATCGTCTATGACAGATTTGACAGTGGCCATTTGCCTTATCAAGTTCTTGAATTGATTGATGTGATTTTGTAGGAAATCACCATTCATCATCTTGAGGGAGTAAAATTTATTCATAAGATGTAGCTTGGAAGCTATATCTCGCACTTCGTATAGTGTGCTCAAGATGTTCCAGACTTCTTTCGATGTCTGAGCCTCGGATACATGGCCGATCTGAGTATCTGTAATGTTGAGGATGATCATCGCGAAAGCCTTTCCATCCTTCAGCTTCCATCTGGCGATTGTTGCGTCATCTGCTTCGGGTTTCCCTTATGCACCTGTAACAACGTCATACAATTCTTTAGCCATTAGTACAATTTTCATCTTAAAACTATCAGTGACTATAGTTTTCAGGCTTTTCAATTCTTGTCACCGAGTAGCAAAATAATGTGAGAGAAACTCTACCTTCTTGGTTTGGGCTACTTTGACGACAAAAGTGGCCTGATGGCTTTTAGAATTATGTCATCATTTGTCCTCCATGCCTTGATAGTGGTTTCTAGATGTGGAACCACTTTTTCTATATTGGCCGTATTTGTCAGAGTGCTCTTCTCTTTTGTTGGTATGCCCATTTCCGCCAAGTTTGAAGCATCATAACTTATGGTGTGAGTCTGTACACTTGTGTTCCAGTACCCGACCATGATCGTTTGCTCTGATTTATCATCGAGCTAGTAGAGTCTTGTACTGTGGAAGCTTATCAGGCTACAGAAATAGCTTTGATACCATGTTGGAGAAAGAGGGTGTGTCGTGTGTGAGAAACAAAAATAGCTCGAAAAGAAAACGAACATGAAAAAGAAGCGAACTCAAAACTCGAACGAGAAATGAGCTCTCACAAAAAGTGTTCGTGTGCAGCGGAATGAGCTATATGACTCTTTCCTTAAGCATGACTACACTTATCAGAAATGAAAAAAATGTTAGTGATAGAAATCACGGTCATTCTGATTACGTAGCCAAACTTTAATAAAATACCAGAAGAATAATCTGTCGTGAACAGCTAGACAAATTATTTGTCGCAAATGATTCGCAAAGAGCTAGACTGAGCTTGACTGATAATCAGTCGCGAATGATTCTCGAAAGGCAAGACTAAATATTAGTCGTCAACAACTAGACTAATATTAACTCGCTAAAAACTGATTACCAGATTGAGCAACAAAAAAGTCAGACAGAATGAAAAATAATGTGAACTCGAGGGTGAAGACCTGTCCTAAGTTCTTAAGGCCAAAAGATTTAATTGGCTTATCATTCACATAAAGCTAGTCTCGAATCAACTAGATGAAAAATCGACTAAGATTTTAAATCAAAACTCAAAACATTGCATCACATAGATTCATTCACACAATAGCGGAAGCACTGAGGGGTCAAGATGGGGACCCCCCCCCCCCCCTTCCCCGAAGGATTCTTTTCTTATCATTATGCAAATCCAATTGGCCAATGCCAATTACATATACATTGGATTCCATTAGGGTCTCAGATGTAGGAACATCAACTTAACATAGTCTTAGTTCATATTCAATGATCTTAATTTCATATCTAGCGTAACAAAAGCATAGGAATCTCTTCATCAGTCTCAATCTTTCCGACATGCAATCATGTTGGATCTTAGATTCTTGTCATGCAATCCAAATGGATATTAGATTCTTGACATGCAATCATAGGGGTTCATAGATTCTTTACATGCAATCATAAGAGTTCATAGATTCTTGACATGCAACAGTCATGAAATGACATGCATGGCCATTCGGCAATGCATGATGTGACATGCAAACTTCAAATCTGACATGCAAGCTTTAGATCTGACATGCATGGACAATAGGCCACTGATGGCATGACATGCAAGCTTTAGATCTGACATGCAAGCTCTAGATCTGACATGCATGGACAATAGGCCACTGATGCTATGGCATGCATGCTCTACATCTGACATGCATAGACAATTGGCCACAGATACTATGACATGCAAAAGTACTGATCAGCCATTCTGACATATGGGTAATAGTTTCAAGAGCATACCATAGTTTCGAGAGAAGGTGAAAGTGAGAGAGGGAGAGAGGGGAGTGTGTGTGTGTGTGTGTGTGTGTGTGTGTGTGTGTGTTTGTGTTGTGATGTGAGAGAGACCCTGCACATACCCTCAAAGAGAGATCAGTCCTTAAGCCCATAGGGCTTCTTATTCTTGTTCAAATTCATCAGGTACGTTCATGTGTACCTGCACATCCCTTCAAAGACAGGTCAATGTTCATACCATCAAACATGGTTCATAGAAGGTTCTTAGTTCTACAGGTATCAATGTCTGTTACTCAATTCATTAAAGTATTCAAATTCATACAATATCCTAACATAATATTGATCAATGACAATTCTATATCATCAAAGTCTATCTGGGTTGAAAGCTGGGAAAGTCTTTATTACTTAAGAGCAATTTGTCTCTACAAATTACAAATAAGCATAGCAATATTGACACAGATCTGAATGCAGAACAAAAGAGCTGTTATCAGATTAAGTATAGCAAAATATACATATCAATAATGCGGTAGGGCACAAGACAATAGCGGACAAAAGCGCGTGCTCTACAAAGCTAATTCAATCTATAAAGGAATGAAACCTATTACTAACAATAAAGAATCAATGTGCAAGGCATCTACCTCGTCTATCTTTGATAAGCTTCTGATGCTAAATTTACACACACTTGATCTTCAATCTCTTGATCAACAATCAATCTGAATATGCAAATGGTATTCAATATATATACACAATGTTACAGGTGTGCAGATGAGGAAAGTACAAAGTGGATGTGTTGTCTGTAGAAGATCGTGGTGGCTGCAGTCGTTGTCAACTCTATTATCAGAGTTGCATGGGGTGAGCGTGAAAAGGGTGCAACGTCAACCTTTTCTGAAGTGAACGTTGGTGAAGATGCGAAAAATGCGTCACTCTAATGAAATGCCTTAGGATTTGATTTACAGGGTGCATTTGCTTCCTAGGGCACCTTCGGCATTTTGTAAGGCAGTGTCGCCTTTTTCGGCCTGTCACAAAACATGTGTAAAAACATAGTGTCACGATTCTTTCGCCTTTTCTTTGTCTGTGAGAATTTACATGTAAACATGCAGATTGTGCGACAACGTGAGTAAAAATGCAACATGAATGGAGGCAGATTAAAATGGGATTTAGGAGAGTAGAGGAGATAAATCCAACACAACAAAAGGTGCATTTCGAAAAAGAAGAAAAATTGATATCACATATAGAAGCTCTTGGAAAGGAATAATCATGGATTTCAAAGTGTCAGCTATAGGTCAATCTATCATCGAGGTTTAAATTCAACATGTTTCTTCATATGTGGTAGACGGACATTCATCTTCTTCCCGTACTAGTTTTGCTTTACCAATAGTGTAATCCACTGATATTTGTTGATCTCTATTACCAAATATAATTCGTTGTTTCTTCCAATCTTGGATCACTTCGACATTTTCTAATAAAAATTTATAGGCAGACTTTTCTTGTTAGAGATCTAGTACCACACAATCAACTGTAAACTTAAGACTTGCAATCTTAATGGATACGACATTGATGTGTCCATATGGCTCGGTTGACGTTTGGTCAGCCAAATTCAGCCGATATTTGGGTGGAACAATAGGCTCAACACCCCATTGCTTTGCAAGTGATAGTGATATGATATTCACTCTTGACTCACTATCGATGATAGCTGGTATAGTAGCTTGATCTTTATGGCTCACAAGTAAGGTGATGCAGCCTCTTGCCTTCCCTATTTGAAACAAGGTAGCATCAACCTGCTGGGTTGGCCTTGGAATCTCTGGTTGATGAGGTATTTCGATATCCTCATCGGGCTAATGTAGCTCTCAGGTTATGATCTTGCGAAAGGTTCAGATAGCTTTAGAACAGTATGGAAAGGTAATGTGATTTGAGACTACAGAAGATCGGATATGATCTCTATTCCTGAGGGTATTGGCAAGTGTGTTTGTTTAGTTTCCTCGGGTAATGGAATAGGTTCATTTTTGTACTCACGGAGCAACTTATCTTGGACTTGCTTATACCTCTCCTGCTCAACTATAGGATTAGGATAAGATCTAGATGACATTGAAGTAGTAGAATACTCTTCCTCTTCAATATTCTTACCCTTAGCTTTAGTGTCGTTTATATTTTTTTGTTGCAATTGGGCTCTTGTCATCACCCGGATTGCTTGTTCTTGGATATGCCTAGCTAGCTAGCATTGTCTCTTTCTCTTGAGCAGGGCAATCTTTATAACAATGAGTTCTTCCACAATTTTCGTAGAATGCTTGGTATGTTATTTTTAATTCACAATTAAAAGACCCATGGGCTTGTTGCCCACAGACCCAACAACCATTAAGTTTGTTAACTGGTGTGACAACGTAGCCACATTGGGTAGATTTTTTGGGGCCTGGATAAGAATCAGAGATGGGAGCCTCCTATGAATAATACAAAGAATTGTGAGCATCAATGTAAATTAAATGTGCAAGATTCTTATTTGTAGACAACAATTGGTTATTATCCCCATTTGCTCTTTGTAGGACTGCTACTTTCTTTTGGTTTTGTGTTGTACCAGCTACTTCTTGTGGTTGTTGCACACGTGACTGATACATAGGATTTGGTGGTCTTTGTTGTTGTCTGAATTGATCAACCAGATTGTAGGGGCACTTAAAAGATTCATGGTCAGATCGATTACAGAACACACATCTAGATTGATAGTGTGTGGGACCCGTATTCGAACATTCATTCACAGTGTGGTTTCTCCTACAGATGGCACACCACACGCCCTCTCATCTTTGGTGTGTATTCTGGGTTTGAAGATCTTTTAAGGCATTTTGGATCTCATCTACCTAACTCTTATGGATTTTGTTTATTCTTTCAATCTCGTCTCGCATATCCATAGTGCGTGATCTTTCGGTTAGTCTTTGTTCAGTAATCCCTTCAACATGATGTTCTCTTCTTTGTTCTTTTGAATTTTCTTGACGACTATCAAAATGATGATCCTCATCATTTGATTCTTCGTCCTCTCCTCTTATAGCTTCTAACATGGCTTGCTTTAGTTGACGATAATCATCAACAGGTTTAAGCTCACGTCAAATCCTTTTTGGAAGACTGACTATGAACCAAGTGATTAACATCTTTTCAGTTAATCCTTCTTGGAATTGTCTACGAAGACATTTAAATATCTCAAAATAGTCCCTTACCTTTTCCTTTTCTTTCATTTTGATTTGGCTTAATCGTACAAAAGGACTACCTGATAATCTATCGAGTTTGAATTGTTTAATGACAAGTTCTTTCAAGACTTCCCACTCATTACGTTCATCTCGGTCAAGGTTGAAAAACCAATTTCGAACGACACCTAGCAAGGCCATGAAGAAGAGTTGGGCCATGCTTTCATGTGAAGAATCTCCATATACTTCACAGGCATTCTCAAAGATTTGAATGCAGTCACAGAAGACTCAGAATCAACCACCTGCTGAGAACAAGAAAGACTCTTCTGCAGGTACTGCAAGAGGACGAACCATGAAATCGAAAATTGTTGATTCTTGAAGTTTAATTTAGTAACAACAACAAGAAGCAGCCGAACCAGCAAGCCCATGTAGCCAACACAAAGCAGAAGACTGAAGAAGACGACGATGAGCAGGAAGTCTTCATGGTGAACCATCACCATGTCAAATAATCAAAGGAATGATTTCTCGATTCTGGAGCAACGCAACATATGACAAGCCATCAAGAATGGTTCATTGATTATTCAGCCTACAACACCAAGAAATTCGTTCACCTTGGAGATAGTAGCTCACAAGGTATTGCAAGACTAAATTTTCAGAATGGATTATCGAAGGTCATACAAATGTATTGTATGTCCCGAATCTGACAACAAATCTGTTGTCGGTCAGTCAAATAACAAAATTAGGACATAAGGTAGAGTTTCAGGTAGATTCATGTTGAATTCTTGATAAATGCAAGAGAGTTCTTGCACTCAGAAAGAGGCAAGGATATCTCTACCACTTTTGTTGGCTATTGTACTTCTGATGGAATGTATAGACTAATAGGGATGTGACTTTTATTGAAGATCAATTTATTGATCTAAAGGGCAAGGGCCAGATGTAGTCTACAATTTCTGCCTCGACAACTAAAACTTTTATACACACACACACACACACACACACACACACATATGTGTGTGTGTGTGTGTACATATGTATATATATATATATATATATATATATATATATATATATATATATATATATATATATATATATATATATCACATGATTTATAAATGCAAATTGATAATCCTTATATCATGCATAGCAAATTTGATTTTTTCTCTTGTATGCAATTGTACGCATTAAACCAACATTTGATTCATCATTTTATACTCATGATACCAATTTACAATGTTGGTTTGATGTCAATCTAATATGTTGATGAATTCAGTTATCATGATATTTGTTGGTGCTTTTATGCACATTTCACAAATGATAAATCTGTACTTGTGATAATCAATGTTTGAATTCCTTGCGTATTATGGTAAAATTAGATTAGAATGAGCAGGCCATTTTGCACTAGCTTACTAGCATTCTTTATAGGACATTACAGCATATTCAAAGCATTGTCCACTACTAAATTGCACCATTAATTTTAAATTCAAAACATTAACCAATTTTTGCATAAAAAAAATGTCGAGGTTTGAACACACACACACACACACACACACACAATGTATATATGATGCATTTGGATTTAGGCTATAAAAATTACAGCAAATAAGGATCCTAAAACACTTGAAATGATGAGGGAAACAATAGATTATGATCTCATAAGATTAGCACAAGTTGAACCATCAAAATCCATCAAAAAACTATGCTTAAACCTCACTAAATGGCCCAAATCCTTGAAGAAGCCTTCACACGTGTGAAAGTACGGCCTCCCACAGTCTGAGTACTGTACACCAGACCTACATTCAGTCCTATAATCATTAGTAATCACAAGAACTCAAACAATTATGAACATAGAGAGCAATTGCACCATTATGAGAGAAAAATCATGAAATTGCTTGATTGATTTTGGTGAGATATCATCACCTATATATACGTGATCCATCGCGATTTTGGGCAGGTATGAGTAGCCCTAAACCTATCCCTAATGCTAATTTTGGTGATCTTTCATCCCTACCAAGTTAGGATTGGAATCTTAGAGATCCCTCAACAATGCAAAAACTACCAAAAATAGCTCCTATTTTTTCTCTCTTGTATCTAAACATAATTTGGACTCATTCAAAAGGTTCTAACACTTAGGTCTACTTGAGAACATCCTTATGAATGGAATACTATGCTATTTGGCACGTGTGACAAGCCACATCATGACCATCTAACTATTTACAAGTCATATGACCAAAACTAGTCAAGCTAGAATTGTGAATTTTAACACTCCTCCTCACTATCTAGCTTGGTTCAATCATTGCTTTACTAATCACTCCAAGTGATGATCTGAACTTCATAAAAGGTGTCTTTTGAAGTGGTTAAGTAGATCGGCTACACATTCATTGCTTGGAACATGCTCCAAAGCAATCTCCTTGGCTTGCACCATTTCTCTCACAAAGTGATGGCATATCTCAATGTGCTTAGATCTTGCATGGAAGATTGGGTTAGATGCAAGGTGTTGGGCTGATATATTGTCATTGTACATGATTGGTGCCTCCTCTGAATCCATGATCTTTAGCTCCACCAATAATCTCTTGATCCAAAGTACCTCCTTTGTAGTGGTTGTCAAAGCTTTGTACTCGGCCTCGGTTGAAAATAGAGATATAGTTTCTTGCTTTTTTGAAAGCCATGAAACCACACCTTCTCCTATGAAAGTTGAATAGGAACTTTTTGATTTCCTATCCCTCTTGTCCCCTTCAAAATCTGAATCACTAAATGCATGAAGGTTAATCACATCTCCTCTATATAGAATCCCAGAATCCAATGTACTCGAGATGTATCTTAGAATCCTCTTAGTCTTTTTCCAATGGATACTCAATGGCTTTTGCATGGATTGGCTCAACCTACATACACTAAAGCTAAGATATGGTCTAGTTATAGTGATCCACATTCAGGAGCCTATAAGTTGCCTAAACAAAGTGATGTCCATGAAGGATCTTTCATCATCTTCGTTTGGCACTTTTACATCTTGCTCCATTGGTGTGTCAACACTTTTGCATACTTCCATCTTAAACTTCTTCAAAAGACTTTGAGCATAGTTTACTTGACTTATAAAGATAAAATCAGACCCTCTAAGTACCTCTATGCCTAAGATTAAGTGAAGACACCCTAGATCTACCATCTTGAACTCTAAGGATAGATCTATCTTGATTTTTTCAATACCATCAACACTATTTCCACTAGTGATGATGTCATCTACATAAATGAGTAAAAGGACAATACCAACATCATAAAACTTAATGTAAAGAGTGGGATCATATTCATTTTGAACAAAAGAAAGTAAAATAAGATAGCAATGTAGTCTTGAATTCCAAGATCTTGAGGCTTGCTTCAAGCCATAGATGCTTCTTTGGAGATGGCATATTTTGTTCTCCATTCCATGCTTGATGAACCCTTGTGGTTGCTCCATATAGATATCCTCTTCCAAAAAACCATTCAAGAAAGCATTAGAGACATCCATTTGACATAGGATCCATCCAAAATGTGATGCAAGTGCAATGATTAGCCTTATTGTGACCATCTTGGCCACGGGTGCAAAAGTTTCCTCATAGTCTATCCCTCTCTCTTGAGCATAACCTTTTGCAACTAATCTTGCTTTATGTTTGTTAACACTCCCATTTGCATTCAACTTAAGCTTGAAGACCCACTTGCATCCTATTACATTCCTTTGAGGTCTATCAACAAGCAACCAAGTTTCATTCTCAATCAAAGCATTATACTCATCCAACATAGCTTTATACCATTCTTTGGAATTCAATGCATATTCAACATTAGATGGTTCTTCAAAACTAGATAAAGCATAAGAAGTGGATGAGATACCCTCAACTTGCTGCCCTTTTCCTTGATATGTGACCCTTGATGGCTCCACTTTTGCCCTTGAAGATCTCCTTGGTGTGATAGGTGGGTTTGGTGCTTGCTCCTCCATGAGCTCCTCCTCAAAACCAATATCTTGCTCCTCGGCCATCTTCTTCTTGATTGTTGGAGCACTTGAGCCTTCTTCAAGCATATTCATATGATGTTCATCAAATATAACATCCCTTGAAACAACAACTTTGTTCAAGGATGGGAGATAGACTTTGTAGCCCTTGCTTGAGCTAGCATATCCAAGCATGATCCCTCTTGTGGAAGATGGATCCTCCTTGGTTCTTGTTTCCAATGGCACATGCACATAACATATACACCCAAAAACTTTCAAGTGATTAAGATTGGGTTTCTTTCCATACAACATCTCATAAGGAGTTTTGCCTTCAATTGCTTTGCAAGACACCCTATTCATCAAGTAGTTTGCACATACAAGAGAGTCACCCCAAAAGGATTTGGGCAAACAAGCATCTAATCTTAAATCCTTAGAACATTCACATAATGTTCTATTCCTTCTTTCAACAACTCCATTTTGTTGAGGAGTGTAAGGACAAGAAGTCTCTTTCTTGATCCCTTCCTCCTCACAAAAGGCCTTGAACTCATTGGAGATGAATTCTCCACCATTGTCATTTCTAAGAATCTTGATGCTATGATTATGATGCTTTTCCACAAACAACTTGAACTTTACAAAAGTATCAAATACTTGAGACTCGAAGGAAAGTAAGAACACCCAGCAATATCTTGAGTAGTCATCAATGAAGGTTAAGAACATGGATGAACCTCCATTAGATTTGGTGCTAGCAATGTGCACATCCGAGTATATGAGTTCAAGAGGATGAGATGACTTTATGATGGAGTTAGAAAACACCTTCTTATGTGCCTTTAATAAAGCACAAGCTTCGCAAACCTTGTCTTCCTTCCCAATAGACCTTGGTAGGCCTAAAGCATACTACTCCTTGATCATAGCCTCCATGGAACCCGAGTTGACATGTCCAAGTCTTTTGTGCCATAAAGTGAAGGTAGATATCTTGCTCTTCTCGGCCAACATGACAACATTGGTATCCACAAATGCATCCAGCTTCAAGTTTGCCAAGTCTAGTGCCCTTAGCAACTATCTTACCCTTCTTCTTGATGAAACATTCATTTGAAGCAAAGTGAACATTGAAACCATTGTCTACCATTTGGCCAACACTTAGTAGATTTTTTTTTATTGTAGGAATGTACAAAACACCTTCTATGTTGATCTTTTTGGAAGATCCTAAGCAAAGGGGAATGCTACCAACTCCTTCAATCTTACAAGCTTCATCATTTGTTGTATAGATAGACTTTATAGGTCCATCATAAGATAAGAGAGAAGAGAAAAACTCCCTTTTGCTAGTCATGTGTGAACTAACACCCGAGTCAATCCACCAAGGATCTTCTCCTTTGAAGCTTGTTGAAGAAAATATGGACATCATGAGAGAGTCCTCATGTGAACTCTCCTCCTCCTCCTCTTTGCTCATGTTGGCTTGTCTTTGATCTTGCTTCCTTTTGAAGAATTCCGAGGCATAATGCCCCATCTTGCTACAATAGTAGCACTTCACCTTTGATTTGTTCTTCTTGACTTTGGTGGTTGATGGAGATGCCTTTGAGGGTCCTTCGTGATCCTCAAGCTTTGAAGACTTCTTGAATGTTGATCCTTTGCCTTTGGACTTGCCTTTTCCTTTGGTGAAGAGAGCTTGGTATCTCCACCTTGGATGGAAAGCCTATCCATCCTCTCTTGCATTTGGCTCCTTCTTGATTCCTCGGCCATGAGTGTGCCTTGGAGTTCTTCAAGTATGGATAGCTTACCCATAATTGCATATCCCTGAACCAAGTTGTCAAATTCCAAGCTTAGTCCATTCAATATGAGTTGAACAAGCTCTTCATCCTTGATAGGATCACCTATGAAGGCTAGCTCTTTGTTCAATTCCTTTACTCTTAGGACAAAAGTATGTGCACTCTCTCCTTTCTTTTGATAGCTTCTATAGATTTGATTCTTCAAAGCTAACATTCTAGTTTGGTTCTTGGATTCATAGACATTTTGCAAAGTCTCCCAAGCATCTTGAGCTGAAGTGCAATCTCCTACCTCTCTTAAGAGTTCGTTTGCAACATTCACTTTTATGCAATGTAGTGCAACATTGCACCTCTTGATGTATTTGGCTTTTTCTTGAGGATGAATAGGTTCACCCTCCTTACCATTTACAATTTCCATCAGATCTTGCATGATCATTATGGATTCCATTCTAACTTTCCATATGGAATAGTTAGTTTTGTTGAGCCTTCTATTAGTATCCAAAAGATATGCATTTATAGATGCCATCTAGTCTCCTAATCAAGGACTTGACACAAATGAAGGTTACTTCTATTGATTTGATTGAAAATCTACCTTATCCCACTTCTTAGGGACCTGAAAAGATCAATAATAGACTTCCTATAAAGATCTAAGAATGATCTTTAACAAAATCAAATCATAGAATACTAGAAACAATGCACTTGCTTGATTGAAGTAGGCAATACTAGTAGAATTGCCCCTCTTTCTATAAAGAACATAAAAGCTTCCAAATGATCTGATCAAGAGTGAATTTTAGCAACCTAATATACTTCCAAAATCACTTTTAAAAGATCTAAATGGAACTTAATGAGGATGCAACACAATCTACTATCCAATCACAAACAAAAATTGATCAAAATTGATGAAAAATTGATCTAATTTGGTGCATAAGTCAAGCAATGGTTGGACTGAACGTAAATCACTTTAGGAGGTGTCCTCTACACCTTAGAACAGCCTTGAAGAGACCCCAAAACTCTGACCTTCCCTCTCCTTGAATGCTAGAAAGCCTCCTCTATGAAATCACCTCCAAAACTTGCTTAGAAATCAATGCTTGGAGCAAGCAAAACTTGCTATCTTGGTAATGTGAATTGAATTCAACTTTGCCTCTGGTTTTAGACACCTAAACACTTGCAAATGAAGTCACACAACACCAATCTCCAATGTATTTGACTCACTTTGAGTTCTAGAATCAATGCTAGATGCTAAGATACAATCTACACAAGATTTAGATCAAAAACTGTGATCAAATTGAATGAAAACCAAGGATTTAGCTCATTTCAGCCTTTAGGCTATGATACCATGTAAAAATTACAGCAAATAAGGATCCTAAAACACTTGAAATGATGAGGGAAACAATAGATTATGATCTCATAAGATTAGCACAAGTTGAACCATCAAACTCCATCAAAAAACTATGCTTGAACCTCACTAAATGGCCCAAATCCTTGAAGAAGCCTTCACACGTGTGAAAGTACGGCCTCCCACAGTTTGAGTACTTTACACCAGACCTACATTCAATCCTATAATCATTAGTAATCACAAGAACTCAAACAATTATGAACATAGAGAGCAATTGCACCATTATGAGAGAAAAATCATGAAATTGCTTGATTGATTTTGGTGAGATATCATCACCTATATATACATGATCCATCACGGTTTTGGGCAGTTATGAGTAGCCTAAACCTATCCCTAATGCTAATTTTGGTGGATCTTTCATCCCTATCAAGTTAGGGTTGGAATCTTGGAGATCCCTCAACAATGCAAAAATTACCAAAAATAGCTCCTATTTTTTCTCTCTTGTATCTAAGCATAATTTGGACTCATTCCAAAGGTTTTAACACTTAGGTCTACTTGAGAAGATCCTTATGAATGGAATCCTATGCTATTTGGCACGTGTGACAAGCCACATCATGACCATCTAACTATTTACAAGTCATATGACCAAAACTAGTCAAGCTAGAATTGTGAATTTTTAACATAGGCTTGGGTATTTACTATTAGTATTCACAAAAGTATTTAAGATCTTCATGATGTCATAGTCAATAAGTCTAAAAGTAGTCACAATTTTCTTAATAAAAATATATTCGTAGTTTCATAGTTAATAATCTCAAAAGTAGTCACAGTTTCACAATGCATTCAAAAATTCAAAATCAATATTTGTAAAAGAAGTGATGTTGTTTGCAAATTATAATCCATGAATATCACAAACCAATGCATCCGCAAAAGTAATCAAAATTTTCACAATTCCATAGGTCGTGATTCAATTCATGGCAGTCACACTTCAATGTTCAAAAAAGACTAGTTCAATATTCATGAAAGTCATAATCCGTTAATCACAAAATTCACAATTCAATGTTTTAAAAAATCACATTCCAATGTTGACAAATGTCACAATTCATTATACATGAAAGTCAAAACTTAGTAATCACAAGAGTCATTATTTAGGGTGGTTTCAGACTAGCGGCCCTTTGACTTGCTACCCAGTTTCTGAATTTTGGCAAATGAGTTTACGGGAAATGGACCACTCCCTTTTCAAACTTGGTTGGCAAGTGCTAAATAAAGGGCCGCATTTTTATTGGCCAGTTTGAATCTCTATCATCCCATTGGTCTTGTTTTGTTAAGTTGCCCCGGGCAACTCAACATGCCAAGCAATGTCTCTAGGCCCCAAGAATGTGCTTGAGATGCCCCTATGTGGCATGGGTCCCCACATGCAATCTCGTTGGGAGGATTACATTCCTCTGATAGAGTTTGCTCACCACACTAGAAAACATTATGCTACAAGTTATAGACTGTTATGCTTATGTTTGGTTTTCAACCTAGATCTCCAGTTAATGTGAAGACGAAATATGTTAAGATTCAAAAGGTTCTTGAGTTCCTACATTAAATGCAAGAAATGTGATCTTTTCTAAATGTTTGTTGAACAACAATCAACCCCTCTTTCATACTTGAAGTAGTGGGAGGATATTGGATATTGAGGTGAGTAGAACTAGCAGGTTTGTAGTTGCATCTTTGTTGTTGGATTGCGATTCATGAATATATTAAACTACAATGAGTGAGTGGATTGTGCGCATGCCATGGGGAAGTCCCAAACCCTTAAAAGCTTCTCACTTGTCATAATAGAGCCATATGTGTCACATAGATATATATCAATTTTGCTATTTTTGCCAATGAGGATGTTACACTTCTCTCTCTCTCTCTCTCTCTCTCTCTCTCTCTCTCTCTCTCTCTCTCTCTCTCTCTCTCTCTCTCTCTCTCTCTCTCTCTCTCTCTCTCTCTCTCTCTCTCT
Organism: Diphasiastrum complanatum; assembly: GCA_029204225.1. Lineage (NCBI taxonomy): Eukaryota > Viridiplantae > Streptophyta > Lycopodiopsida > Lycopodiales > Lycopodiaceae > Diphasiastrum > Diphasiastrum complanatum. The sequence continues at coordinate 38,575,516 of CM055112.1, read as the reverse complement.
CTCTCTCTCTCTCTCTCTCTCTCTCTCTCTCTCTCTCTCTCTCTCTCTCTCTCTCTCTCTCTCTCTCTCTCTCTCTCTCTCAACTCACCTTATTGCTATTTTTCATGTCAAACCTAAAAAAATCCTAAAAGCTAAAAAGTGAGCGCCTCTCTCTCGCGATCTTGGCGATGCGCTCCTCTTCTTCTCTCTTCTCATTTTATATCTTCTCTCTTTCTAGAAATTTCTCCTTCCATGAATTTTTAAAGCCACATGTTCTCTCTCTAGAAATGTCTAAATGCACATGTCATTTTCAACCCATTTTCAATGCACTTCAAATCCATTTTAGAGCAAACGTGGACCAATGAGAATAGACAAAACCCTTTTTGTCTATCATTGCCCACATTCTCTCTCTCTCTCTCTCTCTCTCTCTCTCTCTCTCTCTCTCTCTCTCTCTCTCTCTCTCTCTCTCTCTCTCTCTCTCTCTCTCTCTCTCTCTCTCTCTCTCTCTCTCTCTCTCTCTCTCTCTCTCTCTCTCATGTTAGCTACACATGTTAGCTTGACACTTGTAGGTAAAAATTCTGACCCTATACATGATTGTAAAATGTCAAATTGAGAAATGCAAACCTATGGTTGTATCTTTGAATGCCATCTCAACCTCACCAATTAGGCATCATGAACTTCACCTTATGTCAAATGTAAGCATCAATCCCACACTCCAATTTTTCCAAAAGTTACGCAAATACTAACTTTGAATGCTTATTAGTGACCTCCAAATTTGGCCCATGTTCCACATTTGGACAATTTTTCTAGAAGGAATCCAAAATTTGACATTTTGACATAACTCATTCATTATTGGTGCTCACTTCTAGATGAGATCTAGATCGTTGGTTTTTATCTATGGCTAATATGGACAGAGGAAGGTAATAGACGATATCTAGTCTAGATTCATTGTATCTTGATAACCTAATACGAGTGTCAAAAATAATAGAATTAGCAGTTTTATTGGCATTTATAACTAGTCTCTTTGAAGTTCATTTGAAGACTTCTTTTGGTTAATAGAGCCTGGTGCATATTTGTGACTAGTTTTTTTTTTTCCCTATATTTGTATGTAGTTGAATTATAGGATTTTGAGTTGGCATAACTCTGATTTATGATATGCTTCCGACTTGATGTAATCTTGAGGTTTTATTACATGGTCTAACTCTATCCGTGTCAGTTTTTTTGGTATCCATTTTGATCTTGGATGTATCGGAATCCTGGTTTTCTATAATTCTAAGCTTGTAAGTTGCGATCAATTATCATACAAGTGAAATCTTGGATAAAAACTTGCACTTTATGCTACATAAATGGAATCAAGTAAAAGCATAGACAATGTTTTTTCTTAGATCCATATGAATGGAGAGAATTTCTCCATGACAATAAGTTGTGGTCATTTGAAAAGGGAAAAAATGGGTTGCAAATAAAAATATGTCCCACATGACACCCCATAGTGAAGCATTTTCAAATTCTTCCAAATCTAGATACATAGTTGATGGTAGAAAGTTTTGGCACTAGTGCCAATTCCAAAGCGCATGAAGGAGACATCACAAACAATGAGCAAAATCCTCTAACAAAGAGATAAACCCCCCCACAAGAGATATTAACCCTAAAGATATAGAAAACTTTGAGACGAAATTGCACACAAGTTATATAGACATGCAAATAGCTAAAATTTTCTAAGAAAAGCAATCTAACATGTAAGCAATGATTCCATGTTGCCCAAAGCTTCACCACTCCATGCTAAGCCTACCATAGATGTGTTGGAAATCGGTGGTATTGTCAATGAAAGCTAGGAGCGAGCATTGTGTGTAGGATCGGAAGCACAACAGATAGCATCAGAATATTCAAATTGAATGATTTAGACAAATGTGCAAATGAACGATACAATAGTGAGACTGGGAATTTGCACTCTGATTAATATCAAGTAGTGAGTACAATGCTTGAAGTGATAACTTCAGCTTACAATCGTTGAGCATGATAACGCTTGCTACAAAAAGATTGATCAGATTAAGAATTATCAGAAGAAGTTTTCTAATGAAGATTCTAGGATTGATATACTACAAAAATATCTACAACAACTATTTTGTTGCAATTATTACAACTGCCTCATTACAGTTAATGCATATACAAAGTAGGCGGACTGTCAATGTGAAGTCGTTGGGTCGGATTTTAGACCCGGATTTTAGACTGACAATATCAAAATTTACAAGTATCAAAAAATATACAATGACTCAAAAATTATAGTGGCTCGAAAAATTACGGATTTTTTGAGTCAATCTCGTATTGAAAAATTCTAATTTTGGGTATCGAAAAATATAAAAATTTTCGAGTTGATACGGTATCAAAAAATTCTAGAAAGTTTGATCCAGAATTTTTTGATCTTCTGTTAAAAAATTCAAGTCTTCTGTTTTTGGTTTTTTAGGATGCTCATTAATGAATGGATTTGGGGCTGAGCATTGAATTCCAACACTCCCCCTTAATGTGGATCTTGAAAACTTTTGATTTTCATATTCAACATGGCATTGAATATGAGATGGTGCTCCTTTGACAAAGCCCTTGTGAAGTAATTTGCTTTTCTGAGATTTGTCCTATTGGGTCGATTTCTGGGACTATAGTGGACTGGAACCATATCAGTCTTTTGTACTCCAGTGCTAATTTGCATTTCAGATTCTTCATCAAATTCAGATTATTACTGAATAGTAGAGTATCATCTACATAAAAAGTGGTGTTGATGAAGAAATCCGATACAGACTTTAAGTAAATATTCGAGTCTGCCGAGTTTGGATAGAAACCATTCTCGTTTAGAAATGTGAATTTGGTGTCCTCTTCTACTTTGCACTGATCAACATCGGTAGTTTACTTTGCCTCTGAAATAGTGTTGATTTCCTGCACAAAGTAGCAGGCTGGATCATCCATGAATCAGGATGGAGGCTGACTAGATTGATTCAATCTTCTGAGTTGAAATTTGATCCTCTGATGTGATTCGATCTATTGAGATTTTGACTCATTTTTTGAGTCAGTATCAATTTTTGACTATTCGACCCTTGAATTGAAATTCTGTTGTTCGATACTTGGGTCGGAAATTGTTACAGCTTTCTCTTTGTGGTCGAAATTTGGTCTTCCAAAAAAAAAGCACCTCTGCTTGTGAATGCTTTTTGAGTGTCTAGGTTGTAGAGCTTGTATGCCTTGTGATCTGGAGAGAAGCCAATAAAAATTGATCTGCTATTGTTCAATCCTTAAATCGGATTTTGACTCTTCGATCCTTGGGTAGGATTTTTCTGTAGATCAGTAGAGTTTTGATTGAAAGCTTTGCATCCAAACACTCTAATATTTTTGAGTGATGGTTTTGAACCTGTCCACACCTAATCAGGTGTCTTGCCATTTAGGGCCATTGTAATGGATCGGTTTTGTAGATAGGTTGCTGTAGCAACAGCTTCTGCCCAGAATTTCTTTGGAAGAGAGGCATGGGCCAGCATGCTCTTTGCACTTGCAATGAGTGTCTGATTCTTCCTTTGAGCTACACCATTGGACTGAGGCGAGTAGCTAGTTGTGGATTGTTGTAGGTGTATTCTGTTGGAAATTAAGTCCACAGTTGTCTCCTTGGTGAATACTGATTTCTATCTCAAGATTCTTCCTGCACGTTTACTGATCTTTGATCTAGGATCAAGTGAAACCCATTGGTTCTATGTCTGCTCATCTGATACATGCAGGAATCACAACTTAGACAGCCGAACTTTTTGAAGAACGACTAAACCGGGCTTCCGGCTAATCTCCAGCAAAGAGTAACCAATCCTATCATTTTCATGTTCAGATGTTAAGCTCATTAATTTGAAGAACATTGAAGACTTGGCCATCTTCAAGGACTTCCACGAATTAGCATTTAGAACAAGTCTGCAGAAATACACTAAGTGTCGCAACAGTCTGCACAAATGAACTATGTTTTTCAACAGCTTCGGCTTTTTCACATTTCTCCGAAATGTGACACTTTAGCATAGTTCAACAATTTTTTAAACTATTTTCAACACCTTTGTCTTTTTTCGCATTTGCCCAAAATGCGACAAAACAATTACTTTATCAAATTGAACTGTTTTACAAGACCTTCGGCTTTTTTGCAAAATCTTGAAGGTGGTCTATTTTCAAAGAGAAACAATTTCAGCCACTTCCCAAAAAATGCGAAGTGAGAGAATTTGCAACGTCCTCGTCCGCATCAACATTCCCTTCTCGTTGACCATGTACACATTGTACAGTTGTCATCACAAGCCAAACACTTTCAAGTACAACAGCTTGTCTAATTAGATGACAAACATTTATTGTAATTAATACATGGATGCAATCTATAAATGGATCATTCCAGCACACTCTATGTGATGCTCCATCCATGAGACGAATGATTTTGAGCCTCCCATTCTTATTTTTTCATTAATTATTAAGATCAAATCTTAACATTCAAAGGGGTGATGCTCATTGTTAGTAGGTGTCACTTCCTACAAATTTCTACTTCTTTTGTTATGTTTCCCGGATGCTTTGAAATTAGGAATGATGTATAAAAGTCATTCTATTACAAATGAAGTCAGAAAGTACTCCTAATCCAAAGGTAGTGCTTTCAAAGGTCCTCCAAGTAACCTGAAAGCTCCAAGATGCTCCCCAACTCCAAGCCAGGATGCCTCCACCTACAAGTAAGGATCTTCAAGCCTCCATGGATCTCTCCTCCACTTGTGTCCCTAATCTTAATCACAAAGGTAGATAACAAGGGGCCTCAAGTATTCACCACCCAACCATAGCTAGCTAGCACATGCAATCCTGCAACTTGGCTATTCTAGCACCCCCTTCCTAACCAATAACTAATCACAAGCATACCACCACAACCATAGCATACTCAAGATCCAAACCCTACTTATGTCTCATACCATAAGCAAGATCCAAACCCTAAGCATACTACCACAAACCATAGCATACTCAAGATCCAAACCCTACTTATGTCCCATATCATAAGCAAGATCCAAACCCTAAGCATACTACACACAAGAAAACACTCTATACACTAGTAGCCACACTAGAGCATAAGCATAGCAAACAAGAGAGATCTCTCTTCCCTCCAATGGGCACCCTACTCCCCTCATATAGATGGCAATTTTTTTTAAGATCAAATCTTAACATTCAAAGGGGTGATGCTCATTGTTAGTAGGTGTCACTTCCTGCAAATTTCTACTTCTTTTGTTATGTTTCTCGGATGCTTTGAAATTAGGAATGATGTATAAAAGTCATTCTATTACAAATGAAGTCAGGAAGTACTCCTAATCCAAAGGTAGTGCTTTCAAAGGTCCTCCAAGTAACCTGAAAGCTCCAAGATGCTCCCCAACTCCAAGCCAGGATGCCTCCACCTACAAGTAAGGATATTCAAGCCTCCATGGATCTCTCCTCCACTTGTGTCCCTGATCTTAATCACAAATCACAAAGGTAGATAACAAGGGGCCTCAAGTATTCACCACCCAACCATAGCTAGCTAGCACATGCAATCCTGCAACTTGGCTATTCTAGCACCCCCTTGCTAACCAATAACTAATCACAAGCATACCACCACAACCATAGCATACTCAAGATCCAAACCCTACTTATGTCTCATACCATAAGCAAGATCCAAACCCTAAGCATACTACCACAAACCATAGCATACTCAAGATCCAAACCCTACTTATGTCTCATACCATAAGCAAGATCCAAACCCTAAGCATACTACCACAAACCATAGCATACTCAAGATCCAAACCCTACTTATGTCCCATATCATAAGCAAGATCCAAACCCTAAGCATACTACACACAAGAAAACACTCTATACACTAGTAGCCACACTAGAGCATAAGCATAGCAAACAAGACAGATCTCTCTTCCCTCCAATGGGCACCCTACTCCCCTCATATAGATGGCAATTTTTTTTAAGATCAAATCTTAACATCCAAAGGGGTGATGCTCATTGTTAGTAGGTGTCACTTTCTACAAATTTCTACTTCTTTTGTTATGTTTCTCGGATGCTTTGAAATTAGGAATGATGTATAAAAGTCATTCTATTACAAATGAAGTCAGGAAGTACTCCTAATCCAAAGGTAGTGCTTTCAAAGGTCCTCCAAGTAACCTGAAAGCTCCAAGATGCTCCCCAACTCCAAGCCAGGATGCCTCCACCTACAAGTAAGGATCTTCAAGCCTCCATGGATCTCTCCTCCACTTGTGTCCCTAATCTTAATCACAAAGGTAGATAACAAGTGGCCTCAAGTATTCACCACCCAACCATAGCTAGCTAGCACATGCAATCCTGCAACTTGGCTATTCTAGCACCCCCTTGCTAACCAATAACTAATCACAAGCATATCACCACAACCATAGCATACTCAAGATCCAAACCCTACTTATGTCCCATATCATAAGCAAGATCCAAACCCTAAGCATACTACCACAAACCATAGCATACTCAAGATCCAAACCCTACTTATGTCCCATATCATAAGCAAGATCCAAACCCTAAGCATACTACACACAAGAAAACACTCTATACACTAGTAGCCACACTAGAGCACAAGCATAGCAAACAAGAGAGATCTCTCTTCCCCCCAATGGGCACCCTACTCCCCTCATATAGTTGGCAATGGGCACCCTCCAATACACTATGGAGAGTGGGAAAAGAGAGAGGCCTAGGAAAATTAAAGAACCTTCATAGCCTTATGGAAGGTCAAGGGACTTCTTCCATAACCTATGACTCTTTGAATGCTTTGCTTGTGAGTTGGGAACTCAATGGACACCTTGGGAGGGCGCCCTCCTACTAGGTCCCTTTGCCCAAGTTGTGCTTGTATACTTTGGTTCAAGACCAATAAAGTGATATGGTTTTAGGTTGAGGCCCAAGGTTTAGAAAAATAGCCAAAACACCCATGGTAATGACTTTCTAACACCTCACTAGGTTCCATACCTCCAACCAAGGCATACACACCTACCTGCCCTTATCCAAGGACACCAATACCTTAATCTAAAGGCACATCCTCTTAATCCTAAGGGTACCCCTTATCCAAGGGTAACTTGATTCCATATCTCCGACCAAGGTATAGCACTTGCCTGTCCTTATCCAAAGGCACCTACCCTTAATCCTAAGTGTTGTCTCTTTAGCATCCACACTGGCTATGGCTACAACTAGCATGACTATGGCAGTCTCCCAACTAGTCTACGCTATGGCTTCTCCAACTAGCTTGGATATGGATGCAAGAAAGACAGTTATGAGCATGGTGGTGAGTGTTCTGATGGGAAAGATCCACTCTTCTCTCTTTTCTCTCCTTAATTTCTAACAAATGACGGCTTAACCTAAAAGATAAAACCCTAAACTAAATCTCATCCTCTAAGGCTTACCCTACTAGAGAATGGAGGGCCTAAATTAACTTAACCTGATGCCAGATGAATAATATACAATACAATGTGAAGTAACACAGTACATGAAACCACACAAGGGAGAACACTAAGAGAGAAAGATAGGACTGTATTGCAAATGAGGTTCTTCTCGAAAATGGACTCTTCCACTCCTATTTATACTTGGAGTGGTGGTCACTTACAGAAATACATTGTGGGACAAGTAAGCCACATAGACTAACTTAACTTTGAATCACAGTGGTGCCATGGGACAAACCCCCAATAGGCCTTTGTGACTAACTTTTACTTAACTTGAAATTACATATCTATGTGTAGTGCCCATGGCAATTTAAACTTAGAACTAAATAACTTAAGCCAGTACGGATACCGTAAAAGCCTAAACTTGTTGGGCAAGTTCTACGTTTAAATCCTATCCTGCTTGTATTTTTTAAGATGTTCTGCAGGATGGCTAGAATATTCCTTGGAATGTCAGCCTACATTATCCCCTCCGTTAAGAACTTGGTGGTCCCACACCAAGTGCAATGTTAAGACCCCGCTCCTTATGGTGTTGGAGGAGTCAAAGTCGGTGCAGCTTGTAGATGTGGAACTTTTTTGTAAAGTGTTGCTCCGTAGGAGATAAATCTTTGAAGAAGTATGAGTGTCTCCAAAAGATTTGAATTGAAGCAGAGTGGAGTTGGCTCATTGATGACTTGCTTCCAATTGCTCACACAAATGATTCAACGGATGATGTACACGAGCTTAGTATTTCTTGAGACATGATGTGAATGCCACACAAGGGGTTACTGAACGACAGTGAGATGAAGATGGAGTGGGTGTGATAGAGGGTGTTGAAATCTTGGAAGTGCTGAAGGTGGATATATGGAAGTGGCTGGATGGATCAAAATTCATTTACGTTATTGTCTTTTGAAGCACTTTTGGCAGCAAAGATTTTCCATTTGATGTTTCTTGCAGCTGTTTGAATTCTTCACAGAGTTCAAGAACTCTTCAAGCGATCGCGAATGTATAGAGGCATGCATGGCCTTGTTTTTTTTTTTTTTTTGAATGATCAACAAGCTGTTAACGTGTCTTTTTTTTTTTAGGATGGGGGAAGTGAGATGAAGCTGCAAGATGTAGTATATGGTGGAACATGAGAGAATGAATGGATGGAAAAAAGGAATGAGATGGGTCTTGTGTGGATTTGCATATCTGTCCATAATATAATCAATGATCTTTGTACAATTATCCACGGAATCATCATTGCTCGTCTTTGAAAGCTTTGTCATTGAGGTTGTGCGCTCATAGCTTCAATATCTGATTGACTTGAGATTTCTTCAGTTTACGTAGGCCTATGGGATGTCGCTCGCTGATGACTTGTGCTTTTTGTGGCCTCCGTAGATGATTGAATGGATGATGTACAACAGTGGTAGTGTGGGTGACCACTGCTCAATTTACTTTGTTCAAATGAAGCATTGTTGTTGGCGTTGGTAGGAACACTGGTCATCTGCGTCAATTTGCACATAGATTTTGCCCTTGATGTGACTTGAGAGCCCTTCACAGGTACAAGTTACCACTTTATTGATGATTTGATGGCCATGGTGAGGCAATTGGAAAAGCCTGGATATTGTAGCGCTTACGTAAAACCAACTGCTTATTGATGGCGGTGGTGGTGGCATTGTCGCAAATATTTTAGCTTGTTGGGAAGATGGATCATTTGCTAGATCATGGTTGCAGTCTGATAAGATGCTCCTTTTGTTGCCAAACTGAGCATTTGTTGTTGAAGTCCTTGACTGCTCTTTTTGTTCATATTGAAAGTTGTTGAAATCATTGGTAAAGATGTAGAGATATACATCAATGAAAATTCATGTGATACTGCAACTGCAGAGGTAGAATAAAATTGCTGATGAAATATCACCTATAGTGCTGCTGCAAAAGAAAACACACCAAACCATACGACAATAGAATAAACAAACAGGTAGCAGCAAACGACATAGTTGACTAGACAAAACTTGAAATAAGAGAAAAAAATGAAAAATTGTAGTCCAGTATCGAACTTGGCACAAGGCCATAGCTACAGTGTTACAAAAGAAAAAATAAAGTCATAACGTGTAACATCTACATAGCATGCAATAAGACAAATATGTCTTAGATTACTTTCACTCAGATAAAAAAATAGGGGTTGTCATGTAGACACAAAACTAATGATTCATCAGACGGTAGCTCAAAGCTTGGCTTTAGGGTATGATATCAATTGCTTGATCATAGAGACGTAATGAAGACACAGATCTGAAGTGGTACATTCTCGGTCTTATCTATGGATGGTGTTTGAGATAGACCTTACATGGTTGCTAGATAGGATGGACTCTATTTGGATCAGAAGTGACTGTGTATCCGTGGATGATAAAAAAATCAGTATGACTAGACGAGCCTAGACACATCTAATACTACTAATTTTGGTAATGTGCAAATGGATCAACTTGATGAGTAGGTACATTGGTATCTTCTATATAGGACATCGATGGGTCTATGTAGTTGGCCTATGTTGATGAGGAGCTGAGGCCGCCGTGAGTGCAATCCACATGGCTGTGTCTGACTTTTCACTATTCACATACCATTCCTTTGCATCACCAAGTAGGATCATGGGGAATAGTCTGAGCTTTTCAGCTTTAGAAGTATCATCGTAGAACGTACAAGTGTTTTCGAAGTCTTGAAAAAATTGTACGGGGTTGGTTTCCCCATCAGATTTGGTACATCAATCCGTGGAATTCTCTTGTCCACTTTGGGAGGAGGCTGAGGTGACTTCTCACTCATGGTGCTCTAGCAGAAAATCAATACTTAGGTGATGGATGGTGGATGATGAGTGTGATATCCTACTCTTGCTTATCTATGGCTCCCTACTAGGTTATATCCAAGGCAATCCCTACTGAATATACCTAAGGCTTCTCCCAACTAGACGAGGTAGGAATATGTGACCAAGATGTTGATGGTAATTGTGAATATGTACATGCCTAAGTATAAAGATATCTCACTGTTTCACTTTTGGCGGTGACAGATCTCATTTTCACGCTTGGATTGATGATGCTAAGTTTTCAAGTTTTAATCTTTCGAGAGGTATTGGGGTATGACTCTGTTAGTTTTAGCTCTGGAGAATTCGCACACAAGTGAAGAGGTTCGCACAAAGGCCAAGCTTGCGAAAATAAGAACCATTTGAGGAAAGATCAAGAATTTGTATCGTTAGATAATTTGGAGGAGGTTGCTATGTTTCTCTCACCTTCTTTGGACTTTCTTGATATTTCTAGAGCCTCTGGTCCTTAGGAAAAAAGTACCTCCAACCTATTCGCACAAGCCAATTTTGATCATTTTAAGGGGGCCTTTTTCGATTTCTTGGTCAAGATATGCAAGTAGAGTATTTGCGCATGTGTTAAAGTTTTCGCTGGGAATCGTTTAGAGATGTTTTACCTCTATGCGAATACTTACCATGATGAATTATGCAAAAATAGCCATTTTCGCTCTGTATCTTACCATTGGTGATAACATAGAGTCTCATAATAGTTTCGAGTTATTCCAATGAAATCTGATCCTAGTTTGACATGTTTGGCATTGTTGACACGTCACTGTCATTTGCCTCACTAGAGTCTCCCGTTCTCATATTACCACTTGAGGGTGACAGTAGCTGGACAGGCCTCTTCATCGGCGGTCTCGAGATTTGAAGGCAATGGATTGATCCCCACTGGTCAGTAGTAACTCAACATACAAAACTTGCACTCAGAAAACTCAACGTTTGCTAGCTTGAGATTATGACAGTCCATATGTCCCTTGCCATCTGAACGCTCTTAACATACCATTGAACTCCTTACGAGAAAAGCGGCTGTCTCAGGCAAACTTGTTACAAAACAAGCACTCTCTATGTCGAGATTCTATGCACTTAGGTGATGGATGTTGATATCGACAGATTTGGCAAACTTATCTTGACGGATCTATGGTTTCCTACTAGGACACTTCTAAGGCATTCCCTACTAGAGGTGCCTAAGGCTATCAAAACAGATTCATCATGATAGGATTGTTGGCGATGGAAGATGGATATGTACAATATTAGGTGCAACGTGTATCTGCAAGAGCTTGGAGTTTCCTGAGTGGAACCATATGATGTTGATCTTAGAGGATTTTACTAAGTTTCAAGTGCTTGAAATTATGGGTCTTCGTTCTGATCACAAATGAACCTCTCTGGATAGAATTCGCATGCATGCCTGGGACTCGCACAAGTCTAGATCTTGCCAAAAAACAGACTATGCGCGTACTAGAGAGTTCTATTTTAGGAGAGATCAAAGATTTTGCACTTGAAAGTATTTCTACAAGTTTGTTCTGGGTTTTCTTACCTTATTTGAGAGTTTTTTTGTTTTTTTTTTGAAATTACTCACCTCCTCTATGATTCACCTCCTCTATGATTCTTGTAGCTGACGAGAATCAGGGAATGACTCACAGAGACAGGGGAATGACTCACACAGAGACGGGAACTTACTCACACACAATGAAAAATGACTCATTCAAAGAAATTTACGACTCGCAGGCGTGTTCAATGGAAAAAATGACTCGTGCAAGGGTGGGAGATGACTCGTGGATGGAAACGTACTACTCGCAGATGACTCGTATAGAAGATGACTCGCACAAAAAAAATGACTCGTGGACGGAAACGGACGACTTGCAGAGGCGTGTAGAGTGTAAAAAATGACTCGTGCAAGGGTAAGTTACTACTCGCAGATGACTCGTACAAAAGATGACTCGCAAAAAATGTCTCGTGCAAGAGTAATTTACTACTCGTAGATGACTCGTAGAAAAGATGACTCGCAAAAAAATGACTCGTGCAAGAGTAATTTACTACTTGCAAATGACTCGTATAGAAGATGACTCGCAAAAAAATGACTCGTGCAAGAGTAATTTACTACTCGCAGATGACTCGTACAGAAGATGACTCGCAAAAAAAATGACTCGTGGACGGAAACAGACGACTCACACAGGACTCGTGCAAAAAAATGACTCGTGGACGGAAACGGACGACTCACACAGGACTCGCACAAAAGATGTCTTACGTAAAAAAAAATGACTTGTGGACGGAAACGGATGACTCGCACAGGACTCGCACAGAAGATGACTCACGTAAAAAAAATGACTCATGGACTGAAACGGACGACTCGCACAGGACTCGCACAGAAGATGACTCGAGCAAAAAACTGACTCGTGGACGGAAATAGATGACTCGCATAGGACTAGCACAAAAGATGACTCGCATAGGAATATGACTCGTGCAACAGAATGGTAGAGGTAATGACTCAGATTTGACAAAAATGACTCGTACACCTCAAAAATGACTCGCGAGGTAATGATTCGAAATTGACAAAAATGACTCGCACAGCAAACAGTAAGCACTCGCACACTTGACTGATGATTTAGGAACTCGCTCAGAGATCGGAAGAAGACAAAAAACACCTTGAAATGACTCACACAGATTTGACTTTCTGTTTGGCTGAGGAACAGATTGGTGCATGCTAAAAAATGGAATGGTTGACACATGGGCTATTAGCAAAATTATATATGCAACCAAAGCTTAAAACACAGCAAACTCAGTCAGGTCAACCGTCAATGATAATAGATTCAGAAATGCTTCTTGGTTTCCAAGGGAGGCTCGAACCTGGGATCAAAGAAACTTTGGATGCCAAGCTAACCAGTTGAGCCAACCCCGTTGGGTTAGATTCAGAAATGATGTAGGTGGGGCGTCAATGATAATAGATTCAGAAATGATGTAGGTGGGGAGCAATAATCCGTTGGTTTGCTTGTTGAGAAACGATGTAGGTGGGGTGCAATAATCGTTGGTCTGCCTACTGCTGCACGGGATGCGATCTGTCTCCATGAAGACATAGCAGCAGCTTACATCTTTGTAGTCTGGATATGAGCAGGTCCAAAATGTTTGGAAAGAGACAGGATGCAGAACTGCAAGGCAAAACTGATGAGCAAGGAAGAAAAGGTTTGGAAAAGAACTGAGAGCCACTACCAGGCAAAACTGATTGTCCCTGTTGAAAAGAGCCAAAACTTTGGAAAGAGCCAGGATGCAGAACTGATGGCCACTATCAGACAAGACAGAACTGACGCTGGAAAGAGTTGCTGGAAAGAGCCAAGCCACCGCTGGAAAGACATGAGACTGATAGACGTTGGAAAGACACGAGACTGATAGCCGCTATCAGGGCAGTCTTCCAGGGTCAAAAACCAACTCACAACCAAGAGATGCTTACTCGGAAATCAGCTAGTGCCTAATGCCTTGTGGAACACGGCAGGATGCAAAACAAAGCCTTCTGGAAGCGCAACTGGGTGCAAATCCCATGGAGCTCCAACACTTAGCAAAGATGCAAAAAAAACTTTGCTAAAAGAAGATGGCTAGGTGTAAATCAAACCCTGCTCAAATCTTGATGGCAGAACTGGAAAAGAGCCGTGGAGCTCCAACGCTGGATATACTTTGCAAAAAAGGCCCGTGAACAGCAAGAAGGTGACATGTGCGAGTGGTTTTCAGCCAGAAAATACCACTTAAAAATGAGCACAAGGGGATTCTAAGCTTCTGACCTGCTACAAACAACTAAGAAACACAAAAATGAGCAATAGCACTGGATGTGAGTAAAGAAAGATGAGCGTTACACTAAACCAAGCAAGAAAACTTGCAAGAAATGTTAGCAACCAAGAAGAACAATGAGAAGGAAGCAACAACGGCGCCAATGTTGTCTCTTTAGCATCGACACCAGCTATGGCTCCAACTAGCATGACTATGGCAGTCTCCCAACTAGTCTACGCTATGGCTTCTCCAACTAGCTTGGATATGGATGCAAGAAAGACAGTCATGAGCATGGTGGTGAGTATTCTAATGGGCAAGATCCACTCTTCTCTCTTTTCTCTCCTTAATTTCTAACAAATGATGGCTTAACCTAAAAGATAAAACCCTAGACTAAATCTCATCCTCTAAGGCTTACCCTACTAGAGAATGGAGGGCCTAGATTAACTTAACCTGATGCCAGATGAATAATATACAATACAATGTGAAGTAACACAGTACATGAAACCACACAAGGGAGAACACTCAGAGAGAAAGATAGGACTGTATTGCAAATGAGGTTCTTCTTGAAAATGGACTCTTCCACTCCTATTTATACTTGGAGTGGTGGTCACTTATAGAAATGCACTGTGGGACAAGTAAGCCACATAGACTAACTTAACTTTGAATCACAGTGGTGCCTTGGGACAAACCCCCAATAGGCCTTTGTGACTAACGATGGTCGCATAGTTATTTGATTGAATAGTTAAAAGTCAATAAAAGGACTTTAGGCCTTTTTGCAGGAGGTTTAATGTCGCAGGGCCTAAATGTCAAGTTAGTGAATAAAGCTGGGTTTCCTCCAAATTGGATGGTTCCCACTCTTTTTTAAATTTGAATAATTAGGGAGGCAAAAATGGACCAATAGGATTCAGAGGCCAGGGTCCTCTTCTCTACTATAAAAAGAGACCAACTCGAGTTGCTCCTCATGTTCATTTCCTCATCTCAATATAGCAGATTGGTTCTCTTTAGAAATGGATTGATGAATGTCCTTGCTCTCTATCACTTTTTCTCCATCTCTCATGCTTTCTTTGGGTTTGCTAGTTGTTGGATCTGATTGTTATTGGGATTGTGTGTTATTATACTTTTTATGAGAGAGAAAGGGAGAGAGAGAAAGGGTAAGCTATCTTTGTTGTGGATCGTAGTGTTAATGGATGTTAGAATTAGATGTGAGTCCTCCATTCATGTTGAAATCTGAACTACACTATCGCTCTCATGGGAACGAACCTACGCGTGACAACTAACTTAGTCTCTTTGATGCTAGATTGACTAGATCATGGTTTGAGGTTAGGCTAGAAAAGAAACCCACTACAATTTTGGCGCCGTTGTCGGGGAGCTACGCCAATTTTTCAGTTTGCAGCATGTTTGTTGGATGGTTAGCTTGCATTAGGCATCTTGTCGTGGCATGAATAGTGTTAGATCTGCATTTAGGGTTAGTTTGGGATTGATTTTGCTTTATTTGAGTGGATTTGCTTGTTTGAAATCTAATTTGATTGTTAAACAGGGGAAGCTATTCAGATCACCAATCTTAAGATCCATTTGGATTTGAAATATAAAAAATCGATCAAATTTGCCAGATTTTGGTCAAAAGGAGACAAAAAGCATCATCAGAGCCTATAACTTTTTGCCCTCTTTCAGGAAACCTTCGCCGAGTTGCAAATACCTTCAGTTTTGTTCACAAAACCTTCACTTTGAAGGGCAAAGATTAATTCCCAGCAGATTTTCAGAAACATCAGAAAAATCGCAAAAAAAATACCAAAAAATCACCAAACCCTAAAAATACAAAAAAAGAACCTTCGTCCGATTCACTATGCATAGGTGTGATTCAGATCTATCTACTGCCAGGTCGGCAAAGAATATTACCAAAAATTGAAGGGTTTTTAGAGGATCAGTTGTCATATTGCCATATTTTTGTCAAAAAAGTCACATTTTTACAAAAATACCAGTATTACTCTTGATCCTTCGCCAGAACCTTTGCCGAGTTTCCAAAACATTTTATTTATAGTAGAATACTATTTTTGAGTTCGTCAAAGATTCTTTTTGTTCAGATCATCGAAAATCTTGATTTTTACTCTCGCCAAACTATAGAAACTATATTTTCTGGTGTCAGAAACCTTCATCTGATTTTCCATAGTTTTATCTGTGTCAGATCTTTCATCTGAGAGGTCGGCGAAGGTTATTTCCCAAGAAATTGTCAAAAAAGTTGATCAGAGAGTTTTTTTTTTTTTTTTCAAAAATAGCACTGTTGAACCTTCTTCTAGTGAACCTTTGCCAGTCCTATTCTTAGGTTTTGATTTTCAGATCAAGTCTCTGTCAAAATTTGGATAAGATCTGATATATTCTGAGAAATTTTTCAGTTTTGAGAAGTATCGGTTGATTGGATTTCGAAATCTTTTTCACGATATAGCAATCAGATTTTTGGAAAGTGGGATAGATTTAGCAGATATGATCTGAGATAGTTTTTGATTGAAAAATCTAGATCCAATCTCATTGTCTGCTTGATCTAAATTTGTAAAGATGGCTGCCCTTGGAGCTACTCCACAAGAAGTCAATCCAAGTATTATTAGAAGAGCACCCCGTTTGGATCTACCCAAATATAATGGATTAACAGATCCAGTTAGATTTCTTCAGATCTATGCTGAATCCTGTGAAGTCTATTGCGAGATTTATCCTCAAGATAAACTTAAGCTGTTTCCTATGGCCTTAACAGACGCAGCACAAGATTGGTTCTATAATCAAGATGAAACTAAGCGTACAGATTGGGAGGTTGTTAAACGAGCCCTTATCACACGGTTCAAACCACGGAAGTTTATGGAAGACCCTTTCCTACTTTTAAGTAAAATTAAAATGGGAAAGCGGGAAATGGTTCGAGATTACATTGAACGAGTGAAACGTCTCAGATCTGAGTGCAAACCTGAGCTGATTAACGAAAATGCCATGATTATGTGGTTTTTGTCAGGTCTACCTAAACGGATCAGACGTGAGCTGAAACGCCATAATGAGTATGCATTCTTGCAAAATGCTATGGACGATGCAATTTGGGAGGAGGATGAAGATTCAGATGATGAGCCGAATAGCAGTGTGTTGTCCTATACAATAGGGTAGGCTACTATGACATCCACCACTATTGCATCAACGAATGTCAATGCTACTGCAGAAATGATGCTCAACGAGTTCGAGAAACTTGGGAAGAACCAGCAGAAACAGATGGAAAAGTTGTAGTCGCAATTTGATGAGAAGATCAAAGCATTGAAAAATTTTCACGGACAAGCGAACAAGGAACCTGAAAAGTTTGCTAAGTCTTTTCCTACTAGGGAAATGTCTGGTGTTCTATTTATACAGGAAATCACACAGTGAATGAGTGTCCTCAATTGAAAAAACGAATGGAAATCAGTGTTTGCCATTTGTGTAATTCGCCTGATCATGAGCCTGCTTTTTGCAACTTCAACCCTCGGATAATTCAGCAATGGTATGTCCAAATGAGATATCGAGAACCATAGTATGGAGGAAATCCAGCAGCTAGACCTCGACAATCTGCTCTTGGATACCCGGAACGTTTAGCCTTACCTGCCCCACCAAAGCACTCCGCTCCTCCTGCCAATTTGATGGAACTAGAACCATACATAAGTGTTGAGCAATGGAACTATGGTACTGATCAAGAAGATGGATCTTCAGGAGAATCTTCAGAACAGTATGCTATTTATGTTGTCGTTGAACAACAAGCCTCTAGAAATTGGACCAGAGCACCACTTGGATGCTTTGCATGTGGAGAAAATCACAGAGTTGCAGAATGTCCAAATAAAGAAAAATTTGTACCATTTTGTCGTAACTGTGGTTATGGGCATTGCTATAAAGACTGTCCAGCAAGACCGAAGCCACCACCAACTACAGCTCCTGTAAATTTGATAACAATCAAACGAAGACCAGCAGCTCATAATAAACCAAGTGCGCCCTTGATGGTGGTCACCAGAGCACAGAAGCAGAAAGAACCAGTAGCGAATCCAGTACGTGCTGACTCTATACCATTGAACGATACACCAACTGTTGGGAGAGAGGGAGGAAGAATAAATGACGAACCCGAACGAGAAACGAACTCGAACAAGAAGCGAACTTGAATAGAAAATGTTCGTGCGTAGCAGAATGAATTATTTGACTCTCTTTGTAAGCATGACTACGCTTATTAGAATGAACAGAACTTTAGTGATAGAAATCACAGTCATTCTAGATTACGTAGCCAAACATTTAAATGGATGAAGCGCTAGATGAATAATTTGTCGCGAATTGCAAGACAAATTATCTGTCGTGAATGATTCGCGAAGAGCTAGACTGTGCTCGACTGATAATTAGTCGCGAATTATTTGCGAAAGACAAGACTAAAAGTTAATCGTCTACTACCAGAAAGAGCAACAAGAAAGATCAGACAGAATGAGGAATAAGCATAGCAATATTGACAGATCTAAAATGCAGAACAAATGAACTGTGTCAGATTAAGTATATCAAGTATACCAGTCACTTATGCGGTAGAGCACAAGACTGTAGCGGACAAAACCGCATGTCCTACAAAGCTTATTTCTGTCTGTAATGAGGAATGAAACCTCCTTAATTTGTTTTTCACTCACTTGATCATCTGATCATCATCATCCTCGAATACGCAGATGGTATCCAATATATATACATAATATTACAGGTGTGTAGATGCGAAAGTACAGAGTGGATGTGTTGTCTATAGGAGATCGTGGGTGGCTGCAATTGTTGTCCAATCTGTTAGCGCAACTGCATGGGGTGAGGGTGAAAAGGGTGCGACGTCAACCAGTACTGAAGTGAACGTTGGTGATGACACAAAAGTGCGACACTCTTACGAATGGCCTTAGGATAAGATTTATAGGGTGCCTTATCTGTTAGGGAACCTTTGACATTAAGTAAGGTAGTGTCCCATTTTTGCTTGTCACCATGACCTGTGTAAGAACACAGTGTTGCGATTCATTCGCCTTTTCTTTGTCTATGCGAATTTGCATGTAGAAAATGCAGACTGCGTGACAACATTAGAAAAACATGCAGCATGAATGGAGGCAGATTAAAATTGGGATTTAGGAGAGTAGGAGGAGTAAATCCAACACCCCCCTCTTAATCTGGATCCATTAATGCCTTGATCTTCAGACTTAGTAATGCACAAAATCTATTGTGTGCATTAACACTGAGAGCTTTCGTAAAAATGTCTGCAACCATGTCCTCTGTTCTGCAGTACGTTAAGCTCACCTCTCTGTCGAGAACCTTGCCCCTGATGTAGTGATATCTTATCTCAATGTGCTTACTCCTAGAATGAAATCTAGGATTGGCCGATAAGGCAATAGCACTTTGGTTATCACAAAACAAAATTGTAGGGCTGTATTGATACAGATTGATGTTTGACAGCAAATTTCTCAACCAAAACGCTTCCTTAATAGATTGAGAAGCAACAATATATTCTGCTTTAGTAGAAGAAAGTGCGATAGAGGTTTGCTTACGACTGTTCCACAAAATAGGACCGCCATTGAAGAAGAATGTAAATTCAGATGTGGACTTACGATGGTCTGCATCTCCTCCCCAGCTTGCATCAGAATATCCACTGAACTAATGAAGATTGTCGTTGCTGACATCCATAGCAGATGCACTGGTCCATGGTAGCTCAAATATATCTCATGACTCGAATAAGATCCTTCCAATGGGTAATTCCAAGATTAGCCATGTATTGGCTGAGTGAGCTGACAGCAAAAGAGACATCTGGCCTTGTACAGACCATTACGTACATGAGAGATCCGAGTATCGATTGATACATGTATTCTCTCATCTGCTCCTCTTCCTGCTTTGTCTGGGGACATTGGTCCTTTGACAAATGCAGGCCTGGATCCATTGGTGAGTGAGCTAATTTACAATTCATCAAATTTTATTTGTTAAGAACATTATGAAGATACCTTTGTTGAGTGATGTAAATCAGTCGATTTGCTCTGTCTCTGTGGATTTGAATTTCAAGACAGAAGTGAGCTTCGTCCAGATCAGTCATGTCGAATTTTGAGAACAACACCTGTTTTGAATCCTTGATCATATTGACATTGTTGCTGAAGAGCAATGTATCATCAACATACAAGGTGATGATAATGAAGGATTGCTGCACTGACTTTGAATAAATGTTGCAATCAACAGTGCTTGGTTTAAATCCTTGTTCAATGAGGAATGTGTTGATCCTCTGAAATAAGCTCTGGTAGACCGTTTCAAGTCGTACAATGCTTTATAGAGTTTACAGACATGATTTTTCATGCCTTCTAGAACGTATCCTTCGGGCTGGATCATGTAGATATCTTCTTGTATAACTCCATTCAGATAGGCTGTTTGTACATCGAGTTGATGTACCTCGAGGTCGGCAGCTGCAGCATAAGACGACTGGACTAAAAGTCTCATTGTAGTCGACATTCGAGATCTGGGTGAATCCTTGTGCTACCAGTCTAGCCTTCCTTCGATCAATCGCTCCGTTGGCGTTATATTTGATCTTAAAGATCCATTTGCAATCAATAATATTGTAGCCAATAGGAGCTGCGACTAATGACCATGTCTGATTCTTGATCAGAGAGGAATACTCTCTGTCCATAGCTTCTCTTCAGAGATCAGAGTTTGGTTGGATAAGTGCCTCTTCGACTGTCGTTGGTTCTTGCATTAAAAGACAGACAGACTCAGGAGTATACCTTGTGGGTTGTGTGCGCACTCGGCTTGATCTTCTAGGAGGATTCGACTGATGAACCGCTCCTGGGATATGTTGCTGGGTAGCAACAACATCTTCGTCTGATTCGCTATCTCGAAGTGGTTCGACGATAGACATTCCTGAGCCAGAAGCTCGGATTGTCATGTCAATGGCAGGTGATGAAGGTTCTTCTTGAGCAATATCCTTGCCTTTGAGGTTGACGAACTAATCCTCGATTAAGACTGTATCCCGGTTATACAAGATTTGCTAGGTATTAGGATCGTACAACTTGTAGGTGTTATCAGACGAACTATATCCAATCAGGATGGTCTTTAAACCTTGGAAGTCCAATTTCTTCCTTGTGTCCTTTGGGATCTGTGCGTAGGCAATGCACCCAAACACTCTTAGGTTCTTCAAAGAAGGCTTGGAGCCTGTCCACACCTCGTGGGGTGTCTTGTCTGAGAGGGCTTTGGTCGAACATTTATTCTGGATGTAAGTTGCAGAGGAGACAGCTTCAGCCCAAAACCTCTTGGGCAACGATGCATGTGCTAGCATACACTTAGCAGATTCGACCAGAGTTCGGTTCTTCCTCTCAGCTAAGCCATTAGACTGAGGACTGTAAGGAGTGATGAATTGCTGCTCAATGCCTTGGCTTTGGCAGTACTCAAACTCAACAGAGATATATTCTCCTCCGTTATCTGACCTTAGGGCCTTGATCATCCTTCCAGTCTCCTTTTTTGCACGCTTTTTGAAGATTCTGAAGCAGTTGAAGGCTACTGATTTCTTCTTTATGAAGTACCCACTACATCTCGCACTTTGTATAGCGTGCTCAAGATGTCCCAGACTTCTTTCGATGTCTGAGCCTCGGATGCATGGCCGATCTGTGTATCCGTGATGTTGAGGATGATCAGCGCGAAAGCTTTTCCATCCTTCAGCTTCCATCTGGCGATTGCCCCGTCGTCCACTTCGGGTTTCCCTTCTGCACCATTAACAACGTCGTACAATTCTTTTGCCATTAGTACAGTCGTCATCTTAAATTTCCATAGATGGTAATTGGCTCCATCAAACTTGTCCATGAGAGGACTGGCTTTCCCTTGGGAATCCATGTGGAAGAATTAGTCTAAGTAATAGGAGAAACTATCAGTGACTCAAGTATGAAAATCTGATACTGAAAAAATACAGAACAAGAAAACAATTACTCTATCGGCTAGTAGAGTCTTGTACTGTGGGAGCTAATCAAGCTATAAAGATTACTCTGATACCATGTTGGGAGAGAGGGAGGAAGAATGGGTGACGAACACGAACGAGAAACGAACTCAAACAAGAAACGAATGAGAAACGAACTCGAACTGAAAATGTTCGTGCGCAGCAGAATGAATTATTTGACTCTCTCCGTAAGCATGACTATGCCTATCAGAATGAGCAGAACTTTAGTGATAGAAATCACAGTCATTCTAGATTACGTAGCCAAACATTTAAATGGATGAAGCGCTAGATGAATAATTTGTCATGAATTGCAAGACAAATTATTTGTCGCGAATGATTCGTGAAGAGCTAGATTGTGTTCGACTGATAATTAGTCGCGAAAGACAAGACTAAAAGTTAGTCGTCTATTACCAGAAAGAGCAACAAGAAAGATCAGACAGAATGAAGAATAAGCATAGCAATATTGACAGATCTAAAACGCAGAACAAATGAACTGTGTCAGATTAAGTATATCAAGTATACAAGTCAATTATGCGGTAGAGAACAAGACTGTAGCGGACGAAACCGCGTGTCCTACAAAGCTTATTTCTGTCTGTAATGAGCAGTGAAACCTCCTTAACTTGTTCTTCACTCACTTGATCATCTGATCATCATCATCCTCGAATACGCAGATGGTATCCAATATATATACATAATATTACAAGTGTGCAGATGTGAAAGTACAGAGTGGATGTGCTGTCTGTAGGAGATCGTGGGTGGCTGCAATCGGTGGCTACAATCGTTGTCCAATCTATTAGCGCAACTGCATGGGATGAGGGTGAAAAGGGTGCGACGTCAGCCAGTACTGAAGTGAATGTTGGTGATGACGCAAAAGTGCGTCACTCTTATGAATGGCCTTACGAAAGGATTAACAGGGTGCCTTATCTGTTAGGCACCTTTGGCATTCAATAAGGTAGTGTCCCCTTTTCGCCTATCACCATGACCGGTGTAAGAACACAATGTCGCGATTCATTCGCCTTCTCTTCGTTTGTGCGAATTTGCATGTAGAAAATGCAGACTGCATGACAACGTTAGAAAAACATGCAACATTTATGGAGGCAGATTAAAATTGGGATTTAGGAGAGTAGGAGGAGTAAATCCAACATCAACAACATCGGGAGTCTATCCAAATCTTCATGCAGAAAAACGAAGATATCAGGATATGAGGCAGTGGATTAAACATCTGCAAGAAGAAGGAGCTTGAAGCTGCTAAAGCAACAACAGAAGTTTGTTCTTCACCATTGCAGCCACCAAGAAATTCACGTACGGATATGAATGACCAGTTGCATTATCATGAAGAACCCTTCAAGATGACTCAACTGGAAGCACCGCAAACAGAACTGCTCATGAACATTTTGTCTAGCAAGATCAATATCTCATTGGGAGAGTTCTTCAATTTGGTGCCAAAAGCAAAAGAAGTCTTAGTGCAAAAGTTAGCTCAAGTTGAACCAGAAGTCCATTAGGAGCCACTTTTTTGTGCTGGATTTGAAGAATCTAACGAGGTACTCCATGTTGGAGCTGCTTGGGAAAGTGAACAAAAGAATATCACTACGCCGATACAGCATAGACAATTTCCTAAGGAAGCAGTTGTGATAGATGGTAGTTCAAGGTTACCCTGATTTCTACAAAGCTATGTGCAAAATGGGGCCTTACAAAGATCAAGCCCGTTAATTTTTCTATTAAGCTAGCTGATCAAACGACAGTTCGTCCACGGGGAATGGTTGAAGATATACTTGTCAGAATTGCGGGAGTACAGTTTGTCATTACTTTCGTAGTGATGGACTTACTAGAAGCGCCAAATGTCTACCGAGTTCTATTGGGACGTCCATGGTTATGAGTTGCGCAAGTAATTCATAACTGGGGTACCGGAAAAATTACTTTTGAAAATCGTGAACGTGTAGTTAAAGTTGATTCTACAACTTGGACTATCAAACTAGTGGTTCAAAAAGAAGATGACGATTTGTCAACAACGGATCACACTTGTGACCGTCTAGAGAAAAAATTGGGAGTTCATTACGATTCTCAAACGGATACTGTCAACTGGAATGAAGCTCTTGCAATGATTGATTGTACTATAAGATATATGTGTCAACAAGATAATCAATCAGATTTGAGCGAGATTTCATTATTAGATCGAACTTTGGATACACCAATCACATTTCCACTAAATGTGCTGAATGTAGCCTGGATATCAACGGAACCTATATCAGATCCGATTGAGGATGATCTCATACCTGTGAGTCATGCCTTGACTCGTGATGGCAATGCTGAACTTACGGATGAGCATATTCTAAATCATATGGATCCGACCAGATTTGGAGTGCGTAATGTTCCTGATGGACCAACAATAAAACCGCTTAAAGCCGTTATATTGAAGGAAGATAGGATCACATGATCAATGACGAAGAAACAAGGTAAGCAACATTATAATACGGTCCTGAAATGGAAAAATTTCCCTCAAAAGATTGATTCAAAGAATGTGCCACCCTTACTGGGTAAAGACAAAGGAAAAGTCGAGGATGATTCTACAAGTCAGAATTCTAGCAAGACATCATCGTCTCGGAAGTCATCATCTCCACAATCAAATCCTGCTAAGAAGGCTAAGCGAAGATCCAAGACAAGTCCTTGCGAAAAAAAACACGTAGATGTAGTCCAACATGATATGCCTGAGCATTTTAAACGTTATACACTGAATGATGTGGTTATCATGTTACCTAAAGCACATCGTGAACCTGAAGAACACGTGTTAGAATCAAAAGAGGTTTACAATGGCCCAGCTAGGACGCAACCAATGAATCTTGCTGAACTAGGAGAACCGGAAAAGATTGTAGAAGTTGGTTCACAACTTAATCCTGAACAATATCAAGCACTCCGCATGTTACTTATTAAGTATCAGGATTGCTTTGCATGGACTTATCAAGATCTAAAGGGTATTCCGACGTCAGTTATTGAACATACTATACCTTTAGTACCTGATGCAGTTCCAAAGGTTACAAAGTTCAAGTTCTATGTTGCGGACCTAATAAAGAAAGAACTTCATTTATGAGATCGAGCATACCGAATGGATTTCACCGATTGTCATTGTTCCTAAGAAGAATGGGAAATTGAGAATCTGTGTGAATCTCAAAGCGTTGAACAAAGTGACACGGAAGGATCACTTTCTGTTACCTTTTACTGAAAGCATTTTGGATCGCCTTGTTGGAGCATAAGCTTATAGTTTCTTGGATGGATTTAGTGGTTACAACCAGGTTAAGATAGCATCTACCGATCGTCACAAAATCACTTTTGCAACAGAATTGGGCACCTATGCCGTTTGGACTCTATAGTGCACCAAGTTCGTTCCAAAGATTAATGCAATTTGCTTTTAAAGATTATCTCCAAGAATTCCTTGAAATTTACTTGGATGACCTAGGATTAGCTTGTAAATACAAGATCAACCTTGATGAAATAGTCGAATGTGATTTATTCGATGGATCTTCCTTTTTCCACAGCTGATAGTGATATTTTATCCATTTTGCTAGTAATCAAGGACTTCATATTGCTAATTTGCAATGATTGTTCATCATACCTTCAATTTCGTCTTCAATGTGTTTGATAGTTGCTAGATCTAATTGGATGGACAAGATAGTATATGATGATGGATTAAATTTGTAGAGCATTATGATATTTTTACTTTTACTTTTTTCTTGTTTTTTCCTATGTTTTTCTTTTTATTTTTCATAATGATGGACTCTATTATACCTCAAGGGTTGTCTTATTAAACTATTGCTCCCATCCTGCTGTCCCACTAAAGTTTTATATTATATAGATGATTTACAATTGAAACTGATGTAGTAAACAAAAGCCAGCTAGTGATGCGACCAATGGTGTCAGGTCTATTAACCAAATCTAGCAATGGTTGATGGTCGAAATATGCTCACCAAGTTGTGTGAGCCAACTTCCTTTAACAAATTTAAAATTGTTCACGTGCATATGGAATTCTAAGATCCAATTTGGGGACTGTAGGACAGGTTCTTCAGTCAAGGCATTTTTTATGATATTGAAGCTTTCTACAACATATTCAATCCATTGGGGAGATATTGTTTATCGACATGGAAGCAAGGGAAAGTCAAGAGGGAATTGTCAATATTAGTTTGTGTGGCAATAGTTGTTTGCATGGCCCATAAATGTATAGATCCCTGGAAGAGAGGGCTAGAAAATGGTAGTGACTCTAATGATCTTAATAATAGTATAGATAATTCATAGTATTCCCAAAAAAAAACTGATTCGTAGTATTATATTTTGACATGAAGGGCAGTTTGAGTCTCCACCTCAGCCTTAAGACTTTTCCTAAGTGAGATTTTAAAATCATGGCAGAGGATCCAAGGATTCGTGTCCTGCATGATAAGATCCTTGGATAGGACATCACGAATGTTGTTGAAGGGTTTCCTTTGGGGCTGAACTTTGAAGACCCGCCTCAGATGCCTGCCCTTCGGGACCTTCAAGGCTTCACTTCATCACTTTACAAGTTTACAACGCTCCCTTTTGGGTCCCTGGGTCAGCGCCCTGTAGTCAAATCAAAACATAAAGCACTAAGAAGCCGTGCGTTCATTCTACGCTTCAAAATGAAATGTACAGGGAATTCCAAACTTCAACGGTACATCAGAATCCAGTGACTATGGCAGGGGCGCGTGGCAGCGCTGAGCAGGACTGAAGGGGCAAGTGACGTGTGTACTAGGCACAAACCTGCAGGCTGAAATTCTGTAAAGTAAACCACTAATTATCAATAGTTCCAATGTGGCGATACAAGAACAAAAATGGGGGACAAAATGCAACAGTAAGACATGTGGCAACAACAACGTACTATTTTAAACCCTAAAGATAATTTTAGGGTTATGTGGGCGATGGCGTAGCACGTTGGCCCAGGCTGATGCGATGGAGTTATGTGTCCAGACACATCATATGCCATTGTGTAATGACGGATCGATGAGGCTATGATTGGCAGAGTGAACGATAAACTCGTAAGTTCTACATAAAAGAATCCAGGTAAAAATATGTCATTGTTCATAATTTTACAGCTCCAGCTGTGATCCTGTACGCTGGAAGATTCTCATCTTTTTAATGATCGTGGTGTGGTGTACAACCAGCCGTGTGTGCAACTTGATGCGCAGTGATGCTGCCTGGAGCAGGCTGTCTTTGTAAGGAACACATCTAGAACGATGGCTAAGAAACTTAGGACGGGAGAATAGCTAGCTTGATTTATTGGCCAGGTTGAATAGGATTCATTTATCTAAGATATCGTCTGAATGTGTCTGAATCAATTGCATAAGGTTTCATCAAAAGCAACGATAAGTTTTATCAGTCACAAATATAATCTTGGGAACTTGTGATGTGAATGTACAAAAATCGGCACTCTGCCTGTGCCAGATCTGTTACTGTACTGGTGCTGAAAACTGGAATCAAATTGTGACGTCTGCCATCTAGGAGCACACAAAAGTGGTGGATCGAAGCGCGAGCAGCCACTTCTGATTTGACACTTAAAGGATTTGGGCTAATAGTCTTTATTGTACTAGGAATGCGATTATCATCATGACTGAGGCAGAACCAAGTTCTAATGGAGCAGAAGAAATTGATACTGTGAAGCTAAATTTATCTCAAGATGAAGCTCCTGCTCTGATTCAAAAGTTGAACGAAAGTCCAGAGGAAACGACTCAAGAAATCCCTGACTCAGGAATAGATCCGAAAAATGCAGCTCATGCTACAGAAGACAGCTCGACTTCAGAAAATATTAAGGAATCAGAAATTGTCACAACTGATGTTGAGAGTAACACAAGCTCAGGCAAGGATCTCCACGCTTCTGAATCAATGAGTTCATTAGAGATTCCTGTAACCTATCAAAGTTCAGAAGTTCACGAAGTTACCACAGAGGACGATCCGCACTCTATAATAAATGAAGAATCACGTGACGAAGATATCGTAGGAAAGGAGAGCGAGAACGCTGACTCTCACGAGAAGCCTTCAGAGATACCCTTTGGAGGTGCAGACGAGATCGCGAGTTCAACCAAGGGGGCTAAAGTTTTTCCGGAAGCAGATCCAACAGAAAGTACCGAAGTTGCTGCAAATCAAGAAGAAAAAGTACTTTCAAGCTCTGAGCAGGACGATAATATCTCTATCAAGGAGATACATGTTATTCCAGAAAATGTTCTAACAGAACTTGCCGAAGAGAATTCCAATGCAGAAAATGAACACATGTCATCGGTAAATCCTCAAAGCCTGGAAGCTAATGAGCTGAATTCATCTGAGGCAGAAACTATGATAGAAACATTGGAGAATGAGGAGAACGTTACAAGCTTAAATAAGGAGGCCAGCTTAGCAGAAAGTGATGAAACTGCGGCAGATCCTGAAATTCAAGATCCTTTGAATAATAGATTGGTAGCGTCCAACGATGTTAAGGAGCCAGAGCTTTCTGAGATCGAAAATATAACCATAAACGAACAGGAAATTTCAAACTCCAACCAGGAAGTTGATGATTACGAATTTGATCCTATAGAAATTATGGAAACTTCTACTCCTCTGGAAGATGAAGGTGCTCGTAATGCTGACCGTTCGATCCCTGGGGATGTTGTTAATCCAACGCGTCCGCACGAGCTAGCAGAGACCGCTTTGGCAGATGAACAGAGTTCAACAAGCTCTGAATACAAAGCCGAAGTGTCCGAAGGTCACCCCACTGGAAGCATGGAAGCGGCTGAAAAGCAAGAAGCCGAGGTAGAAATTAGTGCGGAGTTAAG
This sequence comes from Diphasiastrum complanatum, assembly GCA_029204225.1. Lineage (NCBI taxonomy): Eukaryota > Viridiplantae > Streptophyta > Lycopodiopsida > Lycopodiales > Lycopodiaceae > Diphasiastrum > Diphasiastrum complanatum. The sequence continues at coordinate 38,546,764 of CM055112.1, read as the reverse complement.
TACTCCAGCTTCCGGGCCCGAAGATGCGTCGAAGAAAGCTTTACTGGATGAACATGATGTTACAAGTTTTACTGAGGAAACTGATAGAACCGTGATTGTAGAAGCATCAGAGAAAGATGAAACTGAAGCTGATTCTAGTAATGCACAGCCCATCTCTGAGGAGGCCAATCAACCAATCATCTCGCACGAGGATCAGTCAGAAAAGGCACTCCCATATGACCAGGATATTCGCAGTTCCAGTCCGGAAGACGAGATTTTTCAGATGGCTGATTTAACGGCAACATCGGATGCTGCAGAAAAGCAAGATGTGGAATCTGATTCTCTCGAGGAGCAATCGATCTCTTTGGACGTTATTAATCCAACCGTCTGCCAGGTTGATGCTCCCTTGCTAGATGGACATGATATTACAGAACACAGCCAGGAAGTTGAAATTTCTCAGGAAGATGATTCGACAGTTGGTGCCGAACCAGCAGAAAAGCATGGACATGAAGTTGATTCCAGCGTGGATATTGCGATCTCTGATCTGGACAACACTATCGCGACTCTTCCACACGAGGATCTATTAGAAAACCCTTCGCCGGATGAACATGATGCTACAAATTTCAGGATGGAAGGTGAGATTTCTAACGAAGCTGATAAATCAGGAAGTTTGGAAGCAACAGAAAAGGAACAGTTAGAAGCTGATTCGAGCGCCGAGCAGTTGATCTCTGAGGAAACTACTGATTCGGCAATCGGCGACAAGGAAAAGGTTGAAAAGGTTTCTTCAGATGAGGTGGACCTTACAAACTTAAATCAGGAAGTGGAGATTTATCAACAAATCGATCCAACGGGAAGTGACGACGCGGCGGAAGAGCAAGAAGTTCAAGCTGATTTAAATGCGGAACTTCCTAGCTTGGAGAATATCATTGAACAAAGTTCCCCTGAAGTCGCACATAAAAGTTCGACGGTTGAAAAGGAGATTAAGAGCTTTGAAACGGAGGAAGCTGACGGCAAGGAAACTGCGGATGCTTTTGCAAATGAACCTGACCGTACTGAAAACACGGAGGCTGCTGCAGATTGCGACGGTCATTCTGATCTTATTGCAATCCTCCCGGTCTCCGAGAAGGCTGATGAACAGATTTCGTCTTATTTGGAAGCGCTCACAGCGAACGAGCAGGACGTCCCGAGTTCAAGTAAGGAAGCCGAGATATATCAGGGACAGGAGATCGGAGTGTCAGAAATTGTTTCGCCAGATGGTTTGGCAGATCTCATTGACGCGCCCAATTCTATTGAGAAGGACGAAGATGACAAACTCGGCACTGATGCAGGTAAATAGAGCTTGGTCTTCTATAGTGTTGTTGATATCATTCTTTCCAAGCAATGCTAGGTTTGTGGATCAAGGGCCTGTTTAATAAGAACGAATAGTTGCGATGCAATATACAAAAGTAATTTGATGAAAACGAAGTCTCTGGTGCTCCTGCAGACGGCGTCACAAATCCTGAGATTGCTACTACTAGTCTTGATCAAGCTGAACAAGATTCGACTCCTGTGGATGCTGCTGCTGAACCAGTTTTATCGGGAGAGTTCGAGGCCAGCTTTTCCAATACTTCGAGCGAATCTATTGTCCCTCCAGCAGCAACTTCAGATGATATTACGCCCATAAGTGATGTAACTGCAGGAGGATACGATCCCGAAGGTGCAATTTCTTCCGAGACAGAGTCAATTCACGCGGGCATTTCTGCCATCCAGAAAGAAGAGAACTTTTTGCTTCCTGAAACAGAAGCACTTGCATCAATCAGTGCCACTCCCGTTGCAATCGTAAAAGCTGTTTCTATCCCCTTCGACATACAAGAGAAAGTTGAAGGTCAAGACCTGTTTGCTATTTCAGATGATGCGGCACCACATAAAGCAGATTTTCAGGATACTATTGCAGTTCCTGTTTTAGAGGAAGAATTAATAGTACCTGTACAAGCATCCAATGTAAATGTTGAAACTCCAATTTTAGAAAAATCCACTGAATTAGAATCTCACGAGGCCGTAAGAAGCATAAGCAATTACCAGGAGGGTGGATCTATGATTGAGAAGATTTCGAATTTAGAGACTAATCAAGCAGGTGCTCTTCTTAAGGTCACAGATAAGGGAAGCAATGTGGAGTTAAAAGATATGGAAGAGAAGGAGACTTTAGATGAAACTAAAGAAGTTACTGTTCCCGCATTTCTTCAAACGGAACTTAAAAATGATGCTTCTGACACAGGTGACAGTTTTGCACCAGTTATAGGGAATGTGCCTGTGGTTCTTGAGACATTGAAATCGGGTACATTCAAAGAGCTTCCAGACGAGCACGAGCAGGCTCATAGACAAAGTAATGAAGTTGGCATTGAAAAGGATCAGTCAGACCTTATTCATAATGGTGTTGATAGCAAGCTTACGTCAAGCTCTGCAGCATGTGAACCTGGGCATGATGAAGAAACAAGTGAGGAACAACCGTCCAGCGTACAGAACTCTGTTTCAGATATGAATCTTCTAGACCTGAATGGTGAAAGAGTACTTATGAAGCCAGTAGAGGGGGATAACCTCTTGTCTGGGAAGGAGGAAATTGTGAGCCAAGGGAAATCAAGCACAGAGGTTATCGAAGATTCTACCAGAGAGCTAGGGCCACTCCAGCACTTGATCAAACAAATCTCTGAAAATCATTTTGAGGAAGAAGTAAAGGATAAACGCTTAGTAGTAACAAATACATCAGAGACTCTGTCTGTTGATAACGAAGAAGCGGATCCTCTGAAGTCAGTTACAGCTGAACCAGCCACAGCTGTTTGTTCAGAAAAACTAGCAAAAGTACCAATTCTTCCTGTATCTACTGCTGTAACCTCTTCTTTCTTAGATGCTGGGCACCCCGCAAACGATCGTCTTGAAGATGCAGAACAAATACTAGAGAAGCCGCAAGGCACCACTGGATCAGGAAATGGTGTTCCCACACAAAGCAAGAGTGAAGTCAGTTCTGAGAGATTTATACTGCGAAATATAGAAGAAACAAGTCAAACGAGTGGTTCAAATAGCAGCAAAGATAATTCTCACACGGAGACCCATACTACTAATGGAAATCTGCCTGATAAAGCTCTGGGGGTTGTATATGGGGGTTCGCCAGCTACAGATGGGAAGCCCAAAAGCCAGGTAACATAACTACAATGTGAACAGTGACATTGAATTGGAGTTTGAAAGTCAAGAAGATCAGTGATCTTGTCTTCTATCCCAGTATCTCATCCGTGTTAAGTACTTAGGCAATGATTTCTACCTTTTATTGCTTTTGTATTAATCTGCAAAAGAATTAGGAAACTTGGGATTGGCTGTCAAAGAATGCTTTAGGTATTTTTTGAGTGCTAATCAACTATCATATTTCGAGCGTTCTCTGCAAATGGTCCGCAGAACTGGTGGAAATTGTTCTCACATGCTTAAATATATACATCATGATGCTGATCTGTTGCATGGGTGTACTATATGATTTTTTCATGAAGTGCCACAAAGTTATCCAATATATTGGGTGAAAACCCAAGTGAATTACAAAGTTGCATTGTTCGAGGCATTCATTTGATGTTCAAAAGCCACTTTTATATCATAGGCTGCCGAGACATGCAATGACCAATTGTCGTTGGATTGAATTTGCAGGTAAAAGTTGAAGAGGAAAAAACCAAGGCAGAGGTATCATTCCCATGGTCGATTCTTCTCTGTTGCTCATCAATTGACAGGTAGATGTGGTCCACTATTCTGTGAACAATCTAATGCCATTATAAGTGCATAATTCATATTTCGATAGTCTGATGATGTAAACCATCGTGTCAAAATAATGATTATGAAATCCAGTTCTGGATGTTTGATTTGATAGAATTATGTTTCAAACTGCCTAGTGGGCTGAATTATAGGTGCTATGCACTGTACAATATATAAGTGTGATGAGGGAAGTGTCCAAGTTCCAACATCATTTACAACCATGTACAATACTATTTGATTTGATTACAATTTATGTATGGCTCGTTCTACTTTCTTAAACTATGGTGTTATTGTTGCAAAACATTAGGGGTTTTTAGCTTTGCCACCAGTATACTATAATATGATGATTTGCTAAAAGCTGAGGTGTCATGTTAAGTGAGTTCAAGCATTAAATTTTTGTTTATTTTTTTATTCTTTGAAATGCAATCGTCATTTAATGATTTCAATGCCCTGGGAAGGCAAAGCTTCTTGTGATATATCAATCACCTTGTTTCTTTCTTTTCTCTCTCTTTCTTTTTCTTAGTTCTTCTTAAAATCAATCAATCAATCAATCACTCTCTCTCTCTCTCTCTCTCTCTCTCTCTCTCTCTCTCTCTCTCGTTGACGGGCAATGAACGGCCGACAATTTGGGTTACGACCGATGGTTTGGGTCAAAGGTCAATTGTTTGGGTCGAAAGTTGTCAATGACAATTAGCTGAAATTTTGGGTGGCGGCCGATGGTTTGGGTGGACGGCCAATGATCGTACAAATATGGTGCGGATTTAGGATTAGGGATGTGTGTGTGTGTGTGTGTGTGTGTACCACCACTTTTCACATGCGTGGCGTGCACGTTTCTTACCAAAGCTTATATATCAACTATCACCACTTTTCACATGCGTGGCATGCACGTTTCTTACCAAAGCTTATATATCAACTATCACCACTTTTCACATGCGTGGTGGGCACGTTTCTTACCAAAGCTTATATCAACTACCACCATTTTTCACATGTGTGGCGTGCACGTTTCTTATTTCTTAAAATCAAAATCTAATAGATATATATACTAAATATAAACATTAACCAAAGGATAATATAAACTAAATATATCATTTAATAATGTAGGTATTCTGTGTACATCCCAATCAGCCAAATAAGGGTAAGCATCAACTTAGAAATAAAAAATCTACACAAAATTCAAACTCAGATTTATATAAAATTCAAAATACAAAGTCATTCTTAAGTACCACTGTGTAAACCATCAAATCCAACGTTGTCTGTACTTTACTATGTCTCACAATTGACATATCCTTCAAATATAATTTCATATTACTAACAAATTCATCTACATTTATCAATAAAAATCTTTTTTGAGGAAGAAAATTTTTGCAAAGTTGCTGATAGTACATCTCGCACAAATATTCTATAGTTTATCACAACCTGCACCATATGCACAGACGTACATACACACATCCTCAATCCCATAGACATACACACACATTTTTGCTGCAGGTTTATTTTGGCGTGCAGCACTGGACGAAATATATGACATGCAAGACAGAGCTCGTTTGGCGATACTGGACCATTTCTTGGGAATGCCGAAAAGTGGTCCATTTGTTGTGCCCTAAATGGCGCTCCTTCTGACATGGACATTTTCATGCAAACGATGTCCGAATTGAGCTGCAATTGGTCAAGTGGGTTCGTGCCAAGCCCACGAACATGTGGCCACCTTCCATCTGAAGTTTTGACATCTCTAGCATGAATCCGACCAGTTTTCGGTCCAACAGGCCTAGGTTTCTTATATTGCTTTTAGCGTTTATGGCTCAGACGCACGTTTTTCTGTGAGTACGGAACCGTTTGGAGCATGGTTTGTTGCTACGGGTTTGTCTCGGCGTGAGCACTGGACAGAACAGACAACATGCAAAACGGAGCCTGTTCGGCAATTTCGGACCACTTTTTGGGATTGCCGAAAAGTAGTCCATTCTTGTGCCCTGATGGCGCTCCATCCAGCACGAAGGACGTTTTCAGAAAAAACAATGTCCAAGTTGAGCTGCACCTGGTCCAGTGGGTTCATGCTCACGAACCTGTGGCCACTTTCCGTCCGAGGTTTTGACATCTCTAGCATGAATCCGACCAGTTTTCGGTCCGACAAGCCTAGGTTTCCTATATTGCTTCTAGGGTTTATGACTCGGACGCACGTTTTTTGTGAGTATGGAACCGTTTGGAGCCTGGTTTTTTGCTGCGGGTTTGTCTCGGCGTGCAGCACTGGACAGAATAGACAACATGCAATATTCTTTTAGAAGATTCTTGCAGATATTCCCCAAAATATTCCTCCTCAGTGCTCCAAAAAACATTTGCCGACAGTTTTTGGATTTTTGACGGTTCTTTCTATTCTTCTACTGGCACAAGAAAAATGTTTCATGGATTCCAAAAATTTATTGAATCCAATTTTCATTTTTTTTCAACCCCTTTTTCTAAGTTGTTTATTTCAGTTTATTCTCATTTTGTGATTGTACATAACTTCTTTGTTTGAGTTCGAATTTCAGCGAAGCAGAAACTAAAAGTGATCAGAACGATGAGTCTAACATTGATAAGTTATCAAAATCTTGTAATTATTATGTTTCAATTTTATTTTCTTCAAGACCCCTTTTCTTAAGTCAAAGTTTTGTGTTTTCATTAATTACTTTCGAATCCTCATAACTTTACCGTCTGAGCTTGGAATTGAATACTGTAAAAAGCAAAAGTGCTCAGTTTTATACGACTGACATGTTTTTGCCTTTCACTTTCACTCATCGTAGAACTCTGAGTTTTAAGTGGGTGGAGAAAAGAGCATTTCAGCTATTTATCAAAGTCCATTGCACATAAACTTCAGCTTACTATACCGTAACTTACCAGCCCTTCAATTGTCAAGGTGGATGTGGATTCCGATCTTGAATATAATGATGACAATGACTCTGAATATGAAGATCAATCTAACTATGATTTTGAATATTAGTATTATGAGTACAGCGATGACAAATTCAATCATTGCAGCGAATCCAATCAGTGCGAACAACTGTCATATGGAGACTATATGGAACATAATGAAACACATTTTGATGATTGTGATACTCGACAAGTTTACCATATCAGTCAACATAACCCAAGTGGTGGTGTTTATAGTAGTGACAGTGACAATGAACAGATGAATTCACGTCAATTAGAACGTCATCATTACCAATTTCCTTACATGGACCAATCTTCCCAGGCTATGGTGGAAACAACGATGGTGCAGAGACAATATATCTTTCACAAGTTTGATGGTAGAATTTATCATATGGATGTGAGGTTATGGTTGGACAACTTTCATAGGTATTTTCAATCACATCCAAGCAGTGACCATGACAAGATCCAATTTGCAAGAACATACCTTGATGGATCTGCATATATTTGGTGGCGATATTGGATACAATGTGAAGAACCTCATGTTACCACTGATAAATGGCCAACCTTTGTAAAAAAGTGCATCAAAGAATTTACATGTACAGACCGCCAAGTATGACATTCTACCCAACAAACATCTACCGTGGAGATCTATTTCAATGACTTCCATCAGATAATGGACAGATATGGTTATTCGGTGGAGGAATTTAATACAATGCACTTTGTTTTAGGCCTAAAGCCTGAGATAAGAGCTTGTTTATCTAGGGATATACATCATGAAACTTGGATAATGTCACTATCTGACATAAGATCTCATGCTCACACCATAGAATATGAACTAAACGAGGGTCAACGTGAAGCTGCTACAGAATATTCAACACCACTAATATACACTTTGGACATACACGGGACATTAGCTTTCAACAAAGTGATGGGACAATTACAAAAGCTAAGGGATCAGGACAAAATGCCTAAGGTTCAAGTGGGAAAAACTGTTAACCCAAGAATCCAGAAAAAAGATAGGCCAAATGATTGTGGTGAATCGTCATCAACATCATCAAAGAATGAATTGGAAGTACGAAACGATGATAAAGTTAATTCTTCATCAACATCATCAACGAATAAAGTGGAAGTGCAACATGATGAAGAAGTACAACTATCAACAATGGGAAAGCTTGTTCACCAAATAGACCAGCCGACTTCGTCAGCAGTTTTTGATTTTCCAATGAATTCACAAGAAATGGTCGATCAACATTTATGCAGTGCTATGGAGTGTATGCAAGATCAACAACGTAAATGTAATTTTTGATTTGAACCAAGTAAGACAATTCCAAATGTGAGCACAATGTCAATGCAAGGACACCGAAAATCAACTGAGGACAACGAACATGATGCGGAGGATTACGAGGACAATATTTTTGTTTTCAATATTGATTTTCAATTGAGCAGTACAAAGGCCAGTTCAGACAATGAAGTTGTCAATGAGGCAAATCACTCAAGGACCTCATCTTCCTTGAGATCACAAGAACTGTTGCATCACGTTCAACCAAAAGACTTGTCTAAGACTTCTTGCAAAATAGAAGTAATAGACAAGGATAAAACTGATCTATATGAATGTTTCACATTCAGTATAGAGTGTACAATGGAATGTGATGAAACTTGTAATATACAAGTTGGAAATTGTCCTAGCTATGAGATGGGACAAACAATCCAAGGTCCATTACATCAAAGTTTCCAGTTTGTGGTTCAAAATATTGGAAATATCAATATTTTTGAACATGATGATCTAATCTAGGAAGGATTTTTCGTAAAGACTTTGAGTGAAAGAGATATCATCACTCTTTGCAAGCATCTCATTCACTCAATATTCTTGGAAATGAATGTCCATTCAGAATATCAATTGTTATTTCCAAAGATGATCCATTCAAACATATTGGTTCCTATATTGAAAATTGATTATGCCAATAATTCCTTCATATGGGATCTTAACAATTCAAATGCAATGCTCATGGTTATCATCAAAGCATTTGGATTGAACAACAAAGTGACTACCAAACAACATGACAAAATCTTCAGGTCAGCACAGCTGGATGCAATGACAAAGTACGATCCTAAAGGAATTGGATAGATCATCCAATTTGTCATGATGTCGAAGAAGCAAACAAAAGAGGATATTGCAATTTGGTTGTCAAAATGCAATATGGTGTTTCATCCATCTCTTCTTCAACCATCAATTTTCTTTCATGGGAACAAGGATTACAGTCTGAAGCTAGCAAAATGGATTCAATTCGACAGCTTTGGATCTGTAATGAGGCAACACGTTTTTGGACGACACATTCTCAATCATGACTACTTTACCAAGGCGATCAAGCTGATCAGACAAGCGTTTTTATTTTTTAGGACAAAAATGTTTAAGTAGGGGGAGTGTCATGTACTTTTAGTACATCAGTGCTTTTTAAGGCAATATAATATCCATTGTAAGCTTTGTAGGCCCAAAAGGAGCTATTAGCCTTAAGAACAAGGTGGTTCCATCTTTAGGCCCTTCAAAGTAACTAATAAGGATAATAGGCCAATAAGGGCCCAATGTAGTTTGAATAATACTTAACAAGGGCTAACTATCCCTCAAGATAGTTAAGTTACGTTAAGTAAGAGCATTGTCTATAACTAGGCAAGAGACATCATTTTGTGAATCTTTTGGCTCATTTGCAAGTGAGAGCTTCTAGCTTCCTTGTGAATGTGAGCCATAGGGGTCTCCATTGCTAGGTCTCTTGTGCCCTATCCACATGAATCAATGCTCATGTACATATCTTGTAATCTTCTTTCCATTGCTAATGTGCTTCTATGGTGATCTCCATGTTTCTAGCTTTCTATTGATATGCTATCTTGAACGCTTTGTACTTTTCTTGCTCTTAGCCTTACTTCTATTGTAATTGCTAATTGCTTAGATTTGGCACATGACATGACTCCTCTGATTCGATCTCTTTTGATTTGCAGCCCAAGACATTTTGTCATTTCCCTTAGATATGTGATATCATAGTTTGCAGAAATCTGATTCTTCCTCATTTATCAACATAAGACAATTTTCTATTATTAGAGAGTCATGTACAAATATGGTTAAAATCACAAACTTTTTTTCTACTCTTTTTATGTATACATTATACTTTGGTTGTGTAGAAACAAATTCTAGAGACTTCAGAAGATTATCGAGCTTCTTGTACCAAGCTCGTAATCCTTGCTTCAGACCATATATGCATCGATGTAGCTGACAGACATAGTCTCAATTGTCAGGGTCTTCGTATTCTTCAAGCTGCTTCATGAAGATTTCTTCTTCTAGATCTCCATGGAGAAAGACTGTAGCTGGTCGAAGCCTCATCGAATATCATGAAGACTTTGTCGCTCTTCTCAGTTGCCTTTGACAATTTTGCAATATTGGCTTTTTCTGCTTTATTTTTTCCCTTTGGGTTGTATCGACATTCATATGTTGAATGTATTTTCTTCTTGTAGTGCATGCAAGCAATTGTCGGGTTGAACTAGCATCTGTCGGCTGAGTGTCCCGGCTTGTGACAATGATCACAAGTAGGGCTGCCTTTTGTCGAAGACTTCGGATGAGTCTTGTCGAACTTGGGCTTGCTTTTGTTTTTCTTCTTTCCCTTTGTGAAAAGGGCCTTCTCTTGGTCATCGTTTCCTTCTCCTTCATCTCTCATCAATCTTTCATTGAATTGAAGAAACCTTGAGTTTCTACTTCTTCAAGGATTTAGTATTTTTCTGTCTCTCCTTACAGTTTTTCGGGCTAGGCCGACATATCGAATGAGAACGACACCGACAAATCGGGCATCCACAGGCCAAGCCCAAGACGAATTATCGGGCATGGATGAACTATCAAACCTCAGCTACTCAGGCGTGACGTTTTCAAACTATCATGATCCACCGCCGCCATGCAACATTAACAAAGATGTAGTTAACGGATGTTTAGCTAAACTTTTAGCTAATCAAATCTTGTAATCTAATCTAGTATGGTATATGTATTGGATAGACAAGAGTAGAATAGAGTCCTGAATGCAACACTTAGTGAGTAGGGTATCAAAGAATCAATATAGTTCTAGTAGTAGCTAGTTCATTCGTAAGAGAGAACACCTCTCTCATGCCAACGCACTGATCTGGGAAACAAATAACGCTCAAACAACGTTACTGATGTATGTTCGATTTTGATAATATAGACGAGTTACAGTTTTTTGCTCAATGTGCGCAATCTCTGAATGTTATAATGCTTATTCAATTTATCAGTAGATATATTTCCGCTTCTAACTTCTACATCTGGAAATTAAATCTTAGAATGATGTTGATAGATAGATATCTTTGGGATGTAGTAGAAAGTGCAGACCTGAAACCAGAAGATGGTGATCAAGCAAAGGCCTGGAGGATTAAAGATCAGAAGGCCTTAGCATGTATCACACTCAATCTAGCCGACTCCCAAAATTTCACGTAACCACATGCAAAACCTCTAAGGAAGCACTGGACTTGTTATCAAGTCTCTATGAGAGTCACGATGTAACCACAAGATTGAATCTTAGAAGGAAGTTCTTTACTCTTAGCATGTCTGATTCTACTGCCATCACTTCTCACATCAACAGCTTCAAGTCCCTGTTAAATCAGTTATCAACTGTAGGATGTTCCATTCAAGATGATGATGTCGTGATGACCTTGCTTTCTTCTCTTCCAAAGTCCTATGAGCACTTTGTAGTGATGATCTCCACACAACCCGACCTCACTCTTCAAAAGGTGATCGATCATCTTCTTCAAGAAGAAATGTGGAGAAAGACTAGCAGCCTATCCATCAAAGACAAATATATGGCTCTATACACCAAGAAGAAAGACTCCTCCAAGGGCAAGAATCAAGGTCGCATCAGGATCTACAACGAGGCAAAGAAGCAGCAACAACAACAACAGCCAGACTCCTCCAACACGACCGAATTCAAGGAGCAAGACACACACTTGTTAATGGCTTACAACAACAATGAAGACTGTGATAGTTGGTACTTGGACAGCGGCGCTACCCAATACATGACCTCTCACAAGGAATGGTTTACGGAGTACTCAGGTTACAGTAGAGACCAATTTATCTACCTCGGAGATTCTAGCACCATACGCGTGGAAGGCAAAAGAGCAGTGAAGATCAGCTTCAACAACGATATGTCCATTTGTGTTCCTAACGTCCTTCATGTTCCTCAGTTGTCAAAGAACCTGTTATCAGTCTCTAAGATAACTGATGAGGGCTACACTGTTACTTTCTCATCTGAGCAGTATACAATACTCGAGGAAGATACTACTTTGACTACATGCACTAGAGTAGGAAATCTTTACGTACTCTCTAATTCAGTTGCATTAGCTAGTATCTCTAATGAAAATGTAAATGATAGTGTTGTTCTGTGACATAGTCGATTTGGACACGTGAATACAAGATCACTTTCTTATATGTGTTGTAATAATTTAGTTGATGGACTGAATTTCTCTTCTTCATTAGATAGGAAATCTTTCTTTTGTGAATCATGCATCTATGGGAGCACTCTAGAAGCAAGTTTTTAAAATCACATTCCATCAAAACAAAGCATGTATTAGATCTTGTACATAGCGATCTCTGTGGTCCAATGCCAACTCCATTATTAGGAGATGCAGTCTATTTTATCACTTTCATAGATGATTACTCCAGATGGTCTACAGTCATGTTCATTAAGCACAAATCTGAAGCCTTTGAATGCTTCAAGAGACTCAAGGCCATGGCTAAGACACAAACGTCTAGGAAAGTGAAGGCACTCCGAACTGATGGTGGCGGCGAATACATCTCTAACGAAGTGTCCGACTACATGGCTGAACATGGTATTAGAAGACAGTTCACCACTACCTATTCACCTCAACAGAACAGGATTGTAGAAAGGAAGAATCGAACTCTTCTCAACTCAGCCAGATCCATGCTACATCAAGCACACCTACCAACGAAGTTCTGGGTAAAAGCTACAGCCACAGCTTGTTATGTGCAGAACAGATCCAGCACCAAAGCCGTCAACAACAAGACTCCTCATGAAGTTTGGCATGGGCACAAGCCTAGTGTTAGCCATTTAAAAATCTTTGGTTGTATATGTTTTGTTCACATTCCTAAACAACTTAGGAAGAAGTTGGATCATAGGACAAATAAATGTATTTTCATTGGCTATCTTGATGAACATAAAGCCTATAAAGTTTATGATCCATCCACCAATGTAGTATTTGTCTCTAAGAACATGCATACTATGATTTCAAACAACCATCAATAAACAATGCTATGTCATTTCATCTTATTTTACGTAGCATGGATTCTTCCAATGTTGATGTTCCTTCTACAGAACTTATAACTACAGCTACAGAAGCTGAGCAGTCGACAGTACCTGTCATTAGACTAGACCAAGCTTGCTCGAGCAGATCTGGAGAAATTCAAGAAGAAGCATCATCGCATTTTGGTCAACCAACGTTCGCAGATCCTCACGGACTCGAACAGTTCCTGAGAGGTATGCACGTCAATCATTCTTGACTTCATCAGAAGAACCAGAGAGCCTAGCCAAAGCAATTAGCTCCAAGGATGCTGTGAAGTGGCAAGAAGCTATGGAAAGCGAGTGCAACTCACTTTTGACGAATCAGACTGGACACTGGTCGACTTCCCCACTCACAAGAGAGTTATCGACAACAAGTGGATCTTCAAGAAGAAGATCAACTCTGATGGTTCCATTGCAAAATGGAAAGCACAGCTAGTGGCTAAAGGATTCACTCAAGTTAAGGAGTGGATTATCAAGAAATTTTCAGTCCTATCGTCAAAATGCAGTCAATCAGGACTCTGATTGCGTTAGCAGCTGCGGAAGACCTCGAAATACAGCAAATGGATGTCAAGACAACATTCCTCAACAATGTCGAAGAGGAGCTGTACACCTTCCAACCGAAAGGATTCGAAGTAATTTTATGGGTTATCATTGAAGGTCCTAGTGACAGTATCAATCATTGTTTGCAATCATGAACCTACATCAAACACAAGCAATATCATTCATCATGACAAAGAGTAGAGGAAGATGAGCCACCAACACCAAACCCACATTGTATCTATAGAACTAAGAAAGTATTGTCATATTTCAAGATCTAAAATGATCGCAAATATAGATCTAGGCACAATAGAAGATGCACAAAAACACATGTCAAACTTGTAGCCAATTCTACACATAGAATCTCTAGTTTGATCAAGATAACTCTACCAAAGCAAGATATAATAAAAAACTATTGAAGATATGAAAAGATATGATCTAATTCTCTGTTAATAAGGCATAAAAGAGCAACAAATCATTTATTACCACTCTCCAATAGAGATAGATTAAGCTTACAACAAGTATTCTACTCACAAGTAGAAGAGAACAAAAAAATGAGATAGTCTTGACTCCAATTGGAGCCTTCCAAAAGTGGAATGCCACTTAGGTTCTACATTCTCCACGACCTACCTGATATTTATAGCTGAAAGTGATGACTCTCTCTCCTCTCTCTAGAGTCATTTGGCCAAGCTTATCCAAAACTAGCCCTAAAATAGTCATATTGGCCAAAATTGCCAAATTAAAGCTAAAAATGAGCCTGTAGTAACTAAGTAGTCAAATGAACTTGGAACCAACTTTAAAATTGGTCATGTACTCTAATTTGACATGTGTGAACCAACCATGTGAATTTTACTTGTTAATTTGGCCCCATTTAGATTCAAATTGCCAAACTAACTAGAAAAGTAGAAAACTAGTTGACAATTTTGACACTCCCTCTTCAACTAATTTTAGCATAGATTTAGAACATAAACCAAGATGTGATCTATGATTTATGAATAAGTCTTTTTCTTTGAGTATATATGAATATGAAATGGAAAGAATTCGTAATTGATATAGAGAATAGTGTCCATAATGGATGCTTCACTATTTCTTACATCAATTTTACATATCAAGATGAAAAAACAACATGAAGAGTAACATAGAATGAATGGGTTCCTCCATGCTTACACCTTTGATATATTTGTAAAATAGCAACAAACATGATTGAAAACAAAATCATGAATGTTAGTTTGCTTGCTTCCTCCATATCCCACCTCATGTGAGGTATATGTACCAAAAACACCATGAACTAGCTTTCATTGCAACCTTGCCATAAAGGATCACCAATACTTGGAAACCTATGATATAATAAGTGCAAAAATGATGCTACCCCAACTCCATTTTCATAAACAAAACCAGCAATGAGTACTATTTCATTTTTAAGATCCATTGTATACAAAAAATGCACATGGATTCACCAAAACTTGTCAATTCTTACATATTGACATGACATTGCTCAAACAAGAAGTAAGGTAGATTATAATCACACTTACTTCTTGTTCATTTTGACCTTACTTGAGTCTTCAATAACCTACAAAAACATATCCTTAGTGCCTTGACCATTGGGTTCCATTTCAATGCCCTTGACAAGCTCCAAATTGCCAATTTCCTCTTGGTGTTGATGAAGCTCATTAAGATCAACCTCTTGATCTTCGATAAGACCATCATAACCCTTGCTCAAAAACATTTTTCCAGATCCATAATGACATCCATTCCATGAAGACATCCATCCTTTTCCATACCATCATCTACACAAGAAGATGAATAAAAAAAAGTTAGGAAAGCAAAAGTTGTACCCTCAACAATTTTCTTACTCTTCTCATCATATGTGAGCCTTGATGGTTCTTGCCTTTGCCTTGATGTCCTCCTTGGATTTTGACTTGTAGATGCCTCTCCATCACCATCATCAAGAATTTTAGATCCATCCACAACACCACCGTCAACATCAACCTTTGGAACATTCCCTTCATAAAAAATGACATCCCCACTATGGCCACTTTCTTAGTTGAAGGAATGTAAACTTTGTATGCTTTGCTTACCTCACTATATCCAACAAAAATGCCCTTCTTTTTTGAAGAAGGATTCTCTTTAGTCATATCATCAAGTGTAATGCTGACATAAAAAGTGCATCCGAAGATTTTGAAGAACTTGACACTCGGTCTCCTACCAAAGAGAGCTTCAGATGGTGTCTTATCATTCAATGGTGCACTCGGACACCTATTATAAAGATAGTTTGCACATGGCAAGTCTGAAGAAACTTAATGTTTCTGGCCACAAAGCTTTGATAGCTTTTAAGTTTGTGTCTGCAGAAATATGTGGAAAGGACCAACAAGTCTTTGTCTCTGCAGAAATACAAAGGAACTGCCCACAGACAGAAACCGCCCCTGACCATAACCGCTACATAATGGTTTCAACGAAGCAAGACACGAAGGTCAAATGAACGAAGACTCAAAGACGAAGATCCAAAGTTTGAAGACCGAAGGACCTCTAAGGGAAGCCGAAGGTCGAGGGAAGACATGAAGCCACGAAGCTCGAAACACCCTGAAGACCGAAAGACGGTGAATCTTCATGCTCCAAGTACAAAGAAGATCAAACAAGTACCAGGAGGACGTCCACCTCCGCGGATGATGCTGAAGCCAATCTAAGTACCATTAGAACGTGCTTAACCAACCGTTCTTGTAATCACTGATTAACTTAAACCTTTTTCTCTCTATCCATATAACCAATTGAACACGAGAGAATCAGTTGGAACATCAAATTGGTTGAACACCAATGTGAGCTAGGCATAGAATTGTCAACCAATGTTCAAGAGTCCGCTAGTAAGCGAGACTGTCTGATATAGTTCGTGGGAGACATAGTATCTTTCGCGTTGACGCGCTAGGTGGGTTTGTCACACAACGCTATAGAAAAGATCATTGATAATACAGTAGTTGTTATGCTCATGCTTATCTTTATCTTGAATGACATCGAATGTTTGGATATATAGTTTGTCTGCATATATTCAGTTGTTTATCTTTATTCTGCACACTGGCTCATTCTTGTTGAATGCTTAAACAAATTTAAGAACGTAGGTCAAAATTAAAACATGTTCACATATGCACATTGCATGTTGAGGTTTGTATTATTGAGAAACTTATTTATTTGCATATTCTACTTGCATGGAATACAAAACCGGAGTCTCTGGCTAAATTAGCTATTAAGAGGTTGGAAGAAGTTCTTTCAAAGGCAGGATTACATGAAGGAATGTCACCATTGAAAAAAGTGACAAACTCTCCAATAAATCAAGAAATGTTTCTAATAAGCCATCAATTGGAGGTGCTAAAGCAAGAAGATTCTTATCCAATCACACATGCAAAGAATCTAGTGTCAGATATGGAATTTGGAAAGAAATTGTTTCAGCCACACGAGTAATAGAAGATAGTAATCGAATGCAAAAGGCACAAGTGTGGAAGAATTTTGACACACTCATAGGTATTATCAGGAAGAGAAACCTATCATCAAAAGATATGAGTACTTTGCGAAATCATTGCTCCACATTTATAAAATATGTACGAGATTGTTGGGGAAAAGATCACGTTACACATTACATGGTATTATTCTATTTCATTATATGGTAATTATCTCATTCATGATTATATTTATTTCTACTGATGTTACTTATTTCAACTATTGTTTGCAGCACATCTTTCTTCATCATGCAACTTATTTTGCAAAGGAATATGGGAGCTTAAGTATCTGGTCATCACAAGGCATGGAAAAATCACATTGGCAAGCAAGAGGAGCATTTCATAGAGCTACAAATAATGGTGGACACAATTCAAAAAATAAATATTTAGTACAACTATTCTAGTGGTTTTACAGACGAGGACAATTTAACTATCAAGCTAAGAACTCGCCAAACGTTATGATCTTTCATAAAGCATTCAAATTCGTAAGAAAAGAGATATCCTCATGATACAATGCAAAACATGTGTATATATATATATATGTATATATATATATATATATATATATATATATATATATATATATATATATATATAATATATTTCAATTTTAATTTTCATCATCTCTAAGTTTGAGATGCATGGTATTGTCATGAAGGAACAATCTCCTTTCATATGGATCTAAAAATTGTGAATTTTTCTTTTTTCTCATGTATATATATCTCGAATAAAGGGCCATTGAAGATGATCTTTCTCTTAACAAAAACAATTTTGAATGTGCATGTGGCATAATTGTGGCCTCCTAAGCAAACAGACAATGCTCTAATTGTCGTTATAATGGTTGCGGCGAATGGACTATAACTCGTATGATATATACAAATTTCATTATTTACAAAATTTTTCAAATAATGGGCAAGGGATGCATCCTTCTGCCCAACAGTTCCCGATCCCTCGCAAAGACCTCCACGTCTTATAGCAAAGGAATCTACTTCGATGGTATTCTGTAAAGAAGAGTAATAAGAGATATATTTAAATTGAAAGGTAAAAATCACAATTACAAAAAATAGAACAACAACTAAAGTATAAGGTCTCAACTTATAAGATCATCATCCTCAAAACCGACCATATTTTCTGTTGTAATGTCGTGGCCACCAGTAGACCTTTCAGTTCTCACTAGTTCATGATGAATCCTTGGTGGATGTCTTTTTTGAAACTCCAAAAATTCTTCTTCACTCGGCAAGGTTTCAGAATAAGCTTTGTATTTTTCCATCATGTCATCCAATGCCTCCTTGCCAGATTTCCATTCTCGATCCTCCTTCACAATATCAATCTCGGCCTTGAGATCATCATAATCATAATCAATAATGTCTGAAAATTCTAACAATTATTTTGAGAAAACTGAGAAGATTTCATCTTCTCCCGAATCAAAAACATCGTCAATATCATTGAACGGTATATAACTATCATTATTTATAATATATATAGGAAGATCCAGTAAAGTTTTTCCCTTAAAAGGAGTTTTAGAAGATTTACAATCGGACAAAATTTTTTGAGCAACAAGTAGTCTGTTCAAATTCAGAAGCCATTTTAGCTTCAGCTTCAACACCTATATCTATGTCATCTTCATCTACATCCATTGGAACATATGAAGGGATAGCATGTAAACCTAATGAAGATGAACCAACAGGCTCATCTTCTAGTACTTTAACAGAGATAAAAATAAATAAATGCCATGTCTTTTATTAGAAAGCGGAATTTTCTGTTGTATACTAAATTGAGTAATTTTTTTGAAGCTCTAATGTAATTTCGAGAATTTCCTATCGTGATTTTGTTTGGTTGTCTATATCTATATGAGGGGTAGTAATAACATGACTTAATTTATCAAGAAGATCAACAAGTTGAAAACCATTCTCATAATCTGACTTATATATATTGAAGGTAAAAAACAAAAGGAAAATAAAGTAATCCATTTCTTCGGAGGGAATTTCACTGCTAGCTAAGAAATCCTTCATTATCCTCCGAAGATGTCGAGATAGACATACTACTAAATGTAAAGAAAGTAAACAAAAAAAGGCCAAGTATCGTTTCAACGTCGAAAACAAGGGCATAACTCAAAGCAGGTAAAGAACCATGCATTGATTTGATATTTGAGAAAAATAGAAGGATATTGATTCAACACGGGCGCGCAAAGGGGAAAGATGAGAGTATACCAGTAGACTATGGTGCGTTGAATCAATACTTAATATCAAGTAAGCAATACGATATCGGTTCAATGCACAGATGCTGTACACGTGAACATTGGAATGCCAACCAGTGCGTTGGATCAATACATGAGGAAGGAGCACCAGAAGCGAGAAAGCTCACAGAAAAATCGATAGCAAACTAGAAAAATGTCAAACCACCTCTTCATTTGTATAGGTTGAAAAGCATCTCATCTGTCAGGAATTCCAACAATATGCATGAGATTTCGTAATTTATGAGCACCGATTTCCAGACTCTCATGAAATGACACCTAGGCAGTAATGATTTTAAAATGTAATTAAAAAAACAATTTATCGAATTTGCACGAGATCAAAAAATTTATGATCGTCGAATTCGAGACTGATATGACCTGACACATACCAAGTCATGATTTCAAATTGTACAGAGGATAATGATTGCTTATGCACATTGGAAATGCGTCCCACCCCCCCATTCATATATAAACTTTCATTCATGGGCTAAAAAAAATTATGACCTCCTCGCTCACTCACTCGTTTGCTCGTTTGCTCACTCTCTCTCTACCGATATCGATTCAATGCACACGCTTTATACTCCTAGACTGCCATCAGCTTCTCTGCATGCCCAATCGATACTCCACGTTCGATATCGATTCAACATGCACACTGCATTCTCCCTCACTTCACACAACTTTTTTGCGTGCTCAATTGATACGTCCACGTCCGATATCGATTCCATGCACATAACAAGCTTTCTCCTTCCTAGGAAAGCCTTTTGCGCATTTAGTCGATATTGGATTCCTCATATTGTTTCAATGCACTAAAGACAGTTCACCTGCGAGGGACACCACTTTTGCGCGTTCAGTTGATACATGGAGTGAACTAAGCAGACAATAAGGCTCAGCTCAGGCGGAGTGCCTATACATGCTGTTGTTGGATGAAGAGCACCACCACCACCATAATCAAAAAGTATTATTGTTAGCTCTCTATCAAGCTTTCAGTATTGATTCAGTATAAAAACGTAACAGAAGTAAATGAGCAGCAGACACTAGCCAACTGGCAATCGCATTTGATGACCTAATTACTTAGTATAAATCAACTGTTCGTACATCTCTTTTTAAGTTTTAAAGCAACAGATCAACATTAGGAGTTGAGTGTTATTACACAGCGCCTTCATGTAGTTTTCAAGTTATGATCAAGTATTTGAATAGTTAGCTCTCTCTCTCTCTCTCTCTCTCTCTCTCTCTCTCTCTCTCTCTCTCTCTCTCTCTCTCTCTCTCTCTCTCTCTCTCTCTCTCTCTCTCTCTCTCTCTCTCTCAAGCCAACGAGCTTGAACACTCCTGAGCATTCTAGCTCACTTGTTAGAGTTTTTTAGAGATTTCTATTGCGCTACTGCTTATCAGCATTACGCATTACGCTTAATTAAGATTTTCATTTTAGCCGCTCAAAGATAGCATAGAGTACACGGTTTTGACCCGCAACATACAAGGAAGTGGAGATAATAGATGCAAAGGTGATTTTCGTATTTTGAAACCTGAGATATCGATTCAGTGTGCATTTTAATGTTTTGTGAATAAGTGACTTTCACGGTGCGCATTGAAACGATATCTCATTGTTTTTTTTATGATTTATAATATCGATTCAATGCACACTTACAACGTTTGTAGAATTTCGTTCATCACCTTGCGTGTTGAAATGATATCTCATTATATTCTAGTTCATTAAAACATTTTTCTCAGTAACATTTGTTTGTGTAGTCCTCCCAACAAACAAATTGTGTTAGTTGCGGATGGTACAATTTGTATTTCAAATGTACATGTACAGAAAATTTTATACAAATATATTGAAATTTTATATATTCATGCATCTTCAATTTCGATTGTTGTTCCTATATCTTTGCATTTCAGGTGGTCTTCTTGGCTTGCTCTTATCTGTACCAAAAAAATCGTGATCAGTGTATGATTTTGTTATTTGAAACATCATCACTAATCAAAAACCAAATATGCATATTTTATAATATACCTTTATACCATCCAATCGAAATTGATAATATTGAGAAAGATCAAACTGCAACACATCAAGTTTTGTTCAAAAGTGATTTAGACTCCAATCTTCCTCGACCTCATCTCAACAAGAATGTTGTCATTTTTTCTCATTGTTATTTGTAGTTGCTGTTTGTTGTGTAGTGAAAAATCTTGATCTAATGGCTTCCACTCATTATTGCATTTTATCCATCTTCTATAATACAATAGCAAAGTGAGCATATGCTTTTCTATGTGATATCTAAATGTCATTGACGACTTAAAAACCTGCACTCAACTTGTCCATTTTGTTTTTTATCCCAATGATCATCCAACAACTCAAAAAGTATCTCATCACTCAAGTCCTTACAAATAAA
This sequence comes from Diphasiastrum complanatum, assembly GCA_029204225.1. Classification (NCBI taxonomy): domain Eukaryota; kingdom Viridiplantae; phylum Streptophyta; class Lycopodiopsida; order Lycopodiales; family Lycopodiaceae; genus Diphasiastrum; species Diphasiastrum complanatum. The sequence goes on along the minus strand of CM055112.1, from coordinate 38,525,139 downwards.
CATTGTGTTCATTCGTTGAACATGACATTTAGAAAAAAAATCAACAACAATAGTAAAAGAAAGATACATTATTCTTTGATCCAGTGCTACATTTTAATATACTCTGGATATCCATATACAATCTCGATCGAAAACTTTTTGAAAATGGTGAATATGAAGAAATCCATTCCTCACTAGAGAAATCCGGTAGTGGGCGTGGCTCTATCTTCCCGCTAAACCATTTTTATCTGGAAAATAGGTGGTCATAAGAAAATACTCCCGACTCCAAGAGGCATTATGGAGAGCATCCTTTGTATTGGAGTACACCGATATCAGAACGTATGACATCAATTATTCCGGCAATGGATTGAACTGATTGCCATGCAACGATATTCGATGGATATAAATCTACTTTTTCAAATAAAAAAATTAGCCAAAGTGCATAGATATTACATTATGTACAATCTACCGATATCATTAATTGGGGACACGTGTTAGCAACCATTGAATGTGTAGATGCTAATAGATGCAGTAATGAGGTACTATCTGAATCTGAGAGGTCGATAATGATCACATTTAGAAGCATAGATCAACCAATTATGGATGATTTTTATGTTTCTTATATGGATACAAGCTTATTCAGACAGAGTGGCTACCAAATCCGTCGGTTTACGTGCCTATGACAATTACAGATGAAGGTATCATGCTAACGATGATTGACGAAGGCCACCTGCCAATCTAGAATAAGGCCCAATATGGCCTAAATAACTGACAAACCCGAGACATGCCCTCGAGTATAGCATAACGAAACCAAAATCCATTGTATAGGCTAATTTCCTACCAATGTGGATAGTTGTACAATAAATACAGTATTACATTTGAAAGTAGTAGTAAGACATAATCAGATTGCCTAAGAGATTATATAGTGTTTGCTCCACATCTAGTTGGAGTAAGGAAGGAACTAGTAAGGAATGGGTATATAGCTCTTGAAGACACTAATACTCCTTGTTAGAAAAAGAATCACGCTTGCCTTACCTAAATACCTTTCTTGAGATGATGTTCTAATACGAATGCTACATCACCGTTAACCCATTATTTTCGGTTTAGAATGAATTAAACATAAGGAGGTTATTTCGCTTTTTATCAGCATGAGATGGGTAGCACATAAGAGATTTCTTCGCCTTGCATCCAAGTACGAATATATATGAGATAACGTCGGTATGAATGTTATTCTCACCCAATAACACAATAATGTTCATGTACACATGATGAGACTTCAGGCTATGCTAAGAGTGATTCGTTTCAAAGTTATTTTTTTGAAGAACTTACGTTTCATGCCTTAAAATTGATGAGGTTAGATAATAAAATGTATATAAGATTAACTTTGATTTCTAACTGGTAAGGCGGACCTCGTTATGGGACGCGTGTGTCTCAGCTTACTATCTGTACGTGTCACTAAACAAGGCACATACAACTATCACATAAGCAGAATGTCAAAAGAATTGCCAAAATTGGAAGTATGCATCAAACTGTGAAATAAACCGGGCTTACAATATTCAACAAGATCTCTTAAGTCGTAGTTTATTTTACATATAGAGAGCTTTTCTCTAAAAATTTCAAATGTATTAGCACTTAAAAGGTTTAGTAACTATATTAGCTAGTTGATCTTTAGTCCTATAATGCACTAGATCAATTTCACTAGCTAACAACTTTTCTCTAATGAAATGATATTTGATTCCTATGTGCATGAATATAGGATTTTTAGCCAGTTGAATAAAACTCTGACTATCACACCTGATCATTGTAAGGCTTACTTTGCAAAATTCCAATGTTTTCAAGCATCCTGCATAACCAAACTGCTTCTTGTGTAGCTAAACATAATGCTTTATATTTTGGTTTTGTAGTGGAAAGAGCGATAGCTTCTTGTTTCTTCCTAGGCCATGAAAAAACACCATTGCCAAAATGAAAGAAATAACATGTGGTAGATCTTCGATTGTCTATGCTTCTTGCCCAATTTGAGTCTACAAAGCCTTGTAATATTGGTAAATCTTGTTGCCTCTCATACATCAATTCAAAAGTAGTTGCGCCCTCAATGTAACGAAAAATTCTTTTTGTAGCTTTCCAATGTCTCCCTAGGTGTGACCATGAATTGGCTTACCAAGCTTAGACAAACGTTGATAGGGAAGCATTCGACAACAAATATGGACTTTGGCCTCCAAATCAAATTAGTGAGACTCACCAAGCTTACTAAAAGAATTATTGATCATGATGAGTCTAGTGGGAGGAGGGCAAGTCTCAATATGGGTTATGTCAAAATGTTTAATTAATTTTTTTTTATCTTTTTCTAACAATTTGTTTATTCATGATTTCATCGTTCTATTTTCTTGTACATATAGATTAATAATTGCATGCGATTATAGTAATCTCAAGAATAATCATCATGCTCATTGCATGCACCAAAGGTTTTATGCTATTAACTCTCTATTTTAGGGTGTTTAATGAAAAAAAAAATATTATGATCAGCATCCATTTGGGTGTTGGATGCATTATGATAGCCTATATAAGATATATAAAATATTATAAGAGCTACCTTGACATCATCCATGTGCATTTCTATTGTTAATGCTAATATTCAGCTTTGATAGAAAACTAGATTTGATTATGATTATTACAATTTATAGGAGTCATTTTGATGAAAATGGCTATATCTAATTTGATCTTCTCGTTCTTGCTTGGTCACTTGTTAATACTGTTATATGATCCATTATGATTAAATCTCTTGGCAATCTGAATCTCCAAGTAGTTGATCTATGACATTTTCTTATAGAAACCCATATGATTGGAACTTGTCGTTTTATTTTCAATCTAGTTGTTTTAAACTGGATTGTTGCAAAAGATGGAACTAGCTTTTAACTGACTAAGATTAATGATCGACAATAGATGCCTTGACCAAATAGCTTCCTTTACAGCATGTGCAACGACAATGGATTCGGGCCTCTATTGACGATAACACAGTCAAATTTTAGTTCTTGCTATTCCAAGAGACAAGACCCTTGTTAAACACAAAGACATAACCAGATGTTGACTTTCTCCTGTCAACATCTCCAGTCCAATCTACATCTGTAAAACCTTGAAGAAGATTAACTTGGGCATTCAAATCATCATTCAAATTTTTACCATAACAAATGCAATAATTTTCTGTCGATTTTAAATATCAAACAACTCTAAGTAGAGCTTTCCAATGAACAAAACCTAAATTCGGCATATATTGGCTAAGTGTATTAACTGAATAAGAAATGTTAGGTCTAGTACAAATCATGGCATACATGAGAGAGCCAATAATTGAATGATAAGGATATTGTTTCATTTGCTCAACTTCTTCAAAAGACTGGGGACATTGGTCCTTCAAATCCATTGGTGTTTTGGCTTGTTTGTAGTTGGCCATTTGATGCTTGAATATCAAGTCCTCAATGTATCTTTGTTGAAAGATACCAAGGTAGAAATGGGCCTCCCCTAAATCTGTCATGTCAAATTCTTTCGATAACATTTTTTTGACATCCTTCAGCATTCGAATGTCATTACTAAAAAGTAAGTGTCATCAACATATAATGTGATGATAATGAAAGATGAATCCACTGATTTGTAATGGACGTTACAATCAACTGAACTTGGTATAAAGTCTTGTTGAATAAAGAATTAATTGATTTGATGAAACCAATCACAAGACGACTATTCAAGCCCATAAAGAGCTTTTCAAAACTTGCATACCTTATGGGTGTTACCCTCCAACTCAAAGCCTTTGGGTTGAGACATATAAATGTCTTCTTCGATCACACCATATAAAAATGTTGTTTGTACATCCATCTGGTGAATTTCTAGATCTGCCCCTTTTGCAAATGAAAGCAAAAGTCTGATCGACGAATGTTTGACCACGAGACTAAAAGTTTCTGAATAATCAACATTGGGGATTTGAGAAAATCCTTCGGCAACTAGCCTCTCCTTCCATCGATCAACTGATCCATCGACTTTGTACTTGATTCAATAAACCATGTTTGGTTCTTTATAAGAGATTGATACTCTTTGCCCATTGTTGATCTTTACTAATCTGCATTTGAACTGAAAATTGCCTTAGAATAATCGACTGGCTCCTTGACAAAATAACAAGTGGCTATGACATTGTCGATAAATTTTAATGTAATAAGAAAGTGATTCACTACTATCACAAGTACAACTTTACTATCATTCACAAGTGCGAAAAATGACTAATATATAAAATCAAAATATTAGATCATATTAAGTGGGAATAATAGAAACTATAGAACAAAACAATAGTGAAAGTAGTCTGTATTGAAGATGACGAATTACAGTTGCTTGATGTTCCATTACCTACTCTGATTGCACTATAATAATAGCGCATCTTGTTTCTGCTATAAATTTCGCTTTTACACAGACTATAAGTGAGATAGCTTATTACTAATCAGTCTATGCCTACGACAAAACATAGAGGAGGACAAGAAGAAGAATGAAATTGAAACTTAATTCAACTTGAAACCTAATCTGATCAATTGATCTATTTATAGTTTTTGATGGCACAGCCCTAACAAAATACATTATTTATCCACATAGTAGGTGCCACTTGGGGCCACGGGATTGGACTCAAAATGTAGCGGATAAAGCTCCACAATATAATCTGTTTTTGTCAAGTCTGGAAGCCTTGACAGTCTATCGACTTTTGGTCGATTCAAATTTTGTTCGATAATCCCTCGAATTTTAAATTGTTTCGACAATACGTGTATTTTTGTAGATGGGGTCTCGATTGTGAAAAATGTCAACTAGTTAAGTTGATCTAATTTGGCAATTTTGAGGTTGCATCTAGTCATGAAAATCTAGGTTTTTGCTGAAGTACCTAGAAACTACTATTTTAGGGCAATTTTTGGCAAGTGGCCAAATGACACATTTGTTGCTATAAATATCTATACCAGCTTGGAGAATGTATTCAAGAGTTTTCTCTTTACTTGGAGAACATTCATCTTCTATGCTAGTGTCTTCTTCTAGCTCTTCTCCTCTTGATATCTTGATTTCTAATGTGTAGAATGCTAATTTTCTTGTTGTTCTTGAGTTCACACGTGTGAAGGCTGATCTACTACTACTGTTGTATGGACATGGATAGTACTATATTCGATCTTAGTGATTATAATGAGTTTTTTTTATATGTATTTTCATGTTCTAGCATGTAAAATGCATGATTTTTTACATTGTTGTTGAACTAGATGTGCAACCAAATTTACCTCTAAATCCAAGTGATCCATTAAGCTTGTTCTAATTCTAATTTTTTCACAATGCCTTTGACATTGTCTTGATAATGCGAATAAAACTACAGACTCTACATAAAATGGTTCCACATTACAAATGATTTTAAGAATGAAATCTAACAACTTCATGTTTTTCCTACACTTTGGGCCAGACCATCAGGTGCCCCTCTCCTTCTATACTTTTTAGCGAAGGAATTTGTGCACACTTAATCATGAAGATAAGGGTGCATACCTTTTATTAGAGGTTGGGCCCCTTCAACTAAGGGGTTGTCACTCTTATCGAGTCTATCTAGCTTTTGTAGAAGATTTTCAAGAATTGATTCCAAAGGGCGTTGAGTAGCCTTCACACTAAGCTTCATCATGGTTGCCACCACTGATATGATGACCTTTAGATGTGTCACTACTCTTGGTCAAGTCTAGATGTACTCCTTTAATTCTTCATTCATTGATTATACTAAGTATTGGTTGAGAGCAGTCAATGTTATAGGCCTGTATTCGGCCTCCTCTCAACCAATACATAACAAATACAATTTTTGACTAAACAACAGCCCCCCCCCAAAAAAAAAAAAAAAAAAAACCAAAAAAAAGAAAAAGAAAAGAAAAGGAGATGAAATATTTCACACACAATCAATTGATGGAGGGAATTTCAATTAAATATAATCTAAATTTAAACAACTGAAAAAGAATTTGATTGGATCAGGGACCATGGGCCCTCCACTTATTGGGGGACTAAAAGTGAATATGCCTGGGAAATGCTCCCGACAAGGGCACTTATCTTGTGTTGTCATTATTTTTGTTGCTCAAGATTAAGTCTCGCCTAATGTAAAATGATGAGGGGCCACTTTAAAGTGGCCTCGACTAACGAGAAGTATTGTGAAGAGAGTATTTGGGCATTATTGCACATAGCCCCCGGTCCCATGACAAGCCTTTCAGTAGACTATGCACGACTCTTAATGCCAGGTGCCCATCCGAAGGTCTAGGTTGAGTAAGAGAATATTAATGGCACTCTCTCACTTAACTTGCACAGCAGAGTGGTATGAGCATAACATGTGCCTCAAGTAGAACACAAGTAGCACTTGCCCCCTAATGTAAATACAGAGTTATTTGGCATTACACATGCATCATTTGCTTTGCCCTTTTGCTTTGAAAGAGTCCAATGTGTGTGTGAGAGAGAGAGAGAGAGAGAGAGAGAGAGAGAGAGAGAGGGGGACGGACGGGTGCTTTGCAGCTCATTTCGCATCGAGGCAGGAGAGATGCAGGCCATTGGGAGAGCGGCGCGGCATCGCGTGAGGGCGTTGAGCCATGGGAGCACCTCATCATCTTGGCCCTCTTGCCAGATTCGAAGTTTGGCAGTGGAACCAGGATCCCGAGAGAAGCTGGTATGTAACAAGGCTTTTTTTTCCCAGATTTTAAGTGTGATCCGTATTGCATACGCTTATCTTTTTGCGTGGCAATCATAATCCCTTACTAACCAATTAGCAGATTAGCATTAAGCCTGCAATCGAGAGTCCACAAGGTAACTGAATAGCGGACAATGCACTGATGCCTAAACTTCAACCATTCCAAGACGGAAATTATTCCAAGCGGTTGAGGTTACCTCGTTAATGGAAAATCTCTTCAAGTTGTTTCGATGTTGATGCTGTACGTATTATTTCCTTCAGGGCAGTCCTAGTAATCTATGTTTTACTATGGTTAAAATACTACTAAGATGAGTTTTTTGCTTGTAGATGCATCCGCGCATTGCAAGCATTACAGGAAAAATCTGCTTTCTTACATCAGATACCATTCTTCAAGAGATTTATTTCATCTTACGCAAAAATCTTCTTTGTAGATGCTTTTTTCCAGGATTTGTTGTGTGCTATAACAGTGTGCAGTGAATCTAAAGAAGTTAGCCAAAAAAAAAAGGCTTCTCTCCATCATAGTGCCTAATAACACAATTTTTCATAGGATTGAACTACAAACTCAAATGAACCTGATTTTCAATGTTATCCTTTTTAGTGAATTAGTTAGCCTTAACACTATATTGACTTCTATTGCTTGTGACTATATAGAAAGAGTCATGTTTTTGTTGTAATGACTAGAGAACTTCCTAATGTAAATCTTGCCAGGCTAGTCAAATAAAACAAAGCAGATCTTGATTTTCATTTTCAAATCCCAAAATTTGGCAGTTACTTACTGTATGCAGAGCGATTCTGCATGCAACAACTATTGTCGAGTAAACAATGATGTATGCTTAGTTTTTGTTAAACTATAGCTATTTATAGCTTTACTTGGAATTTGGAATGTGTTTTGAAACATATTTTGTTCTACAACAAGGCAAGGAGTCCATACAATGTGGGTGTTAGATCCTCCCCATCTCAAAGCAGTTTGATGCATTGTTTGTGACAACCTGCACCACGTGAGCGAGGCCAACATGTTGTATGGCTTCCTCGATTTGCTCGAAGATGTGCTGCCCATTCTGGATGGCACCACCACGAGAGGAGTCCATTGCCTTCCAGAACATTGTGCCCATACAACTGGAAAGGAGGATGTTGATGAACGACCTATGTCGAACATTAATCCATCCATTGACCATGATGGAGTAGCCAAATACCTCCCAACCAGACTTGAGATGTTGCAATTGGATATCAACATGGTCGCATGCTGCCCTAAGGTGTGTTGTTCTTAGAGCCTTGGTGGTTGGGGGCGTATAAGTAGGGGTGCAATGTAGGTACATAAGCAATGGCTTCTCTCTCCATAAGGTTCTCTCACACCACATATACATGATGAACACACTTTTACACCCATCCGTAGAGTCACTATCGACTCACCCCCATGCACTAGAGTTAATTGACACCAACATACCTTGTTGAGCCTCCAACGATGACTAATGTCCCATACCACTGGCAATCGCTATCAGCTCTCCCTAGCACTTACCTCCTGGCTTGCATGTGCTTTCCATCTACCTAATCCTGGTAGACTGAATGAATAGCAAAGGGAGACTCCCACCTCTATATAACATCGTGCAAGTGGGTCCCTCATCAAGCACGGTCCAAACAGTGACAGTTGTCATCCTAGGATGTTGACACATGACACCCAAACATGTTGATAACCCTAGACTTGCGTTCTGCCCCTTGTGAGGCCGTCACAAATAGGCGTACCGTTATGGTACATAACAATGGTTTCAGTCCTGCGAATTTCTTGGTTTTTGTTTGATTGTTGTAGGTTGGATCTTGAGAGTCTTACACCCTTGTTCCCCCGTTCACCCCTCCCCAAGGAACGTCCTTTTTCGGAGGGTTCGGATGTTCCCTCATTCATGGTCCTTGGCAACTAAGTTCATAAATCCCTTTTCAAATCAAACGTGGGTTGTTAAAAATCTCAAAAAATTTGAGCTTTTAAAAGTTCTTTTTTCAATAAACTTTTGAAAGCCCCCCTAAATAATCAATTATAATATGGCTGTAATATGTTTCACATTTTTTGGTACCAAACGATGTTATATGGTGCAAACAGTGGACATCCATTTTTGTATATGAGCCTATCCATTGAGGTCATTAATTCATCAAGGGCGGAATCTGAATTCATACGCCAATAATCATGCAATTATTAGTGCTCTTGTTTATAGTGGTATCCAAGCCCTTGTGATGCTTCAAATGTGTCATAGCTTTGATGTGATGAAAGAAGCACACAATAGTTTGCAAATGGAAGCAATAAAGTCCATGCTATTAGAAAATGGCATGTCAATCTGGATGGATTATTAGAATTGTACTTGCATATGCAAAACCTAAGCACAAGAACTCGTCACACGTTTAATATTGGCTTTATATTCTTGCCTTACATCTGTTTTTCAAAAGTTAGCAATGTGTCTTCAAAGGATCAAGAAATTTTGAGGCTATTATTGTTTCATTTTATAGTCTTGATAGGCTGGTTGGCTTCGTTGGTTACCTTAGCATCCGAAGTTTGTTTGGTCCCAAGTTTAAGCTCTTTTATAGTCTTGATCAAATCTACATGCATAAATACCCGTTCTAAACTTTTTGGTTCAAAATAAATGCATTCCATTCATTTGAAATGATTTTATTATGTATTTGTTTTATTTTTTCTATATTTTTTCCCCCCCAAAAAAAGTCATGAATTTTTAGGGGACCTTTAGGACAGATAATGGGCTTCAAAAGTTGTTGATTTAGTCTTGATGATGATTTCTATGCTTCATTATTTGGAGCTCATAGGGGTCCCAATGCCCATAGTGGGTGACGGATCATTTCCAAGGACAATGAATTAAAATGTAGTAGATGGTTGTCAGAAGATCTAAGCAAATGAATCATCTTTTAGTGATATTGTCCCTTTAAATAGGACTTCTCAATTGTTAATTATCAACTTCTTATGCTTGTGAGTCTTTAGAAACATTTCCGTTTGTAGCAACAATTTGACTATACAACTCGTTATTCCAATGGTAATGGGGTCTCCTTATTTTTCGTATAAGACTTGGATAAGAATGTGTCTTGGTGGCTTTTGGAGTTAGTGTTGGGGGATTTGATAGGATAAGATGTGCTACAAGAGTTTTGAGCCCATTACATACTTAGGATAGGATAAGATGCGCTATAAGAACTTTGAACCTATTACATACTTGTGATAGGGCAAGATTTTGTGAAGAATTGAAGAACTTTTGAGCTGAAAAAATAACTTCTAGGCATTTGCTAGGGTTATGATTCAGATCCTAGAGGTACTTAATAATGAACCTCAATGAATTGTCGGTAATGTGACTGTCATAATGGAATTCTTTTCTAAGTTGGAAAATTATCTTCAAGAAAGCACATGACCTTCAGATCCATAATTATGGAGTTGTTTATTATGCTTTGCAAGTAACAAACTCAAAACCATCAAAGTAATGGTCAACTACCTAATTAGAGACACATTGAGTTTGTGTTTGTAGAATTAGAGGTTCCATATATATATTACTTGAAAGCAAGTAGAGAGGGATGGAGATGGAGTTTTTTTTCCCAAGTAGCATTTTCTCACTAATTTGATATAGAAATATGGATGGTTGGATATGTATTTAGAGCTCGAGATGGAAATATATCCTATGAATTTTGAATTATAAGAATCATTTAAGCTAGTACTTGTTTTGAATAGGCTTTGAAAAGCCAAAAGATGACAAGTTTTGTGAAACTCTTTTCAATCTTTCTTTTACAGTAATATTTGGTATATTTGCTACTACAGTTGACTAGCTACAATGATGCTTGTTTATTTTGAAAATCTGCAGCAAAGCATTCCACTTAGAAAACAAATACCATTCTATGCTAATCTGCAGAATTCTATTCAGAATTTATAAGAGTCCGAGTAGAGGGATGAAAGGGATGCATACAGGGAAAAGCGTGCCATTCAGGCAGGTTCTTAGCTCAATTAGATGAATTTGCAACAATTTGCTACCTTAGGAACTTGTTCATGAAGTATAGGAAGTTCTTGATCAACACCATCTCCTATAAGGAAAATCATCAAATTCAAGAACTTTTACCTTGCTGTCCATAGTTTTCTACAGTATTCCGCAGAGTTGAACTCTTAAAAAAATGACATCTTTGCTGAGAATGACCCTCCTAGTGAAGGCATTGAACAACCGGTAACTTTTCTCTTTGTCGACATACCCAAGAAAGATGCACTTCTGCTATTTATCATCAAGTTTTGGCTGCAAATCATCTGGAATTTGTGCCATCTTTCTCAATGTGGCTTGTTTTACCACATAATAACAAAATCATAGACTTTGAAGCATCATTCTTGAATTAAGGAAAAATATTAGAAGATATACCTTTGCTGGAATTTTGAAATTTCCAGCGAGATGCCTTGCCACAATGATTGCATGGTCCTTTGGATCCCTTTGAAGAAGTATTTGAGCCCTTCTTGTCTTTTCCCTTCCCTTTGGAAGTAGAATAAATGACGAGCATCTTCTCCAACATAATCTTTGATTGCTTTGTAGGAGTGCCTCAACACCTCCTCTTGAACCAAAATTCCTGGGAACTCTCTCCCTTGCTAGCATGCAGTAACTACATGGCAGTAACTACATGATGAAAAGTAGGATGCAGCCCATGAAGAATTTCATCTGTATATTCAGTAGCCACCTACTTCTTTCAACCGATCACATATTTCCTTAAGCCTAGATAAAAAAGACATAATATTCTCTCCATTCTTCATCTTATTGCTTAACAACTTTTTATTTAGAACCAACATCCTAGCTGAAGGATCAACCTCAAACAAAGACTTTAGGATATCTCATGCCTCCTTGGAAGTCTCGGCCTCACTAATATGGGTGTACAAGTTGTCTTGTACTGACAAATCAATAATACAAAGAGCCTTTCTTGCTCTCCTATCATAAGAGACTTGCCCTTTGGTGGGTGGCCCAACTTGAAGATTGTTGGGTCTTACCTCTTGCCCTTGCGTGATCTCCCAAGCTTCAGCCAAGTTGAGGATATTCTTCATCTTATGTCTCCAAGAAGAGTAATTGTTTCCATCAAGTTTGTTCTCCCTCTCCGAGAATAGAGCATTATTCTGGTCTCCCATTTTGCAATAGAAAAGAGTGCGAATGCTGTCCACACCAAAGTTGCAAGAGTATGTAGCCTCCTTGCAGCAAATTTCAACAAACAAGCAACCTCCAAGTGCCCAAGTGAGAGTGGCCAACTTCCCAACTATGGAACTTTTTATAGTTGGACTCCCAAATACTTAACTTTGAGAATAGCAATTGATGGGACACACATGTTCAACAAGAACTGCACCGTTTGCGCTTAGCCACTGATCCAAAAGCATTGCTGCATTTCAAAGTGCCCTTGAGGTGTTCAAAGATATGCTTGAATGCTGTCCGATGATGTTTGCTTTCATAAATCGACTCAAGTAGGGTATACCACAAGTTATCTAGCAATTATCTAATTACTAATGGTTAAAGGTTTAAACTTTAAAGTTTTACAATTTTGATTTTGGTATTTAATGTATTATGTTAGCAGTTAGTAGTTACATATGTCATATAGAATGTTCAATGTTCAATGTTGAATGATGAATGATAATGACAGATGTTAGATAAATCTAAGTTTCTAACCTAAATTTTTTTGGCTTTCTCAAACATTCCGATCTTGACATTGCAATTTGAAAATAAGTTTGAACTTCAACTTTCAACTTTGAAACAAAATTACAATCTACTGTCCTAGTACCTATGTAGTACGGTCTAGACTCTAGACTTTGCCGAGCTAGTAGCTGCAGCCTGCCATTATCCATATCACTGTATCAGACTAGTCAGTGGTCAGTGGTCACTAGTTAGTAGTCACTAATAACTATTATCAGGATTCAGCTCTAGCCTCTGAGCTCAAATTTTAGTTATACTCCAGGATCCTAATTTCTAAACCCTGAGTTTCAAGTGTCAAGTAACAAGTTCCAACTTCCAACTCCACACCCACAGTTCCGAGTCTCCTTAGCAAACACTTAGCAGATCCTTGTACCTAGGGGCCAAGATATGGTTGCAAGTTACAACTTACTGCAGTTCTCTTAAACTTGGGTCATTCTGTTTTGATACGACAGGTCACAAGAGATCTGATTATCTTGAATCCTGATATCTGTAAATTTAGAGGAAAATTGAAATTGTTTAGCTATTAAGCTAGTTTAGTGTGCAATCATTCATTCTCTTGATCCTTTGTACTTGCAGCAGGTTCACACATGTGAAAACTTCTCATGGTATCAGAGCTTGATAGGAGAATACACATCTTGCCCCTTACTAGCACTCGATTGTGAGCTAACAAGTTCCACTCTCTTCATCACTCATTGATCTATCTTTTTCTCTGATTTCAGAGCTGTACGACCTACTGTAGCAGCATGTGTGAGGCATCTAATCAAGATAGAGTGGTGGCTATGTTACTTTTCATCTTCTCCATCCATGTTGCATATGTATGGAGAGCTAATCAAGTGTAGATTGTGATGCAAGTGATCTCAAGAGGATTGGTGGATCCTAAGGAGAGTTCTTGGCATTCAAAGTGAGGCATATTGAAGGAGAAAACTAATGTTTTACATGGTTGAAGGCTGTACTATCTTGGATCCTATTTTGTAGGGGTCAAAATAGCAAGATTTGACTATTTTCCAATTTTCTTCAATCTATGAAGTATTGTTTGGATCTATGATCCTATGTATGGACGAAACTTATTAAATGATAAATCTGACTTTTTCAAGCTATTTCACACGTGTGAACTCAGATTTACTTCATCCACTTTTGCTTTGGAAAATAGAGAGCAAATTTTGACTCCCATCTAGAAATTGTCATTTTTGGCCATTTTCAAGTTCATTATCATTTTGTACTTGATTCCATTGTGATCTATAGTTTACATTTGATTAAAATGAACCTCTGAAAACACTCTCTTTACTAAGCCAAAACTAATCACTTCAATGGGATCTTATCTATTAGAACAAAGTGAAAGACTCACTTTTACCAATTATGGTACATGGAAAGTTCGGATAGAATCCATCCTTGTACTTCAAGATCTAATAGATATAGTGAATGGGAATGAGGAGGAGCCTACTAATCCTCAAGACATTCCCAAATTCAAGAAAAGAGCACGTGTTGCTCTTCATGTTTTGAAGCTAAATGTCTCTAATGAAGTTCTAAGAGAGATTAGCTCTTGTCTTAATGCCCAAGATGCATGGAGTACTCTTCAATCTATTTATGAGTCTAAGAACACTTCAAGAGTCCTTACTCTTAGAAATTTGATCTTCCAAAGTTTTCAAAGAAAGGATGAAAGTGCCTCATCCTATGTTTCTAGAGTCAAGGATCTCCAAAAAGATCTTTCTTGCATAGATGATTCTATCAAATCCAAAGAAATTGTTCAAGTTATTTTGAATGGCTTAAGTGAAGATTTTGATATCATTGTTGAATCATATGCAATCAAAGAGGATCTACCCTCTTTAGAAGCCTTACAAGGGGTCTTGATAGTAGGGACACTTTGTTCGGTCGGGACCTGAAAACTGGGAGATGTTTCGGGGCTCCCGTGTCGGTACTGTGCCATAAGTAATTAGTAAGTCGTTGAAGTTCATCCGGGGAGAAACCGATCTCGTCAACCGAGCCATAGTAGTGTGTAGGTATCGTGGTTCCCTGTAGTGAATGACACAGTTTTGCATAAGTAATTAGTAAGCTGTTGAAGTTCATCCGGGGGGAAACCGATCACATCATATAAGACATAGTAGTGTGTAGGTCTCCCTGTAGTGAATGAAACAGTTTCGTATAAGTAATTAGTAAGCTATTGAAGTTTATCCGGGGGGAAACCGATCACATCATATAAGACATAGTGGTGTGTAGGTCTCGTGGTTCCCTGTAGTGAATGAAACAGTTTTGCATAAGTAATTAGTAAGCTGTTGAAGTTTATCTAGGGGGAAACTGATCACATCATATAAGACATAGTGGTGTGTAGGTCTCGTGGTTCCCTGTAATGAATGAAACAGTTTCGCATAAGTAATTAGTAAGTTGTTGAAGTTTATCCGGGCGGCAACCGATCTCATCATATAAGACATAGTAGTGTGTAGGCCTGTGCTGATAGAGGTAGCTATACTTCTTGTAGGACTTTCAGTAGGATATTGTATATCAAAAGAGTGTGGATAACCTTCTTGCAAACGCTATATCTGGGAAAAGTGAACTGTGGCAGGAATATTCAGGAACAAATCAACTTTGGATCTGGATCTCTTTTATAAGTTCCATGAAAAGTGTCGATGTCACAACATGAATCACAAGAGAGGTCTTCGTTCACTTCTACATTTGCCTACACCAATATTCTAATGAGAGAGTGTCTCAAGAGATTGTCACTCATCTAACATGAGCTGTTGTTGTGGGTGGTCATGGTCTGCTGACTCACTAACTTTGCCAAGTTCATTTGATTCGTATCGGCATAATTCTGTCACTGCTGCAGCAGAACAGAATGGGATGATCGGTCTTGTGGTTCCCTGTAGTGAATGGCATAGTTTTGTTGACCATTCACTCTTCTGGTGTCCATTCACTTCTGGAGTTTAAAATTGTGAACAACAGTTTTGTTACAGTTGTTTTCATCAAGCTATGGAATTGAGGATGCACATCACATAAGCCCATCAAAACGCGCAAAAGTGTGGACCTATCGTATGGTTTAGTGCCAAGGGTTAGCAAACAAACGGCGAAAAGGCCGACATCAAATATATTGTTGAGCAAGATTCTGATGATAATGAGGAGTACAAGCCTTCAGTTAGCCAGGAAGAAAGTTCGATCTCTTCTATAACTTTAGAGTGCGATAGACGTACTGAAGCTGCTTGGTTACCGACAGAGATGGTGTGAATGAAAGTCAGTTAGAGCGGGTTTTGCAATCAGTATAGAGTTTGAAAGGCAGTTTTGTTGGCTTTATACTGTTTTATGATTTAGAGTTTGGCTTTACTGCCCATTTCCTGAACTCAGACACCCAACGAAGCACTATATATCAGGCAATGTTCACTACCCTTTCATCTGGATATTTGGCCAGGAAGCCTTGCAAGAAAGCAATGGCCAAAAAGGTCCTTCCAGGGCATGCAGACGAAATGGTTGTCGCCTTTACGTACTCTCGGATTTTACCACGCCATTAGTTGCTCCGTTTTCGACTCCACGTCAAACGTTTTTGGTGAGCCTTCAGAGAAAACACCAGCTGGTTTTTGATTAGTGGATTAGAAACCAGTGGGTGCTGTCTCTTGAGGCTCACCAAAAACGTTTGACGTGGAGTCGAAGACGGAGCAATTGATGATGTGGTAAAATCCGGGAACACACTGGCGTCAGAACTACTCCTATCATCTCCATGCACTGGAAGGAAATTTTTGAACATTGCTTTCTTGCATAGCTTCTTGGCCAAATATCCAGA
Source organism: Diphasiastrum complanatum (assembly GCA_029204225.1). NCBI lineage: Eukaryota > Viridiplantae > Streptophyta > Lycopodiopsida > Lycopodiales > Lycopodiaceae > Diphasiastrum > Diphasiastrum complanatum. The sequence continues at coordinate 38,509,007 of CM055112.1, read as the reverse complement.
TGAAAGGGTATTGATCATTGCCTGATATATGCTGCTTCCTTGGGTGTCTGAGTTCAGGAAATGGGTAGTGAAGCCCATAAAACTACCTTTCAAACTGTGTTCTTATTGCAAAACATGCTTTCACTCACACCGTCCCTGTCATATACCAAGCAACTTCAATACTTTTGTCACACTTCAGACTTATGGAAGAGCTCGAACTTTCGTCCTTGCTAACTGAAGGCTTGTACTCCTCATCATCATCAGAATCTTGCTTAACAGTATCTTTGATATCCTCCTTCTGGTTGTTTGTTTCCCAAACCAAACAAAAGGCCAACATTTTAGCGCGTTTTGAGGTGCTTGTGTGGTGTGCGTCCTTGATTCCGTAGCTTAATGAAAACAACTGCAGCAAAACTGCTGCTAACAGTGGTGAATGGTCATTAGAACCGTGCCATTCACTACAGGGAGTGAATGGTCACCAGAAGAGTGAATGGTCATCAGAACTGTGCCATTCACTACAGGGAACCACAAGACCTACTGGCTGGCCCGACGACAAGGGACCCTTTCCCGGACCATGGCCAGCTGTTCTGCGGTGAAGTTATAATTCCAATCCGCTGCGTTTCCTCGCCCTCGCCAACTGGGGTAGGGGGGAGCAGGTCCGAGAGTTGCAGGGCACGTGGCTGCAGCTCCGGTAGTCGCGCCATTATCTCTCGCTGGCTCTCGTGAAATTCTGCTTCTTGCTTCCGTTCGTTGTGTCGGCGGACATCTTCTAGGACCTGCTCCGATTAGTTGCCCATGTGACGTTGTACCTCCCAAAACCCTAAACCTATCTCATCACATAGGCCATGGTACTGTGTAGGTCTTGAACTTCCCTGTGTTGAATGACACTGTGGAGCATAAGTAATTAGTAAGTTGTTGAGGTTCATCCGGGGAGCGCATCGTTTACCTGTATTTATGTACTTATAAAATATAGATTCGTCAGGGAGAGAGAGATAGCGAGGGCACGAGACAGAGTTTTGGAGACTCAAAAAATATAAATTGTTGCTCTTTCGTGTCCAATTCTGTAGATCAGACATGGGAGGCATGGGAGCGGTGGTTAGGTCTGTTGCAAATTTTTTTGGGTACCGTTTTCCTATTTTTTAACAGGAGGGGGCAGGTGGGTGCCAGACACCCTCTGATAATTAATGCCGGGGGGGGGGGGGGGGGGGGGCAAAGCCATAAATTGCTTTTATTTCGCTTTGGGGATGTGGGACAGCGTGGGCAAGTGCCTGTATTTTTTTTTTTTTTTGAAAATGGGGGACGCGTCCGGACGCGGACGCACCCCTGAGGCGCCCGCGTCCGGACGCAGACACGCGTCCGCGTCCGGACCCTGCTTCCTTAGATATATATATATATATATATATATATCTTAGCTGCAACTGCGATTCTCAAATCGCTGTTCGAATCGCAAAAAAAAAAAAATTGAATTTTTTTTTTGCTCAAAAAATCCTCCATACAGTACTGGTACACTATCTGACAAAAATAGGGTCCCTGCAGTGTTTAATATTTTTTTGGACAATCATCATCAGATCCCCCATAAAAGTCCCTGTTTTTTGAGACCCATATTGCAAAAAAGAAAAAAAAAAGCTTGAACAGCGTTCCTGGAAAATTCCAGGAACGCGTTCCAGAACAAGGGGTACATCTTTGCCCCCAAATTTATGTAAATTTTTAAATGTCTAACACTGAAATTGAGTTGTAGAGACTTCTTTCTGTGTCGAGGTATAAAAGCTTCCAATCATGTCTCTGCTAAACAGTTCAAGCACAATTGAGAAACCAGTGAATGAGCCAATCAGGGAAGGCCATCTAAGGCTTCTCGCTCTCTTTCGTATGTCGTCCATCTAGGTTCTAGTTTTTAATATTTTCTTAACCACTACTTTTGCATGAAATTTGGTTATGTTGAAAACCTAAATTTTGAAATTCTCAATATGTGTAAACTTCCGGAACCTTTTTGTAATGTTTGAGATTCCAAAGAACAAAGTCTTTTGAGTTTCACTGATCAATAGAGCATTATAGGATTGTAATCAGACCTTGTTATTTTACGCTTTTATGTTGTTCCAAAGCAAATTTGTGGGTAGCTGATGGTGCTTTGTGCATTTTCACGTTGGTTTTCTATGATGCTTTTTTTACTAAGTGCTGTTGGATGTAAGTTGTCTTACTCTTGTAGTTGCATGGTGGTCTTACCTTATGGTCATTGTAGCTTTTAGAAGAAGATCCGGCACTGAAGAAGTTCAAATCAGATAAGGAAACAGTTAAGCTTATCAAGAGAATCGGTGATATTCTTGTCCTCTCTGTTGTTGCTGGTAAGTTGACAGTTTTTTCATTGCTCTTGGCTTTTGTTTATCTGAGGGTTGAGTTCGGACAGTAATGCAGGGGAATACATAGTCAAATAGAGGAGACACTTATAGTTTGATTCTATTACCGTTTATGTCCTGAGTGTAGCCTTTTAATCATCTTATGAATATTTATGATTCACACAGCTGTTGACTTGCTAATTTCCTAGAAATTTCATCCTTGTACATTGTATTGCATTCTACTATGATAGTCCTACTCTTGATGGTTGGTGCACGGAGAAGAGAGACTTTATTTACAAGAGACCAGGAAACTTGCATGATATGTGTGGTGAATATGGTTCTTCTTATTTTTTGAAAGGACACGTAATCATTTTTTGGCAGGAGATGTAAGATTCATGCATTTGTTCAGTTTGACCCTTTAGTATGTTTAAATTTTATGTCAGGCTTTTGTGTCCATTACCATTCAAAGTATGTCTGAAAATATTGTTTACAATTTGCAGGTTCTGTGTACGAGATTTACTACAGAATGCAAAACAGGAAGGCGGTGCAGACTTTGGGATCTCTTTCTAATGGAAAACCATCATGAATGCTCTCTGTGTTGACAAAGGTTGCTATGTATAACTTTAGAATAAGACAACAAGACTTCCACTTTGTAATACTAATTCTGATATCAGAGAGCTGCCATACTTTCAAGTTAGCAGCTTCAGTGGTGTGTTTATGGGCTGTCATAATAGAAATTTAAGTTTTTCTTTGATGTGCTGGCAAATATGAAGAAAAGATATTCTTGGAGTTGGTAATCAGGGCCTTGTGTGTTATCTTCTGGCTGATGATTTCCCTTTGGTAGATCCTTGTAATACGGAGTTTTGAATGTGAACTTTTTGGCACTTAATGATTCGGAAATAATTAGATTGGGTTTAGGCCTGCTGAATGACTCAGAAGATGGCCCAAGATCTTGACTGCAATTGCTAGGCTGAGATATTGGAGTAGCTAGTTTGATGGCTGGAATCATGAGTTATTGCAAGTACATATATCACTCTTAATGCTAGCTGGTTTCCAAACTCATGGATGATGAATGACGATAAAGATGAACCTGTAAAAGACAACTTAATGGCTTACTTAACAGGTAAACTATTATTGTAAATAAAAAAAAAATTCTAATAGTAATTTACTAATATAAAATTCCACTAGCTAATGAGTTAAGGAGATTGGCTTGGCAAAGTTTTTTATAGTATACTTTCAATTCCAACTTAACTATCAAATTATTTTCAACCATTATTCTATTTTGTCCTTGCCTTGCAAAGGCAATACTATGTGTTGAGGTTGGTCAATGGAGTTTGGAAAAGAGTCAACTTTAAAGGATACCCTGAGGTGGTGACCTAAACTTTTAATGCTTGAACCTTGGTTGAGAGCTAAACTAACTTTCATATGAAGGCATAGCTTCATACAGGCATCTCTTCTTTTAGATAGAGTGACGAGGCTTTTATGGCAGGAGAATTAATAGAGGAAAAATACGAGAGCTACTAAAATAGTATGTGAAGATTTGGAGTTTTGTTTTTTGTCGGCATTGAAAGTTTAAGGTTGATTTTTTTGATGGTGAATCGAAGTGTGATACCCTTGGGAACATATCAGATACAGGGTTGTCCGATGCTTTATGCACGAGCTGCGATTTTTTCGTGATATTAACATGGACTTGATGGAAGATTGATGATAGGGCAAATGCCTTTATCTAACTTATTCATATCACCTGTATGCTTCAGTGAAATTGCTATCAGCACAAAGGCGTCAAGCTCCATAGATTGCAAGGATAGTCTTGGTTAGGTATTGTTATAAATAATTATATATTTTGCCGATCTGGCTCGGAACTCGGAAAAAAATGATCATTACAAAAACCAGAAGAGATGTGGCCACAAGATGTGCATTGGAAGCCCACTGTTTGTAGCCCCAACAGTGTTGGAAATGCAACAATCAAACTTTTAGAAAGATTGCACATGAAGCACAAGAGATCTAAAAGGAACTGAATGAAGGGCATTCAGAACTTTCTGTAGATTAGTATCCAGATAAGTTTGGACAAACATACATTTGGTGAAAAGTAGGGGGCAGATATCAGTCCAAGAACACAGATGATAGGCTGGCGATAGAACCCAGGAAATCCATTATTCCTAGTAATTTGAAGTCCTTGTACTCACGATGCAACAAGAGCAGCATAAATCAGCTCATAGAAGCATGTGATTGTAGGGCGATATGGCTTCTCATTCTTGAGTGATTTAGGGAAATGATTTGCCACCAACGTTGTCTGATGCCTCATATCTTTGGATTCTTGGCAGATTCCGTGGACATCCGTCAAAGATTCTTGGTTGGATTGTTGGAGTTCTATGTGTTGAGGTTGGTCAATGGTGAACCTATTATGAATGCATGAATGTGATTCTTTACTATTATCTATTCAACAAACATATATATCTACTGGTTGCACTTTACAATGTGATATAAGTTATATGTATGTATGTATGTATAAGTATTAGATAAATGGCTTTGTGATCAAATCTAGTTCTTCAAAACCCATACTTGATGTCCCAATCTCTTATGCCATATCTCTTGACTTATCAATTGCTCTCTTGCCACAAATCTATGTTGGTTAGCAACAACACAAGCATCAAGTTTGTAAAAGTTACCTTGCCTTTTCTCTCTTGCAATCAGGGTTTCTTTCTTACTTATCAAGCAAGCATTACCAACAAACTCCACTTCTAGACCCTTGTCACTCACACTAATAAAATTCCTAGTTATAGATTGTATGAACAAAACATTTTTCAAATTGACATTCCTATTTTGTAGAGAGAGAAATAGGAATAGAATCAATGCCTTTTATGGAACATTCACCAAATACTTATGGCATGTTTTTGACATGGCTTTAGTGGAATTCTTGTTTAATTCCTTTTTTTTTCTAACAAAGATGGGCGGCTCAGTTATGGGTATTCAAGTCTATTTGACAAAAGGACTTTCATGGAAGCTTTTTATAATGCAAGGATGTTGGGTTTGTATGAAGGGATATTGTTTAGGAAGAATTATTTTATCAGCTCTGATACCACTCTTGTTGAATATGAAATCCAGACGAGAAAAACTCAACGTTCAATTATGATAGGATCTTTACCAACTGTTGATTCAGACTATTACTTAGATTGACCAGAGAAATATCTTTGTAGGTGTCAAAGACAACCATGAAGGGAGCAAAACAATTAGGCGTCTATGACAGCCATGCTTTCTTGGAAATAGATATTCCGAATGAGTATTAGTACAAGAGAAATGAATTATCAAAAACCATTCGACAATGCAAACGCACATAAAGAAAATAGAGAATCGGCGTTCAGCTGTTGTGAATACAACGATCAGATCATGATCCTGTGCTCGAGAATGGTTTTCTATAATTGCGCACTATGTGCTGTGATTTTATTACGCTAGTTACAGATTGAATACTATTTCTACGCCTTGAATTACTTTCACTCTCTAAAGATCTTTGATTCTATGGAATCAGATAGTCTGACACAAGGAAGATCACAAAGGAACTCTAATTCATGCTACCACTGATTATTGAATCATTTACTATTGTTGTTATGGTATGAATATCCATTGTGTATGAGTATTCATTTATTGTATGTATATACACATCAGTTGCGGCGGTCATGAAGATTACAACTGTACGGTTAGAGTGAATTGTATAGGTGACAATTGTGAAGTGGTGCAGTTACTGCATAGTGAACGATGACGTAGTTTGTGTCATGCAGAGCTTCATTTTGACTAGTGATAATTGACATTTGTCGAAGGTGTCGAATGAGTCAAGTCGACTTGTTCGCCCTTGAGAAGATGTCGATGGAGTCAAAGTCGGAATGTCGATGGACTTAAGTCGAGTCGGTGAAGTCGACGTCGATGTAGTCGAGTCGGTCCTGTTATGCTTTAAGGTTGATGTCGATACAAACTGTTCGACTTGTGCTAGTAATAAGGCTGCATACTGATGTACAGAGAGACATCCTTGGAGTTAATTGCTTCGGCTAGGGTCTCTGGTTCTTCTGATGAAGTCCAGAATGATTGAGGTGTATACCTCTCAGGAACTGTCCGAGTCCGTGAGGATCTGCAGATGTATGGTTGACTAGGATGCGATGATGTTTCTTCTTGAATTTCTCCAGATTTGTTCGAGCTAGCTTGGTTTGGTCTGATGACAGGTACTGTCGGTTGCTCGGCTTCTGTAGCTATAGTTGCAGGTTCTGTAGAAGAAACATTATCATTGGAAGATTCCATGCTACGTAAAATAGGATGAAATGACATAGCATCATTTATCGATGGCTGTTTAAAATCAAAGCATGTATGTTCTTGAAAGATTACATCCCTAGAGACAAATACTACATTGGTAGATGGATCATAAACTTTATAAGCTTTATGTTCGTTAGGATAGCCAATGAAAATACATTTATTTGTCCTATGATCCAGTTTCTTCCTAAGTTGTTTAGGAATGTGAACAAAACATACACAACCAAAGATTTTTAAATGGTTGACACTAGGCTTGTGTCCATGCCAAACTTCATAAGGAGTTTTGTTGTTGATAGCTTTGGTGCTAGATCTGTTATGTAAGTATCAGGTTGTGGCAGTAGCTTCTGCCCAGAACTTCGCAGGTAGATGTGATTGATGTAGCATGGATCTGGCTGAGTTGAGAAGAGTTCGGTTCTTCCTTTCTGCAATCCCGTTCTGTTGAGGTGAATAGGAAGTGGTGAACTGTCTTCTAATACCATGTTCAGCCATGTAGTCAGACATCTCGTTAGAGAGGTATTCGCCGCCACCATCAGTTCAGAGTGCTTTCACTTTTATAGACGTTTGTGTCTCAGCCATAGCCTTGAATATCTTGAAGCATTCAAAGGCTTCAGATTCATGCTTAATGAACATGATTGTAGACCATCTAGAATAATCATCTATGAAAGTGATAAAATAGATTGCATCTCCTAAGGACGGAGTTGGCATTGGACCACAAATATCGCTATGTACAAGATCCAATACACGTGTTGTTTTAATGGAATGTGATTTGAGAAACTTGCTTCTAGAGTGTTTGCCATAGATGCATGATTCACAACAAAAAGATCTCCTATCCGATGAAAAAGGAAATTACAATCCATCAACTAAATTATTACAACGCATATAGGAAAGTGAACTTGTATTCACGTGTCCAAATCGACTATGCCACAAAACAACATTATTGTTTACATTTTCATAAGAGATGCTAGTTAATGCAACTGAATTAGAGAGTACATAAAGATTTCTGACTCTAATGCATGTAGTCAGAGTAGTATCTTCATCGAAGATTGTACACTGTTCAGATGAGAAAGTAACAGTGTAGCCCTCATCAGTCATCTTAGAAACTGACAACAGGTTCTTTGACAACTGAGGTACGTGAAGAACATTGGTGACATAAATAGAAAGATCGTTTTTGAACGCGATCTTGACTGTCCCTTTGCCTTCTAGGCATATGGTGCTTGAATCTCCGAGATAGATGAATTGATCTCTACTGTAAGCTGCATACTCGGTAAACCATTCCTTGCGAGGGGTCATGTGTTGGGTAGCACTGTTGTCCAGGTACCAGCTGTCGTGGTCTTCGTTGCCATCGTTGTAAGCCATTAACAGGTGTGTATCTTGCTCCTTGAATTCTGCCGCATTGGAGGAATTATCTACAGAAAAGCTTCTTGCGCGATCCACTATTCTCAGCTTTAGTGTGAGGCTTATGTTGTTGTTGCTGCACTTGATTCTTGCCCTTGGAATAGTTTTTCTTCTTGGTGTACAGGGCCATGGATTTGTCTTTGGTGGACATGCCACTGGTTTTTCTCCGCATTCCTTCTTGAAGTAGATGACCGATCACCTTTTGAAGAGTGAGGTCGGGTTGTGTGGAGATCATCACCACAAAGTGTTCATACGACTTTGGAAGAAAAGAAAGCAAGGGCATAATGACATCATCATTTTGAATAGCACATCCTACAGCTGATAACTGATCCAATAAAGATTTGAAGCTGTTGATGTGAGAAGTGATGGCAGTAGAATCAGACATGCTAAGAGTAAAAAACTTTCTTCCAAGATGTAATCTAGTGGTTACATCATGAGTCTCATAGAGATTTGATAATAAATCTAATGCATCCTTAGAGGTTTTGCATGTGATAACATGGGATATTTGGGAGTCGGCTAGATTGAATGTGATACATGCTAAGGCCTTTTGATCTTTGATCTTCCATGCCTTTGCTTGATCACCATCTTCTGGTTTCAGGTCAACACCTTCTACTACATCCCAAAGATCTCTATCTATCAACATCATCCGGAGTTTTAACTTCCAGATGTAGAAGTTAGATCCATTGAACTTGTCAATGATTTTAGCTTCGTTGGATAATGAAGACGAAGAGCTACCAATATGAGACATATTAACAGTAATACAAATAGAACAAACTTAATCTCTCGCTCCGATACCAATCTGAGTAAGTTGTTGTACTTGGAAGTATTTGGCTTGTGTGACAACTCTACATGGTATATACGATCAACGAATCAGGGAATGTTGATGCGGACGAGGACGTTGCAAATTCTCTCACTTCGCATCTTACGTGCAGTGGCTTTCTCTCACTTCGCATTTTTGGGAAGTGGTTGGGAACGTTCCTCGTTGAAAATAGACAACTGTCGAGATTTTTCTCTCTTCGGGATTTTGCACGCTCCATCTCAGATGTCACGCTCCTCAATCGTCCCTCCTTAGCCATGCTCCTAGCCACGCTCCTCAGCCACACTCCCCAACCACTCTCCTCAGCCGCTCTCCTCAGCATTTTCTAGCTTTATATGTTTTTAAGTGTCTTTGTTTATTTGATGTTCGTAAATGCTAAGTAAATGTAACTCTTCTGAGCATTCTAGCTCACTTCTTAGAGTTGTTTTAGATATTCATGCTATTGCGCTACTGCTTATCAACATTCCGCTTAATTCAGACTTTCATTTTAGCCGCTCAAAGATAGCATAGAGTACGCTGCTTCGATCCGCAACTTATTGTACTCATTTACTTCTGTTATGTTTCATACTGAATGAATTCTATCCTTCATTGCGTTCAATTTTTTTCTCAGAATGTATGCGTTTCTATATTTCTTCGCGACTAATTATTTGTCTGATAATTTGCGATGCTTAATTGTTTGGCTACGTAATCGCTGTAGTATTGGCAATTTCAAAGTTAGTTACTATAATATCAAACGTGATTTCTATCACCATTGTCTTGTTTGAAATTGATAGGCATAGTCATGCATTGGAAAGATGAAGATAGCTTATTTTGCCATGCACAAAAAGTTTTCTTTCTAGATACTCAAATTATTTTCATTCATTTCTTGTTCAAGTTTGTTTTCTTTTCGAGCTAAACCTATCTTCTGCACACCACTTTTTGACAATTTGCCATATCATGATTGCATCAGGGATGTAGATTCCAATGATAGTAAGGTGCAGATCGTTTGGTTTGGGCCATGGAAGATCTCATAGATTCACTTGGAGGAATATTGGCATACACAGTCATGTGAGGGACTTGATGGTGGCTTTGGAGTTCACATCTCAGTGTATTCTTAGGGAGTGGTTTGGAACCATTCATAGGAGCAGCTTGGAGCTAGCTTGGAGAAATACAGGTGGGGCACTACAGGGTAGATGCTTAGATCTTTGTGATCGAGGATGACATCGGGATACCTGGTAGGAATAACATTGCCAGATGACAGGGATGATCATCAAGGAGCAGCTATTTTAGATTGGACTTGAGTCATTTGGTGGACTAGACATACAGGTGGTCAAAACGCAAATGGGCAAAACGTGAAGCTTTGGGAGCCAGCTCTAGGTTGGAGAGCTGATGGAGATCGCACGGTTGGGTGTGATCGGAGGGCAAACACTATGGTGAGTGTTTTGCTAGTGATCTACTGTAGGGGACATTGATGGCGAGGACTTCATGGTGTGCTCATTTGGGAGTATATGTTGGCATTACAACAAGGGGCCAGTCATTGGCATTGGCATCAATGGGGAGGCATCTACCATCACGGACGTGGATAAACTACCTCTAGCTTTCATGCATTTGGCTGTATTTGCAGGAGTCTAGGCTTGGCACAGGTGTTAGAATTTTCATGGTGCAGATTCTCAGGTGGTGAGATCATGGGGAAGCCTAGAGGGAGTCACTTAGAGCCATATGCCTCAATACGGTCAGGGAGACAGTGGTCTCGGGATCCCATGAGCGGCGACTCAGGGACATGCTTGTGTTGGCATGGTGTCGGGTGGCACATAGCCAGGGAGAGCGAGCAGATGTTAGAAGCCAGGTGGAGCAGGTGATGCTTTGGAGTTCGACTTGTCTAGCAGGATGGTGACCATAATCGAAAAAATATGGATGACGAGTCCATTGGGGTGGCACTCAGGGAGATGATACAATTGCTCAGGTATGACATGTCATTTGATGCATGGACGATGATCTTCAGCTGGTGCATCATTTGTGGTGACCTAGGGATGGGTCATGCCTACTTGGAGGTAGGCAGCATGGAGTGTACCTGGAGGTGGTAGATATTCTGAGGCCATTATGGCATTACGGCAGCATGCCCATGGTTGTGAGACAACATGGATGAAGATGGTTGCTCAGGGAGTGACAACTGATACTTTGGCGAGCGATCAGGTGAGCTGTATGGTTATATGCACAATGATCTCCAGGTTGGCATCACATGTTGTTTCTATCCCCATCATTATTTGGTAAGCAAGATGCAGCTTTTGGTTAGATCCAGTTGGAGTCTAGTTGCACTACAAGTGGACAGATTCTTAGGGAGCTATCAACGGGTAATGAATACTTGGTGATCAGATGGTACATGGTTCTGGAGCTATCCTATATGATATGCTATGGATCGTGGGTGAGTTGTTCATCATGATAGTGGATCTAGTTTGCATTTGCTTTGGTTTGGATTGACATGATGGATGTGTTAGTGAGATATGCTCCTTGGTGGGAGGCCTATATATTGGTCAAATCAGAGTTGACAATGTCAAGCATGGGAAGTTGAGTCTACATGGAATGTAGGAGAGGCAAATCATCATCAGTATCTTTGGGAGATGGGTGAGCTACTCAGATACAGCCTATGGTGAGGTTTGTGCACATTCATTTTGAGTCCTTGGTAGACTCTTGTGCTTGGAGCATGGGGAATGGATGGGAATTAGCTTTCAGGACTTATAGGACAGTTGGATATGCTTGGACGTGAAGGAATCTTGTTTCAGGTGCGGGCCATGGTTGAGGACTTGATTTGGAGACCAGTGGTGTAGCAACCGATCTACAGGTGGTAGAGGTGTTGGTACGACAGGATACCACTTATGGGCAGGCCTTGGTAAGGTATTTGACACTTTATCATTCGTGTTGGTTTGCATGAGTGTGTGTGGGCTTGCATGTTACCTTGTCACGAGGGTCTCGATCTGAGTTGGAGTTGTATGTGGTTGTGCATTTGCTATGTCAAGAACAAAGTACTCATTTGATATGCTTTTTGACTTATCATTATGTCTACTAGCTGTTTATCCGGTGAGGGTATAGTCTTATGGTGACAGTTAGATTTCTTTAGGTTGTGAGTCTCACAGTCGCTCATTTATGTCAGCTTTACAGGTTTGTGCTTGTAAGTGTCTGATAGGATGTCAGCCTAGCTAAGGATGTAAGTCTCATGGTGAAAGTGATTTCCTCAGTTTGAGAGATGTCGCTCATGTGATTGATCCACTTGTGTTTCAAGTTGGATGGGGACGAGTCAATTGGTCGAAAGTATGGTAGACTCTTTGTATGAGCATTGTGTTTGCATGATACTTTGTGGGTCAAACCTGGTGGTTTGTTTCTGTGCTTGAGTGTGAGTCAAGTACATGCTAGCAGGACATGCATAACATCTTTTGGACACTCCAGACGTTGCTACAGATTATTGTTTTTCACTCTTATCACATTTGAGCTTAAGGGAGAGAGTTAGAAATTAGAGTTAATCTGATATACATTTTATGTAAGCTTCAAATGTGATATTGTAATAAATGTATAGTTAGTTAGTTTACTATATTTGGTTGTTATCGGGACTTGACCCACCATCGACATATCAGTCGGGGGCCTTTGTCTCGTAGCCGACTACTTGGGTTAGTCGAGTAGCCACACGTAGGAAGAAATTAGTCTGTACAGTGATTTTGGTTTCGTCATGCTATACTCGAGGGCATGTCTCGTGTTTGTTAGTTATTTAGGCCATATTGGGCCTTGTTCTAATTTGGCAAGTGGTAGGCCAATTTTAGGACGCCTGTCCTTTCATGTAGTTAGTGGCTTTACTATATGTACAATGTTTCTTCATAATAGACTTAACTTTTGTTGAGCCATCTTTGAGAGCTTGTGAGAGTGGCTATGGTGATTGTGTGATGTGATCTGCATATTGCACTAGATTCTATCGGGATTTTAACTAATCGTAGCAGTAGATGCATGATTTCTAGCTTGTATATGAATGTAGATGTGCATCCAAATTTAGCCAAAGATCTATTGATCCATTAGGCATTTTTTGGATCTGATTTTTTCACAGAAAGTAGATATTACAAAATTATTAAATCTGAAGGGATAAGCCTTAAGGATTGCAAGGGCATCATCACTCAAACCAAAGTGGAGAAGGAAACAATTATTTCCCAAAAAATCAAAATTAATAAAGAGCTTAATCCTAGGGATGATGAACTGACTAATAAAAGCTTGAATGGAAGACGGATTTGGGGAGAGAGTCCCAATATAAAGGACAACAGAAGACTCAAAAATAGAGGCTTGAGAAGCTGAAAGGGCTTCATGGTCAGGTAGAAAGAAAAGTGTGAGGTTGCCATCAGAAAAAATAAGGGATTCTTTATAAAATTTGATCTTTTTTAGTGAAGCCCATTTTTTCTCCATGAGCAGAGATGTAGGGGAAACTTGATTATTTTTTAGGGCTTCAATGAAGTTGAGGGGAGGTTTGGGAGCAGTCGGAAGTGGAAGGAGACCTCTTCGATTAAGAGGTAAGTTATCAGGGACACTACTAAAAGGAGGAGTATCTTAAGACCTGAAAGGGAAAGGGATAGGTCTCAACAATCTTCTATAAGAGAGAAGGAGAGCATTCTAATTCTTATAAAAAAAAAGGGGGCCTTTAGAGGATGACTAGCCATTGAATAAGTTTAAAATAGCTTAACAAGGATAGCAACAAGAGGAACGGACAATGACAAGGTCTCTTCTCAAAGTAGTAAGGAACATACAAGAACAAACAAAGAACAAGAACCAAGATTATGGAAAAAGAGGTGTCCCATGATAGGAGTGTTAAAAACCACTATAGTAGCCAATAAAGAGAAGTAAAAGGAGACTCCGAGTAGCAGCAAATCATATATGTGTGTTAAAAAACAAAGACATATAAGTAAGGCCAGCTCGCAAAGAACTAGGAGAAAAGGCTTGAAAACCTAGCAGTTTGAAAGAGGAAAGGAAAAGGTAGAACCACCCGCAGCCTATCCGCCAAGAACAATAGAGAGAAAAGTAGCCAAAACAAAGGTTGAAAACCACAAGTAAAGGAGTCCGACTCTAAAATCTCACTTCATCAAACGGATGCCTCCTTCAATCTAGATTTCGCCATCTCCAAAGCTGCTAATCCTTGTCGCCTTTATTTTGTTTGTGTTTCTTCTTAGGTTTTGGCATGATGGCTATTCTTAAAAATTTTCAACAAGAAGCATAAGCACCAAGCTTGATTCTACTTGAAGACTACAAAATGCAATGAGCCACAATATCACACTATAACTTCATTACATCACCAATATCTTTAGGGTTCTATTCAAGCATTTCACAAGAGCTCTACATATGATCAACAAAATGATGTGCCCATACACATTACATAAAAAAAATCACAATACTAGCTCATGAAGCCATAGCCTCCTCCGCTCCTACTATTCCTCCACAATACAACAAATGAAAAGAGCAATGAAAGGAATACTCTCTCTATTCCAATAATGAAAATGAATGGACCTCATGAGCCCTATTTACATAAAGTATGAAGGGTGAGTTCCCTCTCCAAACTCTTACCTAATGTGCAAGTTGCATCTCTAATCCTAGCCTTACATTGTCACCAATGGTGGAAAAAGTAGGAGAGCCTAAGAATACTTTACTTTTCGATACGGTTGTAATCGAAGAGTCATACATTACTTAGAAAGGCTAAAGAATGTTCAACATTATCCAAAGGATTTGAGATGGATAGTATATTCTAAGTTCCAAGTCCTCTCATGCACATCAACACAAAAAAAGTTTTGAGTGGACCTAATGGACTTTGTGGCCCTTAGCTACAAGTTATTAAAATGAGCATCATGATTGTTTTAAGTTGTGGAAACCACTTTTGCATCAGTGTGTTCATCACATTCAAATTCTTTTCTGTAGCTTATCCAACCGTCCTATGGAATGAGGTTACACAATAAATTGCAGTTTTTATAATGAGTGTTACTAAGAGGTTATTCTATCTAAGAAGGAGAATCAAGTATTACCCATGACATTTCCTACTTAGTATACTACTTGTCAAAATGGTTAGTTCCACTAGGATATGACTCTAACTATATTTAGTTGGCTACTATAGTTGCTTTTCTAACGCTAAAAACTAACACCAACCCCAAGATAACTTTAACCACACATTGCCATCATAAAAGTAGAGAAAGGGAGAGAAGGAAAGAGTAAGGGAGGTTAGCTTATGTGCTCAAGGCTACATTCTAATGGAAAAGCCATTGAAGAACATAAATCAAAGAACATTGCAAAAATGGGAAACAACTAGAAATCTTATGCAAAGAGCATAAGAAATGAAAGAAATAGCACATGAGGATGCTTGTCTCAAAAAATGGTAGAGTCTCCTCCTTGCTATTAAGCATGTAAAATGAAGTACAATGCCTTTTTGTTCTTGGGGAGGCCCTTGCCCCTTTGTTTCTATTGGCTACTTCAAGAAAGGGAGGATTGAAATTCTAACCCCTCAAAAGAAACACATTTCAATGTAGGGTGCAAAAGGAGCACACCCCACCTACCACCATTTTGACTTTGACTCCTACTTAGAACTTAAGCAAACTTTATTAACTTAGACTTCGGGCCTTTTACATTATTTTATTCTACAAGGCCCAAGTCTATTTTATTCCATACAACAATTATTTACACGTGCTCATTGGGCTATTGGATTATGCATGCAAGATGCCACGGCCCTCACACCTAATTTATTTATATACAAGCAATACCCTCAACACTACTGGGATTTAGGTTTCGTACAAATGATTGTGTAGGATCTTTGTTTCAATGTGTATCTTAAATCTCATTTAGGGTTGCCCTACGCTTTGCCAGAGTCATTTCCTTATCATTTGAGGCTCTTCTAAAAAAACAAAAAATGAGACACTGTGATTTTACACGAAATTTTTGTTAGGCGAAAAATGCGAAAAAAGAGACACTGCATTTTTCAATGGGATTCCTGACAGGTGAAAAAGGAGACACTGTTTAAACTCCGTGCAATTCTACAGACTGTGTAAAAACACTTGTAATTCTGCAGACTATGAAAAACACGAAAAAAATCCGTAGAACTGGATAAACAATGGATGAAGATTAAAACTGATTAGTCGATTGGTAATAAGTAAAATAATCCAATACTCCCCCTTAATCTAAATCCTTGAATGCCTTGACCTTGAAACTTAGTTCTACACAGAATCTTTTGTGTGACTCCAAACTTAATGCTTTAGTAAAAATATATGATGTCATATCTTGCGTTCTACAGTACTACAATCTGACCTCTTCGTTGAGAACTTTGCTTCTGACGAAATGATACTTCAGTTCAATGTACTTACTCTTGGAATGAAATCTAGAGTTGGCTGATAAAGCGATGGCACTTTTATTATCACAAAATAATATCGTTGGGGCATATTGATTCGGACCGATATCTGAGAGTAAGTTCCTCAACCAAATTGCTTCCTTTGTAGCTTGAGAGGCTGCGATATACTTTGATTCAGTGAAAGATAGAGCTATCAAGGATTGCTTGTGACTGTTCTAGGAAACTGGACCATTGTTGAGGAAGAATGTAAATCCGGAAGTAGATTTACGAGTGTCTACATCTCCTGCCCAACTTGTATTTGTGTAACCACTGAGTAAATTGAGTTTGTCATTGCCGACTGCTCCATAACAAATGCAAAAGCCCATAGTAGCTCAAAGATATCTCATGACTCTAATAAAAGCCTTCCAATGTGTTATACCAAGATTAGTCATATACTGACCGAGAGAGCTGACTGCAAAAGCTATGTATGGCCTGGTACAGATCATGGCATACATAAGAGATCCTATAATAGAATGGTTTTGAAACCATGTTCGAGCAGATTGCTTCAAGCCACAAAGTGCCTTATGGAGTTTACACATGTGATTGTGCTTGCCCTTGATAATATAGCACCATGTAAATGTCTTCTCCGATAACTCCATTGAGATATGTTGTCTGTACATCCATTTGATGTATTTCCAAATCTGCTGCAATGACAAATGATAGCAAAAGTCGAATAGAACAATGCATGACTATTGGACTCAAGGTCTCAGTGTAATCGACGTTGTATATCTGAAAAATCCTATGGCTACAATTCGTGCCTTTTTTCTGTTGATGCTTTCATCTGCGTTGTACTTGACTTTGAAAATCCATTTGCAATCAACTACATTTCTGCTGGCAGGTAATTTGACAACTGTCCACGTCTGGTTCTTGATAAGAGATGAATACTCTTTATCCATAGCTTCTCTCCAGAGATCTAAATCAGGCTGACTAAGTGCCTCTTGGACAGACGTCGGTTCCTGAACAAGATAAGTTGCAAACTCGTCGATATACCAGTTAGGTGGCTTGCTAGTCCTTGAAGATCTTCTGGGTAATACAAGAGTTGATTATTTTCATCATACTGTAGTTGCTGATCTGCAACATCAACATTTTTAGATCTACCGTTTATTTGTTGTTCGTCAAGAGTAGAGAAGCTTGGACCTTCAATAGGAATAGTCGACTGAGGAACTGAAAGTTCAAAGCGTCAGGAGAATTTGATAGGTCGGCTATATGGGAACTGACCTTTCCTTTGAGGTCTTGAACATGATCTTTGATGAAGATGACATCCCGGCTAGTGAATATCTTCGAATCGATGGGATCAAACAACTTGTAGGCTTGATCTGAAGTAGTGTTGCTGATGAAAACACACTTGATACTCTAGAAATTGAACTTCTTTCTGAGATCACGAGGAATCTACGTGAAAGCAATACATCCAAAAACTTCTAAGTTTGATAAAGAAGGTTTGTGCATGTGCCTCTAGAAACTAGGAAGAAGGCTCACCAGAATTTTGAGTTAGCCCAAAGATTACATGCAGAATTGAATCCATCATCATTCTTGTCTATGTAATGATGATGTTTCTATGTGATGCTGAATTCTGATCTTTGAAGTTTTGAAGACGTTTTGGGAGTTCAATTTCTGTTCTAATAAATATTTCAAAGATCAACTCAAATCAACCTACTCACTTCAAGACTCATCAAGTCATATTCAAAGCAAAAGAAATATCTCAAATGAAATATCTAAAGGAAGGAACATATGAAGAAATATCTTTTGACCTTAACGAATATATGACAACTCGAATGAATTGTGAATGATCCTCAAAATGAAGATTATATGTTCACAAGGATGTTTCACATTTGAGGAAGGGGATATGTGATGCCACAAATTTGCTAACTAACGAATATCAATCTAAATATGGCATGATATTCGAATATGAAGATATGAGCTAGATAAATATAAATCATGAAGAGGCCTATATCATTTTTCGAGGATATAACTCCTAAAGACTTGCCTTGTATTTAAGGACAAGACCTCTAGAAGTGAAACGCTGCCTTGGATAGCCTTTACTAGGTCATTGACGCGAAATGACTAAATATGAATTGACATATTAAACTAGAGTAGTTTAAACTCTTAATTAGATATACCTCTCACAATAAAACTGAACATACATTCAACCTAATTATTAACTAGACCTTTTCATGGGAGCGATGCACCTAGAGGTGTGTTTGTTCACTTTGTAGAACATATATTGACTACATGCTTCAGTCTCAATCATCGAGAGAGAAAGAGTTTATGTACTTGTGAGAGATTGAAGAGGTGACTAGAGTGTTGAGGATTATTCTCTCTTACCTCTATTCTCCTCATTATTAAGTGTGAGTGATCTTGAGTCTACTAGCAATCTCTACTACATTTCATAAATTACTCTCTGGTCAGCAGACCGTTGCTTTAGCGCATTACAGTCATTTGTTGTATGTCCGTAAATATGTTCTAAAGAACTATCTTAAAACTATCTTATTCGTCTGTCTCGAACACTTTATATTCAGCACTTGAATAACATCTACATTTGGTACAGTCTTTCACGATCATTGATAGAACTGTATGTATACATCTAAGATGATAGCCCCTGTTTGAGGAATTGAGTCATTGATCTGTGATCCTGTTTGTAACAGACATAAGTTTCTAACATACTCTGAAACTATTCATGTTCTTTAACCATAATTTGGACTTAAGTTGTTGAGGACTTCTGTCTAGAACCAAACAGTTTGCGAATACGATTAACTAATTGTCTGTTCGAACTCGAATACATCGAACATCTCTCAAATCTCTGCCGACAACTTAATTAGCCGGAGTGTAGTACTTCTGTACTACTCTGATAACATCTCACCTGTAGAATGCTTTTCATTCGATTCGATAGAGGCAAGACTGTTGTTATGGAATTATTAACACTATACACCCCTAACACAAGTAATATTGGTTACTTTCTAATGGTTGTTGACAACTAGAATAAGTCTCAAATCCACTTCATTTGAAATAAGTCATAGTTGTACCAAATATTTAACTTTCAAGCGTTATCCTCATGGGGTTCGACATTATTTACTACAAAGTCTATATTATCTTTGTTGGTATAGTATGACACATTACCTCGCCCTCTTGAATGCTAAAAACAAGCACGAAGAATGCTAAAAGCAAGTAGCAAGCAAAAAAAATAGCAAGCAAGAAATAGCTTGAAAAACAAAGGAAGAGTAGCTAGAAAAGGAGAGAAAGCGAGAAAAAGAGCGACAATGGTGCCAATGTTATACGTTTCGCATCCTCCATTGGGTATGGCTTCTCCAACTAGCTTAAGAAAAGGGAAAAGCACAATGAGCATAGGGTGAGTATCAGGTAAGATCCACTCCTCTCTCTTAAGCTCTCTTCTTGCAACTAACAAATGACGGCTTAACCTAAAATCCAACTTCACAAAGGCTTAACCTACTTGTGAAAGGCCCAACAAGAAAATAAAACTAATTAACTTGGTCCATGAGAAACATATACTACAACGCAAGTACTCACAAGGAGACATTCACAAGGGAAGATCCATTTCAGAGATTAGACTTTTATTGCAAATGGATTCTTAGCAAAATGAACTAGCCTCACTTATATCTATACCAAACTAGGTGGTCTCTTCTACAAAGATGGCCCCATGGGACAAACCCCCATGGGCCTTAGTCTATTTTCCATTGAGCTCCATGGGACCCTAACTTATCTTTTAAACTCTAAGCTGATAACTTAAAAATACTTGACTTGAACTTATTACAATATCAACTGACTGGGGGCTAGAACTTTGATTACATTAAACAATTACAACAATGGCCTAAGGTCTGGACATCCAGTTCTATGCTCCAATCTTATTTCGAGTGCAGATTTAATATTCTCAAGGGAATATCAGGATACATCATTAAGGATGTGGAGCTTGGTCAAGTTGTTCTTAATGGCTTATTGGATGATCATGCTAACTTGGTGCAAAGTTTTGCTATTAAAAAAAGATTGCCAAATATGAAGGACTTGCAAGAGGTCTTGGTGGCTAAAGAGTTTAGACTACAAGCAAGAGAAGGACCATCTCCTACATCTCAAGTTGGAGAGGAGGAAGCTATGTTCTCAAGGGGAAAGTTCAAGTTCAAGGACAAGGAAAAAGGAAAGTGTTCTAAAGGACAAGTCAAAGTTGAAATGTTTTTATTCTAGAGTCAAAGGACATTTTGCTAGTGATTGATTCAAAAAGAAAAGAGATCAAGGTGAGACGCAAGGCAATTTTACTTTTGATGAGAATGGTGTTGATGAGCAAAATGCAAGTGATTTTTTTTTTTATGTCTTCTTGTTTGCTAGTCAATGATGGAGATATTCATCCATGGTGGATTGATAGTGGATCAAGCCTTCATATGACATTTCACAAAGAGTATTTCACTTCTTTGGTGTCTTATGAAGGAGAGAAGAATGTCATCAACATGGCCAATGATGGTAAAGTTGTTGTCAAGGGCATTGGTACTATTCCTATTTTTCTCTCATCTACAAATAGGAATGTAAGATTGAAGAATGTTCATACCTTCCATTGCTAAAAATGTGCTTAGTGTGTGTCAAATGGGCTTAAAGTGGAATTTGTTGGTGATTTTTGCTTGATTAAAAGGAATGAAGTCATGATTGCCCAAGGCAAGAGACAAGGTGAGCTCTACAAACTTGATGGATATGTTGTTTCTAATCATGGTGGTTTGAAGGCAAAGAAGCAAGTTGGTGAGCTTTGTTCAATGTCAAAGTCACAAGGGTTGTCTTATTCTAGATCTAGCTCAAGATCTAAGATGCCTTTTTATTTAGTACATTTGGATTTGCATTGTACAAGTGCTTTGAGTAATGGAGGAGCAAAGATGCTTGTGACTTACATTGATGACTTTAGTAGTGTTGGATGTATCTTCTAAAGAGTAAGAAAGAAGTCCTTGATGTTTTTCTCAAGTTCAAGAATGTTGTGGAGAGTCAATTCAACATGAAGATCATGTGCTTAAAGTTGGCAAATGAACACCTATCAACAAAGTTTAAAGAGCTTTGTGTGCACATGGGGTCAAGAGGAAGCTTTCAAACTCAAAGTTTCTACATGGAGTGGAAGAGAGGAAGAGAACTCTCTTAAAAGAGCTAAATCCATGAGGGTGAATGCAAATATTTCTAAATAAGTTTGGGGTGAAGCTTTGATGTGTGCTAACTTTGTTTGCAATAGGTACTCGAATGAAGACTTGGATGGTAAGAGTTTATTTGAGGTTCTTTTTGGTAAGAAGCCAAGCTTGGAGCATTTGAAGATCTATGGTAGTACTTGCTATTTCAACTCATCTTTTGGATTCTTGAAGGGAATCTTTGTTGGATATAGTGAAGTAAGGAAAGCTTATAGGGTTTACATTCCTAATTCAAAAAAAGTATACATTTCTAAGGATGTTGTCTTTGAAGAGGAGAATGTGGATAAGCTTGATGTTGTTGATGTTGATCAATCTAACATTCTTGATGGTGATGAAGATGGATCTTTGAATGAAGATGGTGGAGATGTCTCTCGAAGTCAAGTTTTAAGAAGATCTCAAGGCAAAGGCAAAAGCCATCTAGGTCTACATATGATGAGAAGGGTAAGCAAGTGGAAGTTACTCATTTTGCATTTCTCACATATTTTGGTTCATTTTCTTGTGTAGATGATGCTATCTATGCAAGTGGATGGTGGTTTTCATGGAATGGAAGCAACTAATGGATCTGGAAAAAAAAGTTGTGTTCAATGACTTTGAGACATATCAAGGAAGGACAAAGATGGAGGAAACATGCAAGCAAATGGTTATCACTCACATCTATTTACTGGTTGTTGTTATTTTCCAGAAATATCAAAGGTGTAAGCATGGAGGAATTCATTCGTTGTGATTCTATGTTACATTCTATGTTGGTTTTTCATCTTAATATGTAAAATTGATGTAAGAAATAGTGAAGCATCCAATATGGATACTATTATCTATATCAGTTATGAAATCTATTATAAAACCATAGAAAGAAGGTCTATTCTTAGGATGGAGATCATTCTTGAGATGAATCAAAGTTGTGTGGTAAAAGTACTTGAAGAGGGAGTGTGAAAAATGTCAACTAGTTTAGTTGGACTAATTTGGCAATTTGGAAGCCAAAGTGAAATTTCAATTTAGAGATACATTTTTTAATGTCAGTAAGGCCTAAAAATAGTATCGTTACTATTTCTAACAAGTATATAAGTGGATAAGGTTGGATCTAGACTACTTCTATTGGCTAGTTGATGTACATTGCATCTAGTCAAGTTAAACTAGGTTTTTGGTGAAGTACCTAGAGGGCAAGTGGCCAAGTGACAGTATGGCTGCTATAAATAGTTGTACCAACGTGGAGAAACTATCTTCATGTTCTCATTTTGGATGGAGAACTTTTCTCTTTTGATTTTATGTCCATCTCTTTCATATTTCTCATGATATCTTGAGTTCTAATGTGTAGAATGCTAATTTTCTTGTTGTACACATGTGTGAAGGACAATGTACTGATATTGCTTTTGTACAGACATGGACAGTACTATATCATATCTTACTGATTTTGATTAGACATTCATGCATTTCCAAGTTCTAATATGGTAGATGTTGGAGACGGTGAACTCATACAACTGTTCACTAGCATTCCCCAAAGGGGCCGACAAATCGGCAATCATCGACACCGAATTGTCAGACCCCCAACAAGTGCTGAGGATAGACATCAGGCACAACGAACCATCGGACAAACTAAACTATCGGCCTCCAGCCCATTAGAGATGAAGCTTCCAAGCTATCATGATCAGTCGTTATAGTAACGTTACCAAAGAGTTGGTTAACCAAAGATTTAGTGTAGTCCTCTCTTGTAATGATTAGTATCTATCTTGTAATCCCACCTGGTGGGACATAAGTCTAGATTAGAAACTAAAAAAAACAATTTAAAAAAGAAGCAGTGTATCTGCAAGAAGCAGTATACACAAATGTAAGAGGAGTGTCAGGCCGCCAACGAACGAGACACTGCCGACTCACTTTGAAACAAAAAAAAAAATTCAAATATGTTCTGTTCTTCCAATTGTGATCTTTGTATTACATCTGATATTATCTAAATGATTGTAGCATTGTTTGTGATTAGTAGCAACGTCTCCAAGTCCTGTAATGTAATGTGTAGTGCAGTGTAGCGCACTTCCGCACACAATAGGCACACACCGCAGCTAAACATGATAAACATGCCAAATCACAGCATGGTATCAGAGTAGATTCATTAGATATAATATGACTACAATTCAACCTAGGATTGCAATCAATCTTGATGGCACAAATTACCGCGTATGGAAGTTCAAGATCAAAACAATCTTAAAGGGTGAAGGGATATGGTCAGTGACTGATCTCACAGAACAAAAGCCTCCAGAGGAAGATCTAAGGAGAGCATAGAAGAAATACAAAAACAAGCCCAAGGTCAATGAGACTCAAACGAAGTCTTCAACAAGAGGCAACTACAACAAAGAAACTTCTACCTACGATCACTGTCACAAATCGGGACACACAACATATAGATGCTGGTTCAATCCGAAATACCTTGCAAACACTACAAGAAGAAAGGACATTCAGCATATGAATGTTGGCATAACCCAAAAGGAAGGCACAAAGGAGAGAAAGCCAATGTTGTAGAACCATTGAAGGATGCTGAGAAGAACAACAATGCCTTCACAGCTGTCAATGAAGAGTTGACCACCTATATGCAACATGACTCTGATATAGTAATTGACTCAGGAGCTACATCGCACATAACCTACAACAAGAATGCCTTGATCAACTATAGAGAACTCAACAATATGAGAACAGTGATACTGGGCGATGGAAGCTGACACGATGTCGAAGGCATCGGGACTCTACAGCTACATACACCGTTGAGACATGCAGAGCTTCAAGGAGTATTCTATGTTCCTACACTAAGAAGAGACCTACTCTCTGTATCGAGGATAGCAGATCTTGGAATACGAGTCCTGTTTGATGGCAATGCATGCCGAATGGTTGAGCACAAATCGAACAAGTTGCTAGCTATTGGATCAAGATCCTTAAGGAAAGAAGAAAGTCGAATGCAAATGGATATATAAAAGAAAACTGAAATCAGATGGAAGTGTTGAACGATACAAAGCTCGACTTGTTGCCAAGGGCTACACATAGAGCTATGGTATCGACTACTTCGATACATACTCATCGATGGTCAAAATGTCGAGCATCCAACTACTCCTCGCCTATGCAACAAAATATGATCTGGAAGACACTAGATTGATGTGAAGACAACATTTCTCCACGATGACCTAGATGAAAAAATCTTCATGAAACAGCCTAAAGGGTTTCTAATCCCAACAAGGAGATCTGTTTGAGAGACAAAGATCAAAAGCTCATCCACAAAGATGATAATAAGGATGAGATTGCAATAGCTCCTAAAGATCAAAATCAAGATATATCAACCATAGAAGGAGCCAAGATATGGGGAGATTTGCTTTTACAAAATGTTACCATCCCATTTGGAGTATTTAGGAAGTACACTAAAAAATGGCATAAAGAGTTGTGCTCCATTGAAGATACCATCACGTCACCAGAACTCCCTGAGGTGTCCCTACATCTCACTAACTCTGCAAGTGACAAGGAAAATATACGCATTCCTGCAACTCACGCACATTCTCGTGTTGTCTTGGCAATATTAGATGGTGGATCGGGAGTCAACATCATATCAACATCCTTGATAAAGGAGTGGGGTCTTCAAGGTTCCATAAAATAGCCGAACTGTCAACTTTGAATGGAAGATCAAAGTGTGGTAAAACCACTGGGCCTGATACCAAATCTAAGGTTGAAACTAGGAGGTCTGAGCTTCACGCTGGATTTGGTAGTGTTAGATATCCCTAGCAACACCTATTCCTATTAATTGCTCCTAGGTAGGCCATGGATCTCTAATGCGGGCGTAGTGCACGACTGGAATAAAGAGCGAGTTACATTTGGAAATCGAGAAACATCAATCACAATCGATGCTGGTAAGATCAAGCCCGCACGAATAATGGAATATGGATTCTCTACCATAGAGTCTATTCTTGGAAATTACCGTGACATCAACGAGAAGGGCCACTATACCAAGGCTACGAATATCATCAACTGGAGCCACAACTTGGCAACAATCGATTATGTCAATGCGAAACATTATGAGCTCAATACACATCACACTGATAGCGATGAATCCGCAATGGAGCCAACTGACTTGGATACTCTCATTTTCAATGTTAGTTATGTTAACATTCAGCCCAACAATGAGGACTTGCTTAACATTGCTTGGCTACCTCATGATGAATCAAGAACCTTGTATATCGATGAAGAGAGTGTTTTACACTCTCACGAGTTTGATACTGACTTTGACATGGGCAATATTACAAATGTAGCCATTTTGCACTTCATGGATGCAATTACTCCATGACTACTCCCTGAGAAGGTTCAAGAGATAGAGCCTAAGGCTAGCATCGCCACAGTCAAACCAAACCAAAGTAAAATATATCGTGTTCACCATTGAAGATGTAACTATCCACTTAGCTCAAGCTCAACGAGAGCCAAAGGGGGATGAGCCATATGATGGCCCTATTCGAACCATAAAGTTAAATCTTAAAGAGTTTGATGAGACAGATGCATAACAACATCGGGCCTTAGAGAAGCTCCTTAGAAAATATCATCATAAATTCGCATGGAACTACAAGGACATGAAGGGGGTAGATCCTTCGGTTGCCGTGCATAGAATCCCATTAAAGATGAATGCTAGACCCTAGGCCAGTAGGCCTGATGTTGCAATCCGATCTATCGAGCACGCATCAAAGAAGAACTTCAAAAGCTCTTGGAGGCAGGTTTCATCTACGAGGTGAAACATACAAATTGGGTATCACCTACTCTCTCTCTCTCTCTCTCTCTCTCTCTCTCTCTCTCTCTCTCTCTCTCTCTCTCTCTCTCTCTCTCTCTCTCTCTCTCTCTCTCTCTCTCTCTCTCTCTCTCTCTCTCTCTCTCTCTCTCTCTCTCTCTCTCTCTCTCTCTCTCTCTCTCTCTCTCTCTCTCTCTCTCTCTCTCTCTCTCTCTCTCTCTCTCTCTCTCTCTCTCTCTCTCTCTCAAGCCTGCGAGCTTGAACACTTCTGAGCATTCTAGCTCACTTCTTAGAGTTGTTTTAGGGATTCATGCTATTGCGCTACTGCTTATCAACATTGTGCTTAATTCAGACTTTCATTTTAGCCTCTCAGAGATAGCATAGAGTACGCGGCTTCGATCCGGCCAAAAGAGTGATGAGAGTGCATCTAGTTATGTTTTGAGAGTAAAGGATATTCATAGAGAACTTGCTTGTATTGGTGATTCCATCAATCAAAATGAGCTAGTTCAAGTCATTCTCAATGGCTTGAGAAGTGAATCTGATAGCCTTGTCCAATCCTATGCCATTAAGGAGGAGCTACCAAGTTTGGAGGCTCTCCAAAGTGTGCTAATTTCAGAAGAATCAAGCCAAGAGTACAAGCTCTTGAGGATGGACAAGCTCTCTCTCACTCATAATGATGGCAAAGCTCTCTTTGCCAAGGATAAGCACAAAAGGAGGAGCAAGAACCAACATCAACAATCCTCAAGCAAGGACAAAGTCAAATCCAAAGACAAAGATGAGGAGGAAGATGATTCCTCTAATGCTTCATCATCCAAGCTCAAGAAGAAGAAGATCAAGTGCTTTTATTGTGGCAAAAAAGACCATTATGCCACCAATTGCCTCAAGAAGAAGAATCAACTCAAGCAATCCAACATTACCAATGAGAAGGAAGACACTATTGCAAGTGATGGAGAGGGATCTCTTATGGTCTCTAGTTTCTCATCTACTCCTTTCAAGAAGGACGGCCTATGGTATATTGATAGTGTAGCCTCTTCACATATGTGTAGCTCCAAGGACTCTTTCTCTTCTATTGCACCTTATGATGGAGTCAGCCATTTTTGGTTGGTCTTCTTCAGCGATAACAACTAAGTTGTATTTGTTGAAGCCATCCAAGAAGGATTACGGCTTCATCCCCAGCTAGGTTTTCCAACATGGATTTGCCATACAGGATTGGAAAATGATCTCTTTCTGTGGAAGCATTTAATTTACGGTTCATGGTCAACGATTGGGTGATTTTGAGAGTCCCTAGTCACTCTAGGGGCTTGAAAACTATTAAGTGTGCAAAGTTGGCACCTAGGTATTGCGGTCCTTTTAAGGTTATCCAAGTGATAAACAAGGTCGCATACAAACTAGAACTTCCAGCTAACGTTGGAATTCATCATGTTTTTCACGTTAGTAAGTTGAAACCCTCGTTGGGGGTTGGGGAGACTCTGGTCCCTGTGGAAGATCTAGTGGAACTTCTTCGTGATGAGTCCGTGAGTGGACCACCTGAACTCGAGGCGATTCTTAATAGCCGGTAGAGAACTCTACGGAGTAGAGTGCTTCGGGAAGTCAGGTGGAGGGGCAAATCAGAAGAGGAGGATACCTGGGAGAAGGAGGCTGATCTCCAGAAGAATTTTCCAAATTTTTTCCTACAAGAAAAAATTTAAGTTTAGGGGGAAGGAATGTTACATACCTATGTAATTAGCAGTACTTCAGACCCCTAATAGTCCATTTAGTGTTGGGGGCTAAATGGCAAGGTACCCTTAGGATTAAGGGTATGTGCCCTTGGATAAGGGCAAACAAGTGACTATACCTTAGTTGGAGGTATGGAGTCACGTGACCCTTGGATAAGGGGTACCCTTAGTATTAAGGATATGTGTCTTAGATTAAGGTATTAGTGTCCTTGGTTAAGGGCAGGTAGGTGTCTATGCCTTGGATGGAGTTATGGAACCTAGAGAGGTGTTAGAAAAGTTATTGGATGACTATTTTTCTAAACCTTGGGCCTCAACCTTGAACCATATCACTTTATTGGTCTAGGACCAAAGTATACTTGCACAACTTGGGCAATGGGACCTAGTAGGAGGGCGCCCTTCTAAAGTGTCCATTGAATTCTCAACTCCCACAAGAAAGGCATTCAAAGAGTCATAGGTTATGGAAGGAGTCTCTTGACATTCCATAAGCCTATGGAGGCTCTTGGAGATTTTTTAACTCCCTTGGGCTTCTCTCTCTCTCGTTGGATGAGCATGGAACTCCATAGTGCATTGGAGGGGTCCATGGGCCATCTATATGAGGGTAGTAGGGCGCCCATTGGGAGGGAGAGATCTCTCTTGTTCGCTTTGCTTATGCTCTAGTGTTGCTACTAGTGTGTAGAGTGCTTTCTTGTGGTAGTATGCTTGAGGTTTGGATCTTGCTTATGGTATGGGACATAAGTAGGGTTTGGATCTTGAGTATGCTATAGAGTGTTGTGGTATGCTTGTGATTTGTTTATGGTTAACAAGGGGGTGCTAGATAGGTCTTGCTTGGAGCTTGGATCTAGCTATGGTTGGGTGGTGAATACTTGAGGCCAGCTTGTTATCTATCTTTGTGTTTAAAGAGTAGGGACACAGGTGGAGGAGAGATCCTTGGAGGCTTGCAGATCCTTACTTGCAGGTGGAGGCATCCTAGCTTGGAGTTGGGGAGCATCTTGAAGCTTGCAGGTTGCTTGAAGGACATTTGGAGGCTCTACCTTGGATTTGGAGGATTCCTCACCTCTACTTGTAAAAATTAGTCTCCTTGAGGTCATTGTACTTCTGCTTCCAGGTATCTCGCTCCTTATTGGTGCTAACCAGCTTGTTAGTGGCTCTGATTCGTAGATTCTTTGGTTTCTTTGATTTTTCTTTCAGACATCGGATTTCTATGTCGGTCCTCTGTCCTTCAGTACGAACGTCATCAGTTTTCTATGGCGTTGGTCGGGCTGGTAACTGCTCTGTGGATCTTCCATACTCTTTTCAGCAGTGAATTTCATCACCTGTGTTTTAGCATTTATGTACATGAATATACAATGTGTTGAATGTACAAAAAATCTTTAAGCTGTACACCCCTCTCCTCTTTCGTGTGTATCTATCAGGTTCATGCTAGGGTAGGGGTTTTACTATGTACTTAGGTCGTGTGCATTAACCCATGGGTTATGCTACTATGGTGTTACCTAAAACAAGTTCTAGATAGTTCATGGCTCACTAACTGATGTAATTGGGCTAGGAGTTGGAGATTCTGTAGACCTACTTGGTTTATCAGACTTCTGATCCACCGAACTCCATACCATGTTTGGGCTTTTAGGATTGTCCAAAGCTTCACCGCAATGGTTATGGGCGAAATGACTACCCTACCTGGCTCACATTGCCAGTAATGATCGTGGTCGTATGCTATTGCAGCTAGACTAACATCACGTTGGTTCTGTGCTCGTGGAATATGCATCCATTTGACATGGAAAAACTCTCTAGTGTATTCGTTGATGGCAATTGCATAGGCCTGTAAGGTCCTGCTTTTGAGTCGATATACGCCGGTCATACCTCGGATTAGGAGTTGTGAATCCCCCATAATTCAGAGGTTGCCTACAGTTTGCGCAACTCACATGGTCATTTGTAGACCGATTAGAAGGGCTTTGTATTCGGCAGTGTTGTTTGTGAATCCTTTTCCTAATAGGACTCCTATACTGGCTAGTTCAGTCCCATTGGGATTCTACAATATTGCTCCTATGGCACCTTCTCTATTCGAATGTCTGCAGGCTCCGTCTACTTTCAACGTATACGTCCCAAGTTCTTGGGTGAGTTCCATATCACAACAACAATCTTTTTGTATTTTTCTCGATTTTATGAATTTTTGTTTTGGTTTTTCGCACCCTTCCGTTCAGCGTATATGTACAAGGTCACTAAGGACAATTTTGATTCTGTGAGTGTTCCCCGTATTTGTGATGTTTCTAGGTCGTTCACTCCGATACCTGAAAAGGTGAACATGAAAAGGTGTTACATACTGTACAGGCGACTTCGGCTTCTGTATAAATACAGTAAGCTTTTATCTTATTTATGTTGGTTCAATGCTTAAAAATTTCACCGTTTAACTCGGCTAGCTTAACCGTGTTATTTTCATACAACTTCACTATTACATACGGACCGTTCCAGCATGGCCCCAACTTTTGAGGCATCAGCTCGTGTCTAGCATCGTAGAACAACACTAACTGCCCCTGCCTAAACTGGTAATCGCGCATGTTCCTATCATGAATCTCCTTCATGCATCTTTTGTGGGTTTCTTGGTGATTTACAGTAGCTATCCGGTGCTCGTCCAGGTCTAGTAAAGTGTCCAGTCAGTGCTGTATTGATTCTTTCTCTCTTAGGTCGTGCTTCATGGAAAATCGCAAGGATGGGAGCTCTTTTTGTATTAGCAGTACACATTCTTGGCCATACACTAGAAAAAAGTGCGTGTAGTTGGTACTGGTCTTATAGGTGGCATTATATGCCCACAACGCCGAGTACAGTTTTTTTGTCCCAATCCCTCTGTCGGTCTGATACGGTTTTCCTTAGGATTCCTACCAGTTGTTTGTTCGTGCTTTCAGCCTGACCGTTGGCTTGCAGGTGGTAGGGTGTGCTTTTCGGGTGCTTGATCGTCAACTGATCGGTCAAAGCCTTGATAGTTTTGTTTAGGAAATGGGTATCCCTGTTAGAGATGAGTTCTCTAGGTGTACCGAACCGGCCTATCACCTATTCTAGTAAGAACCAGGCGGTTTCTTTTGCATTGTCTTTGGCCACAGCCCGTGCCTCGGCCCACTTTGTGAAATAGTCAGTGGCCACTATGATATAATGTTTTCGGCTAGATGAAGCTGGGTGTATTGGGCCAACGAAGTCGATGTCCCATTTTTCAAAGGGGAGACAGGCCTGTATTGGAACTAACGATGCACCATATTATCCGTCTTGTCAACTTGTTGACAGGTGTCACAGTTCCAGGCATGTAAATGGGCATCTTGGAATAGTGTCGGCCACCAGTAATCCACCCTCATAACTTTCTGCCCTGTGAGTTGGCCGGCAAAGTGGCCCCCACAGGCAGAATCATGCAACTCCTCTAGTATAAATTTGGCTTCTTCAGGAGTGACGCATCTTCGATACAACCCTTCTACACCTCGTCTATATAGTGTGCCCCCTATTAAAGCGAACTTTAGGGCTTGTAGACGTAGCTTTCATTTTTCTGGAGTCGTCATACTGGTGGGTGTCTCTAGTGTGGATAGGTAGGTTGCTACAGCTGTATACCACTCAGGAATTGTGTCAACGTCTACCCTCAAAAGTTCTCTTAAGTGATCATCGTCTGTTTCAGTAATCCCTCCCAGGTTGCAAATACAATCATTTAACCCCTACAGTTTAGGCGGCTTGCTTTGGAGGGTGTAGTCAAACTCCTGAAGGGAGATTATCCACTTCATTAAGCGCTCCGGAGGTTCTAGTTTATTCATCATCAAGGTGACTACAGTACTCTTGGTAAAGAAAGTCACTTTCCGATGCAATAGGTAATGTCTTAGTTTGGCGGCAGTGTAAGCTATCCCCAAACGAATTTTCTCAGCCTTACTATAATTAAGTTCAGCTTTGTTTAGTTTTCTCCCTATAAAAATAATAGGGTGATATTTTTTGTCCCAAATATGGGCCAGACAACAGTTTATGCACGTGTCCGTGGTGCTTGTGAAAACGAAGAACTCTGTGTCATACATAGGTGGCTTCAATATTGGAGTGTAAGCCAAAGTTACTTTTAATTCCTGAAAAGTCTTCTCACATGCCTCGTCCTAGGTCCACTCCATGTTGGTTTTCAATAAGCCAGTCATCTGGTAAGTACGCGTGGCATAGGCCATCACATATATTTTGTAATAACCACTCGAGCCTAAGAAGGTCTGAAGTTGGGACATCGTAGTTGGTGCCATCATGGCTAGGAGCATAGCTATTTTTTTTGGATCAGTTGCCATGCCGTACTTGCTAATGACATGTCCTAACAGTACCCCATAAGGAACTCCGAATAAGCACTTGTTATATCAGAACCTAATCTAATTACTTAAGCAATTTTTATGCCAGAGCTATTTCTATAGCCTGATAAGCTTCCCACAAAACCTGACTCTACCAGCCGAAGAGTAATTGCTTTCTTGTTCTATAAGTTTATATTAGATTTTCATTCTTAAGTCACTAATAGTTACTATTATCACTTAGACTAATCTTCCACATGGGTGTGAAGCTCAGACCTCTAAGGAAGTTGGGACAATTTGAGCACCTTGTATGAAGTGTGAGATATAGCTTCCAAGCTAGATATCAGGAAGAAGTTTTACTCCCTCAAGATGACAAATGGTGATTCCCTGTAGAATCACATCAACCACTTCAAGAACCTGCTGAAGCAAATGGTCGTTGTACGCTCTCTACCCCTTTCGAAAATCAATACTCCTGTGGGGATGTCAACTGTGCAGTCGCTAAGCCTGAGCCATGGCCGTCCTAGCAGTATAGAGGGTACCCCCGGTTCCCGGCGTACATCCTCATGACATAAAAGTCCACTTGAATGGTCTTGTTAGCCCACGGTAATGGGTACATTCTTAAGCTCGCCCTCTGGTTTGATCATTGAGTTGTTGGCTAACCTTAGGGCTATCAAGGTAGCGTGTTCTAGAGTAAAACCAAGGCGGTCTGAAAGTTCTAGACTTATGATGTTAACTGCCGACCCTGCAACAACTATGGCCCCTAAAATGACTAGGTCATCTATGAGTACATCTACCTTAGGGTAGTAGCAATCTAACAAATCTACATCTACTTTTCCTATTGTAGGTGGCTCCAGTGTTCTGGTCATGGGTGGTCTCATTAGTCGTTTGACCATGCGTTTAATAGTGGGTGACAACTGTACTAGTTGCCAGAGCCCTATTTCCAATTTTAGATTCTCTAGGGCTTGACCTAGGTCAATATTTCCTCTCTTCAAGTTTAGGTCTATATCATTCCTAAACCTATGTGTTCGGGTCATGGTTCTCTTAGTTTCTAGGCCGGTTTTCCCTTTTCTCGGTCCTAGGAATCTGGGATGTCTACGCCCTTCCAAGATGCTAACCTCACCTTGCTCTTTGGGAGTGGATCCTCGTAGATGGTGTAGGTTCGAATACTGGATTCTCAATGACCACTGGGTTATCTACCTTCGGTGGTGGTTTTGGTGTAGGCTTGGGTTTCTTGAGAGGTAGCTCTGTCTGGAGGTTACTCCGGGTCACTACTAAGACCTCTTTCATGCTCGTGGGTTCCTCTAGCGTCTCCACGACGATGAAGTTCATGGGTGGTCGGTCATCTTCTATGCATGCCTTTCCTTTATCCACCTGGCTAATCCTGGGTCCGCGTTGTATGTATTGAGGTGGCCTTGATGGCCCCGCCGCTCTATCCTTCTGGGGTCTATGGTTCACTGGCCCATGCATCCTATTTCCAGTATTTAATGTGTCTCTACATACCCAACATCTATCCTCCAAGTGTCCAGGCCTTTTGCAGTACCCGCACACTTGGTTGGGACAGTTTCGATTTAAATGATTCTCTCTACAATGTCTACACACTAAGGGATTCGATCCTTCTATGGGGTGTCTCTGACCCAACAAATTTTGGTGTCGTTTGAGAAAATTTACATCTGCTGCTAAGGTATGCATATTCTCACTCATCACGTCCATGTATCTCTTTAGCATGGCTCGCATATCGCCTAGTTCTGCGTTAGAGCCTGTGCTCTCATAGCCTCTCTCGGGCATCTGTGCTTGGAGCCTTCGTGCATCTTGTGTTTGCACGTTCCTGCCTTGTTGAGGTTCAATAGCCTGTATTGGGTGGGGTTCCACTATGTGGTGTGCTCCTATAGCTGCGATTGGGCCTCCTCTCCACGTTTCGGGCTTAGGTTCAAGCTGCTCACTGCTTGCGATAGGTGGGATGCGTGGGCAACGGCAATCTGTGTGTCTTCTACCACGATTGCCTTCTCTACTACCTCAGCCAACGTCTGGGGGTTACTCTGATGTACAATCATTTGTATGTCATTCTTGAGCCCTCGCAGAAAGAAGGTCAGTAGTAATAGGGGTGGTAGTACCACTGTGTTTTCCACTTGGCGTGACAACTCCGTCAAACGACGCCAATATTGTCGGATGGTTTCGTTACTTCCTTGTTGTAGGGAAGTCAATGTGAACAGTAGGCCATCAATCGTTTGGTGGAGAGCATACTCAATAAAAAACAGTATATGGAACTCCTCAATGGTGTGAATTGAGCCTCTCTGCAGACTATGATACCAATGCCTAGCCGTTCCAGATAAAGTGGTGGCAAAAAACATCATTTCATGATGTGGGTTTGTGATGGCACTGGTAAAAAAGGTGGTCCAAAAAGCATCAATATGCTCTTCGGCACTTTCATACGGTGCTCCATGAAACTCAGGAGTGGATCCACTAAGCTTGGGTAGTCCTCCCGTCTCCGAGGGTACTACGATTGGTTCAGTCAAACGTCTTGCCATTCTGTTGGCAACAGCTTCTATAGCAGCAGGTATTACGTTCACTAACGGTGGTTCTGTAACGTTGGTTGGCTCAAGTTCTGGTAGTTCTTCTATAGGTTCCAACGTATCATCCAAGTCCCTTATAGGTGGGTGAGACTCATCATTTAAGGCTGGTGGGACAAAAAAACCCACGATGGCTTCTTCTAAGCCCTAAACGCTCTCTCTGGGGATTTGAAGTCTCTCCGTGCGGTGCTCCCTTAGACCTAGGCTTCCTTGGTATACCTATGATTTCTTGTCTAGGGGGGACACTAATGATTGCTGCATAATATGTTTCTCACTTACGAATAGCAATCAACTGTCGTTGCCCATGTGTTTTGTGATTTTCCCAACTTACCCCATAGGTCATCCACCCTTCGTCCACTAATACTGCATATGACCTAACTAACTCTACTTGGCCATTTTTCTGCTCAATCCTAATCCAACCGTACCCATGTTAAGTTTTCCTTGGTTCTTTGTACCATGTGCCATCTCTACGAGAGGCTAGGGTTGGTGGGTCATAGGGTACTGATTTTCGACTCATGGCTCTGGTTTTCACCTTTACCCTAGGTTTTACCAGAAACCCCATTTCTAACCT
This sequence comes from Diphasiastrum complanatum, assembly GCA_029204225.1. Taxonomy (NCBI): domain Eukaryota; kingdom Viridiplantae; phylum Streptophyta; class Lycopodiopsida; order Lycopodiales; family Lycopodiaceae; genus Diphasiastrum; species Diphasiastrum complanatum. Next base: position 38,473,800 of record CM055112.1, on the reverse strand, counting down.
ATCCCGTCACTCTATGAACAATCTCTAGTAGTACTTGGCATTACTGTCTAAACTCCCTGTTGGTGAAACTGTATGCAGTTCCTAGATTCTTTTTAGGTATTGAAAGCAGGATGTCCTTGGTGAAGTTGGATCATGTGCAACTAGGAGTGGATTGCGCACTCATGTGTGGCAAGGCCCTAAAATGTATGTTCTAGGTGTGGGATCAGCCCACATCATTGTGTGATGCTAACCACTTCAACCTGTGATACTTGATATCGGTTTTCTGAAAACAATGTGTGCACTAGTAGCTTGCATAGCCATGCTATCTTGCGGCTGACGGTCTAAACAGTAGAATTGTTCACAACATATGCAATCTGAGACGTATGAAATTTGTAGGCCACTGGTAGTATGACTACCCTTCAAGCAATATCTCTTATCAGGTAACTCCTGGTAGACGCACCAATGTTAAGCGTCTGGCAGGTCAAATAACATAAGCAACTTGCAAATGGCTAATCCGTACAGTTCACAACCCTATGTATAGATAATCCCCTTCAAACAATAGCCCATTATCAAATTTCTCCCGGCAGACGCACCAATGTTAGGGCCATTTTTGACGGGGGGTTGGTCCAGCCAAAACGTCCTAAAAGAGTCAAGGGGTCCCACCTCTAGTGGCGGTTTGGCCCTACGTGAGCAACAAAGGATTTGCCACTTCCAACCCTGATGGCCCTCTCTATTGCCCCGTGCTCCCCAACTGATGAGAGTTTTCCAGGCTCTCAGAGATACGGTTGAAGGAGGGGGTGCTAGCACTTTTGGCGCAATGATTCACTAGCTTTCTAGGGTTACGGTTTCATGAAAACTTCTGATCACTAATTCACTTTAGGATCTTGCTAATATCTCTTTCCCCATTGAATTCGGCCTACAGTTAGTAAAAATCTTACATGGGATGGAAACCGATTTACTGTCTATGATGTGCTCGTGGGGTGCAAGTTATACGCACCGCTTTGTTTGCTAAGCGGCGGTATTTTTGCCGACCGTCGGGTCTAAGTATTTCGCTAGACAGTATCGACGGCGGGTGTGACTAGTGTGACGCTTAACCAAGGCGGTGTATTTCAACCGCGAATGGTGGACGGCTCGCTTTGGTGTTTCACAGAGGTCGGGTCCAATTAATACGCTTCATAATGGAAAAAACGTAAGAAACACTTCAAAAACTTGACGATTCCATATGGCCGTTTAATAAATCTAACTCAGCAAGATGTTACGGTTCTCTCCATACAACACATTCTAAATCAGTAAACAAAGTTATTTACTTAACCCTTTCACTAAACGAGTTGGAAATAGGCACTCATTGTTCTAATTAGCCATGCCGCATTTGTTTATAAAATATTACGATTCCGGACTGAATTCGAATTTGTGCTAAAAACGATTCACTACAATGCACAATCGACCCATACTCTACGACAATCCATTCACTAGTTAGGTAATTGCAATTACTGAACTCAAGCAAACAACATTCCCATTGCAAGCAAGTGATTCTGAGTTCATACTACCGGTAAACCCACAAATACGCATAGACCTGATACTTCAATGTCTACTTGTTCAAGAAAAGATCACAATCATTTAGGTCTCGATAGGGACATGGCAAACGTGGAGTTATTGAAATGATTAGGTCCTCATACAGTTACACAATGAATTCTCAGTATCTTATCATTCATTCAATGAGCGAAAGCAAGTACAAACGTCAAACACCCACATTCCAATTGAAAGCAAGTAAACACGAGAATAAAAATCGATGTGAGGTAAACCCATACCTCAGTGTGAGTATAGGTGACCGGAAATCGTTGAAGTACTAGTCATGAATGCCAATTTTAAAACTCCAGGTCGCGTTTTGTTTGCCACTTGCTTTACACTCACAGATTGTTGGATTGTCTTGTGAATCAGCGAATTAGCCTTGGAAAACCCTCGTATTGGTTATTGTGAAGAGTTCACGGCTTGTTGCAGACTGAAAGACATATTTTCAGACCATAGAGGGCTATAATCAGACTGTGAAAACTGTGATAGGTCTGTGGCAGAGATCAGAGATCGCACTCAGCTATGACAACTGCAAAAATAGTAGCAGAGGCATAGAAAGAGGGATGAGGGCTGACTGGCCGCAGACAGGCTGAGGGCCTGTTTTTCCTTCCTGGTTGGCCGCATTTTAGCTGGCAAAAGGTCGCACTCAAGCTGTTTCTGGCCACAGACAGGCTGAAACATATTGCAAATCCATGTGGCAGGTCGCTCAGGCCGCAAGTAGGCTGGTGGTACAGAGCCGTAGGTAGGCTGGTACAGGGCTACAGGTAGCTTGGTAGGCCACAGACAGGCTGAAACAGGCCTCAGACATGCATAAGCGAGAGAATCGGCAGCGGGCAGGACTGCAACAGTTTCACATGAGGCAGGTAGGACCGCAGAGAGCTCAAGTTCCTGATTTTTCTCTGTACGGACAGTGCTTGAAGGCTGCAACATGTCTATTAGGCGACAATCGGCACTTTTGAACCATCGTAAATCTGATTTTTGTATGTGGACAGCAATGGACAACAAAAGAGAAACCTTGCTTTCGTGAAAGTGAAGTGATGAATAGCTGAAGTCATCTCGAAAACTCAATAACGAGCTCAATCGAGACACTCCAAGCTCTCCTCTAAATGTGATTTCCGACATGCCCTCAACAAAACAATGTCCTAAAGATGAGGGTGGAGCTTCTAGTACAAGAATTCGTCTCAAGCTCATCATAGAAGAGTTGTCCATGGAAGGAATCCAAAAGGCTAAGCTCATTGAACATAACTCTCTCTTCTCTTATCACGTATAACTTATAACTCCCACTAATATTTCTCAAACACACAATGCTCTCACACCCAACATATCATCACACCCTTGCTTTACCAACAACCAACACACTTCCCCTACAACTTACGACGATCCTAATCATTCAGCTCCTCAACCATTAACATTCCATGACCACAATACAAGCATGTTAGTGAGGATCAAGCAAACCTCAACCAATCAATCATGGAAATTAGTAACCTCTCCCATTCTCAAACAATTTACATTGAACAATCATCACTCAAAATTTCGCATACTACTCTCTCAAATGACAATACTAGCATGGGAGGCAATGAGACTACAAGATACACAAAGTGAATTTAACCTCCCACATTCCACACACAACACTAGCATAGAGCAACATAAACCAAAGCATACAACACCTCCATATCGAACAACAAGATACAAGAATCCAAGAAAGACTATGGCCTCACCAAACAACTACAAGACAAAGCAAACCTCACAAAGCTCTCCACTCATATGAGGCAAGACAACAAGGATCCAAAACTACTAACTCCTAAAAAATACTAACACACAAAAGCACTAACTCATAGAAGCACTAAGTCACAAAAGCACTAACATTTGAAATACAAGGAGTTGGTTCCTTCTTATAGGAAAATCCAATGCATCCCCTTCACAATGCCATCTTGCCATTCTTCATGCCCTTCAAGCCCTCTTTGCCATTTGTCCCCAACCCATTAGATAGTACACCTAGTGGCCTCCACAAGAGAGTGGGGGAGTGGTGCATTCAAGGCTCTCTTCCAAAACTAGCCAAGATGTCTTTAGGGGCAGGCTGGGACCCAGACCTAAGGCAAATTTGTGCCGATTTTTCTCTAATAACCGGGCTTTACATGCCGATTTTTTCAATTATTGTGAACTTAACTTCAATATTAGCCTGATTTTTCGTGCGGAAATATTGGCTAACAGGGAAGGAGATTGCAACCCAATCCGACGATGAGCTGGCGGATGCTGCCTTATTTTACGTGGACACAGTACCAGAATGGGCTGCAGACATTGTTGAATATCTAATGCGGGGCCAACCAGACAAATCACTACCAAAGGCGGAACAACGGAAATTGATCTTGAAGGCTAGATCTTATCAGCTGATTGCCGGCCAGTTATACTGAAGAGGACCAGACGGAATTCTTCGGCGGTGTATTCTTCCTCATGAGGCCACCCAGATCATTTCGCTTTCACATGAAGGCATGGGTGGGGGCCATTTTGCATCCGACATTACAATTCGCAAGATCCTGCAATCAAGATGTCGGTGGCCAACGATTCATAAGGATACGGAGGAATACTTAAAAAAGTGCGATGTGTGCCAAAGGGCGAGAAGGCCAACGAGATTGCATTATGACCTACTGCACCCGGTCTTAGTTGAATTACATCGGTCCAATTCACCCTGCGGCAAGGAGTTCCCAGGCTCGGTACGTAACCGTAGCCACAGACTACCTTACCAAATGGGTCAAAGCCAAGGCAGTAAGAGTAGCTGATGCTAGGACCACTGCCAAGTTCTTTTATGAAAATATCATTGTACGCTTCGGATGCCGGTAGAGCTAGTCAGTGATCGCGGAAGCCATTTCATCAATGAGACCATCAAGGTCTTGTTGGAAGAATTCTTCGTGATCCACAGAACCAGTACGCCTTATTATCCTCGTGGTAATGGGCAAGCAGAATCTTCCAATAAGATTCTGTGTAGCGTGCTCACGAAAACAGTTAAAGCTAGCAGATCAGATTGAGAACATAAGTTGCATGCTGCATTGTGGGCATTCAGGATAACATATAAAGGAAGCACTGATCAAACACCCTTCCAATTGGTATATGGTCAGGATGCTGTGATGCCAGTAGAGTTTCTAGTTCCTTCATTAAGGATTGCCATCACGCAACGTCTTAGTGAGTCCAAATCTCTATAGCTACGCCATGAAGCTCTGCATAAACTCTGTGAAACATGCTTACTAGTTATGCATGCACTGACAGCTGAAAAGGAAAGACGCAAAGTATGACATGATCGCAGGTTACAAAAGAAGGATCTTCGTTCCGGAGATCTGGTCCTGATGTATAAAACCAAGGCGATCAAAGGGAAATTAAAATTCACAGGTGAAGGTCCCTATCGGATCGAGGAAGTTCTTATTCATGGAGCCATGAATTTAGAAAAGTTAGACGAGACACCATTCGATACACCCATCAACGGTAGCCGGTTGCACAAGTATTGGCCACCACAATGAGATAGATCCAGATTGGTGGGGGCATGTTACGAAAAGCTAATATGCTAAGCCATCACCTCTAGATCTAAGAAGCTCAAGCCAAATCAAGCTAGATCCATCAAGATTCAGCCAGATCTAGCAAGATCGGGGAAATCCATCAGAATCCAAAAAGGATCCAGATCCAGATAGGATCAAGAAAAAAGCAGATCATTAGATTGACTGAGGGATCTGTTACCAAGTATCCATCAGAACTTTTAGAAAACTACCAACATTCAGATCAAGCCTAGATGAAGCGAATTACCAGTTTACAAAAGTTAAAAATAAAAAAATCTCGAGATCTCGTCAAAAAACCCTCTAAAAGAGCACTTTTCCATGATTTTTTCACAAACTATCAAACGTGAAGGTACAATAAGATTGAGCTTTTCAAATGATCAATCTAAGCTCCTTTCTAATGTCCTATATGTACAAATATGTCTACAAGTCTGCTCTTTGTAAGCAGAATTACAGATCTAGGACATAAAGTAGAACTAAAATGTGTCCAGTGTAAAGTAGTCTATAGGACATGCAAGATCCTAGCACTGCATGGATACTTGTATGTGCAAAAAGTACAAAAAGGACCAAGAGTGGATCCTAATCTGATCCTCAAGAGAGATTGGTTGTCAGATTACTTGATCTATCAATCTACTTCAGATTAAGATCAATCTAGATCAATTCTAGACACAAAATTCTAACAAGAAAAATCATTAATTGAAGGTAAGTGTACTTTATGGTTTCACACGTGTGAAACACTGTCTGAATACGGACTCCAACCTGAAAATCAAGTACACATTGATAGAACCTCAAAACAATCAAAACAAATGTAGACAAATGGAGAGAATCACTCAAAATTGCTTCCAAAACCAAGATTGGTGTCTCACATTGATTATGGCCAAATGTGCTCTATATATACAATAAGTGGGAGCTCGTGATACTGATCATCTCTATGATCCCACATGTGTGAAGGTGCTTTGTCATATGATGATTCATCATGCAAAATTGACACTTGGACAAAACCTTCTATTTTGAGCACTTTTGGTCCATTTTCCTTCTATATGGAGATCTACTTGGAAATCTTCTAGAATTCAAAATTCGCCTACTTCAGCTTATTCCACACATGTGATATATCCTCTACACATGGGATATGACACCTAACCAAAATATTTGGCTCATGCAATCAATAGATTGATGCCATGTGTCATATATCTAGAAAACTAGTTTTTGGCCTTTTTAGCCACTAGAACTTGAATTAAATCATATGTACAACCTATATGATTATGGTACATGACAAGTACACTATTTTCACATGTGGGAACAGGCTCCACACATGTGTGTTTATCTATATACAATATTTTTGGCCTCTACCAAGCTTATTTTTGCATTTTTCACACTCCTAAAAAATCTAGCTTGGTAAATCTAGCTTGATGGAAAACATGATGATCTTGAACTTGACTCCATGGGCTGAATTGGTCTTTGCTGGTTCAAAAGGTGTGAATATCAGCCAATGAGCTTGATGTTGATCTGAAATCGCCATATCCATGATAGTGTTTTTTTGATGTTGACATCTTTGATGAACTTGAGAGCTTTGCACCATCCTAGCATCTTCGAAATTGATTCCTTCCAAATTTCATGTAGATGCTTGACTTTGAGGCTTGCTCCTTATTCATGTGCATGCTCCTCCATGAGAAAATAAAGATTTCTTCTTGACTTATTAGGATCACAAAGATCTAACATCATGTTACCATGATCTAGAGAATTAGACTTATCCAAATTGGCAAGACTATGCATGGTATAATAACAAAGTGTTTGCATCATATCTTCATGCTTGTTTACCATGCTAATCTCAGATCTAATGAGGCTAAATACTTCATTATGGAGATAAGTGTCTTTAGAAGATGATTCACTTACTCTCATAAAGAGTTTACAATTTGCCTCAATACAAATTTTCAAACTATGAGTGAACAAATCACTTTTACTCTTACATGACTCAAGAGCATACATTCGATGAAATAACCATTTGCTTTCTAATTGATTTAAAGTCAATTTCAACCTTTTAAGAACATCATCTATGTTCTCAACAGAGACTTCATACTCAACTAGTATGGCTTTACTCCAATTTGGAGATGCAATGATCTCACTAAAGCAAATTGATTTATCAAATGACATAAGAGAAGTAAGTATGAGATGTATACCACATGAGATATGCTCCTCTTTCCCTTGAAATGTGAGCCACATGGACTCAACCATATTTCTTGAGTTTTTTTTTGGAATCACAATTTGAGAAGGTCTCTCCTCCTCAATCCTTGGCACACTTGAACCTTGAGAAGGATTCTCCTCCTCAATCCTTGGCACATTTGAACCTTGAGAGGACTCCTTAAGATCCTCTTCGTGGTGCTCCTTTTTTTATGGAAATCCGAGACCTCCATGTCTCATAATGATCACAACAAGTATGACCATTCAATATGCACTTCCTATGATTATCAAGATTACTTATGCTAGAAACATAAGTCCAAAAATCACCACAACTTTGCATGATTTTTCCAATATTGAAATCAAAAGGTATTTCCATCTCAATAAGGCTAACTACTTCCTTATGGATATAAGTGTCCACTTTGGATGCTTCACTTATTCTCATAAGAAGTTTACAACTTGCCTTTAAGATTGAAAACTTACAATTTTCATCTTTATGAATGAACACATCATTCATGATCTTATTGAAACCAAAAGATCCTACATTATGAAGATATTTCCATTTCCTTGACTTCATAACTACTGTAAGCTTACAAGGAAAACATATTTTGCTATCTTTTAAGGCATTACACTCAACTAGCATTGCCTTAAGCCACCTTTGAGATACAAAAATCCCTTCAAAGCAAAATAGATATTCATAAGTTGACATGAGAGCATAAATGAAACTATTTTCATTTTGTGATTGCTCCTTATTCTTGATTGATTTCTCTTGGATAATAACAATAAGTTTGAACTTATCTAAAGTTCCAAGCAAAATACTTTCCAAGGACATAAAATAAATCCAAGTTACTTTCATGAAAGTGACATCTATCTTTGCATCTTGAACCAAACAATGCACTTCCAAATGAAAAATTTCAAAAGGTTTGACATGTGTTGTGATGGACTCTTGAAGACAAATCTTGCAAGTCCTTGTGAGACTCCAAGCCTCATTCACCTTTCCACAAAGGAAAACACCTTTCCTTGGACTTGTCCTTCTTGTATTTGCATTTTGAACTTGAAGCTCCATCCTTCACCTCGGCCCCCTTGCTTTGGTTCTCCTTGGATGGACTGGTCTTCTTTTTGTAGCATCTTGAGAAAAAATATCCTCCTTTGCCACAAAGGTTGCACTCATGATCCTTTCTTTCCTTCAATAGGATGCCACCTATTGATGCCATGTGAATAAGAACTTGTGATATGATTCTACAAATGTAATTTGTGACTTTCAAGAGACTAGATTTGAACATCTTCAACAATCTAGAAGGATCTACAAAAGATCTAGCTCACAAACCTAAGAATCAATCTTCACAGTAATGACTAGTCACTTGGAAACTTTGCTTTGATCACTAAGACAAAAGCACACAATCTTTTAATCAAATCACTAAAGAAATCATATCCAATCTCCTATTGGACTCATCAAATACCAGTGACTCTTTCTTTTGAAAGTTGAAATGGATATGAAAAAGATTTGACACCTAGATTTTCCTTTTCACTTGACTAGTTCTCTCAACACTTGAAATTCTTGAACAAAAGATGGGTTTTGTTTCAAAGACATGAAAATCAAACTTAATCACTTCTTTTGGACTCACTCTTGACCCAAATAATCTCACACTTGAGATTTAGAATGAATTTGATTTGATTTGACAACAAACTATACGACCAATTTTTCACAAAACTTAAAAAATCAGACAACTAGAGATTCACAAAGATCTCAACCATGCATGAATACTCAAATATGGACTCCTCCTCATTCTAGACATCCAATGGGATCTCAAATTTACCCTCACACTCTCACAAAGAAAATTGAATAGAACTAATTTGAGTTGCATACATACTATGTCAATTTTTGCTCAACAAATTGAATTCAATCACTCCTATTGGATTCCACCAATTACTCTACCTTTTAAGAGTTGGAATGAAATTCAAAATCAAAAGTTGTGATTTTTCTCACTAAGATATTGTGCTTCAAAGAGCTAATGCCACTTAGAAAGATTTGATCACCTAGGAGAATACAAATTCTCCACCAATAACAACACAAAATGAGCTTCTAGATCTTGCCTTCTACAAAGGAAGGAACTCTTAGAAAATTGGATCTCTCTCTACACATTTGCCATACACCTTAATGACTCTTTTCAAACCTCACAAACACTAAAACATATTGAGTAGGATTGAATAATGTGACTTGGATCTCAATCTCTTTTCTAGAACCTTCAATTGAAGCCAATCTATGTCAAATTCTACAAAAGATTTGCATAGATGCTCTATATGCACTAGAAACTCTCAAAGATTTCACTTGGAGGACAGATCCAAGGATGTTTTCTAGCAAATTGATGCTTCTAAACTTGACCCTATCACTCTAGAACAAATCTAGAGTGATGGTACAATGGATTTCAACCTCTCACCTTGCATATCACTCCTTAATCTATGATTTTTAGCAAAATCTCTCTCAACTTCAACATACACTCAAAAAATCAGAGATGATCAATTAATGCACCTATTTCAAGCTTCAAATTTAATTTCTTGGCTGATCTAATCCAAGAACTAATCAAGGGATTAGATTCTCTATAGAAAATGCTTGATTTTGCACCAAAAATCACTCAAATTGGGTATGTGAGTAAAATTCTACAAATTTTTGAAATTTCTCAGTCAAAACCGGAGCTGTACGGCATCACACGTGTGAAAAGTGTTCCTACAGCCCACAACAAGATTTGGACCAAAAATTTTGAGGATAGCTATCAAATCCAACTCGCTACACAAAATTTGACTAGTTTCCAAAAAACTGCTAATTTTGGCTTTGGTTTGGATTAACCCTATCAATTTCAACAAAACCTCTTGTACTAGGCTCTGATACCATGTGCAAAAAGTACAAAAAGGACCAAGAGTGGATCCTAATCTGATCCTCAAGAGGGATTGGTTGTCAGATTACTTGATTTATCAATCTACTTCAGATTAAGATCAATCTAGATCAATTCTAGACACAAAATCCTAACAAGAACAATCATTAATTGAAGGTAAGCGTACTTTATGGTTTCACACGTGTGAAACACTGTCTGAATACGGAATCCAACCTGAAAAACAAGTACACATTGATAGAACCTCAAAACAATCAAAACAAATGTAGACAAATGGAGAGAATCACTCAAAATTGCTTCCAAAACCAAGATTGGTGTCTCACATTGATTATGGCCAAATGTGCTCTATATATACAATAAGTGGGAGCTCGTGGTACTGATCATCCCTATGATCCCACATGTGTGAAGGTGCTTTGTCATATGATGATTCATCATGCAAAACTGACACTTGGACAAAACCTTCTATTTTGAGCACTTTCGGTCCATTTTCCTTCTATATGGAGATCTACTTGGAAATCTTCTAGAATTCAAAATTTGCCTACTTCAGCTTATTCCACACGTGTGATCTATCCTCTACACATGGGATATGACACCTAACCAAAATATTTGGCTCATGCAATCCATAGATTGATGCCATGTGTCATATATCTAGAAAACTAGTTTTTGGCCTTTTTAGCCACTAGAACTTGAATTAAATCATATGTACAACCTATATGATTGTGGTACATGACAAGTACACTATTTTCACACGTGTGAACATGCTCCACACATGTGTGTTTATCTATATACAATACTTTTGGCCTCTACCAAGCTTATTTTTGCATTTTTCACATTGTATATATTAAGTCATTGCTTTTTTGCCTCTACTCAGACTCTTAGTACTTCTATTCAAATAAATAAAAGTTTACTTTGGCATTATAGACTTGGTCATTTAAATCATATTTCTGTACAACAAATGTCTAGACAATCTATTGTTCTTTATCTCGACTATCCGGATAGGAAAGTCGAATTACCTGCCTGTCAAGACTGTCTGATCGGTAAATAGTCTAGGAAACCATTTAGATCAAGCCATCAACATACTGCTAGAGGATTACTAGATGTTGTAAATACAGATATCTATGGCCCAATGCAAAATCCTTCACTGAAGGATGCAAAGTATTTTTTTACTTTTATTGATGAATTTTTTAGGAGGACTATGGTGTACTTTATCAAAAAGAAATAAGAAGCTTTCAATTGCTTTAGAATCTTCAAAGAGCGTGCAAAGAAAGAGACTGGTAAGACAATCAAATCCCTGAGGTCCGACAATGGTGGATAGTACATCTCTACCGAATTCAAGGAGTACTGCCAAGAGCTCTCTCTCTCTCTCTCTCTCTCTCTCTCTCTCTCTCTCTCTCTCTCTCTCTCTCTCTCTCTCTCTCTCTCTCTCTCTCTCTCTCTCTCTCTCTCTCTCTCTCAGGAGTCAGATACCGAGTTACCAATTTTTTCGTTTTTTGATCTCTCTGATTGGTACTATTCTTCTACATTGTTCATGTCTCTAATGCTCATTTTCTTATATAGTTGTTTGATGATCTTATGTTATTCTAGTTTTACAATTACAAGATCCTTAACAGTTTTGTAGTTGATCAATAGGTTGGTTATTCATAGGAGTGTGAAGACGTAGACATCTCTTGTACGAAGTCTCATGCAGATCTGCAGAATTTTGCATTCCTTGCATTCTTCGCACCACCTTCGTAGTACCTCAGAGTCTAGAATTTTGAAATATTAGGTAGTGTCGCATTCCTCACAAAACCTTGTGTTCCTCGGTTTTCTGGAATGTTAAGTAAAATACTAGTTTCGCATTCCTCGCATTCCTTGACTGCTGAAGATTGCGTGTAAAACTACAGATTGTGCGAGAAACAGATCACTTTTATAAACTGTTTCTAAGAGAGTGATTTCCTTGAGTGAATTAGAGGGCAACTAGAGTGAGTAGGAGTAAGATTAACTCCAACACTCCCCCTTAAGCTTACTACTATGAATCTAAATCTGAATTGAGATTTAACATACCTACCATAGTAGCATGTCTCTCTCTTGACAAGGATTTTGTCAAAATGCCAACCAACATACTGTCAGTATGACAGTAACTTAGTACGACTTCTTTACTCAAAACTTTCTCGCTAAGAAAATGAAATTGAACTTCTATGTGCTTAGTTCTAGAATGAGTTCACGGGTTCAAAGATAGAGTTATACAGCTCTGATTGTCGCACTAGAGTATAGTTGGACTGATTTGTGGAAATTGCAGATTCTGTAGTAACCTTCTGAGCCAAATAATCTCCTTCACTACTGATGTAGCTGCAACATATTTAGATTCTGTAAAGGACAGAGAAATGCATTTCTGTTTTCTATTGTTCCATGAGATGGGTCCAGATGTGGATTTTTTGGTATCAATGTCTCTTGCCCAGTCAGAATCTGAATAAGCGACTAATGTGAGTGCAGCTTCTATGTTTTCATTATAGCACAAAGCATAGTGCTTCATAGTTTGAATGTACTTCAATACTCTTTGAAGAGCCTTCCAATGTTGTAAGCTTAGATTGGACATGTATTGTGATAGTGTGCTTATCGTATATGCAAGATCAGGTCGAGTGCAGGTCATAGAATACATTATTGATCCAATTATTGACTGATAAGAGTATCTACTCATCTCTTTATGTTCTGCTTCAGTTCCAGGGCACATGCTTTTGATAGTTTGAATCTTGGATCCATGGGTGAATCTATCGGCTTACAGTGCTCCATGCCATATCTGCGAAGTACATTGGTTAGATAGGCTTCTTGGCTTATAATGATTCTTCTGCTTGTGCGATCTCTTGTGATCTCTATACCAAGTAGGTAATGAACCGGGCCTAAATCAGTCATTTCAAATTCTTGTGAAAGTAAAGATTTTGTTTTGTGCAATAATTGATTTGAATTGTTAATGATTCAAGAATCAAAAAAACATCAACATGAGATTGCTTGAGCCCATAGAGAGCCTTCTACAATCTATATACCATAGGCTCTTGGCCTTGAAGGATGTAACCTTCTGGTTGATAGATATAAATATCTTTTTGTATATATCCATTAAGGAATGCAGTCTGGACGTCCATTTGATGAATGTCCAGATCCTCTGCAACAGCTATAGCCAACAAGGTTCGAATAGGTTGATAAGTTTACCACTGGACTGAAAGTGTCAGTGTAATCTATCCCGTATACTTGCTCATATCCTTTAACCACCAGTTGAGCTTTCCATTTGGATATTGATCCATCTGGCTTGAGCTTCAGTTTGAGATCCATTTAGTGTCAATCAGTTTTGTACCTACAAGAGGATCAACAAGACTCCACGTCTTGTTCTTCATCAATGAGTTATACTCTACATCCATGAAGGCTTTCCATTTGTCTACATATGACATTGACAATGCTTCTGCAACAGACGTGGATTCATCATGACTGATAAATGCCTGAGGGATAAATCGATCGAGTTGTTGTCATTGTCGAGTAGATCACTACAGGTCCCTTAGTAGATGACTCTCTTGGGTGTATGACATGATGTCTTTAGGTTGTGGTTGAACAATCATAGGTCCAGGCCTATCGATGGTGAATGGAGTTGTTGGGACAAACTCATGCATTTGTTGCTTCTGCTTATAATCATAGAACTTGTCTTCAAGAAAGACAATATTCCAACCTAGTTTCAACATCATAGATGCGATATGCTTTATGTGATGTTGAGTAACCAATGAAAATATTCTTGTAGTTAACTGGGTCTATATTTTTCTCAAATTAGATGGTATTTGGGCATAACAGAGACATCCAGATACATGAAGAGTCAACTACCTTTGTACTGGAAGAGTTTTTTTTAGATAACAGGTTGTAGATATTGTTTCAGCCCAAAATTTCTTGGGTAACTGAGCATTGGACATCATGGATCATGCTGCATCTAAAAGTGTTCGATTCTTTCTTTCAGCTACTCCGTTCTGTTGTGGAGTGTGGTTGGCAGTGAATTGATGGTGCATGCCACATGAATATAGGTAGTCTGCCATTTCGTCAGACATATACTCTCCCCCAGAATCAGACCGCAGGGTCTTGATCCTATGACCAGTTTGAGCTTAGCAGACTATTTAAAATCTTTGTAACAGTTGAATGCCTTAGATTTTTTCTTGATGAACATAATTCTGGTGAATCTTGAGAGGTCATCAATAAAGGTGATGAAATATAAAACCTGCCCTAAAGAAGGCACACTCATGGGACCACATAAATAACTATGGATTAATTCAAAAATAGAATTAGCCCTTTTGGCTTGTCCTTTAGGAAATATTGTCCTAGTTGTTTTCCTAGTAAGCACATTTCACAAATAGTCTCATTTCTTTTGGAGACAACATTAAATCTCATATCCTTGACCATACTATTATGATGCATATACAAGATAGACCTCATGTTTAAGTGCCCTAATCTTTAATGCCAAGATAGACCTCATGTTTAAGTGCCGTAATCTTTGATGCCATAGATGAGCATCTAAATTACTCATAGAAAGTGCATAATCATGACTCGGGATATATATATTTTCTTCTCTGTGTGTAGAGAGGACTACATTCAAATTCTTGTCAGGAATGCCAACATTGACTAGAAGTAAACAAAGCTCTATACCCTTGATCAGTGATCTTGTTGCTTATAGACAACAAATTTTTTTGTTAGTTCAAGTACACATAGTACACCATCAAGCTGTCTAGTGATATTATCTAAAAATTTCAATCGAATAGAGCCTTGGCCTCCGACTTTGTGCATGTGAGCTTGAGTCTCCAAAGAATATGTACTTTGATTCAGTTGTTGTGAGATTCGAGAATAGATTCTTATAAGGAGTCATGTGCTGAGAAGCAACTGAATCTAGATATCATTCATAAGCATATCTACATGGTTAATCTTGTACCATCAGTGTCTTTTCTTCTTCTTGAAATTTTTTGAGAGAGTCAGAGCCTCCTTCCTGATGCCATTGCATCTTTTTCTTTGTTTTATTATGCTTGAGAATTCGACAGTCCTTGATGTCGTGACTGGTTCTCTTGCAATATTTGCAAAAGAGTTTGGGCTTGGTAGATTGTTGTCGATTGTGCTATTGTTGTTGTGTTGAATCCGTCTGCTCACCTTTGTCTTCTTATCCTTGAAGTTCTTCTTCTTGATAGTTAGCAGCAAATTATCAAGAAGAACGATTCAATACAAATGCGCGAATGAATGAAACAATAGTGTGGACAAAATCGCACTCTGATTATTGAAAATTGAGTACAATAGCTTGAAGTAATAACTTCAGCTTGTTCGTTGAGTGTGATAACACTAGCGACATCAATTCTGATTAGAATTGAGAGATTCAAAAGATTGTTCTGAATATTAACTTGATGATTATCAAGGATCAGCATGAAAATTTTCTTGAAGATTGTCTTATGCGTATATCTTCTACTTGCTTTATATATTACAAGCATTAAATGCTATCTGCTACATTGATTACAAATGTTTTTGTACAAAGTAGGCAGATTGTCAACTCTGCATCATGGGTTGGATTTCTGACCGACAATATCAAATTTTACAATGTATTGAAAAATATACAATGGGTCAGAAAATATACAATAATATTGTATCGAAAAATATACACAGGGTCAATTTTTCTTGCTGGAATAATTAGACTCGATCTGATTCAATCCAGGGTCAGAACATGCCCAGATAAATTTTGCCACGATCTGCTCCGATCCAAGGTTGAAACATGCCTGGATAAATACCGCCTCGATCCGATCCGTCGAACATGCCCAGATTAATTTCGCCTTGATCCGATCCAATCCAGGGTCGAAAAATCCCTTTTTGCCAAGCTTGACATTGGATCGAAAAAAGCTTGGGTCGGATTTTCAATCTTCTACTCAAAAATTCGAGCCTTTTTTTTTCTGGTTTTCTGTATAACTATATACAACTTTCAGGATGCTCATTATGGAATGGACTTGAGGCTGAGCATTGAAATCCAAAATGCCATCATTCCAGCTGAGAAAAAATAATGACAACAAAAATTGTAGAATCTAGATTTACTAGAGACTTGAAGAATAGAGCACTTCAGTAATAATGAATATCAGTGTAGGTGTCGTAGACAACCGTAAAGAATTTCAAAATGATTAGGCATTTGTGACAACCATGCAATTCTCTGTTACTGATATTCGTGACAGTAGAGAAAGAAGACTGAGAGGTATTTAAACATTTAGCATGAATGCACATGGCAACAAAATTGCGAATCTATATAAGAGTGTTGTAGTAACAACGATTAGATCACATGACAGTTGCATTGAGCGCGTGATCCTACTTACAGAACCAAGTAATTGCTATAATTCAGAATACTTTGACTCTCTCTCTCTCTCTCTCTCTCTCTAAAGAGTCAGATACTGTATTACCAATTTTATGGGTTTTCGATCTCTCTAATCAATATTGTTCCTCTACGTCGTTCTTGTTTCTAATCGCTCACTTGCTTATACAGTTGTTTGATGATCTTATGTTATTCTAATATTACAATTACAAGATCATTAACAGTTCTGTAGTTGATCAATAGGTTGGTTATTCATAGGAGCGTGAAGACATAGGCAGGTCCTATATGAACTCTTGTGTAGATCTGCAGAATTTCGCATTCCTCTCATCGCAGTGCCTTGGAGTCTAGAATTTCAAGATATTAGGTAGTGCCTCATTCCTCGCAAAACCTTGTGTTCCTTGGTTGCTAGGAATGTTGAGTAGAACACTAGAACACTAGTTTCACATTCCTTGCATTCCTCGACTGTCGAAGATTGCGTGTAAAACTGCAGACTGTGCAAGAAACAGTTCATTTTTGCAGACTGTTTGTAAGAGAGTGATTTCCTTGAGTGACTTAGAGGGCAGTTAGAGTGAGTAGGAGTAAGATTGACTCCAACACTTTTTACAACCCTTTCTTTGCTGTCTACTTCAAAAATCCTTTATGACCATAGAAACATGTCTATTATTTTTAAAAAAAATTTAGGGTCCTATAGAGATATATATGTGCACCTAAAGTTACCCATGTGAAGTGCTGAAAATTGAAGTCTTTTGAGGGCAAATTGTCATCAATTGAGAGAACAAAATTTTATGTCTTCCAATATCACAATGGAGAATCAAGTCTAGTTCCACATACAATTGAAAGATTGAATTTTCAATCATTTGGCGGCATGTTATGTCTCATCAAGTAACCAAGGGTTTTATGCACACTTTTGCGTGCACGCGCACAAAATTATGTTGAAAACAACTCTAGTGTTATTGTTTTCTGGCAATGCATTAGGATCATAACTCTATGGAACATCTGGTTAGAAAGGAATAGTGGGGAATTTGGGAATGGTGACCTTACCATCTCCCCTCTTCTTCTTTTCAACAAGGCTGATAAACTTATGCTTCTCTGAGTTTTCTTTTGTTGCATGTACTTTTGAAAAAATTATTTAGTCTACGGTTAATCTTCTTCGAGGAATTTTTATTTTTAAAAAAGCCATATAAAAGAAACATAACAATAGACAATCATTTTTCAACTAGGTTGAAAAAATGATTTTAGGGCTATTTGACCATTTTCATCAACACTAATGGGGGTGAAAAGAGAGGCCCAAAATGTGATTATCTTTTCTGGGCCTATTTGTCATCCCCATCATAGTTGATGGGAGTGGGAGGACATCCAAAAAAACTTTTTTTTAGTGTCAAGAAAGGGGAGTTTTGCGTGCGTGTGCGTATGCGTGTGAAATTCATTATTTTTTTTTCATATTCGGGCTTTTGAAAGCTATTGTATGAAACGTCAGACGCATGCTACTATGTCAATTCATTATGGACATGTATATATGTAAAGCTTCAAATGATTGAGTGATTTGAGACAAAATTACTTGCAAAGTAAGGATGTAAATTACAAAGCCGATATACTATTCTATTATAAATAATAGTTCTGAAAACATTTTTAGTATATGCCATAGTGATCACTCAAGTTAGCAATTCGAGACAATTGTCCTGTAATGGGGACAAGTTTGCCATGCAATAGTACTCCCTAAAAATTAGTGCTCAACTATATGTATTGTCTTTTCTTTAGTTATGATATAGTTATTAGAGTGTTGCTTGGGGGGTGGTGTTGTGCTATTTCCTTCAACTATTGTGATTCTAACTGATCAATAGCTTGCCAGGTTGTTAAGTGTAAAACTACAAAATCAATTGTTTACAAGAAGGCCTGGTAATAATTTGAAGTGTCTCATCATTATTTATTTATCCAATGGTTATGCCTATTGATTCAAGTTGTGATTTTACAGTTGTCAAAATCTTCTAGTTTTGACTCTAATTCTAGAATGACTATTTTCTATCATTTTGATAGCCTATGTTGTTAAATGAATGAGTTTGAGGGCCTCCACCCTAGATCACTTTTAGCCTTTTAGGAATATGCTCATCCTAACCTATGGAGAATGGCACTGATTGGAATTTATTGGAATTTGAGACTCATATTAACCTTTCAACTTGAAGGGTTTCATATGGTCTTTATGTTTAAGTATGTCTTTCAATATAAAGTTGTAAGAAGTTTTCAAGACTTCTTAAACTTTCTCCTATTATCAAGGGAAGAATTTAATATTTTTGATCTCCTCAAAGCTTAACTTTCAAATAAAAGGCCAATTTTGTATGCCTTTCAACTCACACTCTTAAAAAGGATTTTTTAGGGATTTGCCTGGAAGGTGCTAACCTTTGGTCTAAGTGAGTAGTAGAAGTCTCCTCCTACAAGCCTCAAACTCAAGTTGTTACAACTTCTACATGACATTCATACTGGGCTCACAATTCACATACCTCGATCACACATCCTAGGATGGCATGCATTGATTTTTTCAATACCCGATGGTTCCAAGTATCTACTTATAAGTTTCTTCTAGTATGGTTGGTTCCGGATATTTAGGGGTTTTTTTAACTTTTGATACCCGATTGGTTACAATCTTGGAAATAAAATTTGAAGAGCTGGTTCACAGTACCTCAAAGGTATTTAAGTTGATAAAATTGGCGATTATATACAATTCAGGATGGCAATCTATCTTGAATTCATTGATGATTATTGATTTTGGTTATACCAAAAACAAAAAGCCAACATGCAAAAATTCAAAATTCAAATTTTTTAAGCTCCATGAAATTCAATTTTGGTTATCAATATATGTGCAAGATATCATCATGGAAAATTTTAGAAATTGAACTTGTGGGCTCAATGAATTGAAGTTTTGTAATCAATACATGTGTGAAGAATATAAGTAAGCAAAAACTCAATATTTGAACTTCTAATCTCAAGTAAATTTCAAAATTTGGTTTCAAAATAGTTTGAACTTTTAAGTGTTATGCCTTACATATCCTTCGCTTTCATTGAAGTTGATCGTGATAATCAAATCTCCCTTCTAGAGCAACATCTTGATATCAAAAAAAAAATCTACAAACTTGATCAGTGGTTGTCAATGTGGGGAGGGTGGAAGCTAGCCCGGTCGGAGAGCCTTCCGTGTAAGGAGGGCCCTTGCTGAGTGTGGGATCCCGAGGGTATGGACCCGACCTGCAGTGCACGGAAGGCCCGAGGTGTTGGGGCTTTAGAGCACGGGCCACGCGTGGGAGGGGGTTGGCCCCGGTGCCCCCAGTGCCTGACCGCAGGGGGGTGCCCGCCAAAATTCAGGGCGCGGAGATTTTTGGCGGGCGACGCCGGGCCGCGGGCCCCTGCGACGCCGGGCCGCGGGCCCCTGCGACGCCGGGCTGCGGTCTCGAGCAGCGCAGGTGTCGCCGGCGGGCAGCCGCAAGCTGGGTAGGTGGCTCCGGGCACCCATGCACATACACACACAAGCAAGCAACTGCGTGGATTTCTGTATATATTCCATCTCGGTTACCTTGCAGAAATGCTTATGGGATATAAATTGGCTGCTGGATACGTGGCATCCGGGCAGCCAATTAAAAAAAAAAAGAAGTGTGGTCAGGAGGGCACCGGGGCCAAACCGCCATATGTGCGGCCCGTGCTTGCAAGATGCGAGGGGCCCGAGGCCCTCGGCCTTCACTAAGTAAGTGATAAGGTGCACAAGAGAGAATGCACATTCTCAAGAAAGAATGCACGTTAGGTTAGGAGGAGAGATAAAGATGGATGTATATTCTGATTTTGGAGTCACCTCCTCAATACACACAAAACTTGAGCACTTGGCATTTATTAGCAGCGGATATGAATATCAGTGTAGGTGTCGTAGACAACCATAAAGAATTTCGAAATGATTAGGCATCTGTGACAACCATGCAATTCTCTATTATTGATATTCGTGACAGTAGAGAAAGAAGAGTGAGAGGTATTTAAACATTTAGCACGAATGCAAATGGCAACAAAATAGCGAATCTATATAAGAGTGTTGTAGTAACAACGATAAGGTCACATGACAGTTGCGTTGAGCGTGTGATCCTACTTACAGAACCAAGTAATTGCTATAATTCAGAATACTTTTACTCTCTCTCTCTCTCTCTCTCTATGATCTCTAACTCTAAGGAGTGAGATACTGAGTTACCAATTTTATGGTTTTTCGATCTCTCTAATCAATATTGTTCTTCTATGTTGTTCCTGTTTCTAATCGCTCATTTGCTTATATAGTTGTTTGATGATCTTATGTTATTCTAATTTTACAATTACAAGATCATTAACAGTTATGCAGTTGATCAATAGGTTGGTTATTCATAGGAGCGTGAAGACGTAGGCAGGTCCTGTATGAACTCTTGTGCAGATCTACAGAATTTCGCATTCCTTTCATCGCAGTACCTCGGAGTATGGAATTTCGAGATATTAGGTAGTGCCGTATTCCAGCAAAACCTTGTGTTCTTTGGTTGCCAAGAATGTTGAGTAGAACACTAGAACACTAGTTTCACTCCTCGACTGTCGAAGATTGCGTGTAAAACTGTAGATTGTGCAAGAAACAATTCATTTCTGCAGACTGTTTGTAAGAGAGTGATTTCCTTGAGTGAATTAGAGGGAAGTTAGAGTGAGTAGGAGTAAGATTGACTCCAACGCTTTTTACAACCCTTTCTTTGCTGTCTACTTAAAAAATCCTAATGACCATAAAAACATGTCTATAATTTTTTAAAAAAAAATTAGAGTCCTATTAAATATTGAGTACATTCTTATTTTTCTTTATTTCTGATTTTTAGTCGAAGAATTGATACACTTCCATGAGATAGGAAAAAGGAACAGAGGATCGTAAGTCCTCACAAAAGCAAGAACCGACGTAAAATGGCACAATTTGATAAATTGTTCAGATCATCTTCATCGTCAAGTTCAAGTGCTCAAGCTACATGGGATCCAGCGAAGGTACGATGTATTTGTAGTTTGCGAATATTAAAATGTAAATTCATTGATTTTCATGTATATGAGATTGTAACATAAATTTAATCATTTGTTATCATTGTGTCATTGCAATAGTATCAAAGAGAGTACGACGAGAATTTATTGTAAATGCAAACAATGTAAAGGATTAAAAATTTGAACAAGACGAATTGTAGCAAAACATATTTGGGAAGAGAGCTTGTAGTTGCGGAGGTATATAAAGTTTTCTTTCTTGTAGCAATTTAATAGTTTAGTATTGATAATTATTAGACAAATTGCATTTTTGATGAAAAAGACGTCTAACATTTGTGTAAATTTTCACTTTTGCAAAGATGTTCTTTGGTGTCACACTGCAGAATTGATGATCTTACAAAAAAAATCAAGGACATTGATTTTGGATCTTCTTTGGCATTAGATGATGCCCTAGTTGATGATGAGGATATCCATGATGCCACTAGTCACTATACACCTCACGTTGATTCTATTCACTCCACCACACTCCTTCCACGTCCTCTACTCCTTCCATTGGTCCTTCCACGTCCTCTACTCCTTTGAAAAAAAGAACAAGACTTGGCTAGCTCTGGAGCTCGAGTCATGGCCTAGTCAGGAAGTAAGTTGATTCTGCCACCGGAACGACTCCCGGGACCCATGTCTGGGAGCTAGACTGATTCTTCCAGGCTTGCCAGGCTTAATCAGCAAAATAAAAACTAAGTCCCAAAAAGCGTGCTTTACCAGAAAGCACTATGTTTCAAAACAGAGGGGGTGCGCCGAATCACAGCAGAACTATAGGGGGAGTCCGGCATACAGAAACTTGGGCAGCTCAACCAGCGCCAGGAATCCAGTTGCCAGGTCTCAGCTCCCTCTACCAGCACGAGCCAAGCACAATGCCCAACACGTGTTGGTGGCCCCGAGACCGGTCAGTCTATGTATGAATGTAACCTCTTCCAAATCTAATAAAGTTGATCATTGGGGATGATTATCATTTCGGTTTCGCCTCCGGGACTAGTCCAAGTGGAAGGACCCTTACTACAACCTTTTTGCGTCGCTGGCGCCTAAGGGTCTCTGTCATCGACATGGGGCTCGTCGCTATGCCAATTGGTCAGTTTGGCGACCACTATGCCTTGGGTTTCATGTGTGGCTTGTCTTTGCCTTTGGTTACCTCTTGGGGACGGATTCTAAGTTGGCTTTCGGGTTGGTTGGGATTCCAGTTTTCTTGAGTATGAATGGTTAAGCTTGTTACGTTTCTGAGTTGGCTTTTACGTAAGTGCATGATGGATGAATGTTAGACTTAAGCGCGTGTTGGGGAAACCGCTCAAGTCCCAGCGCCCTTTGAGGCACCGGCGCAACATGTGGTATCAGAGCCGACTAGCCGGTCAGCTACGCAAGTCTCACAGGGATGGCCACGTTTTGGGATTTGTCAGGACAACCGTTGCGCAAGGTGTTGCTCACAGTGTAAGCACGGGTGCGCCCACGGTCGGGGTGGTCGGCAGAACGGGGGACTTGGTGAGTCAAAGTGCTGCCCTCGAGGTGTAAGCACGGTCAGTTTCCGCGGTTCGGGCCTGGCGCCGTCTGCACGTAGGACAGATGAGGCAATGTGCTGCCATTAGGTTGGTGAAAGCACGGTCTGTGCCTTGTGGGGTGCGGGGTGATATATTCGAACTGTACGGGTTAACCATTGATACAGAGATGCTGCTCGAATTTGGGTGTAAAGCACGGGTGGTTAGCTGCCGGTGCGGGATAGCTGCCGATCGTTTAGCTATAAGGGCTATCGACCAAAAAGTGGTGGGGCGCGACTGAGGCAATGTGCTGCTTAATGGTGAAAGCACGGATGGTTGGATGGATGTTTCCCCGTGGGCTAATTCTGTGATAGATTTGTGTGGGCGCGGTTAGGCAAAGGTCCTACATCCGGTCTCAAGGGGAATGTGGCTTGAGAGAGATCCTCTGTGTTTGCTTTGGTTGGTATGTTCGTTTGTGGTGTGCTTGTTTGGACCTGAATAACCCCTGGTTGCTTAACTTCTTCCAGGTGATCTGATCTAGTTGGGAGTTGAAGGAGGAATTTACATTTGTGTGTGGACGACATACAAGTATGGAAAGGAGCTTCCATGGGGCAACCCCCAAGATTGGTTCAAGATTATTATTCCTATCCGGAAAAATCGCGGGGAGGAAGTCAGATTTCATGATCGACTCCGGAGCTTCACATAACTATATTTCAAGGAGCGTAGTGGAACAATTCAGATTGCCGACCAGAAATGTAACATCAACGCTCAAGGTAGAAACAGCAAAGGGAGCACTGGACGCAGACAAAGCGACATTGAACATCCCGGTGCAAATTGGGAGATGGAAGGCTAAACTTAGCTTTCTGATTTTAGAGATGGATGCCTTCGATGTAATTTTGGGCCTTCCCTGGCTAAATGAACATTGTATTGCAGTCTTGGGTAGGAGCTCAAACTTGGTTCTCTTGAATTACAAGGGACAGATTTGTATGACAAAAGCTCTGCCTGGAGGGAACGCGAAGGGCACCGATATTGAACAAAATCTGGTTGCTGCATCTGTGATTAAAAGCATGGCGAAAGGGAAAAGGTCAAAGTGCTTTCTTTGTATCTGCAGAGAGGTTCCAGAAGGGAAAAACGCACAACTGGAAAAACTTGCCAAAGGAGGTGGCAGATTTGCTAGAGGAATTTAGCGACTTCACGAGCACCTTATAGGATGTCCCAAGAAGAGTTGGTGGAACTGAAACGACAACTTGGTGAATTGATAGAGAAAGGATTCATTAGACCCAGTGCTTCACCTTTTGGAGCCCCTGTACTATTCATGGAAAAGGCGGACAAGACACTGCGGATGTGTGTGGATTACCGCATGCTCAACAAGGGTACCATCAAGAACAAGTATCCCATGCCTAGAATTGATGACCTGTTCGACCAACTCAAACATGCCAGATATTTTAGTCGAATAGATCTTAGATCTGGATATCACCAAATTCGAATACCTAAAGGCGATGAGCACAAAACGGCTTTTCGAACACGGTATGGGAGTCACGAATTCAGGGTGATGCCGTTCGGTCTAACAAGTGCACCAGCCACTTTTTGCACGTTGATGAACAACATTTTTCAAGACTGCTTAGATGAATTTGTCATTGTGTACATCGATGACATCTTGGTGTTTAGTCGTAGCCTCAAAGATCACATTAAACATTTAAGGACAGTCCTTCAACGACTAAGGAAGAACAGCTTGTTCGCGAAAAGAGAAAAATGTGAATTTGTGGTAGAGGAAGTTGATTTCCTTGGACACGTTATAGGCTACGGACGAATTCGGATGGATCCTAAGAAGATCAAGACTATCTTGGATTGGTTGGCTCCTAAGACTGTTCATGGCATCAAATCCTTTGTGGGCTTATGTAACTTTTATAGGAGATTCATTGAGGCATTTAGCAAAATTGTGGCACCATTGTTGGAGCAGACCAAGACTCATCTGAAGATGACATGGACATCGGAATGTGAAGCAGCGTTCCAAGAACTAAAACAACGGATCACTCAAGAACCTATTCTTTCCTTACCGGACTTTAGCAAACCTTTTGAAATACATACAGACGCGTCGAACTTTGCTATTGGGGCCGTGCTGATGCAAGACAGAAAACCTGTTGCATATTTTTCAAAGAAATTGAGTGACGTAGAGCGACGATGGCCAACTCATGAAAAAGAAATGGTCGCAGTAGTTCAAGCAGTGGAGCATTGGAGACATTATGTGGCAGGAAAACCCTTGAAGTCGTTCACTGATAATGTATCACTCAAGTACTTCTCATCCCAAGGTATGCTCACGCCAAAGCAAATGCGATGGCAAAACTTTTTCTCGAAATTCAATATAGACATCGTACACACGGCGTGAAAGAACAATGTGGTGGCGGACGCACTAAGTAGACAGGAACACTTGATGGCAACAGTGACAACTCAGGTGACTGACCTACTCCAAGAAATCAGGGAGAATTATGGTGTAGATGCGTTGGCGAAGGACTTAATGATCGAATTCCAGCTGGGAAAGCCTCATAAACATTTCACTTGGAAAGATCAAATGGTTGTTTATAAACAACACAGAGTATATGTCCGAGACAACATCAACCTGAGGAAGAAAGTCTTGCGAGAACATCATGACGTACTAGCCGCCGGACATCCAGGGGTGAATCGCATGTATGAACTTCTCAAAAGAGGCTTCTATTGGCCAGGTATGTGGGCAGACGTTGAATCCTATGTGCAAACATGCCCGACATGTCAACAAGTGAAGGTGGAACCGCTAGCTCCAGCAGGACTACTCCAACCATTACCGGTACCAGCATACCCATGGGATTCGGTGAGCATGGATTTTATTGTTCAACTACCACGGTGCCAAGGCTTCGACTCAATTTATGTGGTGGTTGACCGCTTTTCAAAGCAAGTTCATCAAGTACCAACTAAAAGTTCAGTGACAGCTGAAGAAGTGGCAAGGTTATTTTTCAAATGTGTCTTCAAATACCACGACTTGCCTAGAATGATTATTTCTGACCGAGACACCAAGTTCGTCGGAAAGTTTTGGACTTGTCTATTTCGCCTCGTGGGAACTGGACTGAATTTCAGCACTGCATATCACCCTCAGACAGATGGGCAAACGGAACGAGTCAATTGACAGATTGAACAATATTTACGAAATTATGTCGCTTGGGACCAATCTGATTGGGTCAACTACTTGGATATTCTCGAGTTTGCATATAACAACCAAGTGAACAGCTACTAGAAGGGCACCCTTCGAGATAAGCAATGGTCGGCTACCGATTGTTCCAAGCTCTTTTCTTACAGGCGTGCAGGAAACACCAGTACCTACTGTAGAGGAATTCATCAATGAGTGGCACACAAAGCTGACAGAGGTAAAGTCATTTTTAGAGCAGTCACAAAGGAGTATGGCAGCTGACGTAAACCCACATCGACGAGAACTGGAATTTGAGGAAGGTGATCAAGTATGGCTGAACACAAAGGACATTGCGTTACCAAAAGGTTTTTCTCATAAGTTCGTTCGACCTTATGCGGGACCATATTATGTCACCAAGAAGATCAACCCAGTGGCTTACCGATTGGCGCTACCGTCCAGCTTGGATATACACAATGTGTTTCATATCTCATTACTCAAACGGTACAAACCAGATGAGCGATTTGATCGGCAACACGAACTCCGTCACCCACCAACGACACTTGATGATACAAAGAGGCAGCTTGTACCAGAACAAATATTGACACATAGAAAGCGAACTGGCGTTCAACGTGAATATCTAGTGAAGTGGCTACGGGCTCCACTTATTGAGGCTTCTTGGGAGTACGAAGACAAACTTAAGGAGGGAGACCCTGAAGTACTAGCAGATTATCTGCAGAAGAACCAACGTAATAGCCGTTTTCCCAGATCGGCACACACAGCACTACCTGGCGGCATGCCTCCTACATAAACATTCATGGCCATTCTGAAGTTCAAGGAACTTCCAGGTATCTTTCTTAAGTTTGTCAATAAATCACTTGCAGCTTTACACAAGTTTTACGTTGGTGAACTTTATCCACACTTTTCCTGTGCTACTGCCAATGTATTTTTAATTCAAAGTTGTTAAGGCCGGTGAATTAAGCCCGTGCCATACGTCCTAGGTCTAGTTTGGCCCTGATGAGGACATCAACTTTTTCAAACGAGGGGAGGATGTTGTAAAGCTGACTCAGGTGCACCCAACGTGCCCTGTAAGACTCTAAGGGGTGACGCTCCCTAAGGTCCCAGAGCAAGTTAGAACGTCAAGGACTGAGCCTCCGACCTGTGGTGAGCCAGTCAAGTAGTCACAAGTCATGAGCTAGCTCTGGAGCTCGAGTCATGGCCTAGTCAGAAAGCAAGTTGATTCTGCCACCGGAACGACTCCCGGGACCCATGTCTGGGAGCCAGACTGATTCTGCCAGGCTTAATCAGCAAAATAAAAACTAAGTCCCAAAAAGCGTGCTTTACCAGAAAGCACTATGTTTCAGAACAGAGGGGGTGCGCCGAATCACAGCAGATCTATAGGGGGAGTCCGGCAGACAGAAACTTGGGCAGCTCAACCAGCGCCAGGAATCCAGTCGCCAGGTCTCAGCTCCCTCTACCAGCACGAGCCAGGCACAATGCCCAGCACGTGTTGGTGGCCCCGAGACCGGTCAGTCTATGTATGAATGTAACCTCTTCCAAATCTAATAAAGTTGATCCTTGGGGATGATTACCATTTCGGTTTCGCCTCCGGGACTGGTCCAAGTGGAAGGACCCTTACTACAACCTTTTTGCGTCGCTGGCGCCTAAGGGTCCCTGTCATCGACATGGGGCTCGTCGCTATGCCAATTGGTCAGTTTGGCGACCACTATGCCTTGGGTTTCATGGGTGGCTTGTCTTTGCCTTTGGTTACCTCTTGGGGACGGATTCTAAGTTGGCTTTCGGGTTGGTTGGGATTCCAGTTTTCTTGAGTATGAATGGTTAAGCTTGTTACGTTTCTGAGTTGGCATTTACGTAAGTGCATGATGGATGAATGTTAGACTTAAGCGCGTGTTGGGGAAACCGCTCAAGTCCCAGCGCCCTTTGAGGCGCCGGCGCAACACCTGAAGGGGCTGAAACTTTGATTCTTTCTCGGGCAAAATGTCATCTGCCCGGTTCATTCCATTGCGTAAATGATAGTGGTTGCCTTTTCACATGACCATGATGCAATAAAATCTGCATGTGAAAAACATAATCAACGTTTTCAAAACTAAGCTTTTTTCAACAGGAATATCATGAAGCAGAATTTGCATCTGCAAAACATGATCATCCTTGAAAACGGTGGGTCCCTCATTTTGCTTTTTAAGTAGTTTGATGAGATATGAGCGAAAGATGCAGCAACAATTCTTTATGTTGTTGGAACTTGGAGGCTGGAAGAGAACAAAAACTGATTAAACTAAAAAAATTGCAAAAATCAACCCACCTAGAGAAAAAAAATGGCCACCTCTCGGAGTCGGACATGCATAGAATATGGCAATGATGATGGTCCATGGATTGTACGTTGGAAAGAAACTCATGGGTGTCGTGACCATGTGGCCCTGCACATGTGCTTAATGTCTGACATTCCTGTCAGCCTTCAGGTCACCAGCGAGCAGACACCCAAAAAAAACAGAGGTATGTATGTATGTGCGTGTGTGTGAGAGAGAGAGAGAGAGAGAGAGAGAGAGAGAGAGTGAGAGTGTGAGTGAGTTGGGCAATGGAGAGTGCAGCTTTGAGAGAGAGTTGGGCAATGGAGAGTGTAGCTTTGAGACTCGAGAGTCGAGAGGTATGAGGGAAAAAAATGTGGCTGCTGTACCAGATGAAAAAATTGGAGCAGCGCAATGCTTGTGGCTACCAACTGAAAGAATAACAGAGTGGTGTAAGAAAGTAGCTTTTGCTGATGGAAAAAGGCTCTGAGAAATAGAGCGACGCAATGTCGGTAACAGATGAGAAATAGAGCAATGCTTGTGGCTATTAGCTGAAATAGTTCCAGAGTAGTGGACGAAAATACAGAAGTTGCTTTCGCTGACGGAAAAAGGCTACGAAATAAACTGAAAAAGATTAGAAGATAAGCTGGATTGCATATATGTCTTTGTGCATGCGCCAGTGCTAGATTCTGAAACGCGGTGGAATTGGAAAAAGCTTGGTGAAGAAACTGTGGAAAGAGTGAGAGAGACGATGCTTACTTGTAAATGGATAAGCTGCATAAGATTGCGGCTCCTCACTCTTGTCCTATTGTGGGTAGTGGTGAGCTCGGAGACGGATCCGGTAGACTTAACCGTGTTGCATGCATTCATGAATGGATTGAGCAATCCACAAGTGCTGGGGTGGAGCGGCATCGACCCCTGTGGAGAAAGTTGGGCTGGCGTACAATGCCAAGGGCGTTCTGTCACAGGATTGTCTCTGGCAGGAGCAGGCTTGGTGGGTACACTCACTCCTCACATTAACAAGCTTTCGAAGCTTCAATACCTTGGGCTACAGAAAAATTCGTTATCCGGGTCTCTGCCGTCACTTCGGGGTATGGAGTTGCTCCAATCCGTCTACCTGGATAACAATAAATTCGATACCATTCCTGCAGATTTTTTCAAGGATTTACCAAGCCTGGAATACATGTACCTTGACTACAACAACCTCAACTCATCCACAGGATGGCTGCTATCATCAGATGTGGCAGGATGCACTCTCCTATTGAATCTTTCACTCACAAAAACAAATCTTGCTGGTTCAATTTCTGATTTTCTGGGATTGATGCCGAGCTTGAGGGTCCTCAATCTTGCATACAACAATCTCGGAGGAGGCATTCCTTCCTCCTTCATGCTCTCCAACTTGGTGCAGCTGCAAGCAAACAATATGCTTGGCCCTGCTCTCACAGGCCCTATTGATGCAGTTGGCAGCATGTCATCTTTAGTTGAGCTATGGCTGCAAGTGAATCGAATCCAAGGCTCCATACCCACAGGGCTAAGGAACGCTCTCACACTGCAGAGCCTCAAGCTTAATGACAATCAGTTGACCGGTCTCATACCACGGAATCTGACAGCATTGCCTCTCAAAGTCTTCACAGTTGACAACAATATGTTGATAGGGCCTGTGCCAGTCTTTCAATCTGGAGTGAATTTCTTGTCATTTGGCAACAATTTTTGCCAATCTGTTCCTGGAGCTGCTTGTGCAGCTGAGGTGACTGCCCTGCTCGATTTTCTCGGAAATGTGGGATATCCCACTAACATTGCCTCATCTTGGAAAGGGAACAACCCATGTGCTTCATGGATGGGAGTTGCTTGTGATGTGAGTGGACATGTATCTTCCATCAATCTGCCCAGCAGCCACTTGAATGGAACTCTTTCTCAAGCTCTTGGTGATCTTCCAGCCCTTGCATACCTGAAACTCAATGAGAATAACCTCACTGGAATCATCCCATTTGCTCTTTCAAGGGTTAAGTCTCTAAAGCTAATAGATTTGAGCAACAATGACTTATCCGGTCCAGTCCCAGCTTTTCCTGTTCAAGTCACCCTGAATGTTCAGGGTAATCCCCAGATGGATAAGGTAAGTGTGCCCACATTGTCCCCTTCCCCTAAGCCGCCAGTTCTATCGCCCGTTTTTCCCCATCCTGGCAATGTTCCCCCTCTGCCCACGCCCTCTGGAACAGGTACAAGTTCAGGGGCCTTAGTCCCTCCTGGAACTGGTTCACCTTACACTTCTCCTCCTGGACTTGAATCTACTCCATCCCCTGCCCCTCAATCAGATCGCGATGCTGCAGGAGCAAGTAAAAGAGCCAAATCTGTTGCAATTGGGGTAATGGTGGTCGCAGTGCTGGGATCACTGACACTTCTGCTTCTCCTTTCTCTGTTAGGATTCTTCTTATACAAGCAGCATCACCAAAAGCCTTTCATAGGAGTGCAAGGTCCAAGCACTGTGACAATACACCCTCGTGACTCAGGGTCTGAAAGAGAGGCAGTAAAGATGGTGGCAGCTGGTAATGAAAGTGTGACTGAGACGCAGAGCACAAGCGGCAGCGGTCCAAGTGAAATGCAAGTTATTGAAGCTGGAAACCTGGTCATTTCCATACAAGTTCTTAAGAATGCAACAAACAACTTCAGTGAGCAGAGCATTCTGGGTAGAGGGGGATTTGGAGTTGTGTACAAGGGTGAGCTACATGATGGCACAAACATCGCTGTCAAAAGAATGGAAGCTGCTGTGGTGAGTAGTAAAGGGCTCAGTGAATTTCAAGCTGAAATAGCAGTCTTGACAAAGGTGAGACACCGCCACTTGGTGGCTCTTTTGGGATACTGCATTGATGAATATGAGAAGCTGTTAGTCTATGAGTATGTACCGAATGGTACACTTAGCCAGCATCTTTTTGAGTACGACAAACTTGGTTGGAAGCCTCTGAACTGGAAGCAGAGACTTTGCATAGCACTTGATGTAGCTCGAGGTTTGGAGTACCTTCACGGGCTTGCTCACAAGAGCTTCATCCATAGGGATTTAAAGCCATCAAATATCCTGCTAGATGATGACTTCCATGCAAAAGTATCTGACTTTGGGCTTGTAAAGCTTGCTCCAGAAGGGAAGTGCTCAATTGAAACAAGGCTTGCCGGGACAGTTGGATACTTGGCTCCTGAATACGCAGGTCAGCTTTACGGAACTTTTGTGTATCCTGTTTGAACTAGCCCAAGCTTTGATTTCATAATCACAACAAAATATTGAACTGCCCTAAAAGTTATTCCTTTCGGCTTTGTGTGTGCCTGAAAGTTATGGCCCATGCACAATTAGCATAACGTGTAATTGAAAGTTAGGATCCCTTCATAGGACCATTGATTACCTTTGTGCACCTTCCTAGAATGGAACTTCCGTTATTGAAGCAAGAAGCTCTCAAAGATTCCAAAACACATTTTTAATGAGTTCAACAGAGGTTAATCATAATTTCCCACAATATCCTTAGAAGATTCCATATATATGGGAGTGATTGGGGGGCTGCTTAGTAGTGAGCATGTGGCAAAATTGGGTAATCATATAAGAAACAGGCCCGAGTAGTAAATAATACTAGCTCCCCGACCGACTGTTCAACATCACACGAAGGAAACATACAATCCTCAATGGTTGTGGAGATTTGGTATGGTCTGGTCTTGTTTCAAGAGATCTTATTGTGCAAGTTGGAGGTCCAATATCTAGCTCATGATGACAATATGCTGACAATATGCATCCTCATCATCAATTTTCAACAAATCAGGAGTAGTTGATGGTAATTCCACAAATTTCTGTGCTCAATGACCTAGGCTTGAATTGATAACGATTTTGTATTATCATCATTCTACGTAATGTGATACTCTAGGCCATATGGTCTACCAAAGTAGATGGATGTGGATGAGGACTAGCATACTTACGTTTCAACCATAGTTGCAGCTGCCCGCAATCCAGATTGCGACTCGGAATGTAAAACCTTGACGTATCTGCTGTAACGGCCAAAACTAGCACCATAGACATTCTTGTAAGCATGGAGAAATACAGTATAGCATCTTACAACACCTCAATCAAATGCCTACAGCTCAATCCATAAAATAGGACTAAAAAAGACATGAAATGCGAGCATCATAATCAAAACTTGGCGTACGTGCAGTAACTGATAAAACTAGCACCATAGGCATTCTTGTAGGCATGAAGAAATACAACCTGGCATTACACAACACCTCAATGGATACCTTTAGATCAGTTCACAAATAGGGCTAAAAAAGACATGAATTTTGGGCTATACGCCCAAAATTGAGGTTTTGAGCTGCAACGACTGAAATTAGTGACATAGGCATGGCCATTATCATGAGTGGCCGATGCCACCAGCTGTCTGCGGATTGGATTATTTTTGATAATAGCTCGACCAATGGAGCATTAACTCACGTAATTGTCGTTCAGTCTCAGTCGATGTTCAGTCGATTTTTTTTTTCGCTCGGTGACTATTCTCTCACGTGGGCAAATTCTCTCTCTGCGCTCTCTCTTTCTACTCTCTCTCTCTCTCTTTCTGCTGTCTCTCGCGCGCACCCAGGCACAGAAAAACGCTCTCTCTCTCTCACACGCGCGTGCGCGCACCCGGGCACAGAAAAAACACAGAAGGATGACAAAATATCAGATTGTGCTGAGTCTGGGCTGCAACTTGGGATAGGAGGCATGCTGCTATCACATGCTATCACATATAGGTATGAGTGCAAGGGTCATCCTTAACAGAGGCACTATGAGCAGGAGACTCTTTTAGAAGCAACTGGATTTGAACTCCCATGCTATCGTAAAGTTTGGTTATCATAATCCGTACTCTATCCCAACTGCGCTTTCAGATTTTGTTGTGGCCAGAGCTAATATCCGGTTCGTTCGTAGGATCATTCACCTCACCAGCTCATTCTTGCAATTCAATTGAGATTGAGATATGACATATTCACACAACACAACAACTGCGAGAAGAATGGATACAAGCTGCAATGGAAAACAATTTTTTTCTTTTTGGTTTCTCCAGCGATAAAAAGCATCCATCCATCTATCCATCGTTCATTGCTTCCACAGAGTTGACTGTTGTTTCCTTCCAATGAGCAAGTATCCAAAACTGCTACAAGAAGTAGGATGACCTCTCTTTTTTTTTCTCTCTCTCTCTCTCTCTGCGCGCTGTCTCTCGCGCGCACCCAGGCAGCAAGATGACCTCTCTCTCTGTCTCTCTCTCACGCGCGTCGCGGCCCACCCGTCTCTCACGCGCACCCACCCGTAGGCAGCGAAAAAAAACAGAAAGATGACTTTGGGGCCCTATATTATTTTGTCCTATATTATGCAAAATAATATAAGGCTCAAAAGGGCCTTAAAATTGGCTGAACGGCTATTACTTATTATGGAAGGAGTCGGGCAGAGGCCATTTTGCCCGGTAAGGATTTTCAAAATTTTTTTAGGCGAGGCCAAGACCTAAAAAAATTCTGGAAATCCTTACCTGGCAGAATGGCCTCTGCCCGGCCCCTTCCATAGCGTAATGAATTTTTGGACCTTTTCTAAACCAACCCTTTGCTGCCACGTGGCAGGCACAAGCAAAACCAGCACTGATTTTTTTAGACCAATCCGATGCTGCCATGTGGCAGAATCTGCACTAATTTAAAAAAAAAAACGTGACTATTCTGCTTTTTAATCTCTTCAGAAATGGGCAAAATAGTCACCAAAAATCCATTACGTATGAATGAGGAAGTCGGTCTACAATAAAAAACCACCCCAAATTGTTGCCTACAACTTGTTCTCTACATTTACCAAAAGTGATTGGTAGGCTTACAAAAAAATGAAGGGCTGATGGTTTCTTGCTCCAGTCTCGCTTCTTGTGCCTGTCACCATGCCCACTGCATTGGTATCGTCAGATATATGCCCATAAAATATTCAGATGCACCAATCTGTGCTCTAACCAGAATTTTCTAGCTTCCGCTCTCAAGTCTCTCCAAAAAGTGTGTTGTCGGAGACAACATAAATGAATTTGTTTTAAATTGCAAATTTTTTTGCATGATGGACAACAATTTGTTGTCTGGAACACTAGTGATATAGAATGCACGTTCCAAATCACTGTTGCAACGGATCATGATCTACTCATAGATTGTTTTTACGTGGTCATTTGTTTAGTTAGATAGTCAGATCCATGGGCCCCTAAAATATGATTTGCTAGGGCTCATTGGACTAGAGATTAAGTATTAGGGTGCACATCTTCTTGGGATGCGTATCGTGTTGATGTATGCCCTAACCATACTTGTCTACAATTCGCTTCATACTCAGCACGTTAATGTTCATACAATAATAATAGTCGGAGATTGTTATATGATTCTTAGTTTGTTGCCTATTGCTTATGAGATCCTTATATGATGTGATATTCTTAAATGGGTCCAAGGTTTGGTGGAATAATCTTGCAACAATAACAAACTTTTCTAGGTTTTTGTTTTTTGTTGCATCTTGGAGACAATGTTGTTGGATAGTCACTTTGTTGTTCAATCCAAATGCTTCGATGATAACCGTTAATCTTGAATTTGGATTGTTAAGATCCCATATGGAAGAATTATCATCAGGATCATAACCCAATATAGAGATCAATGAAATTGGACTGATCCACTTTGGAGATGACAAATGATATTCAAAGTGAATATTCGTTTCCAGCAAGATAGAGTGAATGAGGTGTTTTGTGGCAAAGAGTAATAATATTTCCTTCACTCAAAGTTTCTTCGAAAAATCTCTCATAAAGTGCACAATCTCTCACATCCATATGAGCAATTCTGCCATCAAACTTGTGAAAAACTGTTTCCACCATAGGCTGGGAGGATTGGTCCATATAAGGATATTGGTAATGATGACGTTCTGATTGATGTGAATTCAGCTCCTCAATGTCACAGTCACTGCTATAAGCACCACCACTTGGATTACGTTGACTGATCTGGTAAACTTGTTGATCATCATAATCATCAAAATGTTTTTTATTATGTTCCAGATAGTCTCCATATGACACATGTTCGCACTGATTGGATTCGCCATCGTTGTGTGCTCATAACCACCCACTTAAAACTTTGAGTTCTACGATGAGTGAAAATAAAAATGGCAAAAACATGTAGATCACATGAAACTGAGCACTTTTGCTTTTTACAACATCAAAATCCAAGGTCAAATAGAAACAGAAAGTGGATATGGAGAATATATGAGTTCCGTACACCTGATATCGAATTCAAGTGCAAATAGACTATTAGAATAAGTGCACAGAAGCAAACGCGCTCGAAATCGATATTGGAAAAGAAAAAAATTTATTTATTTATTTATTTAGTTATTTTTTTTTTAATTTTTTTTTGGGATATTGGTTTCAAGCGCAAATAGGATAGCCGAACTTTTTAAATAGTCCAACCGCTCTCAAAAGCGATATTGGAAAAAAATTGTTTTTTTTTCACAAAAAATTCAATTTTTTTTAAAAAAAAAAATGACATAAAAAGACTTACGGGCCTTTCAAAATGAAGAAATTGAAAAAACTTCAGAGCAATAAGAAACTTCAAAATTGAAATTTTGAAGTGCTTCTCTCTTGGAAGAATCCAAAAGAAAATTTTCAAAATTCTAGCTAGATTTAGTACAATGATGCCCATCAAACTTTCAAAGTTTTAGACTCGAAAACTACACCATTCAAAGCATTAGTACATACATATGATGCCCATCAAACTTTCAAAGTTTTAGACTCGAAAACTACACCATTCAAAGCATTAGTACATACATATTACATAATGGCAACTTGCAAGTTTGAAGTGGCAATTTGCAAATGTAGTGAAATTTGAATCAATTATGGCAAATTCTTAGAAGTTAGTGCTGTGCTCAGTGCTCACAAAGTTCAAATTACATTGTACAATAGCTATTAGCAATTACTACGCATTGAATTTTGAGCTACATACCTGGTGGGGGTAGGTCTCAAGACATCCAGGGTGGAGTGTCTCCTGGAGATGGCCAACACCCTTGGCGTCTTGGTGATGAATCTCACCAAGGACCGTCCCATGTGCAGCACCTCCGCAATCCATGGTATCTTGGATACATCCTCGACCAACAGGTCCAAGCAATGTGCAACACAAGGTGTCTAAAAGATGTGGGGTAGGTCTCATTAACGAGCCTACCCATGACAACCCAATTTGCCGCATTGTCCATGACAAGTTGAACAATCATACGATGCAATATGCATGGAATTCAAGTGAACCATTTAACATTCAATCATGATTGGTGACTGGAAAAGGGAGTTATGAGGAAGAATCTCTCATGATGTCAATGTACTCTTCTTCTAGTTTTAAAGATGGAAATTCATGGTGGATAAATAGTGGAGCTAGTTCTCATATGACTAGTTCAAGATAGTTTTTCAATCATCTTGCACCTTACAATGGATCTAGAAAGTTCATTTCCATTCCTAATGATAGTAGATGCAAGATAGAAGGAATTGGTAGTGTACCAATCTTTTTGTGCCTAGTCTCACTATGAATCTCATTAGTGTTGGTTGATGATGGCTTTCAAATTGACTTTGGAAAGGATGCTTGCTTGATTAAGAGGGATGATGAAGTGGTTGCAAGAGGGACTAGATGTGGAAAGCTTTTCAAATTGGAAGCTCATCCTTGTGGAAGTATGGTCGAGAGGAGCTTGAATCATCTCAAGGAGGCAATTGGTTTGCCTCAATCTGCGTTCCATGATGGTAAGGCTCATGAAGATGGTGTTTTGGCAAAAGCACTTGGAGAGTTATTGCCAAATTTTTTCATCTTGTTCATTTGGATGATCTTGTTTCATCAAGTAAAAGCAAGATGGTACTTTTTTATGTGACTCCTTCATTGAAGACTTCAATTGAATGTATCTCTTATCAATGGTGCTTGATAGGAAGATTGCAATAGTTGATACTTTGGGGATCTTTAGATCTGTATGCTTTGTCAATATTCCTTTGCATGTAAGGAGTAAGGAAAATCTCATCTCTATCAAGAGGATGATGGTAAGAAGATCCTCATATCTACCAACAAATCAAGTGCATGATGGAGAGAGACCAAGACTTGAGGAGGAGTGCGCGACAATGGTATAAGAAGAAAGATCAAGCCCTGAAATCCTTAGGATTCAAGCCATTAATGGTTGATTCCAACGTTTATGTAAGAATTACAAATGG
This sequence comes from Diphasiastrum complanatum, assembly GCA_029204225.1. Taxonomy (NCBI): domain Eukaryota; kingdom Viridiplantae; phylum Streptophyta; class Lycopodiopsida; order Lycopodiales; family Lycopodiaceae; genus Diphasiastrum; species Diphasiastrum complanatum. The sequence continues at coordinate 38,436,120 of CM055112.1, read as the reverse complement.
GAAGATCATCATTGTAGCTGTGTGTGTGGACGACACTTTGATATTCTGCAAAAGTGAAGAGCTTATTGTTGAGGTGAAGTATGACATCTCGAAACATTTCGAGATTGTAGACCTGGGAGAAGCCAGATGTTATCTTGGCTTACAGATTGACAGGGACTATGAGGGAGGTAGATTGTACCTTCATCAATCCAGATATACCCAGAAAATCCTAGAAGATTTCGGGATGCTGAGTTGCAAAGGAGCAAATACTCCCATCCTTGCAGGAACAGTCCTAACGATGAAGACTGTTCAAAGACTGAAGAAGAAAGAGAGTTGATGCAGCTTACACCATACAGGAAGCTGATCGGATCGCTGATGTACCTTGCAGATAACACACGTCCTGACATCGCTTATGCCGTGTTCAGGTTGAGCCAATTTTGTACAAATCCAGGCTCAACTCATTGGAAGATTTCAAAACGAATTTTGCAATACCTCCAATTAACGAAGGATTTTGTTTTGTGTTATTCTCGTGATGCAGGGTTCCAGATGCTTTCCTACAGTGATGCTAGCTGGGCATCTCTCAAGGACGACTGCAAAAGTGTCTCAGGAGGATGCACCAGTGACCATCGCATCAGGAGCAGCAATTCTCTGGGTCAGCAAGAAGCAGACCATCGTGGCTCAGTCATCCTGCGAAGCAGAGGACGCCTCTGATTTTGCAGATGGACAATACATATGCAATACATCTGACAAAGGATCCTGTGTTTCATTCAAGGATGAAACACATCGCAATCAAGTATCACTTGATAAGGGATCTGATAGGGAAGAAGATGCTGCAGACTATCTCCATTGGAACAAAGGAGATGGTGGCTGACATTTTCACAAAGGCCTTAGACAAAGGTCTGTTCGAGAAACAGAGGAGCAGTCTTGGAGTCATCAAGCTACCACACTTTGAGAGGGAGCTGAAAAAACAAAACATTTCTATTACCAAAGCTTTGCTAGCTTTCAGTCCTCAGTCTGACGAAAAGACACGAAGCAAAAATGTTCGCGAACTTGACGAAAAGACAGGAAGCGAAAATGTTCGCGAACATCCTGACGAAAAGACACGAACGCAAAAAGTTTGCGAAAGAAAAAATTTCGTGATACAATAGGAGAAAGTCATACGACGCGAAAGTCAAACGGCTCGAAGCGACATCAAAATCTTTGCGACACCTTTTTGACCTTCACGCTCCAATGGATCAGGAAGATCATGCAAATACCATGAAGTACAAAAACCTTGATCTGATATGATGACGTCAACGGAAGAGCGTTAGGACGTGCCTAACCGACCTCTCTTGTAATCCATGATTAGTTATAGATTGTTTAGTCTATCTAATCTGGTGTGCTATTCTGAGTGTATAACATACATACAGTAGCAGAAAGAAAATATATAGAATACTGAATAGAAGTCCGCCTGTGAGCGAGAATTCTATAAGCAGGATCTACAGAGATCCAAGAAGTCCGCTAGTAAGCGAGACGCTACTCGTGAGAGAACACTATTTTCTCTCACGCCAATGCGCTGTGTGGGTCTGTCATACAGCGCTCGAAATCAAGAGGATCAATAGATGATATTGTAGCTATTACTCACATATCACTCTTATCTTTGTCTGATCTTGAATGAATTATTGTCTGCTATCGCTTGTGTATCTCATACACTTGTTTTATCAATTCCGCACACTGGTTTAGGTTTATTGAATGCTGTATTAACCTATAACGTAGATCAGCAGTGTCTGTCTACTTTCTGGAGGATTGTAGGAATGATATAGCAGGCAGTGACCAGCAATCATATCTGAAATCCATCCGAATTCATTTCGTTCGCGATTAATTTATTTTCATTTCAGCAATGTCAATATCAGTGCTCGTTCAAATTTCGCTTCGCTTCGTCCAATTTCGCTTCGTTTCGTTTCATTTCGTTATAGAGCATGATTGATATTTGCAATCTACGATCAACGACTTTTTGCATCACATTCATCATCGATAGGCCTAGACCTACGATTGTTCAACCACAAGCTGAAGATATCCCTGTCATTCACCTAGGAGAGATGTCTACTCAAGAACCTGCAGTTCGAAGGTCTGCAGGACAACGACAGCAACCTGACCGCTTCGTACCTCAAGTGTTTATAAGCCACGACGAACCTGCCTCTGTTATAGAAGCTCTGTCAATGATAGATGCAGACAAATGGAAGGCTGCTATGGACGTTGAGTACAACTCACTGATGAAGAACAAGACCTGGAGTCTTGTTAATCTTTCTGCAGGTACGAAACTCATTGACACCAAGTGGATCTTCAAACGAAAGCTCAAGCCAGATGAAACTATATCCAAATGGAAAGCTCATTTAGTGGTTAAAGGATATGAACAAGTTTATGGAATATATTACACTGACACCTTCAATCCAGTGGTAAAGCATCAATCTATTCGTACATTACTGGCTATAGCTGCTGCAGAGGATCTGGACAATCATCAGATGGATGTCCAGATGACATTCCTTCATGGATACATACAGGAAGACATTTTCATTTATCAACCAGAAGGTTACGTCCTTCAAGGCCAAGAGCATTTGGTATGTAAATTGCAGATGACACTTTATGGCCTCAAGCAAGCTCCTAGGGCCTGGTATGAACGAATCAATCACTTCTTGTTGCAGCACAACTTTACTTCATGCTCTGTAGACTCAAATGTGTACCTCAAGAACAAAGGCTCAAGCTATGTGATAATAGCCTTTTATGTCGAGACAAAGTCTCTACTGTCACAAGAATTTCAAATGACTGATTTAGGGCCAGTTCACTACCTACTTGGTATGGAGATCACTAGAGATCGTGCAAGCAGAAGAATTACTGTAAGCCAAGAAGCATATCTGAACAATGTACTTCGCAGATATGGCATGGAGGACTGTAAGCTGATAGACACACCAATGGATCCAGGATCCAAGCTATCAAAAGACATGTGCCCCAGAACTAATGTAGAACATAAGGAAATGAGTTGTATGGGCATCCAATGTTCAGAAGGGGCCAACGATCTTTGCTGCTGATGCCGCAAGACCAAGGGTGCTCCAAATGAGAGAGTTTTGCTTTGGTTACTTGGTAGAATGCATGTGGAAGGAATGTCCACGGAATCCAATGCGGACTTCATTCAATTTGCTAGTGAAACAGGCACGAGCACCTGTGGCTATTGAAGAGCTGGAGCAGGATGAGCTCCAGGGAAGTACTCTTCGTCTTGTGAAAGTGTTGATGATCAGGTAAGGTTGATGTTATTGCTTGTGCCACAATTGTTTAAAACGATGCAACACATGTATCAATGTCCAAGTACTTCTTGATTGTTATGATTGGACAGATGTGGTGCATGGATGTGTGTGTTCTATTTGACACTATGTCCTTCCATAACGTACTTGACTCTGATTGAAAGGTTGAATGTGAGCAATACACAGTTGTGAGGGCTGATGGAAAGGGTAGTTGGGGGAGGTTTCAGGGTTGTGGGTATGCCATTAACCATTCAGAGTTAGGTAAAGAAGTTGGATATAAAGATAATGCGTTTGGCGTGTTTTGATGTGGTACTTGGGATATGTTGGCACGTAGTACGGAAACTCTACATCGCTTGGGGTACTCATGTGTGTGAGTTCCAGCACGATGGTAGAATCCATTCACTTTGAGGTGAGCCCGATGTGCCTCGAGGACCTTTGATCATGGCAGCTTAGTATGTGGGGGTTCGTAGATAGTATATGTGCTTTTGTTTTGTTTGATATGTTTACTGCTAGTTCCAAAAGTAACATATGGCAAGAACAGATTGACTTACTTAGGAACCTAGACCAACAAACGGGTCATGGTGTATATGTGTGGGCTTATCGACGCTTGAACTCCCCACGAGCAAAGGACGGTATGGGACGCCCAATGTTCAAGGAGTTTGTCAAGCCTCAATATCCTATTTCGCATATTGATGATTTGGTATTGTACGATGCTACTGTTTTAGCAAAGTTGTTTGGAAAATGGATATCGCTAACCTAGAGTTCATAAAGGGAATGCACATAAGACTGCCTTCAGAACTTGTTTTGGTCATTGTAACTTTTTGGTTATGCCTTTAATTGACTAATGCCCCAACAACATGTATGATGTTGATGAACGATGTACTCAGACCGTTTATGGATGACGTTTTGGTTTACGGTTGTGGTGATGTGTTGCATGTAACTCACCTTAGAACTGTTTGTCAACTCTGAGGGATAAAATCTTATTTGCTTATGATAATAAAAGATAGCGTATTTGGGTGTTATTGTGTTAGCTGAAGGCATAAAATCGAATCCAAGGAAAGTTGTTCTCCTTCCGTGGCCTGTACCTACAGACTTGACGATATTGAGAGGCTCTCTTGGATTGTTTGGGTTTTATTGCAAGGTGTGAAGGGTTGTTCACACATGGCTGCACCTTTGACCGATACGCTATAGAATAATAAGTGGACGAAAGTTCAGCAGTGCAGTTTTGACGCCTTGAAACAAGCTGTGGCTGACATTGTCACATTAAAGATAGTAAGTAGACCCTCAGAAACCATTTGTCATAATAACGGATGCGAGTGATGTCGTCGTGGGACAATTCTAATGCAAGAGGGTAGGCCAGTGGCCTTTGTGAGCGAGAAGCTCAACCCTGCTCGGAAGAGTTGTATGCCATTGTCCATGCTTTGAAAGTATGGAGCATTATTTGTGTGGTGCGGGTTTGTATACACCGACCATGACATTTTTTATGTATTTCTACAATTAGCCAGGTGGGCTGAATTGATGCAGGAATTACACATGGAAATTTGGTATAGGAAAGGTATCAAAAATCGTGTGTCTGATGCATTATCTCGTATATTGTATCAAATGTCTTTTGTGGTCATAGAGAATGACCTAATTGCTGAGATAAGATAGATTCAGCAAGAGGATCCTCATTGTTTATTGTAAGGAGGTTGTGAGAGAGGTAAATCTTGGCCAAGTAGAGTCTCAGAAGGAGAGCTCTGATCTCTTTGCTCACACTTGCCTGAAGTGTACCATGGCAGATGGTATAGTTAAAGGAAATGGCAAACTCCCCATTTCAGTTAGTAAAGGGCTGTGTAGGGAGATTTTGCATTTATGTCATGATAGTATTGGTGCTAGTCATCCTGGTGTGGATTGGACCTATGAGTTGATCCTATGTAACTTGTGGTGGCCCAATATGGTTTTAGGCCGACTAGTTTTGTTACGGTGGGAATTCCTCAAAGTGCCTAGTATAGCTGATTTCTAACTCAATTGGTATAATGCTTGAGTTAGTTGAAAAAACTTAAGACAAGCAATCGTGGTGCTAGTGAGAGCCGAGTGTGATCACCAGTAGTATGGGATGCTGGTTATCGTAGGAGGCTTGATTAGGCCAGTTGTTGTCGACAACTCCGGTGTACAGAGATGAGTCAGTTGTGACTCTATTTAGGATCATGTATAGGAGATCCATGAGCCAACAAGGATATTGGATAGGCGGGAGAAACGTTTGTGTATCCGCTTGATCTTTGATATATTTAGTTGCTTGGCATGGAAGACTTCTTGCAGATGTTGCCTGGGAGACCCGCACAATTTGCATGCATAGTACCCTAGTTTGGTCATCGCGGACGATGTCTTTTTTAAGTGGGAAGGAATGTTAGAGCCTTTACTCCCTGTCTCGGTTATTTACAGTTTTCAGAGATACATGTCCATTTTGTAATTATTGTGTTGTCACCTGCCTGTGGTGACTTTTGTAAATTGTAAATAAACTGTAATTACCTCAGAGAGTTGTGCTTAGCTTTGGCACGGGGTATTGGGTCATTTATTAGGAGTGGCTGGATTGACCTCCTAAAAGTAGGAGAATTGACTAGTCAACGGAACATGTGTCATATGTTCATTAGGACACTCCAGTGAATGAGTGACACATGTTAGGTTGACCGGTCAAACATGACACGTGTCACGTGCTCACTGGGACACTTGGTCTAGTGTATGAGTGACACATGTCAGCCTACTCACTTGCCTATGTGTCAGGGTACTGCCAAGTGGCAAGTGTCGACTGTGCATGGAATTGGCCATGTGTCGACGTTAGGAAAGGTCAGGGTTAAGGGGTGCTTGAGGATTGTGCATAAGTGAGCCTAGAGAGAGGCATTCCTCATCATAATCTATGCAGCAAAGGTTGGGAGGAGACAAGGCAGCCAGCTCCACCATGTTTCATGCGCTCTGATGTTTTTACATGCAGGGAAATCGACAGGGATCGACATTGTTGATTGCTGCGCACGGGATAAGCTAGGTTTTAAGTGAAGTTTTAGACACCAGACCACCAAAAGTTACGTCGTATCAACTCATAGGTCCTATCCACACAAGATGACCAGCACTAGGGCTATCGTGACAGAGATGCAAGATCCTCTTTCGCAGCACCTCACAAGCTGGAATAAGAGCATTGCCATTTCTCATCACAAAGATAAGTGCGAACCAAGGTAGAAGAGCTCTCCTCCTGAGACTCTGCATGGCCATGACTCACCTCCTGTTCCACTTTCTTATAGTGAGGATCTTCATGCTGAGCCTTTCTTATCTCAGACAGTAAGTCATTTTCAATGACTACAAATGACATTTGATACACCACACGAGATAATGCATTTGCCACACGATCCTCGGCACCTTTCTTGTACCGAATCTCCATTAAGGATTCCTGCATGAGCTTAGACCATCCGGCTTGGCGGCCTCTAAGGTTTGGTTGCTTACAAAAGTATCTCAAGGTATCATGATTAGTGAATACCTCAAATTCCGATCCATACAGATAATGCCTCCATACGCATGAACTATGGCATACAACTCCTTTTCAGGAGTTGGATAAATTTTCTGAGCAGGGTTGAGCTTCTTGCTCTCAAAGGCCACAAGCCTACCCTCTTGCATCATAACAGCCCCCACAACAATGTCACTCGCATCTGTATCTATAACATGGGCCAATCATTCATGCACATGTCATCATAGATTCTGTAGCTATAAGGTAGATGTGTGGTAAGTGGTATTTGTGAACATGATTGACCAACCTCTCTCAGTAAACTATATCTTTTGTATGACATACTTCAGCTTCTTAGCATTCAATTTTCTCGTTCGTCACTTCAATTTCACAAGAGAATGATCATTCGTTGCATACTTCTAGCATTCTGCATACACCAACTCTTCTCTCAGATAAATATTGCTCGAAGTTAGAGCCGTGTGATTACGTGTTCTGCCGTTCCGGAACGGGCAACTAAGCTATATACCATTATATTTACCTAGTTAAATAGATCTTATTATCTGCTTCTTTTCAATTATCATATACCTCTCCACATTCAGCTGGTACTTGCTAGTTGTCATGTAGTTGTTAGTTAGTAATGCTGATCATTCTTTTTAGTGTCAACTTTCTTGGATGTATTCTAATCTTCTTGAGATGTAAAAGTATGTAAAATCTTCTCATGCAAAATAGTCAGGGTTGTTAACATCAGATATATATTGATTGTAGTCTACTGGTTTGATAATGAATGTTAAATTTGTATAGTTGATATATTGTAAGAGTGCCTTAAATGAGATCTACCTGTTGTTTGCTGCAACTGGAACATTCTCCTGCTTTCACCCAGGATCCTTAATTTGTATCTTCACCGAAAGTTTTATAAATATTCTGATCATGTACTCTATAAAATGTGACTTAAGTCCCCAACATGCCCAACATCTCCACTTCGAGCAAATATTGAAGCCTCATGCTTTCTTCATTGCAGTTACTGGCAGGGTTACCACCAGAGCAGATGTTTTTAGTTTTGGCGTGGTGCTGATGGAGCTTATAAGTGGTCGAAAGGCCCTCGATGACTCACAATCCGAAGAAAACTTGCATCTAGTAGCATGGTTCAGGCGGATGCATGCCAGCAAGGAGTCATTTCTGAAGGTCATCGGCTCTGTGATTGACTTTAACGGCGACACTTTCCAAAGCATCTGTACAGTTGCTGAGCTTGCTAGTCATTGTACTACACGTGAGCCTTATCAAAGGCCGGATATGGGTCATGCAGTGAATGTATTGGCTCCATTGGTGGAGCAGTGGAAGCCTACAGACCTTGAATGGGAGGACAGGGCTGGAATAGATCTGAACATGACACTTCCACAGGCACTTAAAAAGTGGCAGGACTTGGAGAATCCTTCAAGATCTTTCATGGATGACAGCCAGGCAAGCCTTCCCACCAGGCCTACAGGATTCGCAGATTCCTTTACATCTGTCGATGGGCGTTAATATAAGTTCCAAAACCCAAAATCTTTACTGGAGAAAGCAGTGCTTTGATCTGTTCTGTGTTTCTGTGTAGTCGACTGCTCCATTTTTGGCAAGGTTACAACTGCTAATCATGGTAGTTCAGTACATGGCGGCTTCACTTTTTAAGAATAGGTTCTTGTGAATGAGAACATCCCTTTAATAGGACCTCAAAAGTACCATTTGCATACAAGAGCAAAATTTTATGATTTATGGTGTTTTGAAGCATGCTTAGATTTGAACTCTTTGTTAAAAGATACTATTTTGGTAGTCGTGAGGACTAAGGGTATTCGTCACACTGGTAAGGCTACTTTATCACAACTGCACAAATATGAAATGAACAATTCTCTGCAGGGATTAGAGGAGGTGTTGGTGAATTTCAATAGCAGTGTAGTATACATCGCCTAGATAGTAATCTTATTGTCCACCCATGAGTTGCCTTTTGCATGTTTTGGTTAAGTCTTTGGACATCAGGACCTTGGAACGAAACACAGAAGTCCGGTTTGAAACAAAGATGTGCTGAATGGACCCAGAGGCAAACCCTGCAGTGATTTACTGAGTGGGGATAGTTTGTAGCAACTCTGCTACATTTGTGACTTATCAAAATGAAAAAGCTGCAGCAGTTTATGAAGTAGGAATTTACCGTAACAACTTTTATGGTTCTGATATTACATTTGCAACATTTTGGACCAAGGTGATTTCACTTTTCCACTTTTTTGCTCTGAAAACCTTCGCTGACTGTTCCTAAATCAAATTTATGTCTGATGGATCTTTGGTTGTTACCAGCAAATCTATTGGAAATACACATATGCAGTTCATTCGGGCCTAATAAACTCTTCCAACACTGCTACAAGCGATTTAAAAAAAATCTAAAAAAGTATCTGAAAGCACCAGAATGAGCACACATTTTTCTGTGCAAGGTTCACCATATCTGCCATTGGAATCTTTACAAGCTTGACCCAATTCAGCACGAAAAATCTGCCAATCCAGAATAGCGCTTGCCTAGCACATGCTTTTGTTCAGAATTAAAACACTTATTTCAATTGAGGTATAGACTAGTTCCTATCTGCATCTGCTGCCATTTATTTGGTATGGATTTTTCATAGTTTACTTGGGTATCACACTCGTGAAATTCCTATAACACAAGAAACTGAAGCTTTCCTGAAGCTGCTAAGTTTAAAAAAGATTATAAAAGCTTTTGTCATAGCTTTGCACAATTCAGCATGAAAAATTTGCCAATCTAGAATTAGCACATGCTTTTGCTCAGAATCAAAACACTTATTTCAATTGCTGGATAGCCTAGTTCCTATCTACATCTGCTGCCATTTATTTGGTATGGATTTTTCATAGTTTACTTGGGTATCACACTCATGAAATTCCTTTAACACAAGAAACTGAAGCTTTCTTGAAACTGCTAAGTTTAAAAAAGATTATAAAAGCTTTTGTCATACACTTTCCAGTAGTGTGAAGGAAAAACAAAAATTGGATATGTAGCCGATGGAATTCCAATACCTTCCCAAAGGTGGTTCTTGTATAGTAAGAAAACACATCTTTGCCTCGATAGAAGTTATTCCAATAGTTTTTTTTTTCGACAGAGATATATTCCAACAGAATATAAACTCCCTCCCTTGTTACATCCATTCTTGCATGAAGGATTCGGAATAGTCCTTGAAATGGATCTCCAGTACTCTGGTGTACGAGATTATTAAGTACGCCACGTCATTCCGGACTAGGCCAATAATGTAATTAATAGTCTTGTGAGGGCCCAGATGTTCTAAATGGACCTATGGTTTAGTGCATGGTGATTGATAACTTTTGGTGCAAGAATAGGACGTCAAATGCTTTTGGAGTGGTTTTGGGGGATCCTAGAGAGAATATTTCTCAGCTTTTGGGGGCTTATATCCTTTGTAGGAACTTGCCCATCTCCTCATTCAGTTTCTTGTTTTCCAGAGCCAGGATACTCTCCTCTTGCATTCAACGTAGTTCGGGGTGGAGCAGTTCGGGATTTGACTATCCAGTTTTTGTTGGTTGGGTGGTTTGGCTCCACAGGTATCCTTTTGGTCGCATGTGACAAGATCTTGAGAGATTTTCACTTGGTGATTGTTATTGGTATAAGAGGAAGACTTTGCATTAATCAAAAGGTAGAGTTGGATTGTTTGCTCTTTGCAACTTTTTGGTAGGATCTCCTTGCTTTTTACTTCCAGGTGGTGTAATTGACTTCCAAGTAAGTGGTTTTTCTGGTTTTGATTTGCTTTTAGCTTAATGATCAATATCATGGAAATTTTTCATAGGAAATGATGGGAATCTTGTGATTTTTGACGTTTTTAAACTGCTTTTAGGCTAGTATTTAATTTTTTGGCTTGAAATTTGTCAAAGCTACTATTTCTAAATGTTCTGTACTTGCTGTTTTACAATATTTATGGCATTATCTAGGTAGTGTTTTTGATTAAAAAATGACAAATTTGAGCTAGAAATGGATTATATGAACCAATATTGATCCGAATCAGAACTTTTTGTGCTTTCATGTTGCCAAATTACATAGATCAGGTTTGATTTCACTTGCATGTGGATTAGATCCATAAGATCAAAAACAAAAAGAAGTCGAAAAAGATCAAAAAACAAAGTTTCTTGATGGTTTTTTGTTATTTTGGGAGTTTTTCTCAAAATTGTTAAACAAAACTTTGCATGCATGTTCTAAAGTGTGTAATGAAGTTGTCCAAGGGCTACTACAAAGTTTGGAAGGAAGTGGTCACCATTAAAGGCCTAAAAAATTTGAAAATTAGTGTATTTTTGGTGATTTTTGAGCATGAATAACTTTTGATAGGGGATTTGAAACCACTGAACCTATATACAAGTTGAAATATAGGTAGTATTGCCTTTGATTTGAGCCCTCATGCACCCAATTTGGTGGTGGGAGGCTTAGGCATCGATTGTTGGCTGATTCTAACGAATTCCCAAGATACTCGGCCAGAGCTCTCCAAGAGCATATCTCACCTTAGACCGAAGAGGTCTCTGAAGAAGGGATGAACACAGAATGAGAGTCGAGGAATGCTAGTTAAGAATGACAAGTAGAAACTATGTGAGCCTCATGGTGAATCTTAAAATATGGAATGACCATGTAGGAACTAGTATTTCTAGGCGCTTGTAATAAACACAAGTAGACCCCTCTAAGTAGAGTGAGCCGCCTTTTGATGGTGACCTCTAGTGGAGAAGATAATTCTACTTGTAATTTGTGTAACTTGGAATTGCCACTAGGATGCCACCTAAGGAGCTCTCTTGCTTATTCAAGAGACTTCCCTTTTGTAGAAGGGAGCTTTTTATGCATTGTATCTATTCCATGTCCAAATGAGAAGAGCCTCCATGAGTTTTGATATAACACTAAGCTCCTTGATCATAATTGTTTTCTTGAGTGATGCTCTTATGATCATGCCCTTCCATTCCTTGTGTGTGGTTGTGGATTAGTTTTCTTGTTTTTGTGGAACGCTTTCTTGCTTTGTGGAATAATGTAGGAATCATCATTGTGGTAAATCATTGAGGCTGGGATTGTGAATTAGCTCTTGTAAATCCTTTGATAACCCATTTCTTGATGTTCTTGGAAGTTCAAGAATCAATAAATGTGTGTTTCTTGATTCTTGAACTCTCAAAATGTTGTCTAGTTTAGTTTTCTTGTTCTTATTTGTGGATTGATGCATGTGTAGATTAGTTTTCAGATTGCATTAATCTCTTCAAACTCGTTTTGTAGTAGTTAGAAGTAGGATTCATCTGATTGTTCAACTGAGCTACACACTGAACGCATTGATTTACATGTTTGGTATTGATTATGCATGTGCATACAGTTCAAGAGTGACCTTCTGGCATGACAAACTGCAATGAATATCAGTCACTTTTGCCTGATCTGGGCATTGAAACATGAACGTTAACATATAAAATGCCCACAGACTCTGTTGACAGGTAGAAGTAGAAACATAAGACCCGTTAACAGTTTGAGAAAAGAACAAGAAGTAAAACCAACAACAGACTGTAACCATAACAAGATTCTAAGCAAAGAAACCAGTAAACAGAGAAAGAATCTGTCTACATTTGGCCCCGTTGCTGCTTGAACTCCTAACGTATCCTTCACCAGACTTGTACTGTTGCTGAAAGCAATGTGTCATCGACGTACAAGGTGATGATAATTAAAGATTGCTGCATTGACTTGAAGTAAACATTGCAGTCGGTAGTGCTTGGTTGAAAACCTTGTCAGATATGATCCTTAGAAAACAAGCTCTGGCTGGCCATAAAGTGCCTTATGCAGCATACAGACATGATGCTTCATACCTTTGAGAACGTATCCTTCAGATTGGAGCATATAGATGTCTTCTTAGATGACTCCATTCAGATAAGCTGTCTGTACATCAAGCTGATGTACTTCGAGGTCGGCTCCTGTAGCATACGATAGGAGGACTCGGATCAATGAATGCTTGACTACTGGACTGAAAGTCTCATTGTGGTCGATGTGGGATCTGAACGAATCCTCGTGTTACTAGTCGTGGCTTCCTTCGATCAATTGCTCCATTGGCATTGTACTTGATCTTAAAGATCCATTTGCAATCGATAAGATTGCAGCTAGTATGAGCTTTGACTAATAACCATGTCTGGTTTTTGATTAGAGAAGAATACTCTCTATCCATTGTTTCTCTCTAGAGATCGGAGTCTGGTTGGCTAAGTGCCTCTTTGACAATCGTTGGTTCCTACATTAAAAGACAGGTATACTCAGGAGTATACCTTGTGGACTGTATGCACACTCGGCTTGATCTCTTGGAGGAAGTGTTGGTTGATGATCTATTCCTTGGATTTGTTGCTGCTGAGTAGCAGCAGCTTCTTCGTCAGACTCGTTGTCGGGTAGTTGATCGATTATCAGCACGTTTGAACCAGAGGCTCGGATTATCATGTCGGAGGTAGGTGTCGAAGGTTCACATAGAACTTTGTCCTTGCCTTTGAAGTTGATAAATTGATCCTCGATAAAGACTATATTCCTGCTGAACAAAATCTGCTAGGTATCGGGGTTGTACAGCTTGTAAGTGTTGTCAAATGAAGTGTATCCGATAAGGATGGTCATGAGACCTTGGAAGTTGACTTTATTCCTTGTCTCCTTTGGGTTCTACACATAGGCGATGCATCCGAATAATCAAAAGTTCTTCAATAAAGGCATAGAGTCAGTCCAAACTTCGTGTGGTATTTTGCCTGAGAGGGCCTTTGTCAAACATCTGTTTTGAATATAAGCTGCAGTGGAGACAACTTTAGCCCATAAGCTCTTTGGCAAATATGCATGTGCCAGCATGTATTTGGCTGACTCGACAAGAGTACGATTCTTCCTCTCGGCTAAGCCATTAGACCGTACTCCTTGAATTCGGTAGAGATGTATTCTCCACCATTGTCGGACCTCAAGGCTTTGATTGTCTTACTAGTTTATTTCTCTGCACGCTCCTTGAAGATTCTGAAACAATTGAAAGCTTCTGATTTCTTCTCGATAAAACATACCATAGTCCTTCTGAAAAATTCATCAATAAAAGTAATAAAATACTTTGCATCCTTTAGTGAAGGATTCTGCATTGGACCACAAATGTTTGTATGTACAATATCTAGTAATCCTCTAGCAATATGTTGATGGCTTGAACTAATTAGTTTCCTGGCTTGTTTATCGACTAGACAGTCTTGACAGACAGGTAATTCGACTTTCCTATCAGGATAGTCGAGATCAAGAACAATGGATTGCTTAGACATTTGCAATACAAAAGCATGATTCAAGTGACCAAGTCTATAATGCCAAAGTAAAATTTTATTTATTTGAATAGAAGTACTGAGAGCTTGCTAGAGGAAGAAAAGCAATGATTTAATCTATACAAGTATCCATGTGTTGTAAAGCTACCTTTACAAGCTTTACTTCCGGCGCCATCGGCGCCAACTATGTCCCCGGCGCCAGCAGCGCCCCTGCTGCTCCCGGCGCCACTGTGACCAGAATCCAGCCGGCGCCAAGTTCCTATGGCTGAAAATCTTTGATCGGTTCTAGCGGAGTCCAGAGAGCTCAGATCGATGTGCAATCACCTCACACGATCTAGGCATGATTAAAGGAAGCCTGGGGATCAATAAAATCTAGAGAGAGAAAATGACTTTCTAGAAAGAGAAAATCCTAGAGAGAGAAAAATGTGCTTTATCAGCTTGGGTAGAGTGCTTGGTATGAGGGGGGGGGGGGGGGTGCCGAATCACACCAATACTACAGGGGAGTGCGGGTTGCGACTCAGGGCGAGCTCCAACCAAGTCTCAGCCTCCCTTGCTGGAATGTTGTCATGGCTCTCGCCTTGGCATGCTAGCACCCCGGAGACTAGGGTCGGTCACACACTTGAAATGTAACCTTCTCAGATTTATCAATAAAGTGGAATTTTTCTGAAACTGACTCTGATTACCTTCTGGGTTTCAGTGTTCGATAAAAGCGCCAGTTGTAAGGTCGCTTCCAAATTTTTAAGTTGGCACATAGCTGAGGGTCGTATCCCGGGACGCCAGCGGTATGCCGTCGGGACCATTCGGTCCATGGCGCCAGCGGTATGCTGTCGGGACCATTTGGTCCAGGAACTGGTTGTTTCCATATCTGTCGTGGCTCGTGGTTCTGAGTGTTCCTTGCATGAACGTGAATGGGTTAAGCTCTTGGGGAACGAGCTCTAACCTGTCGGCTGAGTTGGATGGCTTGCTTGGGTGGACGTTACCTGTTTATGGCTGTCCAGTCTGGCGTGGCGCCAGGTTGGCTTCCAGCACTCGTGACGAAGCTTTCAGTTGGTTAAGTCTGATGTAAGTCAGACGACTTGCTTGGAATGGATGTTACTCGTTTGTAACGAAGCTTCGAGTTGGTTAAGTTGGATGTATGTCGGGCGGCTTGCTTGGAGGGAAGTCACCCACATCGGGACCCCCGATCTGGCATGGCGCCAGGTTGGATCTCAATGTTGGTTTTCGGAACTTCAAGTTGGTTAAGTCTGATCGTTGTTGGCGAGGTGGCTGCTTGTATGTCAAGTGGGTTTGGATGGCAAGAGTTGAAGGCTGGGAAGCTAAGTCGTGGTTCTCGGCTCCCTTTGGGATGCCTGCGCTACATGTGGTATCAAAGCCGACTGGCCGATCAGCTATGCGGATCTCACAGAAATGGCCACGGTTTGGGGTTCATCAAGACAACTGTTGTGCAAGGTGTTGCCCACAGTGTAAGCACGGGTGCGTCCACGGTCGGGGTGGTCGGCAGAACGGGGGACTTGATGAGTCAAGGTGCTGCCCTTGAGGTGTAAGCACGGTCAGTTCTCGTGGTTCGGGCCTGGCACTGTGTGCACGTAGGACGGATGAGGCAAAGTGCTGCCTAGGGAGGTGAAAGCACGGTCTGTACCTTGTGGGGTGCGGGGCGACATATTCGAACTATACGGGTTAACCATTGATACAAAGATGCTGCTCGAATTCGGGTGTAAAGCACGGGTGGTTAGCTGCCGGTGCGGGATAGCTGCCGATCATTTAGCTATAAGGGCTATCGACCAAAAAGTGGTGGGGCGTGACTGAGGCAATGTGCTGCTTAATGGTGAAAGCACAGATAGTTGGAGGGGTGTCCTATGTGGACTGATTCCATGATCGATTTGTATGGGCGCGGCCAGGCAAAGGTCCGTTGGCAGGACCATCTCAAAGGGGGACCTTGTCTTTGTTACTTGTTAGTAAAGTTGTCTGAGTGTCTTACTTGTATGTATTCGTGGTGAGTCTTAGTACTCGTGCTTTGCCTGGTTTGCATGATTGCTTGTGATACAAGGAGCTGATGGCTCGAGAAGGAACCTTTTCTTTTGAAGGCTGATACCATCAAACAAAGAGGACTACAGAATCTGTGGGGCGGATTTGCAGTTCAAGTACTCACACGTGAACGACAATGAAACGACTCAATGTTTGCAAAGGATGGATGGCTAGTCTGTTTCTTGGGTTAGTTTCATTTGCGACAACGCCCACCAGACGCAAGCAGGAAGTCAAAAGTTGGAAAGGGCCATTTCAGGGGAGATCTTCTATGGAGCAGTTGGTCTTCATTTTGGGACGGCCACCTTCGGAACTGAAACACACTAAGCATGGGCGATATCCAGAATCTGTGCGACGGATTTGCAGTTCAAGTACTCGCACGTGAACGACAACGAAATGACTCAATGTTTGCAAAGGATGGATGGCTAGCCTGTTTCTTGGGTTAGTTTCATTTGCGACAACGCCCACCAGACGCAACCAGGAAGTCAAAAGTTGGAAAGGGCAATTTCAGGGGAGATCTTCTATAGCAGTTGGTCTTCATTTTGGGACAGCCACCTTCGGAACTGAAACTCACTGAGCATGGGTGATATCTAGTATCAGTTGGGTTTTTCCTCAAAGGGGAAAAGACTAGGATCCTCTTCAGAGATTGGCAACAAGTTGGATCGAGCCATAATCCTAGCAGATGGGAAGCAAAGTGTTGGAAAGGCTTTTTGTCCGAAGAACTCTACTCTAAGTCCGATCAGCTGATTTATTAAGTGGAGGGGAACTATCCCACACACCTCTCTCTTGGGGCAAATTTTGAATGAAAGTTGATCAAAATGGGGGCAAATTCAAGGTGACCTAGCCATACTCACACGAGGAGACTGGCGAACTTTGGACCTAATAAGTTGACAAGTTTTTGTTGTGGAAAGGAAAGTTTGTTATAGGCTTTCTCTGGACCAGCAATGATGAGGAAACATATGAGTACGCTGGCTTGTGTTACGTGTAAGGCAGCTGATCAATGAAGGAACTGTGAAAGTTGAGTCTTGCATGAGAGACTTGGTATTTCAAACGGACGCTAAGGGACAGTTCACGTTGAGATCGGATTAGTGCAAACTCTGGGTGCATGTTTATGATTCAAAGAGAGCTACTTGAAGCCAAGCTCGATGTACACTTCTTGTCTTGACTGTGAGGCAACTGGCCAGTGATGGAATTGTGAAAGTCAAGTTTTGCACGACGGACATGATGCTTCAAACAAACGCGAAGAGATAGTTCGGATGCGGATCAAACTGGTGCGACTCTTTGGCTTTCCACGAGGTCAATGGTTACATTTGGGCTGATTCAAAGAGCTACTTCAAGCTAAGTGAGAGGTGCATTGCGGAGTACTCAATCTTTGCCTACCTTAAAGAGCCAAGATGGAAAAGTATCAAGATCAAGCTGGGACAAGGAGAGAAATCAAGGTGCAGAAGCAACAAGGCACGGAGTGGACCATAAAGTGGGCAATCAAACGATAAATCCTTCGGCTCAGGGAGCCTTGATACCTGTGCGGAACTGAACAAATCTGGAGCTTAGGGAGCTCAACACAAAGTGCATCAAGGACAAATCAGGAGCTCAAAGGAGTTCCAAAGTCGAAAGTCAGAAGCGACAGGGGCGAACATTTCAAAGAAAGGCCTCTGTCACCAGTTAATAAGGTTCTCGGGTTTTACGAAAGCGATATCAAATCTACGCTTTTCCCAGACAAAGATATATTTTCAAGTTATGTAATTTTTCAGTACAAAGAGCTGAGCCTCCGACTTGTGGTGTGCCAGCTTCAATGTTAATAAAAAGTGGCCAGTAAATTGAGTACTGTGCCAAGTAGCTTAAATGTATAGTTATTTTAATTGGGAGATGTGAGAGATTTCAACTAGTTTAGTCTAGTTTAGTCACATTTTGGTAAATTGTTAATAAGAGGCCAAAACTCATTTTAGACTTAGAGATAAACTTTTTGAAGTTATATTAGTTTAAACTACATTCAATAAACACTTTTGGAAAGTGTGGGAAAGTTGGTAGTCGAGTTTGAGAGAGATTCAAATTTGAACTTTGGGTACATTGAATCTAGACCCAAAAATAGTAGGGTTTACATTTTGGAGGGAAAGCCAAGTGGCCAAATAGGGTTTGGAAACTCTATAAAAGGATGTAACTATTGGAGAGACACATCTTCTCTCTTCTCTCTCTCATTTCATCATTATACATGGTTCTCTTTGGGTTCTACTACTCATTGGTGCACTATCTTGGTGTTATCTTGCAATCTTGTGTGTAGAATGATCATTTATTGCTATTTTCGGTTCCACACGTGTGAAATACAGTAGGGTATTGTAATTGTACGAACAGCAAACATATTTTATGTTTTGGTTCATGTTTGATCAATATCTCTTAGAGTTTGCATCTCATTTTGTATGTAGATGCTGATTTTTCTACATTGGCAGGATTGTTGGTTTGCTCCTTATTGTAACCAAAGATTTGGGACTTGGATTGGATCTTGAATGATCTGAAATCCTTCACATGGTATCAGAGCTATTGTGTCTCAGGTTATGAAAGGATCAGCCATCTTTAGCAAGAAGTTTGAGGAGTTACCAATGCTAGAGCATGCTAGATTGATCTCTACTCAAAAATCAGCATTTTTGCATGTGTAGAATTGATCTTTTGTAGGTCAAAACTCAATATAGGGTTATATACTTGATCAATTCCGATTTAACACTTGGCTTACTGGAATTAGATGATTTTTGGTGCATTAGGAAGGTCTCATTGGAGTCTACAAGAAGATATACCAAGTTTCTAGAAATTGCATGTAGAATTTGAGATATTCAATTTTTTGTGATTTTGTCAAAACCCTAATTTTGATTGGATCTCTAGTTTGTGAGGTTACTGAACTTTATTTGAGTGTGTTTCAATCTTAGGAAGTGGCAAGAATCATTAGATTGAGGATAGATCATAGGTTGATCAAGATTTCACTATTCTATGTGTTGATTTTCTAGTTAGAAGTGCTAGAAGAGATTTGAGAGGTTCCATATCTTTGTGATTTCTTCTTGAGTTCATTTTTTGACATTCAAGAGAGTGCTTTGTGCATTGGAACAGGTTGAAAGAGAAGATCAGGTCACTTCAACATGGCTACAAGTGGTGGATTTATGTTGGAGAGCAATGATAGGCTTACCTCAATCAACTATTCTACTTGGAAGGTGAGGATGGAGTCCTTATTGGAGATGAATGAGTTGATGGAGATTGTTGCAGGTGTGGAGGAGAGACCTCAAGCACCTCAAGATCAAGTGAGGTATGACAAGAGAGCAAAGAAAGCTCTACACATGATTAAGATGAATGTTACCAATGAACTTCTCAAGGAAGTTGGTAAGTGCACATCATCTTTGGAGGCTTGGGAAATTTTGAAAAAGCTTTATGAATCCAAGTCTACATCAAGAGTGCTTACTCTTAGGAGGCAAATCTTTCAAAGTTTGCAAAAGAGGGAAGAGAGTACTCATGCTTTTGTTTTGAGGGTTAAGGCATTCAATGATGAGTTAGCATGTATTGATGAAAGCATTAAGGAGGTAGAGCTTGTTCAAGTTATACTTAATGGCTTGTTGGATGATCATGCTAATCTTGTTCAAAGTTTTGCTATTCAAAAGACTTTGCCAAGTATTGTGGATTTGCAAGAGATCTTGGTGAATGAGGAGTATAGGCTTCAATCAAGAGGAGGTGGATCTACATCGACATCTCATTATGAAGAGGATGCTATGTTCATCAAAGGCAAGTTCAAGGGCAAAGGCAAAGGCAAGTGGTCTAAAGGGCAAGATCAAGGTGAGACTTCTTCTTTTGGAAAAAAGAAAGATAAGTCTAAGTTGAAATGCTTTTATTGTGGAATCAAAGGGCATTTTGCAAATGAATGTTTGAAGAAGCAAAGAGATGAAGGTAGCAAGCAAATCAACTTTACTACTAATGATGAGGGTCTAGGTGGTGGTGATTCTCTTTTGATGTGTTCATCAAGTCCAATATCAAGTGAAGGTGACAAAGATTCATGGTGGATTGATAGTGGAGCTAGCTCACACATGACTAGTCACAAGGAGTTCTTTACTTCTTTGGTCACTTATGATGGAGCCAAGAAAGCAATTCACATGGCCAATGGTGGTGAGTGTGTGATTGAAGGTATTGGTTCAATTCCTATTTGTCTCTCTACTAATAGGAAAGCAAGACTTGATGGTGTTCTTTACATTCCTTCACTTTCAAAGAATTTGCTAAGTGTTGGTCAAATGATAAAGAAAGGATACATGGTAAAGTTTGGTGGTGATGCTTGTTTCATGACAAAGGAAGAAATCTTGGTTGCTAGGGGCAATAGACAAGGTAGACTTTTAAAGCTTGATGCTTTTGTTATGGCTAACAAAAAGGATGGAATGGAAAAGGAGATTGGTCTCAACTTTCCAAAGTTATCTTTTAGCATCAATAAGATTGTTGGATCTTATGCAAAGTCTAACAAGCTTCCTTATGCTAGATCTAGGTCAAGATCTAATATGCTTCTTGGAGATGTTCATCTTTGTGCTAACTTGGCTAGTCTTGAGGATAATGATGGTGTTTCAATGGTTCTTCATGGCAAGTGCAAGCATGCAAAAGATAAGGAAAGAGCTAACTTCATCAATGGAGGTGAAGGTTCTTCCTTGGAAAAGATTGTTGTTAATGATTTCTTTGATCATATGTCAAAAGATGTTGCTAGGTGCATTCATGAAGGAGGTGGTTCTTCTACATTTTTTAGTGATGAGTCCAAGAAAGTCATTTTTGCAGCAAGTGGAGTCACATTTCCTCATAAAGAGAGTAGATCAAATGGTTCTATCAAGAGACTTGGTGAGGGAGATAGTCACAAGTCAAGAAGAAGAGAAGTATGTGAAGAGTTCAAAGTAGGATGTACTTTGAATGATGTCATTTTGAATGATAGTGAGGAGGAATCATTATCATGTGAGTCATTACCTAAAACATTGAGTAGAAGTTCTTGTTTGAAAAAAGAGAGTACTTCAATCATTCTTATGTTGAATGTACTAATCATTTTTTTCATGGCTTCTAATGTTTTTGAGGTTTCTACTTCTTATGATGCAATCATTAAGAGGGAGTCTTATGAAGGAAAGAGCAATGAAAGATTGGTTCTTGGGAAGATCCAAGGCATGGATCTCACATCTCTTCATCAACTCAAAGGATTCTATGATTATGAATTGATCACTCATGATCAAGATGGCAAAAAGTTGGTTGGAGAAGACTACATGGAACAAATCGAGAGGCAATTTCTTCAAGGCAAGGGAGATCTCATTGGTGAGCTTATTGAGGTTTGTTATGGACTCAAGAGGGCTGGATTTATTAGGTTTGATACTCATCTTCACCTACTCTACTTCATGTTGGATGGAAAATTTGGAATCTATCTTTTGATTTATGATGGTGACATTGGTGACATTGTTTTCACTAACCTTTGTGGGAGATCGAGATCAAGCATTGATGAGATCTTGTTGAATCTAGATCATATGTTTGAGAGGGAGTATTTCCAGAGGTTCAGGTCTGAAGATATTCATATCTTTGATATCTTTGATGATCAAGAGAAAGGTAAGCACATGGAAGCGACTCACTTTGCTTTATTCACATGTTTTGAAGAATTTTCTTGTGTAGATGAAGCTATGCAAGTGGATATTGGTTCTCATGTTTTTCATACTAGAAAATCAAGTAATGGATCTGGAAAAAAAAGTTTGTTTAATGACTTTGATGATCAAGAGGAAGATCAAGAGGTTGGTCTTAAAGGGCTTCAACAACACAAAAGGAAAGGTGGCAATTTGGAGCTAGTCAAGAGTATCAAAGGAAGGTTATTTGGCAAAGATGTTATGGATCTATTTTTGCAGCTTATTGAAGACTCAAGTAAGGTCAAAGGAGCAGCAAGGAAGTGTTGTTCAAGTTTACTTTACTTGTTCTATCTCATGTTTGAGCTATTTCATGTGGATGTGTGCAAATTGTCAAGATATGGACAAACTAGCTACATTGTCTTGCAATATCTTATTGTTGGAGTTGTACTAGCATTCTTGGCTGGTTTTGCTGATGGAAATGAAGTTATTGGAGGTTCATTATGTCACTCATCCATGGCTAAGTTCTCAAGTGTTGAGCTACTTGGTGCCAATACTTGGGGATTGTCAATTTTTGGTGAATTCATGGTCATTTTCTTGTGTCAAGTAGATCTTGAAGATGGACTAGTGCAAATTACTTGGTTTATGGAGTCATGTGGTGCTAGATTTGCATCATGTATATACTCACCTACTCATGGATTTCCAAGGTTTGATGGTGTCTTGTGGCAAGATGGAGATGGAGGCACATTCATGGAGTTTTATGGTGAAGACATATCAAGAAAGGACAAAGTTGGAGGAGACAAGCAAGCAAATGGTCATCACTCACATTTATTGTTTGGTTGCTGTAATTTTCCAGAGAGTTCAAAGTTTGAAACATGGAGGAATCATTTCATTTACATTCTATTTGGTTCTTCATGTTCTAGTTATATCTTGATGTGTAAAATTGATGTAAGAAATAGTGAAGCATCCAATTTGGACACTATTCTCTATATCAATTATGAAAGATACTTTAGAACCTTAGAAAGAAGATCTATACTTAGGATGGAGATCATTCTAAAGTTGGATCAAAGTTCTATTGTCAAAACTATGC
This sequence comes from Diphasiastrum complanatum, assembly GCA_029204225.1. NCBI lineage: Eukaryota > Viridiplantae > Streptophyta > Lycopodiopsida > Lycopodiales > Lycopodiaceae > Diphasiastrum > Diphasiastrum complanatum. Next base: position 38,413,395 of record CM055112.1, on the reverse strand, counting down.
CAAAACTAGTTGAAGAGGGAGTGTGAGAGATTTCAACTAGTTTAGTCTAGTTTAGTCACATTTTAGTAAATTGTTAATAAGAGGCCAAAACTCATTTTAGACTTAGAGATAAACTTTTTGAAGTTATATTAGTTTAAACTACATTCAATAAACACTTTTGGAAAGTGTGGGAAAGTTGGTAGTCGAGTTTGAGAGAGATTCAAATTTGAACTTTGGGTACATTGAATCTAGACCCAAAAATAGTAGGGTTTACATTTTGGAGGGAAAGCCAAGTGGCCAAATAGGGTTTGGAAACTCTATAAAAGGATGTAACTATTGGAGAGACACATCTTCTCTCTTCTCTCTCTCATTTCATCATTATACATGGTTCTCTTTGGGTTCTACTACTCATTGGTGCACTATCTTGGTGTTATCTTGCAATCTTGTGTGTAGAATGATCATTTATTGCTATTTTCGGTTCCACACGTGTGAAATACAGTAGGGTATTGTAATTGTACGAACAGCAAACATATTTTATGTTTTGGTTCATGTTTGATCAATATCTCTTAGAGTTTGCATCTCATTTTGTATGTAGATGCTGATTTTTCTACATTGGCAGGATTGTTGGTTTGCTCCTTATTGTAACCAAAGATTTGGGACTTGGATTGGATCTTGAATGATCTGAAATCCTTCACAGGAGACACCTTTACTTTAATCTGACATCTGATGAGGACATCAGATTTTATAAAGGTGGGGTGGATGTTGAAAAGCTACCTTTACAAGCTTTACTTCCGGCGCCATTGGAGCCAGCTATGTCCCCGGCGCCAGCAGCGCCCCTACTGCTCCCGGCGCCACTCCCGGCCCCACTGTGACCAGAATCCAGCCGGCGCCAAGTTCCTATGGCTGAAAATCTTTGATCGGTTCTAGCGGAGTCCAGAGAGCTCAAATCGATGTGCAATCACCTCACACGATCTAGGCATGATTAAAGGAAGCCTGGGGATCAATAAAATCTAGAGAGAGAAAATGACTTTCTAGAAAGAGAAAATCCTAGAGAGAGAAAAACGTGCTTTACCAGCTTGGGTAGAGTGCTTGGTATGAGGGGGGGTGCCGAATCACACCAATACTATAGGGGAGTGCGGGTTGCGACTCAGGGCGAGCTCCAACCAAGTCTCAGCCTCCCTTGCTGGAATGTTATCATGGCTCTCGCCTTGGCATGCTAGCGCCCCGAAGACTAGGGTCGGTCACACACTTGAAATGTAACCTTCTCAGATTTATCAATAAAGTGGGATTTTTCTCAAACTGACTCTGATTACCTTCTGGGTTTCAGTGTTCGGTAAAAGCGCCAGTTGTAAGGCCGCTTCCAAATTTTTAAGTTGGCACATAGCTGAGGGTCGTATCCCGGGACGCCAGCGGTATGCCGTCGGGACCATTTGGTCCGTGGCGCCAGCGGTATGCTGTCGAGATCATTTGGTCCAAGAACTGGTTGTTTCCATATCTGTCGCGGCTCGTGGTTCTGAGTGTTCCTTGCATGAACGTGAATGGGTTAAGCTCTTGGGGAACGGGCTCTAACCTGTCGGCTGAGTTGGATGGCTTGCTTGGGTGGACGTTACCTGTTTATGGCTGTCCAGTCTGGCGTGGCGCCAGGTTGGCTTCCAGCGCTCGTGACGAAGCTTTCAGTTGGTTAAGTCTGATGTAAGTCAGACGGCTTGCTTGGAATGGATGTTACTCGTTTGTAACGAAGCTTCGAGTTGGTTAAGTTTGATGTATGTCGGGCGGCTTGCTTGGAGGGAAGTCACTCACATCGGGACCCCCGATCTGGCATGGCGCCAGGTTGGATCTCAATGTTGGTTTTCGGAACTTCAAGTTGGTTAAGTCTGATCGTTGTTGGCGAGGTGGCTGCTTGTATGTCAAGTGGGTTTCAATGGCAAGAGTTGAAGGCTGGGAAGCTAAGTCGTGGTTCCCGGCTCCCTTTGGGATGCCTGCGCTACACCATGCCTCTTTCCAAGAGCTAGGATCTTGCATGTCCTATCGACTACTTTACATTGATCACATTTGAACTCTACTTTATGTCCTAGATCTGTAATTCTGCTCACAGAGAGCAGATTTGTCGACATATTTGGTACATGCAAGACATTCGAAAGTAGCTTAGATTGATGGTTTGCAAAGCTCAATCTTATTGTACCTTCACCTTTGATAGGCTATGTGCTATTGTCACCCAAGTGAACATATCACTCGGTACTTTGAAGGCGTATAGGACTCGAAATAGCCGATATGGCTGGTCATATGATGTGTGGCTCTGGAATCCAAAAACCAGGAGCTGTCTGGATGTTTCTTGATGTCTTGTCATGAAGGCATCATGATCCGCTTCTTGAATAGGTTATGGTGCTTCTGCAGCTGCATTTTCCACTTGATTTGCATACTAATTTATGGTTTGATGCAATACTTTAAGTTTTATTATCTTCAATAATCATAATATATTGTAAATCAAATTATTGCAATCTTGGCCCAAAACAAGTCTACTCACAAACATGTGATCTAGTTGTAGCCTTTGGCACAACTCTTACAATCGAGTATGATACTCCCTTGAAGATAGATTTTTCTGTATGGTAAATTTGTGCCAATGGCTCTCTCTTGTACAATTGTCTTCTTCGCCAAATTTTAGCCATTGACAAATAGCAATTGTAAGTAGTGTGATGGTATCTCTCTTGCTATTAGGCCTCCTAAATTTTTTTTGATTGCTTTCCTATATGAAGAAGTTGCTTCGAAGGTTGCAATATGTGATCTCCTTGTCTCTTTGTGAAGTCTTTTCATTAATAAAATTTGCCAATGGTGTAAGGCTCTCCATTGTGCATATTCAAAAGGCCTTTGAAATACTCAAAATGATGTTAGCAATTTTACTTTAGTTTTCCTTTTCCATGCATGTATACAATAGCCATAATATTTTGTGCATGTCCAAGTCTCCATGTGAGTCTTGTGACTTGTGAGTATGTTGCACTGTGGTGCATGAAAAGAAACCTCCATCTTTGCATGTGCTATTAATGACCATTCATGCATGCACTGAGGTGGAAGTCTCTAGAATGAAGCCAACTTCAACACATAGTATTGCAAGGCAAGACCAGAAAAGGCCATAAGAACCAATTTGTATAATTAGTCAATACCCTACTTACAATGGAGCATGGAATAGCCCAACACATTCATTTGCTTTTTTCCATGCATACAGGCTCACTTTCAAGTTGAGTAGTTGAGCCCATGGTTCAAGCTCACCAGGGTCCAAACCCATCGTTTGTCCTTTTAACATTGACTTTATTCCAAACTTCATCGACTAATCTCATCACATAGTTTTGCCTTTGCAAGGAAAGGCCAAAAGGGTGATTTTCTAGTGGCAAGGGGGTGGGTGAGACTCCATATCCATAGCTTGACATACAACAAATGCTACTATATTGCTAGGGCGCTTCCTGATGAGTTCTTCGTATTTCAAACTCTTAAGTATGAAAAAAAATAAAATAAAATATGAAGTCAAGACTTAAAATTGTGTTCAATGTTCCATTTGTCAAGAGTGGTCATGGCATAGGACTTACAATTTAAAAGGGTGGCACGTGGATACTGTGAGTGTTATAGTGATCGTAAGGAGCCGTATTTCTCCTTTTTCTTTTCGTTTCTGCTAGAATTCTCGGGTGTAAAATCTCAAATGCAGTAGTAGGTCTATATCTTCAGCCTACAACTAGAATATATTGAGTGTTAATGTTTGAACTTTGGGCAGAATCTAACGGAACTATAGCTTAGTCTCTCGCTGTGTTTCTAGCTCCTCAAGTTCGCAACAATCGCCGCGTCGATTCCAACAAATTATACTCAAAAAGCGAGAACTTCAGTAGTTCCGTACTTGGTGAAAACGAGTACTAGCCTCTAGGCGAAGCAGCTTGTCATTGTCCTAGTCGTCCTTCACAACTTTAGTTGCACAATCTAGATTCTAGAAGAAGGTGGCAGACTGAACTGAAGAGTCAAGAGTCAAAATTCAAGATGGTTTGGGAATGCAGGTGATAACAACTGTAAAGACACTACTATCCTCTGGAATTCTAACAGCTGTTTTGGTTGTGGCAAATTGCAATTCGCAGCTCCCGCTTTTGAGCTTGCAGTACAATCTTTGGTTTCAGTTATGATTGTCTTGGGTCAAAAAGCGCGAGTTCTTGTGACTTCTGACAGCCGTGGCACAGTGCCACCGTCTATCACTCTCATTTACAGTGTCTGTGTGAGAGTGTCCACTGTGAATGAGAGTGACAGACACGCGCACACTCTCACACAGACACGCGCACAACAATTATCAAACCCCGTTACTGTACATCAAGGAATCAAGCACGTGATGAGCAACATGGCAATCGTTGCCATGGTGCCATGGCTCCAGAAAAAAAGAGGACAGCCAAGAATGAGAATATTGACAACCCTTCTGTTGCTCTCGAGTTTCAAGAATTCAGGATACTTCATTCATGATTCCCATCTTCACCCAGAAGGCTTGACCTGACGTTCCCTATGAAGGGTTTGCATTAGAGACTGACCTGCTCCTTGTTCTCGAAGTCTTGGAGAATTTAAGCAAAGGAATGGTGAATGAAAGGCAACAGATTACCAACGATATGGCATATGCTTGCAAAGTATTGAATTTTTTCAAATTATCAAGCATTTATTGCCCCTTAGATTGATTCAGAAGTTGATAGAACTAGCTATATCTGTTTCTTTCAGTTGCCAGCAGCAGAAAACGAGAAAGCATCAGTTGGACAAGGCCAGGCATGCGTATATGCCGGGAGAAGTTCACTGACCAGAAACTCTAGCTGTGATCTCTGGACCTGATTCGAACGTAGCACTTAGAAGACATGTTCTGATTGTAGGGAAGGGTTCTGCATGTAGGAAGTCAACAAGGATCTCTCTCTCTCTCTCTCTCTCTCTCTCTCTCTCGTTATCTACTACACACTCTCTATCTCTCTCTCGTTGATTGTCATACCTACGTAGGACGTGCTGCAGCATACTCTGGACAATTGGACAATTGGACGCTCCGTCTTATGTATGAACTAGTGTAGCGAATATTAACGTCGACTGAATCGAACTTTCTCATCAATCCTTAGTCACCTTTTTTAGCTAGAGTATGTGATAATATTTGGTTCTGTTGTACTTTTAGCTTCAACATAATGCTGCTGACTCAAATGTTGGTTGTAGCACGATTGTCAATTAATAAATCTACAAGATGCAAAAAATACGCTGGTATTGCTGGAGGTGATGCAGAAAGTCTAGATCTAGAGAAAAAGCTTTTGTACTCGACATTTTGAGGAAAATTCTACATCTATAACATGATTAAATTACTATCTAGTATCCACCGTGTCCACAACCATCTATGGCCCTAGGACTGGTCCTCCATGTAGATACTAACTGCATCACAATATTGAATCAGTATGAAAGATTACTGGCACCTGCCTCATTCAGATCCCAACATATTGAAACCCGGGGGACCGGGGGAGGAAGAGCGAGAGACTAGAAGACAAGAGACAAACTTGTCACATGACTATCTAAAGTTAGGGGCACATGAGTACAACAACTGCTGCAACAACTCTCTACCATAAGCCTACCAACAATCTCACCCCCTCTCATCCAACCATGAAACATGCCCTAAAAGTGAAATGAACCGTGACAGTAAAGACCAACACAAAACCCTTTGTACTATCTTCATTGCATTTGCTGTCCATATTTTCTTGCAAAGAACTTGAGAGCAGGCTTTCGGATATGGATCATTGAGCAGATTAGTAGCTTATGTTGATTGATGCAAGCATTTCACAATGTGCAAGACTTCTCTATTGGTGAATTCATTGCTTCCCAATTATGCTGATTGATACAAGCCATTCCCAATCTCAAGGACCTAATTCTCTAATTAGCACTTCGTATTGATTGGTAGAAGCGTTTTACATGAATTACAAGTTTTTAATTGCCACAAGAGTCTCTCACTCCCTTTCAAAGTTACATCATATTTAGTATTTTGTGTTGCAGCCAAAGCTAGGAGTAATTGCTATCAGGAAGCACACAAGTGAAGACAAGAATTAGGAAAAAAGATCTTGCAAAGTTGGAGTGATGAAATTCTTGGGTGCTTGGATTCATCAATCAAAAATTTAAAATTTACATTCTTGTAATTTTTTTTACTGTTTGGAATAGAGTTTTATTACAAGGTATGTGCAATATCCAAGCAGAGAATTCTAGTTAGATTTAAAAGCATTGGATTTTGAAACCTTGATTTGAATTTTTTGGTTATGTTGTGAAGCTCTTGAAATCTTTTTGGAAGGAAAGGCATAATTTTTTTAAGAAAATTGAGTTATAGTTATTCATGATCGTTGAGCATATCTTGACAATTATGGAATTTCATTATGAAAAGTATGGGCTCAAAATGGACCCTTTGTAAAGATATCCTTAGTGACTTCCCACCTTTTAAACTTTCAAATAGGCTAATAACCTTCATCCATGTGGAACGAACTATTACAGAGATTGATGGACTTTTTAGTATTTTCTGTCTATAGTTTTGTGTTCTTGAAATTCGCAATGGGTAGCAAAAAACCATTTGATTGAGTAATAGTTGCTGCCCGTATGTTTTTTCGCTGCCCACAGAACATACTTCTATGGATAAATTGTGTCAGTGCTTCCAGGGTTTGTAAGTCATGAGTTGTAAGAAATCATATTTTGATTAGCTATAACTTTTGGTTAGTACATTGAAATGCAAAATCGACGACACCGTCAGAAAGAGGACTTCAAGAGCTTTCCAAAGCACATCATATTGTCATAGTTTCGCCAACGAACATGAAAGTTACAACTGGCAAAAAATGGGATATCTTTTCAATGCGCCGTGTTCATTTGCAAGGTGTCAAATATCACTCTTGCGCATTGAATAGATATCCCATCTTTGTCTAATCAAATTCAAAACTGACTATACCATGAAGAAGAGGACTTCAAGAGCTTTCGAAGGAATACTATATTGTCATAGTTCTGCCAATGAAGAAGAAAGTTCTATATAGGTAACCAAAAATGGGATATCATTTCAGCGTGACCGGCATGTTTATTTGCAAGGTGTCAAATCACACTCTTGCGTATTGAATCGACATCCCATCTTTGTTAAGCTATAACTTTTTTGTTTGTTGGTGGAACTATAGCAATATGGTATTCTTTGGAAAGATCTTGAAGTCGTCTTTCTGATGGTTAGTCAAATTTGAATTTCAATGTGCTAATCAAAAGTTATAGCTGACCAAAAATGGGAGATCGTTTCAACACGACCAAGGTCATTTGCAAGGTGTCGAACTTGGTGGAAATTTGCATTTTCAAGTTTGGCTCCACCATGTGTGGCATATCACTGTTGGCAACTCCATTGGTTTAGGATATGTTATACGCATTTTCTTCTAGATGTTATATTGTTGAGACTTAGTGTATTTCTACAGTAAATTAGTAAGGTGATATTGATATTAAAAACCAACCAGGGAAAACCAACTATAGTAAGGTGATAACCCTAAACCCTAAAACACTTATAAAATTGATTTCTAAAACTATAGTGTTAGATGGACATTTTTACAAATTAATTTATTTTTTAGCATAAATATTAAGCTAGTATTAATATTTTCATTTATAAGTCTATTTACATGTTTCCTTTAATATGTATATTCCCTTTAAACTTCTCCTAGTGATATTATTGGGAAAACCCCTAGCTAGGAATTTATTTAGCAAAGTACTTTTATTGAGAACTAGTAATTGCAGCCTAAGGTAAGGGGTGTAGGGTTTAGGGTTTAGGGTTAGAGGGCAAGGATTGTAATATTTAGGATATGGGGTTGGCTGACTGATGTTATATTCCTTTTCTTCTAGATTTTATATTGTTGAGACTTAGTATTTCTATAGTAAACTAGTAAGATGACAAGAACAAGTTACATAATCAATTTAACTAAAAAAAATTCCAACAGTTTTTTTCCACACCTTCCTTCTCCATATTAACATTTTCCATGATCTAACTAGGTGTTTCATGTATGTGAGAGTCAGTCCCAACTTAGTTTGCAATATATCTCTGTACTTGGAACATTCATCTATGAATATATATTTGTTTAAGTTAAGTCTCCTTCATCAATTTTTAAGTGCATAAAATGTAACTCAAATATTTGCAAATTTTTTTATTAACAATTATGAACAAGTGATTCTTTGTTAAGTTCAAGAATACAAGGGAGAACCAATTTTCCACAAAGATAAAGTGCTTAAGGAGTGACAATGGTGGTGAGTACATATCTACCAAGTTCAAGGCTTTTTGTGATGAGTATAGGATCAAGAGGGAGTATACAACACCAATGACCCCACAACAAAATGGAGTGGTTGAGAGGAAGAATAGGACTTAATGTGAAAGTGCTAAATCCATGAGGTTAAGTGCTAACCTTGACACGCCATTTTGGGATCAAGCTTTGGTGTGTGCTAATTTATTGTGCAATAGGTGGCCGAGTACTATTTTGGATGGAAGGACACCTTTTGAGATGCTATTCAAGAGGCTGAGTGTCAACTTTCTTAGAACTTTTGGATGCACATGCTATGTCAACATTACTCTTGATGATAGGACCAAGGAGGATCCATCTTCAAGGAAAGGTATCTTTGTACAAGGTTTACATTCCTTCTACTAACAAGGTGATTGTTGGTAGAGATGTCATTTTTGATGAGGGAAACATTCCTAAAGTATCTTCAAGCATTATTGATGGTGATGTGGATGGATCTTACATTCTTGATGTTGATGTAAAGGATCCTACTTTGGATGGTGATGATGAAGGACCATCATCAAGTCAAAAGCCAAGGAGAACATCAAGAAAAAGACAAAAGCCTTCAAGGCTCACTTATGATGAAAAGGGTAAGCAAGTAGTTGTTGGAAATTATTTTGCTTTCCTAACCTCTTTTGATGAACCTACATGTGTAGATGAAGCAAGGAACAAAGAGGAGTGGATCCAAGCAATGGATCTTGAGTATCAAGCTCTTATGAAAAATGGAACATGGAGATTGGTGGAGCTACCTAAAAGGACAAGAAAGCTATTGGATGCAAATGGATCTTCAAGGTGAAGACAAACCAAGATGGATCTCTCAACCAGTACAAGGCAAGGCTGGTGGCAAAAGGATATTCTCAAGAACATGGGATTGACTATGATGAAACCTTTGCACTCGTGGCAAAGATGGTAAGCATTAGGGTCATCATCTCTCTTACTACTCTTTATGGTTGGCATCTATGGCAATTGGATACTAAAATGCATTTGAATGGTGATCTTGAGGAGAAAGTGTACATAGAGCAACCCGAGAGCTACATTTCTTCTACAAAGCCAAAGAATGTGTGTTTACTACAAAAGAGTTTGTATGGCCTTAAGCAAGCACCAAGGAGTTGGTATGCTAAGTTTATCACTTTTTTACTCTCTCAAGGCTTTGTTATGACTGAGTATGATCATTCACTTTATTATAGGTTTGCTGGAAATGATGTTACCATCTTGCTAATCTATGTGGATGATATCATCTTGAGTGGTGGAGGCATTCAAGATGTGGAGAATATCAAGTGTGCTCTTAAGAAGGAATTTGAGGTGCATGATCTTGGTAATTTGCATTACATTTTAGGAATAGAAGTGATTAGATCTTCTCAGTCTACTTTCATTTGTCAAGAGAAGTATGCTAATTCTATTTTAGAAAGATTTTGTATGGTAGATGCAAAATCTTGTGATACACCTATGGAGTCAAATGTAAAGCTAACTATAAGAGGTAATGAAAGATCCTTCGAGGACATTACTCTCTATAGGAAGTTAGTTGGTTCACTCATCTATCTAACCATTACTAGACCAGATCTAAGCTATTGTGTTGAAAGATTGAGCCAATATATGCAAGATCCTAGTGAGGAGCATTGGAAGCTAGGAAAATGAGTTTTGAGGTACATCATTGGAACTTGAGATTTTGGCATATTGTATGAGGGATCATCACCTAACTTGTTTGGATTTTCAAATTCGGTCTATGCTGGAGATACAATGGATAGGAAATCCATTAGTGCTCAATTAGCGGAGTTTTCAATATCAAAAAGACCCTTTAAGGAATGCCATGTAGGATATACAAAAATATCAAAATAAAAAAAACCATATTGTTTATTTGCTTGCCCACACCACTCCCAAGGCCTCCCCAACTCCCAATGATGTAACCACAGTGTCTATAGTCACAGTTAAGAACTGTTAATAGTTCGCATTATAACTTGACTAAACTCAAAAATATTCTCTCCATTGGTTACGAAAAGAGCAATATTTTCACTGGATCTAGAATATGACCGCCATCCCCAAATTCGAATCAGAAAAAATTGCAAAATGTTCACATATGCATTCCTTCCACGAGAATGGAAATATGAGCGCCAACTACCTATTGGAATGAAAAAATGAGCGGCATTTCCAAATTTGAATCAAGCATACAAGCATGGAGATTGGATTGATCGTACATAGTATATAATATAATCAAAGATGAGTATTTTGTTTTGCTTTATAGAATCTGGTCATAGTACTTTGATGCAACTGATTACTCTATTATTTTTTTGATGATGACATTATATCATCTACATGTGGATATCCCTATTGATTTGGCACCTTTGCAGAGAGCAAAGGAGTTCAAATATCTGCTGAAGATCGTTCTCGTTACAGGGCAGAAGGAAAGAAAAACTTGGATTTGTGGATAGATGGAACATTATATCCACAAGATCCAAGCACTTTGACACATCCCACATTCTCTTCAATAACTCATTTAGTTACATGGATATGCAATGGGCATAGTGGATTACTAGGATATTGTGAAAGATTGCAAAACCATGGAAAACAACTTTATATGAATAAAGTTCACTTTTTAGAAGGTGAGCTAATTCGGATATCCTCTTATTGTCAGAATAGAGATTGTCATCTCCAAAAGACGTTAGAGGAAAATGAACAACTTAAAAAAAATAATGAATCATTACAGAACTAGAGCAAATGCAATCAGTCTTACAGTCTATTCGTATTGAAAACTTACAATTACTGAAGGATGTGGATTTGGCAAAGAAGAAGGCTGAAAGTAAGAAGCGAAAGCAACAAAGTTACAAGGATATTCAAACGCTTTCAAAAGGTGGTTATCGAAATAGAAGGATCCGTGCATTCAAGTAAGCATATTTTGAATTTTGTAAGTTTTCCAATGACATTTGGATTTAATTTCAGCTATGGTGATATTCTATTAACTATCTGTTTTTTTTGCAGATCTACATTAGTAGCTCCTCGGAATATTAAAGACAATGCTTCACTAGGAATGTCATTGGGCACAATATTGACTTGCAAATCCACTGAGCGTATCATGATGAACAATAGAATTTCTAATGTAAAGTGTAAAATAGCAGAGTCTTTGATGGTGGACATTCAAAATATTTTAGATAAGACTATAGTTCAGGGTGCTTGTGATTTTGCAGGTATTAGTAGGGAAGCATATGCAACAATATTTAAACTAATTAGAGAAGCTTTTAAGCAAGTTCAAATTAGAAAAGTCCCAATCCCTAGGACATATCACTTGAAGAAAGAGAGGGATACATTAAACATAGGTATGCATAAGATCACTGGAACTCCATTTCATATTGAGGAGATGTATGAAACTGATGGAAGATCGATATTCTATAATTCATCAAACAATTTATTTTTTGATCTAAATTACTTGCTGAGATACATCGTCACATTCTATGATATAACCTATGAAAAGGTGAATGGCAAAATAATCATAGTACTTAAGTTAGATGAGTCAGAAATTGTGAAAGGGCAGAAGATGGAAAGGGTTAGTATAACTCTCATGAATGGTGCTCTATCACAAACAGAGAACCAAGAAGATTTCAAATTCAGTATCCAGTCAGAAAATGATATATGGTGATTGGCAGCGTTTCAGGTAACTAGCCTCATTATTACATTACATTCATTGAATAGTATTAATACATTGTAAACTAAGTCTGATTAATTCTTTGGACAGGTGCTGAAAGAGGATCATGATATATTATCATAGATATTCTCAAGGACATCTTATCCTAGGATCATCAAGGACCATATGGATGGAGGACTTCTCAATGTTCCAGGAGTTGGAGACTTCAATGTTGAATGGCACTTAGCAGGTGATTTGAAAACATTGAAATGTATGTATAATGTCTCTCACGGTGCTACATCAAAACACCCTTTTTGTACTGCATGAAAATGGCAAAAGATGTAACTAGGAGTACAAGAATTACTAGAGAATATGCAGATCCAAACTGGAAGCTTGTGCTGCCTATCCCCTTAAAAAATGTGTATGTTTGCACTCTTCATGCAGAAGTTAGATTAATAGAAAAGATCATTTATCTTCATATAGTTTTTGCTTGGAATACTAAGCCATCATCATTACCAATGACGCTATCTCTCGATTAGAAGATGTTTTATCAAAAGCAGGACTCCATAAAGGACATGTCAAAATTCAAAAAGATGAAAAGCTTTCAGGAAAGAATGGGAACATGCCAACTAAGCCGAGCATAGGAGGAGCAAAAGCACATCGTTTTCTATCAAATCATACTGGCAAGGCTTCTAATATTCGACACTCAGTCTGGACAGATATTATTGCTGCCACTTAGGACTTCGAGAAAGATGGCAAAACTAGAGTACTAAAAGTTGATGTATGGAAAAAGCTTGATAATATGATTGCTATTTTAAGAAAAGAAAAATACTCTGATATTGATAAGAAAGTTGTCCAAAGGACTTGTGTCGAGTTTGTTAATGCAATATCAAAAGCATGGGGAGAAGATCACATCACTCATTACATGGTTAGTAAAAAATTTTCAAAATGCTTTCAAATTTTCATATATATTTAGATCCAAACATAAGACTAACATTATGATTTTGACATATGCAGCACATACTAAGAGATCATACAGCATTTTTTGCAAATACATATGGAAGCTTGAGTGTATAGTCATCACAAGGGATGGAGAAGCCACACTGGCAAGCACGAGCATCATTTCATCGAAATACACAACATGGAGGAACCAATGAAAAACGAAACTACATTTGTCAATTGTTTCAGTGGTTCTACCGCAGAGTTCAGATTCGACATTAACAAAATCCACACAATACAATAAGTTTAGAAAAGCATGCAAGTTCATACAGGAAGAGAAAATTAGATGATTGCTGAGTAGAAGATCATCATTGCTGAGTAGAAGATCATCATGACATGTTCAGAATTGCTTTGCAAATTCATTGAACAAGAGAGGAGAAATACCCAATGTAAATGTATTGATTGTATTATACCAAAATACAAAGTGTCAACTATTCATCATCAGATCTTGTATCAGATTCTATGGTAGTATTGTCATGAAGGAATTGTCTGCTAGCGTATGCATCTAATAGATGTGCATTATCCTTATTTCCACTAAGCTCAATATAAGTGGAATACAATGAATAATGGGAGCTCCTAAAAGGAACATTCCCATCAGTAAAGCCTAAAATGTTCAAAACATAAGATCTTTTGACAAAAATGATCTTATTTGTCTTAACAAATTTATGTCCTCCTAGATAAAATGATAAAGCTTTAACTGCCATTATAAGACTCTCCCCGACTGGGCTCAGCTTGGAATGGGCAATAAAGATCTCATTCTTCAGGAAATGCCTAAGATAGTGGCCCAGTCCACTGTCCCTCTAGAACGAGGATGCGTGTTGTCTAAAACCACCTCGTCTCGCAGCAAAATCATCTATCATGAGAGCATCCCGCAATAGAAAATATGTTAGCAAAAACACATTCAGTGATTGAAAACATTCAAATGCAAGGAAGATTAAACACTTACACATTCTTCATTATCAGCAGCAACCAGATCAGGATGATCAATATAATGACCACGTACTGAGGTGGAATCATTAGTGAAGTGCGCTAATGATGGATGAGGGAAGCCCATCTAGGATTGAAATGCCGTGAATTCTTCATCGGATGGTCTGCCTTGCCCATCCTCAGCTATATTTGATAAAGTCTTATTCAGGCATTCTTCACCGGTTATAAGACCCTCCTCATCATCAAAATCAATACCAGCAACAAGGTCATCTGTCTCAAAATCTACAAAGTCGGAGAAATCGAAAATTGTGCCGGATAATAAACATAGAACCTCGTCCTCACGATAGTCAAAAAATTTACATAAATCAGTAGTAGTAAAATATACATTGTCATTAATATAATATACAGGCAAATTGGAAAGACATTTCGAATCCTCCATAGATTTGGATTCATCATCAGATGTATTTTGGCCAATGAAAACAGAAAAGTCGTTGTACTTGGAAGTATATGGCTTTTGTGACAACTGTATATAGTATATATACGGTCAACAAATCAGTATCGTTGACGCAGACGAGGACGTCACAAAATCTCTCACTTCGCATTTTACGTGAAGTGGTTTTCTCTCACTTCGCAAATTACGGGAAGTGGCTGGGAAAGTTCCTCGTTCAAAACAGCTAACCACCGACATTTTTCTCTCCTTTCGGGATTTCTGCGAAAAAGCTGAAGGTGCCTTTAAACAAATTTTAAGGTGCCCTTAAAAAGGAGAAGATCTTTTTAACAGTTCAACTCTCTCACTCTTTTCGAGAAAGCCGAAGGTGCCCTTTAAAACAAGTTGAAGGTGCCCTTAAAAGTTGGCGAAGGTGTCTTTAGCAGTTTAACCCTTAAAAAATAGAGGACCTTCTGGAATTTTCTCTCTCTTCACATTTTTTGAGAAAATACGAAAAAAGGTGAAAGTGTTGAAAAAGTTAAACTGTTGAACTATGAACAAGTTGGCTTCTTCAAAAATAATTGAACAGAAGTTGGAGGTAAGTGTCGCAGTTTTTGGAAAGTGCAAAAAATGCGAATTGCGACACTTAGCGTACTATCTGCAGGCTGTTCAAAAAATGATGTAAATCTACAGACTTGTTTTAAATGCAAGTTTTGTGGAAGTCCTTGAAGATGGCCAAGTCTTCAATGTTCAAGTTATTAAACTTAACATCTGAACTTAAAATTATAATGGGATTGGATACCCTTTGCTGGAGATCAGCCGGAAGTCCATTGTAGGCATCCTTCAAATAAATTGGCTGTCTAAGTTATGATTCCAAGGAGGCAACTGTGGGCTTAATTTCCAATAGTCCCCCTTAAGGTCACGGTTCGTGCCTTGGTATCTTCGTCAGGTTCAGCATGTTGAAGAACTTCTGGTGCTTGATCCTGGGAAGGCGGCTTTGCTGAAGATGTCTGCGGTCATTTCTGTTGCGGAGCAGTATTGAAGGATCACTTTCCCTGAGAAAACTTTCTCCCGAATGAAATGATACTGGATTTCTATGTGCTTGGACTTGCCATGAAATCTGGGATTCAGTGACAGTGAAATACAGCTCAAGTTGTCACACAAAATGTTGGTAGCATTGAACTAAGTGTGATGTAAGTCATGAAGTAATAACATGATCCATACAACTTCTTTTGAACCTTGGCATGATGCGATGTACTCTGCCTCTGTCGAAGAAAGCGCAATTGATTTCTGCTTCCTTGAGTTCCACGAAATCGGTCCCCCTGCCAGATAGAAACAGAACCCGGAGGTAGATTTTCTAGTAGAGACTGTTCCTCCCCAATCTGAGTCGGAATAGCCTCGTAGGACGAGTGGGTCGATAGCATTTCCATCATAACATAAGATGTGATCTAAACTTCCCTGAATATATCTCATCACTCTCTTTAACGCTTTCCAATGAGAGATCCTAGGATTAGACATAAATTGACTTAACGTGCTAATAGTGTATGCTAAATCTAGTCTAGTACAAAGCATTGCATATATTAATGATACTATTAGTGAATGATAAGAGTACTTCGCTATGTCGAGTACTTCACTATCAAAATCAGCACAAGTAGGTTTAGTCAATACTATACTTGGATCCATTGGAGTATCAATGGGCTTGCAATCAGACATATGAAATTTTTCTAAAATGCCTTTTAGATATGTCTGTTGACTAAGATAGATATTCTTCTGAAGTCTATTTCTAGTAATGTGAATTCCAAGCAAAGAATTGACAGCTCCTAAATCAGTCATGTCAAATTCCTTTGACATATCACTCTTAGTAGTGTGTAGTAGAGAAGTGTCATTAGACAGAATAAATGCATCATCTACGTAAAGAGCTATGTGAACTAAATTGGTGCCTATATGCTTTGAATAAACATTACAGTCAGCTAAATTGTTGCAAATCCCAATTAAATGAGATAAGAGTTGATTCTATCGAACCATGTTCTTGCGGCCCGTTTTAGACCGTAGATTGCTTTGTGCAGCTTGCACACTTTGTGCTCTTGGCTTTTGACTTCGAATCCTTCTGGTTGGAAGGTGTACAACTCCTGACATTGCCATTGAGAAATGTTGTCTTGACATCCATTTGGTGCATTTCGAGGTCTTCCGTGACATTTAGCAATGGAACCATCAGAGTTGATATTCTTCTTGAAGATCCACTTGTTGTCGATAACTCTCTTGTGAGTGGGGAAGTCGACCAGTGTCCAGGTCTGATTCGTCAAAACTGAGTTGTACTTGCTTTCCATAGCTTCTTGCCACTTCACAACATCCTTGGACTTAATTGCTTCGGCTAGACTCTCTGGTTCTTTTGATGAAGTCTAGAATGATTGAGGTGCATACCTCTCAGGAACTGTCTGAGTCCGTGAGGATCTGTGGATGTTTGGTTGACCAGGATGCGATGATGCTTCTTCTTGAATTTCTCCAGATCTGCTCGAGCTAGCTTGGTCTGGTCTGATGAGAGGTACTGTCGGCTGCTCGACTTCTGTAGCTGTAGCTACAGGTTCTGAGGAAGGAACATCAACGTTGGAAGAATCCATGCTACGTAAAATAGAGATAAATGAAAGAGCAGTATGATATCGCGAGTTCCTCAGGCGTCAAAGACAACCATCGTCTGATCAGAAACTGAGTCGTAGACATCCGTGTTCAAATCAGAGTGAGAAAATTAGCGCGATCAAACAGCGATAGAGTGCATTCAATCACAACAAGCATTCATCTACGTTATACATAGATAGAAAAGTTGCTGCTACTATATTACACTGAAGCACAATACAAATAACAATTACAACCAAAAATTGACGGCGTAACTGGGAAGCTCAAATAATACGTCTCATGGATGGAGCAACCAGTAATCTGTGCTTGGATGATCTATTTATAGATTTCATCCATGTATTAATTACATTGAATGTTTGTCACCTAATCAGAAAAGCCATTGTACTTGGAAGTATATGACTTTTGTGACAACTATACATAGTATATATACGGTCAACAAATCAACATCGTTGACGCAGACAAGGACATCACAAAATCTCTCACTTCGCATTTTACGTGAAGTGGTTTTCTCTTACTTCGCAAATTACGGGAAGTGGCTGGGAACGTTCCTCGTTCAAAACAGCTAACCTTCGGCATTTTTCTCTCCTTTCGGGATTTCTGCGAAAAAGCCGAAGGTGCCTCTAAACAAATTTTAAGGTGCCCTTAGAAAGTCGAAGGTGCCCTTAAAAAGACGAAGATCTCTTTAACAATTCAACTCTCTCGCTCTTTTCGGAAAAGCCGAAGGTGCCCTTTTAAACAAGTTGAAGGTGCCCTTAAATGCTGGCGAAGGTGTCTTTAGCAGTTTAACCCTTACAAAATAGAGGACCTTCTGGAATTTTCTCTCTTTGCATTTTTCGAGAAAATGCAAAAAAAGATGAAGGTGTTGAAAAAGTTAAACTATTGAACTATGAACAAGTTGACTTCTTAAAAAATAATTGAACGGAAGAAGTCGGAGGTAAGTAAATGCGAACTGCGACACTTAGTGTATTTCTGCAGACTATTCAAAAAATGACGTAAATCTGCAAACTTGTTCTAAATGCAAGTTTTGTGGAAGTCCTTGAAGATGGCCAAATCTTCAATGACTTCAAGTTATTAAACTTAACATCTGAACTTAAAATTATAATGGGATTGGTTACCCGTTGCTAGAGATCAGCCGAAAGTCCGTTGTAGGCGTCCTTCAAATAAATTGGCTGTCTAAGTTATGATTCCAAGGAGGCAACTATGGGCTTAGTTTTCAACGCATTTGGACCTGTTATAAAAGGATGTAACTTGTGGGAAGAGAAGACATTCTCTCTCTCTCTCTTATCTCATTCATGCTTATACATGGTTCTCTATGTTTGTAGATTGCAATAGAAATGTTCATCAAGACCTCTACAAGAATCTCTCGACAAGGGCTATCTTTTGGACACATTGGTGATTGCTTTTAAGCATTCCTCAGTGTGAAATGAGTGTTTGAAAACTGATCAACTTTGCTTAACAAAAAATATGCAGGTGAGCATGATTGGCCGGAACTGAAAATAAAAAGGTGGACATTCCAAAAATGCTCTTCTTTACACGTGTGAGACGAGTATTAGCAGGAGTGCCAAGAAAAAGATGAATGAACTCAAAAACTGCCAGCCATCTCACATAAACCTCTTCATGGCAGAAAATACTCAATGGGCGAGTGTTTTAGGCTATGGGTGAGTATTTTTTGAGAACTCTAGAAACGCTCGCTACAGAGTGTTATACACTTGTCTATTGAGAAAAAAAATTTGCCTAATAGAATAAAGGCTCGCACTAAGTGCGCCCCTTGCAAAAAATTGATAAAAATAGAATTTTGACCAAGTATGAACAAAGCAGCAAGGCACACACAAACAAACTACACCTATTAAGAAAATGAAAAACAGAAAACTGTGGCAGAAACAATAAAAAATTCTCAAAAGTGACAAGTACCCACTCCTTGGCAACGACGCCAAAATTTTATATTACCCTTACTTTTGCCACCTATCCTATAGATTTCTTCTTTGCTAGAGTGCAGTGGGCAAGAAAAAAGAAGGACAGACTCTGTTGTAGTATAGTGAGGTAGGGATTTGATCCAACGGGGAATGTGTGATCTAAAGGCACTACGAATGAGGGAGCAGTAATTTGTCACGCTGCCTCCATGCTGCCCTCTTTTGGAGAATTAAAGCTATCAATAAATCCTAGAAAATGCACGGGAGACTAACTTAATCTAATCCTACTTTGTTATGGACGTTTGTCGGCGTCGTACCCTTCATGGATCTTTGTGGGCACCATACCATTGTTTTCTATTAGCCTATTTGGGTTCCAAGGCTTCCAATGTAAGGGAAATCCTACCTACGATGGCTTAAGGCCCATGATGTTAACACCTAATCTATGGGCTGCATCCAAGAGGGAAGGAAGAAGAGGGACAAACCATGAATGAACTTGGAAGCCGGTCTTCCTAAACGCAATTCCATAACTTGGTGGTAGAATCCTGCATAGCAATACATTCCTACAATACGGGAGAATACTACGTACATCTAGCGATCAATCAGAAAAAAAAGCATCAAGCATCAAGCCAAACACTCTCCTCACAACTCTCTCTCTTTCTCTCTCAAAGAATTCATATAATCACGAACTAGACTCTTTGATTTAACAAATGAAATGTGAGAACATAAAATACAAAGGATGTGGCCCTTGTTGTATACTTGGAAATATTTTAATTTTGGTCTACTACTAGTACGTTGATGCAATTCCATATATTAAGGCTAGGAAGCTTTTATTCATAGAACTATGATGTTATGGACAAGAACAATCTACTATATGAATTTAGATTAAAATCTCGACTAGTCAAATCAATTGGAAGTATTCAAGAGGTATGACGACAAGACACAATAGGTAAAATGAAATGGTCGACTTACTATAGTATTGAATGTGTTGTTATATACTACAACTATCATATTGTACCAGTGGCATCGAATGGAAACATGGGTAAAGTCAATTGGTTTGTGTAATTGATATATTGATTTTGATCATTGTCAATTTGATATAGTTAAGATGTGTAATTTTGTACAAATGAACAACAAACAGGAAGGAAAAAACATTAACAATTTTTGTATATGTCAATCTATTACATAAGTGTTATTGGAAGGCTTATTTAAACATTCTCCAATGACTAGATATAATGTAGTAACTCTATTTACAAGGAAAATTTTGATGGATTTCAATTATACCTTGCTATCAAATCAAAACATGCTTAATGCAATATATCTTATATTAAAATTTCTAACTTAAACTTAAGAGTTGTAACTTCAATCCAATTAAAAAATACTAGAGAAAAGGGATGACCTATATGTTTGTACATGAGGTCACATGGATGCATGCAATTAAGAAACAAAATCTAGCTCATAATCATGATAGTTTTTTGGATAACCATTTTCAATAAACAAAATCTAGCTCATAATTATAGTAGCTTTTTGGATAACCATTTCCAAGAAACTTAGCTTATCGCTTATCACATGCCTTCTGTTTATCAATGTAGTGCATGCTATCCTTCCCTATTTACCTTCCATTGGTTTAGATGTTAACATCACACAGAGGCAGCTTTGATACCACTCACTATAAAGACTTTAACAAAACCCCACCCATTATAAAACCTTGAGGGGCATATAAAGTATTAGGTCATGGCCACTGGGAGGGCCATTATCACAAATAATTCGAGATTGAACAACGAGTGGCAGAAACTACGGGCTGCTTGGGGATTGGATCATGAATACTAATGGCCCTGACCGATTGGCCATTACCTCACTAATTATCCTCTCTCTCTCTCTCTCTCTCTCATGTTGTAACAAGAGGGCTCTCTTTCGCATTCTCTGGTGCTCATTGTAATGGGCACACACACACTCTCTCTCTCTCATCTCTCTTTTTCTCTATATAGTGGGCATTATGGAACACACTCACACACACACTCTCTTTAGCGGGCAATTGGCGCTTGTAGCATATATTAATATAAGGAATACTTAAGGAGTGCACTCTAGGGGCACTTCCAATGCTGGCCCCACTCCATCCAATGGTGATGAATGGAGCCAAGGGAGAAATAATATATCTCTCTCTCTCTCTCTCTCTCTCTCTCTCTCTCTCTCTCTCTCTCTCTCTCTGCTTGGATGGTGTGGGGCCATGCCCAGCCTCTGGTGTGCACTGTGACAAGAGCCTATAATATAGGGCCCAAAAAGGGCAAAAAATCACATGAATGACAATTAAGCAAACCGTCATCTTCGTCGACACATGGCTGAGGGTGGTATGCGGATAGTGCTGATGCAGATTGCGATTGTTATCGTGATCGTAAGGAGGCAGCTTTATCTCTCAGTCCACTATTGCGCTCTTTCTTTCTCTTTTGATTTTCTGATTGTTCTCGTTTTTCTCGGGTGAAAATATTCAAATGTAGCTGTACAATATACAATCTTCACCCTGCAACGATAAGAAATCTAACTGTTCGTGCAGAACGATGACTTTAGCGCAAGCCGCAAGGATTGTTCAGTCTCTCGCAGTTCGGAATGGTATGTCTGGCTCCAGTGCAACAATTGCATCTTCAATTCCAAGAAATTCTTCTTAAAAAGAGAACTTCAGTACTCGGCGCACCAGCTAGTCCTTGTCGTCCTTCACAACTTTAAGCTCAAGGGCCAAGCCGTAGCTTCAGAGTGACCTGCATCACCGCCGTCACCGGTCAAGCTGGCTTCCCTATCCATTTAAATCGGATTGGTTTTCAAATGCAATTTGCAAGCGATGATTAGAACTATAAAGTTACTAGTGTCCTCTCCAGTTCTAACACCTGTTTTCGCTGTCGCATATTGCAACTCCCGCTTTTGAGTTTGCATCCCCTCTTCACTGAAAGAGGTGCTAGTTCTCTTACGGTATTTGGCTTTAGTTCTGATTGTCTTGCGTCGAAATTCCTCGTTCATGTGATCACCATACCTCTCTCTCTCTCACGCACAAACACACGCACCAATTTTGAACCCTTCCGGCTGCCTTCCCTACTCTACATCAAACAGAAGGTCAAACACAAGGTCAAGATGATCGACGAAAAGAGCTGGACAAAGTACATCATGGGAGCCATCGCGGTGGCTCCAGAACCAAAGAGAACAGTCAATGTTGAAAACATTGGCAACCTTTCTGTTGCTCTCAAGGATGCTTTAACCATTCCTGACTCCTATCTTCAACCAGAAGGCTTAAGACCCGACGTTCCTTATGATGGGTTTTCAAAAGAGACTGACTTACTTCCTGTTGTTGATTTGCAGAGTTTAAGCACAGGAAAGGCAGATGATAGGCAACAGATTGTCAACAATATTGCATACGCTTGCAAAGAGTGGGGATTTTTTCAAATTATCAACCATGGATTGCCCCTTGGATTAATTCAGAGGTTAAGAGAACTAGCTATCTGTTTCTTTCACCTGCCAGCAGCTGAAAAGGAGAAAGCATCAGTAGGACAAGTGGGATATCAGGGCAGGCATACGTACATGCCGGAACGAGTTCACTGGCTAGAATCTCTAGCTTTAATTTCTGGACCCGATACCAACATAGAAGACATCCTAAGGCGGACATGTTTTGATTGCAGGGAGGAGTTTATGTAAGTAGACAACAAGTTCTCTCTCTCTCTCTCTCTCTCTCTCTCTCTCTCTCTCTCTCTCTCTCTCTCTCTCTCTCTCTCTCTCTCTCTCGATGCCATTGAGATGTTTACATAGGAAATGCTGCAGCCTACTCTGTAGTATTTGCATGCTCTTCTATATAAGTATTACTTATTAAGACTTTTACTATAGTGGATCTAGTATAGAACAATCGACGCTCTATCTTTCATATGAATCAGTGTGGCCGCTATAGCGAGTACCAAGATCTGCATCTATCGATCCTAATCACCTTTTTCAGATAGATTATGTTATAATATTCAGTTCTGTTGTACTTTGAAGTTCAAGGCAATGCTGTTGACTCAAACTTTGTTTGCTTGTAGCACGGCTGTCAATCGTTACATTTCCGAGATGCAAAAAATTGGGCTGGTATTGCTGGAGTTGATGGCAGAAAGTCTGGATCTAGAGAAAAGTTTTTTTACTCAACATTTTGAGAAAAAATCTACTTCTGTAACACGCTTCAACTACTATCCACCGTGCCCACAACCATCTAAGGCCCTAGGATTGTTCCCCCATGTAGATACCAACTGCATGACAATATTGAATCAGAATGAAATCGGTGGTCTTCAGATCCGCAAGGATGCAAGGTGGATTTCAGTGAGACCTTTAGAAGATGCTCTAGTCGTTAATGTTGGAGATTGCTTGCAGGTTAGACGTTGTCAACTTTACTTGCTTTCTCTACAACAAAGCTCTGTCAAATAAAAACGGAGTTCCAAACTAAAACATTTCTCGGTAACAATGTAGAGCTGGTTTTACTATCCATCTGATGAACTTGATGCACATGAGTGCATTCTGGTACATGCATAACCGAAAGTATTCTGCTCTCGTTTTGTCTTCGACGTCATTCTTTCTTCAAAATTGTCTTCGATAATACATTCATAATATTTCGCAGGCTTGGACTAATGGCCACTTCAAAAGTGTGGAGCACCGAGCTGTATTGAATTCAGTCAAGGCCCGGTTTTCGATGGTGTTCTTTTACAGTCCTAATGCGCTTGCCGTCATGGCTCCTCCCACGAAGTTGGTGGATGAAAATCATCCCTTGCTATACAGACCCTTCACCTGGGCTGAATATTTTCCCAGGATGCAGAAAAAACGCATGGAAGGAAAGGTTGGAGTTGATACATTCATGAGACTCGACCACCAAGAAGACGAAGCCACTTAGCTTCGGTCCTGGCTTGAAATTACCTTGTGTTTTATGATAACATGCAGAAAAATTAAGTTGCAACATAAAAGAATGAGATGGACGTCTGGTGTACATTAACTCAGCTATGAAGGTTCAGCTTATCAAAGTTAAGATATCTATTGAATTCCAAAGCATCCTGTCAAATCCACTCCATATCTGTTTTAAGCTTGTACCCATTATCCTTACCCCAAACAATTATTGGCTTTTAAACATCTGCAAACCATTCTCCATGTGGGGAAATCCCAAAATTTCCTAGTTCAACAACGATTTTCCCATTTATATATGGGAATTTTGGAGTGTCCAAGTAGCAAAAATGTTTTCCCTACTTGCAATGGATCTCCAAGGTTTTGTAACTAGGAAATTGGTTCAACCTATGTAGGAAAACTTGTAATGTTATCTAGGTAAATCTAATTGTTAAAGAACTGTATATGTAATTCACATTTTTCCTATTTTGCAAAAATTATGAATATGTAGGTAAAGTTAGATTGTGATGTAGGTATTCACACACAATTTATGAACACCTAAGAAAACTTGCATTGTCATGTAGGTAATCCCAAATTATGAAAGATATGAATTTGCAATTCACATTTTTCTTATGTATCACAATTTATAAATACTTTGTCTTATCTAAAAATACATTAAAACATCAATAAAATGTAAAAACACAAATAATTAGAAGCACTAATAAATTGTAAAAAGGAAAACTAAATACATTAAACCCTTAAATAGAACCCCTAAATGTAGAATTTGACCAAATTAAAAGCCCACAAAATGTCAAAATTGAAAACATTAGAAGTCCTAAGAAAATGCAAGTTCAACAAATTAAAAGCCCAAAAAATGAGATTAATTTAAGACATTGAAAGCTCTGAAATTTCTAGGGATTAAAATATTAAAAGCTCAAAAAATGAGATTGATTGAAGACATTGAAAGTCCTAAAAAATGCTAGGGATTATAATATTAAAAGCCTAAAAAAGTAAAAATTCATGCATCAAAAAGATGAAAAACATAAGGGTAGAAATTCAAGACATTTGAAAGCCCTAAAATATTCAAGGGTCCTAAAGACTAAAACCACTGAAATTGTAAAAATTCAAGACATAGATAGCCCTAAAAATGTAAGGGTCCAATGGACTAAAATCTACAATATGTATAAATGCAAGACACCGAAAGTTCTAAAGAATGTAAGTCCAACAAATAAATGTACGTCCCGATCCATAGCTCAAGCAACCACATGCCAAGGATGCAAGAAACTTCTACAATCTATAATGTGGTATATATGGAAGATGGACATAAATGATGCATAATTGTACCAAGATGCATCAACAATCTATGTTGTGGTTACTAGGGTGATGAAGAGTACACACCACTCAAGAGTGAATGAAATTAGATGAATCTTGAGCACCAGACAATCGTAGCTCAATTTTCCTGCTTCCTTCAACTTCCTTGTCTCATCAGATTCCTCATCTTGATCAGCCATATGATCATCTTGAGCCTCTTCCCAATTGGATTAAGGTTTTTCATGCTTTGAATCAAGTATTGGGATGAATTCAATTGTTCCTTCCTTCTCATGTTCCACCACCACATCCCGACTAATGATCCTCTTCATGCTTGTAAGATCATATAGTCTATAAGCTTTCTATTCCAAGAAGATACACTTAGTTGAGTTTTCATCTAAATTCTGCCTATCATCCTTGGGAACATGGACATAGGCTGTACAACCAAACACATAGCTTGCTCTAGCTCTCCTCCAATTGTTGTTCACGTGGATCATACTCTAGTTGCTTTAGCTTGCTCTAGCTCTCCTCCAATTGTTGTTCACATGGAGCCATTTTCTACTTTAGTCCCTCTACCAAGGATCGACTCAAAATAGCCAAGCAATTGGGATGGATGTTCAATTGAGTGATCAACTTTCTTATGAGAGAAATAGTTTTGGAGTATGAATTGAGATGTTTTGCATATGGATGCTCGGCGTTTTTATGTCAATTCATCAACTTCATGATTGAGAGAGAGTCCTAAGTGTTGAGAGTCATATCTATCTCTTCCTTCATTACTTCTAAGAGGAATGGAAAGCATGAGCCATGTGTGGTGAATAGAGATCCTTTTTCTTATTCATCAATTTGAGGATTCTTTGGTTGAATTTGTTCAATGGAAACATTCATTGGTAGGCTTTGAAACTTTATTAAAAGGAGTCCTTTAGTTATCCTTTATTTCAAAAGAGTGTGAGCATTAGAGTGACGAAGTCGCCTCCATCTCTTCTAATTCCATTCTAGAGAGGGGACACCAACCTTATGCATGTTTCATGTTAGACTCATCTTAATGTCACTTTAGAGATATGAGATGTGGGGTTCAACTCCTACATGGATTTGAGAATCCATAGATCTCTAATGAGAACAATTCCGACCATCACTGTAGATTGCATTTTTGAGACAATATCCATTGGCTGTGTCTACCTAAACTGAGCACACTCTCCCAGCCAATCAAGACCATTTCTGTTGTGGCCAACCAGGGCATTTATGTTGCCAACCTACAACACATATCAGTCGGCTCTCTATGTTGGGAACAGTTGCATTAATGAAGTAACCTCCATTACTAAGGGATCGTTGATTTCAGAAGTAGTACACCTTTGTTGCCAACGCACTTTCAGGAGAGAGCACTTCTACCAATCGTTGTATCACACCTTCAGAGGGCAATATGCATTGCTAATGGTGTTAAGTTAGTATGAACTATAAACATTTTTCTTTAGAACGTCAGCAGATTATCAGACTAGCACGTCAGCCCACTAAGTCTAATCCAGTCGTCAGTAACAAACATAATATTCTCTGTCACGACTGAGACAGGGATCTGCAATGTTTTAGATTAAACATCGTGATTAGTTAAGATAAATGATTCTTTTAATCATCACCTACATTGTATATATACACATGCAGTATCTGTAGTGATGTAGAGAATTTCGATGCACATTTTGCTTAATGAGAACTAGTTGAGTCTCCTCTTGTAGTCTTGATAACGCATTTTGCTGAGTGTTTATCTATGTACTTCATGTGTGATTGCCATATGCTACAACATTTCTCTTTCTGACATGAGCTACGTTCTTTGTAATGGTAGCTGTATAGATCTTGTACTAACTGCATGCTAATGAATCGATCCTGCTGTAGACTTAGTTATTGACAGCAGTATCTATTATGTTCTTAATCATCATGGTATCAGAGCAATCTTAGGAGAGCAGAAGCCTAGGTAGATTCAGGTTACTAGTGTGTCCAGTTCAGTATGACAAATCTGAGGAGAGAAGATGGCAGCTGTACTGATGCAAAATAACACTGTGATGTTTGATGGCACAAAATATTGCTTCTAAATGCATAAGACCAAGATGCTCATGAAGGGTGAAGGTTTGTGGGGATTAGTGGATGGTACTGATCCAGAACCAAAACCAAGAAATGCCAGAGCCCTGAGTGATTGGAAAAAGCGAGATGACAAAGCTACATCATGGATTGCAATGTCTTTATCTGAAGAGATATTGATGAAGACTATTGACTGCAATACTAGTTGTGAAATTTGGGAGAGACTGAAGGTCTGACGATGAAGAGAAATCAGGCATTCAGGTTTTGCACTTGAATCATCAGTCGGTAACCATGAAATGGAATGGTGGTGACTTGCAGCAGTATGTCAATAAGATGAAAGAAATATTTGCATCATTAGCAGCAGTAGGGGTTGAGTATCAAGTTCCTGAAGTGCAAAAACTGCTATTTCTTGTGAAATCTTTGCCCAATTCATATAACTCTCTCAAAACGATTCAGATGAGGACTCCAAATATGTCCTTTGAGAATGCAGCTAGAGCTATTGTAGATGAGAAGATGTTAAGAGAAGAGACAGAGGGAGATGAAGACTTGGAGAAAGCCATGTTTATAAGGAGAGGCAGCTCAAGCAAAACACAGTCAAGAAAAGGACGTGATCAAAGAAGTTTAGATCAACAAGATGAGAGAAAGTAGGAACCCAGAAGGAAGAAGGGCAAATGTTTCTACTACAAAAAAGAGGGACACTATGCCTATGAGTGCAAGAAGAAAAATGTTGACAAGTCACACAAAGCATCTGCCAATGTTGTCGAATCAAGTGAACAAGAAGGTGACAAAGATATGGAGGAGGCATACACCATTTTTGAATTAATTAATGATATTGCCTGCCTAGTCAAGGAATACACTTCTGATTTAATTCTAGACACTGGTGCAACAGCTCATATCACCTGGAGGAAGGAGATTCTTGACAACTACAAGCATTGTAATGTGAAAAGAAAGGTTGCACTAGGAGATAACAGTCAGCACAAGGTTGAAGGCACTGGAAGAATTCTTCTGGAGACCCAAAGTGGTGATAAAGCTTTGGAGGAGGTCCTGTATGTACCATCATTGAGGAAAGACCTGTTGTTACTCTTCTACAAGGGACTGAACTCGGGCAATCTAAATATCCTAAATTTGAGATTGATCAATTTTGGTCACTCGATTCATTATGTGGAGCCTTTGATTTTATCACTCTATGAACAATTTAAGTGATAACAACCAAAATTGAGTTAACTCTATTGACAGACTTGACATTAGACCTTTCTCTTATGATATGGGTCAATTACATTGAGAATAGAAAGTTTGAGTTATCTCATGCAATAGGGCAAATTTCATCATCACAAGGTTCAACTCAAGCTATCTAAATCTAACTTCACTCCGTCACATCTTTATTTTTTCTTTCTCACATTGGCTAGTTCAACTCCTCTTCTTCTAATCTCATTATGTGCCACTTCATTTGCACTCTCATTTGTGCTATTAACCCAATTTGCAATTGATCCTCGCCTTCATGCTATTTCTTCCTAATCTCATTTTTCTAGTATCATTTGGAACCTATCTCTTACTCCCCACTAATGCTACATTTTATCTTGCTTATCACACCAATTTTCTACTTCACGATGACCTCCTTCACACATTCACATGAATCTTGCATGATCAACTACCCCTCCTCTTTCTTCTTCCACACATATCCCTTTATGCTAGTTGTATCTCTCTCTCTCTCTCTCTCTCTCTCTCTCTCTCTCTCTCTCTCTCTCTCTCTCTCTCTCTCTCTCTCTCTCTCTCTCTCTCTCTCTCTCTCTCTCTCTCTCTCTCTCTCTCTCTCTCTCTCTCTCTCTCTCTCTCTCTCTCTCTCTCTCTCTCTCTCTCTCTCTCTCTCATACCTACGTATGTTTCTTAATTTGGGCTATTTGGCCCCATCCCCCCTAGCTATTTCTATGCCCTTTCTCACTCTCATTTTTTACATCCTCCACTCCCTTTGTCTCATTTGCATCACTTGAGAATCCATCCACTACCTCCTCTCTCTCATGTACCATTTTGTTGCATTATTAATGTTTTTCAGACTCTTCATTGCCTCCTCTTTCTCATCTTGTCTTGTTACTTCCTGCCTCAAGTGATAGAAGCCGATTCCAGCAATGAGAGATAGACCTCAAGCAATCTGAATGTTATGGAATTGAGGTCGATTGAGTTTGATCACTTGATGAGCCATGTTAAGTAGTTAAAGCCTGAATTGTAGTATATGTATCAAACTCGAGTTATTGCGAGTGGTAGATGTCCAATTTGTGCTAGCTTAATGTCTTGGACTCAAGATCCCTCTACTTTCGTCACTTAATAAAATTTTGGGTGATCATGTCCAAAAACAAGCCGTCTTGAGTGTTATACATTGAATTTTAGCTATCTCATGTGATAGGGGTCAACATTGTCAAGAAAGGATTAGATTTAAGGAAACTTAAGCACATTGGACTCGAAAATGACTGAAATTCAGCCATGTAAATAAATAAAAGTCAAAATTACATGCTACGCATTAAATTTGAGCTATTTTGAGTTATGTGGATGAAATTCGAGCTATGTAATCCTAACCTCAAAACTCTTTTGCTTTCATCATTCTTGAGCAATAGGGAACAAAATTGAGTGGTCTCAAGTGACTCATCATTCATTGTCATAGTTTGAATTAGAGTATTGATTGGTAGATGTTCAAATAGAATCTGAAGAGGTAATTGGCCTATTTTTAGCAGATGTCAATATGAGCTATCTCAAGTGATCGGAACCTATTCCATCAATGAGAGATAGAACTCAAGCAATCTAAATGCTTTAAATTTGAGATTGATTAAGTTCGATCACTTGATGAGCCATGTCAAGTAGTTAGAGGCTAACTTGTAGTATAGGCATTGAACTGAAGTTATTGAGACATGTAGACATCAAGTTGGTTCTAGTCTAATTATTAGTCTTAGACACAAAATTCCTCTAATTTCATCACTTAAGGAACATTTTTGAGTGATAATGTCATAGACACCATTCATAGACACCATTCATAGAACCACTCTGAATTTTACGAACACTAGCCTTTTGCCCAACACCTCCCGTACGACCTTTTAATGGCATAACCTTGCCATTTGAGAAGCATATGAGCTGAAGGGTACATACTTATACACTAAGACCCACCCTTTACAGGGAGTCATGGTCCTTTAAAAGGCACAATCCTAAGTTTTAAAGGCGACACCCTAAACTTTAAGGACAAACTCCCTAAACCAGGGTAGTGTCTTAAGTTCTAAAGATAGATCCAAAAAGCTATAAGGGTGGTGCCTTGAGTTCTAAAGATAGATCCAAAAAGCTATAAGGGTAGTGCCTTAAGGAATTAGGATATATCCCAAAACTGTAATGGAAGTAACCACTTTCTAGGGCTGATACCCTTAGACAACTCAAGAGCTGACCGCCAAATTTGAGGATGATGCCCTTAGGGTTAAAGGCAGTGTCCTTAGTCATCATATCATGTCTTTAAGCCACATAAGACCTGACACTTAGCCAATGGGGCCATACGAAGAACTAATTGGCACTCACCAGAGGCTTCCAAGTTCCAAGCTCCAGCTTCCCCGAACACTGGCTCCAACTAGTTCATCATAATCTTCCTTCTAGTTGAAAATTCTAGTATGCCTTTTGGTTTCCATTGCCCAAAGGGCAAACTTGGACCCAAAAAAAATGACAAATAACAACCCATCCAACTAAGCTGACAACCCATCCAACTTGAACGACTGGCCTGGAGGCGCTAACTTCGCTCTCTCCTCCTGCTTCGTCTTCCTTTGTTTCATCGCGTGCTCTATTTTATCGCGTGCTCTTGCTTCTTTGTCCATGAACGCTTGCAAAATCTTCGTCTACAGGCGTGTGCATGTTGTTGGGAGCGATCGGGCAAGCCGTTCTCCATCCACATCCACATTTGTGCAAAGACTGCTTTTTTTTGGAGTGATTGTCACACTGCGCATCACGCGTACGTTCTTCATCCACATTTGTACGAAGACGTCTATTTTTTTTGCTGGAGTGATTGTCAGAGTACATTAGAGTAAGTGCATTATTTAAATTTTATTGATGTTTGCTTTCTTTCGAAACCAGTCAATCGTCCATTAATTTCTGAGTTGGAAGCTTTCCTGAACTTCTTAATCACAGAGAGTATTCCCAAAAGACTGGTATAGCAGTAAATCACATATTGCAGCCTAATTCTTATTATTATGGGACCAAGTCTGAAGGAATTTTTTTTTGCCTAAAGTGGCATGTGCTCAATCACCATAGGCCCCAACAATAAAGCTAATGCTGAAGAGCAAGTGGTGGCCAGTTGAGATGTCAAGGGCAAAATGATGTCTTTGAGCTATGACCTTAATTGCCTCCAACACTACAGGCTGCGATTTCATCAAAGCCATTATACTGGCATGCATTTGATGCTAGGAATCGAATCAACAAGTTGATCCTTTTGAAATAGCGAGATTAAAACTGGCACAACTCTTGCATCTGCAATGTGACATG
The DNA here is from genome assembly GCA_029204225.1 of Diphasiastrum complanatum. NCBI lineage: Eukaryota > Viridiplantae > Streptophyta > Lycopodiopsida > Lycopodiales > Lycopodiaceae > Diphasiastrum > Diphasiastrum complanatum. The sequence goes on along the minus strand of CM055112.1, from coordinate 38,381,868 downwards.
GATTGTTCACCTTCTCCTCTGCCATACCACACAAAGTTTTAACACACCTATGCATTGAATCATCTCTGTATATCTCTAGCTCATTGAAGCATACGACTAGCATTTAGTACACTACAAATAAAATAAAGCATTCCGTGACTGAAGCCATTACAGCAAGAAACCAATATTCACGCTCTTGGTACAAAATTATGCTCCTAAAAAGTTATTCTATCCTCTGTAATATCGATGCTCATCGTTTACTCATTATTGTAGGAATAAAAGTATCAACTCCAGGATGATAGAGCCTTAGACAGTGGTCAATTAAGTTGTTTTACTAGGCAGAATACAATACTATAATTTTGGCTTCTATTGCAAAAGATACTCGCACATAATGGTCTAGTTAAAGAATTCACTAAGGACCACCTCTCGTAGGAGACAGTAGGTCTTATCATATCCCTTTGCTTATTCAACTATAGAGATATGTTTTGATAGGGCTTTGCATCAGAGCAATTCTTCATACCCATTTGGACTATATTGATTGTTGGGATTGTATAAGCGACTCCATAAATTAGTCTAGATCTAAATTTCGATAAAACATATTGTCACAATTTAGTACATGTATGAATGTGTTATATTTGTTGTTGTTTTTTGGTATCTCAAGTTGTACAAATGGGAAAAAAAAATGAATATGTCCTTGATGTTAAAATTTCCACCACACAATGTCACAATGGAAAGCAAAAATATGGATGTTTGACTAAGTCAAAGGCCAAAATTTCGTGCTACTGCATGATCACAAAGGAGCGTAGAATTTTGGCCTTTGACTAAGTCAAACATCCATAATTTGCGCTCCATCGTGCATCTTAAATAAGCATCTTGTATATCAATTGGACAACATATCTACATTATAGAATTACAAATGCTTATCAGAACATTTTTCCAATGGGATTGTATTTCAAAACTTTGGTACATTGTATAGTATTTCTAGGTCATGCCCCCAGTATCAACAAGTATATTTTACATTCTTCTGATTTACATTGCCAACATTACGTCATGTGGCATTAGTGTCACATGCTCCATGGTATTCCAATAGTGGTTTATCTCTTCCATAAATTTAGGTACTCCTTTTGGATGAAGACGAGGTTGCTTGTGCGGAGGGTGCATCCTATCGAGCCGCTTTGCCATGGTGACTACTATGTAGTGAAGCGCACCTTCTAGCCAGATGTCTATGTGTGCTACTGCTGCTCGGGCTCTTGCTGCTCTACGTGTTGTTGCTATTGCTTGTTTGGTTGTTGTTGTTGTTCGTGTGGCTGCTGCTCTGGGTGTTGCTGATCATGCTGCTCTTGTTGGTCTACTGGCTCTTGTTGTTGTTGTTGCTCTAGGTGCTACTGATGATGCTACTGCCACTGTTGCTCTTGTTGCTCTAGGTGAAATCGATTCACAAATAAATGTCCAGAATCAAAATTTGGATCGAGATACTAGCAACGGAAGAATACAAGTACTTGGAAGTATAAGATTAAATCTACTTAATTTACTAGAGTCATCCTATAGTAGATAGCAATCATTGTTAACAGTAAATCTATGTACAGAATTGACTAATTGTCAACATCGTCCTTCTAATTGCAATGTGGGTCGGATCTGACTGACAATGTCAAAATAGTTTATGGGTTGATATTTGCATCTGGGTCAAATTTAATCAGATTTGACTCGATTCGACTCGATAAAAAAAAGGACAATTTCCATCCCGATCCGACCGTAGGTCAAAAAAGATTCTAGAGTGATTTCGATCTTTTGATTATAACTTCGATTTTATGTATTTTTTTTTGCTAAGTATATACAGATGTCATGATGCTCATTACTGAATGGATTTACATTAGAGGAGTTCCAAGGCCCAAAAGGGCTATCTAAGAAATGCCACGTAAGAGAGAGAAAACCGTCGAATTTTAAAACTCCGACCGAGTTTTTGGTCTGCCCGCACAACTCCGATGACTTGACCTCACTAGTAATGTATGTAGTTAACTGGAAGTTGGGTAGCCGCAACGCGTGGGGTCCATACTTCAAGATTCTATTTTCTACCATTAACTAACATAACTTTTCATGTAAATGCAAATCGTATTGCACATCAAAGTTTCTTTCCATCTACTCATAGCGTTCACATCAAAGGAAAACAGTCTAATCGATCTGAAAATCATGGCAAGAAACTTTGAATATTTTGGATCACAATCAGTGCCAACATGAATCTAATTTTTTGCAATTCAGAAAATATGGAGTGTGTTAGATCAAATGGAGCGGCAAGGTTATTTCAAACTTTTTCAATTCAAAAATTTGCAATTTCAACACACATCTATTGAAAAAATATTTATAACTGCAAAGCTTTGATTTTGCATATAAAGCAAGAAACATGGAGTGTGTTGGATAAAAAAGAGCGCCAAGGTCATTTCCAACTTTTCCAGTTTAATTTTTTTTTTAATTAAGACAAGGTTTAATAGCTTGCAAGATATATAATAATGTGGTTTTCTACTAGATTAATCTATCGATTATTAAGATGTCTAAATATCATCTCCATATTGATCTTCCCACAGAATATGCTCCACTATCGAGAAAAAAACTGAAAGGATCCACCTTACCATCTCACCAAAGGACGGAAGACAAATAGGCAGGAGGACTGCATGAAGAGATGTGATTGCATGGATATTGCATGGTTAAATGCACAGGACTCTACTCTCTATATAATGAGGTGGGGATTCTCCCGTCGACATATTGGGTTTAGGTTACTAGTTTCTCTCTTCTCCTCTTGCTTCACATGGCATGGCTTGGGGGCTAGATCCAAGTTTGTTCTAGGATTGGTTGGGCGGTTTGGCTCCATAGTCTCATCTATTGTGTTTTCATATCCTCATCTTAGGGGCAATCCCTTTTGGTCTTTACATTGGTATCAAAGCATGGCTAAGATGCGGTCTTGGATAGGATGAAGCAAGCTCTACATCAGGTTGGAAGATGAAAGCACTTGGATTCAAATCTCAAATGAAGTATTGATCTCTCTCTCTCTCTCTCTCTCTCTCTCTCTCTCTCTCTCTCTCTCTCTCTCTCTCTCTCTCTCTCTCTCTCTCTCTCTCTCTCTCTCTCTCTCTCTCTCTCTCTCTCTCTCTCTCTCTCTCTCTCTCTCTCTCTCTCTCTCTCTCTCTCTCTCTCTCTCTCTCTCTCTCTCTCTCTCTCTCTCTCTCTCGTGATGCCCAAACTGCCTATGGAGATGTGAAGGGGGGCGCCGGCCCTGATTCCTCTCTCATTTGGAGTGAACACGACCCTGCTCTTCCAAATGCCTATTCTCTCTCGATCTCGATGGGAGGCCAGTCATATAGCATGCATGGTGGCGGCTATTAAGGTTTTTGGAAAAGGGGGGGGAGTGGAGGGTTAAAGACATGGCATTGTGAGTTTTGTTGCATAAATTGCATAGTGAATGTTTGAAAGTGCATGGCTATCAGTTGTGGTAAGTAGGTAACATACCAATAGCCCAGGATTGCAAGGATTTTTGCACAGCGGTTTCATGAATATTAAGAATCTTGGGTCAACAAGCAGCAGTCAATTTGTAAGGTAATTGTCGGTAATTACCGAAATTGACCTTGACAAAGATTTTTAGATTTTTCTAAGGCTGCCCAACTAATCCTAGATTAAACTTGGATCTAGCCCCCAAGCCATGCCATGTGAAGCAAGAGGAGAAGAGAGAAACTGGTAACCTAAACCCAATATGTCGACGGGAGAATCCCCACCTCATTATATAGAGAGTAGAGTCCTATGCATGAAACCATGCAATCTCCATGTAGGTCAACTATAAATAGATCACATCTCTTCATGTAATTCTCCTGCCTATATCCATCACACAGACATGCAATACTCCATATGTCTCAATTGGAGTGTCTGGGTCCTCTCAAGGTAAATAGTCACAAACAGGCCTTGACATGGAATTAAATCACGACGTGACCAATAATCTCGAGTACTGGAGGGCCGGTCTACCATATTAGGACTATTCTAGGTCCTTAACCGAATATGGCCATAACATTCTTCCCTCCTTAAACTGCTTCTATCCTTAGAAGCTCCTCAAAACAGGACGAACAATTCCTTTAATGTTCAATTTTAACCGAGAAAACCATTATCCTTAATCTGACTTTCATATCAAACAAGTACTTAGAGAGAAACTATTTTTAGCTATTAATCTCTGTTCTGGAGAGTACTCAACTCGTGGGATATGCCAAAGTGAGCACACATCAGTTCTTTTCACCATTTTCATCAATTTTCACTGTCAATCAAGTAGAATTGGATAGAAGTGAGTGTTCTGAGGTCTTAGACTTTTCATTTCACACAAATTACTGTGTTTGAGTTGAAAGTAAGTTCCTAGAGAGTTTTTCAGTTCTTTGAAACTCGTGGGAGAGATAGACTTCTTACTTGCATGTGCTTCTTTTTTGTGACTGAAGCAAGATCCAAATCAAAGATAGATTGATTTACTATGTTGAGAATTTGTTCTCACATCTGTTGCTAGATTTCATAGGTTGGATCAACATCAGTGTTAGATCCTAGATTGAGATAGTAAGCAACATCCTTTCAACTCCATTTATTATCATTACTAGAATTTCTCAAAGAGAAGATGTCTTCATCTGGTTCACATTTCTTGGAGCATAGTGAGAGATTAACATCTTCCAATTATGCAATGTGGAAGATCAGAATGGAATCACTATTGATTCTACAAGATGTAATGGATATTGTGAGTGGAGCTGAAGAAGAACCTGCTGCACCTAATGAAGCTGCAACATTTCATAAAAGAACCAAAATTACCCTTCATTTTATAAAAATGAATGTAACCAATGAAGTGTTAAGAGAGATAAGTACATGCACCATTGCCAAGGAAGCTTGGGATACTCTAAAGACAATCTATGAAATCAAGAATACTTCTAGATTGCTTACACTTAGAAACCAAATGTTTTTAAGTTATCAAAGAGTAGATGAGAGTGCTTCATCATATGTCATGAGAGTTAAGGATCTTCATCAAGAGTTAGCTGGTATTGGTGATGCTCTTAAGAACACTGAACTTGTTCAAGTATTCCTAAATGGACTTAGAGATGAGTATGACACTATTGTGCAGACTTATGCTGTCAGGGAGGATTTTCCATCCTTGGAGACACTGCAAGGTGTTCTCATTGCTGAAGAAATCAGGCAAGAGAACAAGAACAACTAGAAATATCAGACATAATGATAAGCATAGCAATATTAACACAGATCTGAGTGCAGAATAAAGAATTGTATCAGATTAAGTATATCAAGTATACATGTCAATAATGCAGTAGAGCACAAGACAGTAGCGGACGAAACCGCATGTCCTACGAAGCTTATTCAGTCTGTAAAGAAATGAAACCTTATTGTTGACAATCAAGAATCAATGCGCAAGGCATTTACTTCATCTATCTTTCTGATAAGCTTCTGATGCTAATTTACATACACTCTCATTTGTTAGGACTCAGTCGTCCAATCTTTGATCTCTTGCTCAGCTCTTCGATCAACTTCTGCTCTACGTTTGATCATTGTTGATTAGTATCTATATATACATAATGTTACAGGTGTGCAGATGAAGAAAGTACAGGGTGGATGTGCTGTCTATAAGAGATCGTGGGTGGCTGCAATCGTTGTCAGTCTGTTAGCGTAGCTGCATGGGGTGAGCGTGAAAAGGGTGTGACGTCAGCCTTTGCTTTTCGTCCTTTCATCACTTGTGAGAATTTGCATGTTAATATGTAGACTGCTCTAAAAAGCGAGTAAATATGCAGCATGAACGGAGGCAGATTAAAAATGGGATTTGGGAGAGTAAAGGAGACAAATCCAACACCTAGACTAACTAAGAATCTCATTAGTGTAGGACAATTGTTTGATAGTGGATTGGATGTCAAGTTTCAAGTTGACAAGTGTATAATCTCAAGAGAAAATGAAGTTATTGCTAGAGGATCTAGAATTGGTAAGCTGTACAAACTAGATTCTAGGGAGAGTGCTAACATTTCAGATATTGCTTATGAGACCAAGGTTCTTCAGGAGGATCTGTGGCACAAGAGATTGGGTCATCCCAATTTTAAAGCCATGCAATCTATGGTCAAGGAAGGAAAAGTTGTTGGACTACCAAAGACATTGTCAAAGGAGCTTCTACCTTGTGAAGCTTGTGTGCTGGCAAAATCACACAGAAGGCCTTTTCCTAGATCAAGCATCAAAACAAAGCAACCATTTGAACTAGTGCACTCTGGTGTTCATTTATCATCAACTAAGAGCAGAGGAGGAGCAAATTGCTTTGTTTCCTTTGTAGATGATTATACAAGATATCATGGGATCTATATGTTGTCTTCAGAAGCCATGGTTTATGATGTTTTTCTTACTTTCAAAGCTTATGTAGAAAAGCAGTTTTCTTTCAAGTTGAAAGCTTTGAGAAGTGATAGTGGAGGAGAATACACTTCCAATAAGTTTAAAGACTTTTGTGAGAGAGAGGGCATTCAAAGAGAGTCTTCTTGTTCATATACTCCTCAGCAAAATGGAGTTGCTGAGAGAAAAAATAGAACTTTGTGTGAATGTGCAAAAGCCATTAGGCTAGAAGCTTCTCTGCCTAAAGAATTTTGGGGAGAGGCAGTTGCATGTGCAAACTATCTTTGTAATAGGCCTCCTAATCTGCAATAGGAGGAAAAACACCATTTGAGATGTTGTATAAGAAAAAGCCTAAGGTAGATCATCTTAGGATTTTTGGCTGTGTATGCTTTGTGCATGTGCCTCTAGAAACTAGGAAGAAGTAAGATCCTAGTGCAGTTAAAGGAATTTTTGTAGGATATGCATCCACTAAAAAAGCATACAAAGTATATCTTCCTTCTACTAACAAGAATGTTGTTAGTAGAGATGTGATCTTCCATGAAGATCAGAAGTTTAACTTGGATGGTGCACAAATCAAGGAGTCTCATGCAAGATCAATCATCAATCTTGACGCTGCTCAAGAGGTGGTAAGGCCGAGGCTTGAGGAGGAGCAAATTCAAGCTACCACACCAAGATGATCTACACGAGCCAGATCTGAGCCAAGGAGTCTCACATATAATGAAGAAGGAAGACAAGTGGAAGGTGAAACTTTCTATCATGCTCTCTTTATATCAGATGAAGAGCCTAAAGATGTCCAAGAAGCTCTTCAATCCAAGATGTGGGTTGAAGCAATGACCCAAGAATTTGAAGCCTTGATGTCAAACAACACATGGGAGCTTGTGGAGCCACCAAACAACATGCATGTGATTGGATGTAAGTGGGTTTTCAGAATCAAGTATAATCATGATGGATCTATCAATAAGTATAAAGCAAGACTTTGTGCCAAAGGCTACTCACAAATCAAAGGTCTTGACCACCAGTTTCAAAGATGGTAACAATCCGAATACTTATATCTCTTGCATGTTTTCACAATTGGAGTATGTTCCAGCTTGATGTTTCTAATGCATTTCTCAATGGTTACCTTGCCAGAGGATATTTACATGGAGCAACCTCCAGGTTTTGTGAAAGAAGGTGATGAATCAAAAGTTTGTCTTTTGTTCAAAAGTCTTTATGGACTGAAACAAGCACCAAGGTCTTGGTATGCAGGGCTCAACTCCTATCTCATATCACTCGGATTTTGGCTAAGTGAATATGACCCTTCTCTGTATTATAAGTTTGTAGATAACTTTGTAATTATTCTTCTCATCTATGTAGATGATATCATTCTTTGTGGAAATAATGAGAAGCTAGTTGAAGAAACTAAGCATGCACTTGGTACTGAGTTTAAGATGCAAGACTTAGTAGTTCTTCACTATATTCTTGGCCTTGAAATAGATTTTTGGAAAGGTCATGCATTAATAAGCCAAAGTAGATATGCACTTTCCATACTCAAGAAATTTCAGATGGAAAATGGTAAAGGCATAGATACACCTATGGACACACTGTAAAAGTTCCTATGAAAGATGATGAAAAATCCTTTGAGGACATCACTCTTTATAGGAGTCTTATTGGCTCACTTATTTGGTTAACAGTGACTAGGCCTGATCTAAGCTTTTGTGTTCATAAGCTAAGTCAACACATGCAGGATCCAAAGTTATATCACTGGAAGCTGGCTAAAAGAATCTTGAGATACATATCTTCTACCTTAGATTATGGATTATTTTACAAGGGAGAAGATCTGACTTTGAATTCAGATTTTGCAAGAGATAGGTTGGATAGAAAATCCACAAGTGCTTACACTATATTTCTTGGACTTTCAATAAAATTGGACTGTTCGCCCTTTTCACTTACTGGCTTAAGAATTACATCATTAAAATTAGCTATAATTAATGTGAAATAAGATTTGGATTTGGGTACTTCCACTGTATTCATCCCAAAATAATATTGTTGAATAAAGAATTACCTCCAAATACAGTAAATTTTTTCCATTAATTATTTAACAAGTATTTCAAAAGCTTTTGGAATGTTCAATTTTAATGACCTAAATCATCAAAACCACAATAACCAACTGATCGGTGTTCCATCGATTTGAAAAGGAGAAAATCGAAAAGGAAAAAAAAAACACAATTTAACTCCATTTCCAGGGAGTACCAATACTCTAGAGTTAAATGGTTTAAATAGCATGGTACCAAGGAATCGAATTCCTAAACTGGGTATATGCTTGAGAATTGTAAATGGAGTTAAATCAGGTTTTACCGGTTTCTCCTTTTCAAGTCGGTGGAACACCGATCAATGGGTTTTGTGTTCTTGATAATTTTAATCTTTAAGATTGAAGGGACCAAAAGCCTTTGAGACACTTGTTAAAGTAATTATTGGAACAAAATAGATAATATTTGGAGGTAATTCTTTATTCCACAATTTTTGTGTGAATATAGGAAAAGAAGTACCCGAATCCAAATCTTATTTCCCATTAATTACAGATGTCTTTAACAAAGTAATTCTTAAGCCAGTAAGTGAAAAGAGAGAACGGTCCAATTTTATGGAAAAAATCATAATAATAGGAAATTGATTTTATTTCTAGTAAAATCCTATGGTGAATTATATTCAAAAGATCAGACTAGTATTGTTTCACATATGAGTAGATGATTTTTGATATATCGGTTATTCAACACAGGTATAGGATAGAAATGAAATTGTTTCAGTTTTTTTTTCCTATAGTATTTAGTTTTAAACATTTACTTATGTCATTAAGTCTTCTTGTTACCTTAGTTGAAATATTTTCAAGAAACTGAAAATTCTAAAGAGGGAAGAAGAGTGGACATCAATGGTAGCGAGTGTGATCAAGAAATGTATTTCACAATTAGGATTTTAGTAATCCTAGTAAATAATTGCTTATTACCAGTTATTAATTTCTTGAAGAGAATTAATTTAGTTGAATTCATAGCTTATATCTTTGTAACCATTGAGTTATCCGCAATTTTGGATGTCAATTGTGATACTAAAGTAGAATCTCATATATGGATTACATTGGAACTGTTAGTTGATAGAAGCTCGTCCCTAGAGTTGATGCTCTTGGATCCAGGGGGATTTGAAGCTTATCATTAACTTGTAAGGATCAGAATGTAGGGTTGAACCATGCTAATTCTTCTGTCTAAATCACAGAATCAGGTGTGGATTTGTGGTATCCATCTGATAGGCATGTCAGCCATCCAAAATAAATGGATTTTCCAGTATATGGGAACATGAGGTAATATCCTATAGTGATTATAGGACAACTAGAAGATCAGTGGATCTCTAGAATATCAGATAAGGCAGTTAAGGATGGTCACGCCATGATTTAATTCTATGTCAAGGCCTTTTGTGACTAATTACCTTGAGAGGACCCAGGCACTCTAATTGAGACATATGGAGTATTGCATGTCTGTGTGACGGATATAGGCAGGAGGACTGCATGAAGAGATGTGATCTATTTATAGTTGACCTGCATGGAGATTGCATGGTTTCATGCACACATGACTCTACTCTCTATATAATGAGGTGGGGATTCTCCCGTCGACATATTGGATTTAGGTTACCAGTTTCTCTCTTCTCCTCTTGCTTCACAGCATGGCTTGGGGGCTAGATCCAGTTTTGATCTAGGATTGGTTGGGCGGTTTGGCTCCATAGTCTCTTCTATTGTATTTTTCTATCCTCATCTTAGGGGCAATCCTTTTTGTTCTTTACACTTCTTTTGCTCAAGTCATTGTATCCGGAGAAAATAGCTGAGGAGGAAGACCTTTTAGGAACTTCCTCATCTACATAGCCAAATACTTCTATGACAATGTCTCTCTTCGCAAAAATAGTTTTATATGTATTCGGAGGGTATTTATGCATGTTCGAGAAATAGGATAATGCTTTAATTGCCATTATTATCATCGTAGGATCTGAAGAAAATTTGCTATGATGAATGCAAATCTCTTTATTTACAAAAAACTTTAAATAATGGGACATGAATGAATCCCTTTGTCGTGATTCCCGACCTTCCCTCAAATATCTCTGCCTTGTTGCAAAGGCATCCACCTCCACATAGCCTGTAAAATATGAACAAAGGTCACATATCTTGAAAATCAAGATAACTATATTTGAATAAAAATCTCATTCAGATAAAACCAGATTTACCTACCAGATCACGCTCATCAGCTTGAATAATTGCAACAGTATGTAGATCATGACCAACAAAAATGGTCATCAAAGCAGTGGATGGATTAGTTTCCGAAGACTGTGACACATATCTGCTCCGGATTCTCAGAAATTCCTCCTCATTGTGCAAATTTTTTGGGTATGCTTTGCTTTCAGACATGATTGACTGTAGGGCTTTAGTCCTGTCCAGGCATTCATCTCCGTCTTTGTAATCAATAGAAGCACATAGATCATCATCACCCTCGAGATCTATGAAGTCCCCGAATTCTTTGATGAAATTAGACGAAATTGATAATATTTTGTCCTCCCTCAGATCAAGAACATCTCCAAGATCGTTCAGAGAGAGGTATGCGACACTATTCATGTAATACACTAGAAAATTGAGGACATTCTTGGTTTTGTCATATGGATTCGTGTCAGATAAGGAAGAAATGGACAATGGACGAGACTCGGTTGGGTCGTACATTGCTGCCAATCTTGCCTCCTCTTCAGCATCCAAGACGTCATCAACAATAGCTGACTATGATATCATAGAATCAGTTGATGATGAGACACCCTCAATGCTTATCCTCGAAGTTCTTGCCTCTTTAGGAACAAGAGCAGAAAGATAAAACACAAAATTATGATGATTTGAGATATTAATTATCAATGATATCATAGTCTTCGCAACCCTCAATGCTTATCTCTGACTATGATATCTCAAAATCAGTTGATGATGAGGCACCCTCAATGCGAAGACAAAAATGTTTGAGGATTCGATGTCGTGCTCGATACATGCCAAGAGGGTGACATTGATGCCCATGGACATGCTTCTTGTCATGAGGCTTCGAAATACCTATGGCAGAATTTTTAAGTCTGGCTTCACATAGAGGCTTTGATGGACCTGACTGTTTCTGATATTGATGCAACTGATAAAGAGTTTCACATCAGACTTAAAGGCACATTCTTTGGTTCTGAGAGGTACATTGATTTTGACAAGTACCAAGAAAATAGATGATCTCGGAGGAGAGTTTATGTTCTGTATAGATGATATTAATTTTGCAATGCATATCAAACACCCGCATTTTAGGGAGCTAAAAGAGAAGACCTCCTATATCTCAGACACAGTAGTTGAATATGTACATAAATATACATAAAGAGTGTTGAATTTCACATGTGTGGATTGTCCACTACATGTACTTGTGATCTCCTAAGGTGTGTAGATGCACCAAGATCAAGACTAGATTGAGATTCAAGATCTATCTTTGATTCTATGGCAAAAACACACTACTACATGCATTCAATCACTTCCAACTCTCACTCACACGTGTGGGAAGTGTTCCAAAAGTAAGTAAAAACAAGCTGCTCTCCTTGGGTAGAGAGAGAAAAACCATCATGAGCTCTCGGGTAGAGAGAGAAAGCTAGAAATTCAATGACACTCAAAATCCACTCAATCTCAAAATCAATTTTATCCAAAAGGAGGAGTACAATGATACTAGTAGATTCATGAGCTACCACTATGCTTAACTATGATTGGATCACACTTTGCCACCTCTTAATCCTATTGGACCATTGATCCATGCACCTCTAAATTCTATTGGACTATATTCAAGCACACCTCAATTTTCTATTGGACCTCACAAGGTTCCACCTCTAAATCCTATTGGACCTCTTAAGCTTCATCAAACAAAAGCATGACACTTGTCTACACTCTAATTGGCACAAGTTTGGCTCTATTTTGGCTCAATATTGGCATTACAAGTGGAAATGGATAATTTGCCATCTATGCCAAATTTGACCCTATCAACATCCTACACCTAAATGCTTGACTATGAAATTCTATGAGACCCCTATATCAAACATTTTGATTTACTTTACAATTCTCCACACGTGGGAACATCCTCCACACATGTGAGATTCACTTACAAACTTCTATCATAAAAAATACCAAGCTAGATTTTTGCCAATTTCTCACAAAGAGAGGAAAGCCAGAAGGCTCTTCAGGCACACTAGCAAGGAGGCATCAATGTTCATCATCGCATACTGTTCAGAGTAAGATAATTTTTTCTTGTAAGATTTGTTTTCTGGAAACTCTTATAGATTCTAGTAATTCATTGCTTGTCATTTGCTGGCAGCAAACATTGGAGTGTGCACGTCATATGTATGAAAGTGGATTCTACTGGAAACTGCACACCTATGTGCATGACAATGAATTCCTTGCATGCCACCCATTCCATGGTTAAGTCCATGTACAAGAGGATGGTGGAGCTATTGCCCAGGCCAGATGGGCTGATTGTAGATACTAACATAGAGATTGTTGATGCAAAGGTAAAAAGAATCTTTTCAAGTTTTTTATTTGCAATGATGGCATGGAGTTTAATATTATATTGAATTATAATTTAACAATTTTTCGTTGTGATTTCTCAGTCTTTGCAACAAGACGATGCTTTCAACTGCGGATGGTTTTCCATCTCGAATGTTAAATCATTCTTGGATTGGTATATGGTCCAACCTTCAAATCATTAGAGGAGTTCTCAATATCAAAAAGACCCTTTGTAAAGATACTTTTATTTTTTTTCTTTAGTTTTGACCATCACCGGGCCCAATCAAAATGCACAGATTTGAAATCTACGTAACGTAGTTCAAATTAACTAAAAAATAAAAATGCAATATAGAAAACTTTGAAATTTGTGTCCTGGCAACATGGACGTATCCCATTGGTTTCTTTTTCCTACCCAACACGTGCTAATCTGTCCGACGTCAATATCTCAAGCTAAATTTACTTTACTATGCTGGTTAGTATAATGAAATTTTCTAACTATACTAGTTACAGTTATAGATAAATAGTACGTACAGTTACATAAAATATGGTATATGCAGTAACTGTGACTATGTTGGCATTCACATTAGATTAAATGTGATACAAAAAATTAAAATCAAGTAACATATCAGAGAGATTTCTGGTGCCCAAGCTTTGAAAATAGCAATGGCGAGGAGACCCAGATCTACAATCGATTCAGTGATTCTTTACAATGAGAAAGATGAAGCTGATAACTGGAAGCCAACAAAATTTACAAAGAACTCATGGGTATTGTTGCATCCATCATCAAAGGGCAATTTTCAACCAAAAAAAAGAGCAAAAATGACTTACAAATCTTATTGGAAAGCAAAAATTTTGGAGTTTAAGACTACCCCAGGAGGTCAATCGATATCAGAAGTCTTAGTGCAACATGTATATATGCATTTAGAAATCAAGGTACATGATATCAATCCTCATGATCATCAAAAATGTAATTGTAAGTATATCAAAACATATGCACTCTACAGCAATCATAGGTGATTTCCTTTATTAATGCTCTTCAGATTACAATTTAAATGCTTCAACATTGTTTTTGTCTTTCAGATTTATATCCATCATGCACAAGTGAATGGGGGCCCGCACAATCACTTGCAGGAATATTAGACGTGATTCACTCTGATGTTGAAAAGCTACAATACAAAGGAAGAAGTCCAAAGGAACTTGCAGATTGTAGTATCTATTTTTATGAATCTTTATATACGTCACAAACAGATGGAGGTTTTGGCAAGCTCGAAGCAATTCCATTGCCTAGTTTTCAAAGTGATGAGTGGCCTACTCCTGACAGCATTGTTTCTGAATCCTTGAGATGCAAGCTACTCATTGATATTAAAAATGCTATGAAGATAAGCACAGGCTCCAAAATTATTCACCTAAGTTGGTTTATCTCATTGCATACATTTGTTGATTTTTTCTCGAGTGCTAGTGTTCGTAGGATACCAACTTTATTTGTTTGCAAGGATTTATCAGATGAGACTTTGTCAGATCTCATGGATCAAGGCTGGGATAGTAAAACAAATAATGACATAGAATGCAGGATTAAAAAGTCCTCAATGATCTTTCGTTATCATATCGAAAAGCAAATGCTCAATCTCACATTTAGTTACCAGAGATACAAGAAAATTGAAGGTACATGGCTACCACTGGATCAAGACTTTGAACGAAATGGTCACACAAACCGAATGGAGATAAGCATTATCTACAATGAGAAATATTTGACTATGGTTGAGGTGGAAGAGCACTGGAAGCTTGATTTTATCAGAACAGAGCTCATGCTATTACAAACCAATCTGCCAACATATTTCAGATTTATCATCAACGGAAGACTCGTAAGTACTTTATGTTTATTGCCATTTCAAAATAGAACAAAATAATAGAAAATGTCATCATTTACAATTGCACATTACTAATATTTGCCATGTCACAGATGCGAAAAAGACAGGAGCTGATAACGTGCTGCAAAGATCTACCTACAACAATCACCATTGTGGGAGAACAATAGTTTCAAAAAAACTTTAGTAAAAATCTATGTATACACCCTTTCATTCAATAAATGAAAGCCCAAGTTGGGCATCTATACATGTATTTTGTGCTCCCAAATTCATAAACTGGAGCAGCATTTGATATATCAATGTATATTTTTCTATGAAGTCTATAGATGTATTTTTGTTCTATGCTATCTATATTTTTTCTGATCTTAATTTAGTACAACTACATCATCCTTTGTACCATCATCAATAACGGGAGGCTGAAGCCTTGCCCGAGCCAGTATACTCAGGATAATTTCTTGTCTAAATCTGTACACCTGTCTTGATGTGTACTCAGGAAGTGTAAACTGCAAAATAGAACATCCATGTATTAGTAATGGCCAATAACATCACCAAAATAGAAAACTAATCATGATTCGAAAATAAAAATAAACAGAATTTATTACCTTAGAAATATCAACATCTTGTTGAAGGATGAACCAGTCAAAAAACAGCTTGGCATTGTACAATGTGTACCACCCACGGCTGAATGAATCATTTTGCTGGGGTGACTGCAAAATAATTCAGCACACAAAAAATCAATTATGAAACAGAATGAATTAGATTGAAAATCTTTCATTAGAATATTGATTTCAAAATGCTATTAAGAAAGAAGAGTTTACCTCCAAGTTGACGATCTGCCAGTCTACGGAATGGGGAACATCTGTAAAAATATATTTACTTAGATATGGAATGAATATATCTACATCCTTATGCATATTTCTCGCCGAATTCATCTTCACACAAGAACATTTAATAATATTATTTACAGATCTCTTAATAGAGATCAGGTTTAAACTCCAGTGGTCACTGCAAAATAAGATTGAAAGTACTTTAGCGGCAATTTTGAGAACTATTTAAATTAAAAATGTCAATGTTAATGCATAAAACAGGAAGAAGCACTTAATATATCTTACTTGGTATGATAAGAAATGACCAGATACTTTGTTGCTGGTGTGAATCCACTTGTCAAACACTGTGACAATGTGTCATTATTCTCCTTGAAGGCCTGGAGCAGAAAGTTACTCAACACCAGCAACTCGTTTGATGAATCTCTTGCAATGTCAAATTGCAAGAGTGTCAGCCCGGACTCTATCACATGATCACTGATAGAAGCTCGTTTGTCTTTGAGATACAGGCAATCTAGAACTCTAAAATTAATACTAAAATCAAGTTCTTCTAGTCTAAAACAAAAAGGAGTACCAATTGTATCTATAACATCCGATATGTCTTTCTCAAATTTAAGATAATCATCCAAATCTATATATGTATAGAAATTGGGAGGAGGAGGAGGAGGAGGTGGAAGTGTAGTATCTACAGCAATATTAGAAGTATCCAAAATAGAGGTAGCTATATTTACAGCATTATCAACAACAGCATTATCTACAATGGATTCTGGGATAGGCTTCACTTTCTTAGGAGCACGCTTGGGGTTGTCTGCTTCCTAGGACACTTCGTAGGAAGATGAGTCCTATCTACAGGAGTTGGTCTAGGAGCAGCAGGTTGAGATACATGTAACCTACAATACCTATCCCTCATTCTGATCAGAAGCTGAAAATCCTTGGGCATTATGGTAACCCTCTTGGTATGGATGGCAAGCAAAAAAAAATCCTCAAAAAAAGACTAATATAATCTTCAGTAGCCTTCTGAAGGCATTGAAGAGCACTCGATGTGAATCTAACGTGTTGTCCAAGATCATTTCTTGTTATGTTCCGGACAGCACGATAGAATGGAGCTCTTGGGATCAACAGAGTTGTTGACCTCTGATACTTACATATCTCAGAGAGCCACCTGCTGCGGTTGCACGTTCTAGGTCTAGCAGGGGGTGTGATGGCAACCGCAGGAGATGAGGATGAGCCAGGGGAGAAGAAGTCTCTCCTTGTCTGCTTTCTCCTATCCATGGGCGTGAACTATGTGATAGCGGACTTGTGCATGAAGGTTAGGATGAGAAGGAAGGGATGATAAAGGACTCGTTGAGGACCGCTATGTACGGACAGAATGTACGGTATATTGGACCTATGCGAGCCGATTATCAGAGAGAACGATTAGATTAGAGGAAAGACACACAAGTGCGATATGGGGTGACACGTAGGAAGACGTATCGGACCTGTGCGCATGGAAGGTAGTAGGAGGAATTTTGATCATGAAGGGCGCGCACAAATGCGATATGCGGAGCGAAAAAAAAAGTGAAAAAAATTCATCAAAATTTGTGATTTTATATCGGGGTTCGCACGTGTGAAAGAACGTCCTGTCACACGTGGGGGAGTTGTACGGACAAATGCGAATGCGACACGTGTCACTCTGTCACACTACACGTGTGGGATTTGTACGATCGAATGCAAGAGTGACACGTGTTTATAAGCACTCGAATGAACATGCGACATGTGTCTAGGTGTCATTTCACACGTGTGCAGGTGTCATCTCGCATGTGCCTGCGCCTGTTGTCGAATTGAAAGTAGACACATGTCATAAGTCCGTTGACCACACGTGCAAAAATTTAGTATAAATGGCATGGAAACCGAATAATTTTTTACCTTTTGCGTTCTAGAAATTTGCGACATATCACTTTTATGCGTGCCCATTTCTGTCCGTTTGCTTGCAAGTATACCTACTCGCGCACAAGTGCGATATTCAGTATCTGTATGCCGTACATATCCATCTTCTGCACCATTTTGAATGTTAGTTTTGGTTCAGTTCTCCCGTGTGCACAAGTGCGATATTCACGCTACTGCCATGGCCTCTTCCTCATCATCCTCATGAGAATCAGGCTTGAGTTCATTTCTGAGTGAATTTGGGATTACTAAAAATCTGGACTACTTCCACAGCCTATTCAGGCCATATCTACATGTTTTCAAGACTGCACAACCAAATTTTGATGTATTTTATAAACATTATGTCATATTCAGAGATATACTTAGCAAGCCTGTTTTCTCCATAGGTCAACTCTAGTACATGCATTATACTGATCTTGTTCATTTCTTCCCAGCTTTTAGACATAGACTGGATAGAATGTTCACCAAATTGTTTGATCTTTTCAAAAGTAGTTCTATGTATCCGTATTGCAACAAGAAATGTCAAATGGTTAAATATCAGAGTTGTTTCATATTTTTTTTCTTAGTTCAGATCCCAGATAATGATGAGTTTCATGTTGCTGACCCTCCTTTTGCACCCTCCTCTGTTCAGTCAGCCATTAAGGATATCAGTCACTTTCTTATCGACACTCCCGATAAAGAAAGTGACTTCATTGATTTAAAAACTGATGTTCTTCGGGATTCTTTCATTGGCCAAAATGCATCTGATGATGAATCCAAATCTATGGAGGATTCGAAATGTCTTTTCAATTTGTCTGTATATTATATTAATGACGATGTATATTTTACTACTGCTGATTTATGTAAATTTTTTTACTATCGTGAGGACAAGGTTCTATGCTTATTATCCGACACAATTTTTGAATTCTCCAACTTTGTAGATTTTGAGACAGATGACCTTGTTGCTGGTATTGATTTTGATGATGAGGAGGATCTTATGACCGGTGAAGAATGCCTGAATAAGACTTTATCAAATATAGCTGAGGATGGGCGAGACAGACCATCTCATGAAGAATTCACGGCATTTCAATCCCAGATGGGCTTCCCTCGTCCATCATTAATGCATTTCACTGATGATTCCACTTCAGTACGTGGTCATTATATTGATCATCCTGATCTGGTTGCTGCTGATGATGAAGAATGTGTAAGTGTTTAATCTTCCTTGCATTTGAATGTTTTCAATCACTGAATGTGTTTTTGCTAACATATTTCCTATTGCAAGATGCTCTCATAATAGATGATTTTGCTGCGAGACGAGGTGGTTTCAGACAACACGCATCCTCGTTCCAGAGGGATAATGGACTGGGCCACTATCTTTGGCATTTCTTGAAGAGTGAGATCTGTATTGCTCATTCCAAGCTGAGCCCAGTCGGGGAGAGTCTTATAATGGTAGTTAAAGCTTTATCATTTTATTTAGGAGGACATAAATTTGTTAAGACAAATAAGATCACTTTTGTCAAAAGATCTTATGTTTTGAACATTTTAGGCTTTATTGATGGGAATGTTCTTTTAAAGAGCTCCCATTATTCATTGTATTCCACTTATAAGGCACATCTATTAGATGCATACGCTAGCAGAGAATTTCTTCATGACAATACTACCATAGAATCTGATACAAGATCCGATGATGAATAGTTGACACTTTGTATAATACAATCAATACATTTACATTGGGTATTGCTCCTCTCTTGTTCAATGAATTTGCAAAGCAATTCTGAACATGTCATGATGATCTTCTACTCAACAATCATCTAATTTTCTCTTCCTGTATGAACTTGCATGCTTTTCTAAACTTGTTGTATTGTGTGGACTTTGTTATATGTCGAATCTGAACTCTGCGGTAGAACCACTGAAACAATTGACAAATGTAGTTTCGTTTTTCATTGGTTCCTCCATGTTGTGTATTTCGATGAAATGATGCTCGTGCTTGCCAGTGTGACTTCTCCATCCCTTGTGATGACCATACACTCAAGCTTCCATATGTATTTGCAAAAAATGCTGTATGATCTCTTAGTATGTGCTGCATATGTCAAAATCATAATGTTATTCTTATGTTTGGATCTAAATGTATATGAAAATTTGAAAGCATTTTGAAAATTTTATACTAACCATGTAATGAGTGATGTGATCTTCTCCCCATGCTTTTGATATTGCATTAACAAACTCGACACAAGTCCTTTGGACAACTTTCTTATCAATATCAGAGTATTTCTCTTTTCTTAAAATGGCAATCAGATTTATCAAGCTTTTTCCATACATCAACTTTTAGTACTCTGGTTTTGCCATCTTTCTCGAAGTCCTGAGTGGCAGCAATAATATCTGTCCAGACTGAGTGTTGAATATTAGAAGCCTTGCCAGTATGATTTGATAGAAAACGATGTGCTTTTGCTCCTCCTATGCTCGGCTTAGTTGGCATGTCTCATTCTTTCCTAAAAGCTTTTCATCTTTTTGAATTTTGACATGTCCTTTTATGGAGTCTTGCTTTTGATAAAACATCTAATCGAGAGATAACTTCCTTTCCTAATGATGTTGGCTTAGTATTCCAAGCAAAAATTATATGAAGATAAATGATCTTTTCAATTAATCTAACTTCTGCATGAAGAGTGCAAACATGCACATATTTTAAGGGGATAGGCAGCACATGCTTCCAGTTTGGATCTGCATATTCTCTAGTAATTCCTGTACTCCTAGTTACATCTTTTGCCATTTTCATGTAGTATAAACAAGGGTGTTTTGATGTAGCACTGTGAGAGACATTATACATACATTTCAATGTTTTTAAATCATCTGCTAAGTGCCATTCAACATTGAAGTCTCCAACTCCTGGAACATTGAGAAATCCTCCATCCATATGGTCCTAGGATAAGATGTCCTTGAGAATATCCATGATAATATATCATGATCGTCTTTCAGCACCTGTCCAAAGAATTAATCATACTTAGTTTGAAATGTATTAATACTATTCAATTAATGTAATGTAATAATGAGACTAGTAACCTGAAACGCTGCCAACCACCATATATCATTTTCTAACTGGACACTAAATTTGAAATCTTCTTGGTTCTCTGTTTGGGATAGAGCACCATTTATGAGAGTTATACTAACCCTTTCCATCTTCTGCCCTTTTACAATTTCTGACTCATCTAACTTAAGTACTATGATTATTTTGCCATTCACCTTTTCATAGGTTATATCATAGAATGTGACGATGTATCTCAGCGAGTAAGTTAGATCAACAAATAAATTGTTTGATGAATTATAGAATATCGATCTTCCATCAGTTTCATACACCTCCTCAATATAAAATGGAGTTCCAGTGATCTTACGCAAACCTATGTTTAATGTATCTCTCTCTTTCTTCAAGTGGTATGTCCTAGAGATTGGGACTTTTCTAATTTGAACTTGATTAAAAGCTTCTCTAATTAGTTTAAATATTGTTGCATATGCTTCCCTACTAATACCTGCAAAATCACAAGCACCGTGAACTATAGTCTTATCTACAATATTTTCAATGTCCACCATCAAAGACTCTACTATTTTACACTTTACATTTGAAATCCTATTGTTCATCATGATACGCTCAGTGGATTTGCAAGTCAATATTGTACTCAATGACATTCCTAGTGAAGCATTGTCTTTAATATTCCGAGGAGCTACTAATGCAGATCTGCAAAAAACACAAATAGTTAACAGAATATCACCATAGTTGAAATTAAATCCAAATGTCATTGAAAAACTTACAAAATTTAGAATATGCTTACTTGAAATCACGGATCCTTCTATTTCGATAACCTCCTTTTGAAAGCATTTGAATATCCTTGCAACTTTGTCACTTTCGCTTCTTACTTTCAGCCTTCTTCTTTACCAAATCCACATCCTTCAATATTTGTAAGTTTTCAATACGAATAGACTGTCAGACTGATTACATTTGCTCTAGTTCTGATTTGATAGTGATTGCTATCTTCTATAATGATTCATTATTTTTTTTAAGTTATTCATTTTCTTCTAACGTCTTTTGGAGATGACAATCTCTATTCTGACAATAAGAGGATATCCAAATTAACTCACCTTCTAAAAAGTGAACTTTATTCATATAAAGTTGTTTTCCATGGTTTTGCAATCTTTCACAATATCCTAGTAATCCACTATGCCCATTTCATATCCATGTAACTAAATGAGTTATTGAAGAGAATGTGGGATGTGTCAAAGTGCTTGGATCTTGTGGATATAATGTTCCATCTATCCACAAATCCACGTCTTTCTTTCCTTCTGCCCTGTAACGAGAACAATCTTCAGCAAATATTTGAACTCCTTTGCCTCCTCTTCTCTGCAAAGGTGCCAAATCAACAGGGATATCCACATGTAGATGATATAATGTCATCATCAAAAAAATAATAGAGTAATCAGTTGCATCAAAGTACTATGACCAGATTCTATGAAGCAAAACAAAATACTCATCTTTGATTATATTATATACTATATACGATCAATCCAATCTCCATGCTTGTATGCTTGATTCAAATTTGAAAATGTCGTTCATTTTTTCATTCCAATAGGTAGTTGGCGCTCATATTTCCATTCTCGTGGAAGGAATGCATATGTAGACATTTTGCAATTTTTTCTTATTCAAATTTGGGGATGGCGGTCATATTCTAGATCCAGTGAAAATATTGCCCTTTTCGTAAGCAATGGAGGGAATATTTTTGAATTTAGTCAAGTTATATTGTGAACTGTTAACAGTTCTTAACTATGACTATAGACATTGTGGGTAGATCATTGGGAGTTGGGGAGGCCTTGGGAGTGGTGTGGGCAAGCAAATAAACAGATTTGTTTTATTTATTTTGATATTTTTGTATATCCTACATGGCATTCCTTAAAGGGTCTTTTTGATATTGAGAACTCCTCTAATGGTTAGTATCCACGAGGTATTTTTCTCAAGTTCCAGTATCCTGATGATATTATGTTAACTTTGTGTATTTATTTTTTTTTAAACATTGGCTAATACATACATACACTCGATGTTTTATCTTGCAGTTCCAATGTCCTGAGGTATCAACAAATGCTATTCATCAGTATCGACATGAAATGTTGGAAATTTTACTATCGTGTGCAAGGCCCTACAAGCATGAAGGTGCCTCGGATGAAGCTTCCAAGGGTTCTGTGGATGAAGTTGCAGTGCTCGAGGATATGCCTCAGGCACCTATGATTGAAATGTAAATATTGTCACATAAGTTCTGACAGACACATAGAAATATATCATCACATGATGATGCATAGAACAACAGATAGGCAAATAGAAAGTGGGCTATTTTTGAAAGCCACGAAATATATTATTTCAATTTTAAAAACAATGTACATTTTCCAAAATACTAAATAGAAATTGTTCGATGAAATCTTGAAGTCATTTGAGACTTCTTTGTATTCCTTTTTTTTTTAAGGTACATTGTTGTTGCACGTCTATCATCCCAATGTTTATGCGGTTTTGACAATTTCTACGCTTCTACTTGCACTGTATGCGACTTTCTTGTCTTGGTCTTATCTGCATATCAAAGAAACTTGTTAAACAGTATCAACATTGAGATTATTTTAAATGAAATATTCCAATACCGAAAAAACTGAAATATGTCTAAATAAAATCATTGAAAGTCATTTCAAATGTGTAATGAAATAAATACACATACACCTACCAATCTCTCGTTGACTCAAAAACAGAAGTGTTTAGGAATATCATATTGCAGCAAGGTAAGACCTGATCGAATGTGATCGAGTGTCCAATCTTCTTCCACCTCAATTGTTGTAATAGTAGAATTATTCTGTACTTGGATTTCTATTTGATCTTGATGATTCACTGTAAAATCCTGATCCAATGCTTTCCATTCATTGCCAACTTTGGACCATCTTATATAATAAAATGTTAAAGAAAACACTTGTTTATAAGATATCTAAATTTCATTGACAATCTATTAGCTATGCACTCGATATTGCCATCACTTTTTTTATCCCAATGATCATCAAGGAGGCTTGATAACATGTTGTCTGTTAAATCACTAAAAATAAACATTGTCATTGTTCTATGAATATTACATTCAGCAAAAAAATCTACAAATATTGCAGAAACCTGTGCTACATTTCATACAGTTTTGAATGTCCATAAAAAAACCTTGATCGGAAGCTCTCTGCTATGGTGAAATCTAGAGGAATCCATTCTTCGCTTGAGAAAGAGGGTAATCATATTGTCTCTAAATTTCCACCTAAATTGGATGGTGTGTAAAATGAATCATAGAAGAAAATACAAGAATCCAAAAGTGATCTCGTGGAGCGGTTCTTGTATATCAGAATGAATAACGTCCATGATACCGACAAGGAATTGTATAGGTTGCCATTCGATTATGCTTGATGGATACAAATTTGCACAAACCCATAAAACTATATGTCATTTAAATACTCAGATATTAATGCAAAGCTCAAAGCAAAAAATTCTCCAAAACTTACAATTGCATTTGAGTATGTCATTTGAACTTACGCCTTCCACTCTAATTTCCTTATGCATGTAGACATGTTGAACCAAGACCTCTGAAATGGATTGATCACCGGGTGAAACTTTAAAGTCTAAAATTCTACCTTTCCAAAAATTCCTATAATCCATATTTGATTTTCTCTTTTTACCAAGAACACCTCTTGATGAGGGATGCATGAAAACCCAGTGAAATTTTCTATAGATACGTGGTATCCAAGAGCCATCAGAGTCTTTTTCATTATAAACAAAAACTGAGACAATATTGCTTCGTGGTCTACGGCTTCCAAAAGCCATTGCAAAGCTAAAAAAAAATGAACAACAGAGTCTGAAACAAAATGTAGATGAATCAGTATGAAAATAAAAAACCAAATTTGTAATAAATGCTGGCGGTCTTTTGTAAATCATACATGTTACTCTAACTATGGTTGGATCAAAATAGACTTACTTTAACCACAAGTGTTAGGTTTCGGACACTCAGGAAACTCACAAACAACAATTACGGTCCAATCACAAGTCAGGGCCCTGTCCGATGGGGGTTTTGAATTGTATAAAAATATGACCGGAAAGTTTTAAAAAAAAAATCGACCGGCAAACAATGTTATGGTCTTTCACAGGTGTAAATATATAACTATGCCAAGTGTACGTCTAATAGATGAAAAGTCAAAAACAGCATCTTGACAAAAGGCCCTTTTGGTGTTCGAAACTCCTCTAATGGACCTGAACATTAAAATCCAACAATCTCCCTTAATGTGGATCCTAAAAAATTTTGATCTTCAGATTTAGAATTGTGTTAAATCTAATGTGATGGTCCTTGGATAATACTTTGGTGAAGTAATTTGCTAGGTATCATATAATATGTCCTACAATAAACCAACGAAACTTCCTTGCCTTGTACTTTTTATCTGAGGTAGTGATATCTGATTTTGATATGCTTACTTCGAGAGTGAAACCTTGGATTTAGAGATAATGCAATTGTGCTTTGATTATCCAATATATGGTTGTTGGTTATAGCTGAGCAAGGTTGATATCTGTTAGTAGATTCCTCAACCAAATCATCTCTTTGGTAGCATTTGTGGCAGCTATGTATTTTGATTCAGTTGATGAAAAAGCTATTGAGGTCTATTTTTGGCTGTTCCATGAGATCGGGCCTTGATTGAATAAGAATACAAATCTAAAAGTCGATCTTCTAGTATCAATATCTCCTGCTCAATTAGCATTTGTATATCCTTCAAGAATGTTGGCAGATTGGCTGCCTCCATAATAGATGCACAGATATTTTGTTGCTTGAACATATTTCATGACCTTCATGAGTGCTTTCCAGTGGGTTGGATAAAAACTGCCTTAGTAACCTGGTCGAGTATGCAAGGTTGGGTCGAGTGCAGAGCATTGCATACATGAGTGAGCTAATAATGGAGTGAAATGGGTACTGCTTCATTTTTTTCCTTCTCTGTCTTGGTTTGAGACATTGTTCCTTTGATAGTTTTAGACCAAGGTCGAGTGGAAAGAGACTCAATTTGAAGTTGGTCATTCCATATTTTTTCAACAGATTAGTGAGATATCATTGTTGACTGATGTAGATATGTCTATTTGAGCGATTTTGACAAATTTGAATTCTGAGACAATAATGGGATGGGCCCAAAATCCACAAGGCTCTATATGGTCTGAAACAATCACCAAGAGCCTGGTTTTAGAAGATTGATGCATTTCTAGTCAAGAATGCTTTTATTCCAAATTCAATAGACTTGAATGTCTACTCAAGTCTGTCTTGACCTCCTTCATAATCATCACTCTTTATGTAGATGATACATTACTATATTGAATTTATTGAATGATACAAAATGCATGCTAGCATAGGAGTACAAGATGACTGATATGAGTCAAGCCCGTTACTGCCTCGGAATCTAGATTCATCGAAATCGATCCAGCAGACAAATTTATATCAGTCAAACAACGATATCTCACTAATGTGCTAGAAAAATATGGAATGACCAACTGCAAATCAAGCTACTTTCCACTTGGCCCTGGTCTTGTCAACAATCTGATGAGCACTATTAATCAATCACCATAAGCAATCACCAAGATAAAGAGGAAAAACACACCATCACACAACTATAGTAACTGAAAGAGAGTACAATGAACCCTGAATATAGAGAGAGAAAAAACTAGTAGTTGACTATAGACTAGCCTACAACTACTTACAACTGGTAACAGTTGTCAACAGTAAATTGTAAACAATAACAAGTTTATTATTGGTTTCTAACACTCTCCCTCAATGATAAAATTGATCAACATTATTGCTCACTTGCCATTTGCCTTTTCTTTGTGCTATCTCCTTTTGTTTCTTGAAGCATTCACGCTCCCAATGGCCAGGTTTGTTTCAGTACCTACAATTTACAGGTTTATTTTGCCTGGAATAGCCACATCCTTGACCTCGGCCTTGATTCCAATTGCCTCGATTCGGACTATCATTGGCTTGCTCATAAACTTGTTGAAATGATCCCCGACTTGAGTTTAATTTCCTCCTCTCGATTGATACCTACCACGGCCAAATCTTTCGTCTTGTCCTCTAACTTCAAGAGCTTGATCGTAGTCCCTGTTACGATGATTCAAGTTCTCTTGACATTGCTCTTCCTGCAAAAGTAATCTCCTTCCGAATCCAAAATGTAGGGAATGATAGCATCTTTGACTGACAAGTTGATGACTTCTTTAATCACTGGCCTTGTCTCCTCACCTATCACGATCTCCCACAGCTCCTTTTCCATCAGATTGTTCTTTAGTTTGAATTTCCAAACTACATAGTTGCTAGCTCCTTCCAATTTCCTTGACTCATTGAGAACGCTTTCACTTAGCGTTGCCATGACTGCAACTAGATGGCTTCGGATTGCAAAAATGATTGCAAAAATGGAAAATTTGCTGCAAAATTGACAAATGCCGTCTCCGACCACTTTCCAATCTGAACTATGGATTGAAAGTTATGCCAAATTGAAGATTTTGGCCTTAGAATGGCTCACAACTGTCCTTAAGCCTGAAAAATTGCAATTATTGCCAAACTGCCATTTTTGAAAATTTCCTCCGTCTCGCACAGATCTCTGATTTCAGAGATTTTTAAATCAGCGCATAGCCCTTTGTACCAGCATAGCTCCTGTCTCATCAGATCCCAAAAACATTCTCTCCAGCTAGGTCAAAACATCACTCTATTTTTTTGCTTATCTGCAAAAAACCACAGTGGACAGAGACCTTAGAAAAAATGGGCCAGTCCCAAATACTAGGGGCACCTATGGGACCCTTCAATCTGAAATAAAATTTGAAGAGGAGATTCTTCAATTGATCTGAGCCATTGATCTGGGACTCATGGACAGTCCAGATTGATCTGACTTTTCCTCATTGACACATGGCAGACAGCTACTAGCGAGCGTTCAGTCTTCAGCGGCTTGAAGACCCTCCAATACACTAAGTTTTAGAGGCATTCGGCGCGCGAACTTGGAGGCAATTTTGACTTTTCGGGCTACTGGTTGCGCGTTTCGGGACAGGAGATAGGTGTTTCGGGCCACCTCCTTGGCGTTTCGGGCTAGTATAGTGGTGTTTCGGGCCAAAACACTGGCGTTTCGGGGCCTCTTGTCGCGTTTTGGGCCATACCAGAGCCTTCTAGTAAGCTGTGCAGAGATAGAGACAGAGCAGAAAGCCTGTTTCTAAGCAAAAATTACCATTTCTAAGCCAAATCTTCACCAAAAAATGCAATTTTGAGTGGAATTCCACACTGAATCGACTTGTAATTGAGTCTAGCAACTTTCAGAAGTCATCATTATAGAAAATGAAGCTTAAAAACTTTGATTTTTTGTTACAAGGTGTTAGCATTTGTGCTAACACAGAAAAAATAAAAAAGAGAGAAATAAAACTCCGTGGCATGTGTTTTGTAAGTCCACGTACGAGTGTCTGTTAATAAACTTCCGCCATGGCATGTGTTTGTAAGCCCATGAGTAGAAGCTTAAAAATTAATAAAATAGCTTAAACTTAGATTTAGAACTTAGACTTAGGAAACTTAAGATTAGAAATATTTTGTCTTAAGTTTTTCTAAGTTAAGAAACTTTGAAGTTCTAAATCCTAAGTTAGAAGTTTTAGAAAGGCTAGAAATAGATTAGTCCCATAAGTTAGTCGATACTCCTTGTCATAAAAGGAGAGGTATTTGTCTTGTAAATAACACTTTTGAGATTAAACTATCAAGTTCTCTATTTTTGAGATTATCTTGCTATTTCACTTGTGTTCCCATTGCAAGGTGCATAGCTTGAGGAAAGGTGCTTGGGCCTCCTCTTGCCTCCTTTCATTGGCTCTTTTATTGTGGCATGTTTTTAATTGATTGATGCTTAGTTTAGCCGCAATCTTACGTTTCAATCCCTTTGGGTGTTAATCTAGGATTTAGTTTAATCACCTTGCTAATTGGGTAAGCCTTAGTAAGGTTTTGTATTTTGTCATCTTAGTTAGTTTCATTTTTATTTCGAGCACTAGTTGGGTAAGCCTTAGTGCTTTCATCATTGTTTTCTACTTTTGCACTCCGTTTGAAGCTTGGTAAAAACTTAGAAAGTGGGTGATCCTCTCTATACTACACCACATCGTGGATAGATCTAGCCAAACATTTGCATATTAGATTTACTTTCAACATTGGCATCGTTGCCGCCTTTTTAAGAATTTTTTACCTAGCTTCTTTTCCTTTTGTTTTTTCGCTTCCTTGTTGTGTGTTTGCTTGTTTGCCTGTCTTCTATCTTCCAGCCACAACACGAGTCTTCTCTCTAGGTCCTACACGAGCTGCAAAGCAACTTATCAAGCCGGGGGGGAAGCAACAAAAGAGTCAACTTGGGCATTTTCTTTGAAAAGAAATGACCCAAGTGACCTTTTTCCGAACCAAACAGGTATATCAGAATTCGCCAGTCTGACTACAGCCCTAACAGACCCTGACTTTCATTTTATCACCTCCACGAATTCTGACCATGGTCAGATTCTAATGAATGCCCTCAACTGCAAAACCATTTTCCAGCAACAACCAGACCCACCATCTTTCGAGCATACTGCCCCTGCCCTCCACAACAGCTTGTGCCATGACCAGGGGTCTACCAACCACAACCAACTGCACCAAATCAGTACCGACCACCATGTCATCAGTGTGTCGTTAATCAACCTGCCCCACAACAAGTGGTCCATTATCTTGATCTGAATATCATCGATCCGGCAACCTACTATGTGGAAGACAATACTCAACCGCAATACTCTACTAAATGGTTGTTTATTATACATATTCTAAGGCTCAAACTGTAGATCCCAATGCCCAAGCTTACAATCCAACCCAACATGTCTTTGCTGCACATCAACTCCCTACAAACGAGGATGTTTTATCTGTGCAGGTAAGCATCCTAGTATTTGTTGCCCAGATAAGCTTCATTTTCCTCTAGCTTGTGAAAACTGTGGTATTGAACATCACATGAAGGACTGTCCATCCTGATCCAAACCTGCTGCTCCTTTCTGTTCAGTGCAAGTAGAAACTTTACCAGTTGAAACTCATCCTGCTTGGGTCTTGACTCGGGCACAAACCCAACGCCAAACCCCTACACTTGCACCCAGCAAAACTCAGCAGCAGGCTATCCCTCCAAGTGAAGATTCAATCCCGATAGTTTATCCCCACCCATCTAAAAAAATTTGAATGCATCATCAGTATCGTCAGCAAATCCGCAATGCCGACCAACAATCTTCCACCTCCCATAAAGTACCTCACAAACCTTTTGAAATCAAAACTCTTGAAGGTACCGAAGTCTGGGGAGATTTACTGCAAGCCAATGTCACTCTTCCGTTCCATGTTCTTTGGAAGCATGCTGGCAAATGGAAACACCAGATCCAATCCAATGCAACCACCAGCCCTGATGAGTTGCCTGAAATACCCTTACACCTAACCAATCCACTCAGGGAATGAGGCAACATCAAAATCCCAGCTACCCATCACCAATCACATGAAGTTTTAGTGATTCTCGATGGTGGCTCCGGTGTCAATATCATTTCCACATCCCTCATGCTAGAATGGAATCTGAGAGACAAGCTTGTCAAATCCACTTGTCAGCTTAGGATCAAAGTGTGGTCCGACCTACCAGTTTCCTTCCACAAGTGCTGATCAAACTAGGAGGTCTAAGGTTTTCTATAGATCTAGTAGTACTTGATATTTCCAATAATGCCTATTCATATGAATTACTACTTGGTCGTCCGTGGCTCACCAATACAAGAGTCGTTCATGAATGGAGCAAAGGCCGAGTCACTTTTGAAAATCGTGACAGTTCTGTCACCATTGATTCAACGGGCAAAGTCAAACTTGCATGCATCCATGATGAAGGGTCCTTGACCACCAACTCAGTGTTTGAACCATACCAGTCCAGCCAAGAAAAAGGTCATTATGTTAAATCAACTGATAGCATAAACTGGAGTCACGGTTTAGCTATCATTGATTGTGTGAATGTCGATTATTGTGCCCAGCATTAGGATGATTGTACCTCTCCACTCTCGATCGATCACAACCAATTACCTAATGTTGATCCACCTATCATCAATATCATTTTATTGATATCCTTCCACAC
The DNA here is from genome assembly GCA_029204225.1 of Diphasiastrum complanatum. Classification (NCBI taxonomy): domain Eukaryota; kingdom Viridiplantae; phylum Streptophyta; class Lycopodiopsida; order Lycopodiales; family Lycopodiaceae; genus Diphasiastrum; species Diphasiastrum complanatum. Next base: position 38,351,173 of record CM055112.1, on the reverse strand, counting down.
AATGATAAATTACTAAATGTTGCATGACTACCTACTAATGAATCTGAAGATTTATTCATTGATGACGAAAATGTCTTACAAATTCAGATCTTTCCAGAAGATTTGGACATTTATGATATTCAGATCCTCAATTACATGGAGGCACTTCCACTTAGGGCCTATCTGCAACATGCTTCCAAGGTGGACCCGGTTGCCAAGATTACAGTTGAAAGCCTAATACAAAATTTTACCGTGCCAAATGCCCAAACTATCCATGGGATCTCTGCGAGGAGAAGACTATCTTTCAAATTGATGACGAGATCCTCCATGACGTACCACCCATTCCTCATCCACACACCTCTCCACAGCCAAAGCCTCAACCATGTTGCCATGCTATGAAAGAAAAGATGAAAAAACCGCTTCAAATTCAACCGCTTGGTGACCTCACAATTGTTAGAGAAGTTCCTGAGATTGCCTCTGTTCCTACACCAACCCCCGAACGTCCCCAATCACCTCCCGACAGGTGAAAGGCAAGGCCCCCCTCAAATCTCCAGCCCATGATGTCCCTACATACTTTAAGGACTATACGATTGAGAATGTTACAATCCAATTATCCCATGCTCAATGTGAGCCAAATGGTAATTCGCCCTATGAAGGCCTTGCGCGAACTATCACCCTTTCTCTGAGTGAGCCAAATGAAACCAACGAATATATTGTCCACGTTGGAGCTCATCTCAATCACGAACAACGCAGATGGCTTGAAAAGCTCTTGCGAAAATATAGACATGTCTTTGCGTGGACCTATAAAGACATGAAAGACGTCTCACACCAGGTAGCTGTGCATCGTATCCCGCTTAAACCGGGAGTGAGGCCAACTGCTAGTTGTCCATACAGATGCAATCCAATCTATAAGACCAAGATCAAAGAAGAATTACAACACCTCTTAGATGCAGGATTTATCTATGAAATCAAGCATATTGAGTGGGTCTCCCCAATTGTCATCGTTCCCAAGAAAAATGGAAAACTTCGAATCTGTGTTGACTTTAAGAAACATTAGAGGAGTTCTAAATCCAAAAAAGACCCTTTGTAAAGATTCTTTTTATATTTTTTCTCAATTTTTTCTTACACATGGACCAATTAAAACACTCAAATTTGAAATCTACGTAACCTAACTTTTTGAGTTCACATTTTGATTCCACACTAAAAATGGCATAACTTTTTAGTGGTAAGTCCAAATTTAGCAGAGTTTGGCTCATTCAAAAGCGCTCGACAAGCGCTTTCCAATGATATGTTAAATGACATACTTTTGAGCTACTATTAAAAAGTTATGGCAAGTCAAAAGTATTAGTGCTATAATATTTTAATAATATAAACTACATCTTGCATGAATTCTTAAAGGGTCTTTTTGGAGCTCAAAACTCCTCTAATGCTTAACGCCATCACCAAACGTGATCATTTTCCATTACCTTTCAGAGAATCCATCTTAGAAAATCTAGCTTAGATGGCTTTAGTGGATACAATATGATCCAAATTGCTGAAGAAGATCAACATAAAACCGCTTTTGCGACAAAATGGGGAACCTTCTGCTGAAAAGTCATGCCTTTTGGTCTCTGCAATGCCCCTAGCACCTTCCAACGTGTTATGCAAGCAATCTTTTCTCAACAGATGGGCGATACCCTAGACGTTTACTTGGACGATTTAGGTCACATTCAGAAGAAACACGCCATCTGTCTGTGCTCAAAAAAATTTTTATCCAATGTCAACGCTTCGGCATCTCCCTTAATCCTGAAAAATGCCAAATCTGGGTAACACATGGTATTGTGTTAGGACATATTATTTCTTGAAATGGCATTGCCACTGACCCCGAAAAGATCCTTATCATTCAAAATCTACTGGAACCGCGTACAATACGCAAAGTTTACTCTTTCCTTGGCCACGCCAACTACTCTCAATATTCACAATATAGCAAAACATGCCCAGCTTTCCCTACATGAGAGAGACTCGAATTCCTATAGTGGAGTTGCATGGAAAGTCCACTTAACTGAACTACTTCACCTACCAGAGATCCACATGTGTAACTGCATGCATGTATGGTTCATGTACTGCATGTCAACTCATAAAATTGCCTAGACATGTGTAGATCACTTAAACTACTTTGCATGTTGCATGCACTGATTGCATGTGGCTTGCATGCATACAGTAAGACTTTGCATGCTATCTAAACATCTGTATGTCATTATATTTGAACCTATCTAACTCAAATACGAGCTACACTAGAAGGATATGTGCTCAATTCACACTCCTTATATGTACAACATGAAATCTAGTGGAAATTATCATGGACATGACCCCAAACTCGAGATAGGAAGATAATATTTTAATAATCTTCACACTCCTCCTTAAAATTTATGTTCCTATCAACATAGATTTCAAAATTAGGCCAAGGTTAGACCTCATCTTCATAAAGACATTCTTGAGTAGAGGCTTGGTGAGAAGATCTACAACACAATCTGAAGATGAAATATGTTCCAATGAGATCTCTCTTCCAATGGCTTTTTCTCTTACAAAATGATGAGCCACTTCAATATGCTTGCTCCTTGCATGAAAGACTGGATCATTTGCAAGAGCCTGAGCAGAAATGTTATCATTCTTGATAATTGGTAAATCTTCATCTACATAACACTTAAGCTCGAAAAGTAGCCTTTTGATCCATAAAACCTCCTTTGTTGTGGTTGTAAGATATTTGTATTCAGCTTCACAGGATGATAAGGAAATAGTTGCCTGCTTCTTTGACAGCCAAGAAACCAAATTTCCTCCAAGAAATATAGTGTAAGCACTTGTGGATTTCATATCCAACCTGTCTCCTGCAAAATCTGAATCTAAAAAAGCAATCAAAGTCAGATCTTCTCCTTCATAGTATAGTCCATAATCCAAGGTAGAAAATATATACCTCAAGACTCTTTTAGCCAACTTCCAATGATATAACTTTGGATCCTGCATGTGTTGACTTAGCTTATGAACACAAAAGCTTAGATCAGGCCTAGTCATTGTTAACCAAATAAGTGAGCCAATAAGACTCCTATAAAGAGTGATGTCCTCAAAGGATTTTTCATCATCTTTTACTTTTACAGTGTGCTCCATAGGTGTATCTATGCCTTTACAGTTCTCCATATGAAATTTCCTGAGCATGGAAGGTGCATATCTACTTTGGCTTATAAATGCATGACCTTTCCAAAATTCTATTTCAAGGCATAGAATATACTGAAGAACTCCTAAGTCCTGCATTTTAAACTCAGTGCCACGTGCATGCTTAGTTTCTTCAACTAACTTCTCACTGTTTCCACAAAGAATGATATAATCTACATAGATGAGAAGAATAATTACAAACTTATCTACAAACTTATAATACAGAGAAGGGTCATATTTACTTAGACAAAATCTGAATGATATGAGATAAGAATTGAGCCTTGCATACCAAGACCTTGGTGCTTGTTTCAGTCCATACAGACTTTTGAACAAAAGACAAACTTTTGATTCATCACCTTCCTTCACAAAACCTGGAGGATGATCCTCATCATTTCAATGTCATATTCAGAATTCAACTATTAAATATAAGAGATAGTTGAACTTAAAATGAATAAAAGAAATAGACGAGCCTTTGCTAGATGTTGAACCCAAATAAAATGCAAAAAATGAATTTCAACCCTATTCAAACACATGGTTTGAAATAACTACATTGGAATCTCAGTGGATTGCCTTATGTAATAAAATAGTCACTAATATGAAATGTTGCTCATCATGTGGAGCATCCACATTTCAACCAACCAACAAAAAATATTTTTGTTTCAAAAGACATAAATGAAATACCCCTGTATTCCATTGCTAATACTATTTTGTTTGAATACACAACTGACCAAGAAAATTCAAACCGATGGTTTGTTTGCATGATGTGCAAAAAAAATATTTATCGAATAAAGTACTTAGTATTCCTATCTCCTAGTTACACAAGGCCAATCTTGCAACTTCATCCCATTGAACTACAAACTTTATCTTTAATCGATGTATCGATTGAAACAACATGTAGAGCAACAAGCTATTTACAAGGAACAATTGGAAAACGATCAATATTCGAAAATTCTATAGTTTGTTTTGATATCAACCTACAAAAATCTAGAGATACTATAGAAACAACAAATATTATAAAAATGTTACTCAACCACAATCTTTTAAACAATCCGATCTTACAAAAGATCCTTACTTTGTATGAAACAAAACTTGGTCAAAATGGCTTGTGTTTGGTATCTACAAACACAATGAAAGATTTTCTTAATAAATATCGACTTGAATCAACTTTTGAAACAATGCAAAAATATCCAATGATTCACAAACTATGTTATTTTGGAAGACATCACACAACCAACATCTAGCCAAAAACACTCAAGATTAACATCTACCAATACTCGAACCTCCAATTACGTAGCAAAGGATATCTACATGAACGCTCAATACAATCTACAACCAATATCGAAGGATTACCAATAAACCAAAACAATGACAAAACAATTACTTTGGAATCAACGTTGTTTCCTTTCTTATTTCCATTTGGTCATGGCTTTTATGGTGGTGAAATGAATTTCTTGGAATACATTAAGATGAGAGTTAGCACATTTTTTTCAATTTTCACATTGTACCCTCCATATCTATTGATTATGTACCAAAGTAGACAAGCGATTCTCTTATCCTCTAACACACAATCTTTAGTTCTAGAAAAAGACATCATTGAATACATGTCAAAAAATCAAAGAGCAAATGAGCAAGACATCTTCAAACATGTCTTATAATATAGTCTTGGACCAAACATACCTGGAACTCCATCTTGGCATCGACGAAACTTCAATGATTTACTATCCATGGTGGAATGTTGGGGATTGCCATATTTTTTCCTAACTTTGACATCTGATGAAACAACCGATATGCGATGGAATGAAATCCAACACATTGAAAACTTGGTAAAGAAATTTAATAATGAATATGATGGGAGAAATTGTCCAGAAGAATTTTCAATGTTGTTTGTGGCAAGGTTAGACCAATTCATGAAAAACTATTTACTATCATCCAAACCACTTCTTGGAAATGTCCAACATTACGTGATTAGGTATGAGTTTCAAAATCGAGGCTCTGTACATGCACATATTATTCTTTGGATAAATGAAAATGAAATAGATCAAATAGCTAATGAGATAGTGGCATGTGTACCAGCTCTATTTGATGAAACTTCAAGAAAATTCATAGAACTGATTGAGACTCATATAAAAGAACTCTATCAGCTTGTGCAACGAAAACAAATACATTATTGTAGAAAGTCATGCACTTTATATTTATCAAAAACAAAAAAGTAAGTTGCAAGTATGGATTTCCATATTCTTCTTCAACAATATATGAAACACACATTAATCCAGATAATCAAAGATGGACATGCTATCGTCCACGATATGAAGATGAGAATGTTGTTCCATATCACCCAAGCATTCTACTTTTGTGGAAAACACACATGAATTTACAGAGAATAAAAAACACAAATTGGTCATACTATCTTCTAAAATATGCGATGAAATCTGAACCAATGGGTCGTATGAATTTTGATACAGAAGATGCAAAACGTACTGGCCTAGATCATGTCGATCCCAATATGTTGAAAGTAATTACAGCATCAATACTCACAAAATCGGTATCTCTATCCGAAACAGCATTTTGTTGTCTTCAAATACCCATTGTAAAACGGAATGAATCAGTTCATTACATAGACTCATCACCTCCTCAGCTATGAAAAAAGATGGTTGGCTACAACAATATTGTACTATTACACCCCATTGATATTTACGTATCACGACAAACAACCTTGGAAGACCTCACATTCTATGAATATTAGAAAAAGTACACTGTTAAAAAATTTCTGACATGCAAATCCAAACTTGACAATATTGACCAACTTGGAAATTCAGTATTCAAAATTGATCGACTAGTATGATTTACAAATTTTCATCCAGCTCATCAAATAGAAGGTTTTTTCTTCAATATCCTTTTGAAAAAATTTCACTTTCGAAATGAAAAAGAACTTATAAATGAAACCAACACTCAACGATCATATTTTGTTGAATGTGTCTTGAGAAATATTATCAATTCTGAAGAAGACATCGAAAATTATATAGCTGAATCATACAAATAGACAATTAATTGATCATGAACAAAGACAAGAAATTGTAAACATATTGCTCCAAAAAAGAACACTTGAAGGTGAAATATTGACAAATGATGAAGATCACATGAAACCTATAGTTTTGGATTCTGATACCATTCAAACATTACAATTGGAGCACGAATTTGAACATTTAAAAACATCTAACTTGATACAAGAACAAACACATGTCTATAACATTTTGACAATACAAACATCCGGAATTTTCATCATTTCAAGAACTCCTGGTAGTGGAAAAACAATGTTTATAAAATATCTAGCATATAAATTTTGTTGCATGGATAGAAATGTGTTGCTATCAGCAACAACTGGAGCTGCAGCAACAAGACTTAGCAAAACTGCTATGACTGTGCACAATCTATTCTCCATTCCTATAAAGAATCTCTATGTTCAAAATTTAAGTCCTACAGACTTCCGCTATAAATTGATAGCCGATGCTGAACTTATCATAATTGATGAGATGTCAATGATAGCATCCCACACTTTGCAATTGGTTGTGCATCAAATAAATCAAGTGAAGAACAATCCTCAAAATAACCCTTTCAAAATTTCATTCTATTACTAGTTGGAGACCATGCACAATTACTTGCAATATGTCAACATAGACAAGAATCTTTTTGTTGGCCATGTCATATATGTTCTTCTCCATATTGGAAAATGACAACGCATTTCAGTTTCACATATTCAGTGAGACATTATGAAGATCCTATATATTTAGAATTTTTGAACATCACACAAAGTAGACAACCAACAATGAATGAAATACATAATGTGTTTTATGATAGAATAATAACCAAGAGACAAGCTTTTGAAATGATAGATGACTAGGTCAAATTCTTGTGACTAGGTCAAATTTTGCAAAAATAAGATACAATACACATATCTACTACAAGTCAACATTTCCTCTCACTCTAGCGTATGCAATGATAGCTCACAAATCCCAAGGGATGACAATAAAAAATACAATAATCTTAAACATAAAAAAAACTTATGTCCTGCATTAATATATGTCATGCTCTCAAGAGTAACAAAAAGGAAAGATATTTTCATCATAAATGAAATTACTCCGTTACATTTTCAACCTATTCTTCGTCCTGAAATACACACAATGTTCTTGATGAATATAATCCAAAAATCATTTTTGCAAAATAAGTTGATCATCAATTCACAAAATGTCGACATCAATTGAGGTACTATCTCCTTATTTGTAGATTTTATCTGCATGAATTTAAACAAGGTTAATTAAATCAAAAGATTTTTTTTCTTTCATCAAATGTTTATTATAAAACTTGTCTAACTTGACAAATCATAACTTGCCTAATTTTACAAAAATAGCTATTCAAAAATCTAAAAGAAGAAGCAACAACTGTAAACATCGCAACAACAACGACAACAATGACATATCCATCAACAAAACTAATGTTCCTCATGAATACATGTGGAATAGAACCTGAGGAATAAATGAACGGTTATAGAACAAGATACTTGTTATCATTACTTATCGATGAGAAAAATAATACACGGGATAAATTTCAAAGTACTAATAATGGTCGACCAATTGAAGGTAACTATCTATAAAACAAGAATATTTAGCATTTTGATATCCTTTTTTCTTAGTAATCAATACCTATACTTTATTGTATAAACAATTACTTATAATTACTTTATTGCAGAATTTCTTATCCATTTATTCAAAAGATTTCAAATCACTATCCCCGAAACAATACATACGAATTCTACCACGATTCATTATTTTGAATCAAATGTAAACAAATCCTACTACAAAGTGAGAAATTTGTATTTTGGATACAACATTCCAATCAATGATTGGAATGAAATGACTCATGCCCAATCTGACGCAATTGCAGCTGATCTGGATAAACACTTTGGTCACATTGATCAATGTGGAAACAAATTGCAAATGGACCAATCACATTTTCTTCTATAATACAAATGGTCAATCCTACAATAGCACATCTATTTGAGTCTCATCCTCAAATACAAGAACATAAGGTATAACGAACATTTTTTTTTTAGATTTCTATTATGAAATATGAAAATAATTTTCAGCTTAACTTTATTACACAATATTCAAGTTATCACAGAAGAACATGTGGCATCAACAAGTGCTACAAAGGTATATCAAACTATGTTTATCTATTTCATTTTTGAAAGTTTAACTATGCAAATCTACAAAAAGATACATTAGATAAATTGTTTGAATGCAGGAAAACACACCTCCACCAAAAAGAGCACGAAGAACATTCACATCTACAAATTAGAATGCATAAAAAACAAAAAGGCTTACATTGGACAAACAATATCACTGACAAAAAGATATCAACAACATTGTAAAAACCCTCAATTTATATGGCCTGATTTGTGAGGCCACAACATATTATTTAAATCAAAAGTTGTTGTATACAGAGCTTGACAAATAGAAGAATTGTAGTGGTTGATTTTGTAGAGATTGTCACTTCTTCTCCCAAAAGCTAGAGCTTTCCGGGACTTGTCAAAAATGGTGCAGCCATGTGTGTCAAATTCGACCTTCCGACCCAAATCTGTGATTCTACTAATTGAGAGCAGATTTTTGGTTAGATTTGGAATATGTAAAACATTGGTTAGCAACCTAACATCACCTTTCTGAAATTCGACCCTGACTGTTCCTTCACCTTCAATGGAGTGTGATGAATTGTCTCCAAGTTGCACATAGTTTTGGAACCAATCCCGATGGTGAGTCAAGTGTTGTGTTGCTCGGGACCCCAAGTACTAGGAATCGATATCTTGCAAATTTTTGACCTTGGTCAAGAAGGTAGATTTATCTTCCTCTTCATGCTAGATCGAGTAATTGGTTGAGGTAGCATTTTCTTGTTGTTGGGACTACATCTTCTTTTCATTGTTGTACTTGAGTGTTCTGCAGTCCTTGACGAGATGACCAGTCCTCTTACAGTATTTGCAGAATAGGTTCTACTTTGGCTGGAATGATGAAGAAGAATTTGAATTCGACCCTTGGTAGAAGTTCGACCCAGAGTCAAAATTCGACCCAGACTACAAGTTGCTCTTTCTATCAGGAAAATCTGACTTTGGATATCTCTTCTGATTTTTCTGATTTTTCTGATTTTTGTTTGTGTATAGAGCAATGGAATCTAATCCTGAGCTTGAGGAGGTTGCATTCCTTTTGATATCCTCTTGTAACAGCATAGAAATGACTCTTGATAGAGTAAGTTGCTTCTGGGTTGAAATAGCCATGACCCATGTTTCATAGACTTTAGGGAGACTCGATACAATTGTCATTACTACATCACAATCTTCAATGTTCGATCATGTTGTAGTCATTTGCTCCACAAGGTTTTTGAATATGTTGAGATGGCTGGAAATGGTGTCTACATCAGACATTCTGAATATGAAGAATTTCTTCTTGAGGTGTAATTTGGAAGTGACATCTCTGATGTCATAGAGAGTTGCTAGGATGTCCTAAGCATCCTTAGCAGTCTATGTAGACCGCATATGACTGATTTGGGAGTCTCTCAAAGTGATTAAGACAAATGTCGTGCCATCTCGTTGCCTCCATTTGGTAATGCTACATGCATCAACCTCTAACTTGATTTTGGTACCATCAACTATGTCCACAGTTCCTTGGCTAGTAGAACGACTTCATCTTGAACTTCCAGAGATAGTAGTTCTCTCCATCGAGCTTGTCAATCAGAGAAGAACTAGAACTAAAATCCATTCTGGTGTGGTAGTGATATCGGGGGTAGAAAATACATCCATTGCTCTTGCTTAAATCATAGTGTAATGCATCTAGATCAAGATCTAACACATAGAACTTGATAGATCATTGGATTAAGCAATTAATAACTCTTAATGATTGTTTTGTACAATCATACTTGTCCTTTTTCTTTTAAATTGACACTTATTATTGACAATCAGTTTGCTAGGGAAAAAAAAAAAAAGACCTAAACCATCTCTATCAGATCTCAAACCAATTTGTAGGATGAGTGATGCCTCACACATCCATAAGAGGTGGGGATGATTTTTTTCCAATTGATTCCATAGACTAGCAGAAAACCAATGTCTTCTACTAGTATTGTATGGGATCTTAAGACAATAAGGTACCCTCCATGGGCTACTGTCAAAATATAGAGCTTGAGACAAGTATTAATACGGAGAGGATAGATGATTATTTCTCTTTTAATCGGTTCTTAGAAAATATGGGCTAAACTGTCTATAAAAAGAGTTGATGATTACCATTATTCCACCAGTATGGACAGTTTTTAGAATTGGGACACTGAAGCCTCATTGCATACACACAACACACTCACAATAGGCACAATACTGCCACATGCATCCATAAAGTCATTTTATAAGTGTTTCTTATATATATACATAACGGTAACTCACGAGACACAATGATGAATCTGTGATGAACATACAAGCAAGTGGAAAAGAGTGAATCAAAGTTCATGCGCGAACTCCATTGTTGATCTGTGTGGCTCTATGAATATTCCCTCTCTAGGTTCAACACTATATTTTATTACCTTTATTGATAATTATTCTAGATTTATCAACATTATGTTCATTAAAAACAAGTCTAAGGCATTCAACTGTTTCAAAGACTTCAAACAATTCATTGAGACACAGACTGGTCAACGACTCAAGACCATTCGCACAGACAGTGGTGGAGAGTTTCTGTTAAACGAAATGTTTGACTATCTGGCATCATTCGGCATTCACCACCAGCTACACACCACAACCAAATGGAGTAGCCGAAAGGAAGAACCAAACATTGCTAAATGTAGTACGATCAATGATGTCAAATGCGAGAACACTAGCTTTGCATTCCTCAACTATTCTGTAGACTGTTTGTAAGAGAGTGATTTCCTTGAGTGAATTAGAGGGCAGTTAGAGTGAGTAGGAGTAAGATTGACTCCAGCACTTTTTACAACACTTTCTTTGTTGTCTACTTCAAAAATCCTTTATGACCATAAAAACATGTCTATGATTTTTTTTTTAAAAATTTAGAGTCCTATAGAGATATATACGTGCACCTAAAGTTACCCATGGGAAGTGCTGAAAATTGAGTTTTTTGAGGGCAAATTGTCATCAATTGAGAGAACAAAAATTTAAGTCTTCCAATATCACAATGGAGAATCAAGTCTAGTTCCACATACAATTGAAAGATTGAAATTTCAATCATTTGACGGCATGTTATGTCTCGTCAAGTAACCAAGGGTTTTATGCGCACTTTTGTGTGCACGCGCACAAATATCTGCTGAAAACAGTTCTAGTGTTATTGTTTTCTGGCAATGCGTTAGGATCATAACTCTATGGAACATCTGGTTAGAAAGGAAAAGTAGGGAATTTGGGAATGGTGACTTTACCATCTCCCCTCCTCTTCTTTTCAACGAGGCTGATAAACTTATGCTTCTCTAAGTTTTCTTTTATTGCATGTACTTTTGTAAAAATAATTTAATCTATGGTAAAAAAAGCCATATAAAAGAAACATAACAATAGATAATATCATTTTTCAGCTAGGTTGAAAAAATGATTTCAAGGCTATTTGACCATTTTCATCAACACTAATGGGGGTGAAAAGAGAGGCCCAAAATGTGATTATCTTTTCTGGGCCTATTTGGCATCCCCATCATAGTTGATGGGAGTGGAAAGACATCCAAAAAAACTTTTTTTTTTGCGTCGGGAAAGGGGAGTTTTGTGTGCGTGTGCGTATGCGTGTGAAATCAATTATTTTTTTTTCATATTCGAGCTTTTGAGAGCTATTGTATGAAACTTCAGACACATACTACTATGTCAATTCATTATGGACATGTATATGTAAAGCTTCAAATGATTGAGTGATTCGAGACAAAATTACTTGCAAAGTAAGGTTGTAAATTACAAAGCCGATATAGTATTCTATTATAAATAATAGTTTTGAAAACATTTTCAATATATGCTATAGTAATGACGAGTGACAACACTCTTAGCAATTCGAGACAGTTGTCCTGTAATGGGGACAAGTTTGCCATGCAATAGTACTCCCTAAAAATTAGTGCTCAACTATATGTATTGTCTTTTCTTTAGTTATGAATATAGTTATTAGAGTGTTGCTTGGGGGGTGGTGTTGTGCTATTTCCTTCAACTATTGTGATTCTAACTGATCAATAGATTGCCAGGTTGTTAAGTGTAAAACTACAAAATCAATCGTTTACAAGAAGGCCTGGTAATAATTTGAAGCATCTCATCATTATTTATTTATCCATTGGTGATGCTATTGATTCAAGTTGTGATTTTACAGTTGTCAAAATCTTCTCGATTGACTCTAATTCTAGAATGACTATTTTCTATCATTTTGATAACCTATGTTGTAAATGAATGAGTTTGAGGGCCTCCACCCTAGATCACTTTTAGCCTTTTAGGAATATGCTCATACTAAGCTATGGAGAATGGCACTGATTGAAATTTATTGGAATTTGAGACGCATATTAACCTTTCAACTTGAAGGGTTTGATATGGTCTTTATGTTTAAGTATGTCTTTCAATATGAAGCTGTCAGAAGTTTTCAAGACTTCTTAAATTTTCTCCTATCATCAAGGGAAGAATTTAAAATTTTTGATCTCCTCAAAACTTAACTTTCAAATAAAAGGCCAATTTTGTATGTGCCTTTCAACTCACACTTTTAAAAAGGATTTTGGCTAGGGATTTGTTGGGGAGATGCTAACCTTTGGGCTAAGTGAGTAGTAGAAGTCTCCTACAAGCCTCAAACTCAAGTTGTTACAACTTCTACATGACATTCATACTGGGCACAATTCACATATCCCCATCACACTCTAACACACATCCTAGGATGGCATGTATTGATTTTTTCAATACCTAGTGGTTCCAAGTATCTACTTATAAGTTTCTTCTAGTATGGTTGGTTTCGGATATTTGAGGGTTTTTTTAACTTTTGATACCCGATTGGTTTTCAATCTTGGAAATAAAATTTGAAGAGCTGGTTCACAGTAGCTCAAGGTATTTAAGTCGATAAAATTGGCGATTATATACAATTCAGGATGGCAATCTATCTCGAATTCATTGCTGATTATTGATTTCGGTTATACCAAAAACAAAAAGCCAAGATGCAAAGATTCCAAAGGTGCAAGATATCATGATGGGAGATTTTAGAAATTGAACTCGTGGGCTCAATGAATTTCCCCCGCGACTGTTGTAAAGCTACCTTTACAAGCTTTACTTCCGGCGCCAACTATGTCCCCGGCGCCAGCAGCGCCCCTGCTGCTCCCGGCGCCACTGTGACCAGAATCCAGCCGGCGCCAAGTTCCTATGGCTGAAAATCTTTGATCGGTTCTAGCGGAGTGTCCAGAGAGCTCAGATCAATGTGCAATCACCTCACACGATCTAGGCATGATTAAAGGAAGCCTGGGGATCAATAAAATCTAGAGAGAGAAATGAATTTCTAGAAAGAGAAAATCCTAGAGAGAGAAAAATGTGCTTTACCAGCTTGGGTAGAGTGCTTGGTATGAAGGGGGGGGTGCCGAAGTATGTCAAGTGGGTTTGGATGGCAAGAGTTGAAGGCTGGGAAGCTAAGTCGTGGTTCCCGGCTCCCTTTGGGATGCCTGCGCTACAGCAACGCGGGTGGCGCCAGGCAGCCCAGGGCAGTGGCGCCGGGCATTTGCAGGCTGGGCATGTGGCACCGGGCACGCAGGCACACACACACACATGCAAGCAACTGAGTGGGTTTCTGTACATATTCCCTCCCGGTTAGCTTGCAGAAATGCTTATGGGATATAAACTGGCTGTCGGATACGTGGCGTCCGACCAGCCAATTTCTGAAAAAAAAAAAAAACGTGTGGTCAGGAGGGCACTGGGCCAAACCGCCGTATGTGCGGCCTGTGCTCGGGAGATACAAGAGGCCCGAGGCCTTCGGCCTTCACTAAGTAATGCAAGGTGATAAGGTGCACAAGAGAGAATGCACGTTCCTAAGAAAGAATGCACGTTTAGGTTAGGAGGAGGACAGATAAAGGTGGATGTATATTCTGATTTTGGAGTCAATACACACGAAACCTGAGCACTTGGCATTTATTAGCATCGGATATGGTATTGTATACAAAACTCAATTATTCGCTAGTTATCAACCTTGGACATTTTGCTAGCTGCCGGCAACATCAAGTTATTCTTTTCCTGCACAAACATTCGTTATGTACCCTCCAACGCACTGTACAAAAGTTACGATATGCTCCACGCAACATTAGAGAGTCAATACTGTCTTTATATTTTCATCTTATTGAATGTTTACATCGATTGACGGTCTGTTTGTTTGCTTGCCGGTGGAAAATGCAGTCGCCAGGTCTGTGTCACAGGTGCGTTAATAAGCATCTTCCCAGTGGCAAGGCTCCACTGGGTCGCGGCCAAAATCGCGATTTCCTTGTAAGAGGCAGCATGCATGGTTTCGTACCCATATGCATCGCAGGCAGGATGTGCATTTTCATCGTGGACTATAAATTGCGAGGACAAGAGGATTCACAAACCATGAAACCAAAACATTGATAATTCATTGATAACGATCTTTTCTTTGTGGCTGCTGGTAGAGTACTGTGGCAGCTTGATTGATACATCCGTTTGATCAAGAAGCAGGCTGGTGCAGAAGCATTTAATTATAAAGATCATGGCATCGCTAATTTGGAGTATGTTACCGACTCTGGTTTTGATAGCGATGCAGCTACAGGGAAGCCTAGCTGGTGATTCAGATACATTCCAGGATTTCTGTGTTAAATGCCTCACACCACAGGTCCATCTGAATGGATTTCAATGCAAAGATCCTGCGGAAGTGCAGGCATCAGACTTCACATCGGCTGTGTTGAAGAATCCCGGTAATACCTCCAATGGACTCGACGTAGCAGTCACAGCTGCCAACGTACTCACCTTTGGAGGTCTGAACACTCTGGGGATCTCCGCAGCTCGCATCGACTTCGGAAAGAACGGCCTCAACCCACCGCATATTCACCCCCGTGCCACAGAGCTTCTGTACGTCCTGCAAGGCACGCTCCTCGTAGGTTTCGTCAGCAGCACGCCGGAGAATCAACTCTACGCGCTAAAGATCAATGCCGGGGAGCTGTTCGTCTTTCCCAAAGGCCTTGTACATTTCCAGCTCAATGTCGGCGACGGCCCAGCTCTGGCTTTGTCTAGCTTCAACAGCCAGAATCAAGGCACTTCTCAACTTCCAAAAGCGCTCTTTGTCTCCAACCCACCCATCGATGACGCCGTATTGGAGAAGGCACTGCAGCTGAACGCTGCAGATGTGCAGCACCTCAGAGCTCTGATCAGCAAAACATAGTTAGCAAGCGTGATCTTAGTAAAGCTACGCCTTAAAACTTTAATAGAACATTCTTGCCGTACTGCAAGCTGTCGTGTGAGGATTAATTTAAAGCAAGTAGTTTCTGTTGAAAAATTATTGATTTGGATGGATGATTCAGTTTCAATGATGAGTAAACTTGTTCGATTCTGTTCACTAATCTGAGGCTCTATAATTAAAAACAATTGGACATTGAAGTGCAGCTTTCACATTGCATCACATTTGAGCTAATTTTTTTAGGAGTTTAGCACTCTTGCTTTGAAAGACATTATAAAATTAAACACAATCTTGTTGTTGGAGTATGCAAGAAGAGCCACTGGTAATGTGGCTACTTTCGTGAAGACACTAAAAAGAGTACATTTGTCCCATAATAAATAAATGGAGATTAAAACATTATCCAGGTAGGAGTTCATAGTAGACATCGTACCTTTCTTTCTTGGTAACATACCTTTGGGGTCAAGTGGGAAAAGGCGGGTGGCTAGGCAATGGGTATGGGATCCCATGTGCGGCCCCAAAAACCAATGAAGGACTGAATAAGCCTCATCCAAAAGGAAGACATGCAATGCGAAGACAAGTGGGATTACTTGAAGTAATTGTTTGCGTTGTCTTGAATGGAAATCAACAATATTGCACAAATCTTTTCAAAAAAGGCATGAAATTTTTTTATTAAGTGTGTAAGAAAGATTGCTCTGAGATAGCAATCTAACGTTCTTTTGAATCAAACACATTTCAATGAAAAAAACATAGTGTGTGTTCAGTTATTGCAAACAACATGAAATTATTTGCAATCACAATAAACACAGTGTCACTTCTTTTTTGTTACCTTGCCTTGTTCTGCCAAGAATTTCCGACATTCACTCTTCCAATGCCCCTTTTTACCGCAATGGAAGCACTTGTCTTTCTTCTTGGTCTTGTTGGAAGATCCCTCATCCTCCTAAGTCTTGGTAAATTGTTGTTTAGACTTCTTCTTGCCCTTGCCCTTGCCTTGTTTTTGGCGTGTCGCAAGTGCCTGATCGTCAGTATTTTGACGTCTAGCTTTCACCATTTCTCGTCGTTGCTCTTCCTGCATCAAGATTCCTATGAGCTCGTCAAAGGTTGGTAATCTTTCCCTTGATGCTATTCCACTCACAAACATCTGATAGGGTTCTACAATGCCACACAATGCATTGTGCACTAGCTCCACATCACGTATGCGCTCACCAATAGAATGCAGTTCATCCCTCATTGTCTTGATTCTGGTCATATAAGTCTGAACGTTCTCTCCTTGCTCCATTTGGGCACTATTCAGTTTTGACTTCAAAAACATGATTCTTGACGGATTTGACGTCTCGAACTGCTCTTAGCACATCCCATGCTTGTTTGGGTGTAACAACATCACAAATGTGGGTAATGATATGATCTTTCACTGACAAGTTAATGAAGGTCAAAGCTTTCCTCACTTTTTTGTCGAACACTTTGATGTCCACTTCATTTGGCGGTCTTTTCTCATCACCTGTGACGACATCCCACATATCCTTTTCCATCAGTATGTTTTTCATTTTGAATTTCCACACTGCATAGTTGGAAGTCCTGTCCAATTTGCTACTTTCACTCAAAATGGACTCTCCCATGTTTGTCATCACAAAACTGCTTGAAACTTATGTCGTAGGCTAAAAGCAGTATGCCGAGGCCAACTGTGATGTCAGAAGTCAAAAATACTGACCTGCACTTTTTCCCTTACTAGGCCACCCACGGCTTTTCCACCAAATTGAAAGCCAAATCGGCGTCGCCTTCCGAAATGCACTCTATCGTATGGAATGGTGAAATCACTTTTGACGCACTCCGAACACTTTCTCCGCTGCAATCACTTTGTTTTGCGGTACCGTACTTGCAGGTACAGCCTGGGTGCCCTTCGTTTGGAGTCCGTAGCCCTTCGTTTGGGGCAAAACGGATAAAGGAGGCAAAATTAAGGGCCTTTTAACTTTTTGAACTATTTCTTCAGTTTGAAAAGACTTCAACCTTCAGTGAATTTGGACCCAGCTCAACTTTCAAAGTGAAGCTTTTTATTGAAGTTGAATGGCTAAATGCCCTTCAGCCCTTTCTATTGAAGCTTTCCATGGATTTAAGAAGATCCAACGGTCTCTTTGCATCTCAAGGTCCCTAATCCTTACTGGAGGTTCGATCTCTACCGCTGATCAGGATGGACTCTCATCCGACGACTGCTGTTTGATTCGCGCACTAAATCTAATACCTGCAGCCGCTTAACCTCTGCAAACACTACACGCTCCTCCACTTGACTGCGCGCGACCTGTCCGCGCTTCCTCCATGAGCTTCCTGGTTCTAGCTATGGAGGTAGGGTTTCTGACATTTTTCCACAGACTTTTGGATCAGTCCAGCACAATTCGCCTTCTATGGCTGTCCACGGCCAGCTGGGAATCTATTTGACTGACCAGGGCACTCTCCAACAAGCTTTTACAGCTCCCAAAAAGATTCAGAATGGAGAGAAAACTGCAATTTTAGGTTCTGATTCAGTCGACAACTCTTGTCTCCGAATCCTCACACAGTCTCAAGCTCAGCAAGCTTCTGTGTGCTATAATTTGTGCAGCAGTGCTTCACTTTCCGTCTTCAACCTGCCGTAAAACTCTCAGAAGATTGTTCTTCTCCCGAAGCTCTCTTCAACGACGACATTGTACTGTGTACACTCCTTGTATGGTTCTGATACCAACTTAGAATATGCTTCGAACAGGAACATAGATCATGCTACACAGTAACACACAAAAAATGCTCTCCACAGCAAGCTCACATAGCAACTGTTTCTCAAAATGAAATGACATTGTACATATAGTTCTTCACTTAGTTTGTCGTTGATAGGATACGTGTCTCGTCGACTCAACTTGTGGCGAGGCCAACTGATCATTATCGACTGATAAGATCCATAGTACAATAGCACAGTGATTCTACTTTAATTCTAACTTTCAGTGCATCCCAAGCTTCTTTAGCAATGGTGCAAGATCCTATTTCTCTTAGAATCCCATTAGAGACATTCATTTTAATAAAGTATAGAGCCATTCTAGCTCTCTTCCTATACTTTGGTGTTTCAAGTTGTGCTTGAGGCTCCTCCTCAATACCAAGTACTATGTCCATAACATCTTGGAGTATAAGAACTGACTCCATTCTAACCTTCCATATTGAATAATTGGAGGTACTTAGTCTTTCACTTGGTTCTAAGAGATATCCTCCTACAGGTGCCATATTGTGAAGACTTCTTGTTATTGGACAATTATATGTTTGAGCTTATTCCAATTAGACTTGATGTTGCTACTCTCTTTTACTATAGGTAGTTTCAAGGGGGTGTGCTACCATTCCTATGTGAAAAACTTGCAACTGTATTTGAGATAGATCTCAAATATTCCACAAAACAAGATAATCTAGATTAGTCTCTCAAAATGGATTGAGGAATATAGACAAGTTTGGATTCTACTTTTGGCATGTGTTAGATGCTACAAAAAAGAAATACTAATGATTCAAAGAAGGCCAAAGTGTTCAATAACATCAAACTTTGTCTTGATCTTCGGTTTCTTGTGTTGACTACTTAAAACAATGGATTATGAATCAAGCAAGATTGAATCAAATCAAAAAGTGGTCACTCGGATTTTGGATCTCTCCCTACCTTCTCTTAGAGCATATAACTCTTGATAGACATATCAGATTGATTTGGGATCAATTGCAATGGAAAGTACACTTCAAAGCTTTCCATCAAGCTATAACATCAATATCTTTGGACCAATTATCAAGGAATTAAAAAGGTCTAAAAATCTCTGATTTTCACACGTGCAGAACTCAATGTCAATTTTGATCGGAAAATCTAGTTTCTATCCTCTTTGATCCAAACACTTTTCAAGAATGTCATCTTCCAGGATTCACCATGAGGCTTACACAGTTCTTGCTTGTCATTCCTAACTAGCATTTCTCGGCTCTCATACTCTGCTCTCAGTCTTTGTTCGTCTTGTCGTCTCAGAGACCTCCTCGGTCTAAGGTGAGGGGTGCTCTTGAGTTGCTCTGTCCGAGTACCTTGGGGATTCGTCAGAGTCAGCCAACATCATCCCACCCCTAATGTGTTGCAGGACCCACTGCAATTCATATTGGACGATGTCGCTCCACTTTGCATTGGCACCTTCGATCGTCACTTGGAAAAGCATAGAGCCTCGTTCGCTTACATAAACCCAAGTGCTTATTGTCGCCAGTCTTTATCACAAAAACTGTTTCTTACGAATTGCTGCAGTTTAACCAGAATGTCTTATTGCTACAATTGGTTGACATTCTCAAAATTGGAGAGCTCTCAGCAGCTTCACAACTTGCATGCTCGAGTGTTTTCCATGTGTTTCTTTGTTTTGTCACTTGTATCTGCCATTGACAGTTTCATCTTTGGTTTCTTGGCAGATTCTATCTTTTGGGAGGTCTGTATCCTCCATTTGCTTCTGGGTGTTTCCGTGGTTCTTCTCTCAGTTGAAGTTTTAGTCTCAAGGAGAACCTTTGATCTGTAGGTTGCACAAACTTTGATTATCAGTCTCAAGGTGATGGATTCATCAAAAATTGGTGGTAGGAATAGTTTTGGATGGACGGTTTGGTAACGCTAAGAAAACATGATGAAGGCTTGGTGAAAGGATGAAGGAACTTATAGTTCTACAGTTGTAGGCTTGGGCCCTTGCAATGTCTAGCTTTGACCACCACTTGCTAGGTGAGGAGCTTGATTTATTTGCAGGTTCACAATTGTCTTCATCTTTCTTTTTCTGCAGCTCTTCCTTTTGATCCATTACTTTTGGATCTCTTTGGGCTTCATAGGAGGAGATTTAACTATCATTGCTCTAGAGAGTTTTTTTTTATCAAGGTTGATCTGACTCATTTATTGCTTAAGTTTTGTCCTTTCCTCCTTAGCTTCTTGGATCTTTCTCTTTATTTGTTCTGGCTGCTTCGCCTGCTTCTTAGATCTTCGTTTGGCTGATCATCCATTGTAGGTGGCAATTGGTCTCCGCAAGACACTTGCAATGGTCTATCAATTGCTTCGGTAAGACTATCAAAAACTGGAGATTTCTCAGAAGAATAGTAGACTGATGATAAAAAAACGGATGGAAGGAAGGGTGGTGGTGACAACGGTAGATGGTGTGGACGACAGGCATGAGAATGGGCGCAGAAGTATGGCAAGAGGTTGGTTGAAGAAGGAGACTGATTTTCCAATGCTTGTGTTTCTCTTTTCTGAAGGATCTTCATCATGACTGGAATACTTCTTTTGATTGAGTCTCTTCGGATTATCCATCTATCGTCTTTAGCCTTGTCTTTTTCATATTAGACTTGTGACCTTGGCTGTCGATCTTGCTAATGTTGTTGCAGGCAACGTAACTGCTCCAGTGGATCCAAGCAGATCCACACTCTCTCTCTCTCTCTCTCTCTCTCTCTCTCTCTCTCTCTCTCTCTCTCTCTCTCTCTCTCTCTCTCTCTCTCTCTCTCTCTCTCTCTCTCTCTCTCTCTCTCTCTCTCTCTCTCTCTCTCTCCTCTCTCTCTCTCTCTCTCTCTCTCTCTCTCTCTCTCTCTCTCTCTCTCTCTCCCCCCCCCAAAAAAAATCTGTTGGTGGGGATGTTGTTGCTGGTAACTGTTCATGCTCAAGATTGGATCGGTGTGTGGAACACATAGTTGAAACTTGTTGAACATGCGACTGGACTAAAGATTGAACAAATTTTAACTAAATTTGTTTCGATCTTGTTGTAGTTGACTCGGAGATGAATATGGCAATTAGATGCAGGAATCAACTCGGACGTGACATGAACTGTGCAAATTTGGTGGATGCACAAAAATCTTAACATTCATCGATCACTTCTCTCGAAGGATTGCTACTTACTTTATGAAGAACAGATCTGAAGCGTTCAAGTTCTTCAAGCAGTTCAAGGTGTCTACAGAAAACTAGACCCAGAGGAAGATCAAGGCTCTATGCACAGATGGAGGGGGAGAATATATCTCCACATAATTCAAGGAGTTCTACAAGGCCAGCAGAATACATTAGCAATATACAACTAGCTACTCACCTTAGTCCAATGGTATAGTTGAAAGGAAGAATTGGACACTCATCGAAAGTGCCATAAGGGCATGCTGGCCCATGCCTCTCTTCCAAAGAAATTCTGGATAGAAGCTATTATTACAGCTGCCTATTTACAGAATCGATCTATCACCAAAGCCCTGAATGGCAAGACACCTTATGAGGTGTGGACAAGATCAAAACCATCACTCAAAATATTCAAGTGTTTGGATGCATCGCTTTCGCTCAGATCCTTGAAGATCTAAGAAGAAAGCTAGATGACAAGAGCATAAAAATGATTTTCATCGGCTATTCCCCAGACGACAAGGCATACAAGCTCTACAATCTAGATACCGAGAAGGCATTCACCAGTAGAGATGTCATTTTTGTGGAAGACTAGTTCATCAACCACAAGGGAAAAGATGCTGACAAATCCGACCCAAGGATCAAGCAACCAAATTTTGATCTAGGGATTCAACTGTGGAATAACAAATCTGACTCAGACAATAAGTCAGAACCTCAACGAGTCAATCCACATCAGAGGACTGAAGTTCAACCCAGAAGGTCGAACAGGTCTAGATAGCCTCCATACAGATTTATGGATGATCTGGCATGCTACTTTGTGTAGGAACCAACCACCGTTTCTGAGGCTATGTCTAATCATGATGCTGACCAGTGGAAAGTAGCGATGGACACCGAATTTGATTCTTTGAGAGAATCAAACATGGACAGTCATGGAGCTGCCAAAGGACCGAAATCTGATTCTATACAAATGAATATTCAAGGCAAAGTATGATGTGTAGGAAAGGTTCTACAAAACTATTAGAAAGGTTCTGCGAATTCTTCCTTAGAGAACGTGATTAGAGGTTGAATAAATCATACCAATATCAGTGTTTTTAATGATGCCTGAATCTGATCTATGTACTAATAGAGCAATTCTATTATGATTAAATTATGCGTGCAGAAATATGGGTGCGAAAATTGGAAATATATGCGCAAATTTGATAGATAATCAGATAAACAACTGAAACTTTGATTAGAAAACGAATTTTATAATTTTGAGTCTGAATCAAAATACATTTTTTTTGCTGCCTTGTGGTATCTCTTTTACGAAGAGTACGTAAGTGCGCAAGTGCATAAGTAATAAGCCAGTTTGAGTCTAAGTTTGAGCTTGAATCTGAGAGAGAGTTATTACTATAAGTGCATATGTATATATATTGTTACAAGATAAGTCTTTTGGCCTTTTTCCTTCTGTAACAGAATCCAATCATTTTGACGGTTGATATTCAACAACGTTCTGGTTTCTAGGGTCGAATAAATTTTGTTCTCGAATATTTTGCGACAGTCTATCTCTTCATTTCAGCTTCGTGTTTTACAAATTGTTCGCAACACTTGTCTCTTCATGATGTTTTTGTCATTCGCGAATCGTTTGTGACAAATGACAATCTTTGAGCTTGAAGGAAGCTAGAATATTTCACGAACTATTCGAGATAGTTTCACGACAAAAGAGCTTGAAGAACAGTCCAGAAGATTTCGCGAATCGTTCGCGACATTTTGCGACATTTGAGGCTTGAACAAGAAACAAAAAAGTTCGCGACAAGGTTCTGTTCGCGAATCTTTTGAGCTTCAACAAAAAAGCCATGAGCTTCCACAAGACACTGTTTTGCGAATCTTTCGCAAATCTTTTCGAGTTGGTCACAAATAGAAAAAGTTTTGAGTTCACGTTCGTTTCTTTCTCATCCTTTGTTAAGTAAACTACACGCTTTGTTGGTAGAATCAAGATCTATTTGATCAGTTGTTCTACATCTTCTTCCCCCAATCTTCTTCGCTGCTTCTCGAACAAGGTTTTACTTAGTGGCTTTGCAAAAAAATCAGTTGTCATTTCCTCTATAGGTATGAAGACTGTCTTCAGTATCTTCTTCTCCCAAATAACGTGATATTTGATAGCTATGTGCTTCATTTTCGAGTGAAATACAGGATCTTTTGTAAGATAGATTGCTGAAGTGTTATCCATTAACAAGACATAAGGTTCAAAAATAGATTTATCAAATCCTTCTTATATACGTTTAATCCAAATCAGCTCATTTGTCATCTTAGCTGCTACTACATATTTGGCCTCACAGGAAGATTGAGCTACTGTTGTTTGCTTCTTGCTTATCCAAAGTATGGCTGTGCCAGATGCTAGTGTACAACCTCCTGAAATGCTTTTGCTATCATCCTTCATGGATGTCCAGCTTGTGTCACTGTAATATTCGATGTGAAGTCCAGCTTCCTTCAAATAACACAGTCCATAGTCTTTCGTTTTTTGTTTGTTTGCATAATACCTCGATCAGTACAGAAAGCTTTGAATTCGTTGAAAATATACCCACCTCCACGATCTGTGCGAATTTTCTTCAACTTACTGCATGTCTGCTTCTCAGCCCAATTTGTATACTCAACGAATTATATTTTGCATCACCCAATGACAACACTCCAAATGGTCCACAAATATCTGAATGCACAATTTTCAGTACCTTGCTTGCTTTATAAACATCCTTACTGAAAAGTGTTTGAGACATTTTGCCTTTAAGACAGGATTCGCAGGTAGTTCGAATATCTCGACTTTTGATTTCGACTCCTTCAATTCTCTGACTTTTGTTGGCTTGGTACAGGGCTTCCATGTTCATGCGACATAGCCTCTTGTGTCACAAAATATCTGTTGATTCTTGAGTCTGATTAGCTTGTTCAACTCTAGTTCGGATGCTCAATTGATACAGATTACCATTTCTATTGCCTTTGGCAACCAGGTTATCAGAATCTTCATCGAACAATCTACAAGAGTTTCTTGTGAAGGTTACTGACATTCATGTGTCAACTATCTTAGCTACGGATAGAAGATCCTTATCAAGAGTAGGAACGTAGAGAGCTTCCTCCAGTTTCTTTTCACTCTGATTCGTGTCTAGCCATAGTACACCTTTTCCATCAACTATATGTTTAGAACCGTCTCCGAGTATAATAAATCTTGAATAATTCATCTTCTTATACTCAGACAATATTTTTTTTGAGGAAACAAAATGTGAGGTGGCTCTCAAATCAAGAACCGCTTCTCGAATTTGCGAATTTGATGAACAACATAAATTTTCAAAAACATATGTTGCTGAGTTTTTTGTTGTTCTTTCTTCTGTTGCTCTGGAACATTCTGCTTTGTCTTCAATGAAATTAGAATCTGAAGGTTCGCTTAGATTCTGCTCCTTTTTGTTTCTAGGATTTTGATAACAGTCTATTGCTGCATGACCCCGTTTATGACAATGAATGCATTCAATCTTTGGATTTAACCAACATTTGGCTTCTGTATGACCTAATTTTCTGCATTTGTTGCAGATCTTCTTTTCACCAAAAATTTTCTCCTGCTTTCCATTTGATTCGTCTGAACGATTTTTATTCTTCTTAAATGACCCCCTCTTAAACTTAGACTTCTTAGAAGATTTATTCTTCTGAGTGAAAAGAGCTTTTTCGGAATCACCATTGTCATCATAGTGTTCACGTGCTTCTACTTCCTCTTTGACTCCATCTATCGCCTTTTGAAGTGTCATTGTCGAATCTTTTGCCAGTAAAGTTCGAGTTGTGTGGAATGACTTGGGTAGGGCGCGAAGAAAATAGCTAAGCTACTTTTCCTTTGAGATCGCATTTTCGGTGCCAAAATTCTACTAAGAAATAAACAAATTCTTTATCTTTCGTATAAATGTGGTCAAGTCTTTGTCGTCCCATTGTAGGTAAGTCAATTGGTCCTCCAAGAACATGACATGATTTCGAGATCGAGTCTCATTCTTGGTTTGTAGTTCTTCCCACAATTTTTTCGCATTTGAAGTCGATAAAAGATCTAGCATTATGTTGTCATGCACTGAAGACGCAATAATTGCTATAGCTTTGTCATTTTTCTCCATCCATTCATGAAGTTCCTTGCCAGGAGCAATTGGCTTATCTTTTGATGGTTCTACCCATCGCCATAGACCTTCGCCCTTTAGTACGAGTGAAGTTTTTAACTTCTAGACTAAATAGTTCGAACCTTCTGCATCCAAGATCGTACTGATCTTAGACTGAATGCTGCTGATCGAAGGCATCTTCCAGTCTTTCGATTTGGCTATTGATGGATATAAGGCTATCTAATTTCACTGTATATCACTATATTTGCTCTGATACAACTGTAAAAAAGATTTTGCGAATTTTTTCTTAGAGAACACGATTCGAGGTTGAATAAATCATACCAATATCAACGTTTTTAATTATGTCTGAATCTGTTGCGCAAGTGCATAAGTAAATAAGTCAGTCTGAGTCTAAGTTTGAGTTTGAATCTGAGAGAGAGTTATTACTATAAGTGCACATGTATTTATATTGTTACAGATTAAGTCCTTTGGCCTTTTTCCTTCTGTAATAGAATCCAATCGTTTTGACGGTTGATATCCAACAACGTTTTGGTTTCTTGGGTCGAATAAATTCTATTCGTGAATATTTCGCGACAGTTTATCTCTTCGTTTCAAATTTGTGTTTTGCGAATTGTTCGCGACACTTGTCTCTTCGTGACATTTTTGTCATTCACAAATCGTTCACGATAGATGACAATCTTTGAGCTTGAAGGAAGCTAAAATATTTCGCTGTGATGCCACGAAATTGTTAAAAGGTTAAATATCAGCCTAAATATGGCATGATGTACTCGAAAATGAAGATATGAACTGGATAAATATAAATCATGAAGAGGCCTAAGTCATTTTTTGAGAATATATCTCCTAAGTACTTGCCTTGTATTTAAGGACAAGACCTTTAAAAGGGAAGACATTGTCTTGGATAGCCTTTATTAGGTCATCCACACGAAACGACTAGATATGAATCGACGACATGTTAAACTAGAGTAATTTTAGCTCTTAGTTAAATATACCCCTTATGGTATAATTGAACATATATTCAACCTAATTGTTAACTAGACCTTTTTGCGGGATTGACGCACCTGTAGTTTTAGAAGTGTGTTTGTTCACCCCATAGAATATATATTGATCTCACACTTCAGTCTCGACCATCGAGAGAGAAGAGTTTATGTATTTGAAAGAGGTTGAAGAAGTGAATAGAGTGCTGAGTTATTCTCCCTTATCTCTATTCTCCGCACTGTTGAGTGTGAGTGAAACTGAGTCTACTAGCAATCTCTAACGCATTACATGAATTACTCGTTGATCAAACAGACACTCTAGTGCATTACAGTCATTTGTTGTGTATCCGTAAATATTCTCTAAAGAACTGTCTTAAAATCATCTTATTCGTCTGTCGCGAATACTTTCTTTTCGGCACTCGAATAACGTCTACATTTGGTATAGTCTAGCACGATCATTGAATAAAACTGTATGTATACATTTGGGATGACAATCCATGTCTGAAGAATTGAGTCTTTGATCTGTGTTCTTGTTTGTAACTGACATTCATTCGATTTGATTGAAGCAAGACTACTGTTCTAGAATTATTAACACTACACACCCAAATATAAATAATACTGGTTACTTTCTAATGTCTATTGACAACCAGAATAACACCCGAAGCCACTTCACTCAAAATAAATCATAAATTGTACCAAATACATAACTTTCTAATGTTGTCCTCTATGCGTTCGACATTATTTACTACAAAATCTATATTAACCTTGTTGGTATAGTACGACATTCGCGAATTGTTTGAAATAGTTTTGTGACAAGTGAGCTTGAAAAACAGTCCAGAAAATTTCGCAAATTGTTTGCGACAATTTTGTGACATTTGAGGCTTGAACAAAAAACAGAAAAATTCGCGACAAGATTCTATTCGCGAATCTTTTGAGCTTCAACAAGAAAGCCACGAGCTTCCACAAGACACTGTTTTGCGAATCTTTCATGAATCTTTTCGAGTTGGTCACGAATAGAAAAAGTTTCGAGTTCGCGTTCATTTCTTTTTCATCCTTTGTTAAGTAAACTATGCGCTTTGTTGGTAGAATCAAGATCTGTTTGATCAGTTGATCTACATATGTTGAAGGAAAGCTCAATCACTACAAAGCCAGGCTAGTCTCCAAAAGGCTACAACCAGATTCCAGATTTGGACTATTCAGAAACCTTCATCCCAGTTGTCAAACATGCTTCAATCCGCCTACTTCTCTTCTTTGCAGCCGCAGAAAATCTTGAAGTCCACCAGATGGCTTTCCTCAACGGGACCATCGAAGAGGAAATCAATGTGACGCAGCCAGAGGGGATACGAACTCAACGACAAGCAATAGCATCTTTCAATTGTATGCAAAATCCACAAGGCGCTCTACGGGTTGAAATAGTCACCAAGAGCCTAGTTCCAAAAAATCAACACATTTCTGATCAAGAATGGTTTTATTCCAAACTCGGCAGACTCGAATGTCTACTTCAAGTCTGTATCAGATTTTTTCATCATCATCACTCTCTATGTAGATGATACACTCTTATTCAGTAACAATCTGAATTTGATGAAGGATACAAAATGCATGTTGGCCTAGGAATACAAGATGACTGACATAGGTCTAGCCCACTACTGTCTCAGAATCCAAATCCAACAAAATCGACCCAGCAGATTGCTTTTTATCAATCAGCAACGATATCTCAACAACGTGCTGGAAAAGTATGGAATGGCCAATTGCAAATCAAGTCTCTTTCCACTTGACCCTGGACTAAAGTTATCAAAGGAATAGTCTCCTCAAATTGAGACAGAAAAAGAGGAAATGAAGTGCTACTCATTTTAATCCATCATCGGCTCACTAATGTATGCAATGATCTGCACACGACCAGACCTTGCATATTCGATCAGTACACTTAACCGATTCCTATCAAATCTAGGCTTAACTCATTGGAAACTGGTAATAAAGGTCATGAAGTACATCCAAGCAACGAAAACTCTCAGCATCTGCTATGAAGGCAGCCAAACTGCCAACATCCTTGAAGCCTACACAGATGCGGATTGGGTAGGAGATGTCGATACCAAAAAAACAACTTCTGGATTTGTATTTTTATACAACCAAGGCCCAATCTCATGGAACAGCCGGAAGCAAACCTCAATTGCATTATCATCAATAGAATCCGAATACATAGTTGCCACAAATGCAACCAAAGAGGCGATCTGGCTAAGGCAACTGCTTGCAGACATCAACCTTGCACAAGCACTTCCTACAACAATCTATTGTGACAATCAAAGCACAATAGCGCTCTCTCTCAATCCGAATTTCACTCTTGAAGCAGACATATTGAAATCAAGTATCATTACCTAAGAGAGAAAGTGCATAGCAAGGAAGTAGCATTGGTTTTCAGGAGGACAAACTACATGGCAGCAGATTATTTCACAAAGGCTCTTTCAAAGGAGCATCATCAGAGAGTTAACGATATATTAAATCTGAAGATCAAAGCTTTCTAGGATCCACATTAAGGGGGAGTGTTAGATCTTAATGCTCAGCCTTAAACAAATCGTTCAAGTAATGAGCATCCTAAAAACAACCGAAGGCCAACAACATATTTCGGACCTTCGCATTTTTTTGAAAATTCGTTTTTCCCTTTAAAACCTTTTCAAGACAACTTCGCCTTTTTCGAACCTTCAGAAAAAAAAGCGACACAGTGACCAAAATCCATTCTAGACCTACCTTTAACATTCAAAGGCACCTTTTAGTTTTTCGGGTTTTTTGCAACAGTGGCAGACCGAGGTCACCAACTTATCATCAACCCTAAAAACAGTTGGACAAAATATCCAAAGGGCGGTTACCTACTATGTACATACAAAGACTGGCATAAATAATATTCCATGCTTGTAAGATATTTTTGAAGACACTTGTAAATATATACTACGAGCTGAATCAAGCTATTTAAGTGTTGCTTTTAACATTATCAGAGTTCTATAGTGTTAGCGGATATTTTCGAATGGAAAATCGGACTAATTTTGGGCTTTCTTTTTGCAAAATTGTAAAAAATTGGCATGTAAAACCCGATTACTAGAAAAAAATTGGCAGATAGTTGCCTCTGGGTCCCAGCCTTCCCCTAAAGTGGCTAGACATGTTATAGTAGTTTTGTGACGGTCTCAAGAACCATAAAAAAAAATATTTGATATATGTAAAGTTGAGCGAAAAGCAGTGTGAACATATGGAAAAGCCAACATCTTAAGAAAAATCGGCAATCTAAAAAACCGACGCAAAGGAAAATGATGGGACAACTACACCCATAGGGATTGACTAGTAGCTACTAGGTTGGTTAACAATGATAAGGCAAAAGGTTCCTTGCTCTAAGCACATACTATTTTGACAAAAGACAATCTAAGGGAGGAGCCACTTGGGGAAAGCAATGAAAAGCCAAACTTGAGAAGCGTGAAAAGGTAAACTTCAAGGTTGTTGGGCTCCAAAACCCCAAAAACACCCTATTTGGAGGAGGGGAGCAAGTGGGAGAATCTACTAAAATAGGTGAACTCTAATAGGGGAGGGACATGTGGCAAAGAAGGTATGAAATACATGACAATTGAAAAAATGTCATATTGAAGGGCAACCCTTTGGGTTTGGCTATATAAGAGAGTCCACTCTTTGTATCAAAAACATAATAGTCGAATAGTGGGATGGTCGAATAGTTTTTCGATGATTGATAGTGAAGAGTCATTATGAGAGAATTTGGATTGAGTATTTTGGAGCTTGAAAGTCATGTTGCTAATTTGTGAAGTACCATGGGGTACAAATATTTGATTAGATATCATGACATCAGCAAAAGTATTCTAGATCATGGCTAATCTGCCACTCTTGTAATTCACGATTAGTTGTAGATGCTTAATCTTTCTGATCTGTAAATTACACGACGCGACACGAAAAAGTTCGCGAACTATATACTTTCTGTTTGCTCTTAACTCATGCTCACTCTATGTGGTAACCCATGGTAAAGGTGCCATGTAGGATGGATTAGCATTACACTAATTATGATTAAGAAACTTGTTTAGGCAAGGAAGAGGCCCTTTTGAGTTGAAAAAGGGCCCTACTGCCCGAAATCCTCTAGGATTTTTTGGGTGTATCTGGACTGATGAAGGTACAACTTACCTCCCTCATAGTCCCTGTCAATCTACAAGCCAAGGTAACACCTGGCTTCTCCCGGATCTACAATTTCGAAATGTTTCAAGATATCATTCTTCACTTCAGCAATCAGCTTCTCTCTCTTTGAATTTTGCCAATCCAAAAGTTGCCCAAGTACCTTTGGTTACTAATCATACGATTGAATTTAAATCTACCAAGTCTGCCTATAAGCTCTGAAGCCTTCCTTCTGTTGATTTTTTGGCACCCATTTCTGTTGACTCTGGATTGCTCTTACACATCTTACGAAGTTGAAGTTCAATCCTGCAAGCTTGCTTCTTTGCATAAGAATCTCTCCTTTGATACACCTATTATTTGCATTTGTTGATATTGTCATCAAAATGAGCAGATTTGAACCTACTAAATGTCTTTCTGAACAAATATGGGCTAGAACTAGAGGCCACTTTGAGACAGACTTCAATAGGATGCACCTACATCAAGCTAGAATCTGGAACTGGAAAAGACCCTTCTTTAAGTGCAGATGTGACGACGAATGTAAAAACAATTCTTCTATCATTTGGTTTGATCACGCTATCTGGTATATGATGAACAACCTTGCCAAATTCTTCTCTGGTGCATTTGTACAGAACCAGCTCAATGCCTCCTTTCTTTGGCTTCATAAGCCTGCTAGAGATGTTATCAAATCCCACCTTGTCTTTATGTACATTAGACAACATATGATTGAAGCCGCCATTGAACTCTCCCTTAACTCTATGGCCAAGTTGCTTGCTCACCTTGACGATGCTGAGAATATATGAGAAATTGAATGTCTTTTAAAAGCCTAGCTTTTCTACCTTACAGAATAAATACTTTCATAATACAAGCAGAAAACATGTTTCTTCAATTTGAATAATCCAAGTTCAGTCATCACAGGCAGTGGAAACAAGAAGAGAAAATATTTTCCAAGTAAAGGCAATGAGGGACAGAGCAGTGGTGAAAAAGGAGATCTTCCTATCAGAAAGCTGAACTTTTACCGTGATTGATCCATGTGCAGGAAGACATTGAAGATCTTAAAGTATTGGAGATCAGTACAATTGATAGGCGACGACTTTTGGTTAGAAGAGATAAAGGAAATATGTTTTTGCATTTATGTTACTATAATAGATGCTTTGAGGGTATAAACATAAAACAACTTTATTTTGAAACTTTACTTCATATATTTGGTTACATTGATGACAATGAATCCACAATCACAATGAGGAGTAGGGCGAGTTTGGCCTCAATATATAGAGCCAAAAGCATTCTGGGCACATAGCCATGCATAGCCCTAAGTTCCCTATACATAGATTCTCCTAGAATAAAGCCCTAAGCATGGACCACCTATTCATAGAATTGCTATTGATAACTCTACACATGCATACACTGTCTCATACCTTGTCTAAACTCCATTTAGTGTGTTCTGGGCCTCACAAGGATATTAGTTACTTTCAGGTCACATCCAGTATGACATGGCATAACTAATAGCTTGATTTACTGGAGTACCATGTATCCAAGACTAGGAGTATATTGAATCCTACTTACTGGCCATGGACATAACATTCTTCCCTCCTTAAACTACTTCTATCCTTAGAAGCTCTCTGAATAGGAAAGAATAACAGGAACGGTTCTTTTAACTTTAAATATCAACCTAAAAAATCATTATCCTTAGTTAAACTTTCACTTCAAACAAGTACTCAGAGATAATCTTATTTTCCAAATGATAATCTCTACACTGGAGTACAACTCAGGTTTGAAAAGTACACTAAGCGGTAAATTTTTCCATCTAGGTTACATTCATCGCAAGTTAGTAACATCACCTTCATGTAAAGCACATACATGAAACACTAGGTGAAATAACCTAACTTGAGAGATTAAAGTTAAAGAAATAACAAAATATTTACTATTACAGTCTAAAATTATCCACAATTCTGACAGATAATTCATAAGCTTTCAAGTACAAATATCTTTAGAATCCAATTCTAAGATATGATAATTCATTTAACTAGAAACTCTAGGAGAACCATTAAGATATAGAATGATTAAAACTCAACTATGAGTATTCCAAATACCCTTTTGAGTTAAATGCTCATGTTCTAGCACCAAATGCAAGAAAAAATAGTAGTCATTCATCTTAATAGACTTGTCTGTCTCCTAAGATAACTGAAGATCCAATCAAATGAAGAACTGTACTCAAGCATCTATAGACCATAAATTGTAGTAGAATAGCATTCACTAGATTAATTAATTCTCCACAAATAAGATAACTTATCTTGTGAGAATATCTGTGAGATCCAGGAGTAGAGAGATTTAAAACACTGATCTGAATTCTTACTCGAATAATAGATCAAGAAGTAATCATCATACTTAAGAATCTTTACAATTCCATATAATCCTCTGACAATAATTAAGTATCTATTTATAATCCGTCAATCATAAATATTTAGATTCGTATGATTCGTCAATCATAATTTCTTGGAATCAAAATCATACTTAATCATTTATAGGATACTGGAGTATATGTTCCACATAACTCAGGAAAAGTAAGAATCATTCCAAAATCTTTCCACTAAGAAAATATTGGATTTAGGAATATTCTTCAAACAAAATTCTTTGACTGAAGTGCAAGATTCAAGTTCTATAAACAATTGGTAATTAAAGACTGAACGCATACCAAAATGTCAATCATCTTCAACTACAAAAACTTTAGATTACAATCCAGAATCACATCTAGATACCCAAAGTCATGCTGAATATCAATTCAATTATTATTCTCGGATTCATTATGATTCATTATCCAATCAGTTTGGCGACCACTATGCCTTGGGTTTCATGTGTGGCTTGTCTTTGCCTTTGGTTACCTTTTGGGGACGGATTCTGAGTTGGCTTTCGGGTTGGTTGGGATTCCAGTTTTCTTAAGTCTGAATGGTTAAGCTTGTTACGATTCTGAGTTGGCTTTTACGTAAGTGCATGATGGATGAATGTTAGACTTAAGCGCGTGTTGGGGAAACCGCTCAAGTCCCAGCGCCCTTTGAGGCGCCGGCGCAACACTCGGTCGAGATCTCAAATTATTCCCTCTGTTCCAGCTCGGTCGAGATATTAAGCTCTTCCCTCTGTTCCGACTCGGTCGAGATCCGAATTTTTTTTTTGTAAATCTTTCAAATTCTCATGGTTCCTTGAATTCTTCCAAGAGCACCCAACTGCACCATAGAAACAGCCATCGAAAAAAATTTGTTGTAAATTTTTAATTTCTCTCACAGTTCTCTCTATTCTTCTGTGAGCACTTCAATATTTCATGGATTCCAAAACAATTATAGAATTCAATTTTGAATTTTCTTTAACCCATAATTTTCTAAGTTGC
This sequence comes from Diphasiastrum complanatum, assembly GCA_029204225.1. Classification (NCBI taxonomy): domain Eukaryota; kingdom Viridiplantae; phylum Streptophyta; class Lycopodiopsida; order Lycopodiales; family Lycopodiaceae; genus Diphasiastrum; species Diphasiastrum complanatum. Next base: position 38,317,112 of record CM055112.1, on the reverse strand, counting down.
TAAATTCAATTTTACTTTCATTCTTTGACTCTACATAACTTTCTTGTGTGAGCTTGGATTTCAGTGACGTAAAAACTAAAAGTGATCAGAACGACGGGCCTGACACTGCTAAGTTATCAAAAGTTTGTATTTATTACTTTCCATTTATTTTTTTAAGACCCTTTTCTTGAGTCAGTTTTTACGTGTTCTCGATAGTCTTTCGAATCTTCAAATCTTTTTCATCTGAGCTCGGAATTCGATGCTGTAAAAAGCAAAATTGTTCGTGGTGACAAACTGGACACAATTGCTACTTCATTTTAATTTGTTACATTTTCCATTCACAACGACTTTATTCTTCGAGGACTCAGAATTTTAAGTGGGTGGAGAAGAGCAATTTTACCAGCCTGTAAAATACCATTTCGAATAAATTTCAAACGGTGAATTCATAGTCCACCAATTTTCACTAGTCATTAATGATGGATTACAATAATAGTCAAAACATTCAACTTCCATCTATTGAAAAAATACAATCTAAAATCGTACGTTACAGGAACCTTGCATTTGACGAACAACCAAGTTCAATCAACATTGATGATTGGTTGACTAAATTAGAAGCTTATTTTTGTCATCGCCATTATTCTGAAGAGGATAAAATCTATTTTGCTTCAATGGTGGGATACTCAAGCACATTCAATCAGAAAGCTTTGGAGTAACTTAAAAATTGCTTGCATTGATAGTTTTACAAGATTCTACGTGAAATCATTTGAATTACTCAAGCAAGCTGGATCTGTACATCAATTCAATCAACAATTTGTCGCATTGGTTCCAAAGACAAAATTTGAGTATAGAAAATGTTTGGACTACTATTTAAATTCTCTTCAAACTCCTATTAGAAATGTGCTTCAACCAACTATTTCTAGATCCGTTTATACAAACCATTTTATGGAGTTACACAATATGATAGATCGTGCACTTGCTTTGGAGCACTTATCTACAAACCATATCAATGAATGGTGGAAAGTCACTACTCAATGAGAACCTTATTATTACAACCAACGACTGTCTGAATACTAACGTTAGTCCTACCTTTGATGGAAGCATTCACTCTATTAATGTAGACAATTCGCTAGAGGATTTGGATTATAAATTCTACCATAGTGGATGTATTGGTGATAGTAGTATGGTTTTCTTTGCTTCATTGGGTTTCCAAGGACGTATTCAGTCATGATGGAACATCGTTCATGACTTTCTTCTTGAGAACTGGTTATCTTTCAAAAGAGTGTGTAGACAGATCTTCAATCGATCTGACTTCATTCTATGGTGTTCTTTGAACCAGATAACTATAGTTGTTGGGTACAATCGAGAATTCCAATAGATGGTTTTAATATTCGATTATGGAGAAGTATATCTTGTACAATGCTATATATATGGCTTACAACCTCAATATCAGAGCATTGTAGAAAATTATTAGCAAACTACTGGAAGCTGAAAGGAAAGAAGAACAGTCATTGCCAACAAGCAATATGGTGCTTCACCAAACTCTTCTTCGACCATCAGTTTTCCTCTATGGGAACAAGGATAATAAGGATAATAGGCCAATAAGGGCCCAATGTAGTTAAAATAATACTTAACAAGGGCTAACTATCCCTCAAGATAGTTAAGTTAAGTTAAGTGAGAGCATTGTCTATAACTAGACAAGAGACATCAATTTGTGAATCTTTTGGCTCATTTGCAAGTGATAGCTTCTTGCTTCCTCCTTGTGAATATGAGCTATGGGGATTTCCTTTGCTAGGTCTCATGTGCCTTATCTATATGAATCCATGCTCATTTACATTGCTTGTACTCTTCTTTCCATTTATATTGTGATTTTATGGAGAGTGTTTCTAGCTTTCTATGGATATGCTATCTTGAATGCTTTGTATTTTTTCTGCTCTTAGCCACTTCATAATGAAGGACTTTGATTTCATTTTGAAATTCCATTGCATTTAATAATGCCATGCATTTCACATTTGGATTTACCAAATCCCATGTAGCATAGGGATCTTTCTGGTCATCTATACACAAGGAATTTGACAGTCTTGAATTTATTTCCCATGCCAAATTGTTTTCCTTGTTGATAGGATTGATGACATCCTCTAACATAAGAATATTCAAGGATTTTGCACCAACTTCTTCTGTTGATATCACATTAGATTCATTGGTTGGTAGCCCAGTATGAATCTGATTCAGATCTTGGGATGTATCTCTTATTATTGACTTCATTGAAGCAATGTTAATACCAATTTCTTCATCGAAAAGCTCGTTGCTGTATTGGTATTTGAATTTTGTATCAATGGTATACCACTCATTTGATCCATATTCAATAATTATTCCAAATAGATCATTGTCAATAATATGGTCATAACCAGTGATTTGTGGAGTAGAATGTAATTCTCGACAGTTGGATTGTACTCCATGATTTGTTAACTACCGCTGTAGAAGTTCGCTTTGCTCATAATATACCTCTTTATTTTGACCTTTGACCTGATCATTACAGTTGTCGGACAAGACTTGACCTAGATTTTCAAATTGGTCTTCATCCACTTGTCCATTGGTGCTTTGCTGATATTGATTTATCTCCGTGGAAGATAGATTGATATTAAGAATTTTGTTTTCTTCCTTGAAATCATCAGCTTCATCAGAAAATTCATGATTTTGTTTGCTCAAAACATCTCGATCGATATTTGCCTTTGGCATGGAAGTTTGTCCTTGGACTAGAGGGAACATTGGTTCGTAGTCATCAACAGTGGTACGCCATTCAAGATTAGTAGTTTGAATATCAGTAGACTGTTGTGGAATACCAGTCAATTGCAAGATAGAGTCCAAACGAGCAACCATCTTGTTGTACATTTCTTCCCATCTTCGCTCTGACCTTTCTTGTAATTGTTGCCATGTTTGTTTCATTTGTTCGGTACTATCCTGTATGGGAGTTGAAAGTGTACCTAATATTTCCTTTGTTCCACTGGTCACTTTACTGATAGTGGGGTCTACATTATCACTTGATTTTGCATGAATGTTGACTCGCTGTTGTTGAGTTGATGGTGTTAGACTTCCCAAAAAATTGACATAGGGACTGAAAATTGTCGCTCCACTTGCTCCAATAATATTCCTTCCCTCCTTAAAATCATTTGTGTCAGCAAACGATGTACCCATCAGAGAAGGACCAATCATACATGTAGTGACATAGAGAGAACATCCTTCATTTCCATCAATTTTCTCACTTTCATAGACATCTTCATAGGCCTCATAATCAACATTATCATCTTCATTATGATCGGAATCTTGTTCTACACCATGGTGATGTCGCCTTTTGAGTTCTTCAAGATCATAAAATTGATCCATGAGCTCGTAATGATCTTCTGTTTCACATTGCTCTTGTTGTTGCTCATCTACGCTTATCACTTCAGACGGATCTTCAGTAGCAAATTGGAATTGATCTTGACCTTGATAATCACCATCATTGAGCTCTAGTTAACTCTAGTTCATCCTGACCATCAAATGGTTCAACTACTTCCATCTTCAATGACCAGTTCATATTGTTCTTGGTTTTGCTGACCGTTGTTGAAATCTTCAGCGTAATGGTCAAGTTCAAAAGTGCCGTTGTATTCTGGATACTGATCATCATTAACAAAATCATTGTTTTGGTCTTGATACTGATCGTCATCAGCGATGTCGTCACCTTGGTCATAATCTTCGATGTAATCATCACCTTGATCCCAATATTCCTCCACATCATTGTAACTATTATCACAATGTGGTTGATTATCATCCTCTTGTTTATAATCCCAATCCATTGATCATTGTGGAATAACTAAATTTGTAACTATGGATTGCAAACTTGAGACGAACTTCGAAGTGGAATGAAAACCAGATTTAGAAAGGTGCAGTTAAGCAATGACAATAGGCATGTATTTTTAGTTAGAGCAAATACAAAAACTTTTGAAAAGGTCAAATTTTGGTACAAATAATACTTCTAAACTGTCAATCTTATTGAGCTGATGAAGTTTGCTTTTTATGGCATTGAAATCCGAGCTCAAACGGATGAGATACGGTAATTCAAAGAATTTAAATATAAAATGTGAATGTACTTAGGGAAGAGGGGGAAATGAAAATTAAACTAAAATAATGGTTACGGAAATACAAGTACTGTACTCAGCTCGACGAACTGATCACTTTTCATTCTTGCAGCACTAAATTTTGACATCAAACAGAAAAGATAAGGAACTTCGAATTTTTAAAAAAATAACTAATAAGCAACTTAGGAATAAGACCTTAAGAAAAACCTATTAATTGAATTGGAAATTTTTTTGGAATCTATGAACCATTTGCTCTCAAGAAAAGAAAAGAACCGTTGAAACTTGAAATTTTGCAACAAATTTTGTTTCTCGGTTGTTTGGATGGATCCTTCGGATGCTCGTGAAAAATAGAAGAAATCGTAAAATAAAGTAAAAAAACCCGGGAAGTAATCTTTTTTGCGAGCACAGGGAGGAGATGGGAGGGAATCGGAAAGGGAATATCATGAGAATCAGGAGGGGAGGCGCAGAGCGCAGGTACACGGAACAAAGGGAAACGGGAGAGGGAGAGAGAGAGAGAGGGTACGGGCTTCGGGGGGAGGGGGTCGCGTGGAGTGAGATTGGGAGGGACAGAGGGAGTGGGGGGTACAGAAAGGATGGGGCGCGGACTGGATGCGTGGCAGAGAAGACCCAGAAACCGACTCGACTCGGTCGAGACACTAAGGAGGGACTCGGGTGAACCGTAGAGAGGAGAGGACCCGGCTCGGGCGAAGAGGAACTCAATGAACTAACCGGCTCGGTCCAGTTCCAAATGAAGTAACCAGCTCGGTTCGGTCCAGGAGAGTGCCGAATGAAGAAACCGGCTCGGTCCAGATCGCGTAGAGAGGCGGGCGCCGGGCCGCGTGGAGAAGGGCGTGACAGGTTTGTGTTTTTTTTAAAAAATGGTAGTTAGGGTTAGGGCTGGGGTAGGTTTAGGTTAGGGTTATTTTTTTTTTCTTTAAGTCTGGCGAAATCTTTAAAATGAAGAAATTGGAAAATTTTTTACAAGGAATCAAAACTTCAAAAATGAAGAATTGAAGTGATTCTCTCCGAAATCTCCTTCCAAAGCTAAAATTTGACATCCTTCACAAGAAATGTCATCTCTCTTTCAATTTTCAACCAAATTGGCTCAAATTCAAGCTAACAGTGAGATCTACAATCCTATAGAAATACAATCATAAAATTTGGCAAAAGTACAGCCAAAAATGGAGAGAAACAGACTGCAATAACTTAACTAGCTAAAATTGGCATGAAAACACTAAAATGGCCATAACTTGGTCATTATAGCTCCAAATTCCAAGAAGCTAAAAGAAAGATCTACTGATCTACAACAAGAAATTACACAAAATATGAAGACTACATGGTCAAAAATTGAATCAAAACTTGCTGGAAATTGAAAAAAACAAGAAAATTAGAACAAGAAACTCTACCAAATTTAACAAAATCCACCAAATCTGATGGGGAAAGGACTAATGTTCTGATACCAAAATTGTCATGTGCCAACCTTAGCATTAAAACCTAATCCATTCATAAACATCAAATTACAATGGAAATACACGAAATCAAGAAGATAAGCCAAAAATAAAAAACATAGACAAAAGTAACAAACCTTCACCAAAATAGGAAAAGTAAAGTATCATTATTCATGATTATTGATCATTCACAATATAGGGGCCCGATTCTAGAACATGATCATAGCTCTCATGTGATTTTAGGCACATGAATCACTTTCTCCATCAAGAAAGCTCTCAAAAGAGAAGCTCCAAGATCTCTTAAAACTCAAAATTACAAAACGAACAATAGCCTCCAAATTTAGCATGACCTCAACTATTTATAGTGGTCATTTGTGTCTTTACTATAAGTTTGGAGCCTTATTTAACTAAATTGGGCCTTACAACCATCATTATAATTCCGCTATTCACAATTATAGCGAGGTTGTTCGAGCCACTTTATAATTGTCCTATTGACTAGTTCTAATTTAATTTAGCTCCATGGCTATATTTAGCAATTTATTAGTAAGCTCATGGGCTAATTACATACTGCATATGACAAACTGACACTAGTTCTGAAACATCAACATATGAAGATGTAGAATTGAGAGATGTACTAGGCTTAGAGTGGAAACTCCAAATGAACCACCTCCCAAGATTAGAAAACCTGATATATGTCTTATAATCCTTGGAACAGAGGATGAAGATAAGAAAATCAAAGTAGGTGCTCACGTAAGTCCATAAGACAAGAAAACCTAGGCAGAAACAACAAAGATTACCATTTCACATGAAAGAAGGAGTACTGAAGGAATTAGTACGATTGAAATAAGCTGGGCGGTGTTCACCGGTAGTTCCACGACCAAAAACTCCACTCAAGTTCGAGTCTATGTTGACTATAAGCAACTGAACAAGCACACGAGAAACGACTATTATCCTCTACCTTTCATAGATCCTGTACTAGAAGAATTAGCAGGAAGAGAAATCTATTCCTTCATGGATTGTTTTGCTGGCTATAACCAAATAACCATTGCTGAGGAAGATAAACTTAAAACTACTTTCACCACCACCTTTGGAGTCCTCGCCTATTATGTTATGCCTTTCGGTTTATCAAACGCTCCAGCCACATATCAAAGTTTTAAATCAAAATTTTCAAGATATCCTGAATAGAAACTTGAAAATATTTATGGATGATTTATGTGGAGCATCTTCTATTAAAGAACACTTACTAGTACTTGAGAAGTGTTTTCAGAAGTGTGTTGCTACTTGTATAGCCCTGAATGCCAACAAATGTATATTTAAAGTACCCTATAGTGTGCTATTAGGACACATCATTAGCCGCTATAGTATACCCATTGATCTAAAAAAAATCGCAATGCTTTTAGCCATTATAACACCCTCCATTGTGACTCAATTACAATCCTTCTTAGGAGGGATTGGCTATTATAGAAACTATGTGATGACCTATGCCTCAATAACCTATTTTATGACTAAGTTATTGAAATAGAAATCTAAGTGAAATTCGAATAAGGATTGTAAACAATCTTTTCAAGACCTTAAAGAATCTTTAGCAAAAGCCCCTATACTAAATAAAGTGAATTTTATGCATTAGAATGAAATGGAAGGACAATTTTGAAGTTTGCCATTAAAATGGCATGCTTTTGAAATTTTTGACTTTCTTTGAAAGGCAAACTAGTCCTGAATAGAATAAGGCCCTGCCCTTGGCAAATAAAAGTCTCATAAATTCAGAGCTTGCTGTGTTGAGAGAGAGAGAGAGCGAGCGAGATAGAGATGCACGGGAGACCTCGTAAGCGCGGTGGTGGTGATGGGGGAGCATCAGAGCAAAAGGAAAAAGCCAAAATTGCATTTCTGGAGCCTCTGCAGGCGCAGGTGCTGCAAAATCACCATAATTGCTGGTAACTTTTGCCATATCAAACCCCATTCATCGCTCATATTCTTGTAAGGCCCTCAAGTAACTAGTTTTGAGTCAGTTTGGTAGTTGCCAATGTGTCCGTATATTCATTCAGGTGGATATAGCTAAACATTTTGATGACAATGGGGTTATCGTATGCATCTGAAATGTTTCCTTTTGCCAATTATCGAACAGATCCGGGCTTGTAACCCAAGATTTGGATTCAGTCAAAGCAAAACTGTTTTTTCCTTGTGTATAGATCAAAAAACGTAAGAGCTAACATGTATATGTTACAGCTATACAAAGGAAGCACTTCAAAAAAATGCGAGATTGCTGGAGCTTAATCCGGAGGTGAATACTGCCTGGAATTATCGTAAACTGGCCCTAAGGCATCTCATCGCATCAGAACAGGATGTGGAGGTCCACAAAGCACTCGCTAGAGAGGAGCTCCGTGTGGTATTGCTACTTTTCTCTTGCCAGTCTACGATGCACTTACAAATTTACAGGATCATTAGGGTCATGTAGGATATTTAGAAAGTTCTTTTTGTGCTTGGAACATGCCCACCTCCTTTTTTATTTCTTAAATTTAGCTACTGTGACTAGTTCAATCTTCTCTAATGTATCTTGTGTGACTTTCAAAGTATCTTGCAATTCATGTTTTAATTTAAAAACCTTAGGCGAGATGATGCAAGATTAGCAGTAAAATCTTGTTTCTACAAATTTGTCAGACAAGGTCAGATGCCACTGATGTTCACCTTTTGTGGAGATGCCTATTGCTAGATTGAGTGTCCCGTCCTTTGTACTGATTATTTCCTTTGCTACTCAACCTAAGATCATCCTAGTCGTCCATTTGGTGTATTGATGGAGTTGGGCTATACATATTTTTGTACATTTTTTATGTACTTAATCAACTAATATATTCAATCCTCCTGTAGCCAGCTAATTGACTTTAATGACAATTCTTGTTGGCCTTGCCTTGCAAATACCATACCAAGTGTTCAAATGGTCCAGGTATGTTTATGGTGCTGAGCTTGCTAAAAAACTGTAAACTTGTTAGGTTGGGTGTTATTTATACTCAGAATGCCCACAATGTTTTTAAAGCTCGTATTCAAGAATGTAAAGTGATTGAGGGCATCAATGAAGTTTGATGATGATGATGATGTTGTAGGCCTGGATTTTAGACCTCACTCCTCTTCACCCTCGTGCTCCCATAGGTCAAGCCTTTTGTGGAGTCAAATTCTGTTTAAGTTTTAATTGTGATTGTGATTGAGGGCATCAATGAAGTTTGATGATGATGATGATGTTGTAGGCCTGGATTTTAGACCTCACTCCTCTTCACTCTCGTGCTCCCATAGGTCATTCAGGCTGGCCTTTTGTGGAGTCAAATGCTGTTTAAGTTTTAATTGTGATCGTGATTGAGGGCATCAATGAAGTTTGATGATGATGATGATGTTGTAGGCCTGGATTTTAGACCTCACTCCTCTTCACCCTCGTGCTCCCATAGGTCATTCAGGCTGGCCTTTTGTGGAGTCAAATGCTGTTTAAGTTTTAATTGTGATCTAATACCATTCACAAAGAAGTCAGTTTCTATTTGGGAGTTTGATTCTAATTTTTCTACCGAAGCATGGTCTAGTTATCCAGATGCATTGTTTCTTATCGTGCCTTACTGTGTGTTGTGTCACTACTTTTATTGCAAAAAAAATTAAACAAAGCAAACAATTGTTTACAATGTTGCCACCATTCCTGTTCTCCTCTCCCATATGAGTATTTGAATTTTGGAGTATGCTAAAGTCTTCCTTATCCGTATGTCAAAGATTTACAATCTACTACATATGGTAAATATGCAACTCACTAGGCTGAAGGATAGAAATTTTCAACACATAGCACGACGAACCCACTAATCATAACATTTTAAATTACACTTGAGTAGTTGTTTTTTGTCTTGCGGTTTATATAATATACCTCTAAGTGTGTTTTGGCACTTCAAATGCCAAGACTCTTGGTTTCTATTTGTAACTCCCATGACCTTTGGTGTTTGGCTCTTGGGTAGCCCATATTGGGGTTTTTGACTTTTCATCTCTCATTGTTTTATGTATAAATAAGAGAGGCCTTCCCTCTATCCAGCAGTGAGAGAAGCTGTGAGATCTTGAGGGAAAGAGCATAGTCTCTATGACATTCATCTATTCTATGAGAGAGAAGACTCCTGTTCATTCTATTCTACTTCCTAGATATGTTTGTGTGTATTGTGGCTGTTCAACTTTTGTTTATTGCACAATTCCAACATGGTATCAGAGAGGGTGCTTAGGTGCAATCATTTGCATCTACTTTCCTGAAATTTATTGCATATAGGAAGTGTTAGATAGCAGGGACGTTTTTTGTAGAGAACGGATTAGAAATCAGGTTGCTTTGCAGATTTTGGGAGTGTTTTCATCAAAATTGTGGAGCTTATCCTTTTAGGACAGCTATTCACTTTTTGTTTACTTGTGCAAAGATGTATATACCTGGTAATGCAAACTTTGGAGCTAATTTCTATCCTGTTTGAGTGCCGTTTTCCAGCCAGTTTGAGTGCCAATTTCCAGCCATATTGGGAGCCAATTTCCAGCTTGCTTGTTCATGCGCTGATTTGTCAAGCTGTTCGGGTGTCGTATTTCAGTCAGCTTTGACGCTGTTTTACAGTCTGTTTATGTGCTGATTTCCAGCCAGTTTTGGCGCTGATTTCCAGCCAGTTTGACAATGCTTTACAGTCTGTTTATGCGCTGATTTCCAGCCAGCTTTGGTGCTGATTTCCAGCCAGCTTTGACGCTGTTTTACAGTTTGTTTATGCGCTGATTTCCAGCCAGCTTTGACACTGTTTTACAGTTTGTTTATGCGCTGATTTCCAGCCAGCTTTGGCCCCGATGTCCATTCAGCTTTGACGCTGTTTTACAGTCTCTTTATGCGCTGATTTCCAGCCAGCTTTGGTGCTGATCTCCAGCCAGCTTTGACGCTATTTTACAGCCTGGTTGTGTGCTGATTTTCAGCCAGTGTGGACGCTGATTCTATATTATGGGAGACAAGATCAGTGGACACAATTTCTCTCTAAAAATGAGAAGTTCAATGGAACAAATTATCAGATTTGGAAAATTAAAGTCAAACTATTATGGAGCTTGCAGACTTGTGGGATGTGATTGAGGATAACCTTCCAGCTACGCAGTCTACTGCACAGGAAGTTTCTACTTTTGAACCTCATGTTGATTCTCCAGGTAATTTTCCTAACACGCTACAAAGTTGGAAAAACTGGAAAGCATTGAGTGTTTTGAAGTTGTCTGTAGTAGATGCACTATTGGCGATGGTCTATAGTACAAAGACAACATCAGAGGCATGGGTGGCATTGTCAGAACATGTTTGGTAAGCCTTCACATAACCGTGTTTTTATGCTCCAGCAAAAGCTCCTAACGAGTAGTTCTGAAACAGTTGTCCAACAATATCTCACACGTTTAAATTCCTTAAAGACCGAACTCAAGGAAGCTATTGGATGAAGATTTCATACCTATATTGTTGAATGGTCTTCTTGAGTCTTTCCGAGGAGTTAGAACAACTGTTATGTCAATGAGCTCAATGATCACCTATTAGGTTCTTGCAGAGTTTTTGCTACAGGAGTCTTTACAGGAAAGTTATGGTAAGACACGGGGGCCTTATATGCATTGGTAACCTCTAACTCTAAAACCTTAACTCCAAGTAAGGAAAATGGAAAGGTAGGTCACCTAGAAAAAGTATGTCGGAAGAAAAAGAAGCAACAATCTGAAACGAATATAACTTCTTCTTCTTCTAGTCCTAAATCTAGTAAGATTTGTTTTTATTGTACAAAAGGAGGTCATACAGAAGATGAATGCAGAGTAAAAATCTCTGCCAGTGCATTCAAGGCAAGCAAAAAGACGTGGCAAACCTTGATGAATTAACTTTTGAGTTTAATGGTTTATCTTTAGTAACCAAGGAAGAAGAATCAGATTTTTGGATAATAGATAGTAGAGCCACTTCACACATGTGTTATCATGAAGATTGGTTCATGTCGGAAATCGGTATCTTGGCCTAAATCGTGATCGATTCAGAGGTGGGTGTCCATAATCAAAGTTTGGAACGAGATACCTGCAGCGGAAACTAACAACGGACAGTTGTGGATCGGAAGTGTGTCAGCGTAACAGCAAGAAGAACAAGATGAATAGCAGTTTGTAACTGTGTGCAAAAGAACAAGTAGTTGTGCCGACAAAAATTGCACTCTTTGATTAATCAGAAATAGAGTACATGAGCATGAAGCTGTGCGCTAGTCTGAGAGGCACAAGAATAGAGCTTTAGTGGCTTGATCGTTGCTAACTGGATGATTATACCAGATTATCCAATTTGTCCAGATTGATCAGCTTATCACTAACTGCTAAAGGTGCAGACTTTATTTACTTAAAGTGATCAGTACTTTGGATCTACTTAATTAATTAGAGCCGCCTTGTAGTAGATAGCCGTCGTAGTAACAGTAGAATCTATGTACAAACAGGTGGTTTGTCGGTACAATCTATGTACAAGTAGGTGGACTATCAGTGTTCTCCTTGAAGTCGTCTGACAATGTATGGATCGACTTTTCCCCATATCAAATTTGATCTGACTTGGTGAGGGAGTCGAGTAAGTCGAGTGTTGATGGAGTCAAGTTGTCGATGGAGTCGGGTAAGTCGATGATGTCGATGGAATCGATTGAGTAGAGTTGATGGAATGTCGAGTAAGTCGATGTTGAGTAAGTAGAGTGAGTTGATGTTGAAGTCGAAGTCGATGGTGGAGTCCGACTTCGACAGATTTTTCAGGATGCTCATTACTGAGTGGATTTAGTTCCTGAGCATAAAAATCCAACACTCCCCCTTAATGTGGATTATGAAGAACTTGGATCTTTAGATTTAGCATGTTGTTAAATCTGATATGGTGATCCTTGGATAATGCCTTTGTGAAGTAATCTGCTGCCATAAAATCTGTCCTGCAGTAAACCAATGAGACTTCCTCGCTCTGCACTTTTTCTCTAAGGTAGTGATACCTGATTTCGATATGTTTGCTTCGAGAGTGAAATCTTGGATTTAGAGATAGTGCAATTGTGCTTTGATTATCACAGTATATGGTTGATGGATGTAGTTGAGCAAGGTCGATTCAGCCAAATCGCCTCCTTGATAGCATTTGTGGCAGCTATGTATTTTGATTCGGTTGATGATAATGCAACCGAGGTCTGTTTTCGGCTGTTCCATGAGATTGGGCCTTGATTGAATAAGAATACTAATTCAGAAGTCGATCTTCTGGTGCCGATATCTCCAGCCCAATCTGCATCTTTCTAACCTTCAAGAATGTTGGCAGATTGGTTGCCTCCATAACAAATGCTTAGATGTTTTGTTGCTTGGATATATTTCATGACCTTTATGAGTGCTTTCCAATGGGTTGGCCCTGGATTCGATAGGAACTGGCTAAGTGAACTGATCGAGTATGCAAGATCGGGTTGAGTGTAGAGCATTCATTGCATACATCAGTGAGCCGATAATGGAGTGAAATGGATACTGCTTCATTTCCTCCTTTTCTGCCTCGGTTTGAGGACATTGTTCCTTCGATAGTTTCAGACTAGGGTTGAGTGGAAAGTAGCTCGATTTGCAGTTGGTCATTCATTCTTTTCCAGCACATTAGTGAGATATTGTTGTTGATTGATGAAAATTTGTCTGCTGGATCGATTTCGATGAATCTGGATTTCGAGACAGTAATGGGCTGAACCCATATCAGTCATCTTGTATTCCTGTGCTAACATGCATTTTGTATCCTTCAACACTTCAAATTGTTACTAAATAGTAATGTATCATCTACATATAGAGTGATGATTATGAAGGAAGTAGTAACAGACTTGAAGTAGACGTTCGAGTCTGCCGAGTTTGGAATAAAACCATTCTCGATTAGAAATGCAGCTCGTATCCCTCTGGTTGCAACATGTAGATCTCATGGAGAAAGCCGGGTCGTACTAGGCGATGCTAGTACTCACCAAGTCTTGGGTAAGTGGAACATTAATCTCAAATGTTTTGATTTTGGTAAAAATTGCATAATCAAGGACGCTCTCTTCATCCCTAATCTCACGAAGAATCTATTAAGTGTAGGGAAGTGTCCAGATGCAGGCTACAAAGTTGAACTCTACAGTGACTATTGTCTAATCCTAACTTTTTCCGGAACAATGGTTGCGAAAGGAATTCAGGGATTAGATAAATTATACAGACTTAAATTCATAAAGAATGAAAGTGCATTTGTTTCTGGGTACTCACGGGATGTTCGTAATTCTTTGTGGATACTTAAATAATGATGCACTTAAACTTTTGTATAACAAGAACATAGTCACTGGTATTCCAAAGATAACAGAACTAAAGGGCATCTGTGAAGGGTGTGTTCTTGGAAAGCACCATAAGAAGGCACATTTAGAAAGGTCAAAGAGGGTAGAATCTCCATTGGGACTGGTGCACATGGACCTTTGGGGACCTGCCCAAACTGAATCTATCGGAAAAAACCTTTATTATTTGGTGCTTATGGATGATTTCTCCCATTTCTCTTGGATCTATTTCTTAAAGCACAAATCTAGAGCATTCTTAAAGTTAAGGGAATTCAAATAAATGGAAAGATAAAGTCAATTAGATCAGATATGGTTGGTGAGTTTATATCTCTACAGAACTTATGAATTTTTGTAAAATTCATGGAATTGTTCAGAAGTTGACTCCCTCCAACTCACATAAGTTTAATGGTGTTATAGAGAGGAAAAACAGGATGATTGTAGAGTGTGCCTTATCTATGATAAAAGCCAAACAACTATCAAATCATTTTTGGGCACATGCTGCAAGTATTCGCTGTCAGAATTGTTGTAAAAAAGAAAACCAGTATATTCCGATTTTTGGGCCAGCCAGAATCGCGCTACCAGAAGAGGAGGCAAATTTTTTTTTTTGTGAGCTATAGGCGTCCGATCTTCGCATGTGGATAGTTGGCAGGCATCAACCTGGCGATACGGAGGTGGTGTGCACGTTACCAGGGGGATCTGAGCTTCGTGGAGAGCAAAACGATCAATTTTCGATATTTGTAAAGTGTAGGCTTGATTTTTTGCAAGTGTGGACATTGAGCTGTAGGCAACCAAATCGAGCGTAGTTTGGCTCTAGACCACCTTTCTTCATGCCCACGGTGATTCCTACGGCGTCAGTTTCAGCCGTTACGGCACGCCTAGCAAGATTTGAACATGACATTCCATATGCAGGTGTATTTTTGCCATTTTCACAAAATGACTTGTGGGCAACCGATTTAGGTGATGTCTGAGCCTAGAATGCATTTCAACATGCCTGCAGAGAAACCTGTGACCTCCGTTCCGCCCTTCTTTGTCCGTATCAAAAATTGCAAATTCCATGCTCTAATTCGATGTTTTTTAAGGTTTGCAAGCATATGCCAAGGGCGTGGTTTAGGCGTACACTGCACTCCTTTACACTTGCACGGACTCCCACGCTAACGACAGTCGCCCGTTATCGCTCATACTGAAATAATTCTATCCCACGTCCTAATCCCATGTGTTTTTTGGCACTTGCTATGATGTGTGAATTGGAATCATTGTGATGTATGCTCTGATATTTTGAGCTCTATTTTAGCCTGGTAATGTTGTTCAATGTAGTGTATTTTCTTCTACTGAACATTTGCTTGCTTATTTTGTTTGCAAGTTTGATCTCGTGTTGATACGATGCCAGTGCGGGGCCGAGGCCTTTGGTTCAAGGTTGAGCTTACTGAGGGGGATGTGGTTACACAACATGGGTCAGGGACCCGCAGATGGAGATGCAGAGAGAGAGAGAGAGAGAGAGAGAGAGAGAGAGAGAGAGAGAGAGAGAGAGAGAGAGAATCCTATTATGAACACATTGGGGCATTCTCTTTTTTTTGTTAATTTTTTATATTAAAAGGAGCTATGGCGTAAACCTGGGAGTTAATGCACCTAAACTGGACCATCCTGCACCCGAAACATTCGGCTAACTACACAATAATAATGCTCTTAATCAGAGCTTTCATCTGATACCCATATTGCCCAAAAAAAAATTCAAAAAAAAAAAACAATTCTAACTATTGGTAAACTCATCCCTAGTGATCACATAGATCAAGTAAGTAAAATGGGAGAAGCTATTCTGTCATCAGAACCTCATAATCCTCTCCCAAGTTTGGATGAAACCCCTGTTCAGGAGGAGAATCAAATGGAGGCACAAGCCGATGATCAATTGGAGGCAACACCTCCACAATTGGAGCCATCTACTACTCTGGAGGCTGCAACTTCGACTTCATGTAAAGTGTCTAAAAAGCTACCCAGATGTTATTTAAAGACTATTAAAGGTAGTGACACAGCTGTGACAGACGAAAGGAACTTAAGGAGTAGAGGTAAGCAACCTCAAGTGAACCTTGCCTTGATGACCAAGGTCTTTAATGAGGAAGCACCAAAGACATTCAAGTCAGCATCAAAAGATCCTAGATGGATTGATGCAATAACTAAAGAATATAACTCCATTATGAAGAATGAAACCTGGGAGCTTGTGAAGTCTTCAAATTCAATAAGACCAATCGGAGTTAAGTGGATCTACACTATCAAGTACAACTCACTGGGAGAAGTAGAAAAGTATAAGGCAAGATTGGTGGCAAAAGGATATGTTCAGCGTGAAGGAATAGACTATGACGAGACCTTTGCACCGGTGGCCAAAATGTACACAGTCAGGATGGTTATTGGTTTATCTACCTACTATGCTTGGAGTATACATCAGATGGATGTGAAGACCAGTTTCTTAAATGGCTATCTCGAAGAAGAAGTTTACCTAGAGCAACATGAGGGTTTTGTTACAAAAGGAAAGGAAGATCATGTCTGTCGCCTTCATCGGGCTTTGTATGGTCTAAAGCAGGCACCTAGAGCATGGAACTCTTGAATTAAGGAATATTTTCCTAGCATTGCTGATTCCTCTCTTTATGTTCTTAGAAAAGATGGAAAGAGTCTTTTTAAGATTATTTATGTGGATGACTTATTCCTAACAGGTAGCTGTGACAAACTCATTGAACGTGAGAAAAAGTCACTAAGTGCTGAGTTTGCTAAAAGACACAAAAACCAGCAAGTATCAAATCTGAAAAATCAGCACCGGAATGTGTCAAAACCACACATTAGATGGATGTGGGAACCTGCCCTCCTACAAGCCTTGTGTGCTAAAAATTTCAGCTTGAAATTGCATTACAAACTCATAAAACCACAAGCAAAGAATTAGGTTAGCCTCCAACAAAGCTTTTTCCGGAACCCTTCTTTCTTGCCAAAAAGTGTGAACAATACACACACGGATAGGGCTGTTGCAAACACCCTACAAATGGTAATATGCTGTCCAATTTTCAGCCTCGGAATGTGATCGGATCATCACAAAAAATTAGCGCCTTCTTCCACTCCTGGAAACAAGCAAAAGAAGCGGATCTTCACTTTGTAAAATCTGATTTTTCAGACAAATCAGAAGATAAAAATTGCTTGTAGATGGGCGCCCTCCTGCAAAGGAGCAAATTTGAAAAATAGGGCAGCAGTGGACCAACGGAAGTAGGATAAACCTACACGGATGTGGGCGACCTAAAAGCAACCCCGAAGAAGATAATTAATGGCTCTTTTGTTACGAGCTCGTAACCAGTGCCGAACCCTAGAGAACACAGATAGGTCAGATACCACAGTCAGGGTCGTGTCCAGCGTACATGACCAACAGGGCAAGACAGTGTGAGTAGTGTGCCCCAGCATGGTCCATAGCCATGGCGGGCCTAACACAGCCTAGGGACCCTGTCAGCAGGATAGGGCCCCCAGTTGGGTCCCGACGTGCAGTCGGCCACGTCAGTGCCATGTGGCCGACACTTGGCAGTAGCATGCTACCAGTCCTCACACTGGGCTAGGAGGGGCTTACTCTATATCAGGGAGTAGGCAAGGTTGGGTGGATCAGTTAGTGTTTGCCCTACCGTGGTCATCTTGTTCAGACTGTATGTTTCCCCAGTAACTCGGCAGCTTCCGAGATCAAAGTGTATCATGAAGATCATGAACACTGTTGCCAGCTGACCTCTGCAATGCTAGCGAGACCCTTCAGCTTTGGGCCGCATGACCTAGTACGTATGCATGGGAAAGTTGGTAACCAGTCAGTAAGAGTCATGGTTGATGATGGGGCAACCCATAATTTTATCAACCACACCCTGGTTAAAAAGCTTAAACTACCAGAAGTACCTAGTCAGCATAGGTACATAGTTTCATTAGCTAAGGGTGAAGATAAAAAAATATGGGAAACTATGGTAAGTAAGTTAAATCTTGGTATTCAGGGGTACCAAGATCAAATAAACTTTCAGATAATGCACCTGGATCGAACAGACATTGTTCTCGGGAGAGATTGGCTCTACAGTTTAGGACCTTCCCTCCACAGAAACTATCAGGAGAACACCCTCAGCTTTCAGTATAAAGGCCGAGAGATCCAGTTGCATGGGGAGCATGATGTTCCCAACAGCCCTATGGTCTGCAGTTCAGAGCTCTGTCAGCTAATCGGAGACGAAGACCATCAGGTATTCTTATATGACTTTCAGTTTATTCCTGAAGTTTCTATTTCCAGTTCTATTCAGCAGAAAATCAGTAAATTAGAAACTTTATTGTCTAAATTTAAAGATGTTTTTCCTGAAGATTTGCCACATGGTTTACCACCTAGCAGAGAGGTAGATCATGTAATAAACCTAGTACCAGGTACAGCACCTGTTTCTAAACCTGCGTATCGGGTCAGCCGAACAGAGGATGAAGAAATAACTAGGCAGTTAACAGACTATCTTGGGAAAGGCCAAATTCAGACCAGTAGTTCACCATGGGCCTCACCAGTCCTATTGGTGATAAAGAAGGAGGGGTCTATGCGTCTTTGCGTAGATTACAGAGCCCTCAATAAAGTCACAATTAAGAATAAATACCCTATGCCTCGGGCAGACGAGTTGTTTGATCAACTCGACGGGGCTAAGTTTTTCAGCAAAATAGACCTCAGAACGGGATATCATCAAGTCCGTATAAAATCGGAAGATGTCTCGAAAACAGCTTTTAGGACTCGTCACGGTCATTATGAGTTTAAGGTGATGCCATTTGGGCTCACAAATGCTCCAGCTACCTTTATGACCTTGATGAACAGTGTCCTCAGACCATACTTGGGTAAGTTTGTAGTCGTATTTTTAGATGACATCCTCGTCTACAGCAAAACGAGGAAGGAGCATCTAAAACACCTCAGAAAGGTGTTTCGACTGCTTAGAAAGCATAAGCTTTATGCTAAACAATCCAAGTGTGAATTCTTCGTTGAAGAAGTAGCATATTTGGGTCACATTATCTCTTCAGATGGGATTAAGATGGACCCAAATAAGGTTAAAGCCATACTCAGTTGGCTGAGACCTCAGAATATTTTGGAACTTCAAATCTTTCTTGGTCTGGCGGGATATTACAGACGATTTGTCAAGGAATATGCTCAGATAGCAGTCCCTATGACAAATCTCCTTAAGGGGAAGGGAAAGGAGTTCATTTGGGAGTCCGCACAACAGGAGAGCTTTGATGCTCTCAAAACAGCCTTAGCTACAGCACCAGTTTTAAAGGTCGTCGACCCCAATCAGCCATTTGTGGTCGAAACAGATGCTAGCGACTTTGCAGTAGGTGCTGTGCTAACTCAGGGTGGACGACCAGTTGCGTTCGAGAGTAAAAAACTCGAGCCAGCACAGACTAGGTATAGTGCCTATGAAAAGGAACTCTTTTCTATAGTCCATGCCCTTAAGACTTGGAGGCATTATTTGTATGGTGCCAACTTTGAGGTCCTGACAGACCATGAGAGTCTCAGATACCTTTGCAATCAACCTGAGCTTAGAGGTCGGAAAGCTCGTTGGGCAGAGTTGATGCAAGAGTTTGACATGTCTATCAGATATAGGCGTGGAAAATTCAATACAGTAGCAGATGCCCTTAGCAGAATGCCTATGATAAACGAGCTGAGTTTTACTCAGATTCGTAATGAGTTACTCGAGTCCTTGAGAGGGAAATGCCAGCATGATGCATTCTTCTCTATTATCTGGAACTCAGTCCAGAACAGACAGTTACAGACTCCAGAACCAGTTCCCGGGGCTGGTGCCAGTTCATCCAAGAATACGGCAGCTTCCGTTGAGGATGATGATGAGTCCGAGTATACGTCATCAGATGACGTTGAGGATTCTGAGCCTGTATTACCCAAGCAAACCCCAGTGGTTGAGGGTCAGTTGACTCAAGGATTCAAATGGAAACAGTATTCCATTCAGGATGAGTACTTGCTCTATAGAGATAGAGTATGTGTCCCCAATTCAGAGGATTATAGGCAGCAGGTCCTATATGAATGTCATGACAATCCTAGCGCTGGACACCCAGGCATACAGAAGACCTATGAGCTTCTTCGTAGGCAATTTTTCTGGCCCAGCATGAAAAGGGACGTCCACCAGTATGTAACCAGTTGCCAGAAATGTCAAGTAAATAAAGCAGAGCGTTTAAAGGCAG
This sequence comes from Diphasiastrum complanatum, assembly GCA_029204225.1. Classification (NCBI taxonomy): domain Eukaryota; kingdom Viridiplantae; phylum Streptophyta; class Lycopodiopsida; order Lycopodiales; family Lycopodiaceae; genus Diphasiastrum; species Diphasiastrum complanatum. The sequence goes on along the minus strand of CM055112.1, from coordinate 38,297,075 downwards.
GAGGGTTGTTGCATCCCTTAGAAATACCAGCTGGTAAATGGGAGAGTATCTCCATGGATTTTATAGTAGGCCTGCCTAAAACCCAAAAGGGTAATGACGCTATATGGGTCACAGTTGACCGTCTGACCAAAATGGCTCATTTTATTCCGACCAAAACAACCGTTAGAGCTCCAGAGTTAGCAAGGTTGTTTGTAGACGGGCTATTTAAATTGTACGGTCTACCTTCCGGCATAGTCAGCGACCGGGACAGTAAGTTTACTGGAAATTTTTGGAAGGCAGTATTCCATCATCTCCATACTAAACTTAATATGAGTACCACCGACCATCCACAGACGGACGGTCAAACAGAAAGGGTAAATCAAGTGCTGGAGGATATGCTTCGTGCATACGTCAGCAAGAGGCAGACTAATTGGGAGGAGTATCTCTCGATATTAGAGTTTGCTTACGACAGTACCAAACATTCAGCTACGGGATACAGCCCATTTATGCTGATGTACGGTTTTCAGCCACGCTCACCCACAGCTGTAGGGTTTAAACAAGAAAAAGTTGAAGCAGCCAGAAACTTTTTAGAAGACCTAAACCAGATGATAGAACATGCTAAGCGTAGCATTAGACAATCCCAGGATCGAGCCAGGCATTATGCAGATCCACACAGACGGGATGTGCAGTTCTCCACTGGTGAGAGAGTCTACTTGAGAGTCCCAGTTGACTCTAAAACCCTCAAATCAGGAGTGTGTGCTAATTTGTCTCCAAGGTATTGTGGTCCCTTTACCATCAGTAGGAGACTAGGCGAGGTCACCTATGAACTAGAACTCCCACACTGCAGTAAGGTTTTTCCAGTTTTTCATGTAAGTCAGTTACGAAAAGCCTTAACCAGATCAGATAATCTGGTAGGGGACAATGTTCTAGTTCTCCCATTGGATCCTCAACAACCTCCACATGAACCAGAGGAGATTCTTGATAGTAGAGAGACGCAGACTCGTCATACTCTATACCGAGAATATCTGGTTAAGTGGAATGATCAGCCTGTTGAGAATGCCACTTGGGAAAGAGGCAGCGTCCTTCGCAAGATTTTTCCAGACTTTGTCTTAGAGGACCAAGACGGTTCTTAAGGGGGAGGGAGTGTTACGAGCTCGTAACCAGTGCCGAACCCTAGAGAACACAGATAGGTCAGATACCACAGTCAGGGTCGTGTCCAGCGTACATGACCAACAGGGCAAGACAGTGTGAGTAGTGTGCCCCAGCATGGTCCATAGCCATGGCGGGCCTAACACAGCCTAGGGACCCTGTCAGCAGGATAGGGCCCCCAGTTGGGTCCCGACGTGCAGTCGGCCACGTCAGTGCCATGTGGCCGACACTTGGCAGTAGCATGCTACCAGTCCTCACACTGGGCTAGGAGGGGCTTACTCTATATCAGGGAGTAGGCAAGGTTGGGTGGATCAGTTAGTGTTTGCCCTACTGTGGTGTTAGGATCTATTACATCTTTCCTGCAACCTGAAAAACCAGCAAACAACCAACTGATTTTTGGGCGCCCAAAATCCCATTATCTCCTTTGATCTGTGGCGCCCTCTTGCAAAACGGAAAAGAGTCAAAATTGAACGGATCTTCACTCCAAAAAATCAACAAAGGTGCTGAATTTTTGTGATCCCTAAGTGAAGACGATCTCTTTTGGTAGGGAGCCCTATATCAAGCATAGAAGATCCATGGCTCTGATATTATGTAGGAAATCAAAGTGCCAAGATCCTTCTAACATTCAATCTCCATATATAAGAAGAAGAAGAAGAAGAAGAAGAAGAAGAAGAAGAGGGAGAGGGTTAGGCGCCCTCAAGGAGAGAGAAAGTAGTAGCAATGCTTGAAAGGGAATGAATTACAAATGAATAATGAGTACATGTAAATAGGCCTTCCAAGAGCCTAGACTCTTCCAAACCCACTACTAATTATTATAGGGCACCCCCAAAAGTCAAGATAGGGTCCCTTAACATAATTAGACTTTACTTGGACCCACGAGTTACTACTAGACCGAAATTGGGTCCAACTTAACTAAAACCGACTTAACATGGTCTTAATAATAAACCTAACCCATGGTTACACAAGTCTCGACCTTTTGGGTCCAAGTAACCTATGGGAAACTAACATTATCATTTATTATTTCTAACAAGTCTTGTCGGAAGTTTTATTTATGCGACAATTACGAGACCTGGTCTATCACACATTGTGGGAGTAGTCAGTCAATTTATGCAAGATCCCAAGGAGAGTCATTGGAAGGCTGCTCATTAAGGGAGAGTGTTAGAAGTCACTATTTGTCCTTTAATGGAGATTCCTCTGTTGATGCTCTGACTACGAAGTCAAGGTACCGGAAGGTACACCCTAGACGGCTTCTAGGGGTCATCGAAGGTTTCTCCCAGGGCTAAAAGTCTCCTGAAGCAGTATGGCACATACACTGAGCCTTCTCTAAGCTTGGTGGACATGACTTCTTATATTAATGTCAAGTTATTTGTGGGATTTTGCCTTTAAAGTTGGTTTTAAGGACCAAGGGACCAAAATTTAAGTTTTGGTCCATATTTAAAAGTTTGAAGGGGCCCTTCTTTTTCAAAGTAGAAGGCTGTCCCTATTTTTCAGCTCCCAACTAAAAGAGGCCTCTAAGTGTGTTTTGGCACTTCAAATGCCAAGACTCTTGGTTTTTATTTGTTACTCCCATGACCTTTGGTGCTTGGCTCTTGGGTAGCCCATATTAGGGTTTTTGGCTTTTCATCTCTCTCATTGTTGTATGTATAAATAAGAGAGGCCTTCCCTCTATCCAGCAGTGAGAGAAGCTGTGAGATCTTGAGGGAAAGAGCATAGTCTCTATGACATTCGTCTATTCTATGAGAGAGAAGACTCCTTTTCATTCTATTCTACTTCTTATATATGTTTGTGTGAATTGTGGCTGTTCAACTTCTGTTTAATGCACAATTCCAACAGCTGGCAAAATTGTATTTGCTTCAGGTACATGCTTGGATAGGAGAATGTTAGGCTTACTAACAACAAATTGTTTGCCATTTCTTTTTGCTAGGATGATCTTAGAGTCACTATGGAAATCATTGCCTTGTCTTTCAGTTGAAAGTACTCCAGGGGGAAAATTGCTCCATAAGCAGGAAAGCTGTAACATTAGAAGATTGCACGGATAAATGTTTTACCTTAGGTTTCTAGAAAAGATTGTTGCGAGAATTTATTTGTTGGAGGGGTTTTATTCTTAATTCAGGCATTTCACATAAGTGGGTATCTGTTCTATGTTGTTTTCTGAGATAAAGGGCAGATTGAGATGGCGTTGGCAAGGAACTACAAGTCATATGGAGCATGGCATCATCGCAAGTGGGTGATAGGCTTGGGGCTTTCTTTGTTGGAGAATGAGTTCAGACTTTTAGACAAATTCATGGATGCTGATGCTCGTAATTTTCATGCATGGGACTACAGAAGGTTTGTCTATCTTTCTTTGGGTGCTAGGTAGCGCCTATAGCCAGTAAACTTGTTACTTGTGGCTAAGATACTGTGGTCTGTAACATTTGTCAAACAAAATATCTTTCAAACCAAGTATATGAAATATTAAAACGGTAGAAACTTCCCTTTCTTAGACTTGTTGTCTGGTTTTTCCCATTTTTGTATAGACATGTGGCTTCTGTTCAAGGAGCTGCTTTGGAAAAGGAACTCGAGTTTACCAGGAAAAAGATCTATGACAATTTCAGCAACTATTCTGCTTGGCATAAGCGCAGGTTGGATAGAAATTAAGTTCATATGGATTGTGTGGAATTGGACTTTTTGTATGAGAGCTATTCTTTCCAGAGGAGAGCTTTCTTTGATCAGTTGTGTGGAATTGAACTTTGGTTCAATTGAACTTCAGTCTCAGCCTGCCTGAAGAGCAGTTTGCTTTTTATTTTCATGTCTTGCATGTGCCAGAAGTTTTTGGGTTTCATACGCCGCTCTTTGCACTCTAGTTAAATATTATCACTTACAGTGACTGGGTTGACTTGCATCCCTTATTTTTGTATCAGCACATTGCTTTCACAGCTTTTCAAGGAGAATGGGGTGGATATTTTGAAGCACAGCACATTGAGCTCTGAGTTTGAACTTGTTCATCAAGCATTTTTTACTGAACCGGATGATCAAAGCGCTTGGTTTTACTACAACTGGCTACTTGATCATGCAGCGGCTGCTCCAGACCCAAAGCTGTTGAGTACTTGGCCTTCAGATGCCGTGCTAATAACTATAGATGAACAATCTGAGCCATCACAGTTGCTACACTTCAGGGGCATATCTGGGTTGGAAGAAACAATTCTGTTGGAAGGTGTGCCTATCTTTCTTTGTTTCAGCAAGCCTGTAACCGGTGTTAGTGGTTTGACAGTCTCTGTGCAATCAGTTCCAGACTCTAAACAGGCCTTGCATGGTCTTTGGAAACCAGTCGCCAATAAAGGAGGAGCTTCAAATATATGGTCTGCTGACCTTAACCATTTTACAGATGCAAAGATCAAGAAAAGGGTTTATGAGCTTTCCTATAATGTAAGAATAGAGATTGGATCTACACAAGGCATCATATCTCAAGATGGACATCCCTTCCTTGGGCCTGTTCATTTAACTTTTGTATTGAGATCTACATTTGTGGGTAGTTATATTGTGAAGGATGATATACATGGGGAACAGAATCTTAAAATAGTAGAAGATGACAAATGGGAACCTCACCCTGAACAAGCTCTTGCTGCCCAAAGTCTATCCATGTTGGAAAAGGTCACTTGGAGTGAGAAACTCATGAAGGAAGAGATTGGGTTGTGCAGAGAGCTCCTTGAACTTGAAAGCAGTAGGTAATGATCAAAATTTGTGGGTTTGCTTTTTGATTTGATGTTGGAATCTTGGAGAGCCATTCTATTCATTGTTTCCTAGTGAGGTGGCTTATCAATGGACATGCTTCTGCCTATGACATTTAGCTCAAATTTATATGGTTAAAAGATGTTACAGGATATTGACGTACAAAGTAGTTTTGACTCTTTTCCTTATCCAACCTGCAGCAAATGGGCAACCCTGACGCTTGCAAGATTGCTGGAGGTTCAACAGAATATATCCCAGGACAAAAGATTGACTCTCCGAAATAATACCGCTGAAGTTTTGCAGCTTTATGAAAAATTGACAAGAATAGATCCTTCTCATGCAGAGTACTATCAAGACCGACACAGCTTGAACCTCTTGGATCAGGTTGTTTTATTTTCTTTGCTCTATAATAGATAGAGAATGATGTTATTTGGACTGAGCACTCAGATGCCCCCACTTTTCGTCTACATGTTTTGTTCTTTCTCCTTCATCAAGATTGTTTACACCCTGCTTGCCTTCTTGCCTTTGCTGACCCTTGCTTACAACAACAAATCCATGACTTGTTCCGAAACAAGCTATAGCCCACTCAAGGGCCATCTGGACCATTCTATCTTAGATGTCAAAATTGACAATATACTAAAACCTTGGACAGAAATCAAAGGTTCCTGGGAGCTTTTTAAGCCTAATAATTGGAAATTTTTTTCTTGACAGGTAGCATAGATCAGGGATGCGCGTCCGGGCCGGACGCAGGCAATCCGTGTCCGCGTCCGGCGTCCGGACCCGGATGTGTCTTTGGACGCGTCCCATTTTTTTTTTTTTAACTAAATAACAGTTAAAAAACTTTAAAAAAAAAAAAAGAGGACGCGTCCGGACCCCCGGACGCACCCCTGCAGCGTCCGCACCCGGATGCGGACACGGACGCACGTTCGGACGCAGCGTCCGCTACCTCAGATATATATATATATATTATTATATATTTATAATTCAGGGATGCACGTCCGGGCCGGACGTGGGCAATCCGCGTCCGGCGTCCGGACCCGGACGCGTCCAGATTTTCTTTTTAATTTTTTTTTTTAACTCTAAAAAAAGAAACAGAACAAAAAAGCGGACGCGTCCGGGGACCCGGACACACCCCTGGCGCGTCCGCATCTGGACGTGGACGGGAATGCTCGTCCGGTTCGCGTCCGGGGTCTGCCTCGTTAGGCATAGATTTATAGCCTTATTTTTTTGTAGAAATTCGTGATTGCAAATGTTCGTAGCTCTTGTAGGTGTGTGCTAAAGCTTTTTCTTTTAATCATTGATACAAAGACTTTGTGAATAGATAAAAAAATTGAATCTATTTGGCCATTAGGTGTCAAGGTAACAGATTTTGTCTTGAAAGTTGATTTTTATCTTTGTAAGATACAACAATTTTTCTAGAAGTGCTTGCACACCAACATATTGTTGACTTTATTGTTAGTTGGAGATTGTTATATGATCATCAATCTAATGCCTGCTTCTGTTATGTGATCCTTTGTGTGTTCATTGTGTTCATAACTTGACATTAGAGCACTTTTTTGGCACAAAGGCATTTGGCTCTTGTATTCTTTTGCTTTAGGGGAAGACCTTAATATTTGTTTTTTGCTATTGTTTTCGCTACAAATTTTCATTTGATTTGCGATTTTGGATTTCTTATTGCTAGATGCTTAATGATATGTAAAAATTGTCTTCGTAAGTAGCAACAGGTGGTAAAGCCCCAAAAACTTGTTGATAAAACAAGGAAAACTTGTCACATTCAAGCTACTTATGTGATCTTTGTGGAAATTTTCTATTTCATTGATTTTTCTTAATTTAGGGTACTCCTACATATATGTGAACAGGTGTAGTTTCTACATATTTTAATGTCATTTATTTGTACTATTTTGGGTGTTCTCAACATTTGTTAGGATCACCTTTTTGCTTGCTTTAGGTGCTTCTATTCCTCTTCACAGCTCCCGTTTGAATGCCTAGAAGTTGACTTATCCATTTCCAAGTTTCTATAAATTTTTGAAACTTCATTCATCTTTCTTGTACTTTTCGTGTCATAATTAGAACTTCTTGCATCATACTTGCTTTGTATAAGAGGGTGCTCAGTATTGCACTATAGCTTGTTATTATGCTTTTAAAGACTAGGAAAATTTTCATTTATTCTACCTTGAGATCAAGATTTTTATGATATCTAGTTTCATATTTGGGTTTATTTCTAAAGCCCACTTCTTTTTGAATGCAATCTCTAAATTACAATATTATCAAGATGTGATGATCTACCTTCCGGTTGTTGTTGGTTCTTACCTCCATTATGGCACAATGCGACTTCTAAATTTTTCTTTAGGTTTCTACCAAAATGTGCATGAATATCAAGGATATGTCTATTCTATTGCAAAATCGCACATTTGATTGTAGAATTATGCAAAGATTTACGATATCAAGTTTGAACTCTAATTTGTGGGTATGAATGCACTGACATTTGTTGTTGGCCGTTGTCATATTAATGCATGCATTCCACACATTCGGAAGTTTTAGGCACCATGTATCAACTGTATCAACTGTCAAACACAACCTAAACCAATTTCTATCACTAATTTCAAAAAGTAAAAGGTAGTTCTTACAACATTTTGATGCAACATTGATAAATGTTTCTAGAAATGCTTTGTTCCTTAGGCATTTTGGAATGGTGTGCACTTAGATGGTCTCTTTAACTGTTCTTGATTAGACAGTGGCGTTTCTATTTTATAGCAACCATCATGTCCTTATTCAAGAAAGCATATGCCATTTTGGAAAAGTTTGAGAGATTGTAAATAGAGGGGTTGGCTCAAAATTGAAGATAATGTTTTGAAAATAATGCTTGGTGCAATATTTAGCTTGCTGATTTTGCTTCGACTCTTCATGTACTGTTGAGGAACGAGTACGTACATAATGAGGTACCGACAAATGAGACAATAGATGAGTGTTTGTAGAGTCTATAGGATGTTCTAGATGGGGGAGAGTTACACATTTTTTTTTGTCGTGAGGCGAAAACATGAATAGATGAGGTGCGCACACCCCACACCCCCCCCCCCCCCCCCCAACACACACACACATTGGCTCGTGTCGATATTTCAGTTTGCATGGTTTGGACCCTAGGGATGCATCATTTATCGATTTTAACGTTTTGTTATTGGTGTTTATTGTGATTATTATTTTGTTAAATCCTCAAACCTTTTTTTTGTATTAGTTTACCTTTTTTTTTTATTTGTTGTCAGAAGTAAACTTCCTTTCATGATTTCAAAGCTCTTTCAAGAATTATCATTCGATGACTATCCTTCCACCCAATCAAGTACTCAAAGTTCATCTGATTCCTCAATAAGCTTTTGCTTTGATCTAGTGGCATTTTGGGCTTTAAAGAAACATTGGATGAATGGTCCTCAAGTTGGCCTGTTTTATCCTCGAATGCAAGTGAATCATCTTCATGTAGGCCGTGTTCAGCCCCCTCACATGAAATATCAGAGGTAATGCATAAATCTTTGATCACCTATTTCAAACTCTTAAACTTTCTCTTGTTAACTTCTTGTAGCTTTTCACGATGTTATGCTATTAAAGGTATCAATAACATAGATGACAATAATCATAAAATTGTTTAGTTGACAAATGTAGAAGATATATGCTAGGACTAGCCCCTAACTAGGATACCCTTAAGTACTAGGCCATTACCATTAAGGGCACCAAGTATTGTAAGTTAAGGTTCCACCATAGATATCTCTTATATGTACCATCTTAAGATAACTTTCAATCTGATCAGTAATTTTTACCTCTTTTTTTAAAGAAAATCGGTAGAGTTGTCTAGAGATAGGATGACTACTTAGAAGTACTCAATTTTGTGATTTATTGACCTAGAAGGTGGTAAACCATGAGGTAATTCAATTGGTAAAACATCTTGAAATTTATTTATGATCCTTTCTTTTCAATTTGCTTTTGATTTAAATCCACCGAGTTAAGAAATTTAGAAAATTCACAACTATTTAGATACATTTCAGAGAAATCCAAAATGGGCATAGCAAACAAAGAATAAGCTTCAGACTGTGAATAAAAAATTTCCATTGCATCAGCCGTCGAAACCATCTCAAATGGATGTACATATAGGTCTTCAAAAATGTGACTACTCTATCTCCCTCCTCAAATGAGAGCACATGCTGCTCAAAATCAATATCAGCAGATTTCTTAAATAAACTTGAAAATCAATAATAATCATGAATCACTATTGAGAGTACTTTGACTTCCAACTCTCAAACTCCGCTCCTGGCTCTAGTTTCCAAGTTGCACAAGACATGAATGAATAAAATTATGAGTTGAACCATTGTCCGCTAGAATAATAACTGCTTGATTCTTAACTATGCTTTTCAAACGAAACAAATCACTAGGCAAAATCTAAGTAATACTAAAGGAACATTCACGCTCACAATCAGGTAAATTTCCAATTTAGATTCTGATTACCTGGTGGCTCAATAACTTGAGCTGCGACTTTCTTCCATTTTGGGCAGAATTTCATTATGTGTCCAGGCTTATTGCAAATAAAACAGAGATTTGCCTTCTTAGCCTTCTTCTGGGACATCCGCTTCTTTTGCTTGGGTTCTGACTGCATGCATACATATGTAAGATATTGCGATCAATTTCTGTAATAGTTATCCATGCACACTTGAAGGGGGTTTCCTGTGGAACTCTTACTGCAACCATTGCTTTAAATGGATGGTTTCATACCCCTCTTTGGTCCTTCACTTTCTTGCAGAATTTCCAACTGGTTTTGGTGATTTTCATCATCTTGGAGTATAGTAAAATCTAGGGTGCTGGTTTTTCCTAACTATGGACAAGATGAAAATCTAGGCTGTGAAGATTAAGTGTGAATTAGATAAGGTTGCGTTCTTTTTGTGCTAATAAATAGTATATTTTGAGTCTTTGACTTATTTTTCTTTAGCACGCATTTTCAGTGGTTATGTACTTATGTGTCACCTAAGAACTATCCATACAACAAATAAACTTCTGGGTAGGGCAGGTGGTTAACCCTGGGTCTGCGATTGTTTATGCAAATGAAAACTTGCACTGTGATGAGCCTGGGTCATGTGTACCACCCTGTTTCTTCTGTGTCATGGAGCTATAAGATTCCTAGACCTTTTAGAAGCATGGTCTCCTTCATACTTGTGACTGATGGTGTCTTGCACACTTCAATGCACATTTGTTCAAGCCTAGAAGACCTTCAGACTCAATTTGGAATGAGCTCATAAAGTTCTAAAATCTTACCAGAAGGTGAAGCTACTTCTCTTCTTTGTGATGTCCCGGTGCCTTGCTAAACTCATTCCCGCTGGATATCTTATTCAGTTTGTTTGAACTTTAGAGTGATACAAGCTGTGTGGCTTCTAGCCAGTAGCTGCAACCTTCAAGTGTTCTTTTGACATTAGATGCTAACTTAAGCATCTCATAAGTGTCATGTGAGGATGGAGGCTTTGAGGTTCTTATGCACGTTTGTGTCAATGTGCAGATAACTTCTGACAGTGCACAGCTAAAAGAACGGTGGTCGATTGGGTTGCATGGGTCAGTGTTAGGTCGTGACATTGGAATTCTATGGCTGAATGGTTTGTCCTTGTCCAAGCTTGGCTACATGGAAAGATTACTGTCATTGCAGATGTTGGATTTAAGTTACAACCATTTGAGGGCGCTTGATGGTAATGTGTTTATTTGATTTTTTTGGGGTTATGTTTCTGTTCAAGTGGTTCATTCTAACATATGTTAATTTTCCTTGTAAATAGGAATTCTTGTTTAAAATAAGATTGACCAGTACCATGAAATATCAGTTACGTTTTAGTGTTAGTTAGGGTTAAGATTATAGTTGTGGGAAACATTTTCCGACCAGGCCCTGGGAAATGGGAAATGGGCAAATGCCATGTCATTACAAAAGCAAGCTAGTGCAAGGTAATTACATAGTGCATGTGTAAAAGAGGGAGATATTGAGGGAGAAAGTAATTTGTACTGCAAGGGAAAGGTGTTATGTTGAAATGAAGTCAACAAGACTCCTAGAAAGCTGGGGACATGTGTTTCCCAAGGACAAGCAAATTATCTAAGTTCTATTATGGGAGCATGTGTTTCCCCAAACCATTTTCCCATGAAAAAAGCTGAGGAAACATGTTTCCCCATAAGTATGCCTTTTACCCATTTGCACGTCAGGCAATACATCTGTGCATGCTATCAAACAACAATAGAAATCATGTTGATAAATCTCAAAACTGGTGTCCATCTTAATAAAGACCAGCAAATTCAGATGCTAGCATGGCAGTAAAAGCATTGCATTTTATAAACTAGTCTGGAGATACAATTCAATTATGCAGTTTTTCCATTGTCCCAATTTTGACCATGCATATAACAAGCTGCTTAGACCATTGTTGTATCTAATATTGTGAGAGAACATACCATCACATAAGAACATGCAATGTTGTGATGCTAAAAGATAAAAAGCCAGGGAATAATCTGCATTATTGACATGAACCACAAACTTTTATGCATTTAAGGACTTGAGATTCCATTCTTTGCCACAAAAAATACGTCTATAGATGATGCAAACTTTTTGATACCCGCTGTGAACTGATCGTATGAACTGATCGCGAAAGGGAATTGTCTATTGCTAGATTTGAGCTAAGCTTGAGGTATGACAATGCTCAATCTATCACAGGCTATATTAACAAGAAATCAGCAAGCTTCGTTACCTATTAGTTGCAAGCCCGAGTTGAGTCTGATCTCTTTTCATACTTTTTATAAATTGAGTACTCAGGCAGTTCTCTTGAATGAGGTATACAAATGTTAATAATGCTCATATTCGTTTAACAGGTCTGGAGGCACTGCAATTTCTTGTACACCTGAATTTGAGCCATAATCTTGTTTCATGTGTCCATACACTGAGGCCAATTAGTAAGCTCCAGCGTCTTCGTTCACTTGATATATCTCACAACAAGCTGACAGGAAATTCATACACGGGCTCTGGTGTTTCTGTCGCTGTGTGTTGGGATTTGAGTTCCAAGAACAGGATGGCTACACCATCATCACATACATTCGAGTATTTGAATGACATAGAAGATGTTTTTAAATGCATGAATCTGGAAGAGTTAGCAATAGCAGGAAATCCTGGTGCTTCAGATAACCAGTTTCGAGTATCTCTGCTGGAATCGCTACCGTCTCTTAAACTGTTGGATTGTAAAAGCGTACCTTGATTTGAAGTACCTAAATTGGACCACACATTAAGCTGCAATACTTTGCAAGAAAGAAGCACATTTGCATGCAATAATTTCTTTGAACTAATGCTGACTGCAATTTTCACCTTGTGAAGGTTGGCCTTCACAATCAGTGCTTCTCATTATTATCTCAAGTAGTGTGCATTCTCTCTTTGGATTCATTTCGTGGTGCTAATCTAAAGGAAAGAACCCCCCTTCCGTCCTTTCCTCGACGCTAGAACTAGTTAAATGCTCATGAACTTTAATAGTGCCACAACATTCTTACCATGTGCAGCACTTCAAGCATACTCCTGTCCAAAATTTTGTGGTTGTCTATGATGATGCCGAAATTTAAGCTGATCTCCCAGAGCCTGGTAGCTGGAAGCCCATTACTAGTTTAGGAAATGCATGATCTTGCTAGCTGCTTTCCACAAAATCAGATGTATGTTTTTACTTTGAGAGCGTTGAATTCAAGTACGATAGCAAATTGCCGAGAGATAAATGTTGCTGTAATTGCTCCATCCTAGATATAATTGTAGTTATGCCAAGTTCAGTGTGCCTCTCTTTAACTCTGGTTTGTGTCATTCATCCAACTAGTTTATTTGCTATTGCAGTTTACAATGATGTTTTTACAGGTGTAGATAGATGAAGATTTACAACTTCATTTACTTTGGCCATAGAAGGATTAGAATAATGATGTAGCTCTTTTGTCGCTGCTTATTTATAATGTGTGTGTGTGTGTGCGTGTGTGTGTGTTTGAGAGAGAGAGAGAGAGAGAGAGAGAGAGAGAGAGAGAGAGAGAGCTTGTTTAGAGAGAGAGAGCTTGTTTAACATCTTTTCCATGCCAAAAGGCATATAAGACGGGGAAGTACATGTCAAGTATGTTTTACCAAAACGGGTCAGTGCCATAAACACTTTTAACTAGGAAAATACTATTTAAATCCTATGAGGAGGCAGGCAATATAGTTATGGAAACATGGCATTATGACCATTTTCAAATCAACTGAACCCTCCTCATTTCTCTAACTCTACTTCTACTTTCTCTGTTCCCTTTTTAATTTCCACAAAGCGCATTGTCCCGTCTTTGTAGATGAGACGTTTGCCCATGTCTTTTGCTCGTTGGCGAGCTTTCTTCCTTTCTTCCACCTGTACATAGATTAGTTTTTCATCCAGGAAAATCTGAGTACTCTTTAATGTGGCTTGTTGACGAAGTGCATCTCGCCTATGTGTATCCGCATCATTTTTTGGTACGCCAGGCCATGTCCAAGCCCATTTGATGATGGTATTTGCATATGTAGATGGATTCAAAGCTTTGAAACATCACCAAACTTGTACATAGTTTGTTCACTAGAGATTACATCTCTTGAAATATCAAATTTATGTGAAGATGGACGATAAGGTTTATAATCCTTTGTTGTAGTTTCTACCCAACCATAATACCTTCTATGGGTGAATGACCTTTTTAAGTTATGGTTTCTAAGGAATGACACATGTTTGAAACCAAAGAACATTGCAAATGAAGTTTTTCCTTCAAATATTTGCAATTCTTTTAACCAACTAATTTTTGCATGTAACAGCTTCTCCCAAATACATCTAGTCTCATGGCGTTAGCAGTCTCACAAATTGTTATATTTCTTTTTGTCTACTCCATTTTGTTGTCGGAGGCACATGAAGACTGTTGTTTAATACCACAAAATTCGAGTGCTTTTGAACTTAGTAAAAATCTATTCCCCTCTATCCAATCTTAGTATTTTAATATTCATGCTAAATTGCTTTTTCACAAATGAATATGATAAATATATCAAGCACAAGAGCTTTATGTTAAACAAAGTACGTCCTATGCATATATGTTATAGTCGTTTATAAATGACAAACATATCATTGCTTTTCCGTTACTTTTGGTGCTTGAAAAATGGACATCCAAGTGGATGAGTTGCAAAATGTCAATAGAGTTGATGATTGATCTTGAAAAAGAAGGTTTGTGTGCTTTTGCCAAAGCACATGTGTAAAGACCACTAAGGAACACCCCTAAGATGAGGATATGAGAACCAAACTAGATCAAACTTGGATCTAGCTCCCAAGCCATGCCATGTGAATGCTAGAGGAGAAGAGAGCAACTGATAACCAAAACTAAGTTGTCGACGAGAGAATCCTTACCTCAATATATAGATAGTAGATTTCTGTGCATGAATCCATGCAATCCCCATGTAGGTCAGTCCTCCTGCCTATATCCATCACACGTATATGCACTACTCCATGTCTCAAATAGAGTGTTTGGGTTCTCTCAAGGTCATTAGTCACAAACAAGCCTCAACATGAAATTAAATCTCAGCGTGACCAATAATCTCAAACACCGGAGGGCCAACGGTCTACCATATTAGGACTATTCCCTGTCCTTAACAGAATATGGCCGTAACATTCTTCCTCTCTTAAACAGGTTTCGTCCTTTGAACGAGAAAAAGAAAACATGAAATAATTTACTCGAAAATTATTATTCTCATTCTGATCTTTCCTTATAAATAAGTACTCAGAGATACAACAATTCTTCAATTGCTTGCCTCTACACAAGAGTACTAACTCAAAACCCAAAGATATACTAAGCTATAAATCTTCCAAATGGGTTGATCTTCTCCAAATAAAAGTTCATCACCTTCATGTGATTCCAATTACTGGGTAAATTAACTCTTTATTTCTGAGATCAAGTCCAAAAGTTAAAAAAAATTCATTTTTCTGATAGTCTAAATCCTATCCACAATTTTTTGTAGATAATAGTGCTTCTTGGTACGAATATTTTTAGAATATCCAAATATTTTAAAATACAACAATTCAATCAACTAAAATCTCTAGGAGATCCATCAAGTCTCAAACAATTATAACTCAATCTAGAGTACTACAGTTACTCTAACGAGTTAATAGCCCCATTTCTAGCATCACATGCAAGAAATCGACAATCCATTTGAATCTCAATAGATTTAACTGTCTCATATAAATCCAGAGATATAGATTGAACTTGTACTCAAACACATATAGACTACAATTTGTAGCAGAAAACAATCTACTAAAGTAAGCAAAACTCTCAATAAGCAAAAACAATTTATTTTATGAGATAAGCCTATGAGATCCAATAGGATTCAATATAGTACTGGAGTAAAGAGATTTACACTTCCAAAGTGCTAATATGAAATCTCAACTCAATTAGAACCGGGAATTACTCAACATACCTAAGAATCAACACATTTTTTGATTATCCTTTGATTAAGTATCCATTTATAATTCCTCAATCATGAATAAATAGATTCTTATGATTCGTCATCATAATTCTCTGGAATCTCAAAACATATTTAATTGCTAAAGGATATTGGAGTTTATAACTAAAACACCACTCTGGAAATATATAAGAATCATTCCAAAAACTTTTGCACTAGAAAAATACTAGATTTTAAGAATATTTTTCAAATTGGATTCCTTAACCAAAATGCGAGTTATCAAATTTCAAACCATCTGGTAGTTAAAGACAGAAAGCATACCAAATGGTATCAATAATCATCTTCATCCACTAAAATCTTCAGATTACGGTCTAGAACTGAATCTAGATATCCAAAGTTCTGTTGGATTTTTCGAAATTCAGTTGTCATTCTTGGAATCATTATGATTTGTTATCCAATTGAAGAATCGAATTTTATTTCTCAACTGAGAAATACTCACCCAAGAATTCTGTATATCCTATGCACACAATTTTTCCCGATGAATCCAAATGACTCATAAATCATGTGTCTTACAAGCAATATACACAAAACAAACAATTTTTGGTGAATTTTCTTCACACTGTCTATTTTACCGATAGACTTCCACAAGAGTAAACCAACTACTCAAGCTAATTGCCAATGATTTAGAAATCTCAAATGTATAGATGTAGATCTTAATTATACTAGTATAACACCACATTTAGATCCATATCCAAATCATTCCTAAGTTAACCCATAAATCTTTCAGAACAACATTTGTCCAACACAATACTTGATCATATGTCTATGTTCACGACTAGGTTAAGTGCACCAAATAACCCTAGCAACCAGAAATACATAGTAGATCCATACAAGATTAATCGTGCACATATGAGAATAATCTCACTATTTCTATCTCATGAGAAAATAACATATCTTGGAAATCTCTGAGACTAGGAATACATCCTCTCTCACGAGTTTTCCAACCCACTTACAACTGTACCAAAATTTCACCCAATCAATTCCTCCCTGATCCTAGTATCCAACTAAGATTAGGTTGATTCATACAGACATTCAAAGATCAAAATTACTT
Source organism: Diphasiastrum complanatum (assembly GCA_029204225.1). NCBI lineage: Eukaryota > Viridiplantae > Streptophyta > Lycopodiopsida > Lycopodiales > Lycopodiaceae > Diphasiastrum > Diphasiastrum complanatum. Next base: position 38,280,675 of record CM055112.1, on the reverse strand, counting down.
TCCTTACCAACTGGGATTAGTAACTTGTAATCTTACACAATACTACTTATAATGATTTCCAATTTTCCAGATTATAATAATCTCTAGTTCCAGATTGTTCTACGCAATCCCTAGAGAATTTCTCTCAAATCTGCACAACTAATAGGTCCTCTAATAAAATCTTACTCATCACTTCTTATAAAAGAAATTTCCAATTTCTTATAAAATTTGCTAGAGAGACGACAAATGAAAATATCAGAATCGTGAAAAGTCAATGATAAGTGTCTTCCAAATATGATTCACTTTATTATACCCAAGATTTTTCTTCTAGATATTCTCAACTCGAGTGACAGTAACCATCATCTATTTGAGATCTATCTATCTATGCATAAGAGACAATCTGGGATTAAAAAACCAATCCCATGTAAACCTTGTCTCCATTCCCATCCAAGACCGCATCTTAGGCGGGCTCTGATACCAATGCAAAGACCATGAGGGAAAACCCCTAAGATGAGGATAGGAGAACACAACAAGAGAGACAATGGAGCCAAACTACCCAACCAAACCTAGATCAAACTTGGATCTAGTGAAACTGAAAAGCTTTGCCTATTTCCTATGGTACTCTATGGAACCGCCAAGGAGTGGTACTTGAATCTCGAAGCTCCTGATCTTGTTTCTTGGACCACTCTCAAGGACGCTCTCATCAAGCGTTCCAAACCATCCAAACTGACTCAGATCCCATTCATTCAAATTACCCATATCAATATGCGTCACGAAGAGTCTGTTTGAAACTACATTGAGCGTTTTAAACATCTCAAAGTAGAATGTGTTGATAAAAATATCACCGAAGATATGGCCATAAAACTGTTCTTAGTTGGATTGCCAAAAAACATCCGCCGTGAACTCAAACCAGTTGACCTTTATGATCAACTTAAAGATGTGATGACCGATGCTATCCGTGAGGAAGACGAAGGTTCCGACGATGACTTTGACCATCGTGAAAAGAAATCTAAGAATCCGGACCGTCCTAATTACCCAAAGTCTGACAATATTGCTCAATCTTCTAAACTTCTACATCAAATGGAAACCTGGCAAAAAGCTCAAGAATCTCATATGGATAAACTCACTGCCGATTTCCAAACCGCCATGAAACAGATTGCTGAGAAATCCTTTCCAGCAAAGGAAAATGTTTGGTGTCCAATCTGCTCACAACATCACATTGCTAATGAACGCCCTCAACTACGAAACCATTTTCCAGCAGCCACCAGACCCACCATCTATCGAGCTTACCGCCCTTACCCTCCACAACAACCTGTGCCACAACCAGGGGTTTACCAACCATGACCAACTGCACCAAATCAATACCCATCCCCACGTCAACAGTTTGTCATTAACCAACCTGCGCTACAAAACGCTGTCCACACATTTTCTTAACTCTGTCATAGCAGATCTTTCAAAATTTTTTGTGGTACATCGCAAAAGTTCCCCATACTATCCACAATGCAATGGCCAGGCGAAATCCACCAATAAAATCCTATGTGGAATTCTCACCAAAACCGTCGAATCCAGCCGATCTGATTGGGAACTCAAACTCCATGCCGCTCTCTGGGCTTATCGCACCACCCAGAAGCGAGCTACAGGCTTAACCCCTTTACAACTAACATATGTCCAAGAAGCCATTATGCCTGTGGAATTCCATATCCCCTCCCTTAGAGTGGCCCATAACCTTGAGCTTGATACTCACCAGAATCTAGCAAACATGTTATTCCATCTGGAGCAACTCTGTGAGACACGATGGATCAGCATCCATGCTCAACAAGTCCACAAACGACGACAAAAAACATGGCATGATCGATCATTAAAACTTAGAGACTTCCAGGTTGGAGATAAAGTCCTGCTATACTAGGCCAAAGCCTTCAAAGGCGTTTACTAAAATTTTCTGGCCAACAAGGCCCTTACGTCATCAATTTTTTTTTTGCCTCTGGATATGTACAACTCCAAACCCTTCAAGGTGATATCCTCGACACTGTGGTCAATGGGAGCCGACTAAGAAAGTACAATGGACCCTATTTTTATCTTGATATGTATTAGTTGTTTTCTTTCCTACTGTTTTTCTTTAATTTTTTATTGCCCGCCTGCCTTTTTGACAAAAATTTTGCCGTGCTTTCTTGTTCAAACCATCAAGATACTATCAGATATACCAACAGTCTTCGCTGAGAAAACCACAAAAGCCATTAGTTTCAGAAGAATTGTTTCACACCATCTCAGATCGAATTCGCCTGACCTCTTTTTTACAGTGCACGATTCATTTTTGGCCTCCGTGAATTCTGTCTCAGAGACAAAGATTTCTAAAAATAGAAAAAGGTAAATTTTTTTCATCAGATATGCACTGTCAGAATTTCCAAACAATTCGCTAGAGCTCCAAATGATTTTCACAATTTCTCTACTATCTCTACGAATTCTGATCAGACAAAGTTTTGCACTGTCAAACATTTTTTTCTCTTTTGGCATAAAAAAATCACTTACCAAAATTCGCGGACCCTCAGACTGTTGCCTCGAAATTTGCGACCATCATTACCAAATCGTGGACACTGAGGACGATTTCTGAGTGAAGTTGTGAATTCCTGCCAAAAAAAGTCTATATATAGACCTCCACCCTTCTCTCCACGACTTCATTTTAGATTGCTGCTCTCGAGTTCATGCCAAAATTTTTCAAAATTTTCAAAATTCTCAGAGCAATCTAAAATCACTGCTATTATGGCCTCCCGCGATTCCCCGCTCAGTTTGCATTGCCGTAAACCCCCTCGTCTTTATTCAGGGGATATTTTTATGATCTGTATCAAGAATTGCGCCGAGCAGCTCACCCTGGCCAAGGATATCCTCACAAGCCTTGGCTTTGATCTGACTCTTTTTCGGGACCAGCAGAGTGAGAGCCTCATCCAAGCAACCTACTCCACCTTTCGGATGAATTCCAAACTTTAAGGCTTACATCTAAGAGTGGCAGCTATACCATCATCAACATCTCTCCGGGGAATCTCCTGAGCATTGGCTTCCCTAATCTCGAAACCATTGCCCAAACCAATGACGGGATCGCCATACGCCTCATCACGGATCCCCATCTACGGGCCGCCTCAGAAATCCTCGTCACCATGGTCGAAGTGCATATCGCCAAGATGGATCGCATACCACCGAGCGACCTTTTTTCTTTGACCCTCACCATGGATGATCCCACTCAAAATTACAAGTTGGCTGAGAAGGTAGCAGAGAAGCTGTGCGGAGTTCTGAAAGCCAGAAAACCAACTACCAAATGTGGGTATCTCCTCCACATGTTGGTCACCAAAATAGTTGGGGTCTAGGGCGGCTGCTACCATCAAGGAGCTGGATGATCTCTATCCAAGCACAAAAAAGCGAGCCACCCCCCAACCGACAGCAGAATCGGTCTCACCAGCCCCACCTACTAAGAAGCAGAAAGGGAAGGCGCAAAGAATTAATTTGGGATGATACTTCATTTTAGTGACTCATATATTTGGAAGCGTGAAAAGTGCTCATGTGTAGCAAAGGATTTGCCAAAGGAAGAGCTTAGAGTCTAGACACTTTGTCTCAACAAATATATCAAAAGTACAATAAGCAAAAATGGTGTTTTATTGAAATGATGTGAATGTTCATTTTTGGAAGCACAGAGTCAATGGCGTGTCTATCGTGTGTTGGGTTAACGGTTTTCTATAGTACACAGGCTCATGAGTTGCCTTTAACAACAGAAGATTGCAATAGCCAAACTTGCTAATGGGATTCAGAAGAATGTCAACCTGAGAGTGGGCAGATCTTAAGAGTAGGTTGCCTAATGTATGATCACATTCAAAGAGTTTAAGTCATATAAGGCACGTTTCAAGTGGTAGGACCAACTTGGAGTACTGGAGGATTGATTATGACTAATTCAGCTTTGTGAAAGCTTATTTGTAGTCTTGACGTCCATAATGTCACAATGGAACATTTCAAGCAGTCATACTTCACTTATGTCAGCTTGCTTTTATTGAATCTTCTCATAAGGCCCAGTGGTCCTTTTAAAGTTTAAACGTAATTCTCTCTCTCTCTCTCTCTCTCTCTCTCTCTCTCTCTCTCTCTCTCTCTCTCTCTCTCTCTCTCTCTCTCTCCCTCTCCACATCACAACTTGCTACATTGCTATTTTTTTGAGCATGATGGACCCTAATGCATAGTTACCTTGAAACCAGTGTTCGGGAAAGCCGGCATAGTTCAAGAATGGAATCGGCATCTTTTCCCACAAACCGGCATGGCAAAAATTGTACAGGATTTTTTATGTCATAAATCTTGGGTTTTATAAAGGAAAACCGGCAAGTAAGAACATGTCACTCAATAGAGGCCGAAGGACTTTTTCACATATAGATTTTTTTCGGGAAACCTCAAAAAGGTTTCCCGAACACTGCCTTGAAACCCATTTCAAACTTTTTGGAGACGGGTTTTAAACATCTATTTTTCAAAGTGGCCCAAAAATGAGTCAGGTGGGCTCATTCATCAACTTTTTGATATATTAAAGCCTCTAATACCTACGTCCTAAACTTACATGTCTATGGCTCCAAACTGGAAAAAAAAAACCTTTTAGAAATTAAAAAACATCTGAAACGTTTGAATGACATATTTTAAATTCATCTGAAATTCAAACATTTCCAGAGTTTCAAATTCTTATTGTCAACATTGTTTGGTGCAATATTCTGTTCCCTTGCTACATAATTGCGTAATACATTGTCCTATGCTAGAAGATTTGGGTCAGCCCCCTGATCTTGCTGCTCCAACTGATGCCAATTTGCACAACTGGAAAGACTATGCCTACTACAATAGGGCTGTTTCAGCAAATAGAACTTGCATAATGTGAGAAGTCGTCACTTCTGGCAATGTTTATGCTTTCCCCTGAAACAACAAGAAAAAGAGCAAGAATAGTGAGAATAGTGAGGCTATTGCAATTTGCTTCTGCAACTTGAGACTCTACATCTTACATAATCTGAGAACCATCCACTTCAGGCAGTATTAGTGCTCTCTCCAAAAATAACAAAATAAAGAGCAATGTAGTAAAATCGCACAATTTGTTTCTGCAACTTAAAACAATACATCAAAACTGAGATTAGGAAGACTGTGACGCTATTCATAGTCTAAAGTAGAAAAGAGGCAGTTTTATTATCCTTTTTCTCATCCAACCAGTCAGTGCATTTGATGCTTCAAAGAATTGTCTATTGCTAGATTTGAGCTAAGCTTGAGATGACAATGTTCAATCTATGACAGGCTATAAAAACTCATCTCAAAATTCAGCAAGCTTCGTTACCTATTAGTTTCAAGCCCGAGTTGAGTCTGATCTCTTTTCATACTTTTTATGAATTGAGTACTCAGGCAGTTCTCTTGAATGAGGTATACAAATGTTAATAATGCTCATATTTGTTTAACAGGTCTGGAGGCACTGCAATTTCTTGTACACCTGAATCTGAGCCCTAATCTTGTTTCATGTGTCCATACCCTGAGACCAATTTGTAAGCTCCAGCGTCTTCGTTCACTTGATATATCTCACAACAAGCTGACAGGAAATTCATACACGGACTCTGCTGTTTCTGTCGCTGTGTGTTGGGATTTGAGTTCCAAGAACAGGATGGCTACACCATCTTCACATACATTCGAGTATTTGAATGACATGGAAGATGTTTTTAAATGCATGAATCTGGAAGAGGTAGCAATAGCAGGAAATCCTGGTGCTTCAGACAACCAGTTTCGAATATCTCTGCTGGAATCGCTACCGTCTCTTAAACTGTTGGATTGTAAAAGCGTACTTTGATTTGAAGTACCTAAATTGGACCACACATTAAGCTGCAATACTTTGGAAGAAAGAAGCACCATTTGCATTGTCACCTCGTGAAGGTTGGCCTTCACAATCAGTGCTTCTCATTATTGTCTCAACTTATAATTGTAGTTATGCCAAGTTCAGTGTGCCTCTCTTTAACTCTGGTTTGTGTCATTCGTCAAGCTACTTGTTTATTTGCTATTGCAGTCTACAATGATGTTTTTACAGGTGTAGATAGATTATGAAGATTTCAAAATTATGCTTACTTACTTTGTCCATAGAAGGAAGAGAATAATGATGTAATTCTTTTGTCGATGCTTTTTGGCCTTGCCTTGCAAAGGCAATACTATGTGTTGCGGTCAGTCAATGGAGTTTAGAAAAAAGTTAACATTAAGGGCTAAATGCTGGTGTGGTCCAAAACATTAAGGTATGAACCTTGATGGAGAGATTAAATAGAGAGATTAAATATGGTGCATGCATGGTCGAGGGATGAAATAGCGTACATGCATGGAAAGTATACTTTTTTATCTTTGCCTTTGAGCAACATAGACGAGGTACAGGAAGAGGAGGGAGCGGCGGGGGAATTTATGGATTTATAGCACGCCTTTGTACCTCACAGCCAGCGTGAATTGGGTGTCGTAGAGATGCTTTGAGATTTTGCTTTCGTGTTTTCAAAAAACCAGGGGAGAGAGAGAGAGAGAGAGAGAGAGAGAGAGAGAGAGAGAGAGAGAGAGAGAGACTGCGCAGCTTAACCTTCATGTGATCCAGAGTCATCTCTTGAGCATGGAAGCTGGCCAAGAAGTATACAATTGCATGCGAAGTTTTTTCTTTACTCCTCAGGTAGTAAAAGCCTTCCTATCACACTATCCAAGCATGATACTACAAGGCTTTAATTTGCAGGTGCAGCCCATGCTAATTTAGAGCCACTTTATTTATTCATCTTTTGTTGAAGTCTCTTTCTAATGAAAAATAATGATATTCCAGGTCGGAGGGAGCTTTTAAAGCTGATGAAAGGGATTATAAAGCAGCAAAAGCGTTCAGGGAAATATTACAATGATTTCCTGCAAAGCATGTTGCAGACTATAAATGGATTATCCAAAGACGGAATTGTGGAAAACATAATTCTCTTGATGTTGGTGGAACATATACCACTTCTATAGCTATTACTCGGATCATAGAGTTTTTGGCAGAAAACCCAGATGAGCTAACGCTACTGCATGTATTCTCTGAGGACGATAATTTTAGATCAAATGTAAACTGCTGCAATCCGTATTACTGTAAGTTAATCAAGGTAAGCATATGATCAATATGTGGAGTTTGTTATGCAGGAGGAGCATGACAAAGTTTGGAGAAAATTGCAACCTGATCAGTCTCTATTCACATGGGATGCCATCAAAGGCATGTGCTACATGTATAAGGTGTCAGCTTTTCTCATCTATCTCTAGTACAATTTTTCCGCTACTTTTCTGCAAGGAAGCGGATTGCCAAGCAGGAACAGCTGGACTGGACTATTAATTTTGCAGGTGGTCAGTGAAGGGCTTAGATTGTCGCGTATGGTAGACGCTCTCATACTGCCTTGAAGGATCTTCACATCCAAGGTATCTAATTTCCTAGCACATCCCTCATTACAACTCTTTCTAGTCTGCCAGCTCTATATATGATGAGCCGACCGTCACCTTTGACTATAGTTGTATTTATACAAGTAGATGGAGCTTGAGCGCCATTATGGATAGCGTGGATGATGTTAGTGCACCAGGATGAAGGGAACCGGAACAACTGCGGAGTGCGTGTGTCTCTCTCTCTCCAGCTCTATATATGAGGAGCCGACCGTCACCTTTGACTATAGTTGTATTTATACTAGTAGATGGAGCTTGAGCGCCATGCATGCGTGCGTGCGTGCATGTGTGTGTGTCTCTCTCTCTCATTGGAGGGCTCGTTGGCTGGCTAATTGGAGGGATTTGTTTGCTGACAATACGTACTCCACGATAGGAGATTAGAATAGCAGCTATTTTGATTAAACTTGTTTAACGTTGAAAGGTACGAGTGACGTGTTATTTAATCGTTTGTAGCTTTCATCGTCTTTTGCATGTGACCTGCTATAACAGTACAATTACATGCAGTTCATATCAGTATTCCGAAGGTGTCCATGACAATAGTATAAAATAACCTTCCTAAAATTCTTATTGAATAATGACCAGTGCCGATGGGAGAAGAACCGCTGAGAGACATATGGCCAGCCATCAACTGGCATGTGAACTATTCTCTTTCTTTCTCAATGATATAATAGCAACTGCTTTTGCTTGCTTGCTGGCTGGCTTGTTGTTCAGTATTGTGGATTATGTTTTCACCCTTTAAATCCAAGATGAATACATCACAAAAGTGATTGATGATTGGATGGATGGATTAATGCCTTGTTTGTACGATGTTAAGAAAACAAATAGCAAGTAAGCGTAGGAATATACAATGGGCAATAGCACTTTCTTTGCATGCAATTCTGTAGTCAAGATAAAGCCACATAAGTTATCAAAATGGCAATGTACTCAGCTTTCAATCATTTTTTGCACGATGTTGTGTTTTGTATTGTCACCAGTATACGTTGTCTCAATACTTTATGAATTGCTTTAATTGATGGTTCCTATTGTGATCATAGTTGCATATAATACGTACTTTATATTAAAACATCTTATAATTGATGTATTATATAAATATGTATAATACAACGTATTATACTACTTTGATTACTATGTTTTTTTCAATAGTTTTATTTATCAAAAACAAAAATGAGATTATTTTATATTAGTGTTCATCCCTTCAAACATAAACATAAGAACAAAATTCTGAGGAAAACTCCGAATAGCACATGAAATATTTGATAAAAACTCGCCAATCATTCAAAGGTAAATGTAGGGGTATCGACTATTTAGAACTAGCCCTACGTATTTTTCAGCCAAAACGTATAATACACGTATTTTATGGCACTGTATTATACGCTTGTATTATATGATGCAACTATGATTGTGATTTGCTTGAGTAATCTTTATATTTCACTAGTAATTGCCATACAAGTGAACCATTGATAACTTTGAGTGAAAAGTACCTACAACAAATTGAGGAATATTGAAAAGTCTAGACACCTACCTTCAAAGGTTGTCTTCTATAACGCTCCAAAAGGCTCCTTGGATCATATACAAGAGGATTAGCGGCCCATAACGCAGCCTGAGCCTCAGTCCCTACTGTTGTCTGCTTTTGGATGACAATAAAGTATATTGAAATATTAGAGAACCCAGTGTGATCATATCCATGAATTATACTGAATTATGATAGTAAAATATTTTACACCTAGGATTTTTATGAGACTTTGAACACTTCGTGCACACAAGCCGTTATATGGCTGGATCCAAGACTTTCACACAGTCTCCAGTACATCTAATAATTTCTATGTAAGGAATCATGTGAGTGGCCACACTGTATTAAGGAAACTACAATGAGCAGAACTAAAATCATATAAACTTTTTGAGATGATTGATTTGAGTATATGGGTTACTCAATTTGGATCAGTATCAAGGAATTTGCTTCAGATAAAGATTATAGAACTGTTTTACAAAGGAAAATTACGGTATTTCTAAAAGATATGTAAACTTTAATTACTTTTGCATATGAACTCATATTGCCATGCTACAAAAAGCAAAGTGATTCTTTTTCTAAAATAAATCTCATGAAATGGATAGATTGAGGAGTTTAGATAAAAACTTCTTAATATATCTTTTCTCACTCCTAAGAGACTTAACTTTGTTTTAAAAAAAAACTTACTATTGTCTCTAAGAATTAAAATTTCATAAAAAGGATTACCAAGCTTATGTCACAAATGGTAATAGTTTTTATTTTGGATGTTTTGAAATTTTTTTAATATATGTACGTAAGAGGGTTTCTTTCTTGTATTAAGGTTTTGTGTAAGCTAAAGTCCAAGGCTTGGAAACCTAGAAGGACCTTTGATTTTAGAAATTGTTTGTATGCAGATTTTGCATGAATCCATAGATTTTGCGTTCGAGATAGGCAAAAAGATTGAATAACAAAAAAAGGCCAACTTTGCAATTCAAAATTTAAATTGAAAAAGTTTCAATAAGTTAAAGTTTATCTTTTATCCATCTCCTAGCAGCTTCATTGTGTCATTAGCAAATAGTATCAACTATGGTCAAAGCTCATATATTGCGTTTTGTTTTTACTTGAGCTATGAAATTGTAGTTATTACACCTTTTGTGACAGATATAATTCATCAATAAGTTTTCACCAATAAGAACTAATTTCTATCAAATTATAATTTTACAATTGTGTTTTGTTTTGCAGGACATATAGACAATGTCTTCCATATTGGATGAAAAAATGATTGAATTTTCAAAGATGCATCCTGAAGATTACTTTATTGATGGTTTGTGATCATTGAAATTGCGAACATTGAGAAATTGAGATTCTAAGAAACTGAGAAACTGAGAGTCTGAGAAGCTGATATTTTGAGAAACTGAGATTTTCATCGTGAATGTTGTGAATAGTGATCATGAATATTGTGATGCCACGAAAATGTTAAATATTGAATATCAACATAAATATGCCATGATATACTCGAAAATGAAGATATGAGCTGGATAAGTATAAATCATGAAGAGGCCTAAGTCATTTTTCGGGAATATATCTCCTAAGTACTTGCCTTGTAATTAAGGGCAAGACCTTTTAAAGGAAAAGACATTGTCTTGGACAACCTTTACTAGGTTGTCCATACGAAACGACTAGATATGAAAAGACATGATAAACTAGAGTAACTTTAACTCATAGTTAAGTATACCTCCTATGGTATAGGTGAACGTATTCTCAGTCTAATCGTTAACTAGACCCTTTCGCGGGAGCGACGCACCTATTGTTTTAGAGGTGTGTTTGTTCGCCCCGTAAAACATATATTGATCTCACACTTCAGTCTTGATCATCGAGAGAGAAGAGTTTATGCTTATATAAGAGATTGAAGAAGTGAATAGAGTTCTGTGAGTTATTCTCTCTTATCTCTGTTCTCCGCACTGTTGAGTGTGAGTGATCTGGAGTCTGCTAACAATCTCTAACGCATTTCATGAATTTCTCTCCGATCAGACAGACGCTCTAGTGCATTACAATCGTTCCCTGCGTTTCCGTAAAGCATGCTCTAAAGAACTGTCTTTAAATTATCTTACTTTCTTTTCGGCACTCGAATAACGACTATCTTTGGTATAGTCTAGCACAATCATTGAATAAAGCTGTATGTATACATATGAGATGATAGTCCCTGTCTGAAGAATTAAGTCTCTGATCTGTCTTCCTGATTAGCATTGACATAAGTTTCTAACGTATTCTAAAACTCTTCGTGTTCTTTAACCATTAGGTTGGATTTTAGCTGTTGAGGACTTCTGTTTAGAAACGAATAGTTTGCGAACGCGATTTATTAATTGTCTACACAGTCGTGAATACATCGAATAATTCTGGATTCTCTGTTAACTCCTTAATCAGCCAGAGTGTAGTACCGCTGTACTACTCTGATAACATCTCATCTGTAGAACGCGCTTCATCCAATTCGATAGAGCCCAGATTGTTGTTCTGAGTTTATTAACACTACCATCCCAAATATAGGTAATGCTGGTTACTTTTTAATGTCTGTCGACAACTAGAATAACCCTCGAAACCACTTGCCATAATTGTACCAAAAACATAACTTTCTAACGTTGTTCTATGTGGGAACGACATTATTTACTATAAAATCTATATTAACCCTGTTGGTATAGTACGACATATACCAATTTTAGGCACCGTTGCCGGGGATAGTTTAGGAAAGTTATAAGAAATCTGACAAATCCATTTCCATCTCTAGTGTATGTCAGATAGAAAATCCAGATTAGAACGATACCGTAAGCTTAGAGAGGAATTTTTACAAAGACAAAGTGAGAATACTAGTTGAAGAAATCTAGACGAAATCACTGCCCAGTTACTTGAACTCCTAATTAGCTTCGATATGGAGGGTTCTGCTGCACGTTTCACTTCTATCTCCAAAATTAAATACGATTATTTTAAAGGGACTTCTTTCGATGATGCAGATAGCTATGTCTCACAATTTGAGTCAATCGCTAATGCGAATAACGAGGGAACTGACGTAGACAAACTACGAATTTTTCCTGGCCTACTAAGAAAGCAGGCACGCATATGGTACAGTCAAGTTGAACCAGGCCGTGTAGGAACCTGGTACTTGCTGAAAGATGCGTTTCTGAACCAGTTCAGAGAGATCGGTTACAAATCTAGAATTCTTGGACGTTTGGACAATGTTTAGAAGAAGAGTAAAAAATCCCTTCGCAAATATACACGTAAGGTTAAAAATCTCATAGGAAAACTAACCGGTGTATATCCCGTAGATATGCAGATCGAATGGTTTTTGGCTGGTTTACCACCAAAGATTGATCGGTATTGCAGACAAGGGGACATGACCTCCTTAGTAGCAGTAATAGCTAGTGCCGAAAATTTCGAGACCTCGAAACTAGCATGAAAGCGACGATCGACGAAGAAATCTCGAAAGTCAAAGACTGATTCTAGTGACAACGATGAAGATTCAGATTCTGACTTAAGTACCAGTTCTTCAAGCTCGGAATCTGAAAACAATGATTCATCATAATCAGAAGCTGACAAAGGAGAGAGAAAGAATAAACGACGAATTAAACGAAAGGACGACACAAAAGTTGTCGAGGATAAGTCATCAACTTCTAAAGTTGAAAAGCTTTGGAAGAGTGATATGGCTGACCTTAAAAAAAAGTTTAATGACTTGAAAGTGCAGATATCTGAAGTTGCAGATAGAAGACCAAAAGCGTCTTCTTCCAACTTAGGAATGTGGTGTACGAAATGTGGAACTTCTGGACACACTAAGGAAGACTGCACTATTGTGAATGTCAAATACATTGAAGAACCTGCCCATGAGGTACTTTTTATTTTTCAAAATGATGCGACTACTAACTATGTACAGGGTACTGCAGCATCAGCCCAGCAGGTAAGACCCAAGTTCCCACCAAGAAGACATAATCCTCCTGAATTTGTTGGACCAGCGAAGTCTCAAACTGCGACTAAACCAGTTTCGGGCAACTGCTACAACTGTGGAGAGTCGGGACATTTTTCTCCTGACTGTCCTCAACCGTGAAAGCCGATTGGTTATGTACCATTATGTTCGAATTGCAGAGAGCCTGTGTTACGAGCTCGTAACCAGTGCCAAACCCTAGAGAACATAGATAGGTAAGATACCACAGTCAGGGTCGTGTCCAGTGTACATGACCAACAGGGCAAGACAGTGTGAGTAGTGTGCCCCAGCACGGTCCATAGTTCATAGCGGGCCTAACACAGCCTAGGGACCCTGTCAGCAGGATAGGGCCCCCAGTTGGGTCCCGACGTGCAGTCGGCCACGTCAGTGCCACATGGCCGACACTTGGCAGTAGCATGCTACCAGTCCTCACACTGGGCTAGGAGGGGGTTACTCTATATTAGGGAGTAGGCAAGGTTGGGTGGATCAGTTAGTGTTTGCCCTACTGTGGTGTTAGGATCTATTACATTGGTATCAGAGCCATCTCCATCTTTGGGAATGCAGATTTCAGTAGTGGACAAAGTAGCTAGATTGCTCAGAAATTCTAAAAGTTCTCAGAAAGAAATAGAGGAGGAGACTCACTATAGGAACAGTCTCTTACTGAGGAAATCTTGGCGGATTTACTTGCTGGTCAGAGAGAAATTAGTCCAAATTTCTAGAGCAGGTCCAACGCTACAAATTCAGTCTTCATCTCTAACTTTTGCCATCAGATTCAGGGAATCAGAGCGAATTTTTGAGGAGAAAGGGTGGTGCTGATCCATCGCTGAGGGATCAAAAATCTACCTCTAAAATTTCAAAGAAATCCAAGGAAAGTTGAAGGGTTTTCAAACAAATTTTCTTAGCAGGGCCAACGTTGGACAGGGAGATGAAAAATTGGTTTTTCATCACTGTTTTTGAGGATTTTTCAATAGTTTGAACATCAAACTAGATTGCCACAGACCAGTGACCTACTGCCTGAGTTCAGATCAGAGATTCAAGCAAAGATTGGGCCTTAAATTTCAGAAAATTGGGCCAGACAGAGGGCTGTCCAGCCAGCGAGGGTAGAGAGACACCAAAATTAGAAATTGAAATACTTTTTGGGTCTCAAATCAGAAGCAAATGAGCCAGTTGGATTGTAATCAGACCAACGAGCTACTATTCTCAAAGAACCGAAAAATTTGGCACCGTTTTGAAGCTTCAAACTGGCATTTTCCGGGATAGCAGGTCTGAAATCTTGGGGAAAAAAGGCTGAAAGGGTTTCTCTTCATTCTTTCTTCGGAAGTACAGTCCTCAGAAACATCTAAGTCATCTTTCCTTTCCCTTGTACAGTTGTAAATTATTCTTTTAGACTTTTTTCCTTCAGAAGTTAAGGTAGCTCTCTTTCAGTTCCGAAGATGACCACTCGTCAGGGACCTGATCAACCCCAGGAGAGAGGCTTCGACGAACTTGAAACAGAAGCCTTGGCTTACAGAAAAGGGAAGGAACCCATGGAAGTGGAATAATAGGAATAGTTCGTCGAAGAATTCGACGAACTGGTTACCAAGGAGCAGTTTCTCCAATTGGTAACAGAAGTGGATGAACTGAAGTTGGCATTAGCCAATTTCAAGTCCAGTGTGGACGACTCGTTCGCTGAACTCAAAAACTTGATTTTGAGTTCCGCGAAAGGAAGCCTTCCCTCCACTTCTCAGTTATCCCCTTCTCCACTTCCATCAGTTTTGGGTGAGACTTTACGGTCTCACCCCAGTGTTTTTTAAGATCTCCTATTTTTAATGGGGAAGTGAAGGATAGAAATGTAGATATTCTACAAACCTTCCTCAGCAAATGGAAGAACATTCATGCTCTTAAACAGACCCCTGACCATTTGCAAGCTATTGAGGCCAGTCTTTCCTTAGGGCCTATGGCCTATAAGTGGTGGTTAAATCTCCAGGAGACTAGGCAGACTCCCCAGTCATGGAAAGCTTTTGAAGAGGCTTTCCTAAGAGAATTTCTACTAGAAAATGAACTGGACATAGCCTGGGAAGCCTAGGAAAGAATAGTAATGGATAAATCCCTCATTCAATATATCTCGCAGTATCGAGAAGCAATTTTAAAGATTAAAAATATGGATGACTATAAAAAAATTAGGGGATTTGTCCGTGGCCTCAAAGATGAATATAAAGTAGAGGCCCAGAGAAACACGCCTACTACCCTTGAGCAAGCTCTCAGATATGCTCAAATCTATGATGATTCAGTGGGTAGGAAGAGGGCGAGACAGCAACCACTTTCTGAGTAGCCTCCTAAGAAAGACTTTCAATTTAAAAAGAAATTTTTAAAAAGAAAGAAAGAAGATAAATTTAAAGGTGAAGCTCCTCATAAACGCCCTTCACTCATACAACCCTTAAAACCAGATGATTTTGAGAAAGCCAAACAAGAACATTTGTGCTTTGTGTGTATGGGCAAGGGACACACAGTCAAACAGTGTCCCAAGGGGCTTTTCACTAAAAAAGATAAGAAAGATAAAAAACAAGTTCATCTTGTTCAGACTGTATGTTTCCCCAGTGACTCGGCAGCTTCCGAGATCAAAGTGTATCATGAAGATCATGAATACTGTTGCCAGCTGACCTTTGCAATGCTAGCGAGACCCTTTAGCTTTGGGCTGCATGACCTAGTACGTATGCATGGGAAGGTTGATAACCAGTCAGTAAGAGTCATGGTTGATGATGGGGCAACCCATAATTTCATCAATTACACCCTGGTTAGAAAGCTTAAACTACCAGAAGTACCTAGTCAGCATAGGTACATAGTTTCATTAGCTAAGGGTGAAGATAAAAAAAATATGGAAAACTATGGTAAGTAAGTAAGTTAAATCTTGGTATTCAAGGGTACCAAGATGAAATCAACTTTCAGATAATGCACCTGGATCGAACAGACATTGTTCTCGGGAGAGATTGGCTCTACAGTTTAGGACCTTCCCTCCACAGAAACTATCAGGAGAACACCCTCAGCTTTCAGCATAAAGGCCGAGAGATCTAGTTGCATGGGGAGCATGATGTTCCCAACAGCCCTATGGTCTGCAGTTCAGAGCTCTGTCAGTAATCGGAGATGAAGACCATCAGGTATTCTTATGTGACTTTCAGTTTATTCCTAAAGTTTCTATTTCCAGTTCTATTCAGCAGAAAATCAGTAAATTAGAATCTTTATTGTCTAAATTTAAAGATGTTTTTCCTGAAGATTTGCCACATGGTTTGCCACCTACCAGAGAGGTAGATCATGTAATAAACCTAGTACCAGGTACAGCACCTGTTTCTAAACCTTCGTATCGGGTCAGCCGAACAGAGGATGAAGAAATAACTAGGCAATTAACAGACTATCTTGGGAAAGGCCAAAATCAGACCAGTAGTTCACTATGGGCCTCACTAGTCCTATTGGTGAAAAAGAAAGAGGGGTCTATGCGTCTTTGCGTAGATTACAGAGCCCTCAATAAAGTCACAATTAAGAATAAATGCCCTATGCCTCGGGTAGATGGGTTGTTTGATCAACTCGACGGGGCTAAGTTTTTCAGCAAAATAGACCTCAGATCGAGATATCATCAAGTCCATATAAAATTGGAAGATGTCTCGAAAACAGCTTTTAGGACTCGTCACGGTCATTATGAGTTTAAGGTGATGCCATTTGGGCTCACAAATGCTCCAGCTAACTTTATGACCTTGATGAACAGTGTCCTCAGACCATACTTGGGTAAGTTTGTAGTCGTATTTTTAGATGACTTCCTCGTTTACAGCAAAACGAGGAAGGAGCATCTAAAACACCTCAAAAAGGTGTTTCGATTGTTCAGAAAGCATAAGCTTTATGCTAAACAATCCAAGTGTGAATTCTTCGTTGAAGAAGTAGCATATTTGGGTCACATTATCTCTTCAGATAGGATTAAGATGGACCCAAATAAGGTTAAAGCCATACTCAATTGGCTGAGACCTCAGAATATTTTGGAACTTCAGATCTTTCTTGGTCTGGCGGGATATTACAGACGATTTGTCAAGGAATATGCTCAGATAGCAGTTCCTATGACAAATCTCCTTAAGGGGAAGGGAAAGGAGTTCATTTGGGAGTCTGCACAGTAGGAGAGCTTTGATGCTCTCAAAATAGCCTTAGCTACAGCACCAGTTTTAAAAGTCGTCGACCCCAATCAGCCATTTGTGGCCGAAACAGATGCTGGCGACTTTGCAGTAGGTGCTGTGCTAACTCAGGGTGGACGACCAGTTGGGTTCGAGAGTAAAAAACTCGAGCCAGCTCAGACTAGGTACAGTGCCTATGAAAAGGAACTCTTTTCTATAGTCCATGCCCTTAAGACTTGGAGGCATTATTTGTATGGTGCCAACTTTGAGGTCCTGACAGACCATGAGAGTCTCAGATACCTTTGCAATCAACCTGAGCTTAGAGGTCGGAAAGCTCATTGGGCAGAGTTGATGCAAGAGTTTGACATGTCTATCAGATATAGACGTGGAAAATTAAATACGATAGCAGATGCCCTTAGCAGAATGCCTATGATAAACGAGCTGAGTTTTACTTAGATTCGTAATGAGTTACTCAAGTCCTTGAGAGAGAAATGCCAGCATGATGCATTCTTCTCTACTATCTGGAACTCAGTCCAGAACAGACAGTTACAGACTCCAGAACCAGTTTCCGGGGCTGGTGCCAGTTCATCCAAGAATATGGCAACTTCCGTTGAGGATGATGATGAGTCCGAGTATACATCGTCAGATGACGTTGAGGATTCTGAGCCTGTATTACCCAAGCACACCCCAGTGGTTGAGGGTCAGTTGACTCAAGGATTCAAATGGAAACAGTATTCCATTTAGGATCAGTACTTGCTCTATAGAGATAGAGTATGTGTCCCCAATTCAGAGGATTATAGGCAGCAGGTCCTATATGAATGTCAACAATTCTAGCACGGGACACCTAGGCATACAGAAGACCTATGAGCTTCTTTGTAGGCAATTTTTCTGGCCTAGTATGAAAAAGGACATCCACTAGTATGTAACCAGTTGCCAGAAATCTCAAGTAAATAAAGCAGAGCGTTTAAAGGCAGGAGGGTTGTTGCATCCCTTAGAAATACCAGCTAGGTAAATGGGAGAGTATCTCCATGGATCTTATAGTAGGCCTGCCTAAAACCCAAAAGGGTAATGATGCTATATGGGTCACAGTTGACCGTCTGACCAAAATGGCTCATTTCATTCCGACCAAAACAATCGTTAGAGCTCCAGAGTTAGCGAGGTTGTTTGTAGACGGGCTATTTAAATTATACGGTCTACCTTCCGTGAATATTTTTTCCAATGGATCTGATATTGAAGTGTAGTACTTTGAATGTTATAAGAATACTGATGACGAAGAATTCTTCGATGCCTGCGACGCTGAAGCGGATGTTTCATATGAAGAAATTAACGTTGCAGACATGAACTTGAAAGAGTAACGATTCGAGTGACGAATCTGAACATGAATTTGGTAACAAGAACCAGGTTGACGACAAGAAAACATCTGTGGAGTCAACCATGCATGAAATACATGGCCATACCAAGGCCAGTATGACAGAAGGTATCATTTTACCAGATTCTACTGAACTGATTGAACTTGCACCTGGCAGATTTGTGCATGTTTCGAAGTCACTTGGAGAATCGGAGTTAGTGGAATTCACTGAACTATTGAAGGAGTATCAAGAAGTTTTTGCCTGGTGGCTTGACGATTTGAAGGGTATACCTACAGAATTCGAAGAGCACTGAATTGATCTTAAGGAAGATGTTGTACCTATTCGACAAAGACAGTATTGTCTCAATCCTAAGTACTCTCTCATGGTTAAGGACGAACTTAACAAGCACCTTAAGTCAGGTATAATCTATCTCGTCTTAAGTAGTGAATGGGTTTCACCCATTGTTGTCGTTCCAAAGAAAAAGACTGGCAAAATACGAATATGCCAGGATTTTCGCAAATTCAATGCTGCCACAAGGAAGGACCATCATCCTCTGCCTTTCACTGATTCCATTCTAGATCAGGTTGTTGGTCAAGAGCGTTACAGTTTCTGTGACGGCTTTTCTGGATATAATCAGGTTGGAGTGCGAAAGGAAGATTGTTCAAAGACCACATTCACTACGGATTGGGGCACTTATGCCTACAACAAAATGCCCTTTGGTCTTTGTAACGCTCCAGTGACTTTTCAGCGAATTATGATGTTAATCTTCGCTACCTTCCTGAGAACTTTTCTCCAAATTATATATTGATGATTTCTGTGTATACAGTGATATAAAGACATACCTGCAGAAGCTGAAATTAACATTGCAACGGTGTCGAGATACTTGTTTATCTCTTCATCCAGAGAAATGTTTTTTTGGTATGAAAGAAGGAATATTGCTCGGACACAGAATATCTAACAGAGGAATAAAAGTCGAGCTTATAAAGAATCTCCAGATATCAACCAATTTACGTGAACTAAGATCTTTCTTAGGACATGTTGGCTATTACAAGAGATTTATTCAAAATCATGCTTCTATTGCTACCTCTCTTACACATCTTTTGAAGAAACAAGTAGAATATTTGTGGACGAATGAACAACAGAAAGCATTCGAAGATCTTAAGAAAAGGTTGATTAATGCTCCTATTCTGAGACCACCCAACTGGGCTATTTTATTTCACAGTTATGTGGATGTTTCTGCATTTGCTATTGGCGTATGTCTAAGCCAGAAGGACGACCAGAAGAAGGATCATCCCCTCTACTATGCGAGTCGACAGCTCAGTGCATCAAAAGAAGAATTATTCGGCTACAGAAAGGGAACCACTTGGCATGATTTTCACTGTTGAAAAATTTCGACATTATTTGTTGGGATATGCATTTATTTTTCATGTGGATCATTATGCTCTTAAGTATCTCGTAAATAAACCATATCTATCAGGACGAATTGCTCGATGGGTTTACCTTCTGCAAGAATTTACTTATCAAGTAGAGCTTCATCAAGGAAAATATCATACGAATGCTGATTATCTATCGCGACTCAGCACTGGAAAAATTGAAGACCCTATCAATGATGATTTTCTAGACGAACATTTATTCGAGATTTCATCTACAAATTCGTTATATTCTGATATTATTATTTATCTTAAGGACCAGATATATCCGGATGGTTACGATTTGGAGCAAAAGATAGTTTTTCATTATAAGGTAGCACCCTATACAATTATTAACCATGTTCTGTACAAGCTTGGTGCTGACCATCAACTACGAAGATGTCTCGAAACTGAAAAAATTAAAAGGTCGACACTCAAAAGATGCTGGTGGACATTTTGCTTTGAAGAATACAGTTAATAAGATATTGACTGCCAAGTATTGGTGGCCAACAATGTTTAAGGATGTATCAAATTTTATTCGTTCATGTGATCCATGCCAGAGATCTGGTAAGCCTACAAAAGCAACGAATTGGCCGTTGACACCAATCTTGCCTCTTGCACCATTCGAGAAGTGGGAGACTGACTTTGTCGGTCCAATCAAACATGTTACCCGACATACGAAATGTCGTTATATTCTAGTTGCCACAGATTATGCTACCAAGAACGTTGAAGCAGAGGCAACGAAACGAAACGATACGAAAACTGTCGCGATGTTCTTATTCAAAAGTATAATCACAAGATATTGTGAAAAATTGCCTACATTGGCAAATCTAGCCATGTAGAATATTGTACATTTTGTCAATATTGTTTGTTGGTTACTTGAATGGCCAAAGTGCCACTTGTACATACACACCTAAAGTAGGTTACCACGAGTCAAGAAGAGTGGTTGTGTCTATTTGGTAGTGATTCCTACTTTGTAGGATCTAGACCATGATTTATGATGAGATTTGTACCTACCATGCACCTACCAAGCATGACTCTTGGTTCTAGGCTAGGGTTTTCACATTAGGGCAAGAAAGTGGAGTCTACTTCCTTATTACATGCTGGATTTTCACCTAACTTTGCAAAGGAAGTGTGTTTTACTATGTATTTCCATTCTCCATAGTGAGAAGATAGAAACTTTTTGGAGCCTCAAGGAGAAACTCGAGTTTCCTCTCATTGTATGGTGATTACTCTATTTTTCCAATGAAACCCAAATTTGGCACTTTGTAAACACTGTCTACAGGCCGTACTACAGTCTTATTTCCACACGTGTGGAGTTGGATTAGACTATTTGATCAATGCTTTGATTGTCTCTACTTGTTTCCTATCAAGCTGCTAAACTAGATCTTGTTTTCTGATGACTAGTTTCTGATAGATTGTTTAACAAGCATACAATCACCTTGTGGATCATTCAAAGATCCATTTATGGTCCTTAGTACTGTACTTTTCACATGGTATCAGAGCCAAGTACAAGGCCATTGATCTGTGTTTGAATCTAATCCAGTTTTAGCAGGTTTTGGTGCAAAAAGCTAGTATTGAAAGGGCGAGCTGGTATCCAGGTTTTGGTGAGGGGATTTGATCCCAAACTTTTTCAAGATCAAAATCCATACTGTTCACACGTGTGGGCATCTCTGAACCAGCATTTAATAACCCATATTCATTGGATCATAGCAAATTCATATGGTGTCAGTTTGATGTAATTTTTGGTGCAAATCCTAGGATAAGCTACCAAGATCACTTGCCATTGATTAGTTTTGAATTTGTTTTATGAAAACTAATTAATCTAGGCTGATTTCAGACCTTCTTAAAGTGGAAACCAGGTCTTGAAAGTACATCAAAGTGAATGAGAGAGATAGAGTCAGTTTTTGTCCAAGAATAGCCAAGATTGGCAAGATTTGCTTGAGTGTAGTTTTCATCTCATCTTATCTTCATTCCATCTTGTGAGGGAGTGATAGAACTGTGATTACAAATCCAACTGTTGGATTAGAAGTCAACATTTGAGTGAAACACTGCAAGTTAGAAACCTTTTTGAGTTTCAGGTCCAAACAAATCTATATCTTGTGTGTAGAATCTTGCTAGTAAGATGGGATCAGTGGGAGCCTACCTTCTAGAAGCTAGTGAGAGGTTAAATTCTACCAATTATGCTATTTGGAAAGTGAGGATGGAGTCACTAATGGTGCTCCAGGATCTTTATGATAGATGATGAAGATGAACCTCTAGGTGCACAGGAATTAGTGAGATACAAGAAGAGGTCTAGGCTTGCACTTCACTGTATTAAGATGAATGTAAGCAATGATCGTTTAAGAGAAGTATCATCATGTAAGAGTGCTAAAGAGGCTTGGGAATCTTTATAATCTATCTATCTGTCTAGTAACACTTCGAGGGTTCTCATGCTTAGGAATCAGATTCTACAAAGCATGAAGAGGAGTGATGAGAATGCACAAGATTATGTGCTAAGAATCAAGTCTCTTAATAGGGAGTTAGCTTCCATTGGAGAGAAGATTCAAGATAGTGAGCTTGTTCAGATTGTCCTAAATGGTCTAGGGAGTGGCTTTACAAATTTGGTCCAAAGCTTTGCAATCCAAGACACTTTGCCTACTATAGAAAAGCTACACAGTGTATTAGTAGCTGAAGAGTGTAGGATGTTGCATACCAATGCAAGAATGAATGCTATTTCTCTGCAGGATGGTGATGAGAAAGCTAATTTCTCATTCAAAAGCAAGAAGAAGACCAATGGCAAGAAGAAGCACTTCAAGGAGACCAAGGAGGAGGATGAGGCTTCAAGCTCAAAGGGCAAGATCAACGACAAGTCCAAGTACAAATGTTTTTTCTGTGGAAAGAAAGGACATTTTGCATCAGAATGTCTCAAGAAGAAGAAGGCACAAGAGAGCAAACAAAGCAACATTGCACATCAGGAGGAAGAGGAGGATGAAGAGTCATCCTTGATGGTTTCCAACAAACCACCATCATCCAAGAGCAACACCAATGATTCTTGGTGGATTGATAGTGGGGCAAGTTCCCACATGACATATCAAAAGGACATATTCTCCACCTTACTTTCTTACAATGACTTAAATAGATCAATCTATACTGCAAGTAGTCAAGAATGTAAGATAAGTGGAATAGGAACAATTCCCTTGTATGTGGGATCATACAAAAGGATGAATCTAGATAATGTTCTTTATGTTCCTAAGTTAACCAAGAATTTGCTTAGTGTTGGTCAGTTAATGGATAATGGCCTAGATGTACAATTTAAGCATGGAGTTTGTTCCATCCTTAGAAATGATGAATGTATAGCCAAAGGCTTTAAGCAAGGTAGATTATTTAAGCTTGATGCTAATATTGCAGTGGAGAGTGTTAACTTGGCAAAGGTGGAGCTATCAAAGGTGGAACTGTGGCACAAAAGGTTGGGCCACCCCAACTACAAAGCCATGGAATCTATGGCTACAAAGGAGCTTGCAGTTGGACTCCCCAAGCATTTGTCAAAGTGTGGGAAGAGATGTGAAGCATGCAGCCTCTCAAAGGCTCACAAGCTACCCTTCTCAAGATCAAACTCTCCTCTTGAACTCATCCATTCGGATGTTCATAGTTTTTCACATGAGTCTAATGGTGGTGCCAAGTACTATGTAATCTTCATTGATGACTATTCTAGATTTTGTTGGATGTACCTCTTGTCTAGCAAATCAATGGTGTTTGATTCTTTTGTAAAGTTCAAGACTTTGGTAGAAAATCAACTTAGTACCAAGATTAAGGTATTAAGGAGTGATAATGGAGGTGAATATGTCTCCAATAAGTTGATTGACTTTTGTATTTCTAATGGCATAAAGAGGGAGTTGTCATGTCCATACACCCCTCAA
Source organism: Diphasiastrum complanatum (assembly GCA_029204225.1). Taxonomy (NCBI): domain Eukaryota; kingdom Viridiplantae; phylum Streptophyta; class Lycopodiopsida; order Lycopodiales; family Lycopodiaceae; genus Diphasiastrum; species Diphasiastrum complanatum. The sequence continues at coordinate 38,257,001 of CM055112.1, read as the reverse complement.
CAAAATGGAGTGAGTGAGAGAAGAAATAGATCTCTTTGTGAGTGTGCTAAGGCCTTAAGGCTAGATGCTTCTCTATCCAAACCATTTTGGGGTGAAGCAATAACTTGTGCTAACTATTTGTGCAATAGATTGCCAAACCAAGCCATTGGAGGAATCACACCATTTGAAGCTCTATTTGGAGAGAAGCCCAATCTCAAAGATCTCAAAGTTTTTGGATCCACTTGCTATGTACACCAATCCTTGGATAAGAGAAGGGAGGATGATGCAACAAAGGCATCTTTGTGGGATATGGTGAGAATAGCAAAGGTTATAGAGTCTTCAATCCCATCACTAGCAAGGTGATAGTGAGTAGGGATGTTATTTTTTATGAAGGACATGCTTGTGATTTGGGTGATAATGCTACTAATCATCTTGATGCCAAGGATCATGCTAGGATGGAGGAGGAGCTTCCAAGTGAAGAAGAACTTGAGGATCCACCTCAAGATGCAAGAACTCCAAGAACTCCAAGAAGATCTACAAGGGCAAGATCCGAGCCATTGAGGCTCACCTATGATGGTCAAGGTGATCAAAGGGAAGGCTCATCATCTTTCACATCTTATACCTTTCTTACATCAATGTTAGATGAGCCAACATGCTATGAAGATGCTTGTAAGTCTAAAAGTTGGATGGATGCTATGCAAGTAGAGTATGATGCTCTTATTGAGAATCATACTTGGGATCTTGTGGATCTTCCTCAAGGGAAGAAACCTCTTGATTGCAAGTGGGTGTTTAGATTGAAGTATAATCAAGATGGATCAATAAGCAAGCATAAAGTTAGGCTTGTTGCCAAAGGTTTTTTACAAACCAAAGGCATTGACTATGATGAGACTTTTGCTCCTGTGGCTAAGCTTGTTACTATCAGGTTGATCATTAGTCTTGCTACAACCTTCAATTGGGAGCTATTCCAACTTGACTTCACAAATGCATTCCTCAATGGTTATTTGGAGGAAGAGATCTACATGAGGCAACCCGAGGGCTTCATCAAGGCAAAGCATGAAGGAAAGGTGTGTTTTTTGAAGAAGAGCCTTTATGGGCTCAAGCAAGCACCTAGAGCATGGTACTCTAGGCTAAACTCTTTTCTCATTTCCATCAATTTTGTAATGAGTGCCTATGATCCATCATTGTATATAAGTTTTCATGATGGCATGATCATTATTCTTGTTTTGTATGTAGATGACATTATTTGAGTGGTAATGATCTAGATGGAATTAGAGATGTAAAAATTGCTTTAGCAAAAGAGTTTAAGATGGTAGATCTCGGCCTATTGAGCTTCATTCTTGGAATAGAGGTTATTAGAGGATGTGATTTTAGCTTCATTTGTCAATCTAAATATGCTACATCCATCCTAGATAGATTTGGAATGAAGAATTGTAAAGGCATTGAGACACCAATGGAGCAACATGTAAAAGCATCTATTGGTTGTGATGAAGCATCCTTTGAGGACATCACATTATATAGAAGGCTTATTGGCTCCTTGATCTATTTAACTATAACTAGACCTGATCTTAGTTATAGTGTTGGAAAGTTAATCCAATTCATGCAAAGTCCTCTAGTTTCACATTGGAAGATGGCCAAAAGAGTTCTTAGATACATTTCATTCACTAAGAATTTTGGTATTTTGTATAGAGGAACTAATCTTGGCTTAAGAGCCTATAGTGACTCGGATTTTGCAGGTGACAAAGTGGATAGAAGATCAACAAGTGCCTTTGCCACCTTTCTATGTGATGGAGTAGTATCATGGCTTTCCAAAAAGCAAGATACCATCTCCCTATCTTCCACAGAATCCAAATACAAGGCCTTGACATCAACATGCAAGGAGGTCTTGTGGCTCAAAAGGCTATTGGTGGAGCTTCATGTCATGGAGGAGGAGATCCCTATCATCTATTGTGACAACCAATCAGCCCAATCACTTGCAACTAATCCTACATTCCATGCAAGGAGCAAACACATCGAAATTGCTCATCATTTCGTGAGGGAAAAAGTGCAAGCTAAAGAGATCAAGCTCCAACACGTGCCATCATCAAGTTGCTTGGCTGATTTGTTTACTAAAACGTTACCTAAAGATTCATTTGTCAAGCTTAGATCTTCAATTGGAGTTATTGATAAAAGCATTGTGATCTCCCAGGCTAGATTTGAGGAGGAGTGTGAAAAATTGCCTACATTGGCAAATCTAGCCATGTAGAATATTGTACATTTTGTCAATATTGTTTGTTGGTTACTTGAATGGCCAAAGTGCCACTTGTACATACACACCTAAAGTAGGTTACCACGAGTCAAGAGGAGTGGTTGTGTCTATTTGGTAGTGATTCCTACTTTGTAGGATCTAGACCATGATTTATGATGAGATTTTTACCTACCATGCACCTACCAAGCATGACTCTTGGTTCTAGGCTAGGGTTTTCACATTAGGACAAGAAAGTGGAGTCTACTTCCTTATTACATGCTGGATTTTCACCTAACTTTGCAAAGGAAGTGTGTTTTACTATGTATTTCCATTCTCCATAGTGAGAAGATAGAAACTTTTTGGAGCCTCAAGGAGAAACTCGAGTTTCCTCTCATTGTATGGTGATTACTCTATTTTTCCAATGAAACCCAGCTTTGGCACTTTGTAAACACTGTCTACAGGCCGTACTACAGTCTTATTTCCACACGTGTGGAGTTGGATTAGACTATTTGATCAATGCTTTGATTGTCTCTACTTGTTTCCTATCAAGCTGCTAAACTAGATCTTGTTTTCTGATGACTAGTTTCTGATAGATTGTTTAACAAGCATACAATCACCTTGTGGATCATTCAAAGATCCATTTATGGTCCTTAGTACTATACTTTTCACAGATATGGTTGTCCAGTTGAGTTGGTAAGTGACCGAGGAACACATTTTCTAAATGATATGATACGGTTGCTAACAACCTATTTCCTGATCAAACACACAAAAAAAAACTACACCGTATAATCCAAAAGCAAACGGGTTGACAGAAAGAGCTAATGGAATCTTATGTAAGATCCTGACTAAAATTACTCTTGCACATGCAACGGATTGGGATCAGAAACTACCATCAATTCTCTGGGCTTATCGCAACACAGAGAAAATCACGACGAAACAGACACCATATTTCCTTACATATGGTATGCATCCTATCTTGCCAATTGAATTCGAGGTGAAAACCTTTTGTATTCAAGCTCAACGAACAGATGCAGAATTAATAAACGAAACGTTGACTAATATTGAAGAACTAGTTGAAGATCGAGAGACTTCACAAAAACTAAGGGAGCAAATCCAGAAACAAAGAAAGAAGAAATATGACAGTCATATAAAAACATGTGATCTTAAAGCTGATGATTATGCGCTGATATATGACAGTCGCCATCAAAAGCTCCCTGGAAAACTCCACATGCGATGGCTTGGACCGTATAAAGTCATAGAGGTGTTTGATAATGGTTTTGTGCAACTTCAATCACTTGAAGGTGAACTATTATCGACACGTATTAACGGGTCCAGATTGAAGAAATATTACCTTTGACGAGAATTTTTTTTATTCTTATTATTTTCTAGTATTTTTTTGAAAACAATCGCGAATTTTCTTCTATCTTGTCTAATTTTTTTTTTCTTTTTCGCGACATTTCTTTTATTTATTTTTTTTTTTCTTTTTTCTTTCTAGAAATTTTCGAGAAATTTTCGAGAATTTTTTTCGACTTCTCTCAATCTTTCAATATCATTTTAAAATTATTTTCGAAAATTTTTCGAGATTTTTTTTAGCATTATCTCCAATTTTTCGAGAAATTTTCTAGTATGTTGCTAAAATTTTCGAGAAATTTTCGTGAGTTTCTGTACATTTTTTTTAAGACCCTTCGAGAAAGTTTCGCGAAACTTTCTAGAATCTTTCTAGCATATTTTCGAGAATCTCTCGACCTACTTTTTGTATCCCTCCATTAAAGATGATGGCCACGTGATCATCATTAATCACACATGTGTACCCTCAAAGATATTGTTTTCTCTTAATTTATTTTTTATTTTTTTTTACAAACGGCCTTCCTTCATTAAAGATCGATCTGGCAAATTATAGTTTCAAACACTGAGCCATGCACGTCCTCCATAAATGGAAGTGACAGATGTCAAGTCACCATGCCATGTCATCATCCCTTCCACACCGCTGCTGCTTATCAAAGTTATTTATCATTTTTTCTCTTTACACTTTCTACCTGCGAAGTTTATGCTTTCCTGCGCTCACTCTTTGCGATCAAAGCATTTTTTTGCGAACTATTGCGATCTACAAAGCTATCGTTCAACATTTGAACAATGGCTTCCGCATCAGGTTCGAGCTCTAATATCATTTGAAAAGCACGCGCAGGAATCCGCCTAGTATCCATCCAGTCTTTGGATCGATGCAGGTTGGGTGATTTGAAAGTGGACCCCTCTATCATCCTCTCTGAAGTCAGTACTGAATTCGTGAACTCCATCCATTCAATTTCGGAGGTGGACTTCAAAGTTCACGTATGAGGCCAATTCTTCACTATCACTGAAGACCTGTTCTGCACAACTCTCGGATTACCTCTGGATGGGAAGCTGCTTTCAACTAACAAAGATTTGGTGGATGAAGCTGCCCATTTCTTAAACAACGGTTTTGTACCCACGAAGGGGTACAAAATCTCTATGATCCGAGATACAACATTCCAGTTGTTTTGTAAATATGCAAACCAAGCAATCTTTTTGATAGATGCGGATGCTACCATTTCAGTTCAAAATTTTGGGTATATATTAGATGCTCTTGCGGGTAATCCAGTGTGCTTCGGCGTTATCACATACAAAGTCTTTTTGCGCTGGATTAAGCACCAAAAGTTTTCTGGAGTTGGAGCCCATGTATCTCGATTCTGTGCTCATTTTGACATATTGAGCGATCAAGAGAAAACCATGCTGACAGGAAGATTGTTGGTTCCCAAGCCAATAGATCTTTCCAGCATCTTTTCTGTACCTATTCCGGTTCCAGTCGATGCTGCACCAACAATCGAAGTAGCAGCCACCACTGTTATGGAGAGTGAAGTTGTGGCAATGGACACCGATGGAGCTGCTGTTGCTGTGGATTCTTCAAAGCCAACATTTGCTTCCACATCTCAGAAGCAGCCAAGCGCATCCACCTCTAAGGATGACGCAACCCAGTCTGATACATCAGACAAGGGACGCATAGCTACTGAAGGCGACACTGGGGCACATGTGGCAGATGACGAAGAACTAGACGACCAGCCCCAATGGTTTCGATCCATGACTGAGAAAGCCAAGAACCTTGTGTACGTTGTGCACCCACTATATGTTTCTTCAGGCGTGATTCCTTCAACCACTTTGGTTGGGCTTCTATTCAATAGAAAAACAACAATTGCCACTACTTCTGCCCAAAAGGAATTCGACAACCCCTTTGCCTTGAGCATGTTCCTTGCACTCTCAACAATAGATCTGTTTTTTCGCTCAGCCACGCCATTCTGCTATGGTGTATGTGGAGAGACAAACTATTTCTTTATCTCACATGCCTTGCAAAGGTCTTTGAACTCATCAGAAATATATTCACCACCCTTATCTGACCTGAGAGTCTTTAGCCTCTTTCCTATGTGGTTTTCCACCAAAGCTTTCCATTGTTTTGAAGTATTTGAACGCTTCAGATTTTTGTCTCAGAAAACAGACCCATACCTTCCTTGAGAAGTCATCTACAAAGCATCACAGAAGTTCCTGAATACAAAAGGACCTTCTCAAAAGATACTTTTTTTTTCTCTAATTTTTGCTTTCACTTGGACAAATCAAAAGACCCAACAAAAGCAAAGCATATTCTTGCTTCTCAATCTATTAAAGAGCCATTTTGGTTGAGAAATTTACTAGCAGACATTAGTTTGAACCAATACACCCCGACAATCATATTTTGTGATAATCAGAGTGCCATTGCCCTAGATTTCACTTTAGGAGTAAGCACATCGAGATCCGATATCTCTATGTCAGGGGCAAGATTCTCGACAAAGAGGTGAGCTTAACGTACTGTCGAACGCAGGACATGGTTGCAGATGTGTTCACCAAGGCATTGAACATTGATGCACACAACAAGTTTTGTGCACTACTAAGTCTGAAGATCAAATCATTCATGGATCCAGATTAAGGGAGGGTGTTTGTTGGAAATTAAGTCCACAGTTGTCTCCTTGGTGAATGACTATTTCTATTTCAAGATTCTTCCTGCACATTTATTGATCGTTGATCTAGGGTCAGGTGAAACCAATATTAGTTCTAGGTCTGCTCATCTGATACCTGTAGAAATCATAACTTAGACAATTAAATTATTTGAAGAACGTCTACAATGGGCTTCCGGCTAATCTCCAGCAAAGGGTGACCAATCCTATCGTATTTCAAGGTTTAGATGTTAAGTTCAGTAATTTGAAGATCATTGAAGACTTGGCCATCTTCAAGAACTTCCACGAATTAGCATTTAGAACAACTCTGCAGAAATATACTAAGTGTCACAATAGTCTGTAGAAATACACTAAGTGTCGCTACAGTCTACAGAAATGAACTATGTTTTTAACAGTGTCGGCTTTTTCCAAAATGCGACTGTGTCGGCTTTTCCCGAAAAGTGACACTTTAGCATAGTTCAATAGTTCACCTATTTTCAACAATGTCGGCTTTTTGCCATCAGCTTGTTCCTTTCAACTATTTTGAAGAAGTTACTGTTTTAAAGACAGTGTCATCTTTTTAAGGGCACCTTCATTTTTTAAAGGACACAGTCCGCTTTTTCGCAAAATTTCGAAGAGAGAAAAATTCTGACATTTGTCTATTTTCAATGAGGAATGTTCTCTACCACTTCCCAAAAATGAGAAGTGAGAGAATTTGCGATGTCCTCGTCCGCATCAACATTCCCTGATTCGTTGACCGTATATACCATGTATAGTTGTCACACAAGCCAAATACTTCCAAGTACAACGGCTTACCTAATTAGGTGACAAATATTTACTGTAATTAATACATGGATGAATTCTATAAATAGATCATCCATGACACTCTATGTGATGCTCCGTCCATGAGACAAATGATTTTGAGCCTCCTAGTTACACCGTCATTCTAGTTGTAACTGTTATTTTGTTGTGCTTCAGTGTAATATAGCAGCAACACGTTTTTCTATCTGTGTATAACGTAGATGAATGCTTGTTGTAATTTGAATGCACTTCATTGTTGTTTGACACACTTGTTCACTCACTCTGATTAGAACACGGACGTCTATGACTCCTCAGTTTCTGATCAGATGATGGTTGTCCGAATCCTTCGCAAATCTTTTGAGTTGGTCACGAATAGAAATGTTTCGAGTTCGTGTTCGTTTCTTTTTCATCCTTTGTCAAATAAACTACGTGCTTTGTTAGTAGAATCAAGATCTGTCTGATCAGTTGTTCTACATTTTCATTAGCTACACTACTTCAGATCAAGCTTATAAGTTGTATGATATTGTCGAGTCGAAGATATTCACTAGCTGGGATGTCATCATCATCGAATATCAGTTTATTGACCTCAAAGGTAAAGGCAAAGCTCATATAGTCGAACTTCCGGACTCTTCCAAAACATCAAACTTTCAAGTTCCAAATTTGACTATTCCTACTGAAGGTCCAAGCCCAATGAACAACTTATCAACAACGAAGCTAAAGTTATGATGTTGCAAATCAGCAACTATAGGATGATGAAGATCAACTTTGATCATCACCCAGAAGATCGACAAGAGTCAACAGACCTGATAACAGGTATATCGACAACTCTGCAACTTACCTTCTTCAAGAGCCTGAAACACTACAAGAGAGAGACCTTAGTGAGTTTCTAGAGACATCAAATCCATTTCTTGGCAAGATTTGTTTGAAAGTAGTTTTCACTTCATCTTATCTTCATTCCAGCTTTGTGAGGGAGTGATAGAACTGTGATTATAAGTCCATTTGTTGGATTAGAAATCAAATTTGAGTGAAACACTGCAAGTGTGAGACCTTTGTGAGTTTCAAGTCAATCAAATCTATTTCTTGTTTGTAGAAGTTACTTGTAAGATGGGATCTACTGGAGCATACCTTCTAGAATCTAGTGAGAGATTGAATTCTACAAATTATGCCATTTGGAAGGTTAGGATGGAGTCACTTTTGGTGCTCTAAGACCTTTATGAGTTTCTGATTGAGGATGAAGATGAACCTCTAGGTGCACAGGAATTAGCGAGATACAAAAAGAGATCTAGACTAGCACTTTATTGTGTGAAAATGAATGTGAGCAATGATCTTTTGAGGGAAGTATCATCATGTTAAAGTGCTAAAGAGGCTTGGGAGTCTTTAAAATCAATCTATGAATCTAGTAACACTTCGAGCGTTCTCATGCTTAGAAATCAGATTTTGCAAAGCATGAAAAGAAGTGAGGAGAGTGCACAGGATTATGTACTCAGAATCAAGTCTCTAAATAGGGAGTTGGCTTCCATTGGAGAGAAGATTCATGATGGAGAGCTTGTACAAATTGCTCTTAATGGTCTAGGAGATGACTTTGCAAATTTGGTCCAAAGTTTTGCCATCGAAGACACTTTGCCAACTATAGAAAAACTCCACAGTGTATTAGTGGTTGAAGAGTGTAGGATGTTCCATGCAAAATCTAGGATGAGTTCCTTGTGTTTGTAGGATGGTGATGAGAAAGCCAATTTCTCATTCAAGGGCAAAAATAAGACCAATGGAAAGAAGAAGCATCCAAAGGAGGCCAAAGACTCAGGATGATGCATCAAGCTCAAAGGACAAGTCAAAGCAGAAATGCTTCTTTTGTGGAAAGAAGGGGCATTATGCATTTGAATGCTACAAGAGGCTAAGGTCACAAGTGGAGGAGGACAAACAAGAAAACCTTGCAAAGGAGGAGGAGGAGGATGAAGTAGATGTATTCTTGATGGCATCCACATCCTCACCAACAAGAAATAGCAATTCAAGAGACAATTGGTGGATCGGCAGTGGGGCTAGCTCCCACATGTCTTGTGAAAAGGACTTTTTCTCAACCTTACACTCTTTCAATGATGCTAAAAAGTTTGTTTGTACTGCAAATGATAAAGAGTGTAGGATAGATGGTGTTGGCACCATCTCTTTGTGTCTAGAATCCTCAAAATGCATGGATCTAGAAAATGTCCTTATGTACCATCAATCACCAAGAATATGCTTAGTGTTGGTCTACTCTTAGAAAGCGGTTTGGATGTCCACTTTAAGCATGGTGTTTGTTTCATCTTGAAGAATGATGTTTGCATTGCAAAGGGATTTAAACATGGAAGATTGTTTAAGTTGAAAGCTAATGTTGCTTTTGAAAGAATGAGCTTGGCAAAGGAGGAGATCTTGGCAAAGTGTGGTCTTGCTTGCATTGAGGAGGAGCATCAAAAGGAGGAAGATCTTGAGGATCAGCCTCAAAGCATGAGAGTTCCAATGGAGTCCTCAATGACAATGGCCGAGTCATCAAATTGCATGCAAATTTTTCATTCAAGTGTGCATCTTGCAAGGATGGTGAGCATTGGAGAGTCTATTATCTTTGATTACTTGTCGAATAGTATTAATAGACATGGAGTGACTTGTTGCTTATCTTTAATATCTATGGTGCTTATGACAAGACAATGAAATTAGATGTTTTCAAATCTCCATTTGTTGTTGATAAAGCAATTTCATTGGATAACTATTTTTGTACTGAGTTTGAATAGTGTCATAAAAGATGAAACATCATTTGTATTGGAAACCTTTGGGTCCACATGCTTTGAGCATGATCATTCCAATGTAAGGACCAAAGATTATCCTATTTCAATGATAGGAATAATGGTTGTGTTTTGCTCTTCAAGTAGAGATTGTAGAATCGACCTGTTTTTCACCAAAGAATTTGTCAATGATGGAAATGCGATCTTTCAAGAGTGGAAGATTTGTAAACTTGAAGAAGCACGTTTGGATCAACACCTTATTCAATTCATTGATGATTTGGAGTCAAGTCAAGTGGAGAAGCAAGCTCAAGACCCGAGGACTCCAAGAAAAACCATGAGTATCAAGATGGAGCCATCAAGGCTCAATCATGTGGATCAGGCAAGGCAAGTTATCTTTGGCAACATTGTGTATGCACTTAATTTTTTTATTGATGTATCTTCAAGTGCACAAAATGCCTTGGAATCCATGGCTTGGCATGATGTTTAGTTTTGAAGTGTGCTACATGTATATAGACACATTTATGGAACATCTTGTAAGGGATCCTTTAAGAGGTGGTGAAAGATCCTTCATGGACATCATTCTCTATTGGATTCTCAAAAGTTCCTTGTTTGTAACTGGTTTTTTAGACACTTCTAAAGCATTCATTTATCTGGTGTAAATTTTGTACATAATTGGGTTCCACACATGTATGGCCAAAATGCCACATGGCAACCCACTCCTAATGTAGGTTAGGCCAAGTCAAGAGAATTGGTCATGTCTATTTGGTAGTCATCCCTACTTTATAGGACCTACACCTAAGTTTATCCACTTAACTTCAAAAAGAAAGTCGAATTTGCTATGTATTCCAAGCTCCCATAATGAGAAGATAGATTATTTTCGGAGCTCATTGGCAATCTCTAGCTAGTTCACTATGTACATTGAGGTTTTGTGATCCAAATAAAACCAAATCAATTTCGACTCGTTTCTCAGCTTGAAGGCAATACTACAGCCTGTAGTACACATGTGTGGGCTCCGATTTCAATGTTGATCAATGCTTTTGATTGTTAATGCTTGTTGTTTGTCAAATTGCCAATCCAGATCAACTTTTTTGTGTCTAGTTTTTTGATAGATTGTTAAGCAAGCATTGTGTGGAATGTCGTAGGTGTCATACTGTCAATGTCATCCTTCTGATTATGATGTGGGTCAGAATCGACTGACAACATCAAAATATTACATATATCGAATTTTGCCTCTAGATCAAAATTTATCGATATGACTCGATCCGATCTAGTATCAAAAACTATGACTCAAAAAATGATGACTCGATTCAATTCGGTATCAAAAAACCTAATTCTAAATTTCGATCTTTTGTTTAAAACTTTGAGTTTCTTTTTGTTGTTTTATAGTACCAATACTCCCCCTTAATGTGAATCCTGAAAAACTTCGATCTTCAGATTTGGAAGGTTGTTAAATCTGCCGTGATCGTCCTTGGATAGTGTTTGGTGAAGTAGTATGCTGCCATAGAATCTGTCCTGCAGTAAAACAATGAAACTTCCTTGCTCTGTATTTTTTCTTTGAGGTAGTGATACTTGATTTCGATATCCCTACTTCGAGAGTGAAATTTCGGATTTAGAGACAATGCGATTGTGCTTTGATTATCACAATATATGGTTGTTGGCTGTAGTTGAGAGCATTTAGCCAGCGATTATTGAGTCAAGGACATAACAAAAATCTTATCTTATTTCATATCGCTTCCCCTCACGACTACTCTTTCGAATGCATTCACAGGTCTCTCCTCGTCCAATCTGAATAAGGTCACAGTAGAGAGAGAGAGAGAGAGAGAGAGAGAGAGAGAGAGAGAGAGATAGAGAGAGAGAGAGAGAGAGAGAGAGAGAGAGAGAGAGAGAGAGAGAGAGAGAGAGAGAGAGAGAGAGAGAGAGAGAGAACCTCAAGCTACGTGATTGCAGCATTAGCTGATGGGCTGGAGGTGGTAAGGTCTTTGTCAAACTGGATTGGGCTAATGGCACCAATCTCCTTGAGATGAGTGGTGGCGAGTGCAGTGATGAGCCACCAGAGGTGATGCAAGCAGGGCATTTGAAAGTTGCTTGTAGCTCTTTGATGAGGGAGGATGCCCAATTGAAAATCAAACTAGGGTCGTCCATCTTTATTACCATGACCAAGAGGGGTTTGGATATGCATTGAGAGTGGTGGGAGTTGCTAGAAAGAAAAAAAAACCTGGAGGTAGATATTCTGGTAGAAGTATCTCCTCCCCAATCTGAGTTGGAGTAGCCTCGAAGAACCATTGGCACGATAGCATTTTCATCATGGCACAATATTTGATCTATACTGCCTTGAATATATTTTATCACTCTCTTCAATGTTTTCCAATGTAAGATCATGGGATTAGACATGAATTGGCTAAATGTGCTAACAATGTATGCAAGGTCTAGTCTGGTGCACAACATAGCATACATCGAAGATTCTACTAGTGAGTGATAAGGATACTTCGACAAGTCGAGTGTCTCACTTTCGATACATAGGAATGTTTGGTCAATATCATAGCTGGGTCCATTGGTGTATCAACTGGTTTGCAATTAGACATGTGAAATTTTTCTAGAACATTCTCTAGATATTTCTGCTGGCTGAGATAAGTTTTCTTATGTAATCTATCTCTAGTAAATTGCATTCCTAACAACGAATGAACAATGCCTAAGTCAGTCATGTCAAATTCCCTCGATAGATCACTCTTAGTAGTGTGTAGCAAGGATGTGTCGTTAGACATAATAAGTGCATCATCTACGTATAGAGAGCTATGTAAATTGAATTGAAACATGTGTGTTTGAAATAAATATTACAGTCAACTGAATTGTTTGCAAATCCTAATTGAATGAGATACACATTGATTTGTTCAAACAAAGCCTTTGCAGCTTGCTTCAAACCATAGATTGCTTTGTGTAGCCTGCACACTTTGTGCTCTTGGCCTTTGACTTCAAAACCTTCGGGTTGGAAGGTATACAATTCCTCTTCAACATACCCATTGAGAAAAGTTGTTTTGACATCCATTGGATGTATTTCGAGGTCTTCGGTAGTTGCAAGTGCAATGAGAGTCCTGATTGACTGCATGTTGATGACAAGACTAAATATAGGCTTGGAAATCCACTCCTTGGATTTGAGTGAATCTTTTGGCTACCAACATTGCTTTCCATTTTGTAATAGAACCATCCGAGTTGATCTTCTTCTTGAAGATCCACTTGTTGTCAATAACTCTCTTGTGAGTGGGAAAGTTGACCAAGGTCCAGGTTTGGTTCGACAAAAGTGAATTGTATTCGCCTTCCATTGCTTCATGCCACTTCACATCATCCTTAAGAGTTGATTGCTTTGGCTAGGGTTTATGGATCTCCAGATGAAGTATAGAAAGATTGAGGTGTTTACCTCTCAGGCATTGTTCGAGTTCTCGAAGATCTTCGAACAATTGGTTGACCAGATTTGATTGTTGTCTCTTCCCGAATTTCCCCAAAGCTGTTCGAGCTAGTTTGATTTGGTCTTTCGACAGGTACTGTCGGCTGCTCGACTTCTATAGCTCGAATTTCTTCAGCTGCTAATTCTGTAGAAGGGACATCATGAGTGGAAGATTCGATGCTGTGTAAGATAGGATGAAATGACTCAACATCATTTGTCGATGGTTGTTTAAAGTCACATAATGCATCCTCTTTAAAGATTACATCCATAGAGACAAATGCTACATTGGTGGCTGGATCATAAACTTTGTAAGCTTTATGTTCATCGAGATAGCCAATGAAAATGCATTTATTTGACCTTTAGTCCAATTTCTTCCTAGTTGCTTATGAACATGAACAAACCATATATAACCAAATATTTTTAGGTCACTGAGATTAGGTTTGTGTCCATGCCACACTTGAAAAAGAGTTCTTCCATTAAATTCTTTTGTGATGGATAACTGGCTGCTCGGACGCCACGTGTCCAAGCAGCCAATTTTTAGGGAACTGGGAGGGGATATATAGAGAAACCCACCCAGTTCCTTGCATGTGTGTGTGTGTGAGCCTGGGTGCCCGACAGCCTGCGGCTGCCCGGGTGCCACCCCTACCCGACGCCATCCCCAAGTTGCCCGGCGCCACCACTCCCTACCCAGCGTCGCGCTCTGGCTGCCCGGTGCTGCTGCCCGACGTCACCCGCGCTGCTCAGGACCGCGGCCCGGCGCCACACGTCACGCGTTGGGGGCCAAACCCCTCCCACGTGCGGCTATTCTATAATCCAGCTAAGACACGAACATGCTGCTCAATACACGAAGAAATTGATATTAAAATTTCAAATTATGGGGAGCCGAGCAAACTAAATGTATAACCTTTTCATCAGTCCTCATAATCCGTTTTGATCAAGCAAGCACAAAGATTACCATGCACAAATAAAATTGGTCCTTGTGCCCCTGTTCAGTACTGTTCCTTAGGAATGGCCGTTCCGTTCCTAAGGAACGGTTTTAGGAAGCGTTCCAAATCGTTGCATTGATCGTTGCCAGAAATTCCTTCAGATGAATCCGTTGCATTGATCATAGTTCCACGGATCCGTTCATCATCCGAATCGTTTTTGTTCCGCTCTGGCATGATCATTTTGGAATGATCGTTTTTGTTCCTGTTCGTTCTTGTTCCGTTTTGGAACGATCGCTTTTGTTCCTGTTCGTTCTGGAATACATCCGAAATCATTTTTGTTCCGTTCTGGCATTCGCATCTGGCAAACAAAAAAAAAAGTGTTAAGGAACGGTTCAGGAATCGTTCCTGAGGTTCCTTAGGAATCGACGGAACAGTCGTTCGTTCCGTGGAACTATGCTTGTGCCTACTCTTCTACTTGAGTGCTTGTTGGCTACTAGTAACGTGTGGTCTTAAGTGACTGAAGATATGCTCTCCTACTGGTTCAGTTATTGATTGCTGCCTCTCTGGATTTCCCCGTGTTTTGATGGTTAGCCCTGACATTCATGTCGCCCACTGTCAGGCAGCAGTCAGATGGTGCTATGTCACCAAAAGTTTGTGCAGATTTTGAGTTTTGTGAGTTACGCAATGTTTTGTACTACCATGCAGTGCAAAGATTATCGTACATGAGTACCCTCTCGTACTGGTTCCGTGGCTGGCTAGTGCTTGTGCCAGGGTTGGCTGGTATTCTCATATAGAACCCCAGCTTGTAACACGTGCGTCTGCTGCACAGCTGGTTCTAGACATCTTCCACTACAATTTATGGCAGAGTCTGAGCATGATATGAGTTTGCAGTCGACAGGCCAAATGGTTCTTTTTTTCTTTTCAAGGCTTTTGCACTCAATTCGTTTTTAGGGTGAAGTCTATGCACAATTTAGACAATCATGTTAGCTGAATTTGCTACTCTATGTAGGGAAATTTATGGGTCCTGAATTTGATAGCTCAAGATTCAGATTTTGTTAAGCTTTTTCATTGGAAAACTGAGATGAGTGGAGCTTTGTATGAGGGCCTGCAGGGCAATGCATTGATATCTTTCTCGATCTTTATGAAGAATCATTTCCTGTTCACGATTTTCTGAATTAATGCTGTCTATTATTATGATCATATGTACGGGCTCCTAAGGTGCTCTAATTAGACTTTCTTTATTGGTTTAACTATAGAATTATGTTATATTGTTATGTTTTTCAATCATGCAAACCGTGAACTTCTCACCCTATAGTGGCAAATTGATGTGTAATCTGTATGACCATTTTCTTGTGAAGCACGACTCCGGCAACGAATTCAATTTTTCTAGTTGAGCGATAATGTCATCTATATGTACACGAATATTCTCCGAGCATACGAATTCAACAATGAGACTTCTCTATTGCACGCCATGTTCACTTTGTAAGATTTGGAGCATCAAACCCAATTCGTATTAGACTATACAGAGTTTATTGCTAAAGAAAGCCAATGTTGCCAAATGAAACCAACAGTTTTTAAGTAGAAATTTTGTTGCATCTGTGGCAACTTTCCAAGCAAAGCCGTTGATGTTGAGGTTTCGTGATCCTGTCCAAATACTGGAAGGTTACTTAATCAAACAAACACACACACACACACACACACACATGCATAGATATGTAAACAGTCAACCATTTCAAAATAAATTTTAATCCATGAATTGGCTATTTGTTGAACTGTTTCTCTTGTGTATAAGACGATAATCAATGTGGCTAGGGTTACTGGTGAGGGGGATTGGGATTTGCAAAGGGAGGGAGGCTTCGCCAAGCAGAAGATGGTGGGCATCAGTGAATGCTTGTTTTTGTGCATTGCTTGATCCTTGTGCAGTGTTTGTTCCGATGTTTTGTCGTCTTTGAGTTGAGAATCGCAATAAGAACTAGAGGTTCCTCATTTGGATACCAGAAATTATTCGTTGAAAACTGGAATGCCTAATTGCCGGATGCAAGTGATAAAGAAGTAGACTTGCTGAGAAATGTGAAGAAAAAAAAAAACTTGAGAAGGGTTGGGGCCTTCATGTGCATATGGTCATAATTAATGGTTGGAGGCTTAAACTCAAGATGGTGGATTATTATAGGTCTATCAGTGTGTCATAGGGGAATTGGATGATGTGGCCCAAATAGGCTGCAGAGGTGTGTGTCATAGGGGAATTGGATGATGTGGCCCAAATAGGCTGCAGAGGTGTCCAGTGAGGTGTCACAGTGCACTACTAGTGGTGCATGGGCCTTGGAGGGTATAAGTATACCCATTGGGCTCTCACTAGTGTATGCTTGATTGTGGTGCCAGTAGCTATATGCTGATGGTAGGACTCCTCTATCCCTTGTGAGTGTTTGATCCGTCTTCTATGCCATATCTGCGAAGTACATTGGTTAGATAGGTTTCTTGGATTATAGTGATCCTTCTGCTTGCACAATCTCTAGTGATTTCCATATCAAGTAGGTAGTGAACTGGGCCTAAATCAGTCATTTCAAATTCTTGTGAAAGTAAAGATCTTATTTCGAGCAATAATTGATTAGAATTGCTGATGATTAAAGAATCATCGACATATAGTGCTATTATGCTTCTTGGTTTTTCTTTTAATGCTTCTTGGTTTTATAGTGCTATTATGACATAGCTTGCGTCTTTATGCTTGAGATATACATTTGAATCTACAGAACAAGAAGTAAACTGGTGCTTCAACAAGAAGTGATTAATTCTTTCAAATCAGGCCCTAGGAGCTTGCTTGAGCCCATAGAGAGCCTTCTGCAATCTACATACCATATGCTCTTTAGCTTGGGGGCTAGATCCGTATGATCTAGGTTTGGTTGGGTTGGTTTGTCCACCATCCGATTCCCTTGTGTTGCTTTGTTGTGGCTTGCTTGGCTAGTGCATCCTTGGTTGGGGCTTTATACTATGTATCAATCTGTTAAGTTTTTTTGTTTATTGAATTCTGTAATATTGTTTCAATATAGGTTTTGTTGACTCTTTCTTCTGCATCTATATTTTTTCTAAGCTTTAATTTGACATCACAGACTTCAAACTAAATTTGTGAATTTGGATATATTCTAAGCTCACAAATAGATATCTATCAATGTTGTGCGCACTCTTTTTCTCCATCCTGCAAGCAAGGTGTTATCCCTATTGCCCGCCCATCAAGCCCCATGTTGAATAGATGAGCCATGAGCTGCCCGAGAGTGTTAAAAGTGATTGGTATAGTGGCATTACCACCTGCGTATCAGAGCTGTGATAACGAGTCATGGCTTCCCTTGGTGTTGATCATCTTCTCTCCAAGAATTTGAGTCTTTCATATGACTGCTAAACCACAAATACCGAACAAGAACAACCAAGCAAAAACGTTAAAGTCACCCTATTGCACAAAAATGCACACAACTTAAAATGCAAATGATGACATAGCAACCGAGCAGCAGTGATGGGCTGCAGAAAGTGTAGGTTTAAAAATTGGCTCTAAAGTTAGCTAGAAGTACGCGATGACGAAACGATGAAAAATGAAGCAGAAGTGTACCAATGGCGAGCACACTTAAACAAAGTATCACAACAGCATAGAACATCGAACTTAGTGAACAACCTATTCTTCTAAAAAATCTCTACACAAGTCAAATTAAGGCTGGCAACAAAAATCTGAAATAAGAAAGATTGGAGAACAACTTGACACAAACAATTTGGCCACTCATTTTCAAAATCAATGAAACTTCACTGTTGATTTGTGTCAAAACTCCCTCTGAATTGTGCTCCTAACTCCAACTTGGATCGCGTGCCTCTTAATTCACTCCCTACGTCGGATTTGGGATTTTTTTAATATGAATCTACTTGTAATTTCTGGAATAACGCCTAGCAATAATCTTGGAGAAATTGGCTTCTCTAACTTTCTTGTGTTATAGCTAGTTAGGAAGTTTTACAATGTTTGGCCATAGCTGAGTTTTCCAAGGCTTGCATGTAGGAAAGCGTGCCTTAAAGGTTTATATGGATATTTGACACTTGTTCTTATCAGTTCAAGGTGTTATTGATCCTACAATCATTGTTTACCTTATTGCCATTAAGTGCTTTCTAATTTACATGGATTCAAGTTTTTTAGTTTCTGTTTGTTGTGGTGAATTTAATCAGAAAAATCTCTAGATGGTAGTGGAAATGGGAGACCAAGCATATGCAGGGGAGCAATTACCGCATGTTTTAGGTGAAGTTATGGCAGGGAAGCAAATACTGCATGTTTCAGGTGAAGCTACGGCATAAGATCCTTTATTTGAAAGCAACAACGACTTGACCATCAAAGCATTGAAAGTGTTGTGGATGAAAACTTGGTGAAGGAGGAAGAAGCAAAGGAAGATGAATTGTCTGGTAAACTTTGTCCTACAAGTCAGCGAGAAAAGAGATATTTTATTTTATGCAACTGCCAGCCTCCTTTTGGTGGAAGTTGTAGTATTTTATATGTTCCAGAACTTAACCATGTGTACTTTTTAGATTTTGTGTACCCTTGAGGCTTGAATCAACTTGGCATTACCCTACTTCAAAGTGCACTCGCGATTCGTGAATTGCTGTAAAAAAATAGCTTTTTTATTTTTGGTTAAGTGAATTGCACTTAAAAAAAAAAGACTATGTTCGCGACTCGCGAATCGTGATTCACTGCAACTATGGCCTACTTATATGGACTGATCAAGTGTGTTACGGACTACAGGATACAGGCCTACTGGGCTACTCTGCATATATTCTGCAGGCCTCTTTACATTTACTATTGGTTATGTATATTTCTGGTTACACATTTTATATTAGTCATGTACAAGCCCTAGAGCCTTTTTATATGCTTATGACCCGTATTAGGTCCTTTTTTATGACATTGACTGGCCTTGGGCCCTTATTATATGGTTATATGTGGAGTGGGGGCCCATACGAGGGCGCACTATTTTCCCTCCACATTTTGCCTCCCTTTACTTTTGAATTCCTATTTTAGGATTCATTGGTAGGGTATTTATAGGGGCATTTGTACACTCATTTTTCAGATTATTGATTGGTATTGCTTGGGTTCTTCGTGGGAGAACCTATTGTCTTGTCTATTGCTTGTAGGTCTTTAGTCTATTGCTGTCTTTTATGCTTCATTCATTCAACACCTGAGATTTTGATCATAACTTGGTATCATAGCACTTTCCTGATTGCTAAATTTCAAATCTGATTTTCTGATTGGGTGCCTATTTTCCTTGCTGATTTTTCTCTCTTTGCTGAGGGCTTTCGTCTCTTTGCTTCAGCAACATTCAGCACAGTTTGGAGGAGGACCAACTCCCATCAGAGCATTTTCCTTGGCGGAGCTTTAGCAGATAGTTAGCGGAAGTACTTCCGCTAAATTTGGCGGCCGAAATTTTTTTTTTTTTTGGGCAGATTATTTCCGGCGCCCGAGTTCCAAATCCTTTTCCCTTTTTTTTTTTTTTAAATCCTCCATTTGATTCAAGGAGAGGATTCTCAGCCATCTTTTCAGCATTGATTGGAGGCTGTCCAGCGCCCTCTTCATCACATTTTTCAGCCATTGTTCCAGCAGAGTTTCAGCCATATTTCAGTTTTGATTGGAGGCTGTCCATCGCCCTATTTCTTCACGTTTTCCATAGATTTCTAGCCATATTTTCAGCATTGATTGGAGGCTGTCCAGCGCCCACTTTCATTCTCCTTGTGGTCACATTTTCCAGCCAGCTCTTTGCACACGCTTGGAGCTCTATCGAGAGGTATCTTTGCTGGTTTTTCCTTGCTTTCCACACATTTTCTTGACATTTGTCATTTTCTTTCTTGCTCTTAGTGTCGTTTGTGTACCTCAAGCGTATTTGGGGTGACGACAAAAGTCCGCTCCCTCCGATATGAAGCTTTTCTTACACTCTCTTCACTTCCTGCATTCCTTGACCATGGATACTTCCCCTACATCTACTGAGCCTCACATACCGTCTTCCACTTACCTTGACGAAGTACGACATGAATTCTTCCTTATGTTTCCTAAGACTGACATTCAGCGGATACATTTGGCTGCTTTACATTTGGAGGGCCATGCTGCTACTTGGTGGCGCATGTTTCGCCAGACCGCTTCACACCCTGGCCTTGCTAGTTGGACAGAGTTTATGATAGCACTCTGCCTAGCGATGATTGATCCTTAGTGGCTTATTTGACAACGCGACATCTTTCGCAGTTTATCTCACACTGGTGACTTGGCTGCTTATACGACACGATTTACAGAGCTTTCCTATCTATTCCCAGATATTTCTACATTGGAGCTCATCTCTCACTACGTTGCTGGTCTACGAGGCGCACTCAGGTATGATGTTTTTTTTTTTTCCACTCACTCTTTCTCGTGCCATCTCCCTTGCTACCGCACTGTAGCACAAGTACTCTCCCATCTCTTCCTCTGTTTCTCGTCCTTCGCATCCTTTCACACGTCCTATTTTTTCCTCTCCATCCTCTGCTAGTCCCACATCTGTCAGTTCACCTTCGTCCACTCTTCCTTCTGCACCACGTCCTCCTTTTTCTCCTCGCCCTGTTTTTGTTCGTCGCTACTCACAGCCTGAGATGTCTGAGATCCGTGAAAAGCGCTTATGTTTCAACTGTAAGAGTCCTGATCATATCGCCCGTGATTGCCGACAACCTGCCACTGCTACTGCCGTCTATTTCCATGATGCTGACACACCTGATGATAGTCCTGATTCTGCCATATGCCTTCATATTCTTGATGATGACCCATCTGTTGATCAGTTTGCCACACCCATTGAGCCTGTTCCTGATCCCCCTGATCTAGCTGTATGCCATGCTCAGCTTGCTTATGCCACTTGGGCCGGTAAGCCGGTTCCACGCCATATCCGTCCTCGCGTACGTATCACTAGTCATGAGTTTATTGCCCTTGTTGACACGGGTAGCACTCACTCGTTTCTCAACAGTCATATTACTACACGCATTCGTGCTATGCCAGTCACTACGCCTCATCCCCTACATGTTGAGGTTGCCAGCGCACACTCTTTTCCTAGCACGCAGATGTATCAGCAGCTTTCATATCGGATTGGAGACTTCCTTGGTAAGGCAGATTTTCATATTATTCCACTTACACGGTACGATCTTATCCTCGGTGCTGATTGGTTTGCATCCCTTGGTGCGGTTATAGTAGACCTCCAGCAGCAGACATTGACATTCTCTCATGATGGTACTCAGCATATATTTTTCGGTATTGATTCTCGGCATGACTATCAGCTTATTTCCGGGAAGCAGTTCATACGGAGCCTCCCGAAGGCCCACTGTGCAGCTATTCTTTCTGTTCAGCCAGTTCAACCTATTGCAGATGCACCACCTTTGCCACAGGTATTTTCGGAACTATTGCGTGAATTTGAGCATGTTTTTAGAGAGCCGACTCAGTTACCACCTTTACGAGATGTCAACCACCATATAGACCTTGTTTCCTCTGCATCACCTCCTTCTTGTCCTCCTTTTCGTATGTCTATTGTTGAGCACGAGGAAGTCCAACATTAGGTGTCTGATTTATTACGTCAAGGCCTTATTGTTCCTAGACACAGTCCTTTTGGTGCTCCTGTTTTACTTGTTGATAAGAAGGATGGTACTAAACGTCTATGTATTGATTATCGTGCTTTAAATAAACTTACTATCCGTAATCAGTACCCTATCCCTCATATGGATGACCTGTTTGACCAGTTAGGCCAAGCCAAGATCTTTTCTAAACTTGATCTCTGTTCCGGTTATCACCAGATTCGTATGCATCCTCCTGATGAGCACAAGACAACTTTCCGTACTCACTTTGGTCTGTATGAGTTTCATGTCCTTCCTTTTGGTGTTACCAATGGCCCGTCCACTTTTCAGAATGTCATGAATAACATTTTTCGTCCTCTGCTTGGAAAGTGTGTCATTGTTTATTTTGACGATATCCTCATTTATAGCACCACTCTCTCTCTTCATGTTTAGCACGTTTGTTTTGTTTTTGTTTTGTTAGTTACTCATCATCTGTATGCTAAACATTCTAAATGTTCTTTTGTTGTTGTACAAATCAAGTTTTTGGGCTTCTTTGTTACTAATGGTACTGTTCGTCTCGACCCTCGTAAGGTCCGTTCTATTCTTTCATGGCATGTGCCTGCTGATGTTCATGATGTTCGTATGTTTCTTGGTCTTGCTATCCATCTTCGTAAACCAGTTGCTCATTTTGCCACTCTTGCATCTCCTTTGCATGCTCTGTTGAGAAAGGAAACTTCGTTTGCTTGGACTCCTGCATGTCAGTCAGCTTTTGATACTTTGAAGGTTAAGCTTACCACTGCCCCTATTTTATGTCTTCCAGATTTTTCCCAGCGTTTTGCTATTGAGACTGATGCTAGTTCCACAGGATTAGGTGCTTTGTTACGTCAGCGTCAGTGTGTTACTGCTAAACCAGTAATCATTTAAAGAAACAAAGCAACAAAGTACACCAACATATAAAAAATACAGACAATTTGATAAAAGAGGACATAGGAGCACTTTATATCTACACAAACCAAAACAAAGCATTAGATTGTCCATCAATATGCTTGTTCTTCAACCTACATATGATACATACAATACTGGACTGGCTGTGAACCAAACCAACCAAAGTCTCAATTGACACTAAAATAATAAACAAAATGGCCAAAAGAATTTGACGTAAAAGGAGGCCAAAGTAGCTCAATGAAAGGTGATACCAAAGGCAAAATGATGGGACTTTGTAAAACAAAAGAAGAAAATCTGCCATCACAACCTGAATGCAAATAGAAAGGAAGATAAAGGATTAAACCTTGGACACTTGAAGTTATGATCAAAATCTCAGGTGTTGAATCAATGAAGCATAAAAGACAGCAATAGACTAAAGCCCTACAAGCAATAGACAAGACAATAGGTTCTCTCACGAAGAGCCCAAGCAATACCAATCAATAATCTGAAAAATGAGTGTACAAATGCCCCTATAAATACCCTACCAATGAACCCTAAAATAGGAATTCAAAAGTAAAGGGAGGCAAAATGTGGAGGGAAAATAGTGCGCCCTCCTATGGGCCGTCTTTAATTGGATGCTTGATGGGGCAATTGAAGATACATTACAGCTTACATTCTTCGAAGCATGTCAACATGTCATTAAGTTTTAAGCCTACAAAATTTGCTATTTGAAATTTGATGTCTAGAACTTCAACATTCAAATTGGAGACAAACAAGAAGCATGCTATTTGTGCTTATATGGGTTTGATTGTGAGGAGCCCAACATCTTTTATATTTACAGATAATAAATTGGCAGATTACAGCTCAAGTCAAGCAACTAGAAGTTAATGGTTTTCCTGAGTCTAGAGCATACATGAAATGCCATATGTTTGCCCAAGTCAATCCATGAAACTCTACATGGTTTTTTTTCTCTCTCTCTCTCTCTCTCTCTCTCTCTCTCTCTCTCTCTCTCTCTCTCTCTCTCTCTCTCTCTCTCTCTCTCTCTCTCTCTCTCTCTCTCTCTCTCTCTCTCTCTCTCTCTCTCTCTCTCTCTCTCTCTCTCTCTCTCTCTCTCGCTCTCTCGCACACGCACACGCACACACACACACACAACACAGTGACCTTATTAATTTATTTTCTCATATTTTGCACGAATACATGTAAATTCATCAGACCATTAAAGAGCAAGGTTGGCAATAAAAACAGAACTCGAAGCTGGACGAGGTAGACTCAAACTACTTGGATGTAATAAAGCGACACGTACTAAACTTGAAAAGTTAGAGATTGGCTAAGAAGATTTTGAATTAAACATTCGAATATGAAGTGTTTGGGTCATAACCATGTTCGCTAAGAAAAGTGTTGATCTTTTGGAACAAAGCTCTAGCAGATTGCTTCAGGCCGTAAAGTGCTCTATGGAGTTTACGTACATGATTTTCTTTGTCGTTGATTAGATAGCCTTTGGGCTGTATCATATAGATATCTTCTTCAATAACTCCATTCAGATAGGCTATCTGTACATCCATCTGATGTATCTCTAGATTGGCTGCAACAACATACGATAGAAGACTTCTGATTGAAGACTGCTTAACTACCAGACTGAAAGTCTCAATGTAGTCGATATTTGGAATCTGGAAAAATCCTCTTGTAACAAGTTGAGCTTTCCTAGATCAATGCTTCTATCTGCTTTGTATTTGATCTTGAATATGCATTTGCAATCAACTACTTTTTTGCTAGCAGACAATTCGACAATAATCCAAGTCTAGTTCTTGATTAGAAATGAATACTCTCTATCTATAGCAGTGGTAACATGATTTGTTAACCTTTGACAAATATTTGTTGGACCCTTCGATAGTCACTTGATAATTAGTTGTCGTTTCAACCCACATGTTGGTGATTCCTGTGTATTTCTACAGATTGTGCAAAACATGAATAAAAATGCATAAACTGGATAAATGAATGGATATAGATTATAGATCAGATTATGAGAGGATAATAATCCAGCACTTAAGACATTAAGATCTTTAATTCTTGCAAATGAAACATATCCTATCATGCAACAATACTCATTCATCAAGCTTTGTATCAAATTTCCAATAAATGATCTTGTGCTTATTTAACAAAATATATAAACAGAGCGAACTCATGAAGACATCAAAATATTAAGATCTTCATTGCTTGCAAACGAAATAGACCTTATTAGTCGAAAATCAGCATAAGCATCAATTTTCATGTCAAATTTCCAATGATCAATGCTATATTACAATGAAATGATTTTGTTGCATGCATTCTAAATACAATAACATAATTGTCAGAGGTGAGAAGAGATCATCAATGGTCAGTTTAGCCCAAGCTACAAGTTTCTTTTGCAAGGTTTGGGCCAACACCCCCAGGTTGTGTTGACAATTACATTATAAAGAAAGATGACTCCTGCAAGATCAAGAACAAGTTCAAAAATTGTAAGGTTGTTTGTTTGGTTAACTTGAACCAGTTTTCAACAAACAAAGTATCTAAAACTAACAATGATTTTCAATCCAACCTTGCAAATTCTGCAACAAAGCCCTAAATTCTCACCGTCAAAGGCATCACCAACTTTGAAGAAGATCTAGAACCACAAATATTTCATTTACAAGTTTATGGTGAAAAAAATGGTAGCCATAAGATCTACAAAGAGCATAGGAGCAACTACATAATATGATTAAAACTCAAAGTCTACTTATTGCCAATCAGCTACTTTGAAAATAGCTGGCTTGTGATGTAAAGCAAACCTGCAAGGTATCTATAATAATAATAAAAGACCTTTTTCTCAAAAACGAGCAAAACTAGTACCACATTTTCTCATAAATGTTGAACCAATAAAATGTTGATCAAGTAAATATTTAACAATGACACAAGAGCATACAAAAAACCAAACTTGACAATGCAAAATGTTCTCTAGTTGCATATTGAAACTCCTAACTCATGGTAGGCAAAGGCCTACGATCCAACAATGTTGTTGAACTACTTTTGCTTTTGATTGTAGCCCTTTTCTCTTGTGAAGGTTTCACACGTGTGAAGACCTGCCTAACACCACAATGATCTTTTAAGGTAATTTGTGATTGCACATAGATCTATCACATAAAATGCGTCCTACAATCTTCCTAGATTGATTATAAGGCAAGAGCACAATTTCATGCATATGAATCCACATTCAATTGGCACTCAAAGCAATCAAAGTAGATGAAAAAAATGGAGACATAGTTGGCCCTCACTCAACCCATGGGAAGAGATTTGAAGATTTGGGAAGAGAAGCAAAATTTGGAGATGCTCCTTTTGTAGTAGCATCATCGATCGATTGATCATGCTACAATTTGCTGGCGATTATCCTTGTTTTCTGCCTGCATCTGCATCTACACTGCGGCATCATCGTTATGATAATGATGGCAAGGAGCTTCTTCATAAACCTAGGGCATTACATTCTTTACAGGTTGGGGTTATGCCTCATGTTAGGGTTCATACCAATCATGGAAGGTGGAATGGAAGGGAAGCAGGTGAGGCTGATTCCCAAACTGCTTGTCAAGAGATGGAAAACGTTCTGAAATTTGATGGAAACTGGAATGCAGCAGCAGTGGCAGTAGTAGCAATGGATGTGTCTAGTAGTTCCAAGATGGCTGGGCTTGAAGGCTGGGCTCTTCCAGGTGTCAGCTGTCCAAGTGTCAGTGAAGAAAGAGGGGAGCGAGGAGCGGCAGAGAGAGGAGTGCTTGCTAAATTGAAGGGCATGCAATCATGGCTCCGACTCTGGCCTACGGTGTCCACCAAGGTTAATATCTTCTTTTAGAATACTTAGCGTAGAAATTTGTCATAATTTAGAAACGTTTTCGTCAAGGAATGAGTTCCGAATGTGCCTGACACACCTAATTGACAGCAAGTGCATGACTACTGGCCAAAATAATCATCAGATTGGCAATGGCACATGCCTATTGGGTGTGTAATTGAAGTTGGCCTATAGTGGAATCGGCTTAGTTGAGCTGGTTTCACCCAGGAACCCGGTGAGTTTAAGGGTTCTGGGCGGAACCGGCAAAATGCAACCACTTCCACTACGTAGTAGCACTGACTTTCTTGTATTTGTTTGTGTAAGGTATTTTCACATTGAAACTAATGTTAGAGCAGGTTACACAGAAGTACTTATTTTGTATGTCATTTCCAAGATCTGGCTTTGATGTGCAGGAGGTCTTCGTGACAATCCAGGACTCATTGAGACATCATTATGTGTGGGAAGGATGGGGGATGTCACTTTGCTGGTGAAGCCTCTCTGTAGTTGTACGTTGGATAATGCGCTAATCACATATGCATGTCATTCATTCCAGTCAACAACAGTGATCTTCCAAAGGATAGACTTTTAACAAGTTTTTGAGGAGTCTTTATCATTTTATGTTTTTTAATCTAATCTAGATAGGTTTCATCCTTGTGAAAGTACATTTATCTTTAATTCAATAGTTGTTGGATAGGAGATAAGGATACCTGTTTTTCTGACAAATGTTTGACTTCCCACGTGTTATGAGTACACATCGATGACAATGGCATCACATAAGAACAATTTACAATGAAATGCTGTAACACCTTCTCTCAAGTACGTTTTCACACCTCATTTTTTGATTGCACCTTATCCTCCATAATTTAATTGCACCTCCTTCCACAATTGCTCCATTGATCATTGTGCCTCTCCTGCAGGTTGTAACCTTGCATAAAATTCTCCCTGCTCACGCTTTGTGCGAGTTAAGTTTTGCTTGGATTGGTTTTCACTTAGTAAAAGGAATGAGTCTCTCATGGTTATAAATTTACAAGCAACATTTTTCGACTTTGAAGCATGTTCAGAACTTGAATAGAGATCCAACGTTTTGTAAACTTGGGCATCGTATTCAACAAAAAAACTAGCACATTTATTTCTAAATGGAAATTGATACAAAAATCTGAAAAACTACCACTTTTGTTGTTTGTTGACGTTCGTTTGCAAGTACGCTTTGTTACCATCATATACTCTTGCTTTGCCAGCCAATTCTTGTGTTTGTTCCCATACGAAGAACCATAATATATTGTGATTTGTACTTAGTCCTAAAAGTGTTGGATTGAAGGAGTCCCATTACATTAAGGATGTCCAAGTGAAGCATCATTAGGAACAAAAGAAAATGGAACAAAATAGCAAAAGAAACCTGCACCCAACTTAGGTGAAGCCTAGACACAATCATGAAATACTAAGCAAGTGACCACACTGGTAAGATGAAAATCCACCAGTCATGCAAAAGTTGCTAACACGAAGTATTGCCACAAAGCATGTTGCCTGGACCCTAACTCACTTTCCAGCTCCATAACTCCTTGAACTACGAACATTCAAATTTGTTTAGCAAAAATATCAAAAAAATGGGCTAAACTCATAGAACCCACGGTTCTGGGAACCGTGGGAGGAACCGTACCACGGTTCCTTGAACCGTGGTACGGTTCCTCTATTTAATTAAATAAATAAATAATCAATTAATTAATTAACTAATTACCAAATTCACAGATTTCACAGATGATTTCAAACTGTTCACAGATGATACAGATTTCACATGATGTACAGATGATTTGACACAGATGGTTTCACAGAATTCACAGATTTCACGGATAATTGACAGATTTCACAGATGATTTCACAGAATTCACAGATTTCACAGATTTTTTTGGCCTTTTTTTTTTTTTTCATATTTTGGGTTATTTTTGGGGGGGAAACTAAAAAAAATCAATTAATCATTTAATTAATTAATCAGTACGGTTCACCATGGTTCTGGGCAGAAAATTTTAAGAACCGTACGGTTCTCAGAACCGTGGTGAACCGCTAACGGTTCATTAATTCTATGGCTAAACTACAATAAGAGCAGACAAAGGTTTTTATGCGAACCTACTGAAATTGTTCAAACTATTGACCTAAGATTTGCATTATTGGAGTAGCTTGCTATGAAGGCCTTGCTAGAATACTTTTTGTTGAAATATTTATATCAAAAACAAAAGAGACTTGCAGATTTTGCAAATATAGTCTGTTTTAAGAAGAAAGACTATGACAACCTATACTTCATTTTGTTACATTTATTGACATATTCTAGAGTTTCCAAGAATGTTCTCAACAAAATGCCTCGTTGTTGTAGCTACCTATGTGAACAAGCTACTATAGACTATGCTAAACTTTGACTTGGTGCCTGATCATAAATGAGAATCATATCACATTTACATTTTGACTGGAACCGATTGGAGTTCAACTTAAAACTTGGCAAATTTGCAATAGAGCTTATAACATAGTAACAACTCTTTTTTTTAATAAAATAAAAAGAAAAATTTTATTGCGTGCCAGAATGAGCGTTTTGGAATGCAGATGCAACTACGGTCTCAACCTGTATCCAACCACAATTGCTTGTCTACGCTTATAGAGATAACGTCACATTGTTAGTCGACATCACAATCAACATGCAATGCTTTCAAAAGTCAAGGATAGGAAGCCATAGATTGCTTAGAACTCTTGTTATCAATCTTATGTCGTGATTTTCATTTATCAAACAAAGCAACAGTCGTAGGAACAGAAGCTTGATGAACTTCATGCATCCTATGATCTTCATCAAGTAAAGCAAAAATCATACTCTCAACATTTGGGTTAGGGAGATTGCTAAGAGTAAAAATGACATTAGCATACTCATTAGACATAGAGTTAAGTAACTCGAGAATTCTATGTCATGAGTAGAATAATGTGTCCCATATGACTGCAAACGACGAGATTTTTATAAGCAATAACACCAACAAGTTGCCCCAACTGATCTAGCATCAGTCTCTATACAGGACTTTTTATCGAAATTGAGTAAAGCAAGAACGGGAGCCATGACTAGCAGATATTTGACTTCATCAAATGATTCTTGGCAATTAGATGTCCAAGCAAAAATAATATTTTTGTGAAGGAGAACATGTAAATGATGAGCAATCATAGCCAAATCAGGAAGAAACTTACATAAATCAGTAGCAAGCCCTAGAAACATTCGTGTCTCATGAATATCATGCGTTGAGGCCATTTACGTTTAACTACAACCTTGGCTGGATTCACATGAATGAAGCCAGCAGAAACCACAAATCCAAGGAAATGAATTTCAGATACAACGAAAGTACACTTGGATCTCTTAGCATAGAGCTGATGGGTAGACAATAAAAACATGACTGAAGATAAATCAGAAAGATGGCTGGAATAGGATTGGCACGAATATGAGATACAACACATGAGCCAAGAAAAGAATGTGTACTGCTAGTGCCAACAAGAGCATTAAATTCTTTACTGGTAATACGCAGATGACGGGACCATGCTTGCCACCGCAAGTGCATAGGCAAGCTGAGCGAGACATTTGGCAGGATCAGTAAAGCTGGGAAGATTGGGAGCTTCATTAAGATAAATCTTAGACTTGGAATGCTCAGAATCATCAACTGAATGAAAATGAACAATAGCTAGCTGAGAAGATGGTTGTGTGCAAATTTTGCTCTTTCCAAGTGGAAGAAAGGAGGTGGTGAAATAGAAGAGCGGAAGAGGGTTTATGCCTCTCAACAGCATCGCGTTGCAATTTCCCTCACAGTTTTTCTCTTTTACATACAGTGTCAAGGGTCTTAGCAGTCCCTTTTAGAGTCTGCTGCAGTAGTATGCAACGCCTAAGTTCTGGTTCGCAGCTGCCAAGATTTCCATTTACTTTATCATATTATTATGTTGTTTGAGGTTTATATAGCCTCAACGACAGGTGGGCAAATTTTGCAGGAGGACTACCCAAACAAGATATGGATTCTGTGTTAGACTTGCTATTTGATCACGCAAAGGGCTTGGGTCTAAACATTGTACGATACAATATTGGTGGAGGTTCAAATCCAGCTTTTGATACCAACATGAGACCATTTGCTGATATTCCAGGTTTTCGACCTGGTGGTCCTTCTACTCCATATGATTGGACAGCAGATGAACGGCAGCGAAATGTCCTACTGGGTGCAATGGAGCGAGGAGTGACTGTTACCGAGGCATTTTCCAATTCACCTCCTTTCTGGATGACTATTAGTGGATCTGTAACAGGTATGTTGTACCTTCACAATCTCACATGTTATGTTGGTTCTTTTTGTTTATTCTACAAAACGTTATCCAAGATTCTGTACAAGTACCTTAGAAATGTTGAACTCTTGATGAGGGCAGCCTTTTAGTGCAGTTCAATCCAGTTATGCTGTTTAGGATTATGTGATTAAATAATAACAATCTATCTGCTTCTTATTTGTGCCTGCAAAACTCAAAAATCCGTTCTGACCAGAATGGTTCCGAACATACTGTAAGTCTCGGAATGTAGCGATCTAGAACATGTTAATCTTTTTTCTTCAAAAAACACCTAAAAAGTAGTACAACTCAAAAAAAGAGAATGAGCCAACTTCGATGGGTACTATGAGTACTATTTTTATGGATGGAGATGTACTTTTGGTTTCATGGATCCAACAGCACTGATCTGAAATTTGAAACAATAGCACTATGTTGATCAGCTATTGCTTTATCCTGGTTTGTTGCAATCACATGTTTGCACCAGTCTTCAACTCAACTCTTTGATTGGTGTTGACTTTACACTCCAGAATCCATGCACATACAATCTGGATACATTCAAACAACAAATATTTTTCTTGAGAGTTTGATCAATGTTTTAAAAACGTTTTTGCTGTGTAAGCAGTGAGACCCAATTTTCTGGGGATTCGATGCCAACTGCAGTTTGCTTAGATCTCCCATTTCAGTGCCCCAAATGCCATTGTTGATACATAGAGTAAAACATATTGATGTCCAACAACACGTGTAAATTTTTTTCTCAAGGCTTGTTCCGGAACAATATTCTGCGAAATAGGGACATGGTTATATAGGACCCCTTGCTTTTGTAAGAAACTGAAATTATGTGTATCTATTCCAGAAAGTGCATGCTTATGTCCTTTCGGTGGATGTCATTAGGTTTGCAATATGGTGTCCTATGGAATGATTGAATAAATGCATACAGATCAATTCGCGTTAGACATCTACTTGCACTTAAGACATCTATGCTCCCAAATTTTGAAGTTAACTAGAAAAGCCTCAACACACTAGGATTGATCTTTGGCTAAGTATCTTTGTATAGGTACTTGGATTTTTGAGGATGATTGCTTGTGTTACTGATAATGTTTGGAGCGTAATATCATGCTGACAAAATTTTGAAGGAGATTTTTTTTTCCTTGTTCTGTGATATGTTTTGCAGGTAACATTGGGTGGGGTAAGGATAACCTTCATCCTAATTATTATGATGCCTTTGTTGACTATCTGACCACAATTGTCAAGCATTTTGAAGAGGCCTGGGGAATCCATTTTGATACCATTAATCCTTTTAACGAACCAGTAGAAGGGTGGTGGAATATTGATCGAAGGAAGAAATCTCAAGAAGGTTGCAACTTCTCCATTCCAACAATTTCAAAGGTTGGTACTTTATGAAATCAGTAGAATTTGTTTCATCTTGTCAGGCAAAATTCCAATATATCTTCTATTCGGAAGTTGTTATATTAACGATCTAATATTAGTTTTGGTTATGAAAAATTCTCAAAGGAGAGAAGTAGAAGACATAGACAAAGAACAGAAGCAGATAAAGCATATGATTACTTGAAATTTGTTTTTCTTGTGACCTTTTCACACAAAGAGGAGAAAGAAAGAAACTCAACTTTATTAATGCCTTTTCCATGTCAAAAGGCATATAAGACGAATGAGTACATGTCAAGTATGTGTACAATTGGGATCGCATGAAACCTCTCCAAAACAGTAAAGAAAAATGAAGTATAGCTGCTAAAATCAGAATGCATCTA
Source organism: Diphasiastrum complanatum (assembly GCA_029204225.1). Classification (NCBI taxonomy): domain Eukaryota; kingdom Viridiplantae; phylum Streptophyta; class Lycopodiopsida; order Lycopodiales; family Lycopodiaceae; genus Diphasiastrum; species Diphasiastrum complanatum. The sequence goes on along the minus strand of CM055112.1, from coordinate 38,224,503 downwards.
ATACAAGAATATAGGACTGCAAATGTAAAGGCTGGAAAAATCAGTAGGAGGGCACACTTTTTCAAGGAGGTTTTGTCAAAAATCATACCTACACTTTGCGTGCCATCAGATACACATTACAAGCAGTCTATAAAGGTTCATCAGAGATAGTAGAAGCTTCTATTAGGTCCAGCAAAGGTTTGTAGGCTCAGATCAACCAAAAAATGGTTTCTAGGAGGGCGTCTACCAAGCAAACTTTGGTAAATTGTTGCCGAAGCCTCCAGGCACCAAAACATGTGTATGAGGGCTTGAATAGGAGGTAATTCAACCTGCCTTTCAGATTGTATTATGATCCAGAGGCTTCAGGTTTTTGAAAAGAGATATTCATGCCCAAAAATGATAAAAAAAACACACTAATTTTTGAGGTTTTGGGACCCCTTATAGTGCCAACAGCCTATTGAACCTGTTCACAACCTTTGGACAGCTTCATTGCACCTTTGAGAACATCCATGCAAAGTTTTACGCATAGTAATTGACTCAAACTCCCTGAAAAGACCATGTTTTTTTTCACAATTTTCCGACTTTTTTGACATGTTCTGATGGATCACAACCACATGCAAATGCAATTAGACCCTAACTACTCTAATTCAACCACATGCAAGCATTAAGGTTCTAATTATGTTCAAAACTGATTGATACTGATTGATATGATAGCCAAAATCATTAAATTTTGACCAAAATACAGTCTCGATCCAATATTGACCATATAATTGGCATGCAATCAATAGAACTTATCATAATGACTGAAAAACAACAAGTACAATCCTAAAAATCATTAACATACAGTATGTTCGATGAATTTCAAACTAAAACAGTGAAAACTAGTAAAAACTTGTTAAAAACCATGAAAAATCAACTAATTCACTGATCTTTATGCTGAAAACAATCAAGATCTTGAAAGTTCACTCAATTTCACCACTAGGAAGAAAAATCAAGGAGGTACTATCAGAAAGTTGCAAGAAAGCAAAAGGTGTCTCCACCTTCTGATCGATGCAAGGCTAGGCTTTCATACCATGTAAAGATCGCCAAGTGTAGATCTTAAGATCCTGCTGCATATGTTAAAAGGAGTATTGTGGCGTCAAACCACCCAACCAAGTATGAACTGAAAGTCAACCCCCCAATCAACTTCATGCCTGAGCCACAGTGATTGAATACAGGAGAGGAGAGGTTTTTGGCAATTGAATACCGGAATCTAGAAGTGGAGAGGAGGGTGAGTTCCTGTGGGTATATATGGACTCTTGGAGCCTAGGAATATTCCTTCTAGGACTTTGATCCTTTACTGAATCCTCATTCAGTTGCTTTTGATTTCAGCATGCATAAAAGCTATCAATCACCATGTGCTACTCCACATGTCCTAATTGGAGTGCCTGGGCCCTCACAAGGTTATTAATTACATTTCTAGCCTAGTTTAAAATGATGAGGTGTAACTAATACATAATACATTATGAAACAATAGATTTTTGACTGTGCTAAGCAGCTCTGCCAAGTATATCAAATCACATCCAATCATTAATTTGATCATATAGACTAATAGAGCTGGTTGTTAGTTATTTGACGTTATCCAGTTTCTTTTCATGTGGATCAATATCAACAAAGCTATCATCAAATCAGTTTGAGAGGGTCAGAATTGGCAAAATTCTAAATTTATCTTTGTATTTTAAGAGGGAGAGAGACAATCTTCAAACTTTAATTTTGAAGATTTTGTTAAGGCCATGATTGATTACTTGCCTCCACTTGAGGCTTGCACTCTTATCTACAATCTTATGAGACCCTAAATCAGACCTTATTGACCCATGTTCCCAGAACCAACTCAATTACTAGGAGCCTATTTCAATATGTACTTTGACTGTGCTAAGCAGCTCTGCCAAGTCTAAGCTCCTTGGCCTGTGCTGAGGCCATGACTGATCACTTGCCTCCACTTGAGGCTTGCACTCCTATCTATAATCTTATTAGACCCTAACTCAGACCTTGTTGACCCATGTTCCCGGAACCAGCTCAATTACTAGGAGTCTATTTCAATATGTACTTTGGGATCACTCCCTAAATCTTACCTATAGCTCTGGAGTCTCCAAGATTCACCAAAGGCCACACTTTGCACTGTCAGTATAAGAATGAAGATGTTGCAAATTCACCCTACAAACTGAACATGTTTATAATTTGATTATGCAAAACGAGGATGCGGATCCTGGTAAGTGACGATTTAGATGTAGCAAAATGAAAAGTGAACTGGAAACCTCCTCATAATGGGTAGACAAATGGGCGAGAGTCACAGATACTTGGAGTTTGAGGCAACATGGAGTAGTTGTGCGAATGACATACGGAACAGAATCTATAGTACAGTTGCCATCTCTAAGTTGATGTAAAAAAATAAAAACATGATTTGGGACTCAACTTGTGAGAGACATATAAGATGGAAGGTGTACAAATGGTGCATTTATCAATGATAGGCGAAGAAGAAGCAATGATTGAAGGAAAAAAAAAATAGTTAAAGGTAGAGCAGGCTGCAGTGTGGTAGGAGTATAAACCAAATGTACGACCAGAGTAGAGCTTGAAGCAGTGATCTCTGCCGTGACTGTATAGACTACAGAGAAACATGAGTCCACTGAAATATGTCTCTAAATGGTAATACATGGATCTAGATGATTGATCTTTGATTCTAACTTGATCGATATGTTATTGAAAGAGGCCACCTTAGAAGTGGCAAGGATCTTAAATAGAATGTTTGCAATCTGAATTTTTCACCAACTAATTTCAGCAAGCTTAGAAGCACAAAATGCTCCACTGAAATATAGGGCTTTGGCCCTAAAAATGAGAGAAATTGACGGATGTAAAATTCTAGCAAACTAGAAATAAAAAGCACATTGTCTAAAGTGAGTTTTGATCCCTAGCCAATGATAGGAAATGTTGGGCATAATTTTGGTATTAGTGAACAATGTGGCAAAAGTGTAGAACGATACTAGATTCTTCAATCCCTAATAGGTAGCAATTAGAGTACGTGAGCAGCTCCTTGAAAAGATAAAACTGTGTGTTTTAATGGAAGACTTGTTGGGCCCTTTGAATTGGATATTAGATGACGACTTGGCGACTCCCAGTGGTAAGACCTGCCGAGGACCTATTGATGGGGTAAGATGCCTATGGAAAAGATGAGATAAATAAAAAAAGATGATGGAAAAAACTGAAGAAACTTTCCCCTTCAAATCTAACCTTGACAAAGAATCCCCAAAGAGGAACTCCAAAAGAACATTTAAGGACTTTCAAAGCATTTCTCGTGAGGGAATTCTAAAAGAACCTGTTATCTTTTCCAGGAAGCCTCAGGAACAAGTTATCTCTTACATGTACCTAAAAGAAATTTGTCATCTGTGGACTTATTTTAAGTTAGTTTCCAGTATAGATGGAACTAGGAATACCATGCTGGACTGTGTCACAACCATGTTGATGCTCCTAGCTTCTCAGCTTCTGCCACTCAGAGATGGTGCTCACTGGTCTGGGGGATTATTACATATACCCTACCGCCCACCTCCTTTTAGAAAGCTTCTAGACATTGGACCTCCATCTCCTTTGAGGAAGCTTCTAGAAAGTAGACATCCATCTCCTCTCAGTAAGCTTCTAGAACCTTAGGGTCAATGGTGGACTTTCTACTCTCATGGACTGTTAAATAGGAATAGGTGGGCCACATCTTGAACAGGCTAGGCAAGGACTTATTACTCATAATTATGGTTATGGCCCGAGCAATAGGCATAACATGATTAGTGCAATATTAGGTTACATGAATTTATTGCCAATATCGTGTGAGGTTGGCATAATGTAACATAGGATAGGCATTACTCTCTAAACTCGTCCCATCAATGCCTGCAAGCAATCATAAAAACTCTCCTAAGATAGAATCACAAGAAATTTGGAGAGATGTTACAGATATTCGTCGAACTTTGTTTGTAAGGAATGTTGATGACTTCAATGTATTTTGTTTGTGCGGGGAATACCAAAATCTTGTCTAGCTGGATTCAAACCCTATTATTACTTACACCATCACAGGAGCATTACTCTCTAAAATTGTCCCATCAATGCCTATTTTTTGTTCAAATATCTGTAACATCTCTCTAAATTTCTTGTGATTCTATCTTAGGAGAGTTCTTATGATTGCTTGCTGATTCGTATGATGGTGTTCTAGCTCAAGTTCTCCACTTCAAACTTTGTTTGTAAGGAATGTTGATGACTTCAATGTATTTTGTTTGTTCGGGGAAGACCAAAATCTTGGCTAGCTGGATTCAAACCCTATTATTACTTACATCATCACAGGAGCATTACTCTCTAAGATCGTCCCATCAATGCCTATCTTTTGTTCAAATATCTGTAACATCTCTCCAAATTTCTTGTGATTCTATCTTAGGAGAGTTTTTATGATTGCTTGCTGATTCGTATAATGGTGTTCTAGCTCAAGTTCTCCGCTTCGAACTTTGTTTGTAAGGAATGTTGATGACTTCAATGTATTTCGTTTGTGCGGGGAAGACCAAAATCTTGGCTAGCTGGATTCAAACCCTATTATTACTTACATCATCATCACAGGAGCATTACTCTCTACAATCGTCCCATCAATGCCTATTTTTTGTTGTAACATCTCGCCAAATTTCTTGTGATTCTATCTTAGAAGAGTTTTTATGATTGCTTGCTGATTCGTATAATGATGTTCTAGCTCAAGTTCTCCACTTCGAACTTTGTTTGTAAGGAATGTTGATGACTTCAATGTATTTTGTTTGTGCGGGGAAGACCAAAATCTTGACTAGCTGGATTCAAACCCTATTATTACTCACATCATCACAGGAGCAACCTCAGCAGGTCATCAAGTGTGCATCATAACCATATAGCCTTAGAAACAACTTCTGTGGTGGTTCATATATCACTCTACGGTCCATCTCTTCAAAATACCTCAAAATTTGTTTGGCAGCTTTCCGTTGAAATTCATCTGGCCTCATGTTGAATTTCACACGTGTGGGAATGCAACAAAGTGAGATTTTGATCTCCTAAGATGTGGTGATTGCACATAGATCACACATAGATTGAAAACTAAGATTTATTCCATCAATCTAAGGCAAGAGCACTTTCTACCATGCATAAATCATCCATACAAGTAAATTCACATGTGTGAAGACTTGTACAACACAAAACTAAGTATGAAAATGCCTTCCTCTCGGGTAGAGAGAATCCCCAATCAAGAACTCCGCGTAGAGAGAAACCAATTTTGACTCAAAATAGTGTAGAAATCTCATAACTCCAAAAACTTAAAATACAGATAGATTGATCTCCTATATGTAGCTACTCAAGGTAGAGGGGAGTGTAAGATGATTGGACCCCTTCTTTCCCTCCTCAAAAATCCTATTGGTTGAGTGACATATGAGGCCTTAATCTTGCTTGGACCATTTTGAGAGATTCTAGCTTTTTGATTGGTCACTAGCTCTCATGACAACACATGGAGATGTGTCACTCAGAAATCATTTGCCAATTCCATTGAAGAGCATTCCACCAATTTGCCACGATATCCTTGTGTTCCCTCCATGCTTTACGATGATATTTGACTTGAAAGCTCCACTTGCATGAAGATGGCTGCACCATAAAGAGTGAAATCTGAGGCTTCCATGCCTCATAAAGATCATAAACTCATTCTTGCTCTTACTAAATCCAAGAGCACCCATTTGATGACACAACCTCTTGCTTTCAAAATGTTTTGGAAACATTTCTAAGCCATCAATGACAAGAAATATGTCCATACAATAGGCATCATACAAGACTAGTATTGCCTTACTTGAACTTCGAGATGTAGAAATCAAAATAAAGCAAGATGGTACATCAAATAAGCATAAGTGAGAATGTTGGAGTAGATACCACCTGAAACTTGCCCCTCTTTGCCATGAAAATTGAGCCACATAGACTCGGCCTTGCCTCTTGAAGATCCCCTTGAAACCATGTGTTGAGAAGACTCCTCCTCAAGCCTTGGCAAATCTCCATCATGCACTTGGATTTTTGGTAGATTTGAGAATCCTACCATCATCCTCTTGATTGAGATGAGATCCTCCTTACTCCTTATATGCAGAGGAATATTGGCAAAGCATAGGGATCTAAAGATCCCCAAAGTATCAACTATTGCAATCTTCATATCAAACACCTTTGATAAGAGATACCTCCAATTGAAGTCTTCAAGTAAGAAGTCACACGAAATAGCACCATCTTTGCTTCTGTATGATGAAATAAAATCATCCAAATGAACAAGATAAGGGAATTGATGAGAAGTAGACCTTCTTGGCAATAACTCTTCGTGTGCTTTTGCCAAAGCACCATCTTCCTGAGCCTTACCATCTTAGAGCATAGGTTGAGGTAGATCACTTGCCTCCTCCTCTTTGAGATGATCCAAGCTCCTCTTAGCCACACTTCCACAAGGATTAGCATCAATCTTGAAAAGATTACCACATCTAGTCCCACTTGCTATCACATCACCATTCTTCATCTTGAAACAATTAGAAGAAAAATGCTCCTTCTTACCACAAAGGGAGCACTTCTTGTTGGATTCAATGTTTCCTCGAAACGTGTTTCGAATGCTGAAACGCGTTCGAAACGGGACGTACGAAACGACCCCGTTTCGAAACGCCGTTTCAGTGTTTGAAACGACTAGAAAAAAAAACAATTTTTTTTTTTTTGAAACCGCGCCATAAGCTTTGTAGTATGTACTGGCAATGGGCATGAACAGATTCTCGCAACCTAATAACCTATCCATGATAGTATCAATAATTGACTAAGGAAAGTGACCATAGTCACCATACATAGCTTCTCCTCTTGAAATTGCATTCTAATTTCTCTAGAGCATTCTCATGAAATTGGATGTATCTACTTGTTACTAGACTGTCTATGACATCTGTAAACCCCAACAACCGCGCCATAAGCTTTGTAGTATGTACTGGCAATGGGCATGAACAGATTCTCGCAACCTAATAACCTATCCATGACAGTATCAATAATTGATTGAGGAAAATGACCATAGTCACCATACACAGCTTCTCCTCTTGAAATTGCATTCTCTAGAGCATTCTCATGAAATTGGATGTATCTACTTGTTACTAGACTTTCTATGACATCTGTAAACCCCAAAAATCCTCAAAAACACATTTTCAAAAAAAAAAAAAAAACCCTAAAAAAAATTTCTTGTTTCGAACCTGAACCAGACGTTTCATACGCGTTTTGAAACGACGTACGAAACGCGCCCATGAAACATTGGTTGGATTTGCAACTTCTTGATGTTTGTGATGACTCCTCATCACTCTCCTCCTTTGACTTGTCCTTCTTGAAATGTTGATGTTGCTCTTTGCCCCTTTCTCTTGGCTTGTCCTTTGTGAAGTATGCTTTCACCTCTCCATCATTCACCTGATAGATGGATTTCAATGTGTCTCAAGCCTCCTTGGATGTGGTACATGAGCCAATCTTTCTCAACACTTCATTGGAAACATTCATCTTTATGATATGTAAGGCCATCCTAGCCCTCTTTTGTATTTTTGGAGCTCTTGAGGCTCCTCCTCAAGTCCTAGCACAATCTCCATCACATCTTGGAGCACCAAATGGGACTCCATCCTCACCTTTCAAATGGCATAATTGGAGGTGTTCAATCTCTCATCATGCTCCAACAAAATGGAACCTAAGGAAATCATTTTCCTTTGAGAAATTCACTTGTAATGGATCAAAAGGTGTTGCTCTCTCTCTCTCTCTCTCAATAATGGATTCAAAAAAGGTATACTACCAACTCCAATATGAGATCTTGCAACTTGGTGTGAGACCTATCTCACTAGCTCTACCAATCTCTCTCAGGCTAGATCAAACTCTCATCCCAAGATGAGCAAGGACAAAGTTTGGGTCAACTTGACTCAAGCACACAAAAGCACTCAAAAACATCCACAAATGACTCAAATACAATTGGATTGCATGATGCGGCTAGAAATCTCATAACTCCAAAAACTTAAAATACAAATAGATTGATCTCCTATATGTAGCTACCCGAGGTAGAGGGGAGTGTAAGATGATTGGACCCCTTCTTTCCCTCCTCAAATCCTATTGGTTGAGTGACATACGAAGCCTTAATCTTGATTGGACTATTTTGAGAGATTCTAGCTTTTTGATTGGTCACTAGCTCTTATGATGTGTTACTCACCAAATCTAATCATGACAAATGTAAGTAGCCTAACCTAACTCGAGCTACATCACGTTTGACTTTTGGCCTAATTATGACTTGACATGTGTATAATCCTATTTTGCCTCTAATGCCAAATTTGGCTTTTCCACATGTGGGAACATGCTCCACACATGTGAGATTTACTTATAAACAAGAAAATACAAAATAGCCAAGCTAGATTTTGCTAATTTTTCATACCTCATACTTGGCTTCCTTATAAATTGCCTAACCATTCCCAACAAGATACATGATACTAGGTCGTGTGGTGGCAAAAAAGTGAGACTTCCAACCTGTTGTTTGTACAAATTATCATCCTTCTCAGGTGACATCCTTTTTTACAAAATTCTTCCGTCTTGATAGGACAGAAATAGGAACACAATCTTGGATATGAAGCCTTTTTTGCACCTTCTGGGCATATTTTGTTTGAGATATATTAGTTTATTGTTCTCTTTTCAAAGTTCAATGCCCAAGTAATAGTGTGGAAAATGAAAGCCAACCATTTTAATCTCTTTAGACGAATCTTTTTAAAGGTCTGCTATTAAACCTCTTTTGGTAGTTGTAATAACAAGATCTTTAATCTTATAGCCACCACTATATCGTGTTTCCACTGATTAATATAATGGTTAGCCTGGGAATCACTTATCTCAAAGCCAATTCTTTGAGATAAAGCAAAGGTCTTTCTATAATCAGTCCCTTCTTGTTGTGCAAAATCCTTTGTCACCAATCTTGCTTTGTGTTCGTTGATAGTAGTAGCATTTGCATTGAACTTGGTTTGATAAACCCACTTGCAACCTGTAGGCTTTGTATCCTTCAATGGTTCTACCAATTCTTATATCCCATTTTTCATCAAAAACTTATGATCCTCTTCCATTGCGCTTTTCTATTTTTTGTTTTAATTGGTTTATCATACATATCTGGCTCATGTGTTTGGAAAATAGTAGTCACGGGGGTGTAACTGGTGTCGTACCTTTGGCTTTGTTGTTGTCTGCTCTTCATGTCACTTCTGATACTGTTGCTGCCTAGTCACCCTCCTTGTGTCACCCAATTTTAATATTTGTCCTTCCAGTATGTAGCAGGGACGGCACATGTCCCAAGGTGTTAGTATGTTCTTCCTCTGCTTTGTGTCCATTTGTAACTTTCGTGATGATGGCTCTTGCTCATCTGCCTCCACTTGTTTTTCCATCTTAATTTATGTGAACTCCAACGAACAACAATCGGAAAGAAATGTATATCAAGTGTACCTGGGACCTAGTGCTTCAAAACCTAAGTTTTGATTTTCTCCCAGTTTGGCTGGTGTGGTTGTCCCCATGAATATCTCCAACTGCTACAACTACAAAGTTAGGGCCCTTGAACAGCAAGAAGTGTGTTATAGCCTCGGCTTCTAGTTCCCAACCTGTAGGTTGACTTGGCTTATCAACTGCTCTTTAGTGATATTGGTTTGACCTCGCTCACATATCTTCCAATAGAAAGCACCCTACTTCAAGATAGGTGCTGTTTTGAAAGGGAGGGTTTTAAACAGACCCTAACTCAAGAAAGGGATAGCAAATCTGAATTCCTCATTGATGAAAACCCTGGTTGATGCTGCTAGCAGTGCTATGCAGAAGAGACTTGATGCACCAAGGGGAAATCATACCTCTCCCTAACTATGTAGCAAACCAACTTGCACATGCTTACAGGAACAAATGCAGTTATAATATTGTGTAATAAAATGTGTGCAGGTGCATGCAATGTAAACAATGACATACTGACAAATAGTACAGAAGAACAACATACTAATGGTAGATCAACTGACAGTGGGCCTCCACTTTAGTACAATATCTGGCCACATGAACTTAATGCCATGGGGGGTTAGTTATGGACTTGCCTTGCCATGCTCTTTATATTCATGTTTTGGACATGGCCCTGTTATTTATATATAGGCCCCTTTTCATGCATTTATCTTTTGGACTGGCCGACTGTGTTAAATTAGTAACTGGAGTGGGGTTTTCTACCGGCGGGCACACTATTTTTTCTCCAAAACTCTAAATTGTGGATAAGATTGGCTAAGTCTCTAGAAGGTTTCATTTTAGGGCATCCATTGGGTATAATTAGGGATGAGAGACACTCATTATTCAACTTTGTATAGGTGTTGCCCACGTTGTTCATGGGAAAACTTATTGTTAATGCTTGTAGGGCTTTAGCTATTGATCATATGTGATGAGTATATGTCAGGGTCTTCAATCTCAATCAAAATTATTTTCTCCCGGGAACTCTATTAACTGTGCTTTTTGCCAATCCCCTCTATGCTGGGGATGAAGTTTTGCCTGAGGCAACAAACCTTCTGTATCCCTGGTTCATATGGATGCACCTGATATTACAGAATATTTTCTTAAAATAGAGATGTTATTGCAGTTGATCAGCGACCACTGTGATTGGAAAGTTAACTAAACTTCTAGACCCGGTTTCTCTTCATAAGAAGCATCAAGTATGTTGCCACTGAAGGTCTGATTATATGATTTAAGTACTTGCGTTAATGATACAATTGAGCCGCATATTTCTTGTTTGTCACAGTAGACCAGTTTGCAATTAGTGCAAACATTTTGTGACTTGTGAATATTCCTAGAAAATTGGAGTTAAATCTGTTGATGGAATCTATGCTTCATAAGTTCTTGATGAATGAAGATGATCTTATCTTATGCTGATTACATTGTTACATCGTGTTCTTTTCATTGACCGAGTCTAATCATGACACCCTGTTCAAATAGGTGCTTTTAAGCCTCCAAAAGTCCCTGGATGAACAGAATATATCTACAAAGATAAGTGCATTAGACTCTTGGAGCCAGAACACATGTCAAGTCTTGCTGAGAATGGAGGAAGATTGTCTTAAAGCTATCCACCAAGTCAATGTTCACACTTACGTGAACTCTCCTACAAGAGAGGAGGATGCCCAAAGGCAAAAGGTCTGAGATTGCAATTTGTATAAGCTTCTCCAGAAGCTCATTAATAGCATTGTTTGTATATTTTGTTGCCTTTTCTTTTGGATTTTTTGTTCTTGAATTTCAATTTTCATGTTAAAGGAGTTTAGTTTCAGTAGAATAGTTTAAAACACAATTTTTTTTTGGTTTCGTTTCAAACATTTCAACTGTGGATGGTTGATATGTTTGAATTGTTTGGATGCAACCTTGTCTGTTAGTTGAGGAGCCTGTGTTGATACAAATCCATACCTACCAGACAATCTCAGTCCTGACTCACCTGATCTACTTTAAGAGTCCTCTCCCTTGATGTTGCAGGGAATAAATAATAGTACGACTGCAATTAGAGAGCCTATCACCTGTTCTACAGAAAACACAGCTGATGGATGGATAGGGTGTTAAAACATCAGTCCTTGTACTCAATCTTGGGATTCTTGTAATTGCAATGCAGCCTGAGTGCTCTTTAGACAAGCCAATGCAGATTCAAAGGTTGATGATGGCACAGTTTATACTTCCTTGGTAGATATAAATAGAACAATGTGGTGAAAGAAAGTCAAAAATCAAAAGTAAGAAGATGGGAATTCTTTCAGAGTTTTTCGTTAAGGTAGAGACAGGTGAAGTGAAATTTTTTTTTGTTAGCAGGCTGGGTAGCTTGCTTACTTCTCATTACTCTTTTCTTCCGTCAAGTTCTGTTCTCCTTCAGTGGTCTGTCTGCCAGCCAGCTTTGTTCTTTGTTATTATTGGTCTTCGTTTGTGATCTCTGGGATATGCCTTAAGTTAGCATTATTTCATTGTTCTAACAGCTACACTTTGTTTGAAGCCTTATATTTGGGGCCCTTGAAATGTTCTTAGTTTGTCATACACTTTTATATTTTGTACTGATGTAAGGTAAGAATCCCAAAAACAATCTATTGCTTCTTGTACTTTGTTCTTAGAACTATATGGTGATTTTGAGAAAATGAAAACTGCTCACTTTACCAGGTAAAGCAACGCATGAGTTTATTAGGGAAAAAGCTTTGGATGTCAGAGTATGGACCACTCAACTGGGTAGGTGAAGAGTTAGACGTTGCACTTGCTGTTGGAAAGCATATTACGTTGGACCTCAATGATCTGCAACCGTCAGCATGGTGTTACTGGCAAGCCTTAGAAGTATCTGGTTCTTCTTGGGGGTTACTTACAGCTCCATTTTCCTATGACAAAAAACCTTTTGTTGTTTCTCTTAGAAAACAATACTTTGTCATGATGCATTTTACAAGGTGGATTCGGCCAGGTTTCCAGATTTTTGACATTGCAAGTCTGAAAGACACTCTTGTGATAGCTTCAAATCTATCTGGGAGCAGTTTGGTTCTCGTTGGTACTAATACATCAAATTGCAATAAAGATATACGTGTTGATCTTTCCAATCTAGCTTCTGGTTTAGTTGGAACATCTATACAGGTAGCTCTATTTAGAACTTCTGCAGTGGAAAATCATGTAGAACTTCCTATCTTGTACTTCGACTCTCCTATTTTGTTTGTGAGGTTAGCCCTCAAGTCCATCACAACTATGTTAATCTCCTAATAATTCAATGTAGACATTAATGTCAATCTTGAACTCTAAAGTCAGGGGATTAGGATCCTTGCTGTCAAAAGGTTTAGACTAGCTAAGAATTCAAATATTGCTTATCACAAGGCATCCGGCATGTCAATGAATGTTTTCTGTGAATGGTGGCAAGAAATATGCAATAGTGGAGTGCTCATCAGTTTTTTATGTACTCAATATATTTATTATAACATCTCTATGAGGTTTCTCATGATCTAAAGCACCTTTTATGCTTGATGAGAATGCATGCCTAGTATAATTTATATCCGAACAATAGCTTGAACTCCATTGATTATTGGCATATCTGAGTGTTGTGATTGATCGTAATGTCTTTCACAAGTGCCAAAGGAAGGGTCAAATGTAGTCTAGGTTTTGCTTTTGTATATATGTTGCTTTTAGATCATGCCAATTTTGAGTTGCAAGAAATGTGTCCTATAAAATAGAAGAAACTTAAAGATTGTTGGATTTTGCAACTAAGAGTGTTTGTCTGTGAAAATTTTCAATTTCAATTAAAACAGAGAACCATTATATTGCCTAGAACAAGTACAGTCCATTATCATAGACAAGCAAGAGGAATAACATCCAAGAAAAAGGTTTTAAAAGTTTGACAAAATTGCAAAAAGAAAATAATCAGCACTAACACAAAGTCCTTAATAGGAGTGATTGAAAACACTACAAGAATAATGATCCTGTGAAGCTTCTGCGCAAAAGAAAATTCAAAGACACAAAATCGTTTGCAAATACGAAAACGAAAATGAAAAGAAACCGTTTCGCTATTGCGACACTGAACAGGTTTTCTCTTTCGCGACATGGTATCAGAGCACACAAGTTGTCACTATTGATATCCCAGCAGTGATTTTTCTAGACAACACAATATGGCTACAACAATCTAGACAAGAGTAGCAATCAGTCTTGATGGCGCAAATCACAGAATCTAGAAATTCAAAATCAAAACACTTCTGAAGGGCGAAGGCATCTGGTCGGTGATCGAACTCTCAGAGGTACAGCCTCCAGAGGGAGACCCGAGGAGAGTTGAATGGATCAGAAAAGATGAACGCGAAATGACAATCATCATTTCGTCCATAAATGAAGATCTGCACATGTAGATTGAAGACTGCGAAAGCAGCCATGCAACGTGGGAAAGATTGAAATAGAAGTATGAAGTGAGGACTACAGCTTCAGTCATGCACCTTCACAATCAGCTGCAATCCATACGATGGGATGGCAACCAGTTGTATTAGCATGTTGAAAAGATCAGAACGATCTTAGCTCAACTCGCTGCATCAGGACAGGAGCACCAGGTCCTGGCACCACAGCAGCTGATGTACTTCATGAAATCTCTACCGACGTCCTATCAGCCACTGAGAATGCTCATATTGAGTTTACCAGATATGACATTCGACAAAGTAGTGAGTCTTGTCACAAATGAGAGACTGATGAGAGACGAAGGAGAGAGAAGCAGTGATCAAGAGAAGGCTCTCTTCACGAAAGGAAAGAAAAAGAACAAGAACAAGCCAAGACTCGACTACATCTATCAATATTGAACAAAAAGTAGTGAAAGAAATCACGTTTAATCTTTAGCAACTAAGTGATTACATAACCAAATATAAAGCATTGAACTATCAGAGAAATAATAAGAGATTATCAGTTGCAAAAGAATTATAGAGATGCATGCATACTGAGATGATATTGAATGCAATAAAAGATAGATTAATTCAGTGAAAGAAACAAATCAGATTGGAAATGAGCACAAAGGAATTGTGGATCAAAGCCGCATGCTTTGAGCTATCTCTGAGTAACCGTAACTTTGTCTGAATTAAGCACTTCCGCTAATAAGCAGTAAGCGCAATAGAAAACTCTAAATCAACTCTAAAGAATTGAGCTAGAATGCTCAAGAGTGTTTAAGATTGAAAGCTTGTGAGAGATGCTAACTATGCTTCATTATCAATTTTTTGCTAATGATCTATTAACATATAAGTATGAACAACTATTATACTAAGAGATTAGGTTGTTAATGTATGCGCTCACCAATAGAATGCAGTTCATTCCTCATTGTCTTGATTTTGATCATGTACGTCTGAATATGCTCTCCTTGTTCCAGGCGGGCACTATTCAGTTTTGACTTCAGAAACATGATTATTGATGGATTTGACGTCTTGAACTGTTCCTTTAGCACATCCCATGCATGTTTGGGTGTAACATCATCACAAATGTGGGTAATCATTGTGATCTTTCACTGACAAGTTGATGAAGGTCAAAGCTTTCCTTACCTTCTTATCGAACACTTTGATGTCCGCTTCATTTGGCGGTCTTCTCTCATCACCTATGATGACATCCCACATGTCCTTCTCCATCAATATGTTTTTCATTTTGAATTTCCACATTACATAGTTGGAAATCTCGTTCAATTTGCCAGTTTCACTCAAAATGGACTCTCCCATGTTCGCCATCCCAAAACTGTCTGAAACTGCAACTGTAGACTAAAAATAGTATGCCGAGGCCAACTATGATGTCAGAGGTAAAAAATAATGACTTGCACTTTTTCTCTTACCAGGCCACCCACCACTTTTCTACCAAATTGAAAGCCAAATCGGCCTTGCCTTCCGAAATGCACTTTGTCGCCAACTCCCAACTGTGTGCCCAATAGAATGGTGAAATCACTTTTGGCGCACTCCGAACACTTTCTTTGCTGCAATCACTTTGTTTTGCGGTACTGTACTTGCAGGTACAATCCGGGTGCCCTTCGTTTGGAGGTTATAGCCTTTCGTTTGGGTCAAAACGAATAAAGGACCCAAACATAGGGATTTTTCTAGTTTTTGAACTGTTTATTTAGAGTGAAGAAACTTCACCTTTCATAAACTTGGGACCCAACTCCAAATTCAACTTGAAAATTTTTATTGAAGTTGAATGGCCAATTTTCCTTGCAATGGCCGTCAGGTCTTTTCAAAACCCCTTTCACCTCAATCCAACGGGTTTTTCCAATCGAACGGCCCACCTGACGTGCAATCACTATCGTTGATCTATACAACTTGAGATCCGATGGCTGTCCGTGATCTGGCATGCTCAACCGCACTCCTTAAGCCGCTGAACCCCTTAATGCACTAAGAGTGGACTCATCTTCCTCGCATGAGCAGACCCGCGAGGTCTCTTCTCCTCCTCTCTACTTAAAGCTGTTGTTTGAGAGTTTTTGTAAACCTATAAATTGCGATCCAGCTACCTCCAGGTCATGCGGCTGTCAACGGCCTTCTGACATCCTCCTACCAGTGCTAGGACATCCTGGTTCAGCCTCTTACAGATCCAAAAAAAATTCACAATAGAGAAAAAGTTTTGATTTTGTGCTTCCAAACCCCAGACCAGGGTTTTTCTCACAAATCTGATCTTGGCTTCTTGTTCATAGCTTTCTGACAGGCCAATCCTCTTTTTTTGAGGTCGTCCTACTGCTAGAAGTATGATGCTGTTCACATAACAATATCTACACATAAGAAGCTATCTTGCAATACACACGTGAAAAGAGAAATGACTTTGGCCACAGTGCTAGGTACTAGGGCAAATCCATGCCATACTAGTCCCAAAATAACAAAATGTAAACAAAATGACAAAGTATTTCATTTTTCAATTATATTCAAGATCAATCAAAAAATCATTAATCAATCTCACTATAAAGTAGTCTAGCAAAACAATTAACTTTTAATCTTAGTCTGCAAATCTCAAATCCAAAAAGAAAACTATATTACATCCATATATAACATTGTAATATACTATTATAAGCAATCTAATTGTTGTACAATATATGCTTCGAGCACTTATTGATATGAACGTATAATAATAAAAAAAACTCACATTGTGTGTGTGTGTGTGTGTGTGTGTGTGTGTGAGAGAGAGAGAGAGAGAGAGAGAGAGAGAGAGAGAGAGAGAGAGAGAGAGAGAGAGAGAGAGAGAGAGAGAGAGAGAGAGAGACACACACACACAATGGGAGAAGCATTTCACAGAAAACTACGATCTTATGTTACGTATTAGAGGAGGATGCAGCTTTCTGTCTGTCACTGCCTCCTCGCACTTCCAGGAATTGCAATGGAGGAGCTCAAACGAGTCGGCTAAGCCATTCGCAGACACTATCACAATGCGATCACAACTTATCACAGCTAGAAATGGTACCGGAGGCTGTAGATGACACAGTTGCTGTAGTAGAATTCGTACTGGCAAATAATTTACGTGATACAAGCGCTATTTCTAGTTTCAAAGCAGCAAGTATTTGTGGACTGAATATTCTCGAGAGTGTTTTTAATGATAATTCTGGCATTACGACTCGGCTCCTCGTTGTCTTTTATGACATTCTAATTTAAAGTAGTGGTCTACATCATTCTGACTTGACACGTGGGCCTGACGAAGACTTTTTCCACGTTCTTTCTATCTTTTAAGCAATAGTTTGTTTAGCTAACCGACTAATCAATTTGCTGTTTTATGTCATTATCATATGTTATCAGTCGCGCTTCAACGAAATGGGAGGTAAGGTGTAATTTTATGCACAACAACAGATGTTCTCCTGTTGCAAGGGATTTAGTACACATATTTGTTAGATGTTACACTAAATCGCAAAAGTGGAACATGGAGTTTACGAATTACATTTTTTGGATGGAGAAGCCACCTGGTACTCAGGTTAGTAGACAATCGTCAGTTTGATTATGGAGCTGGAGCAAGCAGTTCAATACATGCAGCTGGAGCAAGCGGTCCACGAAATGCGAACAGACACGTTGCAGGTAGGTTTCAGCTTTTATGTATGCTCCAGAAATCGCGATCCAATCCCCCTCACCAGTTGTCACTTTTGATTATGGATGCTTCAAAGTACATGTAACTAGAGCAAGTCACAAAACAAAACCGCGCAAGTTAGTTTAGTGAGGAATATAGGTGTTATAGCTGAGCATCAATTGTTATCCATGTTCGAAACAAGATTCACTACTTTATCAGCTTGAATGCAATAACAAAATGTTCGTCCTATCTTTCCAATCATTCATCTTATAAATAGCAATGCATTCTATCCTTGAATCAAAACCGTATCAAGGCAGATGCCATACTGATTAGTACAATAGCAAAGAGAATGTATTCAGCTCACAAAATAGTATAAAACGTTGTAAGAAGCTATCTATCCATGCACAAATATAAAGAGAAATGATTTTGACCCCAGTGTTGGGTACTAGGACAGATCCATGCCATGCCCCATGGACCTCCCGTATAACTTCTTAGAGAATCCGAGCACTTGTAGGCTTGGGCAAATCCATGCTGTTTAAGCCCGTCAAAATCAACCTCTGAAAACATTCATGACCTACTAATATAAGCAACACTATTACTATTAACCAAAACAACCTTTCCAAGATAAAAAATGTAATTATAAAGATTCACAATATGGAAAATAATTGTTTTTCTGGCTTGATAATTTAAAAAACTCTTTACATAAAGAGTTGTCCCAAACGTCTTAAAGTGTGGAGCGATACTACCTTTCCAAATAGCATCGTAGAACTTCATACCTGAATGCGAGGTGAGGTGATTTCTTGTGAGCTACCCATCTTCTAGTATTTCAAGCAAAACCATGTTTTCGTACTACTGAATCAACACCGAAAGTGACGAATTAATGGTAGTGTAGCCTTTATCATATGACATCATTATCTTGCCGCAATGCTTAACACAAACATAAGTACAATGGACTTGTCAGCCAACATTTGTGTGTCAAGAGGTGCCAGGCTTCAGAGTTTATAGGGAGACTTGGCAGATTTAAATTCGATAGTACGATTGGGTACCAGTGGTACTTGGCAAATTTTGGATTGGTAGAATTCAAAGGCCAATTGGTTGTCTACTTCACAGATTTCTTGCGAAAAAAATTCCAACTGCAATGCACTATTATCATCAAGGTCTTCGGTAAAGATCAGAGGATGTGGTGAGGTAGGAGGTTCAGTGAGAGTAGGGGTATCAAAAGAAAGATCACCAGTTTCTTTTTCCAAACAGACAAATATCTTCCGAATATGTAAATTGCAGAAACTTTCTTCAGCAGCAATACGTTCAGCATAGTTAGACAGATCCATATAAATTTTTCAACCATGCTTAACAATTCCTTCTTTTTAATGAAACCCATATACAGTTTGATCCAATCCATAGTAGTCATCAAGTCAACCATGCAAAAGATCTTATCATCAGGTCCAGCTGCATCACAAGTAGCCTTATCATCACATCAACAACTTTCTTCATGCAACAAATGACAGTTTGAACAAAAGGGCTAGGAGGAGGAAGGGGCTTCCCATAACCAAGAGTAACAGCATCATGGAAGCATCTTGTGGACTACATCATAAAACAGACCTTGTTAGCCATAAAATACAAGTAAAGGTAAAGGTTTGGTACCACCCTGGCCAAAAGGTAGTCGGGTTGGCATCTAAAAAAGATGCTTTGAGAGAGTAACAGAATATCACGTAGTCCCTCTTGAAAAGTCAAGACCAAACCCTTTGAACCCTTCAATTTATAGCATAACAGGTTAAAATAAAACCGTATAAAGTCTTACAGTACAGAGTACCACCCAGTTGTTACCCGCCACCATCCCACAAAACAAAATCGCGCGAGTTAGTTTAGAGAGGAAGACAGGTGTCATAGCTGAGCATCAGTTGTTATCCATGTCCGAAACAAGAAACACTACTTTATCAGATTGAATGCAATAACAAAATGTTCGTCTAGTCTTCCCAATCATTCATCTTATAAATAGCAATACATTTTGTCCGTGAATCAAAACTATACCAGGACTCTTTTAGTCACACTAGAGCAACTTCTTGTGCGCATGGATACCTCCCACCTAGTTCTTCATTGTGCAAAATGTACTCTTATAATGCTATTAGAATTGTGGGGATGCCATACTAATCAGTGCAAGAGCAAAGAGAATGTATTCAGCTCACAAAACAATATAAACATGTAAGAAGCTATCTAACTTCAAAACTGACTTCTCCTTGAATGTAGAAAGCAGTAAGGTATATACTTTCCTCTGTCCTTCAAATCATAGTAGTTATCAACAGTAGAGCACTTAAGCTATTGTTGCATTTAAGTAGATACTTATTATCAAATCCTCATAGCAAATCCTGTAGTTATGTCAAGACATCATTGTTTGCATAGTTTCTTTCATGAGCACATACGTAGTATGTTCTTCATTACTTATCACAAGTACTATTGAAGCAAGCAAGTATTAGCTTTGCCAACCATGAGTAGTAAAGCATAGAGACATCATAAATGTGGTAGTTATTCAGTAGCGACCACATCTAAGAGAGCGAACAACCAAAGGACCAAAGGGATGCAAAACATCAAAAATGTGTTTTTGCATAGGGGGTCGGAAGCCATTGGGGGGCATTGCCCCCCAAACCCCCCATCGGGGGGCTACCGTCTCCCGAAACCCCCAAAACTACCTGCTATACAAAAATTATAATCTAGCCATCTCTTCCATCATGGTCTCACAATAGACCCCATACTAACAACCGTGCTCAATAATGGCTTCTCCTCATAACGGGTGCCTTACAAATTTGAGCTCACGGTTAATAAGTGACTACTTAACTGAGAGGTCCATTATTTAGTTATGTCTTACACGATATCTATGAATGTCTTCTTGTATATATCCATTCAGAAAAGTCGTCTAAACATCCATCTGGTGAACTTCCAGATCTTCGACAGCTGCAATAGCGAGTAAATATCGAATTGACTGAAGTCTTATGAGTGGACTGAACGTCTCAGTGTAGTCAATCCCATAGGTTTATTCATATCCTTTGATGACTAGTCGAGCTTTCCGTTTGGTTGTCGAACCATCTGGATTGAGCTTCAACTTGAAGATCCACTTAGTGTCGATGGTCTTTGCATCAGGACAAGAAGCCAAATCTTGTTCTTCATCAGTGAGTTATACTCAGCATGCATGGCATTGCGCCAGTTGTCTGCATTCGAACTCGACAGTGCTCCTACCACCTAGGAATCTTTATTAGTCATCGATAAAAGTGATGAAATATAGTGCTGAACCTAGAGAAGGAACAGTCATAGGGCTGCATAGATCATTATGTATCAATTCTAAAATGGACTTAGCTCTAGTGGCTTGTGTAAAGACCACTAGAGAAAACCCCTAAGATGAGAATAGGAGAACACAATAAAAGAGACTATGGAGGCAAACTGCCCAACCAAACCTAGATCAATCCTGGATCTAGCCCCCAAGCCATGCCATGTGATAACAAAAGGCGAAGAGCTCAACTGGTAACCTAGACCAAGTTGTCGACGGGATAATTTCTACCTCAACATATAGAGAGTAGAGTCATGTGCATGAACCCATTCAATCCCCATGCAAGTCAACTATAAATAGGTCACAACTCTTCATGCATTCCTCCTACCTATATCCGTCACACGTACATGCACTACTCCATATGTCTCAATTAGAGTGTTTGGGTCTTCTCAAGGTTATAAGTCACAAACAAGCCTCGACGTGGAATAAAATCTAGGCGTGAACAATAATCTCGAACACTAGAGGGCCGGTCTACCATATTAGAACTATCTCATGTCCTTAGCTGAATATGGCCGTAACATTCTTCCTCCCTTAAATAGGTTTTGTCCTCAGAACGAGAAAAAGAAGATGAGAAATTATTCCTTAAGCTTTCAAGTCTTACCCATGAATCATTATTCTTAGTCTGATCTTTCTATGAATAAGTACTCATAGATGCAACAATTTTAAATTGCTTGTCTCTACACAGGAGTACTAACTCAAATCCCAAAGATACATAAGCTATAAGTCTTTCAAATGGGTTGATCTACTCCAAAATAAAAGCTCATCACCTTCATATAATCCCAATTACATGAACCACTGGGTGAGTCAACTCTTTATTTCAGAGATCAAATCCGAAAGTTGAAGAAATTCCATTTTAATCATGGTGTAAAACTTATCCACAATTTCTTGCAAGTAATAATGCTTCTTAGTACAAATATTAGTAGAGTATTAAAATATTCTAAAATACAACAATTCAATCAATCAAAATCTCTAGGAGATCCATTAAGTCTCAGACAATTATAACCCAATCTAGAGTACTATAGACACTCTAATGAGATAATAGTCTCATTTCTAGCATCACATGCAAGAAATCAGCAATCTATTTGTATCTCAATAGATTTATCAGTCTGGAGATCTAGATTGAACTTCATACATAAGCACTTATAGACTAGAATCTATAGCAAAATAGAATCCACTAAAGTAAGCAAAAATCTCAATAAGCAACCAATTACTTTACAAGATATGCCTGTGAGATCTATATGACTCAATAAAAATTGGAGTAAAGAGATTTAGATTTTCATAACACTGATCTAAACTCAATTCAATCAATAGGCTTGAAATTATACACTCATAGTTATCTGTTTATGACTCGTCAATAAAAAATAATTTGATTCTTATGATTCGTCAATCATAATTCACTAGAATCTAACCTCATACTTAATTATTAAGGAACAATGGAGTGTATGTCCAACCAACCAACCTTGGCTGAATTTCAAAAATTCAAATTACCTTCTTGGTATCATTATGATTTGGTATTTAATTGGGATACAATCACTAATGAATTAATTTTATTTCTCAACTGAAAAATATGCACCCAAGAATTTTGTATATCCTATGCACACACAATTTCTCTGATGAATCCAAATGAGTCATAAATCATGTGTCTTACAAGCGATATACACAAAACAAACAGTTTCTGGTGAATTATCCTGACACTGTCCGTTTTACCAATTAACTTCTATAGGAGTAAACCAACTACTCAAGTTAATTGCCAATGATTTAGAAATCTCAAATGTCTAGGTGCAGATCTTAATTGTACCGTAAATACCACATTTAGATCCATATCCAAATCACTCTTAAGTTAAGCGATAAGTCTTTCACAAAAAGATCCATTAACTCTGCAAGTATATGTTCCAACAATACTTGATCATATGTCTATGTTCACCGGCTAGGTTAAGTGCACAAGATAACCTTAGTAACTAAGAATACATAGTAGATCTATACAAGATTAAATGTGCACATATGACAATAATCTCACTATGATCCAGTACATAAACATATGTCCTTTTTTGGCAGATTCTTCCAAAATCCGCATATGTTACTCTCATATCTCACTGAGAATCTTGTAACTCAGCTACATAAGAACTCTGCATTTCTCTCTTTCTTTCTCTCACTCTCTTCTTCTCTTACTCTTTTTTTTAACCAAAAAATTAGATTTTTTGGTTGTTAGTGTTAGTGGGGAGTAGAGCAGAGCGCAGTTAGGAGTTAGTTTTGCATTATTTTTGTGACTTTTTGCTTGATTGTACTATGGTGAGAGATTTTGTGGGAGGTATCAGATCCAAGCACCCAATCCCTTCCATAAACCCAAAAAACCCATAAAAATAAAAATAAATCACTCTTTTTGACAATCTGTCCAAAAAAAGAGCCAAAAAACACATATCAGATCCAATAACTTTCTGCTATGTCTGAACCAACCTTTGTCAAGTTTGCAGTATGTTTTGCCACATCAGTAGTACCTACAGTTAGTTAGACAAAGGTTAGCTCCCAGTAGTTTCACCAAAATAGCCAAAAAATTAGTCACAAAAATGAAAAATTTGTTGTAAAAAATGTCCAGAATCTCACAATAGCCCAAAACACCCCAGACAACCTTCACCCAACTTCATTTTCAGCATAAGAGCCATTTTGGAGGCCGGCGAAGGTTAGTTTTGAGTGTACGGTCTCTGGAGAAGGTTCAAAGACACAAAAAATAACAAAGAACCATAAAACCCTCGCCAAACTGAACATGCACTACTACTAGGAGTAGGCGAACACAAGATTAAAGGTAGAGCTTAATAGCACGGTTGAATGCGGAAGTGGAAGAGCAGAGAATCAGAAAAAATAGTAAGAATGTCAAATAGGAAGACGTAGTAGCTTAAACACACACAATACTGACAAGAACTCTTAATGCAATAAAGATCATGATTGATTCATATTAGTGCATAGAAATACATGTCAGTTTGATGTCATGAGCACAAGACAATAGCGGGCGAAACCGCATGCTCAGGAAGCTAACTCTGCTCTATGAAAGCTATGAGCTTATTACTAACAATCAATCTGAAGAAAGAATCGATGCATGAAAGTATCTACAGTGTTATCTCTAATTCACTTGATTGCATATATATTGCATGATTGATTACAATGATCAACCATATACAATTTACATTTTGTGCAGATGAATGTACGAAGAGATGGCGTGGAGCCATTGTGCCGTCTAGAGGAGATCGTGACCGTTGTTGTCCTTGTCAAGTTAGTTGCATAGTACATAAGTGAGCATGAGGAGGCTTTGATTATTCAGAAGTCAAGCAAGTCACTGATGTGGCCAATCACGTCGGGATAGTCGATAAGTCGATATGTCAAACACGTCGGGTAAGTCGATATGTCGGACAACCCGATATGTCGACCAAGTCGGGCTTCCTGATAAGTCGGTCAGGCCCGATAAGTTGAGTGCCACTCTCTCTTGCATGTCTTCAGTAATAGAGCATTTTTACAGGCTGTGCGACAATGCATGTAATGTTGCAACAATATTAGCCGCCCGACACCATCGTTTCCAGCCATCCTCCACATCAGTTACCATCCACGCCACCACAATGTTCACTTTTTTAATACCATCTCCATTCCATAATCCATCAATATAATCTTCATCTTGTTCATCTATTAGATTCATCTGTTACATCCATCTGTTACTCCACTATTTGTTTTTTGTTTGTAATTTTTAATCCAAACTGGTCAAATTTTTATTTACTCTTTTCTTTTTTCTTTTTTTTAAAAAAATAATCAAAACAAGTTGGGACATCATCATCATTGCACCTTCACTGAAGCAATGGACAGCATCCTTGCAAGATTGTCAAAACTACAGAAGTTCTGATGAGACAATCCAAGACTACACCCATCGAATCTACCAGTTGGTGAAAGATTGTAATCCATCGCTTCTTGAATGGATCATCATGGCAAAGTATTGTATTGGACTTTCCAAAAAGATCAGATCTGGAATGGTAGATTTAGCATCCTATGCTTCATTTGTACAACTCTATAAGGATGCTGCCTGGATGAAACTACAGATCTTCCAAGAGATCCCTATCACATTGTTGAATCATCATATGGGGAAGTAAAGGAACAAAAGTCATCAATGAGCGATGATCAAGCAAGAATGAGACCCCATGGAAGGCAACAAGGTGGAGTGTGAAAATTGTCAACATTTCCTTGACTAGTTTTAGGCCAAATTTGGTAATTTTGACATATAGTTTTGGATCTGGCCTTTCACACATGTCTAATGGATCTAGATATTTTTATTTTAGTATATATTTCATATTGAAAAAGTTTCAAACTTCAGGACCTTCGAAATGACACCAAAATCATGTCATTTGGACATATAGGCCAAAATTGGTTATTTTAGGCTAGTGGTGTCCTAAAATTGGGTCCTAAGTTCTAGAGAGAGGAGAGAGAGTCATCTCTCTCACCTATATTAGGCTAAATTTAATGGAGGAATAGGTTGAAGAAACTTTTGTATTATTTCATTGAGATCAATAGATCATTGTCACTATTTCTTCCTCCATCGTGAGCTTTGTTGTGTGTATTGTCTTCAAGCTCTTTTGTATGATCTTAGGTGCTTTTCAAAAGTGGTAGGATATTGTTGTAGGGCTGGTATGCTATTATTTTTTGCCGCCCTCAGTACCTTTGAATAGTTTCTTGAGTTCTTAGAATGCTTGTTCAAGTTCTTGTGCATCAAAGGTAGCATTATGATGCTTTGCCATTTCTAGCTTTTGTAGCTTGTTGTGCAAAGATCTTAGCGAGAACATTTGTGATCTTAGATCCATTCAAGATCCACTTTTTCCACATGGTATCAGAGCTGATTGGCTATTTTTTTTAGTAAGTTTTCCATTTATTGTGATACTTGGATGTTTGATCAAGTTCTAGCATGATTATGCATTGCATTGTTGATCAAATCTTACTAACCTTTGTTTGTTGAGTTGAACTTGTGGAGCAATCGATGCTAGGGCCTTCTGATCTTTGATCTTCCATGCCTTAGCTAATTCATGATCAACGTTGTCTAGTTTCGTCTAAAATATCCCAAATATCTCTATCTATCAACATCATCCGGAGTTTTAATTTCGAGATATAGAAGTTAGATTCGTTGAATCTATTAATGATTCTAACTTCGTTGGATGAGGAAGATGAAGTGTTGTTTGCTGGTTCTGTTGGCCACTCTTTCCTATCAACCTACAGCCGACCGAAGGTTTGCCTACTTCTAACTTCTCTGATTTGTAGTATAATGGTAACACAATAGTAATGTACCCGCCTGTTACTTGGTACATCTATGACCTGATCTCGATCCTACTGTTCAACTTCGATCTGGATCTATCATATTTCAGATTCCTACATTCTACAGTCTATTTTAGATGTTTCTTGAGTGCTTACAGATTGTAGATTATTGCTACTCTATTCTGAGTAAGAACAGGGAATGGAATTGAAGCTACACCTATTGGAAACATCAAAATCAGCAAAACCAAACAACTAAAATCCACAATCCTACAAAGTGCTTACTACAATTATCACTCAACAATTGTAACAAGAACTCCTCAGGGAGTCAAGCACCAAGCAGCATCAGATCAAAATGGTATTGATCTACCACAAGGCCCTGCACATCTACCTAATCTTAATCACAAATCCAAACCTTTAAGGGAAAGAATCAGCAACAAACATGTTCATACACTAGTACTCAAACTTAATGCATGAAATTGGAGCATAGAAGGAAATGCAAATAGGAAGATCTTAAATTAGTAATGCAACAACATTTTGGTACAATATCTAGTGCTCTCAAACTCATGGAGGAGGCCTCTATGTATACCCATGAGCTAGTGAATCCAATTTTACAATACTTTGGATTCCACCACATACAACTGAGTGAATCTCAATCTATAAGAATTTGAGATCCACCTCTTACTTAATAATAGGAGGCCTCTTTATTACAAAAATCACAACTTAAGCTGAGATAGTCTAAATTGCTAGCTCCCACATGGCTATCCATCTTTCGGGACTTGCCATGGGGCTCACAACTGTACATTTAGCCTAGCACTAATAATCCTCATGCTCTCAGACTCGGCTCTTAACTTCATTTCCACTGGAAGCCTTTTGAGTGGAGAGGTTCTGCATCAACACCTCTGGGCATGGCATCAACTAACATTATCCTCCCCCTATGGTGTTGCAGGTCCCACTGCAATGCTTCAGCTTTGATGCTTGATTCTTGGAAAGGCATGGATCAACATTTGCTTGCATAAAACCAAAAACTTATTGACCTCATTTTTGGTGCCTCGACAAATCTTCAAGCTTCAATAGCTTTTTAGGACAGCCTTGCATAGCTGAGAGTCTCTTGTTTTTTCTTGTCAGCTTTCCTTTTATCAAGAGATTTTTCATAACCAACCTTCTTTCCGACGGCTTCAAATGTAATAAACCTCGTCTTTACGCCCAATGGAATAGGTCCTAGGTATGGCTTCATTTCGGGTATGAACTTATTTGCATAACATTTTTCGATCATCTTCACATATTGGCCGGAAGTAAAGGCAGCTCAGTGGTAAAGTCTCGCCATCATTAAATGTGCATCTTCTGTTTGTAAGGGCTGGTTGACATCCAACCTAATGGGTGGCAAGCCTTTATCCCAATAGCATTCCAATGTCGCAAGAAAGGCTATAGCTAAACAATAGTTGGCGCTCTCTTGGACTACAGTATCTGCACTGCCCCTATGGGTATATCCAAACTTGAGGAGCATGTCCTGATACTTTACAGAGGTTGAGCTGGGATCAATCCCTGGAATGATAGGCCAATTGACCTATCGCTCTGCTGGTTTTGTTTTCTCCCAAGGATCCCTTCTTTTAACCGACACATAGTAACTAAACAGTCTTGACAGACAATTAGCTCAACTTTATCACGAGGATAGTTGAGATCAAGAACAATAGATTTGTTACACAACAACATGATTCAAGTGACCAAGTCTAGAATGCCAAAGTAAACTTTTATTTGCATGAATAGAAGTACTGAGCGTCTAACTAGAGGCAGAAAAACAATAACTTAATTTATACAAG
The DNA here is from genome assembly GCA_029204225.1 of Diphasiastrum complanatum. Taxonomy (NCBI): domain Eukaryota; kingdom Viridiplantae; phylum Streptophyta; class Lycopodiopsida; order Lycopodiales; family Lycopodiaceae; genus Diphasiastrum; species Diphasiastrum complanatum. The sequence goes on along the minus strand of CM055112.1, from coordinate 38,196,570 downwards.
TATCCATGCCTGTTTTCAAGTGCTATAATCTGGAACTAGAGGAGTTTCGAGGAATTTTTGAGCTATGAAATATTCATGAATATGGATAGTAGTGGTAAAGATTAAACTAAGGTTCACTGATTGGTTTGCCAAGTACCATTTTGTTATGGATCAGAGAGAATAAAGTTTAAATCTTAACCTTATGTCCAAAGATGTCTGTATAAGTCAATCTAATATTGGGTTGAGTACTAAGATCTAGAATAGGTTGATTGGTTGAAGAAATTTTATTGGTAAAAGTATGATGGTTGGAAAACTTGTGATGTGAAACTATTTACTTCAGAGATTTCCCATTTATGTTATTTACTCATGAGAAATATAGTTCTTTTGTAGCTGAGTAGCATATACATAAACTAGTCAACATGTGAACCAGTAATATTCAGAACATTTACTTGCAAGTTAATGTCTCTTTTTATGGAAAGGATAATTCATTAACTTAGCTATGGTTTAGAAAATGATCTAAGTGTAGTGTTATACATGTATAATTGAGATCTGCACCTAGACATTTAAGATTTATGCATCATTTACAATTGACTTGAGTAATTGGATTTCTCTTGTTTAGAACTTAATTAGTTGAATAAGCAGTGTGAAGAGAATTCATCGGGAATATCCTATATATTGCTTGATCTATATTGCTTATAAGACACACGATTTGGGAGTCATCAGGATTCATCTATGAGAATTGTGTGCATAGAATATAGGAGATTCTTGACATAGAATATTTCTTGAACGAGGAGTATCCTAGGTTATTGACTAAATCCCCGTGAGCTCACATTGGATGATAGAGTCTAACTAATATCAAGCATAACCAATGAATTCAGTTGAAATTCAACTGAACTTTGTAATCTCTAGATGCTATTTTAGGTGATTGTATAAAGTTTGTGTTGTTAAAGATTGATGTTATAATGGTCTTTAATGACTTGGTTGATTGTAGAATTTGGAGCTCATAATTTGGTCAGGAATCAGGTTGGAAGAATATTCTTGGAATCCAGTAATTTTCCTTGTGAAAAAGATTTCAAGATGTTTCTTATATTTCTTGAGTGGTATGTTGTACATATACTCCAATATCTTTTAATGATTAAGTATGATTTTGGAATCCTGTAAATTATGATTGACGAATCATAAGATTCTAAATGTTATGATTAAAAAATCATAAATGGATACTTAGAAGATTATAAGGGAATGTGATGATTCTTAAGACATTGAGTAATTCTTGATCAATTGGGAGAGTCAAGAATCCTAATCAGTCAATCTAAATTTCTTTACTCCATTACATACTTGAGATTGTGCAAATCTCATAAGCATTTTCATTATGTAATTGCTTACTTGTGAGGAATTTGCTTGCCCTACAAATTGTAGTCAAGGAATGCCTGTGTATTGTTTTCGGCCTAAAATCTTCGCTTAATTAGGAGCAATTAAGTCTATCAAGATTGAATGGTTGCTATTTTCTTGCATATGTTGCTAGGAATAGAGTGCTTAACTCAAAAGAGTATTTGGGGTACTCAGGACAGAGTTAAAGTCATTTTTATCTTGATGGATCTCCTAAGAGATTTTGGTAGGATGAATTTTTGTACCTTGGTTTTTGAAATGTATGACATATCTACAAGTAATTGTGGATAGTCTTGAGCTATAATTATTTGGATCTTTAACTTTTGAACATTGATTTCCAATGTAAAGTGACAAGTGACATTTCACCCAGAGATTTATTTAAATTGAGGTTACATGAAGGTGAAGTTACTAGTTTGGAGTGAATCAGGCCCAATAGAAAAGTTTATATCTTAGTGTACTTCTAAAGCTATAGTACTTCAGTGCAGAGATAGATAATTTGAGAATTATTCCATCTCTAAGTACTTATTTGATATTAAAGTTAGACTAAGGATTGATTTTCAGGGTAAATGTGAAAGTTAAAAGATTGATTTGTTAGTTTTTGAACTTGATCTTCATGATTGGCCGACTGCTCATCCAGTGTATCATGTAAACTTAGTTTATATAATGATGACAGTTGGATATATTGAATATTTTGGAGGACTTATCATTCAATGTATTTGGACCTTGAAAGAGTACTTAGAATCAGAGATAAACAATTAAGAAATCATTCTATCTCTGAGTGCTTGCTTAGCTTTGTTGGTCATATTGAGAATAATGCTTCATGGGAAAGAATTAAAAGCATTCAAATTGGGTCTTTCCTATTTACTCGTTTTGAGGACAGAACTGGTTTAAGGGGGGAAGAATGTTATGTCCATGTCCAATATTTGGGATTCGGAATAAGTCCTGACATGGATAGCCGGTCACTCCAGTGTATGTGGTTATTAGTTATGCCTCGTCATTCCGGGCTTGGCCGATAAAGTAATTTATAATAATATGAGGGCCCAGACCTGTAATTGGACATAGGAGCACTTGCATGGTGTTTGACTGCTATAATGCATAAATAAAAGATCAATTGCTATTCCAGCTTGCATGGAGAACATAAGAAAAATATTCTCTCCTCCTGGGAGAGGATATATACCAGTGGAAACTTGCCCATCTACCTATTGGATTTTCTGATCCTTGTAGCAAGGAGCCCCTCCTCTCTTGCATTCATTCACCATGGCATGGGGGTGCAGTGGTTAGGGTATTGACTAGCCATTTCATGTTGGTTTGGTGGTTTTGCTCCACAGGTGTCCTTTTGGTTGCATGCAACAAGATCTAGTCAGATATTCACTAGGCAATCCTTACACTGGGTGATGATGATTACCACACACTCTGATATAACATTATCCAGAGTCATTATTATGCTTATGCAAGAGAAGACAAGAATGGAGCATCCTTGTCCTCCATCAACAACTCACAAGCATTATTCTCGAAGAAGAACATGAAGAAGCAACATAAGAAGAATGTTGTCAGACAAATTGACAACAATCAAAAGCAATCACAGGAGGCCCAGAATCAGCAATCCGTTCATAACAAGAAGAGATTGTTCGACAAGTACTGCAAGAGGACGAACCATGAAATCCAAGACTGTCGAATCTTGAAGTTCAACAATGACAAGAAGAAGCAGCCAGATCAACAAGCCCATGCAGTCAACACGAAGCATAATGTCGTAGACGACGAAGAGTAAGAAGCCTTTATGGTGAACCATCACCATGTCGAACAATTAGAGGAATGGTTCCTCGATTCTAAAGTAATGCAACACATGACAAGCCATCAAGAATGTTTCATCGATTATTCGGCCTACAAAGCCAAGAAATTTGTTCACCTTGGAGACTACAGCTCACACATAATTGAAGGTGAAGGTACTATCAGACTGAATTTTCAAAATGGAATGTCGAAACTGATGCCAAATGTATTGTATGTCCCAAACTTGACGACAAATCTTTGGTCGGTCAATCGAATTATAGATTTAGGACATAGGGTTTCAGACAGATTTTTGTCAAAAGTTTGATAAGAGCAGGAGGGTTCTTGCACTCGAAAAGAGACAAGGATATCTCTACAGGCTTAGTCATTGTAATTCTGTAACTGATTGTGCTTTAAGTAGTTCGGCATCTATTAATAAAGAATTGACTTGGAATTATAGACTTGGTCACCTTAATATCAATAGGTAATATGTCTAGACATTCTTCAATTCGAGACTTAGACTATAAAATTGTCGACCTTCCTGTCTACCATAGTTGTATCATAGGGAAGCCGCAAGAAGGCCATTCAAGTCGAATCAAGAACATATATCTAAAGATCTACTAGACATTGTACAGCTGCAACTCAAGAGCAGTCGAGTTAGCTGACACAAGGTCAAATTTCACAGCCAAAAACTTCAAGCAGAATATCAACTTGAACTCAAACTCAGCCTGTCCGATACTTAGATGAGTTAGCTCACTATTCTATTCAGGAGCCAATCACAGTTGAGAGAGTTATAATAGAAGCAGATTCAGATCTTTGAAAAGAAGCTATGACAAGAAGTACAACTCATTATTGAGGAACATTGTCACCGAATAAGCGGTTGCAAATGGATCTTTAAGATCAAATATAATGCAGATGGCAGTATCAATAAAAGGAAAGCTCGACTTGTCACAAGGGGATTCTCACAGATTCCCAATATCAACTACTTTAAAACCTTCATCCCAATCATCAAGCACACCTCTATTCAACTGCTACTTTCATATGTTGTTGCAATGAATCTTGAGGTACACCAAATGGATGTACAAACAACATTCCTCAATGGAGTTATTGAGGAGGACATCTACATGATCCACCCACAAAGCTACATCCTCAATGGTCGAGAATATTAGGCATGCAAACTCCATAAAGCTTTGTACGGTCTGAACCAATCATCCAGAGTGTGGTTTCATCGAATCAATACATTCTTGATCGATCGTGGATTTGAACCTAACTTTGCAGACTGTAATGTATATTTCAAATCTATCGATCAATTCTTTGTCATCGTCACACTTTACGTGGATGATACGTTGCTGTTTGACAACAATATTTCCCTGACAAGGAATACAAAGAAGATGTTATCCCAAAAATTCGAGATTACTGATCTTGGAGATGCACATTACTATCTCGGAATTCAAATCCATAGAGACGGAAACAGAACACTTCTCTACATCACCCAACAAAGGTACTTCCATAATTTGCTACAAAATTCAATTTCATGGATTGTAAGTTTGTACATAATCCCATGGATCCAAGTCTAAAATTATCCCCTCAGACCAATGAGGAGAAAGCCGAAATGAAGGGACCCCCATATTGTTGGAAAGAGGGAATGCAATAACGACAAGTCAAAGATTGTGACGACTTATCGAGCGCAGCAAAATAAAGCCTTTTTTCTGAATGCATGAGTACGCCTATCAATATTGAACAAAACATAATGACAGAAGTCATGTTCAATCTTATAGTGACCAACTTTGAAATTATCAGCACTACAATGATTACGTAGCCAAACAATGAAGTATTGAATTATCAGACTAAACAATAAGAGATTATCAGTTACAAACAATCATAGAGATGCATACATTATGAAATAATACTGAATGCAAAAAAAGTAGATTGATTCAGTATGTAGCATGTACAAAATCAAATAATGATGAGCAGAAGACAATTGAGAATAGAAATCGCGTACTCTAAGCTATCTCTGAGTAGCTAAAAAACTCTGTATGAAGTACTTCCGCTGATAAGCGGTAAGCACAAGAAGCAATACTAAGCTCTAAGCTAAGATAGAAACGAAGCCAGGAAAGAACATTAAGAGAACATAAAAAAAATATTTGATGATCAACTATTTATATTAAGCAATTGATGCACGTTAGTAGGACAACTAATTAGGTCTCAGATCACGATAGCCAGTTGGCCATAATGAGCTGGCATCCCTCAATTCTTTAATTCTTCTACCAATCTGATTTTTTGCATGCTCTTTGAATTGTCGAAATATTTTGAAAGCCTCCAATTTCTACTTAATGAAATAAACAACTGTTCTTCTCGAATATTCGTCAATGAAGGTAATAAAATACTTTGCATCAAGCAACGACGGAGTTTGCATTGGACCACATATATTTTGTTTACAGATTCTAGCTCTTCAGAATCTATTCACTTCTCTCCTGCTTACAGCTTTGTTTCTTGTTATGCCTGCTGTCAACAGAGACGGCGGGTTCTTTTTAAGTTTATCTTTCTTGTTTCAGAGCCCGTATCAGGCAGAGGAGATTGATGAACGTTTTGGTATTCTCCTGCCTGTCAAAAGACACTAAGGTTTGTCACTCTTGCACTGAAGCACATGCATAAACGACCACAATCAGTCAACCATGCATGTCAAAACGTTCAACCATCAGTTCAGCATGCAAAACCATTGAAGAACGACTGAAATCCTACTCTAATGCTGCAAAAATGAGCTACAATCAGATCCTAAACATTTAACACTTGCATAAATCCACAAAACGAGAAACATGAAGCTATTTTACAGCATTTTAGAAGTCCAAGAATCAAGAAACCAACTAGACTTTCGATTATTGGACATCCCAAGAACATCAAGAACAAGGTTGTAAGGGGATATGCAAGAATTTTATCACAAACCCAGCCTACTTAGTTTACATGAATGCTGATTCCTACATTAATTTACAAACAAGAAATGAAATCTAATCCACTCTAGGAAAGCAAAAAAACTAATCCACTCTACTATCCACAACCACACACAAAGGAGGGAAGGGCAAGATCATGAATGCATCACTCAAGAAACAAGCATGATCAAGGAGCTCAATGGATGCACCAAAACTCATGGGGGCTCTTCTCAATTCAGCATGGAATAGGCACATTTCACAAAAGCTCCTCTTCTCTCTTTAATAAGCAAGAGACCTCCTTATGTGACATCCTAGTGGCATTTCCACATTACACAAATAACCAAGTGGAATAATGCTCTCCACTAAAGGTCACCTTCAAAAGGTAGCTCACTCTACTTTCTTCAAGAGAGGTCTACTTGCATTTATTACTTTGCCTAAAAATTCTAGTTCCTACATGGTCATTCCATCTTCCGGAATTCACCATGAGGCTTACACAGTTATTGCTTGTCATTCCTAACTAGCATTTCTCGGCTCTCATACTCGGCTCTTAGTCTTCATTCGTCTCCTCTTCTCAGAGACCTCCTTGGTTAAGGTGAGAGGTGCTCTTGGGTAGCTCTGGCCGAGCATCTTGGGGATTCATCAGAATCAGCCAACATCATCTCACCCCTAATGTGCTGCAGGACCCACTACAACTCATATTGAATGATGTCGCCCTTCAGATACTGTAGGATTCGTTTTGCCATTTGCCAATGTGCTAGGCCAAGTTTAAATGAGAATTGGCTCAAGGCGTAAACAGAGAAAGCTAGATCGGGTCTAGTACAAATTGTCATCAGACTACCAATTAAGTTCTGGTAGGGTACACCCGCCATCTTCTGTTCTTCCTCTTCCGTTTTTGGGCAATCCTGTTTCGTGAGCTTGGCTCCAACTATCATTGGTGTGGCTTTCTCTTTGCAGTCCATCATGTGGTACTGCCTTAGCACTTTTCTGGCATATTCTGACTGACTCAAGTGCATTTCGCCCTTTGTTCGATCTCTTCTGATCTCCAGCCCGAGGCACTTTATTGCTTCTCCAAAATCTATGATTTTGTAGCTTTCAGAAATCTGACTCTTCGTGTCTTTGATCAGCATCAAAGAATTTCCTATCATTAGCGAATCATCCACGAAAATGGTCAATATCACAAAATCTTTTCCTACTCTTTTGATGTAGACATTGCAGTCTCATTGAGTACAATCCAAGTCTAGAGACTTTAGAAGACCATCAAGCCTTTTATACCAGGCTCGTGATGTCTGTTTCAGACCATAGATTCATTTCTGCAACCGACAGACATATTGTCGATTGTCGGGGTCTTCATAGCCTTCAGGCTGCTTCATGAAAATTTTCTCCTATAGATCTCCGTGGAGAAAGGCTGTTTTCACATCAATCTGGTAAGGAGTAGTCATATGCTTGTCATCTTGACCATTGGCGAATATGTGTCAAAATAATCAACACCATATCTCTGCGTGTAGCCTTCGTGACAAGCTTTGCTTTGTAGTGGCCAATGGTGCCATCTGATTTCATCTTTTTCTTGTACACCCACTTGCAGTCAACTATTTTTCTGTTTTCTGGTAGTGGCTCTAATGTCCATGCCTCGTTTCGCATCATCGACTCGATCTCCTCTGACATTGCCTGCTTCCGAAATTCTCCCTCTGGGCTCTGGATTGCTTCCTGGCATGTTGTTGGCTCTTCAGTGAAGCTGTAGTACTCGAATTGCGTGTCTTCACTCCACTGAAGATTGCCAGAGTAGCGGTCTGGAGGTCTTTTTTGTCTCATTGACCTTTTAGGTTCGTTTCATCGTTGTTCGAATGTTTCTTGTTCATGGGGTTGATCCTCTGCTTCTTGCTACTCTGGAGTCTACGGCTCTGCATTCTGATTTGATGTCTGTCCTCGATCTCCCTCTTGAATGGGCAACAGTGTGAAGATCTCATGGCCTCTTTCGTCTTTCAGTCCAAGGAATTTGGACTCATCGAACTTCACATCTCTGCTCGAAACAACTTTCTTCGTGGTTGAATCGTAGAGCCTGTACACATGTGTTCCGTTCGAGTAGCCAACCATGATTGTTTGCTCTGATTTGTCATCGAGCTTGTTTTTTTTCTTTTGGAATGTGCTTGTATGCTGCACATCCAAACACTCGTACGTATGTCATATCATGTTTTTTGCCTATCCACATTTCATATGGTGTTTTGTTTTTTAGCGTTGTCGTTGTAGATCTGTTCTGCAGGTGTACAGTTGCAGCTATTGCCTCAGTCCAAAATTGACTTGGCAATTGAGCTGTGCCATCATGCATCTGGCTCCTTCGACTAGCGTTCCGTTTCTTCTTTCTGCAACACCATTGTATTCTGGTGTGTATGCAGGAGTGAACTGGCGTTTGATCCCCTGTTCTTCGCAGAATCTTGAGAATTCATTGCTTTTGTATTCACCTCCGTTGTCAGATCTAAGGATCTGTATCTTTTTCGAGGTGTGTCGCTCTGCAAATGCCACGAACTTCTTGAAGGAATCAAACACTTCGGACTTCTTCTTTAAGTAGTAGATCATGGTCATCCGGCTGTAATCATCTACGAACGTTAGAAAGTATCTCGAACCTGAGAGCGAATCCGTCTTCATCGGTCCACAGACATCATAGTGAACGAGCTCAAGAACCTCCTTGGCTCTTCTTCCCTCGTGTGTGAATGGATTCCAATGTTGCTTGCCTTTCTGACAAGCTTTGCAGAACTCAGTTTCGGGCCTTGAAATCATGAGACCTGTGACTATGTCTTTTCTGCTCATGTCTTACAGGCTCCGCATGTTCAGATGATACATTCTCCTATGCCAGAGCTGATGCATTTAATATGCTATCAGAGTTGCTGATTATTTTGGCCTATTGAGGGTAAGGCCCATAAAAGAATGGATTTAATGTGGAAGTTTTAAAACTTCAACTTTGAAGTTTAAGGCTTTGTGAACTTTGAAGTAATTTTAGAACTTCAACTTTGCACTTTGAAGTTTAACTTTTTGTGAACTATGAAGTTTTAAAAAGATGTAAATGGACACAAAATCTATGTACTTGTGAAAGTTTAAGTAAATGGACACATAATCTAATTAAGGTGAAAGTATTAAAACTTCAACTTCAAATTTGAGTCCTTTGTGAACTTTGAATTTTACAAACCATGTAAATGGACAATGAATCTATGTAACCCATTGAATCTAATTAATGTGAAAGCTATAAAACTTAAACTTTGAAGTAATTTTAAAACTTCTCTTTGAAGTTCTTTGGAGTTTAACTATTTTGTGAACTTTGAAAATTGAAGTTTAAAAAGAAGATGCAAATGGACAAGGAATCTAAATGGACAAGGCATCTATGTAATCTAGTAGAACCTAATTAATGCAAAAGTTTTAAAACTTCAGCTTTGAAGTTTAAGTCTTTGTGAACCTTGAATTCAAAGAGATGGAAAATGAAATACTATAAGTATGAACTTTCAACTTGAAGTTAGAGAATATTGTAACATGCATTACTTCATAACTAACCTTTAACTTAAATATTCTCAAAACTTTAAATGCATTGTCAAGTTTCACCATTTAATACTTAAATTTTCCAAAACAAAGGTTAAAACAATATTAACCATTATAGGTGGGTGATGGGGAGAGAGAGAGAGAGGGGCTCCACATAATTGTAGCACCCTGGCGCGTCAAGGTGCGCTAGCCAGGGGCTGGCCAAAAAGGCGCTGTGGCGCCAGGGCGGGCAGCGCCCAGGTGGCGCCGGGCAGGGGCACCAGCGCCAGGTGGGTGGCGTCGGGCAGGCAGGTGGGTGGCGCTGGGCAGGCCCAGGTGGCTCCGGACAGGCAGTGCCCAGGTGGCACTGGGCAGGGGCACCAGCGCCAGGTGGGTGGCGCCGGGCAGGCCCAGGTGGCACTGGGCAGCTTCACACCCACCTGCACACAAGTGAGTAAGTAGGTGGGTTCAGTTGTATATAAGTACTGGTTTATCTCATAGATTTGCTTATGGGATAAACCCTGGTGCCCGACACATGGCACTAGGGCAAGTAGTTTAAAAAAAAAAAAAAACCTCCCTGCCTGGCCCACCCTGACGCATGCGCAGGGTGCTAAAAATAAGAGGAGCCGAGAGAGAGGAGGGTCTGATGATAAATAAGGAAAAGTTAAAGAAAGATCTATATCATAACATGGGGGTGGAGGTTTAATAACAAAAACATAAGAAGAGGGTTTTTATGCAATCAACTCTACGAAATCAATATAACATATTCTAATGACTGTAAAATAAGAATCACTTAGAATTAAAATGTGACAATAGTCGCGATAGTTTTGTTCGAATTCGATAAACGTAGTCATGTATTAGGAGAAGGATTATTCCGTAAAGCCCGATAATGCATCTATCAAATGCAGCTATTTCTCTATTGAGCATCATTTCCTTCTTCCAACATGGTATCAGAGCACTAAGGTCAGACAATGAGGGAGAATACATCTCAACTAAATTTAACGAGTATTGCCTTAGCAAAAGCATTGAGGAAAATTTCATTACTTCTTATTCGCCTCAGTCGAATGGACTTGCTAAGAAAAAGAATCGAACCTTAGTCGAAGCGGCTAAGTGTATGCTTCTCTCAGACAAAACACCTTATGAAGTTTGGAGAGGCTCCAAACCTTCACTATCGAACCTTAGAATTTTTAGATGTATTGCCTATGGGAAGATACCACAGGAGATCAAGAAGAAGCTGGACTCCCACATTATCAAATCCATTTCTGTTGGTTATACTAGTTTATATAAAGCTTGTAAGCTGTATGATCCTGTTAAAATAAAAATCGAGATATCATCTTTATCGACGATCAGTTTATCAACCTCAAGGGCAAGGGCAAGGGAAAAGCTCGGACAATCGAACCACACACAAAGGGATGGAAGGGCATGATCATAAGGGAATCACTCAAGAAAGCCATTATAGTTTAAAAGAATATTGATTAATCACAAAAACAAATTATCAAAATAATACTTGATTGTGTGTGCTTGTGTGTGCGTGTGTGTGTGCGTGTGCGTGTGTGCGTGCTTGTGTGTGTGTGTGTGTGTGTGTGTGTGTGTGTGTGTGTGTGTGTGTGTGTGTGTGTGTGTGTGTGTGTGTGTGCATGCTTGTGTGTACATTATGATTATAAACTACGATGGTCTTTCTATAAGATACGAATGTGAAGACACCCGAGTTACCTCGACTCTTCATCGATCATAGCAATTGGAGATATCTTAGCACAATTAGGCGAGTATAGCAAAGACTTTTCGATACGCGAACTATCAAACACTCCTGTTTGCGATTCGACTATTTCTATCGAAGATTTGAATGCATGAACTTTACACGACGAACAACTTATTAACAATGAATAAGAAGAACCTATTGCAGCTCAACAACAACAAAACCAAGAAATGATTATCAGCCTCATTCATCTCCTAGAAGAGTGACAAGAGATTGTAGACCACCTATTAGGTATATCAATAAATTTGCTTGTTATCTCATTCAAAAGCTGACTACTGTCGAAGAAGCACTCATTCAGTCAGACTTCGATCTATGGAGTGAAGCTATGGATAGAGAGTATTCATCTCTTATAAAAAAATCAAACTTGGACTATTGTCGAATTACCTGCCAACGAAAATGCAGTTGATTGTAATTGGATATTTAAGATCAAATACAAAGTGGATGGAAGTATCGATCGAAGGAAAATTGAACTTGTCACACGAGGATTTTTTTTAGATCCTGAAGATTGACTATACTGAGATTTTCAGTTTGATAGTAAAGCATTCTTCAATCAGACTTCTACTATCGTATGCTGCAGTAGGGAATATCGAATGGATCTATAGACAGCTTATCCGAATGGATATATCGAAGAAGATATCTACATGATACAACCCAAAGGTTATCTAATCAACAACAAAGAGAATCATGTATGTAAACTCCGTAGAGCACTTTATGGCTTGAAGCAATCTGCTAGAGCTTGGTTTCAAAGGATCAACACTTTTCTTATTGATCATGGTTATAACCCAAGCACTTCAGATTCGAATGTCTACTTCAAGTCAGTACACCATTCTTTTATTATCATTACATTGTACGTGGACGACACATTGCTATTCAACGACAATGTCGAACTCATAAAAGATGCAAAACAAATGTTGTCCTTAGAATTTGAAATGATAGATCTAGACGAAACACATTACTGTCTCGCTATTCAAATCCAAAGAGAGAGAGAGAGAGAGAGAGAGAGAGAGAGAGAGAGAGAGAGAGAGAGAGAGAGAGAGAGAGAGAGAGAGAGAGAGAGAGAGAGAGAGAGAGAGAGAGAGAGAGAGAGAGAGAGAGAGAGAGAGAGAGAGAGAGAGAGAGAGAGAGAGAGAGAGAGAGCAAATGCTGGTTTACATCACTCAATAGAGGTACATCTACAATATGCTAATTAGTAGATATGATAAATTGCAAGTTAGCTCACTTGCCAATGGACCTAGGACTCAAATGTCGAAGGATCAGTGTCCTTAGATAAAACAAGAGAAGGAGTAGATGCGTGAGTACTCATATCATTCGATAACAGGTTCTCTTATGTACGCAATGATTTGTACTAGACCAAACATAGCTTTTGTAGTCAGTTGGTTAAGTCAGTATATGGCTAAGCCTGGTATTATACATTGAAAAGCTCTTTTAAGAATTATGAGATACATTTGAGCAACTATGGACCATTGCATATGTTATGGAGCATTCGACAACGACAAACTCAATATACTCAATGATTTTTCGGATGCAAGTTGGGCAAGAGATGTAGATATCGTAGATCCACATTTGGATTTACATTCTTCCTCAATATGGTCCAATTTCATGGAACAATCGCAAGCAAACCACAATCGCTCTATTTTCTATAGAATCGGAGTATATCGTTGCCTGACAAAGGAATCAATATGGTTGTGAAACTTACTATCGGACGTTTTTCTGAAGCGAAATGCTCTGACAATTGTCTATTGTGATGATCAAAATGCTATTGCTTTATCACCCAATCTTAGGTTTCATTCCAAGAGCAGACACATTGAAATCAAGTATTACTATGTCAGAGCTAAAGTTTTTGACAACGAGGTAAGCTTAAAGTATTGTCAAACGTGAGACATGACATTGGATATTTTCACGAAGGCATTTAGCTTGGATGCACACAAAAGATTTTGTGCAGAACTAAGTTTGAAGGTCAAGGCATTCATGAATTCAGATTAAGGGGGAGTGTTGGATTTATCCAAATAATCGATTTTTAATCTACATCCATTTATCTATCCAGTTCTACAGTTTTTCTCATGTTTTTACACAGTCTGCAAAAATACATGGGAATGGCTGATAGTCGGGTTTGACAACGACAAAGAATATCAAAGGATTTTGAACTATCGAATGTTGGCAGAACTTATTTCCACTTTTTTTGAAGCTAATGACTTGCCCCAATGGTTTTTGCAAGTAGTTTATGGAAAGCCTAATTGGATAAGTGACAACGCAATGATGGCTAAGCTCCAATTGCGATCTTTTGTGACCAAATAGATGTCTTCAACTTTCATTTGGATAAGCCTAAATGACATTTATAACTAGTATAAATAGTTGATCACTTTCTAGGCTAACTTGATCTTCCTTTTCATATTGATCTTGGAGATTAATATAGCGCATTGCTAGAAACGCTTACTATTATTAGAGGAAGTGTCAGACAGAGTCAATCAAATATACAGAGATAGTTTTGAGTACGCAGTTGCATCTGCTATTATTTTGTGCTCACAATTCTTTTGATTTCTACATGCTACGTACTGAATTGATCATGCAGTTTTATCGCATTCAGTATTATGTCAGAATGATCGAATGCTTCTTTGTTCTAATGTAATCTAATTATGTTTTCTTATAGTTTTTTCTGAACTATCAACTACGTTGATATTGTAATATTTGATGCAACAATGTCTATTTTGTTATGTTTGTCTACGAAATCAATCTTATAATTTTTTGATGATTTCAAAGTTAGAATCACTTTGAATTTGAACGTGACAAATTGCACGATAGTTTTATTCAAATTTGATAGGCATAGTCATGCATTAGGAGAAGGATTATTCCATAGAGACCGATAATGCATCTAACAAATGCAGCTAGTTTTCTATCGAGCATCCTTTCCTTCTTCCAACAAAAAGAAACGGTTGATATTTGTCATTTTTCAACTCTCTCCCCTAAGCATATAACGTTTCTACAGAAGAAAAACAATAATAACATCCATGATAGCATAGCGTCTAATCATAGAGTTTTTCTACATTAAAAAATATCTTACAAGCTTTATGTAATCACTTCCACACCAAGTTTAGTATCTTTTCCCAAAGAATTTGTGAACACGTCATCAAGTTGTAATGTAATAGAGCAATGAACCACACTCACATCCCCAGATTGTAGCTTCTGTTGTATAAAGTGAGATATCTCAATATGCTTTGTTCTCACATCGAACATAAGATTTTTAGCCAATTCTATCTCACTTTCGCTATCACTAAAAATAGTGGTAGCATGTGTTTGTCTCATACCAATTTTTCTTAATCGCTGTAGTAGCCAAACTACCTCTTGAGTTGCAGAACTCAAATGTTTTATATTCCGCTTCTGTAGTTGAAAGAGAGATAGTATCATGTTTCTTACTAGACCATGAAAAGCAGCCATGCCAAAATTGAAAGCATATCCTATAATTTGTCTTCTATCGTTCATGTAAGAATCGCCAAGTGAAGATCTGACTAGATCCTGTTGCATGTAACTAAAAGGACACCTATGGAGCAAAACTACCCAACTAACAAGAAATGACTAGTCAATACCCTAACCACTTCACCCCCAAGCCATGGTGAATGAATGCAAGAGAGGAGGAGATATCTTCTCAACTACCTCAATTGACTTATGCCAATGGTTATCAACTGTATTTACAACTTGGCAAGGAGTGTGTCTTCAATTCACTCCATCATTTATGATCATGCATGTCAGTTAGGTTACTCAAGACCATTGATTTTGAGGTTGTTATATGCATAGGTGTCTCTATTAGACTCAAACACACTCTTTTTCTTGATAGATACACATTGGCCTACAAGTAACATAGCCAGCTTGTTGATCCTGGTGTCTTATACATCAGCAACTTGAGAAAGTGGTATATCAGAGATGACAAACCCTCTACTCTTCCTATGGCTTTGCTCTCATTTGTAGTTATTTTTATGCTTTTTTGTTGAAACAGGTTTTTTGTAGCAAGTATGAGTGCTATTTCTAGAATGTATCATGTTGTGGACTTCACTGATCTTACTACAAATGATGAGGATAGTGTGGTTGAGGTTGGACAAAATGATTTTATGTTAAAAGATGCAGCACATATATATACAGGATCCTGCCTGGTAGATCCAGAACTATTTTCTTCGCGTAGGGTGGTTTCAGTTTTATTGGATTACTTTGAATTTTTTTTGCCAATGAAGGTGTTGATTCGTATTCTTTTTAATTATGTTTTAGCTTTTTGAATAAGGTATGTATTATAGGCTGGTGGCAAAATTACAACATTGTATCATACTCAACAAGATCATAACAGATGGATTTCAGACTAATGTAAGTTTTTTCTTTGGATTTAAGGAGACTTATAGAATTCAAATTTTTTTCTTCTTCAATTTGACTAATTTCAATTTCTTTTTTAGATGAACTCAAATTACATCAGAGTATTAATGGAAGTTATTAAACCGATTTCACTCTAATGTATGTTTTTGTTTTGTTTTAAATAGACTCAAATGGTATCAAACTATTCAAAGGTTTTATTTATTTATTTATTATACAACTAGACTCAATTAGTTGTCGATTGTGCATGCAAGAAAACCTTTCACTTTAGTGCGTGATATTAATTTATATATATATATATATATATATATATATATATATATATATATATATATATATATATATACACACACACACACACACACACACACACACACACACAAGCTGCTTGTGCTCGTCGATGATGGACACTGGGTGGCCGATGATCTAGGTGGCGACTTGTGGTCGAGACGTGTGGATGATGCTCAGAGCGGGTGATTAATGATTGAAGGCGGACATAATTAGATGCGGCCAAAATTCTGTCAGCCAGTCATTTGGGGGGGGGTGTTTTAGATGGTTTCGACATGCATCGACATTGAAGCTTCGACACCTTGACATGTGTGCGGGGGTGTGCATGTGTGTGTGCATGTATGTGCATGCATGTGTGTGTATGTGTGCATGTGTATGAGTGTGTATGTGTTCATACCCACAAAAAGTGTTTATATATTTTTGGAGGTTGTGTATGTGTATGTGTATGTGTGTGTACATGCATGTGCTATGTGTGTGTGTGTGTGTGTGTGTGTGTGTGTGTGTGTTAGGCTTTAGACAATAATCATTAGAGTTAGGCTTTAGGCATTAGGCATTAGGCATAAGACATTAGGCTTTAGGAATTTGGCATTAGGGTTAGGCTGTAGACATTGATCATTAGGGTTAGGCTTTAGGCAATAGGATTAGGGATACGATTTAGGCATTAGGATTTAGACATTGTGCTTTAGGGTTAGGCTTTAGGCATGTGTTTGTGTGTGTGTGTGTGTGTGTGTTAGGCATATGTCTGTGGTAAGTGATCAGCCGAATATTTGTGGTGAGTGATCAGCCGAATGTTTGTGGTAAGTAATCAGTTGGATATCTTTGATAATCGTACGATTCTTGCACTCAACTACATCATTGAGTTCTGGAATGTGAGCTTGCGTGAACTATCTCGTGATTTCACAATGGTCACAAAAGCCTTCAAACTCAAAGAACTTATACTCACCTCCACTATCAAATCTAAGGATCTTGATCTTCCTACCTGTTTGGTTTTTGACCATTGCCTTGAATGCTCTTAAAAGTAGCAAAAGAAAATAAATCCACGTCTTACGAGACATACCATTTGTAAAGGTGATGAAGTGATACGCTCTCCCTATAGACATTGTCCTCATTGGGCCACAAATGCATGTGGATAAAGTCCAAGATGTTATTTGCCCTTTCCCACCACGCTTGAATTTCTCATGATGCTGCTTCCCATACACACATGATTCGAAGATCGTCTTCAAGTGACCTTCCATCATGGGCAATCTCTTTGCCATCTCTAGTTTTCTCATCGGGCTAAGGCTACCCAGGTTCAAATGATCGAGTTTTTATGCCATAGATCAGTTTGTCATGGAATGGACGAGATAAGTCCTTGTTGCCCCTTAATTGTAGCACTCAACCCGTTCAATTTCGTCTTGGGCTACCTTATACCGTCCGCAATGACTTTGAACTTGGCTACCTTGTACCATCTGCAATGACTTTGAACTTTTGGTTCATATCCTTTACAAAACAACAATCATGTGCAAACTCTACTTTCATGTTTTAATTCAATGATAACTCCAATTAAAAGTGGATTTTTTTTCAATCCTAGATTGTCTTGGTTTTGCCATCAGGTAGCTGGATGGAAACTATTCCTATGTCCCTGATCTTGCATGCGTCACCATTTTCTTGTGAAACTGACATTCCATTATCCAATTCCTTCAAATTATTAAACCAATTTTTTTCACCTGTCATATATGTCTGGTGGCTCCTGAATCAATGTACCAAGCCTGATCTTCTTGATTAGATGACAATACGGATATAGAATCTTCGACATCACCTTCATCGACAAAATTACATGTTTGCTTTGGCTTGATTTCACCAGATATTTGTGACATTCACTCTTCCAATGGCTGTTTTTGCTGCAAAAGAAACATTTGCCCTTCTTCTTGGTCTTATTGGACGATCTCTCATCCTCATGAGCCTTCTTTTGATGACCTGCTAAAATTCCACACTAGGCCCCCTAGTTGATGTCAAGTTGGTTTCTAGTTGCAAAATGCTTTCTGCTTTACACTCCTGACTACCCGTTTCCTAAAAGAGGCAAAAGAGTTTTGGCATCCACTAAGCGCTTTCTTCATAGTAATCACTCTATTTTGCAGTACTGTACTTGCAAGTACAAATCAAGTGCCGTTCGTTTCATCCAAAATGGCCCGTCAAGCAGATCTGAGTCGTTGATTCAACTAAGATCAATCCAAGCTATTAAACTTACTGTTAATCCCGACCATTGATCCATGTGGGCCACGATCCAAAGGTCCCACTTGCACTTGCCAAATTGCTTTCTACGGGCCTCTGATCACTTGGTGCCGCTAACTTACCTCCTTCCATGGTCGCACGCGAGCAGTTTTGCTCCTCTCTCGCCTGTTCATGTGCAAGCTATGGAAGAAGCGCCAATAAAATCAATGTTTCTCCTCCTACTCTCCACGGCCACCCACAGCCTATTGTGGGCACCTGCGCCCTACCAGCCCGACCAGGGAGCTTTGATTTTACAGCATTGAAAAACGTGCCATACAGAGAGAGTTTTGTGATTTTTGCTCCGCAAACCTCGGCTGTGAGGGAGAACAGAATTGAATGGACATTTTTCCAATCTCTTCCTGGGATTTTTTTCATAGTCTACAACTCACACTACCTCAGTCTGTATGATGCAATTTACTACTCAGCACTCAGTGTGGTATTGAATGCACACAAACTGGTTTTATTACAAATTCGCCAACACCTCACAAAACTAGAAATTTTACAAATTTCCTTAGTTTTCCACCCAATTGAACCATGTAAATTTTTATGGCCACAAACCATATCCTTTGCAACTATTACGGAGCTCGGTAAGCCTCCGTATGCTTGAGACAATGTATGGGTGCTCCACTACTCGCTCTTCGATTGTCGTAAACCTCGAACTCTCGAAAACCGTTTATCCCGAAGCTCTTTTCAACGACAACTCTTTGTACTGTGCATAAACCCTGTCAAGCTTTGACACCAAGTAATAATTAATGTCAAACAAGATCACAAATCAGCATGCATAGATAGATACTCAGAAAGCACACTCCAAGCTCCACATCACAAAATTGTATTTCAGAAAATTGAAAACCTATACATAAGTAACTTTTCTTATGGCAACCCATGCATAACAAGGGTTGTTGTTGATGGGATGTGTGTCCCGTCGACTCCCTTGTCACGAAGGCAACTGGTCCTGGTCCTAGTCGACTGACTGGACTCACAATATAGTGAATCTACTTTTACTTTAACCGAATTGTTCTCAATTGGACCCATTCAGGGATGAGTGAATTCCTTTCATGCAAACTTGATTTAACTATGCTCAGATTAATTATTGGATACACTTTAACTCCATTTTGATGTTTTCTAGCTTATAATCAAAAAAGGCAATTCATTTTACTATTTCAAGACCCACTACACCCCAAAGATAGTTAATGATGCTTTCGAGTTCTCACCGTTGACCTTAGGTCAATATTTGTATAGATAAAATTAGAGACACAACAATATCCATGTGAGCAGAAATATGGACATCAATCTATCACTAATTTCTTGAAGATGCTTGAAGATTATCAATCTTTCCTAGTAAAGGAGGCAACAACCCTAGGTATTAGCAAGTAGAGGGGTTTTGAATTAGCCTCAACAATTCTAAGGCCCAAAACTTTTCTGAACCAAAATAATTGAGGGGATTGTTCCAAAGAACAACTTCGAACTAAATGAGCAAATTAGCAAGATTCTTTATCAAGACTGGGTTTGCCTAATGCATAACATATTGGACCAAAAGGATTTTTCAATTTTTGTCTATTTGGATGAGGGACGAAGTTTCTCTAAGAATGAGTAATTTGTTCCTCAAAAGCAAATCATGAGTCCCAAAACGTTCGTTCTTGACATAAGCAATGCAAATGTTTCAAGGAAGGATTGCTTATTCTTCTCTAGAGAAAACTTTAAGGTGCTTACATATATTATGAACACCGGAAAAGCTAAAAGAATTTGTTTAACTACTACAACCCAACTGAAAAACCATATAACGAAGGTCGTAATCAGCAAGCTTCAGGGTAATGTGAGCCAACAAGCTTTGTTCTTAGGGGTTACAATTATACCCAAGGGGACACCTAGTATGACCTAAGATTTCTGTGGTTTGAATTTTATGCCAAGCATGAGCCATTTAGGAAGATCTTCATGAATAAGGATGAATATTTTGGCCTTTTTAAAACTAAAGATCAAAGAGAAGTGGACGAAAAATTGGGAAAATGTATTGACTAATAAGCTGTTAAAAAAGTGCTCTTGTAATTCGTTCATCTTGTAAGCTGTTAAAAAAGTGTTCTTATAATGAAATTGTAATCCGTTCCTAGAAAAAGGATGATCATCTATTGCATTATGTCGTTTTATGCAAAGAAATGAACTTATGTTTGTCGGCGGATAAAAAATATGTTCCAAGTATTTACATGGTGAAGAATAATAAGGTGCTTTTATTTTTAGTCACTGAGGATAAACTCACAGTGTTCATTCTTGTGAGTAACTGACAGAATATTTCTTTGCATGGATTCGTGAAGGACCAACACAACTGAAAAACACAACTTAAGAAAT
This sequence comes from Diphasiastrum complanatum, assembly GCA_029204225.1. Classification (NCBI taxonomy): domain Eukaryota; kingdom Viridiplantae; phylum Streptophyta; class Lycopodiopsida; order Lycopodiales; family Lycopodiaceae; genus Diphasiastrum; species Diphasiastrum complanatum. The sequence continues at coordinate 38,176,029 of CM055112.1, read as the reverse complement.
TGTGGAGTCTTGCAAATCCCAAATGTTTAATGTGTCACAAACAACTGATCCTAAAAATCAACCAAGCCAGTTTTCTTCATCACAGCACTCTATGCCATCAAATTTACAAGATTTCTTCAGAGATTTTCTGTCAGTACAAGGCTGAACTGCTCTAAAAAGATACAGACATAAAATAGCTGTAATCAACAGAATTTAAAAAATTTGACACACCTGATTTCATAATCTATTGGAAAGGTTATCTTCTCCCTAGAATTAACAAACTTGAAAGATCTGAAAGCTTAATATGGCCATTAAGAACCATGCTTGTTCCATTGAAGTTTGAACAGGCAAGAGACTACTGTATTGATTGGAAGATATATTGAAAAGCATGTGCCAGCTATAACCACATACATATTTGACAGTTGAGTAAGCATGAACACAACAGCAGCCAGAGGGTAAAAAAGAGCAAGAGGAAGTTGCTAGAATTATGTCAATGACCACGAACTCATCGTGGCCATTAAATGAAGAGAAGTTGTATTCTAACTGTGGAAAAGGTATGATAGTTCAGCAGTGTCACTTTAGAAAAATTTCAAAGCACAGAACGGGCAAACACTTCCTAGGACGACAAAAACTTATCATTGTAGGATTGTCTTAACAATCAGCTGAGATAGATATCACCACAATCTGTTTTACAAGTGTCATGCTAAACTGTGATAGTAACTGCAAGCATCTAAAAAAATTGGTAACTTAACCAATCATGAATTGAGTTGAGCATTAAGGAACATATACAAAAGGCTCGGGAGGAGCGGGTTCATCATCAACAGGCATGGAATTAGCAGGAACTGTTGCACCTACATTACTAGAAGGCAAACCTGTAGAAGGGGCATTTGTGGAAACCAGTTCAACTGGCTCCAAAGGATCCAGATCCCTTAGCATAACAAAACCAGACGGAGTTTTCTTTACAGGTGCAAATCTACAACCTTCAGGAAACTTGATGTATTTTTCCTGAAGTGGCACAACACGAGCTGGATTGCTCAAGACTTCTGATGAAGGTTCGGCATTTGTTGCTTTCTTTTCTGGTCCAGTGTCCACCTACAGTGCAGGTGAATGATTGAGCTGTCAATACCTAGCCGTACTCTGCTGTACAAAAAAGTATGCTTGTGAAGATTAAAGGCTAGCTGCTGGTAACAAACTCATCTAGAGTTTATACCAAAGAAATACAAGTCAAAAATATGAAAAGCATCATTTGATGGACCATCTTGTACTAGACCTCACAATAGCCCAGAAGTTCTAATGGATAGTCTACTAATCAGAAATGCTAGTGTAATTTTTTAGAGACCAATACATTTAGCACACGCAGAAATAGGCAAAGCAAGTAGCAGCAACCACAGAGGAGTGGATTGTGGATTTCACAGATTCACATAAATTTCAAGAAAAAGCATAAATTTGAACTTCAATATACCTTTACTCCTTGAACCTCACTCGATAGACCCAAGAAAAGATAATTACAACCATCTACATAATAAATCTTACATCTAGGATACTGCACAAACATTAAGAAATAACATGGAATCTCGAACTTTATGGATTTCATCAGCCAAATTTCAAAGTGTAAACTCCTTCAGGAATAGCACGGACTGCAGCAACTGACAGAAAGCATACATTCAACCATAGGCAAGTTCTTCAAATCAGATTAACCTGAACAAAAGGAATGCAGACACAGTAGATGGCTCAGTAACTTGATTTCTCATGTGCAAGTTTCCCACGTTGCATATTCACAACTACAAACACCCCATTTAAACCTTGTACAAACAGCACTAAATTTGTGAGCAAAGTCTCAAATCCCAACTCAACTTTACTATCACTAGCACAAAATGCCCCCGTAAGTAAGGAAAGCAAAATTGTTCAGTATGAACCAAACTGGTGCAGTGAGGTATGTTGTGCACGAAGGTCCACAAAGCTCATCTTCTAAAACTACAACCTCAATATCTTTGAGCCGATAATATAAACTAAGTTAGTTAAGTGATACATCATACGAACCACCAGATAAATAATATGGACAGCAAACTCATGATCATGTAACAATCTCCAACTAAAATCACTGAAAAATCAGTAATGAACCAAGCCTGAAGTGGATTGCAGATCCTCCTACAAAGCAGGTATTGTGTGAGTCTCCTACAAAGAACTCAGGACATCAAATCAAAACTGCAAATGCTTTCAAGATATTGTATTTATAGTAGTCCTAGATTCGTAAGGGGAATCTTTCTGGAGATTATTACATGGTCCTGCACCCTACTACTCGGGTATATGCACCATGATATGTTTAATGGAACCAACGTGATGAAGATTCATGTTGAAGATTCAAGAACCATGTAACAATGACTTACGGGTCCCAACAGTCGTGGCTTCAATGATAAGGTCCTAACATGTCCATGACTAGAATGTTGAAGACGCTACAGTAGAATGTTGTCATAGATAAGACCACAAAAAAACCTTATCCTTATGGGGGTAGCTGCAAAAGCATCATTGCAAAACTATAACTTAAGCATGAAAACTGAACCCATATAACTGGAAATATGAGATAGCAGCAAAACAATCACATTAAGATTTTCTCAAGCTACACAACTGGACGAAGAATGCCAAAGTTCAAACACAGGGATAATCGACTTTAAGAACAAACAAATAGAAAGAGTAACCTGCATTGCCAAGTGGCCCTGGACATAGGCCAGGCATGTCAAGTAAACTATCATTGAAACACAATAAATAAAAAAAAGGGCCCTGTTACTTTTGATAAGAGTTTGGGAAAATCATGTCAAATATTAGCTAAAGCCCTTGGGACCAAAAAATGCAAAACTTTCATGTTAAAAAAAACTCCCTCAACAGATATACCCATTCCGTACCTTTTATTACTGAATGAAGTGCATTCTGTATATATGATATGTGTATTGGTGTCATACATGTCATTATGGGTGGGGAGGCCCTCGAGGGCCTTCCACACTGGGAGGGCACACTGCCTGAGTGTTTGTGTGCGAGCAGGCGAAAGGCCCAAGGGGAAGAGAACTTTCACGTGCATGATGCCAAATGCGAAGATTTTTTTTTTAAGTTTCCTTTTTATATTTTTGTTTCTATTTTTTTTCAAATTTTTGTTTTTGATTTTTTTCACAACCTTTTTGTTCTTTTTTTTGGTTTCAGGATCGATTTGAAAGTTTTTATAAGCGCACTCAAATCCAGCAGATGCGCTTTTTTCATTTTGAGAACTTCGGTGGGAGGCATGTATTTTTAGTAGAGACGGAGTTATTGATCAAGTAATACTCAGTGAACAAAGATATGCAATCATGCTTAGTGTGTCAAGCTTAGGGGGCATAAAAGCGCCTCCAAATGAAAAGTATAACGTAACCTAACATAACATAGATAGCTATAAAGGAGAGCTCGGGATAAAGAGATTTATGACACAAAGATATAAGGTAAATAGCTAAATGTCACTAATAACAATCATCATGTCATGTCCTAAGATATTATCTAAAGAACTCTGATATTGTAGCTCATGGAGGTGGCATATCATGGTAGGGCGTACATATGGTTGTGAGGTATGCCATGCGACTCTTGATGATGCATGTTTCATTGACTGACATCACTGTCTTTGAAAGTCTTTGTCGGTAAGAAACTGCTACATCCTCTAACTCTGACTCAATGTCTACCCAAAGTTTGAGTGTGGAGAAAAAGGAGGTGATGCAAGGCTGTAGTCCTGGTAGGAGAATTAGCATTGTGGCAAACATCACTCATCAGATGGAACATCTCCCATAACATCAATGCAACACATCTATAATTATGACATGACAGGAAATCAGTGAGCGAAGTGTAACTAACTGACAATTGATCACCAAATAAATGATAGCATCTCCCTTTGAACTCACAAAAATCTCAATTCGTCAATGAATCATTCGAGTTTGATTCGAATAAGAAAGAATCTGACACAAAAATATGATTTCAAACGATTCTTTGATTGTGATAATGATCAACGGTTCTTTAATTTTGCTTTTCAATGTTTTAATTTGTATTCAAATGTCATTATCAAAATGAGTGCCACTATTGTCATTAGAGGATGCCACTTGTACTGCAGAAGTCTATGACTGCACAATGGTTGCAAAAACAACATGATAGCCCCAATGTGAAACTTTCAATAAGTGGGAAGTTGGCCTCAGCTCTACGCCTACCTAACACAGCTATTAAATCAGTGCTAAAGAAGACTTGAAATAATAATCTTTGCAATCAAAGCCAAAAACCAAGGTAATATAGACCAGTTTTGTCCATGCATAAAGAAGAAGTCATGCTCCCTTTGTGCAGTTCGTTGACTTGATTTTTTCAGCTGAAAAATACATTATGGGAGGTAGTGAGTGTACAGTACATTTCAGTACTAATGCTTTCGATCCTGATGATTTATTTCAAATTGAACGAAATCTATTATGGAAATCAATTGTTGTACTTTTAATAACAAGTCCGTGCATAATTTTCTAACACTCAAATTGTTGCAAGAGCTGCAAGTTCCATTGTGATTACCATAACGTGGTGAAACTTGCCAAGCTAGACACCAAATTTTGAGACTAAATAGCTCCTAAACTAGGGCTTCAAATGCAAGACTACATCGAGCCAGTACATTTCCATGTCATGAATCTAGATAGGACAGACATCATTATCGAATACCAATAATTTTGTCGTGAATGTTCTTCAAATATGAAGTACAAAACTCATGTCATAAATTTTGTCCATAAAGGCAAAACAAAGTCAATACGAGAGAAAGCCATTATACCACGACCATGTAATTCTCAAATCATAGATGCAGCGCGTTTCTGAAACGCGGTTCAGAATCGCGTTTCGGGAATTTTTCAAAAAATTTCAGAAACGTTTTATTTATTTTTTATTTTTGGATTCTTTTGGGCAATATGGGTATCAAATAAAAGCTCTGATTAAGAGCATTTTTACTGTGTAGTTTGCCGACTGTTTCGGGTGCAGGATGGTCTAATTTAGGTGCATTAATCCTATTATAATTGACAACGGAATTTAGTGTAGACAAGAAACAATGAACATGAATCTAAAATTTTAATTATAATAAAGCAAGTACATATGATGGTGCTATCCAAGCATGCACCCTGGAGAAGGGCTTCAATGGTGATCTAGAATTGACTCTGGATGACTGATCTACACAATAACAAAATGCTGAGAGAGTGAACAGCCAAAGGACCTAGGGGATGCGAAACACCAAAAAGTGTGTTTTCACTCAGGGAGTTGGAAGGCCAAATCATGAAGAGGCCTTACCATCGGGTCCGGGGTCTACCGGTAGCCCCCGGACCCCGCAGCTGGGGGGGTGTTGCCCCCCAAACCCCCCACAGGGGTGTTGCCCCCAGGCCCTGAGCATTTATTGAAAGCTAGAGCAAATAACAACCAAATAGCTATTGAAAATAAGATCTGTTTGTGCCCCACCTACTGCACTTCTGAGAGGCAAAACGCTGGATTGACAATTGACACCCTAAAAAAATTGCAGCCATAAGCTATTTTTCCAAAAAAAAAAAAAAATTTACGATTCTAGGTTACGAATCGCGTTTCTGAGAAACGCGGTTTCAAAAACGCGTTTCGGTGCAATTACGTCTCAAATGGAATTTACTCTCCAACTTTCATGGTTTGTCAAGTATAGGGGTTAAGATACTCCATAGCTAGGCCTTTGATTTTTTTTCAGCAACTAGGTTATGGCATCATTAGAGGTAGAGGCAATGGGAGGCTGAGACTATGTCTAGCTTTCTCTTCTACCTCCAAAGATGGCTCCATGCTAGAATCACAAGATAGCTAACTAAATCATTGTACGCTACTACGTTTTGAAAGTAGGTTTTAATATACTGATAATCACTATGTTGTAATGTACTACATTGCACAAACCATTGTATCTTGACAAAGTATATTCATGATAATATATATATATATATATATATATATATATATATATATATATATATATATATGTATATATATATATATATATGTGTATATATATATATATATATGTGTATATATATATATATATGTGTATATATATATATGTGTATATATATATATATATATATATATATATATATATGTATATATATGCCAAATGTTTCTCAATTATTTTGGTATGTCACTTTTCTCTCGCCATCATGGATGATACAGTATGTTGCTTTTTCTTTCATGCAATTGCATTGCTACACTTCCACTCTACACCAATTATTTTGGTATGTCTGTAATAGATCCTAACACCACAGTAGGGCAAACACTAACCGATCCACCCAACCTTGCCTACTCCCTGATATAGAGTAAGCCCCTCCTAGCCCAGTGTGAGGACTGGTAGCATGCTACTGCCAAGTGTCGGCCACGTGGCACTGACGTGGCCGACTGCACGTCGGGACCCAACTGGGGGCCCTATCCTGCTGACAGGGTCCCTAGGCTGTGTTAGGCCCGCCATGGCTATGGACCGTGCTGGGGCACACTACTCACACTGTCTTGCCCTGTTGGTCATGTACGCTGGACACGACCCTGACTGTGGTATCTGACCTATCTGTGTTCTCTAGGGTTCGGCACTGGTTACGAGCTCGTAACACTCCCTCCCCCTTAAAAACCGTCTTGGTCCTCTAAGACAAAATCTGGAAAAATCTTGCGAAGGACGCTGCCTCTTTCCCAAGTGGCATTCTCAACAGGCTGATCATTCCACTTAACCAGATATTCTCGGTATAGAGTATGACGAGTCTGCGTCTCTCTACTATCAAGAATCTCCTCTGGTTCATGTGGAGGTTGTTGAGAATCCAATGGGAGAACTAGAACACTGTCCCCTACCAGATTGTCTGATCTGGTTAAGGCTTTTCGTAACTGACTTACGTGAAAGACTGGAAAAACCTTACTGCTGTGTGGGAGTTCTAGTTCATAGGTGACCTCGCCTAGTCTCCTACTGATGGTAAAGGGACCACAATACCTTGGAGACAACTTAGCACACACTCCTGATTTGAGGGTTTTAGAGTCAACTGGGACTCTCAAGTAGACTTTCTCACCAGTGGAGAACTGCACATCCCGTCTGTGTGGATCTGCATAATGCCTAGCTCGATCTTGAGATTGTCTAATGCTACGCTTAGCATGTTCTATCATCTGGTTTAGGTCTTCTAAAAAGTTTCTGGCTGCTTCAACTTTTTCTTGTTTAAACCCTACAGCTGTGGGTGAGCGTGGCTGAAAACCGTACATCAGCATAAATGGGCTGTATCCCGTAGCTGAATGTTTGGTACTGTTGTAAGCAAACTTTAATATCGAGAGATACTCCTCCCAATTAGTCTGCTTCTTGCTGACGTATGCACGAAGCATATCCTCCAGCACTTAATTTACCCTTTCTGTTTGACCGTCCGTCTGTGGATGGTCGGTGGTACTCATATTAAGTTTAGTATGGAGATGATGGAATACTGCCCTCCAAAAATTTCTAGTAAACTTACTGTCCCGGTCGCTGACTATGCCGGAAGGTAGACCGTACAATTTAAATAGCCCGTCTACAAACAACCTTGCTAACTCTGGAGCTCTAACGGTTGTTTTGGTCGGAATAAAATGAGCCATTTTGGTCAGACGGTCAACTGTGACCCATATAGCGTCATTACCCTTTTGGGTTTTAGGCAGGCCTACTATAAAATCCATGGAGATACTCTCCCATTTACCAGCTGGTATTTCTAAGGGATGCAACAACCCTCCTGGCCTTTAAACGCTTTGCTTTATTTACTTGACATTTCTGGCAACTGGTTACATACTGGTGGACGTCCTTTTTCATACTGGGCCAGAAAAATTGCCTACGAAGAAGCTCATAGGTCTTCTGTATGCCTGGGTATCCCGCACTAGGATTGTCATGACATTCATATAGGACCTGCTGCCTATAATCCTCTGAATTGGGGACACATACTCTATCTCTATAGAGCAAGTACTCATCCTGAATGGAATACTGTTTCCATTTGAATCCTTGAGTCAACTGACCCTCAACCACTGGGGTTTGCTTGGGTAATACAGACTCAGAATCCTCAACGTCATCTGACGACGTATACTCGGACTCATCATCATCCTCAACGGAAGCTGCCGTATTCTTGGATGAACTGGAACCAGCCCCGGGAACTAGTTCTGGAGTCTGTAACTGTCTGCTCTGGACTGAGTTCCAGATAATAGAGAAGAATGCATCATGCTGGCATTTCCCTCTCAAGGACTCGAGTAACTCATTACGAATCTGAATAAAACTCAGTTCGTTTATCATAGGCATTCTGCTAAGGGCATCTGCTACTGTATTGAATTTTCCACGCCTATATCTGATAGACATGTCAAACTCTTGCATCAACTCTGCCCAACGAGCTTTCCGACCTCTAAGCTCAGGTTGATTGCAAAGGTATCTGAGACTCTCATGGTCTGTCAGGACCTCAAAGTTGGCACCATACAAATAATGCCTCCAAGTCTTAAGGGCATGGACTATAGAAAAGAGTTCCTTTTCATAGGCACTGTACCTAGTCTGAGCTGGCTCGAGTTTTTTACTCTCGAACGCAACTGGTCGTCCACCCTGAGTTAGCACAGCACCTACTACATGGCTAGCATCTGTTTCGACCACAAATGGCTGATTGGGGTCGACGACTTTTAAAACTGGTGCTGTAGCTAAGGCTGTTTTGAGAGCATCAAAGCTCTCCTGTTGTGCGGACTTCCAAATGAACTCCTTTCTCTTCCCCTTAAGAAGATTTGTCATAGGGACTGCTATCTGAGCATATTCCTTGACAAATCGTCTGTAATATCCCGCCAGACCAAGAAAGATTTGAAGTTCCAAAATATTCTAAGGTCTCAGCCAACTGAGTATGGCTTTAACCTTATTTGGGTCCATCTTAATCCCATCTGAAGAGATAATGTGACCCAAATATGCTACTTCTTCAACGAAGAATTCACACTTGGATTGTTTAGCATAAAGCTTATGCTTTCTGAGCAGTCGAAACACCTTTCTGAGGTGTTTTAGATGCTCCTTCCTCGTTTTGCTGTAGACGAGGATGTCATCTAAAAATACGACTACAAACTTACCCAAGTATGGTCTGAGGACACTGTTCATCAAGGTCATAAAGGTAGCTGGAGCATTTGTGAGCCCAAATGGCATCACCTTAAACTCATAATGACCGTGACGAGTCCTAAAAGCTGTTTTCGAGACATCTTCCGATTTTATACGGACTTGATGATATCCCGATCTAAGGTCTATTTTGCTGAAAAACTTAGCCCCGTCGAGTTGATCAAACAACTCGTCTGCCCGAGGCATAGGGTATTTATTCTTGATTGTGACTTTATTGAGGGCTCTGTAATCTACGCAAAGACGCATAGACCCCTCTTTCTTTTTCACCAATAGGACTGGTGAGGCCCATGGTGAACTACTGGTCTGAATTTGGCCTTTCCCAAGATAGTCTGTTAACTGCCTAGTTATTTCTTCATCCTCTGTTCGGCTGACCCGATACGGAGGTTTAGAAACAGGTGCTGTACCTGGTACTAGGTTTAATACATGATCTACCTCTCTGCTAGGTGGTAAACCATGTGGCAAATCTTCAGGAAAAACATCTTTAAATTTAGACAATAAAGTTTCTAATTTACTGATTTTCTGCTGAATAGAACTGGAAATAGAAACGTCAGGAATAAACTGAAAGTCACATAAGAATACCTGATGGTCTTCGTCTCCGATTAGCTGACAGAGTTCTGAACTGCAGACCATAGGACTGTTGGGAACATCATGCTCCCCATGCAACTGGATCTCTCGAAACTTTATGTTGAAAGCTGAGGGTGTTCTCCTGATAGTTTCTGTGGAGGGAAGGTCCTAAACTGTAGAGCCAATCTCTCCCGAGAACAATGTCTGTTCGATCCAGGTGCATTATCTGAAAGTTTATTTCATCTTGGTACCCCTGAATACCAAGATTTAACTTACTTACCATAGTTTCCCATATTTTTTTATCTTCACCCTTAGCTAATGAAACTATGTACCTATGCTGACTAGGTACTTCTGGTAGTTTAAGCTTTTTAACCAGGGTGTGGTTGATGAAATTATTAACCATGACTCTTACTGACTGGTTACCAACTTTCCCATGCATACGTACTAGGTCATGCGGCCCAAAGCTGAAGGGTCTCGCTAGCATTGCAGAGGTCAGCTGGCAACAGTGTTCATGATCTTCATGATACACTTTGATCTCGGAAGCTGCCGAGTCACTGGGGAAACATACAGTCTGAACAAGATAAACTTGTTTTTTATCTTTCTTATCTTTTTTAGTGAAAGGCCCCTTGGGACACTGTCTGACTGTGTGTCCCTTGCCCATACACACAAAGCACAAACGTTCTTGTTTGGCTTTCTCAAAATCATCTGGTTTTAAGGGTGTATGAGTGAAGGGCGTTTCTGAGGAGCTTCACTTTTAAATTTGTCTTCTTTCTTTCTTTTTAAAAATTTCTTTTTGAATTGAAAGTCTTTCTGAGAAGGCTGCTCAGAAAGTGGCTGTTGTCTCGCCCTCTTCCTACCCACTGAATCATCATAGATTTGAGCATATCTGAGAGCTTGCTCAAGGGTAGTAGGCGAGTTTCTCTGGACCTCTACTTTATATTCAACATCTTTGAGGCCACGGACAAATCCCCTGATTTTCTGATAGTCATCCATATTTTTAATCTTTAAAATTGCTTCTCGATACTGCGAGATATATTGGATGAGGGATTTATCCATTACTATTCTTTCCCAGGCTTCCCAGGCTCTATCCAGTTCATTTTCTGGTAGAAATTCTCTTAGGAAAGCTTCTTCAAAAGCTTTCCATGACCGGGGAGTCTGCCCAGTCTCCTAGAGATTTAACCACCACTTATAGGCCATCGGCCCTAAGGAAAGACTGGCCTCAATTGCTTGCAAATGGTTAGGGGTCTGTTTAAGAGCATGAATGTTCTTCCATTTGCTGAGGAAGGTTTGTAGAATATCTGCATTTCTATCCTTCTCTTCCCCATTAAAAGTAGGAGGCTTTAAATCTTTAAAAACACTGGGGTGAGATCGTAAAGTCTCACCCGAAACTGATGGAAGTGGAGAAGGGGATACCTGAGAAGTGCAGGGAAGGCTTCCTTTCGCGGAACTCAAAATCAAGTTTTTGAGTTCAGCGAACGAGTCGTCCACACTAGACTTGAAATTGGCTAATGCCAACTTCAGATCATCCACTTCTGTTACCAATTGGAGGAACTGCTCCTTGGTAACTAGTTCGTCAAGTTCTTCGACGAACTGTTCCTGTTCTTCTACTTCCATGGGTTCCTTCCCTTTTCTGTAAGCCAAGGCTTCTGTTTCAAGTTCGTCGAAGCCTCTCTCCTGGGGTTGATCAGGTCCCTGAGGAGTGGTCATTTTCGGAACTGAAAGAGAGGTACCTTAACTTCTGATGAAAAAAAGTCAAAAGACTAATTTACAACTATACAAGGTAAAGGAAAGATGACTTAGCTGTTTCTGAGGACTGTACTTCCAAAGAAATTACGAAGAAGAACCCTCTCAGCTCTTTTACCCACAATTTCAGACCTGCTGTCCCGGAAAATCCCAGCTTGAAGCTTCAAAATGGCGTCCAAATTTCCGGTTCCTTGAGTATAGTAGCTCGTTGATCTGATTGCTTCTGAAATGGTTTCTAAAAATCAGATTTGAAGCCAAGATTCACTTCTGAATTCTGAAAATTTCAGAACACTGTACTCGCTGTCTAGCTGAGGTCCAATTTCTTAGAAAACTTTGGTTTGAAGCCCCAAAAATACAAATACTTTGGTACTCCTCTACCCTCGCTGACTGGACAGCTATTTGATGGCTCCAAAAACTTCTGATTTAAGGCTCAAAGCCCACTTGCTTCTCTGATTTAGCTTCAGATAGTAGGTCGCTGATCTGAGGGCTTTGGTAGGTGTCCAACTTCAGATGTCTGAGCTTCAATTTGAAGGATGAAGTCTACAATCAGCTCGCGATGGTCTTCTCAGACCCTGCCTACCTTCCTCTGTCCAAAACCCGCTCAACAGTTTCAGTTTGGCACTTGAAAATCAAGATTTAAGCACTCTTCTGACAGCGCTGGTTCTGGCCCAGACTTCTGATTTCTATTTCCTCTAAAATCTGAGAATTACCCTCTGAAAACGAAGGATAACTAGCTGTTTTCTACAGCGATGGATTTGTTTCAGAAATCTAGCTCATACTCCCACTAAAAGGAAGATGATTTAATGGAGACTTTCACAGTAGAAAGCTACTCCTCCAGCACTGGATCTGTCTCTCCTATTTTCCAAAGTTTTTAAGAGATTCTGAGCACCTTCTCCCTGCTGCTACTTAGCTCCCTAGGATGGAGATAGCTCTGATACCAGTGTAATAGATCCTAACACCACTGTAGGGCAAACACTAACCGATCCACCCAACCTTGCCTACTCCCTGATATAGAGTAAGCCCCTCCTAGCCCAGTGTGAGGACCACGTGGCACTGACGTGGCCGACTGCATGTCGGGACCCAACTGGGGGCCCTATCCTGCTGACAGGGTCCCTAGGCTGTGTTAGGCCCGCCATGGCTATGGATCGTGCTGGGGCACACTACTCACACTGTCTTGCCCTGTTGGTCATGTACGCTGGACACGACCCTAACTGTGGTATCTGACCTATCTGTGTTCTCTAGGGTTCGGCACTGGTTACGAGCTCGTAACAATGTCACTTTTCTCTCACCATCATGGATGATACAGTATGTTGCTTTTTCTTTCATGCAATTGCATTGCTACACTTCCACTCTACACACACAAAAATTTGTAATACTCTCAATATCTACAATGTTCTCATATGTCAATAAAATGTGTTGCCTTGTCTCTAATGCAACTTCCACTACACACATGAACTTTGTATATACTTTGAATGTCAACACAATGTTCTCAAATTTACAACATGGAACAAGCAAAAACTGCTAGTACTTTCTATGTTTAAATAGCAATATACATGAAATTTGAAATTTGTTTGTTAGAAACATGAGGGGCTCTCTCTCTCTCTCTCTCTCTCTCTCTCTCTCTCTCTCTCTCTCTCTCTCTCTCTCTCTCTCTCTCTCTCTCTCTCTCTCTCTCGGACTGGGCAAGGGCAGGCATTTCCCGCATTCAGGCCACTATGTTGGGTCGCATGATACGTGCCAAGACTACCACCCCTCATGATATCCTATGTGCTGAGTTTGCTACTCCTCCGATCATTCTTGAGGGCTTCTTCCGCCTTATTCTTTTTCTTCAGCGGATTCAGGAGATTCGTGCATCTCACCCAGATAGATACATAGTTGTTGCGGGTACTACTTCACGTGTCCTAGATGATTCCCATGCCAAGCTATCCTGGTACTAGCAGGCGTCTGATCTCTTACGACATCTGGGCATCTCTATCGTGGATCTTCCTCGTGGTACGCATTCATATATCCGAGGCTATTTAATCCGTCGATATATGCAGTAGACTTGGAGCTCCCTCCCACCTTCCCGCATTCAAGCTATTACCAGACACACTTCCTCTCTCTGGATCCTTCTGGTTTGCCATTGTTGCCGCTCTATCTCTCATAGCCCCTATCACACGGCCTGCATTATCGTCTTGGGCAATTGTGCATTTCCTCTCATCAGCTTGCTATTGAGGCCGGTCATGCATGGGATATCCCCCGGGAGCGTCGTCTATGTCGCTTGTGCTCGTTGCAGGAGGTGGAAGATGAAGCTCATTTCCTCCTCAGATGTCCCTTGTATTATGAGATACGGGGGAGATATTATTGTCTCTTTCGTGATGGCCCGCATATACTTCGCAGTTTTGTCTCCTATCTTGATGCTCGTTGCTTGGGACTTCTTGTTCGTGAGATGCTTACTCTCCGTCAGTCTCATCAGCCCGTACCAGATCACCTGGGGTTAGACTCCCAGCAGCTGCTTCTCACTGGCTTCTTTCGGACTCGAGCACATGTTGATGACTCCGATGATGAGATTCCTATCGCTCTGCCACCACAGAAAAAGCTCAGTTGTAGTCGGCACTCGCCTCCATCGGGGCCCACTATACGCTCCACTCAGCGAACACTTCACACTTACTTTCGCTAAAATGTACTTATTCTCCACCTGGCCCGGGTTGTGGGCATTGGTACTTTTTCTGTAGTTCTCTGTTATACCTGGCCCAGGTTGTGGGCTTATTTCACTTCTGCTTTGTTCTACTTTCATTCGTAGCTAGTTTATAGCATTCTACGACCACGTCCTCCTATGGATGATGCTCCCACTGCTGCTTGAACATATTTTCTTTTTGGTCTTATGCACCCACGGGTGCCCAAAAGACGTTAATAAAGCTTTCTTTCTTTCTTTCTTTCTCTCTCTCTACAGATGGAGGATATCTTTTGATCAATTATTTAATTATATAGAACCCGTGGTAGTGGTTTTGGATGGCTCCTTTTCTTTTCTTTTCCGAGCTCTTGTCTAGATGAATATGGACATCGTAGATGCCTTGGGCTCTCCTACCACACATTAAATGTAGAGGGGCAGAGGCTTCTCCTTTCTTCTCCTATCTATTCGGGCATGTAAGATATGGGTGTCCGTACCCACAATCTCGGCATAGAGGCACAAAATTGCCTTGTGGTTTGTTAGGGCACTCGGCAATCCTATGGTTCTCTCCACATCCATAACATTTGATGGGAGCTCTAAATCCAGTACCTCTAAGCTGATTGGCATAGATAGGCTTACTAAGTCTTCGTTTTCTCCATCTATGAAATGCATGGGAACGGATTTCTGTAATTTTTATTTGTCCATCTATGCTACACACTTGTTGATACATTCTCATCTAGTTAAAGTTGGAGCTTGAAAGTTTTTAGGTTTTTTGTCTCTTCAATTTTACGCCTACGATTAGACCTAAGTTTTTGATTATGCAAACACAATATGCTCCAACTAGATAACATATACTCAGTCCTATGCACCATCTAGACACACGGCCTCATATCTAGGACTTCTGTATTATGTATAATGTCTATAGTGTGTCTAAAATCTTATAGATGTTAGATTGCTACTGAAAACATACATTTCAAAGTTCATTATTGACACACACATGGGGATGGGGCTGCAAATGGACTGATTTAATGGCTTGTAAGTTGTAAAAAAAAAAAGCCATGAATGTACATTAAGATCAAGAATCTTCAACCCAGGCTTTAAAAACGTTGCTGTAACAGCCTTACTGTGGGCTAAGATAATGCACTATGCAGCCTGATCCAGAACTTCTTCACAGTCAAATCAGCAACTGATCACTATTCACGATAACTTGCTGCATCAGGGTGTGCATGTGTCTCTGCAGACATGATGAAGCCGCAGGAGGCAGCAGAAAGTTGAGAATACTTTTTATTTCAAGAAAATTGTGAGAAAGAATTTGTGAAAGGTTTGCTAGCGAGTGTTAAAATCTTTTCTCAGAATACTGCAAAGAAGTTGTCAAAGCTTTGCTGTGGTTCTTTTCTCAGTGATGCACTGATGGTCAAAACATTTACAGCTTTTACATGATGTAGAAAGTACTCCAAATCATAGTTGCAGCGAATCGCGATTCGCTGGGTCTGCGATTCGCGGGTCGCGATTCTGCGAATCGCGATTCGCGACCCAGAATCGCAAAAAAAAATAAATAAATAAAAAAATTGGAAAAATAGCTTATTGCTGAAATTTTTTTAGGGGATCAATGGTCAAACCAGCGTTTTGCCTCTCAGAAGTGCAGTAGATGAGGCACAAACAGATCTTATTTTCAGTAGCTATCCGGTTGTCATTTGCTCTGGTTTTCAGTAAATGTTAATGCTACAGTTTGGACTATCAACTGTATGGATGATGATCACTTTTGCAATTGGTTCACTGGAGATGTGAGTGCAATGTACATACAATTGGGGGCATAAATATTGGGCCCTTCTCGGCGCGTATTTGGACCCCATTTTTATCTACAGGGGGGCGGTGGCATTTTTATCTACAGTGTCTATATAACAAGAAGCTCTAGGGGGTTCGGGGGACAGTAGCCCCCTGGGAAACGGGGGGTTCGGGGGGCGGTAGCCCCCTGGTGGGGGGTTTGGGGGGCAACGCCCCCCAACGGCGGGGTCCGGGGGCTGCCGGTAGACCCCGGCCCCGACGGTAAGGCCTCTTCATGATTTGGCCTTCCAACTCCCCGAGTGAAAACACACTTTTTGGTGTTTCGCACCCGAAACAGTCGGCAAACTACACAATCATAATCCCCTCGATCAGAGCTTTCATCTGATACCCATATTGCCTAAAAAAATTTCAAAAAAAAAAAAAAAAATCGATTCTACACGATTCTGGGAAAATCCCGAATCGCGAATCGGAATCGCGATTCTGATCGCGATTCGGGAATCGCACTGCAACTATGCTCCAAATCAGGTCCTTTTGTAACAATTAGCTATTCTTAACCTGAACCTTGCTTTGAATTTTGTTAAACAAATTGTTCTTCATTAATATTATAAGGGTCTTCAAGAATTTCACCCTTCCATTTGGGTCAAAATATAGGAGAACAACACTGGCCTTTCATGAGAAACCCTACAGCATTCTGGACGTTTATACTTCCCCTTTAGATATTGGTTATTCGGGAGGCACAAATGAAATGGAAAACGCGCCCACTCATTTGTATTGTCCTCTGAGCTAATAAACCCATAATTTAGTTGAGTCAACAACAACACACACACACACACACACACACGTTGTCAAACCACCTTCAAAGACAGGAGACATACAATTAAATCTACCAACACGTATAGCCTGTGGCAGGCCACATCAAAGAAAGATGAAAGATCCTCAACCCACCCCCCCAAACAAAAGAAATTTTTGCTCAAGGACCCAACTCTCTCAATATGGGTTGGGATCAAGAGATGCAATAGACAAATAAGGAAGAAGCAGAATTTCCCAGGTTTTATTGAGTATATGAAGGACTAGTGGACAAGGGATATAAACCAAATCCAAGCAAAAACATTGAAGTAGAAAGGACATGGAAGAACATGCATGGCCTGCGAGCAATATTGCTGCTGTGTGTTAAAAGTCCGAACAAGCTTGAATCCTGAAAACTTCTTCCAATCTTACAAATGACAATTTAAGAGCAGCAGTACCTCACATGAATAAATGACTAAACATTCAGGCACGATAGACAGACAAACTGTTTGTATAACAGAAAACGTAGAGAAGTCAACCATACCTCCATTGCATCACCATCTCTAGTTGTGGTAGTCAAATCCTTCTCGGTTCCTTCAGTAGATCCACTGGAATCTGACGATAAATTGGTATTAACTTCCCGAGGAAGGGGCTTTCCTGCTGAAGCTTTTGAATCAACTTCCTTCTTGGCCCTAGCTTTAGCACGTGCTGAAGTTGACAGCACAGCCATCGGTAGCTTTATATTTGAAGAAGTTGAAGGTGGAGCTGTTGGAGGTGGGTAAGAGAAAATCGATGGTCGTATATCGGAAATAAACTCGAATTTGGGCATTTTAAGCTCATGATTAAGCCCAATGAAGGCCGTGGGAGCAAAGGAGAGACTAATAAAATAAATTAGTGGATACCAGTACCAAAATTGAGTAAAAATAGCCATCCCTACAACTGCCATGGCACGATCATGGCCAGTTCGTGATTGAAGCATAATTGAAACATTCCGACCCCCTGCATCTAGTATACCATAGGCCAAAATTGCACCCATTTTACTCATGGTGTCCTCATGTTTGTCAAGTACAATCTTCTCCAGCTGACGCCTACATAAAAAATCAACATATAACCATAACTTGAAACAATCTAAAACTGTACCTTGAATTGACTTGCCAATCAAACAAAGACTTCGATAGTAGGGGGGTTATGGAACAGCTTGTAATAGTCCAGCTCCCTTGCCCTAACTAAGGACAAAGTTTTGCAGTTGTGCTTTTTGTTTAGGAGACAAAGATGCATAAAAGTTCGAAACGTAATCCCCACTCCCACCACTGCAAGAATCTGACTACTTTGTAATATGCTGACTACATTCATAATATACAATAAATTACAATGAACGTAAAACCCTAATCCAAGAGCTTAATTATAAAATCCTTTTAATTACAAAGCAATACATTGAGGTACAAGGTTTAGAATATTCAAGGCCAAAGAGAGGAATTAGGGTTCCAGAAATGAACGGGAGAATCGGGATTGGGGAGAAGTGGCGATGCGAGAGAGAAGAGAGAGATTTGATCTAAGGACAATAGTGTGATTGATCGTCTCGATTCTTCTATCCTTTCTCTGGTTGCCTTACTTCCTCTTGTGTAACCAAGGTAAAATGTCATGCTTGCTTCATACACTGCTTCCTTAGATTTGTATTTGGTCTCATGCTGCATTTGCAGGGGCCATACTTAATCAGAAGACGAAGACAAGCATCAAAAGCGAGTGAAAATCAGTTCTAGCTGCAAGTTCTTGAGAAGTCGTGACAGGATTTGATTTTACATCAACAAGGTCATTCTAAGGTTGCCTATAGCATAGCATCTTATGCAGATAGGCTGAGAACGAGTATTTTCACAGCTGGTATGCAGGGTTTATTGAAAATGTCGTAGAATCCATCCAATTAAACTACAACAACTAATGTTAAAATGTTATCTCTAACAAAACTTGAAATCTTATTTGACATGGAAGACCATATCCTAAAATCCCAAAGGGACAGACACCTTTGCCAACAATTGGAAAAATTAGTCTTGCAATAAGTGGCGAGTAGATCTCTACTTCATGTCAAATGTTCAACTTCAATCTGCTGCACAAATGAGGACATGCAAGAGAAAAAGGTAGTAAAAAATAAAATCAGAGCTTTACTTTTAGAGTTTTAAAAATGATGCTTCATACACAAGAAATTCAATCAAAAAACAGTTGAGCCTAAATTGATGTAATCTTTGTAATAAGTTTGTATCTTGAAACAGCATAGTATAAGTGAAAAAGAATAGCATAGTACAAGCAAGGAATAAATGAAACTTGGCATGAATTTCAAGTCATGGCAAAGGATAATATCAAACATCACTTCATAAAAAAATAAAATTCCAAACCCATTACTTTGCCATCTGCATTGGTCAATAGTAAAACGTGATGACTAAAAGAATTTTGTTTCTTCATGTTCGAAAGAGACTATACTTTGAAATGTGCAAATTATTGAAACAAGAATTAGTGTTATTATCCCTTTTGCTCAGTTTTATCCTAATTAAAGTAGCAATCAAAAAATCAACATCTATTATCCCTTTTGCTCAGTTTTATCCTAATTAAAGTAGCAACCAAAAAATCAACATCCACTAAATGAATGTTCGACCACACTAACCTCCACTGCCTTGACTGACACAGGGAAGGGCTGGTATAAAGGTCAAATAATTTCTGCAGCTGATTTACTTGCAATATGGTGTTGCTCATGCCACATTGCTCGGCCAGCTGCATTTGAGCAATTCACACATGTACTTGTCCCCAGTAGCTTAAAGACAAAAGCTTAAAAAAGGTAAGTTAAAGTGAGGTTTGATTGATGAACGCATCTCACATATACAGCTTCAGATCAGTGAACCTTTCACAATCTTCAACTTCGAGTCATGGAAACCAACGACTGTGAACACAGTCTTAAACACATACCAGTCAACAAGTAAGCTTTTTTATTGAAAACATAAAACTGTAAGTGGATAGGGTCAGCTAACCTTGAAATTGTCCAAATAGGCAAAAAAACAAATTGCTTATGATCTCGTATAAGGCAAGCTCCCTAATTCCCTGAAATAAAATTACCAAAAGGTCATAGGCCTAGAAAAAGCAGCAGATATGACCTCCTATCCATCATATTGCTCTCAAAAAGTGATCGATTGATTTTACTAGGAAAAAGTCTCGTGTACAGGCACTTTACCGGATACAGACTCTATTCTTCATATACCTAGCAAAAAAACTGGTCCATCGATACTGCTAACAAAAAGTTCTCGGGGTCAACAAGATGCGGCTATTATCACTCACTCCTCGCAAAAACCTAACTTAAACTATCTCTCTGACGCCGTGCATTTTGGTCTTTCTGTTGACTAAAAGCTTATGAACAAGCTCGATTGCAGATGATTCCAGTAACTAAACTTGAAAATGTCGCAGTTTATAGAACTAAAGCGATTATGCGTATGCTGACAGTAAAAACCTAAGCTGAAACTGCCAACAAAGTAATGAAAAATAGCGAAAATATAAGCAGTATAACCTATCTACTAAGCACAGAATCAAAAATGCCTTGCAAATACTCAAACCAGCAAACGACTTTTTCAATAAACCTTGCATACCACCTGTGAAAATACTCGTTCTCAACGTATATGTCTGCATAAGATGCTATGCTATAGGCAACCTTAGAATGACCTTGTTGATGTAAAATCAAATCCTATCATGACTTCTCAAGAACTTGCAGCTAGAACTGATTTTCACTCGCTTTTGATGCTTGTCTTCGTCTTCTGATTGGGTATGGCCGCTGCAAATGCAGCATGAGAACAAATACAAATCTAAGGAAGCAGAGTATGAAAGCAAGCAGGACATTTTACCTTGGTTACACAAGAGGAAGTAAGGCAACCATAGAAAGGATAGAAGAATCGAGACGATCAATCACACTATTGTCCTCAGATCAAATCTCTCTCTCCTCTCTCGCATCGCCACTTCTCCCCAATCCCGATTCTCCCGTTCATTTCTGGAACCCTAATTCCTCTCTTTGGCCTTGAATATTCTAAACCTTGTACCGCAATGTATTAATGTAATTGAAAGGATTTTATAATTAAGCTCTTGGATTAGGGTTTTACGTTCATTGTGATTTATTGTATATTATGAATGTAGTCAGCATATTACAAAGTAGTCAAATTCTCGCTGTGGTGGGAGTGGGGATTACGTTTTGAACTTTTATGCATCATTGTCTCCTAACCAAAAAGAACAACTGCAAGACTTTGTCCTTAGTCAAGGCAAGGGAGCCGCTCCATCACCCCCCACTCTGATAAATTTAAATAGTAGAGACTTACCTGAATGTACCAACATGAGGATCACGAGCTTCAGTTGTCTGCATGAGGACCATGGCCATGGACATCAGGGCACCCTGCCGAACAAAGTCAACTGCATCTGAAGTCAAAGGCTCTAGCAATGAAACTGCTTCGCTGGACCCAGATCCAGCACATGAGATACCCACAGCCAAAGCTGCACCATATCTAACATGTGCATTATATGACTCGGAAAGAAGCGATACTATTCTGGGTGTCTGTCATCAAAAGAAAACAATGGTTGGCAAAATTAGCTACTCACGACCATTGTGCATTTCTTGCTAAAAAGAGCTCAATACTTCTAATCCTGGAATTTAACCTACATAAAATTTTATGAGTGACCTGTATTTGAGTGCAATTGCACAACTCCAGTCATGGAGATTGTTAAAAGAAACACCCTACTGTGTATAAGTGGCATTTACCTGCTCAGGTTCAGAACAAAGAACAAAACCTAGGGCCAGCACAGCCGCTCTTCGCACATCATCACTAACATCTGAAACAGCAAAATGCAGGAGGCGGCGAATAGCACTGTTGTTGGCAGTTCCTCTGTAAGCAAGTGCCAACGCATACATTCCTCCATACCGCAAAATTGGGTCTTGATCCCTTGTCATTTGCTCAATGAGAGTGTCTGCTTCTTCTTCTCGTCCATATACAACTAATGCTATTCCAATAGCCAAGCCTCTAGATACAGAACCAAAAACCCAAGCTCATTTGCTAGTTGATAATAGCAAACTAATAAATTATCACCACCCATAACCCCATAAACTGAAGCTTATCCTCTATTCCAGATCCTAGTGAAGTAACAAAGACTTGAATTGAGTCATCCCAAGAGCTTTTCATGTATAAGAAGTTATCCTACAGCAAAAAATCTACTTGCTTTGTATATAACTGCCAATGAATGCCTAGTAAATAACTTCGAAAAAAAAACTTGGGCAAAAAGATCAATATTTCTCTGGAAAACTATGCCCACCTGATAATCTTTTCGTGCTGGGTGTCATGCGCATAAGCAAGCATCTCACCAGCCTTCTCACTGGCAGTGCCGACCATAAGTAAACCCATAGCAATACCCGCCGCTTCTCCTGCCACTGCGCTATCAGTATAAAGGACACTTTTGATATCCTCGTAGACTTCTTCATCGGCAGTTCCTAAGGCCGCTAGGCCTAAACCCAGGCATGCACCATGTTGTATAACCTGGAGAAGTGAAAAATTGTATAGTGATCGAGCTTAGAGATGATGACAGATTGAAAACCTACTAGGTGACTTACAGATGTATACAATCATCAAACTGAAAGTTCAAAACTTTACAACACTCTCACGGATCCAGATATTGCTCCAACTTCACTAAAGTTATAACATTTCCGAAAAATATTGGAAAGCTTGCTGACCTCATTGTTAGTATTTCTTAAACTCTCAAGAAGAAATTGTTTAATGCCTTCGCCATGGTTTGCATGAATAAGTCCGAGTGCATATAGTGCACCGCCCTCAGAGTAAGGGCTTCCACCACCGCTACCTCCATTTTGTGGAAGATAAGGAGCCATTAAAGAGCGGCCTTGCTGCAAATGACCCCTATGAATAACACCTAAACCAGCTGTTGCACTGAACTTGGCCCAATTCGTAGCTCGACTAAGCCAATCCTGAAAACAAGTGTTTTACATCAGACAGCTTCCCAAAATGAGGGTCAGCACACTTATTGCCCATTTCATGAAATATTTGGAAGGTTAGAAAACAGTTATGTTATTGCCAGATTAGCCAGAAGAATCAACAAGTTCAACCCACCAGATTTTCACGGAGAAAAGTATCAACAGTCGTCCCAGCATGCATAAGGGCATTTGCGTATATAGTTGCACTGTGACACACACTATTACGCATTTCCACCGACTGCTTGATTGTCTTCAAAGTTAGAAGATCAGACCTGGCATAAATTGAACAGTCAATCAGCCAATTAAATCTTGGCAACAATTAAAAACAGATAAAAACTACCAATTTCTCTGGAGGATTTTTCTTAGGCAAGAAATATGCATAAACCATAAACATATAGACCTGTTGCGGCCATATAAAAACTGTAGGGCGAGATGTATAGGCGTCTCTCCTGACAAGATGCCCTTGAGCTTAACCATTCTATCAGCGTAAACAGACAACTCCTGAGAAGATGATGAACCATGCTCAGTTGTACTGGTAGTATCTTCTGCAGCCTGCCTCCCTGCTGTTCCATCTAGTAAAACTCCTGCGCCTGTCAAGGGCGAATTTGCTGCAGAAGTCTCAACATTACCAACACTGCTATCATTTTCGATCGAAGATGTAACAGTCCCTTCCACAACCATCTTTGACGAGCTTGTAGTCTGTGGGTCGGGAAGACTGTCTCTTACATTCAAGAGAAAAGGTTGATATTCATTTTCGAATAGGTCAAAGGCAACCTGATATGCCAGCAATGTATCAACCTGCACAGATGCACTAGAAACATAAGTACAAGCCACAGAAAATAAAAGGAGAGGATAAAAGACTGAATGCCTGCAAGACCCTGTAGACTGCACTATACCTTGTCACCTTTTATAAGTTCATCCAATATATTAGCTACATTTCCTGGATCATCCAGAAACATCAAACATTGGCACACACTAAGATAGTCTGGTGAGGGGAGTCCCTGATAAAGATTGACAATCAAACGCAACACCTGCAAAACGAAGGATAAGGTCATGATGTTGTCACAATTAAACAACAAAACATATAAACATAAAGGATTGGACGGCAAAATAAGTGAAGGACATTTGATCTAAGCCCCTGAACCATGTAGCATATGACTGCTACTTTGGAGGAGATACGCTTAATTTATCCTCAGGTCAGAATGTACTGCCTGCCTAGGTTTAGAGGGAGGGTTATACTCATTAGGAAGAGTTTGAGAATGCAATTTCTGGTTTCAGTCACACTCTGTCCAAGTAATATAGCTAGCTATTCTGTCAAAAAGATCGACCTATGAGTTGACACTATCTACAGGGAACCAGATTTTGATACTGAACACAGCCAGCTTGTATTTTGTGTCCGTCAAATCGCCACTCATATTCGAATTCAACAGAAACCAGGCAGAAACAAATGTAGGTCTCAAAAACATTTGGGTAGCTGGACTTGCAAGGACAAAATAATTACAGACTTCAAAATATTATATCATGAAGATGACACAAACCTCATGACGAAATTCTCGTTTGTCAACATGCGTTTGGGACAAACGTAAACAGTATGACAGCATTGCTGAAACATTCTCACTTTTGGATATTGCTTGTTCGAGCTTATCAAGCCTTCGACATTCAAGTGCAATGCCCACTGCTTGTTGAAATTTGCCATCTGACATACATCTGCACACAACCAACATAAAATATGGTTTCAGGAGAGAGAAAAATCAAAGAGCATCTTTGTGAAATAAGCGTTAGAGATCCCAGACTTTTACTTGTCCAGCATTCTTTCCACAATTGCAACCAGGCGTGGATCGATGTTTGCTGCTTCCTCAGTTGACTCCGAGGCTTTCACGCGTAGAGCAACATATTCATCGATACATTTTGCTTCAAAAATAGCACAGCCAGATATTATCAAAACACATACCAGCAACTCGTGAACTTACATATGCACATAATCAACAAGAAGTTGCCAAAGATAAGATGCAAATTGAAATAAATCCCAATAATCTTTCACACATGGAGCAAAGAAGAAAGTTAAGCGCGAGATTCCCAATTAGAATTCCTGTAAAGTAGCTGAACTTGTGGTTTCAGATAATTCAAAACCAAACACAAAATATACCATAAAGCACACTTCATGCCACTAGTAGGCTCCCTACAAAACAAAGATCACAAAAATTAACACTTCTCGTTGTCTATAATAACGCCACATTTAACAACATTCAAATGGAATCCCATTCTGAAAGCTTTAATCAGTATACCGGCCCTAGCACGGCATCCAATGCCAAAAAAAAAAATGGGACTCTTGAAGCTTAAATATACTATAAAGCTTTGGGGCTATTTTGACAACACAAATCAAGCAAGTTGGGATTTTTGACTCGCTACAGACAAGTGCTGATCAATAGCAATATCACTGCCAAATCAACGTAGAAGGCAGTGGCTACATTGATTACTTACCACAGTCTCCTGTTGAACAAGTATAGGCCACATGGCACTAAAAATGTATTAGAAACAGTTTTCAATTCTAGGACACTATATTCTACTATATCGTCCTTTGAGGCTAGTTTGCTTTTTTGCCTACAATAAGAGCTGAACTTGGAAGACAAAGTTGCAGTGACATTGCCCCACTGTGTGATCTACACACACTACAAAGATTTGATACTTTGAAAAAGGTTTTTAATGAGCAATAATCTTTGTTCAAACATGACATGTTGACAGAAAGATTAGATAACAATTAACCAGGAATATACTCTCAGCTTCTATCCATCGTGACTCGGCTAATGGTAACACCTCAAAACATGGCCAACATTTTGAGACATTGAATTAAAAAACTACAGTGCCTAGCTAAAAATTGTCTTGCTTGAGGAATAAACCATGTAATAAATAGACTTCCAAGCTTACAAGTTGCGAACAATCACATCTCGATTGAGATAACACCAAAAACTGAGTGGTGGACATTATGTGGAGATTTACTGTAGTGAGTTGCGAGTTATTCAGCCATGAAAATTTCTAAAGTGTCACTTTTTAGGGGACTCAAAATTTTGACAGAAGGACATTGAATCGTCCCAATTTACTACGACTAATATGTTGATGAGCCTTGGTTAATGCACGGATTAGCTTCCATACATTCGTACCACAACTAATGTACTGAATGTGAATGGCAGATTCAGTCATACTGAAGGCTCACACCAAAGAGTAAAGCCAATTAAATGAAGTCGCTACTTCCTCATGAAAAAAGAAGGGAAATTTCGGATACTGTCCAACTTTTCTTTAAATAAGGCATGCAATCTTTAGCACCAGAGTTGTAGCCTCCAAGGACACTTCAAATGTCCTTTGGCATACAAAACTAGAAAATATACAACTTGCACACACAAAACCAAGAATAAACCTTCATATACACAAGTTATTCTATTGTCAACAAAAATTAGATGTCCATAACTTCTATTTTTTATGCCCTTCCAGGCCTGCTAGAATGTGTCAAGGTACAGTGATTCAGTTTCGCATCTGTTGTTCATCCTCGTGGTACACATATAGGACATTCACCCATTGGCAGTCCCATTGAGCACAAAATTTGGAATGCATACAGATGGATGGTGTAAAAATAAGGATTCTAAGACGATGGAAAAGTTCATCAAAGAAGAGGTGTTCGCTAAGAACGTGATTGTTAAAAAACTAGCATTCATAATAAGAGCTTAAAGTTGGCACTATGACTCCAATGATTAAACTAATATCATACATTTGCCTCTTTGCATGTAATGTGGACATGATTGACTAGCACCTATAAAGTATGCACGAAGAAATTGCATATTGATAAAAGTATAATTGTGAACTACACTACCACTCCTTTCCAACAATCATTTGATTATTGCTTGGACACCAATTTGAAGCAAAAGTAGTCAGGAAGTAACTACCTAGTACCAAATATGATCAGTTGCAATCAAAATGAGCAAAAAAGGTGGCAAAATGAATGAGTGTCTTTGTATCAGAAAAAAATACTTTTGATACAAAGAGACTTTGGTTTTGAAGACCCATCCAAGATATCGACAGCAAGTGTCATCTTTTTTACTCAGTCACTCCAAGAGTGTTGTTGGGCTCAATATAGAGGACTCACACGATCAAATTGGGAACACCTGTCTCGCCTCAAAGTTGGTATGGTGTCTTAGCTAATTGGTGGGAAGCCCTTAGTCCCACATCAGATTGATCTTGAGAAATTTGTTGTTCCCCCTCTTCATGTTCAGCCCAATTTCAAAGTCATCATCTATCCCTAAAGGTCATTGTTTCAAGACGTGAAGAATACCAGATATCCACTTCTTGTGGTAACAACATCTCAAAAGCTCCATGAGCAGGCACATTCATTGTCATGGTGTTCACAAGCTACAAGACTTCTTGACTTGTATGGTATCTCCAACTTACACCTACTTGAGGGCACTCACTCAAATCTGTCATTTACACATAGGTAAATACACAAACAATTTGGGCTGGATCCTTGGAGGTCAAGTTAGACTTTCACAAGACCCATTTCTTACTATTGACCACCTTTGGAGTTTTGACTATGGCGCCATACCTTGATTTTGAGGACATACCACAAAATATAAGATTCAGTGGGGCAGTTGAGAGATCGGTAGACTTTGTAGGATTTCTAGCGAAGATTGACTCTGTAAGGTATGCTCATTGAGAGAAGTGGAAACTGAGGAAGATTTTATCTCTTGTTGTCCATTATACTACGAGATCCGAGGCAGGAGATGTTTCAGCTACGAGACACTATTGTCCAATTCTTGGTACATCACAAAGGCAGATCACACCTTTTTTCTCCAAACAGCAGGCTTGCAATGGTGACACAAATTCATAGAATGACTGCCTAATCCCTTTTAGACAACATGCTTGGCATCAAAAAGTCTTACCTAAGCCTGTCATTTGTCACAATCTTCACACCACTCTAGACACATTTGTCACAATCAGTTGGGTCCACTAACCTTTTTTACAATACAACATAGATATTGTATCAATATATTTAGCTTGTACCAACTCTCATTGATAGTACGTTGTTCTTATTACACAACTTTCTTTATGAGAACTCATGTATGGTTAGCAATCTTTTGATATATTTAGACTTCTGGCATTCAATGTTTTTCCAACATGTTTCGTACGTAAACGCGTCTCAAACGCGAGGTCCAAGTTTGAAATGAGAAACCTTCTTAGGGATTTTTTTTTTAAATGTGTTTTTATAAGCTTTTGGGGTTTACACGTCATAGAAAGACTAGTACTAAGTAGATACATCCAATTTCTATCTCCAACTTAGTGGCTTTGGTGCTTATTGTGATAACTTTAAGTCATAAATTAAGAAGATTAAAACTTGGGGAGCTCTAAGAAATTGTTTTGAAACACAATAGCATTAAGGCTCTTCTCCTCTAACAATGGCTCTCTATCGCACAAAAACTCTCACACTCACCTCTCGAGACCACGCGAAAATGCAAAAAAAAAAATTGGTTTTTTTCCTAGTCGTTTTGAATGTCCGTTTGACATTTCGAAACAAACCCGTTTCGAACGCGTTTCATTGTTCGAAACACGTTTCGATACAACATTGATGGCATTCAAATCTATGTTTTAGTAGTTTCTTATTTAGGTAATGCGACAAATGTACACTCCCATGGTCTTTCACACCATAGTTACCAAGGAACGTCGTTCCCACCAAGCCATCCCAATAGAAACGACTGGGAACATTCCCGTAGCATTAAGAACACATTCCCAAGGACATTCTCAGGCCTGGAAACACGTTCCCAAACCTAGAAACATTTGACTTTTTTTTTGGGTTGCAGCTGTTACCATTTGTAAGCATTCACAAAAATTCCCCTAGTTATCTTGTTCACCATGTATTATAAAAAGGAAAAAGAAATAAAAAATAGAAAACATAAAAATCGAGAGTCAAGGTAAATTCTTTTATTTGGAGACCCTTCTTGCAAGATGTGGCAAGTGGGGTAGTAGAATTGATTTAATTTCCTAAGGTCCAAAGATCCTAAGATAGTTAAGTTAATTTGGGTCCAAAATCTTGACATGCAAGAGTTATTGGGTCCCTACATTTTTTCTCTCTCTAGACTTAATTTTGTGGGTCCTAGAGACCCATGCATGGCTAGGAACTAGTTAACTACTATTCCTACCTAATACACTACATGCAAACAAAGAGAGAACTCCTACATGCCAATCGGCCTACTACCATGCATTATACCCTTGATTCTCAACCAAAAAATATAAAAAGAGCTCTCCTCTCCTCAAGTGCTGATCTTCTTGAGATCCTTGGTGGAGGAGAAATCGTGAGAGAGGGTGGAGAGCCTTCCCCTTCCCAACATCTTTCCTCTTGGTGATTCGGTAGTATTGTCTACATCAATTCTTGTATTTTGCTTATGTTCTTTCCATCAATTTTTATGCTTTCTTGCTGTCCCGAGTTTTAGATCCAATCAGCCATCCTAATTTTCTGATTTCTACATGTAGGCTGAAATCTACAGTTGCTCATAACCTAATCAATACTTGATCAACCCTTGTCAGATCACTTGCAGAATCTCTGTTATGATTAGAGGTTTCCATCGGGTGTATTCACATCAAAATCGATGCTGATTTGGAGGAGATCTAAACAATTTTCCAAAATCAGATTTGCGCCTATTTTCAAGGCTGATTTCTGTTTTTTGATCTAGAAAACTATTCTGACATCAGTTTTCAGTTCAGGTTGGATCTAAGAAACTCCTAAGATGTTCTAGACCTCCTGCATAATTTTCAGTTTTGCATGCATGTTGCATGCTACATGCATGTCACATGCATGTCTTGCATGTTGATGGATGTTCAACGCATCATGCATGTGATCTTTTAAGTCTCAAGGCAACTTGTGGGGTTCGAAGATCCAAGATCCTACAAGCTTCCGCTAAGTTTTTGTCTAGAGTTGTGTTTTTACATGCTCTAGGCCATCCCGATTTGCATCAGCAGCCACATGCAAAGCTCAGACCTGAGACTTGCGCTATCAACGATCCAAACTCTAGCTGCCACCTAAGTCCCAAGCAAGTGCTTAGTGAACGATGAACGTCCTACAGACCTTGACCAAGGCCCAAGGCTGAGAGCTCCTCTTTCAAGTTTCTGACCCATCAATCCATCTCTAGAGTCCACGTGGCTACCTCAAATTGCACTGCACCACGACCTCTTGATCCTACAACTTGCACCACTCCATCCACATCAACAATACCATCTTCACAGGGGTTGGGACCAGACATTGCTTCTCTCTACAGGCATAATGCTCCTCAACCTATCCTTCCACGTGCACACATTTTGATGACTCCACATGGTGGGCAAACAACTCTTGCTGCTACATGGCACCCAGGCAGAAGGGCACAGGTAGATGCTACAGTAGCTAGATTTTTTTACAGCAATGGCATATCATTCAATATCTCTCAGTCTCGACTCTCCGTATTTTAAAGAAATGGGCCCTACGTATGACCTCCTAGCTATGAGCCATTGAGGACCAAGCTTTTGCAAGAAGAAAAATCAAGTATTCAACTAGCTTTGGAGCCAATCAAAAAAGGGTGGCAAAAACACGGCATAACCTCATTGGAGACAGTTGGAGTGACACAAGGGCTAGATCGATCCGAGGAATTATTGCCTATTCACAAGGAAGCTTGTTCCTTGTGAGCTCAATCGATAATTCGGAGGAGAAGAATGCACTGTGACAACTTGTGGTCGGTGATGAGTGAATTCGTTGGCCACAATTCATTCGAGTGCAGGGAAACAAATTTTGAAAACTTCTTATGTTTGTAAACTTGTTGCTTAGTACTTACCTCTTAAACTCAAAATGCTAGCTCGTGATTCTTTGAAGTTTCTTGTCTCCAATAAAAATCACAATCGTAATTAAGCCTATAAAATATCTTTTTTAATGAATGCACATGCATTGTGCAAGGAAAGAATGCTATAGAACCATGCTTGATGATGACTTTTGGGACTAGTACATCATGTGTTATCCATTGTTTCTCCCATCGTACGTATGATGCAACTTGTAGATGGTGACGAGCCTTGCATGGCAAGGTATATGAGGGCCTGGATAAAATGGTAGAGCCCACCCAGTGTATTGAGCTTAATGCTGATAGATTTGAGCAGCTTTGAGAGCTATGCCAGTCAAGATGGAACAGCTACCACCCACCTCTCCATGCAACATGACTTGTTTGAAACCTCAAGTTTCAAGGTCACGGCCAGAAGAGTGATGCAGAGGTGACAAGAGGGTGGGAAAGGACTCTCTCTAAGTTAGTGCCCGATCGTATAGAAAGAGGGCCATAAGAATCTTGAGTTTTAGTCGATGAAAATTTTAGGAGGAATTTACAAGCAAGTCGTACAACGATAGAACATCAAAAACAATTGCTTAAACGACGTGAAATTTGTACAAAACATAGTTTGTTATGCAAGTTCAGATGATAGTGAGAGAGCAAAGGATGGTGCAGATTATGAGAATGCCATGACCTTAGAATCTGCCGCTGATGCATAGATCAAAGCTAAGGGAAAGGATGGCGGATGCGGACGCGCGTACGCATCCGCATCCGGACGCGGACGCGCCAGGGGTGATAGGAAAACGGTACCCAAAAAAATTTGCAAAAAATTTTGCAACGGACCTAACCACTGGGCCGTGCCTCTCATAACTGAGATATTACTAAACAACCATGGCTAATGAGCAGTTCATAAATTATTATGAACCTTCATTGGGAACTAGGCTCCAAAAAAGCGGCAAAGAAAGATCTGAGAGTGATTTCGAGTGAAGATGATGGTTTGTATGGCAAACATATTACTGGTTTAGGGTTTCGGGTGCATCAGTGACTGTCTCAAAGAAGTGAGTGCTCGCCAGAGGATTGGGGAGAGGTCCACGCTCACCAGATCCAGTGACAAGCTCTCAGGACCAAAAGTCTCTGGGGGAAATTAGGGCTCACCAGAAGAGTGCCAAGCTATACACTACTGTGACTCGGTTGATGAGATCGGTTTCTTCCCGGATGTACTTCAACAGCTTGCTTATTAGTTATGGCACTACTTCAACACGCTACAATACGATGTCGAAATTTTGCGTACCAGCACGGGGGCTCCGAAACATCTCCCAGTTTCCAGGTCCCGAGCGGACAAAGTGTCCCCATAGCCCTGTTTTGACCCTAAACTTCGGAAGGACGTACTGGGCCTGCCGTCCGTCCGATCCTTGTCTCGTCTGCTCCCACAGGTACCTATCGAGGTTGTCCGCTGGCCGAAACGGACGACACGTGAAACGGATCCCGTTTGGAGAAAACGGGACCGTCGGACGGATAGCTGCAAAACTAGTCCATTTCAACTGACCTAATTGCGTTTCCAACCCATCGAACGAGCATTTTGATCGGACGATGCCCAAATCGGACCAGGCTCGGTCCCTTGGGTACGTACCCGCTCCACGAACCAGTGGACTGTATTCCTGGACCATTAATACATTCTACGTAGGTTTAAATGTATGCTGCACAAGTGCAGCTTTGATGTTGAATCTGCAGATACCTGTGGTGCAATGCCTACGACAAAATGAGGACGTGGGTGGGGTTGATGATGTTTATGGATGTGGTTATGATAATTATGCTTGTGGCTTGTTTTGATGGTTATGGCTGTGGGGTTGTGGGTTTAGGATGATTTGTTAGGGTTTAGGGTGTTATGTTAACTGTGCCATTTGTTGGGGTGTTGGGTTTACCATGTTATGTTAAATGGTTGAGCATGATGCATATGTTATGAATGAGATGCAGATGTGCTGGTCCCTCTCTCTCTCTCTCTCTCTCTCTCTCTCTCTCTCTCTCTCTCTCTCTCTCTCATCTTGCACGGTGCAAACCATTTCTGACTAACCATTCAAATTTCACAGAGCTAACCATTTGTAAGCAACCACGATAAATTAGCCATGACACAAATATACTGTACAAAAATATATACATCTCATCTGATGCCATTGTACATGATGCTAAAGTGTGTATCAGTATCTACAAGTCCGTGCTAAAAAAATCATCCCTCTACGTGCCAGATGCATTTGCAGGAGTGTCAAATACAAAGTCTGGCTGGGAGTCTAGAGGCATCTGGGACTCCTCTAAGTCTGGGCCAACGCCTGCCAAGAGACAACTAGAAAACTCATCAGTGCGTCCCCTCTTGGCTGGCCTGCCTCTAGGTCTGCCGAAAGGAACCCTCTGTGGTACACTTCTGCCTGGGGGTCTCCCTCTGCCACGAGGGGGTCTCTGGGAAGAACTGCCTGCCTGTGATGCTCTGAATCGTCTCTGCGCTATCTGTCTCTGGGCAACAGCCTCTGTCTCCCTCGCAAACTCTGACCAGCCATCATCTGAAAGGGGGCGTGATGCGGGGGTACTGGGTGGGGCACGTGGACCATCCCCTGCTAGGTCGACCGTCTCGTCTGAATCATATGTGGGCTCATCATCAGAGGAGGGCAATGGAATGTCAGCAGGAAGGGTGGTGGTCTCATCGGCATCGGCATCATCGTCGGGATCACCCCGCAGAGCACGCCAAGCTGCATCGTCTGGATCAACCTCTGGCTCTGGCTCATGATCTGCCGCTTCAACCAGGCACTCATCGGGATTGACCTGCACAAGTCAATCATTCGTGAGAATAGCCAAAGCAACTGTGAGGGCATTAAACTGAATGTCTCAAACCAATGCGAAAGCAAAACGACAGAGCAACGAAATATACTTGCAGGAGTAGGGCGCGTGCGCCTCCTGCCCTCATGCTCTCCGTGATGCGTCGAACCACTCTGGTGTTGGTGTTGCAGTACACCAGGTCATTGCACCGCTCTCGTCAGACGATTCCGCCTGTTCGTGTGAACAAGGCTGAACGCTGAACAGTTCCGCTCGCACACGCAAGCAGAACAATCCTGCATTAATTGGCAACAACTCGAGTGAGTACCGACCTTGTAGAGAAAATGCGAAAACTGGTTGGATGAATGAGATCAGACAACATACCTGTGAAAGGACTCGGAGCGCGAGCGTCTTCAGGTCTGGCTGCTGTGAATGGGCCGATGAAACTTATCCCATCGCCGCTGCCACAAGCGCCTGATAGGCTCCAACCTGTGGACCAAACCACGTGGAGGCAACAGTTACATACCATCGTGTTGCGGCAGCAAGACGAAACAAAGTGCGAAATGGAAGTAAGGATGGTGAGACGGAAAAAAGTTATACCTGGCAGGGTCCAGCTCAGAACGCTGGAGAGACTCACCTATGCGGTCCATGAACTCGTAAATGAGGCCCATCGTGCACCCCTCGCAATCAACGAGCCTCAGAACAGAGTAGATGGGGCGCATGACGTCCATCAGCTGCTGCATATCCACCCAGAAAGGCTCCATGAAGAGGATCTCGTGGAAGGCCAAGCCCTCTGGAGTCGTGGACAGGTCCATGGCGGTGAACTCTGCCGAAGTGGCCATGTGCCGCAATTCACCCTTGTGCTTGTGTAGCCGCTCAAGCATGATGAACTGGTAGGCGAAGCGGGTGCGAGCGGGCTTCTTCAAGTCGAGCCTGCATTGACAAACGGAATGAGAGGCACACATGAAACGAGCAAAAAAAAAGGAGCATCTTGAACGAGTCAAAAAATAAGTGGCAGCTTACCTGCTAAATGTGCGAAAAAGGGCCGTCCGTGTGACGAAGTCCACAACCGCAAGTGCCCTCATGAGAATGTCACTGACCCAAGGCAGGCGCCCGATGGAATGCAGGAGGAGGTCCAATGAGTGTGCGGCACATGGAGTCCAGACAATGGAGGGGTAGTCTGCCATAAGAAGCTCCCCCATACCGCGGCAGTTGGACGCATTGTCCGTCACAACCTTTCGCGATACGTTCACACGATCAGTTCACAGCTTGGAAACACATTGCAATCAATCGAAAACCACGCAAAACTATTGTATCAACATCAAGCAGTAAATGACCAAGCAACTAATGAAAGAATATTATACCTGGACAACGCGCTGTTGCCCGACCTCTATCGCCGCGCGAATGATGCCGTTAATGTACTCGGCCGACTGCACTCTCCCTGCCTCGGAGGCGTCGATGTTGCGCAAGAACAGGGAACCGTAACAACTGGAAACAATCATGCTGATGAGTGGATGTCTGCGACGATCAGTCCACCCATCAGCCATGATGGAACAGCCGTATATATCCCAAGCCTCGTGCAGTGCGGCCAGTCTCTCTCTGACTGATGCAACCCGGTCCTGGAGTAAAGGGCCTTGTAGTGCGTCGGCTGTGGGTGGTGTGTAGCCGGGTCCGCAGACTGCAACTTTCGAGATAGCCTCTCGAAAGATGCGGGATGATGCCATGATAAAGGGGAGGTTCAGGTCATAGAACATCTGTGCTATGGTCCTTGTGGCCTCTCTGTGCTGCCCCTCTCTGAAAGATCCCGGCATGGACATCTGTCTGGGGCCTCGGGATGTGGATGGCTGGGAGGATGCGGATAGACGATGCGGATCTGGAGGTGGTGGCATAGGTGCAGGTGCGGAAGCGGAGGATGTGGACGGGCCGTGCAGATCTGACGGTGATGGCAGAGGCGTAGGTGCAGCAGTGGAGGCTGTGGATCCATGGGGAGTACTGGCGGAGGCGGAGGCGGAGGCGGAGGCGGTGGCGGGGGCGGGGGCGGGGGCGGGGGCGGGTGCGGGTGCGGGTGCAGCGGCGGTGGCGGGGGCGGGTGGGGCTACCAGTGGCAGGGGCGGTGGCAGTGGGTGCACCAGTAGAAATAGAGTTTGCGGCATCTGTGGACGGCTCGTCGGGCTCAGCAGCTGTCTCAAAATATGTCTCCATAATGCGAGCCCTCTCCGCAGCGGGGATGCCCATACAAATGCCGATCCCGTAGCGTCCCCCCGTGGGTCGGACTCGCAACCCCCCCAAATGTGCTCGAACCCGAGAGGCGTTCCCTGTGAATCGCTTTCGACAAAAAGGGCAACGCCACTTTTTGTCGGGCATCACCTCCACCTCATCCCAAATGGGACGAGCAGCCATCTCTCTCTCTCTCTCTCTCTCTCTCTCTCTCTCTCTCTCTCTCTCTCTCTCTCTCTCTCTCTCTCCCACACACACACACACACACACACAGAAGCACGGAAACCCAAGCTCTCTCTCCCACCCTAAACCCTAAACCCCAAACCCAAGCACCCTTACACCTAAATCCTGAACTCACACACACACACTGTGCACACACACAAATCCTCTCTCTCTCTCCGTCCCTCACTCTCTATCTCTTCCTCTCTCTCTCTCACACACAGATCACCACACACACACAACTGAATGCACACAAATCAACACAATTTTCACACACACACACACACACACAAACACCTCTCTCTCTCTCTCTCTCTCTCTCTCCCACACTCTCCCTCTTCCGCTCTCTTCCTGCTCTCGGGTTTTGCGGACTGTCCGCAGGGCAAGCGGGTTTTTGCTGCTGCTTCTTTTTTTTAAAAAACGCGTTTGGGCCCCGGACGCGTCCAGCCCTTAAAAAAAAAAAAATTAAGAAAAGGACGCGTCCGACCCTGCGTCAGGGGGTCGGACGCGTCCAGGTCCAGGCGCGGACGCGGGCACTTCGGCCCGGACCCTCATGTCTGGATCAAAGATCTTAAGCTACACTTTTTATTGTTGATAGATCATAGATTTTAGATTTTGTGAAAGACTTGGGGCCATTCCGTTTGAGCCTTCAAGGCCCAGACTCGTTTTCTAGAATCTACTGTAATCTTGACAGTTGTACAAGCTCATGGAAAAAGTTACAAAATTTTGAATGCAAATTGTTTTTTGCATTGAACATTCAGCTATTACGTTATATGCTATAACTTTCAACTTTCAAGTTTTAAGTTTCACTTTCAAGTTTCTAACTCTTATGTCTATTATCTATAATTAGACCCTTGAGTCTTGAAGTTTGAACTTGGAAGTTTGTTCTTAAAATTTTCAGACTTTCACTTTTCTAATTTTTTCAAACTTAATAATAAATGACATGGAGTTCCCACATTCTCATGTTCAAAAGTTTTTGAAAAAATAAACGAGGGTATGCAAGATGCAAACATAGAATTACTAGCTACCAAAGTTTTCAGTGGTTTCTCTTGTGTTTAGTACTGTGGATGTGTAATTTCAGGTAGTTTGTAGATACTGTACATAATGATGCTAGCACAATTAAGTTCAATTGTTGCAATATGAAAACAAGAATGATGTGGCATACCACAACTACGTTTTCATGCCTAGGAGTCACGTACCTGTATGAAGGCCATCCAAAAGTATTTCATAAACATTATTAAGCTTTCTTCTTTCTCTCACATATTATTAACATTGTACTCTCCCTCTCATCTGCCGGTTTACTCTATTTATCGCATTGCAAAATTGGCAAGTTAAAGTTTTTCATGGACAAGAATGTCATTTGTTGCGACGAAAAAAGGGGAAAGCTTATAAATTGTGAGATCATGTAGTTTTTAGTGATTGTGTAGTTTTGAACAGAGACTCCCGAGGCTTGTGAATTTGTTGCATTTTATTTTCACTTGCGTGCTCAAATTATAAAGGTTATCGTGTCTTTCTAAGAATAAATCTGAAAAGAACCTAGACTACCACACACATAGATCATATGTAAATTGTTAAAAGAGTGCGTATGTATCCTTATCAAATAATATGTTCTGCATCCTGTACATATGGCAATTTTTGGCATAGCTCAAATACTCATAGAGGAAGTCAGGACATATCAGGGTACATACTACAAATGCAACATTGTAAACGTAGGCATACATTCGTAGGATGCACCACCTTACTAGAGATTTACGATTGTTGGTTTTATGGGGCCACACCACCTCTGTGCTCATTTGTTTTCATGAGATAGGGGGTCTCAAACTTTCAATATCGAATATCAATTCTACTCTCTTCCATCTCTTCTTTTATGATGATTGATGTGATAATAATGATATTAACAACACAAAACTTGAAACATCCAGAATCCCAGTATTTGCAAGCTCACACTCACAATCAAAATTTCAAGCAAACGAAGCAACATAGACAATTCACCAAAAAATGAAGGTTAACACACAAAAGTGGAAACCTACCAACAAGTGTTTGAACATATTCAGACTCTTCGGATACATCAAACAACGGACCAGCTCCTAAGGCATAGATCAGAGAATCGTTGAGCTCTCCCAGGTGATAAAAGACCTGTCAACATTTTAACAGCAGTAATGGTAGAGTATAAGGGGTCTGTGAAATTTTCTTTGGACATTAAAACTCAACAGACACATCATCCACAACAAGACAAAAAAAAAAGTTGACATATGGATTAGGGATTAAACAGCTAGTTCCAATCTCTCGGATAGCGAGTAAACAGATAGCAAACCTCTCAATATTAGCTTAGTGAGTCAAATAGAATAGAGCAGCTTCGAGATGATAAACTCGTCATTGTGATATAATATATAAACACATAGAAACTGATAGAGAAGAGCTCACTCAATGAGTCTTCTAAGAAAACTGACTTCCAGAACTTAAACTCCAAAAATCAGTACTTACTTTTGAGGCAACTAGCGCAGCTAATTGCTTTTCCTCAAAGCACTCATCCTCATACAAGCTTTCACTGCACAAAAAAAGTTTTTGGCTGCTGTTAGACACAAATCTGAGGTCAAATAGTCTACTAGAATCAATTTTAGGATCAGTATAATGTACAATGTTAACCGAGTCTGATGAAGTAATCAAATACAATTCATTTTATAAATGCAGTAACCAATCCTAATCTCCAAAATCAGGCCATTCCCCAGTAAAAAGTCAAGATAATTCCAAATATAAACAAGAGTTCTTCATAGAAAAAAGTGTACACAAAAAACATGTAAACATCATGTTCGATTAATATAACTGGTTTCGGAACCAAAATTACTCACAAATCAAATTGATTTCTCTACTTTGCAATGCAGGGAAATAGAAAACAAAAGTATGATGCTAAAATCTGGGGAAAAAAGTGTACCTTATAAAAAAGTCTTCAACAACACACAATGAGGAAAGGTGTGCTACACACTCAATAATTTATAGCGAGTAAGGATCTATACCTATAGATTATAAGATTAAGAATAGCCAAAGCCCAGAGACATCTCAGGGCTCTTTTAAAATACTTAAAAAATAATAATCAAACCTCGGTTAGGGCTACAAATATGATCATATGTTTTAAGCATTGCTAAACCTTTCACTGCGATGGTAAGGATAAGCAAATCGTTGTAAGCTTGCCTTTTATTTTAACAAAATCATTAAGTCTGCATTGGAAACTAAAGCAGCTATTATCATTGCACTTTCAGAGCAACTTGGCAATCATAAGACTCGATTTCCAAAATGTGCCATGAAAATGAATTTCCCAACTGTGTCCGATAAAGACTAAGCCTCATCCCGTCATAACTCAATACTTCAAAGCGGATGGAAGTTTAATAGTTCCTCTCACTACCCTTGCAGATTTTAATCAGCAAAGCACCAATGCTACAAGTATCGTATCTGGAAAACTCTCTGCTATTTCTGAAAGACTATTCCGTGCTGGCAGCTAAGCAAGCCGCATAAACAAGCAACGCCATGCCGAAAGAGTGAACCTTACGATTGGCATCTTACAAAAAGTATAAAAACTGAACCCTAAACGGACCCTAGCATGCAGCTTTTCAGCAAAAACACTCCAGATTTACACGCAAATGGCACATAGATAGCAGAAGTTCGGTAGAGGCACTTACATTGTTGAAATGTTTGTGGATATCTCAGGCCAGAAATGATCCGCCAGATAGTTGAGATTGTTCAAAGCGTAGAGCTTCAAAGCAGGATGCTGCTCCTGCAGCATGGCCAGAAGGCCACTGGCTGAACTCGCCACCGTCATAGGACTCCCCGAGATTTGGCGATGGCGCTCTCAACCTCCGACGACGCAGCTTTCAGCTCTCCAACAACAAAGAAACCTCTCAGACCTCTCCGACGAGAAATGTATAAAGGAACAAGAAAAGTGGAGAAAAAGTAAAAGGCGTTCTTTAAGAAGGAAAGAAGGAAAGTATTGGGGCACGGGCGATGGAAAGTAACCCAAAAAAACCGGTTGGCTCGGTCATTTCCACGGTGTTCATGACGTTGAGGTTACCGGTTGTGCCAGTTGTTTAAGGGGCCCTCATCTCTTAAAGGGACTATAGAGTTTTAAGCTCCACACCTTTGGATATTTCCAAATTTTGCAACATGTTGCGGCGCCAAGCCACGAGACTTCCATGTGGGAGTTTCTGGACAAGCAATTAGCATCCAAAGGGTCCGGCATAGAATACATATGGTATGTTTAAGCACCATCGGGCTCCCTTAAGCTTAAAAGCATTGTTGCTTGTGGTTGCAAATGAATAAATGTAAGAAATCCAAGTTGAAGGAGTTACGAACTCACATGTCCAAGGAGATCCCTCCAAAGGATCATGGTTGCTTATGGCACCAATGCCTCACTCATCTTGCTACTATGAATTTTCTTCAAACTCACTTATCATAATCATGCATTGCAACATTGTGTGCTTATTCGAAACAAGGTGAAAGGAATTAATTGTAATTTAGCAACCAAATTGTCCAAATCCAACAAAATTGTGCTATAACAACTTTGTATGCTCCACAACAAGGTGAAACAACGACAATTCTCTAATAAAGCAATTATATTACACATTGGCAACATGAAGTAGCAAGTATTTAAGAAGTAGTGAGATTGTTATGTCTTTGGTTAACCCAAGTTGATGGGTCCTTGACTATGGATACCGAGGATATACTAGTTAATGGTTACGGGTTTTGTGCATTTTATATATGGTAATAACCGATGATATTAAAATACCAATGGTAGGGACGTGTGTGGAATTGGCCTATATGAAACCCATTACCCTTCTCATTCTATTCATTCGATACATGCTAATGTATTGTGGATACATGTTGCCACCCATTGTCCTTGATGCACTCGTTATTAGGTATACTTTCATGGGTGGTTATAGTAATATGGGATGCCATAATTTATGAGTTCCATTTTGGGTTGGTTGGATTGTCCTAGGCCTATAGCTCTTATCGATTTTTTGAGATTCTTCACAATGTTATTAACATAAACTAAGATCATGCTCTATCAAGAATGGGCTAGATTTATTCTTCAATGAGCTTGGAAGGATAGGATATCATTTGGGAGCATGATATTTTGATACCTTCTTTCAAATGGAAGGTGAATTACTAGTATGTTTTTTGTTATTTACTTATGTTGCATGCATGTTAGTTATGTTACTTTTGAAGCCGTTTTATGCTAAACAATTGGTATAGTGGCTCGTGCACACTATATTGCTATCATGTCACATTTTTTGATGTTTAACAGTAAATATATATGTGAGCATTATGAGTATGTCAATGAACCATTTAGCCAACCATGGGATTAAAATAAGGATAGGACATTCCTAGCAAATTTTCAAAAATTTGGATGTTTGAAAGCTTGTGTATTTTTGTTTAGTGTTAGCAACAAAGTAAAATCAAAGTAAAATAAAACATCGTGGCATGTGTATTATAAGCCCATTGTGAGTACTTGTTAATAAACTCCTACCATGGCATGTGTGTTATAAGTCCATGGGTAGAAACTTAATTAAATTCTAAACTTCTAAGTTAGAAAACTTAATTTAAAGAACTTAAACTTAGAAACTTAAGCTTAGAAAATAAAAGATTCTAAGTTATCTTGAGTTCTAAGTTTAGAGTCTTAGGCTTTCTAAGTTAGAAGTGGAGAAGTTTAGAAGTCTTAGAATTGCAAGTTTTAGAAAATAATCCCATAAGTTAGTAGAAGCTTATGAAAGGCCCTTCTTGCTATAAGAAGAAAGGCATTTCCCTTGTAAAACAACACTCTTAGATTATGCTAAATTGCTCTCTCTTTGAGATTATCATTCTATTTCTTTGTGTTCTCATTGGAAGGTGCATAGCTTGAGGGAAGGTGCTCGGGCCTCCTCTTGCCTCCTTTCATTGGATTATTGTGGCATGCTTTATTTGTTAATTATTTAGTTAGTCGCAATTTATTATTTCATTTTTCTTTGGGAGTTAGTATTAGTTTTACGGTTTGCTAGTTGGGAAGCCTTAGCAAGCCTAGTTTATTGTTGATCCTTGCTAGTTGAGTACCGCCTTAGCAAGTTTATTTACTTTCCAAGTAGTGGCTAGTTGGGTACCGCCTTAGCCACACCTTAATTAGTTTCTATTTCGAGCACCAGTTGGGAAGCCTTGGTGCTCCCTTTTCGTTTATGTTTTTATTTCACAGTTGTTAAGCTTTGTAGAACTTAGAAGGTGGACGACCGGTCTACCACTATACTACGCACGAACTCTTCATTAGACCTAGCCACTTAGAAGATGAGACGAACAAAGACTGAGAGCCGGGTATGAGAGCCGAGAAATGCTAGTTAGGAATGACAAGCAAGAACTGTGTAAGCCTCATGATGAATTCCGGAAGATGGAACGACCATGTAGGAGCTAGTATTTCTAGGCAAAGTAATAAATGCAAGTAGACCCCTCTTAAAGAAAGCAGAGTGAACCACCTTTTGATGGTGACCTCTAGTGGAGAGCATTATTCCACTTGTGATTTGTGTAATGTGGAAATGCCATTAGGATGCCACCTAAGGAGCTCTCTTGCTTATTTAAGAGACTCCCTCTTTGAGAAGAGGAGCTTTTGTGAAATGTACCTACTCCATGCTGAATTGAGAAGAGTCTCCACAAGTTTTGGTGCATCCATTGAGCTCCTTGATCATGCTTATTTCTTCAGTGATGCATTCATGATCTTGCCCTTCCCTCCTTTGTGTGTGGTTGTGGATAGTAGAGTGGATTAGTTTTTTCGCTTTTCTAGAGTGGATTAGATTTCATTTCTTGTTTGTGGATTAATGTAGGAATCAGCATTCAGGTAAACTAAATAGGTTGAGTTTGTGATGTAATTCTTGCATATCCCCTTACAGCCCTGTTCTTGATGTTTTTGGGATGTCCAAGAATCAAAAGAATTGTTGGTTTCTTGATTCTTGGACTTCTAAAATGTTGTAGAATAGGTAGGATTTCAGTCGTTGTTCAACATGTTCGCATGCTGAACTGATGGTTAAACGTTTTGGCGTGCATGATTGACTAATTGTGGTCGTTTATGCATGTTCTTCAGTGCAAGAGTGAAAAAACCTGAGTGTCCTCTGACAGACAGGACAATACTAAAACATTCATCAGTCTCTTCTGCCTGATACGGGCTCTGAAACAAGAAAGATAAACTTAAAAAAAACCCACCGTCTCTGCCCACAATAGGCAGAACAAGAAACAAAGTTGTAAGCAGGAGAGAAGCCAATAGATTCTGAAGAGCCAGAATCTGTAAACATTTGGCCCACTTGCCCACTCACATTCTGAAATGATCAATGCTGCAACACTACCCCTGATCAGATCCATCCAAGAAATGTGGCACATTTCAAGATCTGTTCACACCCCCACGATAGGTAAACTGTGGGTAGAGGAGGACGTAGAAGGATCTGAGGTTGTATGTAGGACGTGTGGATGGTGGTTGTAGGTGCACCTCCCTCCGTCACCATCCTAGCCGACTCCTCTTTCTCTCCCATCTCAACCGAGCCCCTCCGTCACCATCCCAACTGACTCCTCTTTCTCTCTCATCTCAGCCGAGCTCCTCCGTCACCATCTCAGCTGAACGCCCTCTCTCTCAACTCAGTCGAACTCCTTCGCGTCCCATCTCAGCCGAACGCCTTCTCTTCCAACTCAGCCGAGCTCCTTTGCGTCCCATCTCAACCGACGCCATTTTTTGAAATCTCAACCAAAGCCCTTTCTGAAATCTCGACCGACGTCCTTTTTGAAATCTCAACCGAAGCCCTTTTTGAAATCTCGACCAACACCCCTCTTGAAATCTCACCCCTTCCTCTTTTTGAAATCTTGACCGACGCCCCTTTTAAAATCTCGACCGACGCCCCTTTTGAAATCTCAACCGACGCAATTTTTTGAAGTCTCGATCGAACCCTAGCCATCTCCACAATGGATCTATTTTTCTGTTCTGCAACTCCATTCTGTTGTCATGAATAGGGTGCAGTAGTTTGTCTCTTAATCCCCTAATCCTTGCAAAAACTTATAAACTCTGTTGAAAAATAATCACCGCCACCATCTGATATGAGGGTCTTAATATAACAACTTGTTTGTTTTCCAACTAGAGCCTTGAACTCTCTAAACTTGGCAAAAGCATCAGATTTCTTGCTTATGAAATAAATCCAGATATGTCTACTATAGTCATCGATGAATGTGATGAAATAGTAACAACTACTAATGGACCTAGTTTGTATTGGTCCACACAAATCACTATGAACAAGATCAAGAATGCCATTGGCTCTTCTTGCTCCATCTTTGGGAAATCTCTCTCTATGTTGTTTTCCCAAAATGCAACCCTCACAAATTTTTCCTTCAGATAAATTGGTTTGAAGTAGTTTTTGATGCAATTTGCTTTCTTCAAGATGATGATCTTTGGTTCACTCTTGACCACTGGCTTCCTTCCTCGACTATCAACAGTGCTTACCATAGCTTGAGTAAAAGATCTGCATTCAATTTGTAGAGTCGATTCCCGTTGACTCTAGCTTGATGGGGCAAGGGATATAGGAAGAACGAGAACGGAGAAGAGGGTGGGAATATTTCTACAGACTGTTCAAAAATGATGTAAATTTACAAACTTGTTCTAAATGTAAGTTTTTGTGGAAGTCCTTGAAGATGGCCAAGTCTTCAATGACTTCAAGTTATTAAACTTCACATCTGAACTTAAAATTATGATGGGATTGGTTACCCTTTGCTGGAGATCAGCCAGAAGTACGTTGTAGACATCCTTCAAGTAAACTGGCTGTCTAAGTTATGATTCCAAGGAGGCAGTTGTGGACTTAATTTCTAATATAGCTCCTGTAGCAATCACTTTGTAGTGATTCTTGATGTCTTTGACAAAACATTTGTCGTTGTCAAACTCAACCTTGAGTTGTTGATCAACCATCATCCCAACAGATACTAGATTGTTAGCTAAGCCAGGTACATATTGCACATTGCTTATCCGCTTTATCTTCTTGTTGGCTAACTTCACTGGTACCACTTGAGTTCTGAAAACCACTCTTTCCTTGAAGTCATGTGCTTGGACGCACCACTGTCAATGTACCAGGTATTCTTAGCTTCATCACT
The DNA here is from genome assembly GCA_029204225.1 of Diphasiastrum complanatum. Taxonomy (NCBI): domain Eukaryota; kingdom Viridiplantae; phylum Streptophyta; class Lycopodiopsida; order Lycopodiales; family Lycopodiaceae; genus Diphasiastrum; species Diphasiastrum complanatum. Next base: position 38,131,204 of record CM055112.1, on the reverse strand, counting down.
TGTCATTAATGTTGTAATGAACAAGTTTGAACTCTCACCTATATCATTTTCATATTGATCATCATCGTATTGATGTTGATCATCATAGTTGTCTTCATAATAATCATCATCAAATTGATGTTGATCAGCATAATTGTCTGCTTGCCATTTGCCTTTTCTTTGTTCTATCTCCTTCTGTTTCTTGAAGCATTCACACTCCCAATGGCCAGGTTTGTTGCAGTACCTACAATTTCCAGGTTTATTTTGTCTTGAATAGTCGCGTCCTTGACCTCGGCCTTGATTTCAATTGCCTCGATTCGGACTATCATTGACTTGCTCATGAAATTGTTGAAATGATCCTCGGCTTGAGTTTCCTCCTCTCGATTGATAACTTCCACGGCCAAATCTTCCACCTCGTCCTCTCTAACTGCAAGAGCTTGATCATAGCCCCTGTTACGATGATTCAAGTTCTCTTGACGTTGCTCTTCCTGCAAAAGCAATCCACCTAGTTCTTCATAGGTTGGAAGATTTTCTCTTGTGGCTATACTCATTTCAAACATTTGATGTGACTCACTCAGACTATTCAAAGTCAATTGCACGATCTCACGATCTTGTACTCGCTCTCCAACTGCTGCTAATTGGTCACGAATCTCTTTGATCTTCAGTATGTGATCGACAATAGTTGCACCATCATCCATCCACAATGTATGCAACTTCGTCTTCAAAAATAGTATTCGAGATGTATCTGTCATTTCAAACAATGCCTTCAATGTATCCCACGTTTCTTTTGGTCCTTCTGAATCCGAAATGACATTATGGACTTTCTGTTTTCTCCTGTCAAATGCCCGTTGATCTTCTTCAATCACTGACCTTGTCTATTCACCTGTCACGATCTCTCATAGCCCCTTTTCCATCAAAATGTTCTTCAGTTTCAATTTCCAGACTGCATAGTTGCCGACACCTTCCAATTTACTTGACTCATTGAGGACACTCTCTCTTAGAGTTGCCATTACTGGATAGATGAGTCCAGATCACAAAAATGGCTCAGCATGAGCACACAACCTGTCTCCAAACTTTTATCACACCACAGAACTGTATATATTTGGTTGTACATCTGATATCGGTACGACGCGCGAGTGTATGACTACTTGGGATTCTCTTTAGCTCACGCACGTGGATCCGACATTGGTACGGATATGCGATATCGGTGTGATGCATGGATGTACGACTGCTCTGGATTTTCTTTACCTCTGGCGCGTCAATCTGATATTGGTACTGATATGCGATATCGGTATGACGCGCGGATGTACGACTGCTCTTGGCTTTCTTTGCCTCTGACGCGTCGATCCGATATTGGTATGGACAAGATGAAAAGTAGAGGGAATATAAGAACTTTCAGAGAGAATATTCTAGATTTCTCACTTTGGCACGACGGCTATGTCAGAAATGGTGAACTCCTACAACTTTGTCGCAGCACGAACACGAAGCGAAGGTCGAACGTGCGACGGTCAACATTCCTTGACTCGAAGCACAAACGATTCACGAATCATTCGTGAATCATAAACACACCTCCAGGACCGCAAACCGCAAAGGGATGCAAAACGAAAGACTATGAAAAAAACGAAAAGAACAAAAGCAAATGGGAGATTGCAAAACAAACGAAGAGAAATCTTTTGCGCTATCAACTGGTAGCTCAACGGGCTTGGAGTCGTAGACTTCACGCCCAAGTGAAACGAGTGGCAACGACAGGGACTAACTGATGAGTTGATTAGCGTTAACTAGTCTTGTGATTTCTGCGTTTAACCATCTTGTAAACTCCACACAGTGGAGATATAAACTATCCTCTCTGAATCAAAAATGGACAGTGAAGAGATTTGAATAAAAAGAATATTTGTAAGAGACAAAGAGAGAGAGAGAGAGAGAGAGAGAGAGAGAGAGAGAGAGAGAGAGAGAGAGAGAGAGAGAGAGAGAGAGAGAGAGAGAGGTAGCGAATAGAACAGGAAAGAAAAAGACTAGAGTTGTGCATGAAAGTCTGCCAACGAGTAGAACACAACGAAAGAGCAAAGTGTCATTCTGCCAACGAACAGGACACTGACGATCTCGCTCTAAACAAGATTAAACTGATAATACAGTCGCTCTATTTTTGTGCATCTCCTTGTCTTGTGATGTTTGTCTTGATTGCTAGAATAAAATGTGTTTTGTGATGTGTAGTCGAGTGTCTAGATTCCTGTAAAAGCTTCTGCGCAAAAGAAAATTCAAAGACACGAAATAGTTCGCGAATACAAAAACGAAAACAAAAAAGAACAGTTTCACCTTCGCGAAACCGAACGGTGTTTTTCGCTTCTGCAACATGGTATCAGAGCACACAAGTTATCACTACTGATATCCCAGCAATGATTCTCTAGACAACACAATATGGCTACAACAATCCAGACAAGAGTAGCAATCAGTCTTGATGGCGCAAATCACAGAATCTGAAAATTCAAAATAAAAACATTTCTGAAGGGCGAAGGCATCTGGTCGGTGACTGAACTATAAGAGGTGCAGCCTCCAGAGGGAGACCCGATGAGAGCTGAATGGATCAGAAACAATGAGTGCACAATGGCGATCATTGTTTCGTCCATAAATGAAGATCTACTCATGTAGATTGAAGACTGTGAAAGCGGCCATGCAGCGTGGGAAAGATTAAAACAGAAGTATGAAGTGAGGACTGTAGCTTCAGTCATGCACCTTCACAATCAGCTGCAATCCATACGATGGGATGACAACTAGTTGGATCACCATGTTGAGAAGATCAGAATGATCTTCGCTCAGCTCGCTGCATCAGGACAGGAGCACGAGGTCCCAACACCACAGCAGCTGATGTACTTCATGAAATCTGTATTGACGTCCTATCAGCCGCTGAGAATGCTCATACTGAGTCTACCAGATATGACATTTGACAAAGTAGTCAGTCTTGTTGCTGATGAGAGACTGATGAGAGACAAAGGAGAGGGAAGCAGTGATCAAGAGAAGGCTCTCTTCACAAAAGGAAAGAAGAAAAACAAGAACAAGCCAAGATTCGAGAAGACGAAGTCCTCGAATCAGCAATCTTCTTCCTACGATCACTGCCACAAACCAGGCCATACGACCAACAAATGGTGGTTCAATCCAACAATACCTTGCATGCACTGCAAGAAGAAAGGGCATTTTGCATACGATTGCAGATTCAATCCAAAAAGAAAGAACAAAGCTGAAAAGGCTAATGTTGCAGAGTCATCAAAGGATACTGACAGAGGTGACGAAGCTTTCACGATACTTGATGAAGCTTCAACGAGCTACACTGAACATGACTACGATGTAGTCATTGATTCAGGAGCAACATCTCATATAACCTGCAACAAGAAGATCTTAATCGACTTTAGAGAGCTCGGAAACAACAGAGCAGTGATTCTAGGTGATGGGAGCAGACACGATGTCAAAGGCATCGGCACTCTACAACTGCGAACACTGTCAGGCCAAGCAGAGCTGCCAGGAGCACTCTATGTGCCCTCACTCAAAAAAAATCTGTTGTCTGTTTTCAAGATGACAGACCTTGGCATTTGAGTTTTGTTCGACGGCATGATCGAAAAGATGACGAACAAGTTGCTGACAGTCGGATGCAGAGAAGGAACCCTCTACCAAACAATTTAGGACTTCAAACTAATTTTTATCATCCCTATTTGTTTGTTGCCCATAAGGACTCAATCAATCGACATGAAAGTGAGCTTGCATACATGAAAAAATAACATAGCCTACATCCATTAAAAAAAAAGCAAACAAATGGCATGCTTGATTGTGAACATGTAGATTATAATAATCACATATGTGAGTAGGAGACTTGAAAGTTGATGCAAACTTGTTTGCACAATTTCTGGTTGATTGCATGCTTGAATGAAGAAATATACAAGCGACAATATATTCTCGTAATCTCTTTGACAACTTTTTTGTTGTTTCTAATAGTGCTTTCTTTTGCATGATGTATGCAACATGTCTTCCTTATATTGGATGAAGAACTGATTGAATTTTCATAAATGCATCCTAAAAACTACGTGATTGATGGTCGGCAACAATTATCTAAAATTGTGAATGCCGAAAAGCGGATATCTTCAGTAGTGATCATGATTATTGTGAATATTTGTTAATATGGATCATGAATACTTGTGAATACTGATCGTGATTATTGACAATATAGATCGTGAATACTCATGAATACTTACCATGAATACTCATGAATATTGATTGTGATTATTGGTAATACTAATCATGATTATTTTGAATATTGATCGTGAATACTCACGAATATTGATTGTAAATACTGATTTTAAAAAATAATAATAATCATGATTTGTGACTATTGATATTTAGTACCTCTTTAATTAGCAAAAAATCTAATAAATGCATTTGTCTGAGCCTCAAGAAAATACCACAAATTTGTAGGCAAATTGTTGCTTTGTGCAACTTCAAATGTTAAAACAAACTAATTTCAAATTTGTTATTATAAAATACAAACTTATCAAGAACGTAGATATTTTTTAGATTCAAAATATACGACAATATGCAAAATTACATATGAATCACCTAAAAAGCGCATTAAATCCTATTTATCATATCATGCTCTCATGCTACATAACTTACATAGCAGCAAATTGATGCCATTGCATATGCAAAAGCAGGGAATCGATCATCCGTGTGCTCATCTTAATATTATTTTCATGACGACTATGGTGTAGATTACCAAGCTAAATACTCATCCTATAGCATTTGTTGTAATAAATTTGGTAAGCCCAGTGTAATTCTTGGTCTTACGTATATTCCCAGTTTTAGTAGGTTTTTAATTTTTGTTTACGGGTCTGTATGTGTGTACAGTGTGTGCCATGCTTAGGACACGTATGGATGTTGAGTGGGGACATGTATGGATGTTGAGTGGGGACACGCATCCCGTAATGGGCTTGTAGCGGACAAGTGTCCCATTTTGATAGGCTCTGAACACAGATGTTCAGAGCCATAGCGCTTTGTTGAAGGGCCAGAAGGGCCAAAACTTCAATTACGCCCGGTAGCGGGCCGTGAGTAGGCCTGCTACACTCTGTAAAGGCAGCCTTCAACGCACCTTGCCGCAGGGCAGCTCGGTGTGTGAAGGATGCCCGCTACACACGGTAGCGGGCCTGCTCACGCACGCTACCTAGTCCATAACGGGACTGTATCACCATGCTGAAGTATCCCCTTCAAAGAGTCTATATGTGTATCTCTTTCCTCTTTGCTAATACGATTGATACAAAGTTTGCTTGGGTTGAGGAGTGCTCTCTCTTTGTGCTATCGTATGAATCTGTTTGATATTAAGCCTGCTAGTTAGCTAACTCATACAGCTCATCATATCCTTGGCATGTTGAGCTCGAAGATCTGCATCAGTTCCACTTTCATCTAATCTGTGTTAGATTGGAAAGCAGAGGCGAGCAAGAGTCTTTTCTAGGACAACGCGAGCAAGAGTCTTTTCTAGGACAACTTTGTTTGGGAAAGAAATCTTATCATCCAATTGTACTATCATAATCTAGTTCCTAGAAAGAATCAACCAACAATGGCCGGTTTGAAGATAGTTTACCTTTTGTTGCAAAGAATTGCATACACAAATTCGGAGCCTCTTACTAAGAAGACAAAAACATCTAGATGAAATCAATTTCTCTATCATGGCCAAGTCATGTAAAGCTGAAGTATTTATTCACTGAAAAGGCTTACAAACATGACGTCGGGATTCATCAGAGACACTTCCTCTAATAAACTCATATCTTTTATGATCTATTGCCCATCTGCAGTGGTCTCCCGGGGGTGGAAACTCTACTTGCATGGAATCCTCTTTTCGCATGGTTTTTTAACGTGATGTCTGAACTGTCTCTGAGAATATAGCCACGTAATGAGGATTGAGATGATAATTGCGGCAGCTGGCACATTGTTAACTATTATTATTTTGTGTAGAACCAAAAGAGAGCAGAAAATGATGATCGTATGATCATTCCTTGGATGGGTCTGAAGAGTACGTTTGTTGCTGGAAGCCCTCCTCTTGTTGAGACAATTTTTACGTGAGTGTAAGTCCAGACCCCAGAGCTGCACAGTTCATTATACGTCAGTTAGGGATGAAAGGAAGCAAGAGGTGGGACAGTCGATCAATTAAGATCAAAACCCAATTGTAACATTATGGATTGTGTTCTGGATAATATATTTGACCAGTGTCAGAGTTGTTTATTTGAATTTATATGGAGCAGGACGAACGTGAAGAATTAAAAATATTGAAGTTTGGATAGCGAGAAGAAAGTATTAGTTAAAAGAGCTTACCTGTTATTGGAGTGACTAGAAATGGTGACTAGAGACCAGGGCAAGCAATGCTTGTTCACCGTTACAGGTGGAGGCTGAGGCTTGCCAACAAGCTGGAACCCATTTGGATCATTTAGCTGCCACCGGTACGATCCTCCTGCACTCTTTCCATGCAGTGCTGGGGCTTGCACGAAAACTTTACCCGCCAGGACTCCCCCAGGAACGTTGTACAGTGTAGCCTCTGCTTGTATCTGCTCCCAGGTGATGCCATTGTAGCGGTAAACGATAACTCCCTCACCAAAAAAGCCCTGAATCGCATGTTCAGTGCTCACACTGAGTGACGCCGGCACGGCAGGAGGCCACAGGTTCTGCTGCCAGAACCAGAATTCTACCTCGAAGGGAACCTCAACAACAGTGGCATCCAATTGGCAAATGTTTTGCAGAGGGGGAGCTCCTCCTTGAGGAATGAGGCGCTGTACATAGGAAATGAGGGATGCAGATCCATCAAATTGATGAGATGTAGCCTGAAGCAAAGCCTGTGATATATTGTAGCTTCCACTGGAAGGTATAGAAAGCAATTCTTTTCCTGATCATTAAAATGGGGAAACATGTTAATCCACACACATCCGGTTCATTCAAAGCAATGAGTAAGCTTTGGTACGAAAGTACGGCATTGCAATATTGCTGAAGGAGCTGAGAAAAGTCAAACAGAAAGACTTTGATTTTCATTTGGGCTATGGTTAATTTTGTTCAAGATTCAGAGGAGGGGAACAGTTCAGACCTGAGACAGAGCTGAATTTGTGTCCAGATTCAGCCTCGTCTCCAGCGGAATTGTCGAGCATCCAAGTGGCCACAGACAGAGATCTGCCTTGCCGATTGAAAGTCTGGGAATTGTATGATCCGACTCGAATGCTTGGATTGCTTGCCATCACCAGATCTGCACTAGCACCCACAGCCACCCAGTCTTTTGAAGAGCACTTGTACATCTGTTTTCCATTCTGGGTCCTCGACTTGAGCACCAAACTGCACAATTTCAATTCACAACGATGCATGCACATCAGAAATTAGACATTCAGCCTTTGCGAAAGAAGGCATCAGCAAACTACCTGAAATTCAAAATTTTACAAACGCACACAACATGTCATGACTGCACCTGTTCCCTGGCGGTGGCTGAAGAGAGGAATCGATTACTTGTTGGGCACTTTCTCCAACCCACATGAGAAGCAAGCTACAAAGCATCAAAATTATTGCTCCATCCATAGTCATCTTTCTCTTCAGCTTCTTTCCTTCAAGCAACAGATCCCTCACTCCTATATTCTCACACGAAGATACACGAGGACTACAACATCCTTATGTACAGAGCCTTCTTATTTAATTCCCTCATCTGCGGGAGACTACGTGAGGAGTTGGATCACCTAATGGCGCACAACTAGTGCACATGATGAAGATATTTTAGAGCAGATCATCCACCTGGAAAGACAGATGGAAGGAAGGAGTATTGCAAACATGTCGATAACAACGAGGTGATCTAAAGATAGAGAGCTTTGCCGTGCACGTTAGAAAGTCAGAAACAATGATGACTACACCTGAAAGTGACTCATATAAGCAGGAAACTTTAGAGACAGACTCACCAAGTAATCAGAAATTTTAGAGACAGACTCACCAAGAAATAGAGAGCCTGCCCACATGAAGGACCCAATTCCTCGCTCTATGGAGCCAAGGAACGGGTGCGCCACAATGGCTTTTGCCTACATGAAGCAAATTTGTGACCTAGGAACTAGCGGAGTGAAATGGCTTTTGCCCCCATGGAGCAAATTTGTGAGCCATTTCTTGGCTGGGGGCTGTCCAATTGAGAACTACTTTTTTGCACAACCTAGAACTAGCTGAATGAGTCACCTAGCTAGGAAATAAAAAAAAGGTGTGTGCACTCGGGTTGGGGGGGCGGAAGTGGAGGCTTTACATCTCTTCATGCTCTTAGCACCCTTGAGTAGGGATCTACATGACCTTAACGCCTTCCCCCTAGGGCTTGATCACTCACCAAAAGGATTTATGCTAGATTTTACTTTTTTATTTGTAAATTGCATTTAATGTTGCAAAGATTGGCATTTTATGGCTAGGCCATTTTCAGTGACCTCTCCACTTGGGTTCAATGGTCACTCAATTACAACTATGACTAGCATCCTCACCATAATTAACAACTATTGTTTCCAAAGGACACGTCAACTAAAAATCCAACCTTGAAGACGATTACCATCACCGCTACATGTCATACAAATTTGACCTTGATGACTTCACTTAGATTCATGCTAGTCATATGTCCTTTGATTCTAAAATTTGACTTGCATACTTTTCTCCCAATCTACAAATAATTTATGAATAGAACCTTCTTACATTTTAACGTTGTCCATTCAATTTGGTCAAATTTGTAGTTTGTGATAAAGCCAACATTGAAGGAGGCGCCTCAAATTTTGAAAACTCTCTATTTTAGATGAAAGTCTTGGTCATGAATGCATGAGTACTCATAATTGTAGTAACACCATTAGTATTACCATATATTTTTGGCCTTGCATTGCAAAGGCAATGTTATGTGTTAAGGTAGCCTACGTAAATGAAGTTTTAAAAAATGTCAACTTTAAAGTATATTATGTGGTGGTGGTCTGAACTTTTAATACTAAAACCTTTGTTGAGGGCTAAATTAACATGCATTTGTTGCCATTAGAAAATTAGGAGAAGCAAAACCAAAACTTTGTACAAAAAAGGTAAATGCATTTGAGAAAATTTGCTTGTTAGCATGTTGTTGCAAACTGAAATTTGCTTGTTAGCATGCTGCTGCTGAACTATGCGGTGGATGTAGTATTATAGCCTCCGCCGTCGCATTGAGTTCTTCAAGCCAGGGTGGTCGCCCCTGACCACACGGCTCCATATCGCTGCTCGGTTGCCCTGCTACATCTTGTGTACTGTGTCTGAACAACAACACTCATGTATATCTCTGAATCCCTGCTTTGTGACTTGCTCAGGTTAAAAATTGACCAGACCAGAGCTCTCTCTTTCTCCTTCCTTTGAAGACACGTTAATGAGAGGTTCTAATCGCGGAGTTATGATCGCGCATGTTGCTGGGTTAATCTTTTAAACCATCGCTTGTGGACCATCACTTGTGGAGGTACAAGATAGGGTCGCGTCAAGCAGTGATCCTAGCTAATCTTACATTTATATCTGAAGGTTGAGCCTGAGGTGCTCTACTTGGATTTGTGTAGCCACTTCAGGATTTTGCTTGATCAAGAATCAGGATTAAGGTGGTGCTAAAGTCATTCATTGTTCAGAGGTTGTTTGCTTCTTGGATCTGAGCACCAGGTTCATGTTTTTCATCCACTGTCCCATTATGCAAAATTTGTGTGGCTTGTCTAGCCATTTATTCTCAATTGAAGCATAGTTAATAGAAAATTAATCGCCAGTATTATTGTCTTTAATGGTTATTTTGGTAACAATGGCTTTATTATGCAACTATTTATCCTCGCATAGATTGTTGCATTTCTCTTGAGAATTTCAAGCATCTAGTTTCTGTCATTGTAGGATAGATGCTGTACGTTTATTATTTAGATAGGAGGTCATGTATTTCTTTTGAACACAAACAGTTTCATTGAAGATAATAGTTATTTTCGGCTGGTTTTAACTTTATCTAAGATAGCCTGTATTTTACATCGAATTGGAGGTCTTCATCTTTGACGTCTTCATGCATTATTTCTTTTTGAAGTTACTCAATTCCCTCAAAAATTTGAGTTATTCATTTCTAATGGTGCATGCAGCTTTGTGATTGGCTTCAGATCATACCAACATGGGCAAGGAGAAGGTGCATATCAACATTGTGTTATTGGCCATGTCGACTCTGGAAAATCTACCACCACTGGACATTTCGTCTATAAACTTGGTGGCATTGACAAATGAGTGATTGAGACTATCAATGATTCTCCTTCCGATGCAGTTCTAGCTCATCTTATTTCACGTGTTGGTCCATGTGCAGGGGCTTGATTAGTTGCACGTCCAGTTATTCCACTATTGAGACTCTCCTCTGACTTGTTTATCACTGCCCTTAGTACCAGGTTGGGACTTCCACATCTAGTGTTAAGTGGGCTCTCTAAGTGTTCATGTGGGCATGTGTTGGATTCTCCTGGGTACTCATCTTATGCGGTGCCCCTTAGGTGGTGATCGTATAGTGTCACATGATTCCATTCGTGACGTTCTTGCAACTATTGCTCATGACAGTGGCTTCTATGTTGTTCGAGAGCATACACACATTTTTCCTGGGACATGTTGACCTTGTTCTCTCGCGAGAGGGAATTCACACACTTGGAGATGTCGTTATTGCTGATCCCTCTTGACAAGACCTTCTTCGTCGTTCTTCCACCATGCAAGGGGATGTTGCATCTCAGACAACTCAAGAGAAAAAGAGAGATTATAACGATCGTGCATTTGGTGAAGAATTCATCCCCTTTGCTTTGGAAACATATGGATGTCTTCAAAATAAATTTAATGATTTTTTGTCATTATGTGCGGAGCTTGTTGTGAAGCGCCAAAGACAAAGTGTAATCAGTCATTGTATCTTTGTATCATCAACGTATTTTTGTTGCATTGCAACGTTCACAAGCACGTTCAATTCTTCAACGAGCTCAATTTGCAGGACCGGCAAGTTCGAAGCTTCTTGCATTACCTATTACTACAACTATTCTAGTTAGTGACTTACATCAAGCAGTAGGTTTTGAGTAATTAGTTTAATATTTTATGTTTTTACTAAGCTTTTAGCTTAATTACTCTTTGTCAATGGGCATGATCTTTCTATCTGCTTTCATCTATTTATACATTGATGGGTCTTCTCATCCTTCAATAATCAACGCAGAAGACTTTAATCAATTCATGTTTCTGCAATTGTGAACGTGCATTGTGAAATTGTAAATATTATATCATCAAATTTAGTACTATTTTTGTGAACATTAATTTTAAAATTTTTATATTTAGCTATAAAACTACAAATATTTACTAATAATTTTTTTTTCATTACTTTTGAAAACTGATTACAATAATTAAAAATCTACTATCTTAAAAATTATGCATAATATTGTGACTTGGTTTTGAGGTTGTGACATGATAAATATTCAAATATAAAAATAGTATTTATTATTTGTAAAGTTAGAAATGATTAAATAATTTTCATCCATAAATTATCTTTGACATTTCCTAACACTCCTGTCCAATTTTTTTTTTTACATTGCATCCTTGCATCTAATCTAGGGCCTTGGCATTTTGTGAGTTTCTTTCTTGTCACGATTCAACCAAAATATAGCACATGGTGTGCTACCCTTTTTATGCCACTACTTCAATGTTTATTATTAGGAATGTGGTTTGGTACATAGTTAAAAATCTCACACAATAAAAAAAAAATTTGAATTAATTTTTTTTACAGTTTTGCCTCCAAACATAGCACCCCGGCGTGCTCGGCCTGGCCGCTTGAAAAAAAATAATTTAATTTTTTTTCGGCCCAGTTCAACACGCCGGCGTGCTATGTTTGGAGGCTGCAAATTTTTTTCTCATATTATATTGCACGTCGGCGTGCTATGTTTGGAGGTTGCAAAAACTTATCTCATTTTATATAGACGCCGGCGTGCTATCTTTAAATGTTGCAATTTTTGTTTTATAGATGTTTTACTTAGCACATCTACCAAGTAAAACATTTTAGATGTGCTAAGTAAAATAGCTAAACTTTTTTTTGCAACCTTTAAAGATAACGCCGACGTGCTATATAAAATGAGATAATTTTTTGCAACCTCAAAAACATAGCACGCCGACGTGCTATATAAAATGAGAAATTTTTTTTGCATCCGCCAAACATAGTAGGCCGGCGTGCCGGGCCGGGCCGAAATATATATTTCGGCCCAGCCCGGCATGCCGGCCTGCTATGTTTGGAGGCTGCAAAAAAATTTAATTTGAAAATTTTTTACTTTGTGAGATTTTTAACTATGTACCAAACCACATTCTTAATAATAAACATTGAAGTAGTAGCATAAAAAGGGTAGCACACTATGTGCTATATTTCTGTTGAATAATGACAAGAAAGAAACTCGCCAAAACCCGTAATAATCAACCCAATATACTCAGTTTACTTGCACTTTTCATGACTCCTTCGAAGAAAAAAAGTGTTCCCTACAATTTCAAGCTGTGCATCAAATATGCTCAAAGTGGATTATGACTTGAAAATCACCCATCACATTTCAACAATTGGGCATGCAACTCCCTAGATGTTTTGGACATGTGCCAAATGGTAGCATATTTGTCTTGCTAATACCGGTAGGAAGATTAGTAGCCAAATTAGTTACTACTACGAAGTGTGAGCCAGACCCCTAGGTCAAAATTGCATGTAAATCTCTAAGTAGCCTAATATTGCTTAAACTCAAGAACACCATTGAACCAAACTTAATAGCCATTGACCATGAGATTATATTGTGGACAAATGCAAATTAAGCAGTCTAACAAAAGCCCACTAATGCAAATTTGGAAAACTACTTATACGTGCAAGTAGTTGCTTGACTTCTATGCAAAACTGAGACTCATCTTGGCCTTCCCTACTTGAGATATTGACCACTTATGATTCTTTTTTTTTTTTTTCAATGTAACCCTGAGACACATGTTACTCGTACTTTCAAATTATGCACAACCATATATTGTACATCAATTAGTAGGCCGAGACTAAATAGACAACACATGGCTCCAAGATGTCATCGATGGTGCAACGAGTGAGGTTAGAGCACTAGTGTGATAGAAATTTCCGTCCTAGCCAACACAAATTGCTAGCCTTAACTTTAGAATCGTTTTTTAACGTACTTGGACATATTTGAGGTTTATACCATGTAGTATATCACAAGTTTCATTTTGGGTGAGCTTTTTTAGCATATCAAGCAACCTATCATTGGTACATGTCATAAAGCACACGTTGCAAACCTACTATGACTAGCTTAAATGTCCAATAATACGATGCTTCAAACCATGGCTCATTTATGGAAAATATTGGTTTTCTAACTTATTTTTCTTTTTCGTTGACAGATTTTAAATGCAAGAGATAAGTTACAAAAATTCAGGGTAGCTCCAAAAAGAAAATTACTTTATGATTTACAAGGAATGATTTATTACAAATAGATCATTTCCATCCATATATGATAAATAGAGAGTTGTTAACATGTGATCAAAAGTTTTAGTGGTCTATGTTTAGAGTTGTCTTATATGGGTTCATCAACTTTGACGTCCTTACATTTTGGGGGATTTTATTGTACCATTGGAAAGCCTTGTATGTCCTTAACTTTCCACAAACTCCTTCCAAGATTTTACATGTTCGAGCATGTGAACATGTATGTTCATTGACTTTTAGATCTTGATATAAATGTGTGTGTGTGTGCATGATATATATATATATATATATATATTTTAAACTTGCAACATCGTGCCACAATAATGATAAGGATGGCACACACATTTCCTCCAAGAGTTTTATATGATAAGGTTTAACACCATGTGTGATAAAAAAAAAATCGAACATTTTTATCTCTGTCCCAAAGAAACGTCCTTTCACATGTACTTCCACATCTAAAGCAAAAGCCTTGACTTTGTACCATAAGACAACGTAATCTAATATTAAAATACAAATGCATGTTCAAGGGTGAAGTCATCTTTGCTTTTTGGGGATTTTGTATACCATATGCATAAGTACTCAAGTGATATAAAAAAAATGCAAGCTCAACGATGAAGTAAAACTTTACTTTCATGAGTCACGAATCCAATGTTGTTACGTCCATGTCCAGTTCAGTGGATTCGAAATATTCCTTGACGTGGATATTTCGTACTCCAGTATATGAGTTGTTTAGTTACATATTGTTATTCCAATTTATGCTAGAAATGTAATTCACTATAAGGAACTTATGAAAAAAAATTAAATTTTATGTAAATAAAAAATTCTGACGAAGTAGTCATCAATATTGAAGGTAATTAGAAGTCGTTACTTGACGTGCACTTCAAATTTCCTCAGTCACTATTTCATCATTTTATAGACATGCATAGCATACAAAATCGACCAATAGACGTCATTACAATAAATTTTTTAACGTAAACCAATCGCTTAGGATCCATTCATCAGTACTATGAAAAAATGATAGAAAAGCATTCATGCATGAATTCCACCACTCAAAACAACTATATTGCTCCCATGCATGTCTCAAAACATTCCTAGAATGGTCAATCAATTAATTTTTAAAACTTACAATACTCTACTAACTAGGACAACTGACATGCATTAGAACAATTACCAAATTTTGTCAATTTTGCATCAATTTTTTTTTTTTTTAGTCATTGTAAAGCACAATTAATAGGGAGAATAAGTTTCCAAGAGGCCTGACAAGTCAGTTTGCCACCTTAGCTTCACACATGTGAGCACAGAGGAGCCAGAAAATAGTAGGAGGGCGCACTTTTTGAAAGGAGATTTGTTGAAAATGCAATATAAGCTTTGCATGCCTTAGAGAGACATCATAAATAGTCTACAATAGTCCTATAGAGGTCAGTGAAGCATTCATACAGATCTTTGTTTAGGGTATTTACTGTACATAAGCCCAAAATAAAAAACAAGTTGCGAGGGCCGTGGCAACCTACGTGCGTAAGGCCATAGTCCAATGAGCACTTGTAAAATATTGTATTTTAAATAAACTAGACTTGGGCCTTGTAGAATAAAATAATGTAAAAGGCCCAAAGTCTAAGTTTATTAAGTTCTGTTAAGTTCAAATTAGAAGTCAAAGTCAAAATGGTGGTAGGTGGGGTGTGCTTCTTTGTGCACCCTAGATTGAAATGTGTTTCTATTGAAGGGTTAGAATTTCAATCCTCCCTTCCTTGAAGTAGCCAATAGAATGAAGAGGCAAGGGCCTCCCCAAGAATGAAAAGGCACCTCTTGTACATCATTTTACATGCTAATTGAGAGGAGGAGACTCTACCATTTTAGTGAATCAAGCTTCCTCATGAGCTTTGCCTTGTATCTAATGCTTTTTTTTATTGAAGCTTCTATTTTTGCTATGCTTTGCTATTTCATTGTTTATGTTTATTAAAGCTTCTCCATTAGATTAAAGCAAAAGCTAATGAGATCCCTCCCTCTAACTCTCTCTCCTTCTTCTAATGCACTTCAACTTCTAATGGCTTGTGTGGTGAATGTTAGTTTGGTGGTTAGGATTAGTTTGGGCTCTAGTGTTGGTTTTTTGTTAGAAAAGCAACTAAAATAAGCAACGATCCAGTAACCCTAGACTTTGGCGATGGATGAATCTGAAATCAAAATGATCAGTGCCAAGAAGAATTGGAAACCGAGCACCAGACCTTTCTAGAGTTGCAGCTGCACATATCGAGATTGAAACAAAAAAACCATAATGGACCCCATTGATTAACCCATACCTGTCATACCCTTGTAGGTAATATGGAGGGCACCTCGTCTCGAGATGCCAAAGTATGACGTATCAATAGATCCATCAAATTTCTCCAGATTTATGAACAAGCATGCGAGATCTATGGAAAATAGACTCATGAGAAAAAATTAAAGCTGCTTCCCATGTTATTATTAGTAGCTGCAGCCTAGGATTGATTCTTCAACCAATTAGCCAAGGAAAAATCCACGTGGAAAGGCTTAAAGCGGCTTTCATCACCCGCTTTAGACCACAAACTCTTCGGTGCCATCTACCTAGGGCTATAGCCCTTCTCCCTTTAAGATGAGAGAGGTCTTCACCTTCTATGCTAGAAAGTTAGACCTAGCGGAGTTGAGGATTGTGCAGATCTTTGACTGCATGCTGCTTATGAACGCCATCGTTGTGAACTGTGTTCTTCATCTTGTTTTTGGTTCCTTGTTGTGATCAATTGATCTCTTGGATCTTAAAGCCTTATGGCTCTAATACCACTATTGAGAATCAGATCAAAACACGAATTTCTGTTGCTTTGATAGCACTGATGAGAAAAAATCAGAATTCAAATCAGATGGTTTTGTATTGATTCTCCTAGAACCCGAATAGAATTCAGTTCTGACTGATGGCTACTGTCTTCTAGTTCAGACCGATAATCTTCCAGAGTGTGGACAAACACTACTGACTATGTTTAATTTGTTTAAGCATTAAACAAGATGAACGAGTGTGCGGAATGAATAGTAAACAGTTGATTACGAATTGTTTTTTCAGAATGCTCATCCTGAGTTTACCTGAGATGACATTTGAGAGAGCAGTCAATCTTGTAGCAGACGAAAGATTGATAAGAGATGAAGGAGAATCAAATGATGACCATGAGAAGGCTCTTTTTCCAAGGGGAAAGAAGAAAAACAAAGGCAGACCCAAGATTGAGAAGACTCAAATGAAGTCTTTGATGAAGGGTAACTAAAACAAGAAATTTCTACTTGTGATCACTGTCACAAGTCAGGACACTCAGTCTAACTATACATATCACTCATTACAAGAAAAAAAGACATTTAGAATATGAATGCTGGCACAATCCCAAAGGAAGGCACAAAGGAAAAAAAGTCAAATTTTCCAGAGTCATCCAAGGATGACGAGAAGAACGACCATGTGTTCACGGTTGTCGATGAGGATTCAACCACCTACACGCACGCAACATGACTATGACATAGTGATTGACTCAAGAGCCACATCTCATACAACTTGCAACAAGAACATCTTGATTAACAACAAGGCACTGGACAACTCAAGAACAGTGATATTGGGTGATGGGAACAAACAGGATGTCAAAGGCATTGGAACTCTTCAGTTCCGTGCATTGTCGGGACATGTAGAGCTACAAGGAGCTCTCTCTCTATGTAACCATGTTAAAAAGGGACCTACTCTTTGTATCGAGGATAGCAGATATTGAAATATGAGTCCTATTCGATGGGAATGTATGCCGAATGGTCGACCACACATCGAATATGCTGCTGACTGTCAGATCAACACAAGGTAATCTATATCAAGCAAAAATCATTAGCAACTACGATACATATTGAATGCATCCGAAAGTGAAAACCATCTCTGGAATAGACGCATGTATCATCTGAATATGAGGAGTCTCTATGACATGAGCAGAAAGAATGGTCTGAAAATTACAAGTCCAGATTCCGACTTCTACGAAGCATGTCAGAAAGGCAAGCAACATTGAAGTCCATTTGTACATGAAGGAAGGAGAGCCAAGGACATCTTGGAGCTTGTTCACTCAGATGTCTGCGGACCAATGAAGGTTGACTCCCTTTCTGGATCGATATATTTTCTCACATTCATAGATGATTTCAACATGATGACAACCATATATTATTTGAAGAAGAAGTTTGAAGTCTTTGATGGATTCAAGAAGTTCATGGCATTTACAAAACGACACACCTCCAAAAAATTGCAGACACTTAGGTCTGACAATGATGGCAAATATTTGAGTAAAAAGTTTTCAAGCTTCTGCCAGGAAAGAGAAATTGAACATCAGTTCATGCCTGCCTATACATTGCAATATAATGGTGTAGCAAAAAGACAAAATAGAACAGAAGGAGCAAAATGGATGATGGAACAAGCACAATTGCCAGGTCAATTTTGAACTAAAGCAATTGCAGTTGCTATACATCTACAGAACCAATCGATATCGACAATATTGGAGAACAAGATGTTGTACGAAGTGTGGACAGGTGAGAAGCACGATCTATTGTACGTACGAGTGTTATGATGTGCAACATACATGCACATACCAAAAAAAAAGAGAAGCAAAGCTGGACAAAAAGTCGGTGCAGACAGTTATGGTCAGATATTCAAACGATTCGCGGATCTATCAACTCTACAGTCTAACCTCAAAGAAGGTGGTGTTGAGCAGAGATGTGAAGTTTGATGAATCGACGTTTCCAAGAGTCAAAGAATGAAGAGGCCACGAAATCTTTACAATCTTGCAGATTGAAGAGGGAGTTGAAGGCCAGATATTGAATCAGAATGTCGAATGATAGACTCCAGAAGAAGAAACAGAAGACCATCCTGTTGAAGAATTCAAAGAGCTATATAGTGTACACTCATGGTAAGAGACACTCTCTCTCTCTCTTATCTCATTTCATGCTTATACATGAGTTCTCTTGGGTTCATCTGTCCATTGGTGCACTATATTTGTGAGATCTTGCAATCTTGTGTGTAGAATGCTCATTTTATGCTATTTTCGGATCCACACGTGTGAAATATAGTAGCTTACTATTTTCGTATAGACAACAACTTCATTTTATCATATATTTGATGTTTGATCAAGTTCTTATTGAGTTTTCATCTCTTTCATTAAGTGGATGTCAGTTTTTCTACATTGGCAACATTGGCAACATTGGTAGGATAGATCTCTTTCTAACCAAAGATCAGGTTATGGATTTGGATCTTAAATGATCTGAAATTCTTCACAAATATTGTTGGTTGCTTTTTGCTTGCTTTAGGTGACCATTTCTTCCATGGGAGAAGATGATGCATATGTATCATTTTGGATTTAGTTAGTGCTGATAAAAAAGAGATTAAGCAAAGAGGTGTATCATCTCACATTGCACATCATGAAGTTATATCTGTTATTGAAATATTGAAACAAATGTCATCACAAAGCAAGCTGAGAGAGACATTTGAAAAAATTACTACTTTCCTTTCAGTTGATGTCCTATGTTATACTAAGAACTAATCTGGCAAAGTCTATTCATGGCAGTTGGGCAGCTGAACACCAAAGAAATTAAATTGGTCTTTATGCAGTAACAATAAGTGACATGTCTACGTCCTTACTACAATTGTCTCGCTATAATGCATTTTGACAAGACAACATTTGGGGAGAGGTCCAACTTTAGAGGAGCTTAGAAAAAGAGTGACAAATGTGAATAGTGTGCCTTGTTTGCCTAGACACATTGTAGAGAAAACTAACATTAATGCAATGGAACTAGGAGGAGCATTAAAAAACAAAAAATCTACAAAGAGATTTGGAAACAATCAGGCGAAAATGTGGCGTTAGTGGAGCAAAAATGGTTGGTGACTTGGATAGTCATGGCCTTGAGTATGAATATATCACATGACAACAAAGGGATGATGGCAAATCAAACAAACTCTTGCCCATCCACCAAAACCACCATCCCTGACGAGTTGTCCGAAATGCCATTACACCTCACAAATCCGCTCAGTGAAAGGGGCAATATCAAGATTTTAGCTACTCATCGCCAATCTCGCGAAGTCTTAGCTGTACTAGATAGGCTCAGGTGTCAACATCATTTTCACATCGCTCATGTTAGAATGGAATCTGAGAGACAAACTCACCAAATCCACTTGTCAGTTCAGAATGGCTGATCAAAGTGTGGTCCAACCTACCAGTTTCCTCCCACAAGTTCTGATCAAACTAGGAGGCCTGAAATTTTCTATAGACCTAGTCGTACTTGATATCCCTAGTAATGCATATGAGTTACTACTTGGTCACCCATGGCTCACCAATGCAAGAGTCATTCATAACTGGAGCAAAGGATGAGTCACCTTGGTAATCGAGACAACTCTGTTACAAATGATTTCATCTGGAAAACTCAAACCCACACGTTTTCATGACGAGGGATCATCTACTACTAATTCAATGTTTGAGCCATAACAGTCCACCCAAGAATTCTATCGCAAAATTTTTCTACAAACAAGTTATCGTTCGTTTCAGTTTCCCCCTAGAACTTATCGACGATAGGGGGACACAATTTCTTAGCTCCGTCATAGCAGATCTGCTTTCAAAATTCTTTGTGGCACATCGCAAAAGTTCCATGTATTATCTACGATGCAATGGCCAAACAGAATCCACCAACAAAATATTATGTGGTGTTCTAACCAAGACCGTCGAGTCCAGCCGATCTGATTGAGAACTGAAACTTCACACTGCTCTATGGGCCTATCGCACTACCCCGAAGAAAGCCATCGGTCTAACTCCTTTTCAGCTAGTCTATGGCCACAAGGAGTTGTCATGCCTGTGGAATTCCATATTCCATCCGTACGAGTAGCATATAATCTTGAGCTAGATCATCGACAGATCCTAGCTAATAGATTATTCCACCTACAACAACTATGTGAGACATGACGAATCAACATCAATGCCCCACCACCAACAAAGAAGCAGATGGATAAGGCCATGATCACGGAAGACAACATCTCCCATGATATCTTATCTAGTGATATAGGGACAAAGTATGCTGAATTCGGAGGGAGCTTGAAATCCTCTCAAGTCCCAAAGGAGGTTTTGGTGTCGTAGGAGGCCCTACTCCAACATGCCCAACAACGAAGACAAGCGCTAGCTGCAGCAGCTCTTTGGATGTTGGCGCTTCCGATTCTGGTTCAGTAGGCATGGTCCTGTCCACTCAGGTAACTTCAGTCGTTCCGATATCATTACCTACTAACACAACTCTCCTTCCACCACTACCCCCACCATTTACTACCAGATCCACCCTTCATTCAAACTTAACACGGACTTTGATTCCATTATCTCATGAAAGCCCTCACCTATACATTCTTCCACCCTACTTGACTCTACAGTCAATGTAGACAATTTTGCATTACAACTATTAATGCAAATCACATCCACCACCATAGCAACTAATCGACTCTATACGTCTCCAACACACATTCAGTCACCACCACATTCACCACCCCTAACACCACAATCACCTCCACCTACATCCCCTATAATACCTCAACCACCTCCCCCTGCATTTTCTCACACTCCAACATCTCCCCCAATTCTAGATTTTCTTCCATTCAATCCGATGCCATGTCCCAATTATACACACACACTCCCTGATATTGGCCCTTGGGAGCAATTATCCCTAGCAACCCAAAAAGTGATTTGGTTGGTGAATGAGCTCCAGTTCAATCTCTTTGGCACCTTAGGAGGTCAATACACTATGAGGCAATTCGACGATGGAGCCCTGGTAGATCTTCAAAAGACAAGACAAAGTTGGAGGCAGAATCCAAGCAACAACAACAACAAATACAAGATCTAGACACACATACCCAACAACAACAACAAATGCTCAGCCACCTATAGAACCAACTCCATCTGAAGATCTCCAACCTGCAAACTGCCATGGCAAATATTACTACGAAACAGGACGAGGCCTTAGCAGATGCAAAAGAAGCACGTCCCACTATGAAGGAATAGTTGGAACTCCAGCTGTTCCCGAGAGAACTCAAATTCCAGTGGTGGCACATCAGCAGTTGGCACAAAAGTTAAAGGCCACGACGAAGCAACATACCAAAATACAACAATCCTATACTACTTTCGTCAAGGTCCTCAACCAACATATCGCCACCCTTGAAAAAAAGCTAAAGGTGGCCACAAAATCGACACCTTTCGTCCATGCAGAGCACGCCCAATTTCACGATTTTGGGCATCATTATGATGGATCTAATGGCGGAGATGGGGCAGGTTTCCAAGGGATTCCATCAATAAATTAGGGATCGACATTCCAAGGACCATGACAAGTCTCAGGAGCTCCTCCACCAAGTAAATCACAGGGCACTGGTGGTACTTCCTCCCAACACCATCTCTTCCACTCTTCCGCTTCTAATCCCATCGACTCCATCCGCCAATTTTCTCCAAACACATTGCTGATTCTAACCCTTCACCACCTCTTTCCCCTCAACCTAATCCACAAACAGAACATGCCTTGGCAGTTGAAGCACCCACAATAAGGCACAGGATCATGCCTACTAAACCTAGTAAGGATTTGCTTACATCTCAAGAGTTTGCAAAGAAATATCAAACTACAAAGGAGCAAGGCGGCTACGTACTGTCAAATATGAACCATTGCAAAACCCATAAGGGAGTGGTCAAGTTCCTGGATCCACAACCACTTTGGCACCATCAGCTCTTTCTACAGAGCAAAACCTCCATGGCACGGTATCTCGAAGCACCCGCCTACATGCGCACCAATCCATACTATTATTCGGTAGTGCGACGAGAACCGTTTCCTGCCACCAAGGTAAAGGACAAGATCTTTTCGCCCAAGCTCATAGGAGTGGATACCGGCAACCCATCGGATGACATGGTCACCAATTATCGTGTATTTTACCAAAAGTACCATGGCAAGCTTGATCTCAACGTACGATACTTTGCGGATAATTGCGGCCTGGTGGCATTTTTGGCAAGCTCAAAGGATATTGGGATCGAGGGCTACTACCAATAGCCATTGATATCAATAAACCTCTACAAACACAAGACGACCACATCAACGTAACACAGATGTATTATCAGACAACCCTCACTTCGACTCTACACGTTGATATGTTAGAGCTATGGAAAACCCATAGCTTTCTCCAGGGTATGCTACCACACTACAAACCCATGTCTTTCCTTAACAAACTACGCTGGCAAATGATGGAGGGCATCGGCAACAAGATTTACCAATCCCGACAACAACAATCTCGCCTCCAAGAAGCTCAAAAGATCCAAGAAGAAAAAGCTTCGATTGGTGTGGGACCACCAATCCAATAAGGGGGAGGATAATGTTAGCAATTGTACAAACACAGTGAAAAATATTAAGAAAAAAATAAATCATAACTCTGTGGCATGTGTTTTGTAAGCCCACGTATGAGCATTTGATGGATCAAATAGGTAGCTGTAGTAACAGCTTCTGTCCAAAATTTCTTTGGAAGAGAGGCATGGGCCATCATGCTCTTGGCACTCTCGATGAGTGTCTAATTCTTCTGTTCAGCTACGCAATGGGACTGAGGTGAGTAGTTGGTTGTATATTGTTAATGTATCCCGTTGGCCTTGCAGAACTCCTTGAATTTTGTGGAGATGTACTCTCCCCCTCCATCTGACATAGAATTGCAAGATATCACAAGTATAGTGCACCAATGGATAGTAGAACCCAAGAGAACCATGTATAGCCAACTTTTGGGCTGATAGATTGTCACAAAAGTTGATTGGGCTCTCTAAAAAATACAGCAAGTGAAGATCCTTAATCATCCTCTTGATCCATACCATCTCCTTTGTGCAATGTGTAAGAGCTTTGAACTTGGTCTCACTAGATGACAATGAAATAATGGCTTGTTTCTTCGACATCCATGATATAGCTCCATCACCTATGAAAATACAATGAGTACTAATGGATTTCCTATCCATTGTATCTCCAGCATAGTCCGAATTTGAAAATCCAAACAAGTTAGGTGAAGATCCCTCATACAATATGCCAAAATCTCGAGTTCCAATGATGTACCTCAAAACTCATTTCCCTAGCTTCCAATGCTCCTCAATAGGATCTTGCATGAATTGGCACAAATTTCCAACACAATAGCTTAGATCTGGTCTTGTAATGGTTAGATAGATGAGTGAACCAACTAGCTTCCTATAGACTATGTCCTCGAAGGATCTTTCATATGACCTCTTATAGTTAGCTTTACATTGGACTCCATAGGTGTATCACAAGATTTTGCATCTAGCATATGAAATCTTTCTAGAATAGAATTATCATACTTCTCTTGACAAATGAAAGTATATTGAGAAGATCTAATCACTTCTATTCCTAAAATGTAATGCACATTACCAAGATCATGCACCTCAAATTCCTTCTTAAGAGCACTCTTGATATCCTCCACATCTTGATTGTTTCCACTACTCAAGATGCTATCATCCACATAGATTAGCAAGATGGTAACATTATTTCCAGCAAATCTATAATAATGTGAACAATCATACTCCCTCATAACAAAGTTTTGAGAGAAAAGTGTTAAGCTTAGCATACCAACTCCTTGGTGCTTGCTTAAGGCCATACAAACTCTTTTTTAGTAGACACACATGATTTGGCTTTGTAGATGAAATGTAGCTCTCAGGTTGCTCCATGTACACTTCCTCCTCGAGATCACCATTAAAAAATGTATTTGTAATGTCCAATTGCCATAGATCCCATCCATAAAGAATAGCAAGAGAGATGATGACCTGAATGCTTACCATCTTTGCCATGGGTGCAAAGGTTTCATCATAGTCAATCCCATGTTCTTGATTTGGTCCATTATGGACTATGAAACCGTGTTTAATATCTGCTCTTTCATGGAAAGGGAGGCATGTCAAAAGCTTCCATTTTTCATGTTGTGGAGCCAAGAAAATTGTTACCAACATTCAGGTATAATGTGTTATGAAAATCCTTTTGCTAATTTCAAGCCTTATCTTATGTATGGCATCATTTCTATTCTAGAGTCAACAAACACAGTACAGTGCTTATAGATCATTTACCATATAGTGCATGCATGAACAGTCCATTGAATTGTATATTTCCAGAGGCATACAATTAATTTTCTGACAACAACTATCTAATGATGTCCTATAGCCATATTTAGAACAAATGAGAGAAGCTCCAGACATTGAGAGCTATGTAGATTCACATTTCATGGAGTTGGAAATAGAATAGGTGGAGCTTCTTTATGCTCTTATTCAGAAACCTAAGCCATGGAAGCTTTCAAGGAGAGATGTATTTGATGCTTGTATACATCTTGGGCTCCAACAAGTTAATGCTGGTGAACAAGCAATGAGAGCGTACATAATCAATTTGGTGAAGAGACTCAAGCAAGAAAGAGCAATGTAATAAATTCATTTGTTTTACCATTTTGGCAGATGACATTCACATAAAGAAAATACTTGTTGGATAACTTCTATTGATTGTCATTTTTGGTTTTACACTTTAGATAGTCATGACTATTTTTTAAAGAAAGTTTGTACTATGAAATATTGTTTTTGAACATCGTATAATTTTTTATTTGTTTCAATGTATCTTTGCAATGATTATAGCATTAATTGTAGATAATACTCGCACAATATAAATATCATATAAAAAATTTGGTTTTATGTTTGTACATATTTTCTTATGTAAATTGTACAATGTTTGAATGAATCTATGTTCACATTCTACAATGTTTAGAAATAAGTTATGCTTGTGTTTACGTGAATGCTATCTCCTAAAATTGACAAGTCTAGTATGTTTACATAATATACAAGATTCGACATTAAAAATGATTGCTCATTAAAATTACATGATAAGAGATTTAGGCAATTGAAAGTACATGATTCAAGAATTCACCTAAAATTGACAAGTCTAGTATGTTTACATAATATACAAGATTCAACATTAAAAATAATTGCTCTTTAAAATTACATGATAAGAAATTTAGGCAATTGAAAGTACATGATTCAAGAATTATATAGTTCATCAAGAAAAGATTGCAATTCAAGCATGTTGTCAACAATAAAAATTTGAAATGCCTTATAATGTTGCATATGCAAAACATCAATTAATATTCTATAAGGGCATTTTGCAACTACCATAGTACTAATTGTTTTTTTTATTATTATCAAATCAAGATATATTCTTTTCATATCGACAATACATAATTTAAAATAAATTTATTTTCAAAAGACTTATTTAGTTCGGCAAAAAACTTCCAATACAAGCATTAGAACTCGAAATGCCTCAGTTATAACTGAAAAACATCTATTCATAATTTTATAATAACACTTCCAAAATATAAAAAAAGAATCAATATTTATCAAAGTAAGATATCTTTTTCTAAAAATGAGACTTGCAAGAGTCTCAAATTTTCTAAACTATCTTGTAGAAGGAATGTAAACCTTGTAGGCTTTACTCACCTCACTATATCCAACAAATATACCTTTCCTTGAAGATGGATCCTCCTTGGTCCTATCATCAAGAGTAATGTTGACATAGCATGTGCACCCAAAAGTTCTTAGAAAGTTAACACTTGGCCTCCACTTGAATAGCATCTCAGAAGGTGTTCCATCCAAAATAGCACTCGGCCACCTATTGCACAAGAAATTAGCACACAAGAAAGCTTGATCCCAAATTGGCTTATCAAGTTTAGCACTTAACCTCATGGCTTTAGCACTTTTACATAAAGTCCTATTCTTCCTTTTCGCCACTCCATTTTGTTGTGGGGTCCTTGGTGCTGTATACTCCCTCTTGATCTCATGCTCATCACAAAAAACCTTGAGCTTGGTAGATATGTACTCACCACCATTGTAACTTCTTAAGCACTTGATCCTCGTGGAAAATGGGTTCTCCCTTGCATTCTTGAACTTAACAAAGACATAATGCACTTCATATTTGCTCTTTAGTAGATAGATCCAACAAAATCTACTAAAATCATCAATGAAGGTTACATACATCTTAGCTCCACTATTGCTAATTGTAGTAATTCCATGAATATCCAAATGTACAACTTGAAAAGGCTTTGTAGATCTAGATGTAGATCTAGTATAAGGTAGTCTATGTGACTTTGACAAAGCACCAGACTCACAAACATGATTGATACTTTTTAACGAACTTGGAAGACCTGTCACAACTTGCTTTCTAGCCATTACCTTCAATGAATTGAAGTTGAGGTGTTGTTAAATTTACACAAGCTAGTTTGCACAATTACCACTTGTAAATGACTTTGAGGCCATGTTGTGGGGTCACACATGCCAAAAGCATAGGATACCTTATTCTAAGTCAAATCATTAACCTAGCTTTGGAATGGTACCTTTGGGATATGTCCAAAGAGTGCATAGATAGGGTAGAGAAAACGTAGGAGCTAAAAATAGCATTTTTCTCATTGTTTATATATGAGCTCTACAAGTATAAATATGTGATGGGATTTCCATCCAATTATGTCTAAAATCGAGAATTTCCTTCTTGAGTAGTTTGAGTCTATGATTTGATTGATGAATGCTATTGGCATAGGAAAGGATGGGCAAATTGTCACTCAATCATAATGGTGAAGACAAAGTTTTATTTGCCAAGCACAAAGAGAGGAGCAAAAAGCAACACCAACACTTCTCTAAGGACAAAGCAAAAGATCAAGATGAAGAGGATGATGATTACTCTCAATATTCTACTTCAAAGAAGAAGAAGAAAGAAGTTAAGTGATTCTTTTGTGGCAAGAAAGGCCACTATGCCACCAATTGCTTCAAGAAGAAGAATCAATTCAAGCAAGCCAACATCTCTCATGAGAAAGAAGACTTTATTGCAAGTGATGGAGAATCTCACTTATGGCATCAAAATTCTCCTCTTCCACCTTCAAGATGGATGACTCTTGGTATATTGATAGTGGAGCATCTTCACATATGTGTAGCTCCAATGATTCCTTTTCAACTATTATTCCTTATGAAGGAATCAAGATGTCCATATATTTCAAGTGATCAAGAGTGCAAAATTGAAGGAGTAGGGACTATTCCCTTGAAGCTTGCATCATCAAAAGTTCTATCTCTTCAAAAGGTTCTTTTTGTTCCCAAGATTACAAAGAATCTTATAAGTGTTGTCAAATTACTTGATGGTGGCCTTGATGTCAATTTCCATATTGACAATTGTGTGATCAAGAAGGATGGTGAGATCCTTGCATATCGATCTAGATATGAAGGCATCTACAAACTGAATCCAAGGGACTGTCACCAAAATTGCAGTGGGGGCATGTTAGAAGATTCTGGTGAACATTCTTCTAACGGATGATTCTGATATAGATTCTTCTAGAAGTGTTATCATGTCGCCGAGCTACGCCAAGGAATGTTGACGAACAACCAAAAGGAGTTCCAAAATCCATATTCATCGAGAAAGCCAATACTAGAAGGTCAACGAGATTGCAAACCGGTTGACGAGCGAAAACAAAGCCCAGTGTCTCTCCAATAGATTTTATGACAAAGGGAATAAGAACATGGCTGAGTCAGCATACGAATTAGATCTATCAGTAATACATTGTCAGACACCTTTAAATGGTGTACTGTACTCGTAAGCCAAAGGCGTGAGAAGTAGAGATAGATCTAAAATACCAATGGGCCAAAATAAGGAGGGACCCGAGTAGTTCTAAAATGCAATTTAGATTTTTAAACTTTTATGATAGTTAAGTTATTATGGCACATGGTTTTTGGATGCTATATTATTTCGTTGGCCATTTTTGTTGCCGCAACGTACTCTGCTTCACACAATGGTTTGCTTCTTGCTGACCCAGAGAATTGTTGTTCCTGTCACAATGGTGTATCCTCCTGAGACACTTTTGAAGTCGTCCTTGAGGGATGCCTAGCTAGCATCACTGTAGGAAACCATTTGGATCCTTGCATCACGACAATAACACAAACCAAAATCTTTTGTTAATTGAAGATATTGCAAAATTCCTTTTGCAATCTTCCATTGTGTCAAGCCTGGATTCATGCAAAATTGGCTCATCCTGAACACAGAATAAGCAATGTCAAGATGTGTGGTATCTGCAAAGTACATCAATGATCCTATCAGTTTTCTGTATGGTGTGAGCTGCATCAATTCTCTTGTCTCTTCAGTCCTCGAACAATTTTTGTTCATCAGTACTGTTCCTGCAAGCATTGGAGTATTCGATCCTTAGAAATTCAGCATCCCGAAATCTTCTAGAATTTTTTGGGTATATCTAGACCGATGAAGGTACAATTTACCTCCCTCATAGTCCCTGTCAATTTTTGTAAGCCAAGGTAACACCTGACATCTCCCAGATCTACAATCTCAAAATGTTTCGAGATATCATTCTTCACTTCAGCAATAAGCTTCCCACCCTTGCAAAGTATCAGAGTGTTGTCCACATACACAGCTACAATGATAATCTTCCCATCTGTAATTCTTACATACACATTGGAATCAGCCATTAGTGGCTTGAATCCTAAGGATTTCAGGGCTTGATATTTCTTCTTGTACCATTGTCGAACTGACTGCTTCAAACCATAGATACTCCTATGCATTCTGCATGCATAAGTAGGAAGCGAATTCGAGACATATCCTGGGGGTTGATCCATATAGACCGTTTCGTCCAGCTCACCATGCAAGAAGGTCGTTTTCTCGTCCACAATGTGAATCCTGAGATCATAAGCAGCTGCATATGCAAATAGTAAATGTAGGGTCGAATGTTTCATGACAATAGAGAAGGTCTCAGAATAATCAATACCATATCTCTGAGAGAATCCCTTCGCTACAAGTCTTGCCTTATACTTTGAGACATCTCCATCTGGTCCATACTTTAGCTTGTATACTCATTTGCATTTAACAATCTTTTGCTTATCTGGTAATGGCTGCAACGTCCATACCTAGTTCTTTCTCATGGATTCCCTCTCCTCATTCATGGCTTGGATCCATCTCCTCGAATGTCTGTGGTTCGCCACTGAATCCACATAATTCTTCTAATGTGGAAGTTGAGTTGCCTGGCACATATCTTGCTGGCACTTTTCGTTGTCTTGTCGACCTTCTAGGAGATCCTCCTGAAACTGCAATGCCTTTGCCTTTGTCTGTTCTGCTAGGTCCGGAACCATTTCGATTTACAGGCACTATAGTAGTAGGCTGACTCTCGAAATTTTCTTCGTCTGATTCATCACCCGAATGCGAAGCAACTCAAAAATTTTCGTCTTCGTGTTCATCCTCTGCTCCCTCTATCACAGTTGGCAGACCATAGTACTGTCTATCAAGAACTTCATAGCTGACAGGATCATCGTTGGCCATTATTCAGCTCTCATCAAACTTGACATCTCTGATTGTCTTCACAGTGTTTGTCTCTGACATGTAGACTCTGTAGTATGACGAATTATTGTCATATCCTACAAGATATCTTTGTTCAGCTTTCTCATCAAGCTTCTTTCGAAGCTTATCAGGAATATGTGCATAAGCTGCACAGCCAAAGATTCTGATGTGAGTCATACTGGGTTTTCTACCCCACCATAATTCGTGTGGTGTCATGTGAGAAACACTAGACTTTCCTGTCCTGTTCTGAATGTAAGCAGTTGTAGCTACTGCTTCAGCCCACAGTGTTCTTGGAGTTTCGAGTAGGCTATCATGCATCTGGCAGCTTCTCAGGGTCCAATTCTTTCTTTCTGCAATACCATTGTGCTGTGGTGTGTAAGATGTAGTCCTTCTGTAAATGATATCATGATCATTGCAGAAGTTCGTGAAGCGATTCGAGATGTATTCTCCACCTCGATCTGTTCTGATCTCCTTCACTTTGTTACCAGTGCATCTTTCTACCCAAGTCACATACTCTGTGAATTTGTCAAATGCTTCTCATTTATTTTGAATAAAATAGACTCTGACAAATTTACTATAATCATCAATAAAGGTTATGTAATATTTTGGGCCTCCTACTGAGATCACATTGAAAGGTCCATAGATGTCAGAATGCACTAACTCCAGAATCTTGGTCGTTTTGTACAAGTCCTTGACAAATGGAGTGCGTGACATCTTACCCTTCAGGCATTCATCATAGGTCATCGAACTGGTTGCATTTGAGATGCTCACCCCTATGATTGTTCCATGATGGCTTGCTTGGTATAGTGTCATCGAATTCATATGACATAGTCTTCTGTGCCATAGAGTGTCTGGCGAATCATCATGAGTCTGATGCACTTGATCTATAGGCAAGCTTACCTTTAAGTGATACAGATTGTCTTTTCTTCTACCTTGAGTGATTAGAGTACTGGTACTTGCATCAACAACGTTGCATGCTTTGTCTGAGAACATCACACGCATCCCTGCATCAGCTATTCTTGCCACTGATAGCAAGTCCAGCTATAGTGTAGGCGCGAACAGAACATCTTCAAGTCGTCTGTCTCTGCCATTCGTGTTGAGACACAATGAACCAATACCATTTACTTGATATTTGGATCCATCTCCAAGAACAATAAATCTTGATGGATCTGCACTTCAGAAATCAGACATGATTCATGTTGATGTAATGAAGTGTGAGGTAGCTCCTGAGTCAAGGATTACCTCTTGTGTGTTAGGTGTTGACACTGCACACATGTCTGCACAGATATAGGTGGTCGAATTACCATGATTTGATCTTTGTTCATCCATTTTCGAGCTCTCTAGCTCCTCGACATAGGACAAACTATTATTGTTCTCCTGTCTACTTTGTGTTGATTTGTTTCTTGGGTTCAGGCAGCAGTCCATGGCTGCATGACCTTTTTTGTGGCAGTGGATACACTCAATTTTCGGATTAAACCAACACGAATCGATAGAATGTCCTTCGCGTTTTCATCTCATGCAGGTCTTTTTGTCTCCACTTTGCTGTTTCGACCTTCCTTCGTTCTTCCATTTGCCTCTGCTGATTCTTTCTGCTTGCTGATCTTGCTTTCGATCTGACTCCCTCTTAGGCTTGAATTGTTTCTTTGTCTTTTCTTTGTCATTGTAGAGGGCTTGGTCAGAAGCATCCTTGTAATCAAGGTGCTCTCGAGCCTTGACTTCTTCTCGAATCTTGACAATTGTCTTTTTGAGTGTCATTGTAGGATTCTTTATTAGCAGTGTTTTGATTGTCTGGAAGGATCTTGGTAAGGCTCTCAACAGATAAGTGAGCTGTTTCTCTTCTGACACTACATTTTCTGCTCCAGAATTGTGTAGTGAAAGAAATAGATCCTTCATCTTCCTAATAGAGGAAGTGAGGTCTTTGCCATCCCACTGCAGGTTTGTCAGCTGATCTTCGAGCATCATTATTTGATTGCGTGATTTCATCTAAAATCTTGTGAGTAGAATGTCCCACATCTCCTTTGCTTTAGAGAGTGTAGCCAGGTCAAGTGTGAGGCTATCCTCGATGGATGATGATAACAAGGCTACTGCCTTGTCATTCTTCTCCCTCCATTCGCGTAGCTTCTTGTCTGTTGTTGTAGGCATCTCCTCGGTGCCATTAACCTAGGGGACTAATCGTTCACCCTTTAGTATCAGTGAGGTCTTTACCTTCCATGCTAGGAAGTTAGATCCTGATGAATCCAGAACTATACAGATTTTGGATTGTATGCTGCTGATTGAAGCCATTGCTCCTGAATTTGTGTTCTCGCTTGTTAATGGTTGTTTGTTTGAATGCTTAGCCCCTTTGATCTGATAGCTTTTTGGCTATGTCAAACTATGACAAGGTGGCTTTGATACCACTGAAGCGAGAAATGTGCACTCAAAAATGCAAATTCCAGCTAGAACTCTAGTGACAAACTGATAAAAGGTCTCGAACGATTCATGAAACTTTCACGAAACTCGAATTATTTATGTTCGAGAATAATTCGTGTTGGATCAATCAGGCTCTGTAACACAACAAAACGAAACGAGACGAAATCTAGACAAAAACGAAACGAAGCAAAGCAAAGCAAAACTTAAATGAGCTCTAACATTGATTCATGCTAGAAGCATAGAGATCACGAAATGAAACGAAAGCATTTGCAAAAGATCAATCAAGCTCTGTAACGAGACGAGATGAGACGAAACAAAACAAGACGTAACGAAATGAAACAAAACAAAACTTAAGTGAGCTTTGAAATTGATTTACACTTATATCCAAGTGATCGCAAAGCAAAATGAAGCGAAACACAAAGCGAAAGCATTTGCGAAGAAAATCAGTTCGTCAAAAATTCAGATATAATTGCTAGTCACTGCCGGCTATATCATTCCTATAATCCTCCAGAGTGTAGACAAACACTGCTGATCTACGTTAACAAATTAATATAGCATTCAACGAAATCAAACCAATGTGAGGAATTGAATAAACAAGTAAATCAAATACACCAATAATATCAGATAAATATTCATTTGAGATCATACAAACATAAAGAATAATATGTGCATAACAGCTACAATATTATCTATTGAGTTTCTTGATTTCTATGACTGCATGACAGATCCACGCAGTGCATTGACGTGAGAGAAATACAATTCTCCCACAATTCATGTCTCGCTTACTAGCGGACTTCTGGATCTACAGATCCTCTACAAAATTGCCTCGCTCACAGGCGGACATGTATTTAGTATATTTTCATCTTCTGTCTTCTTACTTACAGTATTATGCATCAAGTAGAAAGTATATAGTTCGCGAACTTTTTCATGTCGTGTCGTGTAACTTTCAGATCAGAAAGATTAATCATCTACAACTAATCACCAATTACAAGAGTGGCTGATTAGCCACAATCTAGTGTACTTCTACTGATGTCATGATATCTGATCAAATACTTGTACCCCATGGTACTTGGCTGATCTTCTTGATTCTTTGAGGAGCACGACTGATTTTGTGTCGTGTCGTGTTGTGTCGTGTCGTCTTTTGTCAAAAATTTAGGATTGAAAGCTAGCAAGGCTTTGGAAATTGAAACATTTTGTTTCTTCATTTCCAAACTGAGCCATTCCACCACCAGATCATATGCTTTATTGTGCTCTTGCCTTAGATCTTAGATTTCAATCTATGATTGATCTTTGTTCAGTCACCAAGTCTTAGGAGTCATAATAATACTTTTGGGCACTCCCACTTGTGTGAAATTCAACAATGAAGGCCTTTGCCCTTATCACAGTCAACATTAGAGATCATCACATCAGTTATATTCGAAGTGCTCGAACTTTGTTGGAAGCTTGAAATATTTTTAGCAATCTCTATCATCATATTAGAGATGTGAACTTTACCTAACAAAAAAAAATTTCACATTCAAAATGGTTGACTCATATTTGATTACAAATCATTTGAACAACTTCAAACATATTTTGGAGTAGATATCTACAAGTGGCACAAAAATCAATGATGTAGATGTCGTCATGACTCTTCCATCGAGCCTTCTTGACACCTACAAAAATTAGGTGACTATTATTTCTACTCAACAAAGTCTTAGATTAGCAAAAGTTTCATCTATGCTATTGGAGGAAGACACAGAGAAATGAAATTTCATTCTCCCATTTGACATGAAAATTTGAAGCTCTTTATTTGAAAAAATTCGATAAGAAAAAGACGTTGAAGAACGTACATAAAATGCCAAAGTCAAATAATAATTAGAATTCAGAGCAAGGCATGAATTCGAACTCATCTTCATCAAAATGAAAGCTGTAATACAAATATTGCAAACGGAAGGGACATTTGTTGGAATCTTCAAATCAGAAAAACAATAGCAGCATCCCTATGCTAATACAATAAATGTTTGAAGGACTTCGAAAATGAAGCCGATGAGGCAACATTCATGCAAATGATCACAAACAAGATGTCAATTCTTGGTATTTGGATTCATGTGCTACTCATCACATGACAAGCCAACGAAATTGGTTTTATGAGTACAGTCTAGCTACAAATAAGAGGTATGTCTCATTGGGCAATAACAGTACTCAAAGTAATGATGGTGCAGGCATGGTCAAATTGCAATTTTGGGATGGTACTATTATTATATCAAATGTTCTTCATTTTCCAAATCTTACCAAAAATCTACTCTCTATAAGAAGAATAGCTTATTTGGGCCATAAAGTCGAATTTGATTCTAATACTTGTTTGATATTAGACATAAGCAATAAGGTCCTTACCCTCAGAAAGAGGGAAGGAAATCTTTACAAGCTTAGTCACTGCAATGCTTCGACTATTCAAGCTCTATCTACTTCTACTTTGGGAGATAGAGAGTTAATGTTAATTTTACTTGTCTTAGAAATATGTCGACTAAACAAATTGTTCAAGATCTCCATTTCAACAATATATCAAACGATATAGTTTGTTGAAGTTGTATTCTAGCCAAGCATGCTAGAATGCATTTCAAGTCTGATTTGGGAAACACATCCAAAGGTTTGTGTGTGAATCAACATATGTGGACTCTCTCGATATGGGGAGCTTTTTGACCTTCATCAACGGTTATTCAAAGAAGACAATAGTCTATTTTCTAAAGAAAAAATAATAATACAAAACCTCCAAGTTTTCAGCAATTCAAGCAAGAAGTTGAGAATCAAACTGCTAGGAAGGTCAAGACAATTTGGACTGATGGTGGTGGTGAATTTATTTTGACTAAAATCAAAGACTACTACAAATCCCATGGCATTCTTAGATAGTATACCACCAACTATTCTCCACATTCGAATGGGAGTGGCTAAACGTAAAAATTGTACACTTGTCAAATGTGAAAAGCATGATGTTATATGTAAGTTTGTCGAAGACTTTTTGGGTAGAAGCCATCTCGACAACTGCATATCTTCAAAATCGACTTACAACCAAAGCCTTAGTCAAACCCGAAGAGGTGTGGATAGGTTTAAAACCGTCAGTAAGGCATCTTTGAACTTTCAAGTGTATCACTTTCACATAGAAGCAAAAGTTCGAAAGAAGCTAGACTCTACTAGAGTCTAAGTCTATCTTTGTTGGATACTCTTTGAATTATATGGCTTATAGGATTTACAATCTAGTGACTAAAAAGATTACAGTAATAGAGAGGTTATCTTTCTCAATGATCAGGTTGTTGTTCTCAAGGGAAAGGAGAAAGTTACAGATGTCAAATCCATACACAATATCGTATCAAGTTCAAATCTCAACTCTACTTTAATCAATGATTCAAAAGAAGATGACTCGACACAATTGTAGTAGAATTAGTCAAATATGCCAATTTGTCAAAGATCAAACTGACAAATAATTCCTCTTGATAGATGTATCAACAATGCCATAGCCACTTGTTATTTTGTTGAGGAGGCAGACAATTATTCTAAGGCAATTTCTAGTCCAAATGCAGATTAGTGGAGATTGACAATGGACATAGAGGATCAATCTCTCATTAAAAACCAGATATGGACTATTATAAACTGTCAATTGGTAAGAATATCATTTATTGCAAATGTGTTTATCGAATCAAGTACAAAGTCGATGGATCAGTTGATTGATGGAAGGCAAAACTAGTTGTTAGAGGATTTTCTCAAATCTTTAATGTTGATTATTTGAAAACTTTCAGACCCGTGATTACGATCAGACTTTTACTTTCATTTGCGACAGTGGCAAATCTGGAAAATCACCAGATAAAAATACAAATAACATTTTTACATAGTGTGATCAAAGAAGACATTCATATGTCTCAACCCGAAGGCTATGAGTTGGAGGGTAATATTAATTAGGTATGCAAGCTTCGCAAAGCTCTCTCTAGGCTTAAACAATCATCTCGTGCTTGGTTTCATCAAATCAACAAATTCTTTATTCAGCAAGGCCTTATACCAAGTTCAGTTGATTATAATGTCTATTACAAATTGGTGGATTCATCTTTCATTATCATAACATTATATGTTGATAACACATTATTTTTTGGTAACGACAATAAATTGCTAAAGGATGTCAAAAAGAGGTTATTGAAGGAATTCGTCATGACAAATTTAGAGAAGGCCCATTTCTACCTTGGTATACAAATTTTTTGGGATCGTGATCAGCAATTGCTTTTCATTAGTCAAAAAAGCTATATTCACGACTTGTTATTCAAGCATCAAATGGTCGACTGCAAACTCAGCCAATATATGTCGAATCCAAATTTCATTCATTGGAAAGCTCTACTTAGAGCTCTTCGATATTTATACTCCACAGAAAATCATTGCATTTGTTATTGTTGAAATGTGAATGGTGATTCAAATTTCCAGATTCATCTTCTTCAAGGTTTTACAGATGTCGATTAGGCTGGAGATGTTGACAGGAGAAAGTCCACATTAGACTATGTCTTTGTGTTTAACAAGGGTCATGTCTCTTAGAACAACAAGAATCAAAATTCGATTGTATTATTTTTTATAGAGGCCAAATACATTCCTGCTACACATGCTACAAAGGAAGCTATCTAGTTAATGTGTCTATTGCCGGATATTAATCTTACTTAGTTAAAAACTACTTTTATCTTTTTCGACAATCAAAATACAACTAATCATGTATCATTCTTGGAGCAAACACATTGAGATAAAGTATCATTTTGTCAAAGACAAAGTGACTCAACAGAGAGGTCATCTTAATCTTTTGCAGATCAGAGTTCATGGCAACATATATATTTACATAAGACATTGGCATCATTCTAAGACAAAAATTGTTATTTTTAGCCCTATATTCTCTCCAATGAAAAATGGCTCTTTGTACTCACATGAAAGGATGTCTTAAGGCCTCAAATGAGGAATATACATTAAATACACATTGTCTAAGCTTCTATCCACATTTCAAAGCCACCTCATCATGGTAGAGACAAAATACATCAAGCTAGTATTTTGTATTTTCAACAGAAAGGTTATGGCAAGAGAGTCACTTTTCAAAAAGCCTAAGTTGATAAGTTACAAAAAAGCCAATAATAGTTGGGCCCACTATGCTTGAACGGTGATGACAAGAGAATTACCTAACTAGATAAGTTACCAAAAAGCCAATACCTAGCCAATAATAGATGGATCCACTATGCTTGAACGATGATGACAATAGAATCTTTTTTCATCAAGCTTTTTAATCTATCCATGTCACATCTAAGCTCATCAACGAAGCTCATAAAAACTATTATATAATAAACTCATTATCTAGAGCAAGGAGACAAAACAAAAAGAATTTCTTCTCACATTGATCATTGAAAGCAAAAAAAAAAATTCTTCCAATATTGAGTCCTTGCATTTTATGTGAGAGATTAAAAAAAAAAAATTATTCCATTATTAGTTAGCTTCACACTTGCTTTTGTCCATGCGATGCTTTAGTTACAAGAAAAATTCATTCCACTACAAAAAAAAAAAAAAAAATTGTTGCATTGAGTTTTTATTAGAAGTTGACTACTTAGATAAAAATTCTCATGGAAAATGATTCTCTTGTCATAACCTTTCATAGGCTAGCAAGCTTGATGGACTCAACTATTGTTGATTGAGCATTGGCTTTTTGGTAATTGATGATAAAAACTTGATAGAAAATAATATCTTTGCCATTATCTTTCTAGGGCAGGCAAGCTTAGTGGACCCAATTATTATTGGATGAGTATTGTCTTTTGTTAGGTTCTCAACTCAACAATCAATACGCTTCCAAAGGGACCTTGGCATTTTGTGAGAAAAATTTTCTTACAAGTTTTTTGTGTCCATAACTCAACAAAAAATCCATAACCCAACAAAAAAGCAGCAAACTATGTGGTGTAATTTTTATGAATAGGAATTGTGGTTTGGGTAGTGAGATCATATTTATGCAACTATCAAAGCAAAACATAGAGTATTTCTCATTTTTTTAATTTATGATGTATTATCTTGTTTATCATGATCATCATTTGACCCATCCATACATATTGTATTTCAGGTTTTTGTAATATCGAGGACTGTATTTATTTTGGAGATTGTGGACCTTGCTGTGTGGGTACTCCTGTACTGAGTCATTAAATTTGCTGCATGTGGCTTAAAGGATGGTAGAGGGTTTGTTTTATTTTATAAAGTCAACATCATACACGACCCACTATGTATAATTATTGTGTAAAATGATATCATAGTTTGAAGTTACACATGTTTATTGTGATTTCAAAGTAGATGTAACTCTCAAAGTAGTGCCTAGCTCAAAATGTGAATGTTTGTGATCCCCTCACGTGTACATATTCTAGCATATGTTGACATTATTCTATGGGAACTCATGTACCTAAATAAGCTTGCTGCAATTAGCTCAAAGGATGGTAGAGGGTTTGTTCTATTTTGCAAAGTCAACAATATGTAGGGCCACTATGTATAATTATTGTGTATAATAATATCACGGTTTGAAATTATCGTGTGTTCAAGTTTGGTCTCAAAGTAGATGTAACTCTCAAAGCAGTGCGTAGCTCAATATGTGAATGTAGTGCTTAGCACAAAAATTGAATGCATACATGCATGAGTGGTGTTAGACTAAAGCATGAATGGGTGATTAGCTTGTAATGTTGCAAAAGACAATCAGCAAATGCACGGAATCTGTCAGCACATACCTTCGACTGATTTTGCCGCATTCGCTTTGGCTGAGTAGATGTCGTTGGAAAATCCTGAGTTTGCAACTTAGCAGCCAACTTCTGATTTTCCATTTGTTGCTTTTGGGTTGACAGCTCCTGTTCGAGCTGGTCAATCTTCACGACAGCCTCTAGGAATTTGGGATGGTCTGAGGCTCCGATGCAGGCAGGCATAGCTTGGAGTTGCTGTGTAAGTTCATCAATTCGCAGCAGGGCCTGTAGATAATCATCGTGCGCATCGGGCCCGCTACAAGATGGGGTGGCATCACTGGAGAGCTCCTTCAGCTCCGCCAACTCTTCCTCGATAAGAGCCTTCGCATCCTCGAGTGGTTGTAAGAACTTGACTCGATAATTGTCGAGCATCTGGCCTTGGAGCTGGTTCAGCTTCATGAGATCGACAGTGATTGACCCTGTGGTTGTGCTCAGGGACAAAGTAGCTTCTGCCTTTAATCTTGTCATTCGCTCCACCTGTAGATGTTTCTGGAGTGCGACATTATGTTGATTTGTAGCCAAAAGTTGCTGCTTCAAAGAATCATTTTGGGTCTGAAAATTGTCAGACTTGGCCTGAATCGTCTTATTGGTCTGCTTCAAAGAATCAGCTTTCTTTAGTAAAGTCTGAAGTTGTGTTTCGAGGAAATGATGTTGTTCGATCAGCTTCGTGTTGTCTGATTTGAGCGAATCGATCTTCTCGAAGGACTCTTTCAGAGAGTCAAGTGATTTTCTCTCTGAGGTGATAACCTGCATTGTGAGTTGACGGTGGTACTTGTCGAACTCATATACTTCACATATACCTAAGGATTTGCGAAAGAAACTTGATGTGAATTCCGTGAAGTGTATTTTCCTTGGGTATAGTGAAGGTGAGAAAGCTGATGTGTTGTATGATCTCGAAAACAAAAAGAAAATCTTAAGTCGAGATGTCATCTTTGACGAAGAGCATTCACCCAAGATACAGGAGCGGGAGAAAGATGGAACCCTAAACCCTTGATTGATTCCACGGATGAGGAGCCTAGTCAAGAGTCCTGTGAGCCTCAAAAGCAAGTGCAACAATAGGAGCCCGAACATGCTAGTTTGACACCTCAATTTGGCCAAGTACCAAAAGCTAAAATTAAGGAGAAGCAGTGGACAAATGATGGAAGAAGGAGAGAGCAATGAATAGGGTGCCATAAGATCTCTTAGGTCTCATGAGAGACAAGAGACTAACTTGGCTCTTATGTCCACAATTCTATATGCAGATGAGCCGCAATTCTTTCACAAAGCAGTGAAGGAAAATATATGGCAACATGCCATGTAGGAGGAGTATGACTCCATTGTCAAGAATGATACATGGGAGCTCACTACATTACCAGAAGGGAAGCAACCAATAGGTTGCAAGTGGGTCTATAAGACCAAGTTTCATGCCAATAGAACAATGGACAGGTACAAGGCAGGGTTGGTGGCAAAAGGCTACGCCCAACAGGAGGGGCTAGACTATGATGAGACATTCACCCTGTTGCTAAGACGACATCTATCAGGACCGTTTTGGCCTTAGCCTCATATTTTGACTACTGTCTTTCACCTTTAGAAGGAGGTTTATATGGAACAACCGCAAGGGTTTGAGATAACATGCAAGGAGCATCTGGTTTGCAGGCTTAGAAAAGCCTTGTATGGGCTCAAACAGGTGCCAAGGACTTGGTATAGCCGAATTGACGAGTACTTTATAAGGAAAGGATTTGAGAAGAGTAAATTTTACAAGTGGAGGTGAGGAAGTCCTCCAAATCCAAGGTAGAGCCTCCAAATGTCCTCCAAGCAACCTGCAAGCTTCAAGGTGCTCCCCAACTCCAAGCTAGGATGCCTCCACCTGCAAGTAAGGATCTGCAAGCCTCCAAGGATCTCTCCTCCACTTGTGTCCCTACTCTTTAAACACAAAGATAGATAACAAGCTGGCCTCAAGTATTCACCACCCAACCATAGCTAGATCCAAGCTCCAAGCAAGACCTATCTAGCACCCCCTTGCTAACCATAAACAAATCACAAGCATACCACAACGCCCCATAGCCTTCTCAAGATCCAAACCCTACTTATGTCCCATACCATAAGCAAGATCCAAACCTCAAGTATACTACCACAAGAAAGCACTCTACACACTAGTAGCAACACTAGAGCATAAGCAAGCAAACAAGAGAGATCTCCCCCTCCCAATAGGCGCCCTACTACCCTCATATAGATGGCCCATGGACCCCTCCAATGCACTATGGAGTTCCATGCTCATCCAATGAGAGAGAGAGAAGCCTAGGGGAGTTAAAGAATCTCCAAGAGCCTCCATAGGCTTATGGAAGGTCAAGAGACTCCTTCCATAACCTATGACTCTTTGAATGCCTTTCTTGTGGGAGTTGGGAACTCAATGGACACTTTAGAAGGGCGCCCTCCTACTAGGTCCCATTGCCCAAGTTGTGCATAGTACCTAGTCGCGATATGGGAAAAATAAAATCGTTTGATCAAATGTGGGGTATTTTGAAAAAAATTGAGTTTAATCTAGATCCCAATGTAGTATCTCATTATTTACAAAATCAGAGGCCCTCAAATCTATTTCTCACTTTTTTAACTAATCCTTTACTTCTTAGTAATTTCTCGAATATAAGACATTAGACTAGTTTATATGATTTCTTTCCAGCATGAAGTTATTCCTCCGAAAGACTGTTATGTCATATAAATTCCTACTTGTGGGGATGGACTTGGAATTCAGATAAATTCTATGGCTAGAGTGTTTTAATTTCTTACACCTAGATAATCTCCTTGTGCATAAATGGATTTCGATAGAATGGTAGTTTCTGTCACTCAGCTTGAAAATATCTGAAGGAAAAGTCCTGTTGTAATAGAGTGAATCTTTTAGTGGAAGCACTTATTACTGACTTTTCTTTGATTTGGATATTTTCGTATATCATCTTTCCAGTTAACTTTTATTGAAATTGTTAATTTTTTTAAAAGGAGGGGTGAAGTGATGGGATAAATTTCTATTTGGAAATATGTGGGTTGCATAGTTTTTGGGAGAGAACCAGCTGTGGTATAGAAATGAGATTTTTCTGAAGGTAATTTCGGATAGATTCAGAGTAAGATACCTAATTGGAACTTTTTGAATGAGAGGAATTCTATAGGGATTGTGTGAACAATCTGGAACTAGAAAGGTTTGATATTTGAATCATTATCTATAAGTAATACAATGAAAAGGTCAAAGGTTACTAATTCCATTTAAATTGGAATAGAAGTAAGTTTGATCAAGATTAAAGTCTGAGAGTTTTTGTATTGGATCAACCTAATCTTAGTTTTGGTACTAGGATTAGAGAAGGGTTGATTGAGGGGAGGAAATTATGCTATTAGAGAAAATTGGATTGGAAAACTGCTGAGAGGGGATGTTATTTGACTCAGAGATTTCCCGGATATGTTATTTACTCATGAGAAATAGAAAATCTTTTGTAGCTGAGTTACAAGATTCTTAGTGAGATATGTGAGTAACATATGTGGGTTCTGGAGGAATCTGCCAAATAAATATGTGTTTATGTATTGGGTCATAGTGAGATTAATCACATATGTGCGCAATTAATCTTGTATGAATCTACTGTGTATTCCTGGTTACTAGGGTTATTTGGTGCACTTAACCTAGTCGATGAACATGAACATATGATCAAGTATTGTTTTGACAGGTACTTGCAAGTTGACAAATCTTTGTATTGAAGATTTATGGATTAACTTATAATTGATTTGGGTAAGGATCTAAATGTGGTGTTATACTAGTATAATTGAATCCTTCACCTAGACATTTGAGATTTCTGAATCATTGGCAATTAACTTGAGTAGTTGATCATTTCAAAGTGAAGTAAAACGATCAGTGTGATGTGGATTCACCATAAACTGATGGTTTTGATTTATATTGCTTGTAAGACGCATGATTAGTGAATCATTTGGGTTCATCAGTTAAAATTACGTGCATTGGATATACAGTATTCTTGGGATAGAGTATTCCTTAGTTAAGAAGTAGACTCAGCTCATTAGTGGTTGTATCCCAGAGCGATCATTTGGATAATGAATCCAAGAACAATATCTGAATTGATATTCAGCAGGATTTTGGGTATCTAGATTTGATTCTAGATTGTACTCTAACATTTTTTGTAGTTGAAGATGATTGTCATTTTGGTATGCATTCAGTCTTTAAATATCAGTGGTTTATAGAACTTAAATCTTGCACTTCAGTCAAAGAATCTTGTTTGAAGAATATTTCTAAATCCAGTATTTTCTCTACGGTGGAAAGATTTTGGAATGATTCTTACTTTTCCTAAGTTATGTTGGACATATACTCTACTATCTTGTAAATGATTATGGTTTGGATTTCAGAAAATTATGATTGACGAATCATACGAATCTAAATATTTATTATTGATGGATCATAAATAGATACTTAATTATTGTCAGAGGATTATAAGGAATGGTGATGATTCTTAAGTGTGATGATTAATTCTTGATCTATTATTTGAGTATGAATTCAGATCAGTGTTTTGAATCTCTCTACTCCAGTATTTATTTGAGAACCTATGGATCTCACTGACATTCTCACAAGATAAGTATTTTATTTGTGGAGAATTTAATTATTTTAGTGGATGTTATTTTGCTACAGTTTATGGTCTGCAGATGCTTCAGTACAGTTCTTCATTTGATTGGATCTCCAGATATCACAGGAGACAGACAAAACTATTAAGATGAATGAGAGCTATTTTCTTGCATTTGATGCTAGAAACAAGAGCATTTAACTCAAAAGAGTATTTAGGATACTTAGAATTGAGTTTTAATCATTTTATATCTTAATGAATCTCCTAGTTAAACGAATTATCATATCTTAGAATTGGACTATAAGGATAGCTGTACTTGGAAGCTTTTTATGAATTGTTTGCCAGAGTTGGTGGATGATTTCAAACTATAATTATTCTTATTTTCTTTAACTTTAATCTCCTAAGTTAGGTAATATTTCACTCAGTTGGTTCACGTAAGTGTTTTACATGAAAGTGACATTACTAACTTGTGTTGAGTGTAACCCAGTTGAGAAAATATATCTTTTAGTATACTTTTTCAAATCATAGTTTGTACTCTAGAGCAGAGATTCACGATTGGAAATAGTTTTTCTCCGAATACTTGTTTGATATGAAAGTCAAACTAAGGATAATGATTTTCTCGGTTAATATTGAGAGTTATAAGAACTGTTCCTATAGTTATTTCTTGTCTTGAGGAGCTTCTAAGGATAGAAGCAGTCTGAGGAGGGAAGAATGTTATGGCCATATTCGGTTAAGGACCTGGAATAGTCCTAATATGGTAGACCGGCCCTCCGGTATTCAAGATTGTTGGTCACGCCATGATTTAATTTCATGTCAAGGCCAGTTTGTGACTCATAACCTTGAGAGGACCCAGACACTCTAATTGAGACATATGGAGTTTTGCATGTCTGTGTGATAGACATAGGCATGAGGACTGCATGAAGAGATGAGACCTATTTATAGTTGACCTGCATGGGCTTGCATGGTTCCATGCACATGACTCTACTCTCTATATAATGCTTCTTGGTTTCCAAGGGGAGGCTCGAACTTGAGACCAAAGAAACTTTGGATGTCAAGCTAACCAATTGAGCCAACTCCCTTGTTACTCTCTATATAATGAGGTAGGGATTCTCCCGTCGACATATAGAGTTTAGGTTACCAATTTCTCTCTTCTCCTCTTGCTTCACATGACATGGCTTGGGGGCTAGATCCAGATTTTGATCTAGGATTGGTTGGGAGGTTTGGCT
This sequence comes from Diphasiastrum complanatum, assembly GCA_029204225.1. Classification (NCBI taxonomy): domain Eukaryota; kingdom Viridiplantae; phylum Streptophyta; class Lycopodiopsida; order Lycopodiales; family Lycopodiaceae; genus Diphasiastrum; species Diphasiastrum complanatum. The sequence continues at coordinate 38,086,365 of CM055112.1, read as the reverse complement.
CCATAGTCTCTTCTATTGTGTTCTCCTATCCTCATCTTAGGGGCAATCCTTTAGGGTTCTTACATCACTGTGTGCAGTGATCTTACTTAGCTAGTTATGGATAAATTAACTATCTCTATTTTCTGAATGGCTTTCACTCTCTCTAAGATCTTAGATCCTATGGAATCAGATAATCGAGACACAATCGAGTTCGCACAGGAACTCTAATTCACTCTTCTCCACTTGCATGTGTATAATCACAGAATGTCTCGTCATCATTTATATGAGTTGTCATTATGTATATATACATGGAGCAGTTACAATGAGTGCGTGGGCAACGAGCGTGAAATAGTGCAGTTATTGAAAAGTGCTAAAGTGAATTGTGACGTGGTCTACGTTTGGACAGGGCAGTGTGGATGATGTGGATCTCAAGCTCGAAGACTTTGAGTTCGTAGGTGATTGAAGAGAATGTAGTCGAATATCTCGAACTCGAAGAGTTCGTCGTTGATCCCGCTTCTGCTCTAGTTGGTTAATGCACAGACGTTCGACTTTAGAGAGTAATACTGCAAAGTTGTCATAGAGAGAGAATGTGTGTGTATATATTTACATCGTGTATTGGTGTTCAAGACGAACTAGAATGATTCGTGTTATGATGATGACACGAATTTAGGATATTCGAATTCTGGTGAGTTGGAGTGATGCTTAATTCCAACATCCCCCCTTAAGGATCCTGAATAAAATTAAGCAAGCTACATAATGCAACATGTTTTTCTGTTGACAGAGGCTTAGTCAAGATATCAGCCAACGTACTGGCAATAATAGGACAGTAACTTAATTCAATATCTTTATTCTGAACTTTCTCTCTAAGAAAATGAAATTGAACTTCGATGTATTTAGTCCTAGAGTGAGTTTGTAGGTTCGGAGATAGAGCAATGCAGCTCTGATGGTCGCAATATAGTATAGTTGGACTGATTTGAAAGATCATAAGATTTTGAAGCAATCTTTTGAGCCAGATAATTTCATTCATTGCAGAGGTAGCTGCGACATATTCTAATTCTGTGGAGGACAAAGAAATGCATTTCTGCTTTCGACTATCCCATGAGATGGGTCCTCCTGCTAGAAAGCAAAGATAACCAGATGTGGATTTTCTTGTATCCACATTACCAGCCCAATCAAAGTCAGAATAAGTAAGTAATGTCAAAGCATCATCTGTATTTCCATGATAACACAAAGCATAGTACTCAGTGGCTTGAATGTATTTTAGTACTCTGAGTAGAGCTTTCCATCGAGGTAGGCCGAGATTTGACATAAACTGTGACAATGTGCTGACTATAAATGCTAGATCAGGTCTGGTGCAGACCATTGCATATATGATCGATCCGAATATCAATTGATAGGGGTATTTGCATATCTCTTTCTTCTCTGCATCAGTCTTCGGGCACATATACTTTGATAGTTTGAATCTTGGGTCCATAGGTGAGTCTATTGACTTGCAGTTTTCCATGCCATACCTATAGAATACACTGGTTAGATACCTTTCTTGACTTAATGTGATACTTCTATTTGCTCTACCTCTGTTTATCTTGATTCCCAGAAGGTAGTGCACAGGGCCTGAATCAGTCCTTTTGAATTCCTTCAACAAAAGAGTCTTCGTCTCATGAAGCAATTGATTCGAATTGCTTATGATAATCGATTGATTCTATCACACCAGGCCCTTGGAGCTTGCTTTAGCCCGTAGAGAGCTTTCTACAACTTACATACTTTGTGTTATTGGCCTTCAAGGACATAACCTTCAGGTTGATAGATATAGATATTTTCTTATATATATCTATTCAGAAAGGCTCTCTGATTATCCATTTGGTGTACTTCCAGATCTTCGATAGCTGCAAAGGCGAATAAGAATCGAATTGACTAAAGTCTTACCACTGGACTGTATGTCTCAGTGTAGTCAATCCCGTGGGTTTGTTCGTAACCTTTGACTAAACGAGCTTTCCATCTGGTTGTTGAACCATCTGAATTGTGCTAACTTGAAGATCCACTTAGTGTTGATGATCTTTGCATCTACAGGAGCTTCGACAAGACGCTAGGTCTTGTTCTTCATCAATTAATTGTACTCAGCATGCATGGCAGAACGCCAGTTGTCTGCATTCGAACTCCACAATGCTTCTGCTACTGAAGTGGATTCATCATTGTTGATGAATGTCTGAGGGACGAAATGATCAGGTTCTTGTCGATGTCATGCAGATCTTCGAACAATAGTCAGTTGTTGAGATGATGGTTCTCCTTGCTATGTGACAGGGATATCTTCGATGTCCGTTGGAACAGTCGCAGGTCGAGGCTTGTCGATGGTAATGGGAGTCGTTGGAATGAACTCTTGCATTGGTTGCTTCTACTTAAAGTTGAAGAATTTGTCTTCGAGGAAGACAACATCTTGACTGACTAAGATTCGGCTCGTTTTGACATCAAAAATTGTATATGCCTTGTGTGACATCGAGTATCCAATGAATATGCTCCTGCAACTAACATAGTCAAGCTTCTTTCTCATATCAAAGAGAATGTGTACATAGAAAAGAAACCAAACACTCGGAGGTGTCGTAGACTCGGTTTGTAGCCATAGAAAGCTTCGAAGGGAGTCTTTGAGTCGACTGCTTTGGTACTCGAAGAGTTATGCAGATAGCAAGCTATTGAAATAGCTTCAACCCAAAAGTCCTTGGTGAGCTGAGAATTTGACATCATCGATTGTGCTGCATCTAGCAATGTTCGGTTCTTCCTTTCACTATGTATCAGTTATATAACGGACTTAGCTCTAGTGGCTTGTCCTTTTGGGAATCTTGATATAGGTTGTTTGCCTAGTAGGCACATCTCACAAACATGTCGAATGTCGGTGGAGGCAGCATTAAGATTTAAATCCTTCACCATGCTATTATGATGCATATACAAGATTGATCTCATGTTTAGATGTCCTAATCTTCGATGGCATAATTGGGCATTTGAAGTATTTGAAGTACTCACATTAGTGAAAAGTGCATATTTGTGGCCCATAATGTATAGATTACCTTCTCTGTTTGCAGAGAAGAATTCTTTGTCGTACTTGTCTATAATGGTACATTGTCTTTAAGTGAATATCTTGACCTCGAAGAGTTCATCGTCGATCCCGCTTTTGCTCCAATTGGTTGATGCATAGACGTTCGACTTCAGAGAGTAAGACAACAAAGTTATCGTAGAGAGAGAGTGTGTATATATATTTACATAGTGTATTGGTGCTCAGGATGAACTTGAATGATTTGTGTTCTGATGACATGAATTCTGGAAAAAAAAATTCTGGTGAGTTGGAGTGATGCTTAATTCCAACAGGTCAAACCCGTCCACAACATCCCAAAGATCTCTATCCATAAGCATCATTCTAAGTTTCAACTTCCAGATATAAAAGTTTGAGCCATTGAATTTGACGATGATTCTAACTTCGTTGAATGATGATAAAGATGAAGTGGTACCAGTATGAGACATATTGAACTGATAGTAATTGAAGTAAAATAACCTTTCGGTTTTAATGCGATAGCTATAATACCACCTTGTTGGGAGAGATGAAGAGATAATGAGGAATAGGACGATAATAGCATATAGGTAAGGTGATTGGCGAAGCTGTGGCTCAACACTCAAGCACTTGGATCAACCGACTCCCCCGATGAGGGCTACTACGGACTATCAGCAAGAATGATCTCGATGACAAGGGAGAGATCGAAAATGCCGAATAGAATCGCAGCTCATGCGTTAAGGACCGCTAGAAATAGTTGCATACTCGAACGAATTACGTGATTCAAGTACAGTCACCAAAAATGATAGATAACATGCGCAATTACTAGCGTTTAGTTTGAAAGTGAAGTTTGATTCAAAATTTGATGTAGTAGTGTAGAAAGATAGCATTTGTTCCTCAGGTGTCAGAGACATCCGTCGTTTGATCAAATTCTAAGGAGTCGAAGACGTCCGTGATTCGATCAGACTGAGTGAGCGAAATGAGACAAGCAATTAGGAAAGTGCAATTAATCACAACACACACATATCGAGATTAGACACAGATAGTAAAAAGGTGTTATTGATATTTTACACTTAGTGAATGCTTGACATAAGAGCGTTTGCTCAATATGGAGCACGGACAACACAAATAGTTACGACCTTAATGCGGCGTAACTTCCGATGCTCAATCTTCTAGTCTAATGTGAGTGCGAACTGGATGTATATATATATATAGACACAACATATTTGTGATTACAAGAATTTCTTAGCTAATCTATAATTACAAGACTATTTTAATTTGACCAGATGTTGGTCGTGAATGTAGTTTACAAATTTTTGATGTGCCATGACATTTGTACAAACATGTACGTGTCAATTAATGCACATGTAGATAGAAGGTAAGCATAGTTTACTCTATGCAATATATGTATAGTGTGTTGCAGATCGAATATGTTTGGTCGACCGAATCATTCAAATGGTTGATCGAATGTGTGAAGTAGTCCAAAGATGGCAGGTCTTCGAGCTTTTTCGAATAGTTTGATATGACATTCGAATGTGGATATTGACAGGGATGGATATCTTTTACTCCGAAGATGAAGATTTGCCAGAAGTTCGTGGATCTTTTGTAGATCCATTTATGGTCCTAAAGTACAGTACTTTTACACACGGACCATCTGACCAGATTCGATTATTTGTCCATACTCGAACAATCGACAACAATCCGATTATCGGTGCTTTTCTTATCATTTTATGAATGATATGAAAAAAAATATGCTTTGTTGTCTCTTATACATATGGAGTCGCTCTTGCTTGCCATGTGAACCATATATGAGGGGTGGGCTTCCTCAAGTGAGATTTCATGATTGGACCATGTTTTGGACAAAGAGAATGAAAGAAAGCTTTATTAATGACTTTTCTATGCCAAAAGGTATGTAAGAGATTCATGTAATATTAACCTTGCTTAGCGTGCTCATCATCTTTAGTTCACGGATTTACGACACAATTTATCTCAAATAGTAAGTTTTGCAGCTTTGGACTCAATCTATACTTTTCCTGACATTTCTGCTAATAGGTTAGCAATAGGCTCCAGCAACGATTAATGTGAAGTCGTGATCATCTTCAAGATGAGCTTCTTGCGTTCCCGCCATAGACCCTCCAATATGCTATTTCCATTGCAACTTTCTTAAACTCTGCTTCTCATCTACTATAAAGACAAACTCTTTCCTCAACGATGTACCACTTTGTTGTTTCAAACACGAGTTTCACTGAGTCATGCTATATGTCCATTGTTCCAACTTCTTGATTCACCTACTACTACTTCTATATCACTCTTTATTGGTCTCCTAAAAAAATTTCCAAGTTACACACTAAAGGCCTTTGATTCGCATTGGTGGCCAGACCACAAATCTAGTGAAACACTAACAATCAACAACTTGCAAACATTTCATTCACTTTTGTTTATGGTAAATTACAATAGTGCTACTTAGAAGTTTAAAATTTTTACGATTTAGTTGGCTAAGACCCTAACCTAGTAATAGGTTTGCAATTCAACTTGAATCCCATACAATCACCTGAAGCAACAACAAAAGTTAATAAAAATAAGCTCATAAACAAAGGATACATTCAACCCCTCGACCCTCAATGTCGCTTTCAAGCACATTGACAATCTTTATTGAACTTCTTCATTTCTTGTGCTCATAAGTGATATCCACTTCTTTGTTGGTTTTTTTTTTTACTTTGATGGCTAATTTTGAGTCACGTCGCTTATCTTTTTTCTCATAATTTTGGATCATTAAGAATACTAAGTATTTCAAGATTGTTGGGGCTTGGAGGGATATCAACATGCCATGTACATAGATTGATTATATGATCAAATAGATAGCAATAAAGAGTTTTTTAGGCTATTTACGCGAGTAACTAGTTCAAAGGCCTAAAAGCCAAGTTAGTGATTGGAGGGTCCTTTTCCACCTGAATTCAAATTCAAATAATAAGAGATAGAAATTGGCCAACATCTATTGAGGCCAAGTGCCCAAAATGGACTATAGATAGTGATACTTAAAATATTTATTTTCATGTCTAATGTTCAATCAACCACAAAAACGAGAACTACAACTCAATATACTGGGGATGAATAGAAATTATAAGCAACTTATAGAAGCTGCAGAGAAAAGTACATTCAATGGCTTTCACATTGCCTTAAACTTGGGAACATCTTGTTGTAATATGCAACCTAATACTAAATTCTTTTCTTCTCTGGATATTTCACTTCTACCGCTAGTAATGATCATTCACAACAAAGATAATAATATTGATAAAACATTTTCAATACTGCATCTTTTTCACATTACATATTTTCGAAAGGATAGAGCAAACATTAATGGTTTGTACCCAAAATCGGGTTTATGATAGAGCCATGCAATCAGGATTTAGAGTCAACAAAATGCTTAAAAGTTGATGATAAGTCTCGCCTGACAAATTTTTACTACAGACACTAAATTCATCATAACAGGACCATAAAAATCATAGCAAAAAAAGAGCACTAAACAAGGTGTTAAACTAAGTGAACAGCAATTATAAGTTCTAAACTATTCAAACTGATTACATTCCAGCTGTGATACTCATTGATAGAAAATCAGAGCATTTTCAAATATCGGATAGGTACGTTCAACTCATAACCTCCCACACTTTTGACACGCTGGTTGTTGTAAAACATCATACATACTCATTCAAGACAATGCTAAGATACTACAATTGCATCTCCTTATAATGACCTCAAGGTCCACAGTTCACTTGCACTGCCTTGTTTCAATCATTTGTTTTAGAACTGATGATATATTTGACCAATTATGATGAAAGATCCTGGAAACAAAATTTGTTACTTTTGGTTTTACAACGTTCAAAACAGTAAAATGTCTTTGTCAATATTATGTGGGGCATGATCAATTTGAAATCTCAAAAACAAACACAAAGTAACCTGGACTATCATCAGGCCCCTAGTGATTCAAGTTCATGCAGTCTAGACAGCCTTCAGCTGAAAAATGTTGCTGTAACTGAAAGCTCATATGAATTCAATACTTAACATGAAAACATTGGACTTTTGAAACACTGAAGCATGAACTCTCTTCAATTATGAGACAGATGCCGTTACAGAGGAGACTTGGTCCACTATAGAAACCTTTTCCTCCTTGGCAAATACACCATTGAGGTGTCTATGGTATAATCAACCACTAGGAACTCTTCATAAGCTCCATTTACATTATGAATATGCACATGCTAACTGCTTACATTACATCCGAAGTACAAACCTAAACTGAATACCTCAGAATGGTTGTAACACCTCAAAGAATTTCTCATTGGACAAAGCATACAAAGAATGTACTCCATAGAAACGAGCGAACTTCAAAACTTTCTTTGCACAAAGGTCCTTTTGTATAATTTACCAAAATTGCTAAAATCGGGTAAACTGCCTCTTATCTTCAGCTGCTCTCTTCCCATAGGGATTACTTGCACTAAATCCATGGCCACTATTTTTGCCATCCAATCCACCCTTTCCCACCTTCAACCCTTTTGGGCCCTTCTTCCTAAACTTTGCAGCACTGCTATCAATGTTGAGATTGATCTTAGGTGGACAGCCGAAACCAAAGGATGCTGCAACAGCCTATTTCAACAAAGTCACAAAACAAATATCCTCAACATACTGAGCCTCAAGTGAGTCCTTTCATGTCATCAAGGTGGGTTTCAGGATAGAATCATGACATAAGGGTAGGTGGGTCTGAGCTTGCATGAGAGAATGTGTTGGGAGGAAGATGCCAGAAAGTTGAAGATGAGGGCTATAAAACTGGTAATCAGAAATGCATCACATCACTTGCGACGCAGGGATTTGGCATTAATGTAATGGACAATACCCACTAGAGAAAGAACAAGTCAAACTTAAGGTGATTATGAACTACAGTAAAGAGTGCATACTAGCAACAGACATTCCAAAAGAGCTCAATTTAGAAAGCAAATATCCACATAAAACAGTACTCAGCAGAAGAAAACCAGACAAGGACTTTGGTATTTATAACCCCCATTAAAACTCAAGCAAAATTAGCAATAAACATATGTTAACAACTCTCAGAAAAGAACTACTCCTTGTATGAGTCACCTAATGACGATACTCAAGCCAGCAATTTTGATTCAGTGTACAAACCTGGAGATCTAGCCGATGTACATTGAAGATATCCTTCATGGAGTGAGAATTGTAGGCCAGTATGTAGGACCTATATGCATCACGAGCTGACTGATGAAGGTAGTAGTTTTTCTCCACCAATTTCTCCTGGTCAACAATGAAGCCATCAGATTAACAAAACAGACTCTCAACTGACTATAATCGCCACTAAAAGACAATTCGAGCAAAATGAAGGCACCACTATAGTAGGAAAATGACCATCACAAAACGCACCAACTGTGATTGGACGTTTGCAATTTTGTTCTCTGGAAACTCATATTCATTCAGAGGCACCTTTGCACCCTGCATGCAAACCGCAACTTTGAAAATCAAGAAGTTGAGATTGACAGTAGATGACGAGCAGCTGTCCACTCAAATGCAACCAGGTTTGACAATCAAGTACTTAGTCAAAAAGCTTAAATCTTTTGCTGTTAACAAACCAAAATTTGATTCTCTTGGAACTGTGATCTAGGTGCAGATCATTCTGAACTGCAAAACAAAGTTCAGAACTCTTTCTTCCTGTTTCTTTGTTCAAGAAACTGTCAATTTGTTATTGTATGCTATATCATGCAAAAAAATTTAAAAATTACAAATTCTGTAGGTGGATAATATGATTTAAAATATAGGATTCTGGAATTATACATTTAAGGGTCTCGAGCTCTGAATGTTTCATTTGTTTCTTTATATATTTGTAAGCCACTGCAGCATATCATGGATTCAAAATATCATTTGAAGATATTGCGAGCTTTCAATATGTTCATCTACAAGTGCTACAGCCTACGCGTCTTTGATAAGATCAAAGCACACGATTTGAGAATTGACACTAAACACAGCCCCTTCTAAAATAAAGGGTCAAGAGCGTTGACATGGACAAAGATTTAGGCCACACGCACTATTTGATATATTGAATTAGCCATGGCTGCCACTTCATCTCGTGCTAATAAAGAATGTGCTACATGATAATTCTGTGAAGGTAAGAGGATGGCAATTAAAAAAATGTTGACGACGACGAAGAGGAGGGAAGTAGCGGTTATCCTCCTGAGGAGAAGGATCAGGAGAGTAAACAGAACACTTCATGGTGACAACAACAGGAACGGGTCTAGGCCAAACAAATACATCCATCTTGCACTAAAGTCAGCAATATGAATGGAACGAACATGAGTATACTCAAGGCAATTCAGACAAAGGTCGAATGGTTTGGAAACCAAAACTAGGAACTATTCAAATAGTAAATATGTTAATTCTGAGGAAGAAGATTGATGAATATTGTAGACAAAATATGGACCATAACAGCACTAGACAGTACCAAAAGAAACTCCGAACATGGAACTCAGTATATCTGAAAGTCCGGGACAGATCATGACGACAGTTATACAACAAGCAAGGATCGAATGATGCATAAAGAAACAGCTGTATGGTCAAAGAGCGTCGCTCAGAATTCAATGATGACTGAACAAAGCCAATCAACGTCTAGCTTCTAACAAGATCAGTACCTGAACCAAGAAAATGAATGGGTAGCAAGACCAACATATCACTAGAACACATGATAATGTTAGTGCACCAGCAAGACCAACATATCACTAGAACACATGATAACGTTAGCGCAGCATTCTGAATGAAACTGAATAATAACGGCAACAATCAATCACTTTTTTGCATATGTCGAGTAAATCTAAGATTATGGAAGATATCCAACAATAGAAAGGTCGAAAATAAATTAACAGTATGGAACAACCAAAACTAAGAGATGTATGCGTCACATAAAATCAGTATTCGACTGTAATCACCTACGACGCCTTTTAACCAGAATTCAAGATTCCAGATATCTGTTGAGAGAACCATTCCCTCAAACTAGTATCAACTAAGCGGTGGTTCTGGTGTACAATCTCCTATATCCAAGGGAGCAGCATTTCCAATCCAATCTTCTATAAGATCCAAGAAAAAAAATAGTTGCTTTGGAATACAGTCAGGTCTCATTGTTAGTCAAAACCAGCAAAGACTCCTAGAAATAGAACAACTGCCAAAGGGGCTCTGACATATGATCAACATGAGTCTGAGATGCTCAAATACAAAATCAATCAAGAGCAGGAAAAATGGGCTTGGCCAAGCGCAGAAACGACAAGACACATCTGGCACATCTTAACAACTTCATACACCATAATTGACATTTTTCCCTTTGAGAACTTGAATCTACACCATCATATGTATGCTTAAGCTCAACATATTATGTCAAGTGGTAAACTTGAATAGCATCATTATTTCTTCATAAAAATTCTAAAAGAATATGTCTTGATGATAAGATAAATTAGAGGTAATACAAGATAAAATTTTACATTTCATCTTCTTCTCTCCACATTGCACACATATCAATGGATCCAGAAATAGATGGTCTTCGTAAACTGTGATGGAATGATCAGAGCAAGCTACATTTATAAATTCTTGCCGAAAAAGGATTCTGCGGAAGCGAAAAGAGTTCAAATGCAAAATACCATTTTGCAATGTGAAACTTTTAAACATCAACAATAGAAGTTTGGTGGCTGGTTCAGCTCAAGCCAAAATTTATCAGATCTCTAGAGTACCTTCAAATAACGTAAAAACCCCAGCTCCTCAGGAATAAGAAACAGCAAAGCCCTGCCTCGTGACCCTTCCCCTCTGGCTGTACGACCAACTCTGTGAATGTATTCCTACAAATCAAGAGTTTTATTACAGCCATCAATAAGCATGAACTTAAGAAACAAAAGCTTCAGCTTCTTAACAGGTAACAAAGAAAGACGGAGTTTATGTGTTTTCTTGACAAAGCTTAAATAATGACTCACCCTAGGATCATCAGGAGGGTCATACTGGATAATCCAATCCTGTCAAAATCGGATCCCAATGCTTCTTGTCAAAAGACAAAAGGTAATTGAATACAAAGCTACTAGAAAATTTTACAGGTTATGGCTCTGTGAAAGGTCACGAGATAAATCACAGCAACTAAGAATATGCTTTGCCTGCATAGAAGTGGAAAGCTTACCACTGCAGGTATATCCAATCCACGGGCAGCCACATCAGTGCAAAGAAGAATTCCTTTCTCAGCATTGCAAAACTCAAAGTAGGTAGTAGTGCGCTTTTGTTGTTTTTGTTTTCCATGGATATCAAGGCAAGGGATGTCAATATAATTCAAGAGCTCACTATGGTATTTTACTGAGTTGCATGAAGAAAAGAAGACCATGACCTGCAATGGAAAGGGTAAAGTTAAAACATCATTACGTTTGTAGTAAATGCAAACAAATAGAACAGCATCTAATCAAAATAGAAAAGCAGAAATGCTCTCTTCAACATAATGATTGGTAGTGATAGATATTATCTTGCCAAAAACTCAGTTCCTAGAATGTTTTCAGTATTCCGCACAAGGAAATCAAAGAAAAACTATAAAGCTCTACAGTCCATAAAACAAGGGGCACGTGTTTTACAAAAAAAAAAATGAGTGCATTTCAAAAAATGCCCAAATGTGAACTACGAAATTTGTGCTGTTGAAATTTTATATGTCAATGGTCAATGTTGGAGCACTTCAAACATTTAAATACAGAAAATACTAGTATTTTAGCATAGATCATCGCTTGTCTAAGTACCAAAATCAAAAGAAGGGTGGGTGTGCCATTTGAGTATTGCACAAGAATGGAGAACAGATCCAGCTGTAACTAGATTTTCTACATTGGGGCAATTCCACCATGATGTAACAAAGAGGCACCTTTGCACTGGAAAATGAATCAACAATGGGGTTTCATGCTGACTGGCAAACTTACAAGAGCCAAAAAGATGAAACCAGTTGATAATCGTGCTGAGACTACACTATCTTGATGTATTGGCCCATCAACACTTCATGGCATCTGTCAAGGACCAGAGTTATGTTTGGCTGAGCAAGATCATGATCCCAATGTGAAGAAGCTACAGCTTCCAACCTTTCATCCAGATTCCAAACTTAGAGAAATGCACGTGCCATTCATTGTATATTCTTGTAGCACATAGCTTGTAAATCCAACCACATTCTTGGGGAAGGCCCTGCCCCTTCACAATGATTGGCTACTTCTAAATGCCAAGGATCCTAATCCAAGCCCTTCATGAAAAATCCAATGGTTCTAAAATGAGAAGGATGCCCTTCACATGAATCATGCGAGTTCCTTTTGGAGTGAGAGGGTCCTCACCTGAATCATGTGAGTTCCTCACTCAGGTCTGCAACTAGAACAGTTTGATGCTTGAGAATATAAAGTGACAATGGATTGATCGTGCAATGATTGTGTCTTGATGAGATCCCAACTGCCAACATAAAAATGGAACTCGGTAAAAGTAGTCCACTGGCTGGGCGTGCAAACATAGGCTTGTATATAATCTTCCTAGACAGCAAATTGCCTGCATTAATTGGCAGCAACAATATCATCCTCAAGATTTTGTGACAGCAATGGCTTTGATGAGGCAGCAACAATTCTGCTACCTTGACTAACAGCAGGGCCATGATCTTAGCTGCAAACGGGATGGCATCCAGTTGCAATGGCGCATAGACACACACACACACACACACAGGACTGAAGCAAGTGTTGTAAACCAAGCCAACAAAAATCACTCTTAAAATCTTGTGGATTTTTCTGGAACAGAAGTCACAACTGACAGCCCTTGCATAAAGACATCAAGTCAAAGTCAAATGCTGTTGAAAGAGCCAACCAAAATTCTGAGTAATCAATGTTGTTAGAATCAACATCAATGATAATCTCATTGAAGGTGACAAGCAAACTCAGCCATGATGAAGGCTAGCACTAACGAGCAAGGACAATCGATTGATCCCTACTTCATTATTTAAAAATTAGAAATTTGACATTTCACCACTTCAGCTTGCTCAAAATCTAACTAAATAAGATAGTTGGTGGGCAAAATGCACCAAAAAAAGATGGAAGGAATCAGCACAAACCAGTGCGCTATAACTTGGACAAAGATCTCAAATGAGACTGTATAACCACTGGAATATATCAAGGTTAGAGTATACCCGAGATAACAAAAAATACAAGCAACCTTCAACCCTATGGAGTCCAACCACAAAGTCTTAGACCATCAACTTCAATATGGATAGAGTGGACCAAATGCTACAACATCCCTAGTCACTTAATCAACACCCACGTCACATGCCCATCTTCCTTGGTTTGTTCAAGAAAACAAAATCTAAAAAGATTTTATAGAAAAAATCTGATTCTTGGCAGTTCAAATCAGGCCTGTTTGATTCATTCACGGATCGCATTTCAAATTTGAGGAAACACTAACATCATTTATTGTTTTTTAAAAGACTTGGTAGAAACCTGCTAGCTTGACTAACAGCTTGTTGGCAACTCTTCTAAAGCTCTTCCAACTTAAATGGTTCATAATGTTGTTCCCGCTCTTTGAAGGAAGTTGCTGATGTTGTGCAAACAGCACTACAGCAAATAACTAAATTCAGGACAGCTAGTTCTATTTGGAACTGTTATTTGTCCTTCTTGTGATCCTGAATTGCTAAAAGATTTACCTAAATCTAGTTATTTTGTCACCTCTTCTCTATATCTCATACATATTCTTCTTCCTTTCTTCTTTCTGTCCCTATGCCTGCTTTCCTGCTCCCATCTCTCCAGAAGTTCCTTACAATAATTTTCAAATCTTCCAAGTAGTTGCAGAGGTGGAACTACTCATCAACTACTGTTGCTCTAATTGTTATGAATGAGCTACCTTTACTTCTTGTTCAGGTTAAAAGTACGGATGAATGTCAACCACTTGTCAAAGAATATTGTGCTATGTTTGACCAATTGACAACCTTGGTAAGGAATGTTATTGTAGATTGTCATGCCATTTGTCCTCCAAACTTTGATGTAATTTCTGAAAGCCTTGTAAACTACTTCTTTCCTGCAACTTGCTTTCTAAATACTGCCTTAAAATGCAGATTGAAGCAAATTCTTGATTCAGTTTAAGCAATAATATTCTCATCTACAAAGATGGGACAATGCGCTTCGTGGAAATTAAAAAGGGAACAGAGGAAGTAGAAGTAGAAGTAGAGTTAGAGAAATGAGGGTTCAGTTGATCTGTAAATGGTCATAATGCCATGTTTCCTGAACTATGTTGCCTCCTCATAGTATTTTCCTAGTTAATAATATTGACGGCACTGACCCGTTTTGGTAAAACATACTTGACATGTACTTCCCCATCTTATATGCCTTGTGGCATGGAAAAGTCGTTAAACAAGCTCTCTCTCTCTCTCTCTCTCTCTCTCTCTCTCTCTCTCTCTCTCTCTCTCTCTCTCAGGGAGCAAAATTACAATAGTAGAAATTTCCTCTCGGAGGGACTAAGACAGCTTGTGCAGGCACAATGCGAGTAAGATTACATCAGACGATAAAATTCCAAAGTCGCGAGCAAAACTGGGAAAATTTTCCTGAGCCATAGGTTGAGGGAGTAGAACACTGAAATTTTTTGGGACAAAAGTGATCAGGTACTAAAGGAGACTAATCAAGTTAAAACGTGGAAATCGACAGAACTACTATTAATCTAGAGATGGGAGCAGAATAATAAATCACTTAACCATGCAACTTCACGGGAATGACATGAAGACATTCACATTGTTTGCTCAATGTCTACTCAACTAGATATACAAAATATCTAGGATGTTCTCATTCAAGAGAACATTTAACAAAGATATTCGTTTGAATAAACCTTCAAAATTGAAAAGCCCTGTTACATTACGTGCTGAAATTTTCAGAGGAGATAAAAGCTTTAAACCAAGATGTACATGAAGGCCATGTATGTGACTTATAACTGTCATGTCAGTAAGAACCAACGCACTACCTTCTTCTGAAGGTTTTTCTTTAGAAATGTGAACAGGAGAAGGAAACGTTTCAGACTTGGAACAACGCAATACCCTTGCTCCAGACCTTCCACAGTGGCCTGCATTTGATAAACGAGTGATTACCCAGTCACAGAATCTATAGGTCAAACTGAAATGAAAAAGGATCAACTATAAAGATAATTCTGATAACTTCAAAACAACCTGAAAGAGCAAGGATCAGTAATATTATTACATAGACAGTATCTTAACCATTTGACAAGCATGATGATTATTATTCTTTTCCAAACTGTTCAGACATTTCTCCAATTGAAAAAGTGTGTGTACAACAACTTCACGCATAACGTAATTTCATTATCCCTCCACATGTGCCAACCGCTAACATTAACAAACCGCTTTTCCCAGATCATACTTCCCTCAGTCTTTCATTAGCCTTTAAAAGAACAATTTAAAAGGTGACTGTCTAGCAATTTGCAAAATCACCTTGGACCTTGCATCATCTACTCCGATATACAAAGGAGCCTTTTTGAAGGAAACTCTAACAAGATCTTCCACCTGTAAACCAGTGCATCATATTGTTCATCAGTAAATTTATTATTGCTAAATAAACATGAAAAACCAAATCTAATTGAAGTTCACATACTCAATACTACAGCTGCCCATTTCGGCAGTAAATATATTATTGCTAAATATAAATCAAAAACCAAATCCAATTGAAGTTCATATACTCAATACATTGGTGCCCATTCCAGAACAGAACGCATTCCAGGATGCCATTCCAGAATGCGTTCTGCTCCGCTGAACAAGCCATGAAAAAAAAATCTAGTACATATATAAAGAATTAGAATATTTGAAAAAAAAGAGGGTTTAGGGCTTTCAAAGGGATGCCTTTAAGGATAGATAAAAACCATGAAACTTTTAATGGAAATAGAGTTGTGGCAGCTAATAAAAAATGAATTACCCTTTTTTTGACAGCATGCAAAATCCTAATTTTTGGATAATGGGTTTTACAGATTTCAAGCCACTCGTAGGCTTATTTGTTTATGAGAGACTATTGTGCTCATTTATATGGATGCTGTATGCATGCTCATGTAATGAAAACACAATACGAATATTTTTTAAGCAGACGCAGATTAAAGTTCAACTAAATGACCTTAAATAACATCACTGTTAGTTCCAAGTTCCTAGATTGCTTGTTTTCGGGATGAAGGGTCAGCAAAAGTCAAGAAAAGTTCTTTGTTTAAACAACAAGCCGTTAACCAGTTGGTTTTTCCTTGTTATACCAGCATTAAGCAGGCCTTGTAAAGACATTCCTTGTACTGCACAAACAGTTGCCATCAATAGTAAACTTTTTCCAAATTTCAGCTAGGCACAGTCCCTAACAGTCTCCAAAACGAATTCTTTCAAGAACAGGCTCTGCTGTCTTTTTAAACCAATTTTTTTTTAATTTTCAATAAATGTTCTGCCCCAGATTGTTCCAGAACATACTGGAGCCACGTTTGAAGAGCTTAGATTTACCTTGGTTGTCTGAGTAGCAGAAAAAAGTGCAGTTTGCCGATCCTGCAAAGAAACAGAAAATTGTTTATTATCTTATAGATTTACATATTGCATGAAGACACAATTTGACTTCACTTAAACGCAGCAAGAACATGAAATGATTGATAACCTTTGGGAGGAGCTTGATTATTTCCTTCATTTCCTCCTCAAAACCTATCTCTAGGATACGGTCAGCCTCATCAATAATGAGTGCCTGAGACAGGAAAAGGACATGCCCAAATAAGACTATCAATTTCTCATTGAATACCATACAAAATATAATTGCTTTGAATACCACAAAAAAATACAAATGCTTTGAATACCACAAAAACTCATGAACTTGCAAACCCCATTCACAAAAGAGAAACAGTAACTGGATTTCATCCATCTTGTTGACACAAACTTCAGTCATTGGAGACTAGTTTTACCTGATTACTTAGTAGCATGACCAACCTGAAACTTAACAATTACTATTGTACTTCATTGTTGGCAGACCATAACTCCAAGCATCTAAATACAATGCATACAGTACAGCATTTAGCTAGTTGTGTGAACTTTTCTCTGAGACAAGGAAGGCAGATGAACAGTCAGGGAAGCTAGTCACCTAGCTAGTGGTCCAAGCTAAACTCAAGATGATCCTAGGTTATCTTGTTGAAATAAATGCCTATTTTGCCCCTTAAGGCTTGTATACTTGTAACTTGTAAGTTGTGCATAAGACATGGGGGTAAAACATTTATGTACAAAGTACACCCCACTTGTGCTAATTAGGCAAGTAAATCAAGTAGGTTAAGGACCCATGTGGGTTCTAGAGCTAGAATTAGCAAGACACCACCTCTATACATAACATGCTATATGTAGCCCAAACTTTGGAGGGGTTTCCACGCCCTACTACACTTTGAATATTCATTCATGTTGTGTCAGCTTTGAAGTCCTCTCTCTCTTGCTTTTGTGTTCTACTCCATAGCTGGTTTTCTGAAGCTTTCATAGTGTGCTTACTGTGCTGTTATGATACTCCATAGCTAGGCCTTGGAATTTGTCATGGTATCAGAGCAGGTTATGTTGCCTGTGGTGTGGTGAAAGCTTGGACCTGTTTTTGATCAGATTCCTGCCATTCCTGGAGAGCAGCTTACCTTTGAGGAGGGAGCACTTTTTGTAGGGGCATCTGATCTCTGTGCTATCTGCATGGTTGGAGTACTGTTGGCAAGGGGAGTAAAGGGAGCCAAAAAGTTTCTAATTTGGGACAAAAAAATTTGAGTCTTTTTGGACAGCCAGGACTGTAGGAGGGCGCTTTCTACAGTGGGGACTTCAGTGAAAGTTCTGAGTGGATCTTGGACAAGGGCTAGGACAGCCATACAGGGGGATAGTTTCAAATCCAGAAGCTGAGGGTTATTGAGCAAGTGGTTGCATACCCTAGTTGGGTGAAAACCCTAGTTTGCCTTTTGTGTTTTATTTCTATCCAGCTATGTCTAGTCTTGCAGAGAGCATGCTGAGTGAAGCCAGCCGGCTTGATGGCACTAACTTTAGCATATGGAAATTCAAGATCAAGAACATTCTTGAAGACAAAGAATGTTGGAAGCTTGTGACAAGTGAGGAGCCTGTTCCAACATCTGAACTTGAACTTAAGGATTATATCAAGAGAGGGGAAAAGGCACACAGAATCATCAACATGTCAGTGAGGGATAATGCGATTCCTCTAATCAGGTCAGCCAAAGGGCCTGTGGATGCATGGCACATTCTTTGTGCATTGTATGAGACAGCAAGTACAACCAGGTTTCTCTACTTGAAGAACAAGTTGTATACTTTCAAAATGGAGACAGGGGAGACAGTTACTGATCATCTTACTAGGATTCAGGATATTAGATATCAGCTTTCTGTACTTGGAGAGTCTATTGCTGACAAAGACTTGGTGCCAATAGTTCTGAATAGCTTGTCATATGCTTATCAGAACTTTGTGATAATGATATCAGTGAGAGAGAAGATCCCTACCTATGAAGAAGTCTATGGTCTCTTGTTACAGGAGGAGATGAGGAGAGTTAATCTCTCCAAGAGGGAAGATTTCCAGGAGCATGCCTTTGCTTCTAAGAAAAAGCAAAATCCAGTTAAGGTTAAGAAGAAACGTAAAGGCAAGAACAAAGGAGCACCACAAACACTTGAGCAAGGAATGGAGAACTTGCAGATGTCAGAAGCACAATCCTCCTCGAATACTTCTTCCACACCTCGAAGGAAGGGGAATTGCAATTATTGTGGTAAATATGGATACTTTGCTTTTGAGTGCAGGAAGAAGCTTGCAGACCAAAAGAAGGGCACAAAGAAGCAAGGAGGAAATGTTGTTGAGAGTGTTGCAAGAGAGGAGCAGAGTGACATAAGGCAAGCTGAGTTATTCTTTGTTGCATTGGCTTCACAAGCTACAACAGGTGGTTGGTACATTGACTCAGGTGCTTCAAAGCACATGACCCCTCATAGGGATTGGTTATACCTTTGTGGGGATTAGTGATGGACAAGAGGTGTGCCTAGGTGACAACTCAACACACAAGGTCAAGGGAAAGGGCACAGTACCTGTGAAGCTTCCAGAGAAGTCAAAGTCATTAAGAATGTCTTATATGTACCAGGACTTGCTAAAAATCTTCTTTCAGTAGGAGCTATCACTCAACAAAATATGAAAGTAGAATTTGATGCTACTTCTTGTCTTGTGTTGGACTTGAGTGATAATATGAAGGTTGTGGCCAAAGGATTGCAAGAAGATAATCTATATAGGTTATACACTTCTATCCCTAGTCAGCATGCTTATACAGCAAAAGGAAGTGATGTGGATAGGTTGTGGCATGAGAGGTATGGACATCTTGGCTACCAAAGCATGCAGGTGTTGAACCAGCATCATATGGTAGAGGGGCTTCCAGTTGTTAAGCCAAGCTCTTCAGTTTGCGAGGCTTGCGCTATGGGAAAACAGCAAAGACATAAGTTTCCCAAGGAAAGCACCACCAGGGCAGCAGGCATACTTGACTTGATACATTCAGATTTGTGGGGGCCAACCCAAACAAAGTCTGCAGGGGGGGCATATTACTTTATGACCTTTATTGATGACTTCTCACGCAAGATTTGGATTTATTTCTTGAAGTTTAAATCTGAAGCATTCAAGTACTTCCTGCATTTCAAAGCTCTGGTAGAAGAACATTCAAGAAAGAAGATAAAGATGCTCAAGTCAGACGGTGGTAGAGAGTTCATTAAGACAGAATTTGTGGAATTCTGCAAGGCCAATGGGATCAAAAGGCAGCTTACAGCTCCTCATACCCCTCAGCAAAACGGCGTAGCAGAGAGAAAGAACCGAACAAGGTGGGCGCTTTGCGAGTGTTTGGTTGTACGGCCTATGCCCATATTCCCAAGGATAACAGAAAGAAGCTGGATGCAAAATCAGCAAAGTGTATTTTCTTGGGATACAGTGAAGAAAGCAAAGCTTACAGACTTTACGATCTTACTAGCAAGAAGAGGATCATAAGTCGAGATGTGATCTTTGAAGAAGATCAAACGCCTCCTATAGAGGAACTTGAGATGGAGGATGGTACAAGTGAATTTGTGCCAATACTTGATGACCCACATCCATATATTGGGGAGCCTCAAGATGATCATATGAGTGATCAAGAGGAAGAATCCGAGGAGGCTAGGAAGCGGAAGGAAAGGGGCAAATCTGTTGAGTCCTATTCACCGTCTTCATCACCAACTGCAAGGAAGAAGTTTCCCAAGTGGTATTGGCAAACTGTGCAGGATAGTTTGATATTGGATGAGGGAGAGAGCAGCAATCCAGGGGCTAGGAGGTCTCAAAGGCAAGCCCAGCAACATGAACACCAGAAGACAAACTCTGCACTTATGACTACTATTTTGGATTCACAAGATCCGCATACATTCGTTGAGGCAGCAGATGAGAAGGTATGGCAACATGCTATGCAAGAGGAGTACGACTCCATTCTCAAGAATGATACATGGGATTTGGTGAAGTTACCAAAAGGGAAGCGTCCTATTGGCTGTAAGTGGGTCTACAGGACCAAATACAAATCGGATGGGAGCATCGAAAAGCATAAGGCAAGGCTGGTTGCTAAAGGCTATGCACAGAAGGAGGGCTTGGACTATGATGAGACGTTTGCACCGGTAGCTAAGATGACGTCTATCAGGTTGGTTTTAGCATTGGCTGCATTTTTTGGTTGGGAGGTCCATCAAATGGACGTGAAGAGTGCTTTTCTTAATGGACAGTTGGCTGAAGAAGTCTACATGGAACAGCCACAAGGTTTTGAGGCTAAGGGCAAGGAAAGTATGGTATGCAGGCTTAAGAAGGCCTTATATGGTTTGAAGCAAGCACCCAGGGCCTGATATAGTCGTATTGACGACTATTTTGCCAAGGAGCAATTCATAAAGAGTCAGTCGGATTGCAACCTGTTCGTGAAGGAGGAAGATGGAAACATTGTTTTGATAGTTCTCTATGTGGATGACTTGGTCATCACGGGTAACAATGGGCAGCTTATTGAAAAGGTGAAGGCTCATTTATCAAATGAGTTCGAGATGAAGGATTTGGGCTTAATCCACTATTGTCTTGGCTTGGAGGTTTGGAAAAAGGAAAACTGTGTGTTTATTTCCCAAGCTAACTATGCATGTGAAGTCTTGAACAGGTTCAACATGCAGGATTGCAAACCCGTTTCCACGCCCATTGATACCAGCAGTAAGCCATCCAGAGATGATGGCACTCCTTTTGTGGACGAGACTCTTTATAGGCAGCTTGTGGGTAGCCTGATTTATCTCACCACTACGAGACCAGACATTTCCTATGCGGTTGGTGTGGCAAGCCAGTTCATGAGTTCTCCAACTGAAGCACATTGGAGAGCAGCCAAGAGGGTTTTGAGGTATGTCAAAGGGGCAACCTGCTATGGGATTGAGTACACAGATGACGGAAAGCTTCAGCTTGGAGGCTTTACCGATTCGGATTGGGCAGGTGATAGGGATGATCGAAAGTCGACCACAAGCTACACTTTCAACCTTGGTTCAGGGGCCATTTCTTGATGTAGCAAGAAACAGCCCACAGTTACCTTATCATCAACAGAGGCCGAGTACAAGGCAGCGGCAAAAGCTACCTGCGAGGCAATATGGCTCAGGCGACTTCTTGGGGAGGTGCAGATTCCACAGGATGGTCCTACTATTCTTCAGTGTGACAGCCAGAGTTGCATCCAGCTTGCCAAAAATCCTGTGTACCATGCTCGTACGAAGCATATTGAGGTGGATCAACACTTCTTACGAGAGAAGATACAAAGCGGAGAAATTCAGCTCGAGTACTGTGATACCAACGAACAAGCAGCAAATATCTTTACTAAGGCACTTAGTAGAGAAAAATTTGAAAAGTTTCGTAGCATGCTAGGTGTTGGTATGAACAAAATAGCCACTGAGGGGGGGTGTTGAAATAAATGCCTATTTTGCCCCTTAAGGCTTGTATACTTGTAACTTGTAGTTGTGCATAAGACATGGGGGTAAAACATTTATGTACAAAGTACACCCCACTTGTGCTAATTAGGCAAGTAAATCAAGTAGGTTAAGGACCCATGTGGGTTCTAGAGCTAGAATTAGCAAGACACCGCCTCTATACATAACATGCTATATGTAGCCCAAACTTTGGAGGGGTTTCCATGCCCTACTACACTTTGAATATTCATTCATGTTGTGTGAGCTTTGAAGTCCTCTCTCTTGCTTTTGTGTTCTACTCCATAGCTGGTTTTCTGAAGCTTTCATAGTGTGCTTACTCTGCTGTTATGATACTCCATAGCTAGGCCTTGGAATTTGTCATATCTAACAAGGATTCCTAGCCAGATATGTGAGACTATCAGTAGATAACAGAGACCAAGTTAGCATAATAATTGTTGCATCGATCAGCCGGTGTCACCCACTAACATATATAGAGCTCAACCATATTCTGATAATTTACTCCAATGCATGGCATAGCATTGTCAATAAGAAGATCCAAACTCCAGTCTCAATCCTTCATCCGTCATCATTATTCTGCAACCTTTCAATACAAGGAATTAATGTGACCTGAAAATGATGTACAGGCAAGCAGTACCAGTCCCAACTCAACAGCCGGTCATGACAATGAGAAGATATAATCAAAAAGGTGACAATTACAGTGGTCACTATCTCGTCCACATAATTCTTCAGTAAAACATGACATAGCTTGTTAATGAAGTTATTTCATGATATTCCATCTGAAACTGCACGTGTCAGCTCTCAGAATGTCTCACCTATCCTAGTGAAATTTTTAGAAGTCTGTGTCTATACACCATAGTTGCCCAGAATCGCATTTCTGGGCAAAAACGTTCCCAGAAACGCGTTTCTGAATCCAGAATTGCTGAGGCAAAAAAAGAACAGATATTAATTTGTTTGAACCCTGACAGAATCAAATAGGGATTGATCCACCTAAATTGGACCACACTGTCCCCAAACCATTCGGCAAACTACATAGATGTACTGCCCTTAATTAATGCTTTAATTTGATACCCATATTGCCCACCAAAACCCCCAAAAAAAAACGTTTCTGAGAAACGCTCCCCCATTTCAGAAACGCGTTTCTGAACGTGTTTCCAGAAAAGTTAAGCAACTATGGTCTATAATTTCACAACACGGAATACAATTTTCATGGATAACAAATGCTGGATACAAGAAGGAGATGGGTAAGACCCAAACCAACCCCTACCAAAGCAATCTACATCCTGCACCTCAGAATCACATTGTAACAGACCAGACTGAAGATTACCATTATCCATCATCATTGGGGAAAAAAACAATTAAGTACGGAAATCGACCTGCAAATTTTTGTACACAAATCCCTTCGTATTCTGAAGATGATCCAAAAGCCTTCCAGGAGTAGCAACCACCAAGTTGACACCTTTTGTGAGCCGCTCTGCCTCTGTTTTACGATTGGATCCTCCCATAAGGATTCCATGTGTCTGCTTGTGATACTTCATCAATTCTCTTGCAACTCCGTAGATCTATATGTCTCAAGGATATGTCAATTAGTCAAAACGGATCTAAGTATCTTACAAACCAGCTCACCTTTATGATAAACAAAAAATGGAGACTCCTTAATCTAGTCAAATCAACAACTTCCTTACAGCTATAAAGAGTTGAACATCCATTCTATGAAGGTTCCATTTTAGGGCCTCCTTGTGGGTATCAGTAGGACCTATTGTCATTAATTCATAGCTAATAACATTGATCGATCTCTTTAGTCTCCTTAAGCATTCTCTTTGCTGCTTTCTAGAGTTAGTTCATGCTTATGTGTTGTGTCTAACCCCATTTCTGCGTAGAATTATCATTTTACAAAGTAGAAACTCGAGTTAGAGAAGAAAAACTTTGAGTTACGTATTTGAAAGAGTTTCTACCAGGTGGGCCTATTAAATGCACTTTTGCTAAAACATTATTAGTAGTAGACCCCTCCAACTCAAGTTAGAGCAAAAGAGAGAGAACCAGCATAAGTACGGAAAATCTATCACTGGAAGGAAATTCAACAAAACTCAAAGTACATTCAAGCGTGTGTGTGTGTGTGTGTGTGTGTGTGTGCGTGTGTGTGAGCACACGCGCACACACTCTTAACATTCCACCGACAAGCAAAAAAACTGGATCACCCACTAAACAGGCTTTTGGTGAATATGAATACATGGAAATTTTGGCTGGATTGGGCTGAAAGGGGTCACCTGGCATCCCTGACATTTCAGCCTGGCCCAATAAAATCACACCACATTACTTGCAACCTGCTCAAGAGGTTGTCAAAAGGAAAGACATGCAAAGATTCCAAGAAGCTCTAAATAATGCCATTCTTCTAGTTGTCCCTCGACCCACTATTCTGTGGGTGGGGGGTGCAGGAGAGCACATACGAGCTGTCACATGGTTTTCACATGTGAATGGTAGGGGATTAGCAGTACTCTCACCACATGACCAAATGTAAATGGGCCAAGCTGAACATGCTCAAGCCCTTGCACCAATGGCATGGGCCCATGGGCCAAAGATGTAGGGCAATGCAAGATAATAAAATGCAGCTAGGGAGCAAGCTGCATCGGTAAAATGATAAAAACTAGCATAAAATTAGTAGCATTAGGTTCCCCTCAAAACAATAAACAAATTGCCCAGGCTCATGCTCTTCCATTTCACTAGCCAAGGTGGTCCGTGAAAGATCAAAAATAAAAGAACACACAGCAAGCCACACTCAAATAACAAAAACTACAATTTCCAAGATGTAACAGAAAAATCAAAACCAAAGGTCCTTTGGGGGACCTCTCACCCTATAAATCCTAATCCAATTCTTAGCACGAAAAGGTTCCCATAAAAATTTTCGAAGTGAAATGAAAATTCATTCCATAGGGGAAAAGTGCCCACCACACTTTAGATAAAACTTAAAGTGTCCATATTTGGAAATTTGCATACTCACAAACACTTTAAACTGCTGATCAAAATTCTGACTGACTCGACAAAACAATATATCAAGGAGGACAATGCCTAAAGTTTCACAGCATGTCTTTAGAACGTTTTGGATAAGAGTAAAAACTTTTGCCTCAACCTTCACGTAAGGAAATGGTCTTTCTAGAGACCTTTACAACGGTTCAGATAATTTTCAAAGTCTTGCCCTAACTTCTCAAATGACCCTTTCCGTCAAGTGGCCATTACCACCAGTAAAGGTCAGCTGAAAAACCATTTCCCCGTGAGTTAAACTGCATCTCTGCATATTTTTAAGTGCATCTTGGCATATTTTTAAGTGCGTATTTTCATGTTTTGACCAGCATTATTGAAAAACCCCACCTGCATGGCAAGCTCTCTGGTTGGAGAGATGATAATGACGCCAGTTCCATTGCGAGGCATGAAATGAGCGTGATAAAGCAATTCCACTGCTGGAATTAAAAATGCAAGTGTCTTTCCTGACCCAGTCCTGGCAGCTCCAAGTACATCACGGCCAGTCAAAAGCTGTGGAATGGACCGTGCTTGAATCTGCAGCCACAAATGAAAATTGAATAAAGATCTATTTAAGCCTCTGACAGTTTCTTCAATATAGCATGCTTTTTGGAAGTAGGGGTAAACAGTAACAGTATGCTACAAGGAATGTTGTTTGAGAATATCGCATAATATTGATCGATGGATATACAACAACTTAGACTTCAGTTTGGAGTTCAAACTGACCTCGGTCATGTGAGTAAATCCAGTTTCCTTGATAGCATTTTGTGTCGGCTCTGAGACTGGTAAAGAATCAAAATCTGTGCTGCTCATTATG
Organism: Diphasiastrum complanatum; assembly: GCA_029204225.1. Classification (NCBI taxonomy): domain Eukaryota; kingdom Viridiplantae; phylum Streptophyta; class Lycopodiopsida; order Lycopodiales; family Lycopodiaceae; genus Diphasiastrum; species Diphasiastrum complanatum. The sequence continues at coordinate 38,060,511 of CM055112.1, read as the reverse complement.
CCACCAACAATTGCAGTGCCACCTTCCAGTTTCTCAATTTCAAACTTTGTTTTCTTCGACTTCTTAGGACGCCCTTCCGCCATCTGTTCATCATCTGGCCTTGCTCGTTTAACTATTTTACGCACTTTCTTATCTTTTAACCCTTGATTCGCCATCTTTATCGCTAATTTTCTCTAAACTCAAATGTTCTAAGCCTTTTAGTAATGTCAAATAAAATCTGCACGTATCCTGAGGTGAATCCGGCTATCAAATTCTGCCATTCAGCGATCCAGAATCTGCTTAAACCCTCATCCAACAATCACCAGTTCTACAAACCTTAGGTTTGAATCAGAAAAATGCACATAGCGATTCAAGAAACGGCAGAGTGTTCCTGGATCATCCAAGGCGGGCTGTTCTGGCTTGAAAGTAAAGAGATGGAAGCAAAAACCATTGCCAAAGCATCAATATACCTATATAGCGCGTCAGTTTATATAAATAGATCATACGATCCATAAAAGATAGGGAGAGGCAGAAAAATCTCGAGGGTTTTGTGTTGGTCTCGCACGTTGCTTTGCTTCGAAACCCTAGAAAAAGCAAAGGCTGAAGGGGGACGCGCGTCAAACTTCAACCTTCAACATTCAACCTTCGATTCGAACTTCAAAGCCCTAGTGGGGGCACTCAACTTCATTGCCCCTTGCCCTAGACTATGACTTTGAGAGTATATGTTTTAAGGGCTGACTCGCAATGCTCATAGAAAACCTCCAAAGTCCTACAACCAATCGGCTGGTTTTAAAGTTTACCGATTGATCTTGAAACAAGCAAGAAGCATGAACATAAAACAAGATTAAATTATATAAAATGATATCGCTGAACGGCAAAAATGAATGAAGCTAATCAAAAGCTTAATAAAATTTAAAATAGTAAATTAATTACTCAAAACCAATTGCTTGATGTAAATCACTAACTAAAATAGTGCCACTAATAAGTAATGCATGAAGCTTTGAACAGCCGCTCCTGCAAATTGAGCTCGTCGAAGAATTGAAAGCGCCTTTGAGCGTTGTAATGCAATAGAAATACGTTGACGGTAGAAAGAAACAATGACGGATGGTAACGTAATGTTTTGTTCCTGGTGTTTCACCACAAGCTCCGCACATAAAGACAAAAAATCATTATTTTTTTTATGAAGACATCCATATGTTTCCAAGGCAAAGAGGATGAAATCTTCACCAGGTGCACGATCATTATAATGTCACTCCTTTTCTTGTGTTGCGTGAGATGCAGTGGCCCCTTGCGTGGTGGAAGAACGACGAAGGAGGTCTTGATGAGAGGGATCAACGATAACAACATCGCCTAGAGTGTGAATTCTCTCACGTGAGAGAATAAGGTCAACTTGACGTGGAAAAGATTGCAAAGAATGCCCTTATAAACAAATGGATTTGGACTTGAGCATTAAATAGTCCTTGGATAGTGTGTTGGTGAAGTAGTATGCTGCCATAGAATCTGTCCTACAGTAAACCAATGAAATTTCCTTGTTCAGCATTTTTTCTTTGAGGTAGTGACTTACTTCAAGAGTGAAATCTCGGATTTATAGATAGTGTGATTGTGCTTTGATTATCACAATATATGGTTGTTGGCTGTAACTGAGAGTATTTAGCCAGCGATTATTGAGTCAAAGACATAACAAAAATCTTACCTTACTTCGTATCGCTTCCCCTCACGACTACTCTTTCGAATGCATTCACAGGTCTCTCCTCGTCCAATCTGAATAAGGTCGCAGTAGAGAGAGAGAGAGAGAGAGAGAGAGAGAGAGAGAGAGAGAGAGAGAGAGAGAGAGAGAGAGAGAGAGAGAGAGAGAGAGAGAGAGAGAGAGAGCAGGAAGAGTGGAAGTTAGGGTTGTGTAATCTCCTTATTTATAGAAAATAGAGAACACTTGAATGCACTGAGTGCAAGTAAATGTTCACTGTTAGATTGAATCCCCATATTGTGTATTAATCTTAGCCATTCAAGGAATTTCACGTTTCCCACCATTTTTTTTTTTTTAATTTCTTTTGGGAGGTCATCCAACTTAGTGTAGCAAATTAAGCCAATTACATGACCTTGGTTTCGAAGGGACAAAAACTTCCAACAATATCTCGTGGAACAATTATAGTAGAATATGTGTAAAACAAAGTCCACGAGAGAGAGAGAGAGAGAGAGAGAGAGAGAGAGAGAGAGAGAGAGAGAGAGAGAGAGAGAGAGCTTTACCTCAAGCTACGTGATTGCAGCATTAGCTGGTGGGCTGGAGGTGGCAAGGTCTTGGTCAGATTGGATTGGGCTAATGGCACCAATCTCTTTGAGATGGGTGGTGGTGAGTGTAGTGATGAGCCATTGAAGGTGATGCAAGCAGGGCATTTGAAAGTTGCTTGTAGCTCTTTGATGATGCCCAATTAAAAATGACACTAGGGCCATCCATCTTGATTACCATGACCAAGAGGGGTTTGGATATGCATTGAGAGTGGTGGGAGTTGCTGTAAAAGATTCAACTAGTTTTATCACATTTTGCAATATTTTTATATTTGGCATATTGTGGCCAAAACTTGTTTTAGACTTAGAGGTTGACTTTTCAAAGTTCATTAGTCTACATTTCATTGGAATAAACACTTTTTGAAAGTCTGGGAAAGTTAAAATACGAGTTTGAGTAGATTCAATTTGAATAGTTGGGTACATTGAATCTAGACCCAAAATTAGTAGGGTTAGCATTTTGGTGGGAAAGCCAAGTGGCCAAATAGGGTTTGGACCTGTTATAAAAGGATGTAACTCATAGAGAGAGCAATCTTCTCTCTTCTCTATCTCATTTCATGCTTATACATGGTTCTCTCGGGTTCTACTATCCATTGGTGCACTATCTTGGTGATTGCTTGCAATTCTATGTGTAGAATGATCTATATTTGCTATTTTTGGATCCACACATGTGAAATACAGTAGCTTGCTGGTTTCTGTATGGACAGCAACAGTACATACTCATTTCATTCAAGTTTGATCAAGTTCTATTGGTATTTGCGTCTCAATTTGTGTGTAAATGCTGATTTTTCTACATTGGTGAGATAGGTAGTGTATTTCTCTCTCTAACCAAAGATCATTCAAGTCGATTGGATCTTAAGGATCTGAAATCTCTCACATGGTATCAGAGCTTGTGTTTCAGGTTATGAAGGAGAAAATCAGATCTATCAATGATTTGGTGAAGATATCAAGTCTAGAGCATGCTAGAGAGGATTCTATACCAAAATCAGATTTTTTGCTTTTGTAGATTGGATCTTTTGTAGATCAAAACACTAAATAGGTCAATATACTTGTTCAATTCCGATTTTTGAATTTACATAATGGATTTGGCCGATTTTTGAATCATTGGATCAGCCTAAGTGGTTGCTTATAGATTGCATATCAAATTTTCAGCATTTGAATGTAGATTTGGAATAGTCAATTTTTTGTGATTTTGTCAAAATCCTAATTTTGATTGGATCTCTAGATAGTGAGGTTGCTGGACTTTATTTGAGTGTGTTTCAATCTTAGGAAGTGGCAAAAGTCATTAGATTGAGGATAGATCATAGGTTGATCAAGATTTTGTGATTCTATATGTTATTTTGCTTGGATAAGTGCTAGAAGAGAATTTGTGAGATGGTTTCAAATCTTGGTGATTTCTCTTTAAAGCATTTGTTGTTGTTCAAAGGAGTGCTTTGTGCATTGAAGCATGCTGAAAGAGAAGATTAGGTCATTGCTACATGACAACCTCAATTGGAGTCATGTTGGAAGCCAATGATAGGCTTACCTCAAGTAACTATTCATTGTGGAAAGTGAGGATGGAGTCACTTCTTGAGATGAATGATGTTTTGGATATTGTTGTAGGTTTGGAGGAGAGACCAGCAACACAACAAGATCAAGTGAGATATGACAAGTGGTCCAAGAAGGCTCTACACATGATAAAGATGAATGTTACCAATGAACTTCTCAAGGAAGTTGGTAAGTGCACATCATCTTTGGAAGCTTGGAATTCATTGAAGAAGCTTTATGAATCCAAGTCTACTTCTAGAGTATTGACTCTAAGAAGGCAAATCTTTTCTTGTTTGCAAAAGAATGAAGAAAGTCCAAGTACTTTTGTTTTGAGAATGAAAGCATTGAATGATGAGTTAGCTTGCATAGATGAAAGCATTAAGGAAGGAGAGCTTATTCAAGTGATTCTTAATGGCTTGTTGGATGATCATGCTAACATTGTTCAAAGTATTGCTATTCAAAAGACTTTGCCAAGTTTGATGGATCTTCAAGAGATCTTGATCAATGAGAAATATAGGCTTCAAGCAAGAGGTGGATCTACATCGACACTTCAAGAATGTGCTATGTTCACAAAGGGCAAATTCAAGGGCAAAACCAAAAGTAAGTGGTCTAAAGGGCAAGATCAAGTGGATGCTTCTTCAAGTGGCAACAAGAAGGATAGATCAAAGCTCAAGTGCTTCTATTGTGGCATCAAAGGACACTTTGCAAGTGAGTGCTACAAGAAGAAGAGAGATCAAGGAGACAAGCAAGGTAATCTTACTCTTGATGAGGATGGTTTGGATGTTCAAGGTGCAAATGATGATGTTTTTGTGATGTCTTCATGTATGCTTGCTAATGATGGAGATCTAGATCCTTGGTGGATTGATAGTGGAGCAAGTTCACACATGACCTTTCACAAAGAGTACTTCACTTCTTTGTTGGCATATGGAGATGACAAGAGGGTGATCTACACGGCCAACGATGGTGAGTGTGCAATCAAAGGGATTGGCACAATTCCTATTTCTCTCTCTACAAATAGGAATGTTCATTTGGAGGATGTCTTGTTTATTCCATCTATTACTAAGAATTTACTTAGTCTGAGTAAAATGCTAAGTAAAGGCCTCAAGGTGGAGTTTGATGGAGATGCTTGTTTGATCAAAAGGAAGGATGTCTTGATTGGAAAAGGTAAAAGGCAAGGGAAGTTGTTCAAACATGATGCTTGTGTTATTGCTAACCAAGTTGGATGTGTTGCAAGGGAGCAAATTTCTATTCAAGAGGTTTGGCACAAAAAGAATGGGACAGCTCAACTTCAAGTCATTGGAGGTAATGGCAAGGATGAAGGTTGTGATTGGTCTTCCAAGTTCCTCAAGTAATGTCAAGCATGTTTGTGAGTCTTGTGCTTTGTCTAAGTCACATAAACTACCTTATACTAGATCTTTTCTAGATCTACAAAGCCATTTCAACTTGTACATTTGAATATTCATGGATTTACTACAGTTAGCAATAGTGGAGCTAAGAAGTATGTAACATTCATTGATGACTTTAGTAGATTTTGTTGGATCTATCTACTAAAGAGCAAAGATGAAGTGTACGATGTCTTTGTCAAGTTCAAGAATGCAAGGGAGAACCAATTTTCCACAAAGATCAAGTGCTTGAGAGGTGACAATGGTGGTGAGTACATATCTAACAAGTTCAAGGCCTTTTGTGATGAGCATGAGATCAAGAGGGAGTATACAACATCAAGGACCCCACAAAAAATGGAGTGGCTGAAAGGAAGAATAGGACTTTATGTGAAAGTTCTAAAGCTATGAGGTTAAGTTCTAATTTTGACAAACCATTTTGGGATCAAGCTTTGTTGTGTGCCAATTTCTTGTGCAATAGGTGGCCGAGTGCTATTTTGGATGAAAGGACACCTTTTGAGATGCTATTCAAGAGGAGGCCGAGTGTCAACTTTCTAAGAACCTTTGGATGCACATGATATGTAAGGTTTACATTTCTTCTACTAACAAAGTGATTGCTGGAAGAGATGTCATTTTTGATGAGGGGAACATTCCAAAGGTGTCTTCAAGCATGATTGATGGTAGAGTGGATGGATTTAATATTTTTGATGTTGATGAGAAGGATCTTTCTTTGGATGGTGATGATGATGGACCTTCATCAAGTCAAAAGCCAAGGAGAACATCAAGAGAAAGACTCACATATGATCAAAAGGGTAAGCAAGTAGTTTCTGAAAATTATGTTGTTTTCCTAACCTCTTTGGATGAGCTCCTACAAGTGTATATCAAGCAAGGAAAGAAGAGGAGTGGATCCAAGCAATGGATCTTGAGTATCAAGCTCTTATGAAGAATGGAACATGGAGATTGGTGGAGTTGCCTAAGGACAAGAAAGCTATTGGACGCAAATGGATTTTCAAGGTGAAGACAAACCAAGATGGATCTATCAACAAGTACAAGGCAAGGTTAGTGGCAAAAGGATATGCTCAACAACAAGGGATTGACTATGATGTTTGCAATATTTCCATATTTGACATATTGTGGCCAAAACTTGTTTTAGACTTAGAGGTTGACTTTTCAAAGTTCATTAGTCATTTGAATAAACACTTTTTGAAAGTGTGGGAAAGTTAGAATGTGAGTTTGAGTAGATTCAATTTGAATAGTTGGGTACATTTAATCTAGACCCAAAATTAGTAGGGTTAGCATTTTGGTGGGAAAGCCAAGTGGCCAAATAGGGTTTGGAACTGATATAAAAGGATGTAACTCGTGGAGAGAGCAACCTTCTCTCTTCTCTATCTCATTTCATGCTTATACATGGTTCTCTTGGGTTCTACTATCCATTGGTGCACTATCTTGGTGATTGCTTGCAATTCTATGTGTAGAATGATCTATATTTTTATTTTTGGATCCACACGTGTGAAATAAAGTAGCTTGCTGGTTTTGTACGGACAGCAATAGTACATAATCATTTCATTCAAGTTTGATCAAGTTCTATTGGTGTTTGCATCTCAATTTGTGTGTAGATGCTGATTTTTCTACATTGGTGAGATTGGTAGTGTATTTCTCTTTTAACCAAAGATCATTCAAGTAGATTGGATCTTAAGGATCTGAAATCTTTCACAGTTGCCCAGTAGAGTGGTGGAGATGAATTCAATTGCCTTTTTAAGGTTAGGATTTTTAATCTGCGAGATGATATAGCCATTTGAAACACGTGTGTTGAGTCGCGGACATCTATATATTGTTCCCAACTTAGATGCACACTTGTATATTATTTGTTAATATGAGAAAAATAAAGTGATTCAAAGAAGATTTTTATGATCTTCACTGTACATGCGTGAATAAAACGACATAAAAAAGGTAAAAATCATTCTCTCAATTGAAGGCCCCAAACAGGCTTATGTCATCGGGGAATATAATGAAGTAGTGTCCCACAATAGACTGGAAGATTGAGCATTGGAAGTTACCCCGCATTAAGGTCATAACCATTTGTGTTGTTTGTGCTCCATATTGAGCAAACACTCTTATGTCAAGCATTCACTAAGTGTAAAATATCAACAACCTTTTTACTATCTGTGTCTAATCTTAAGTGTGTGTTGTGATTGATTGCACTTTCCTAATCGCTTGTCTCAGTTCGCTCACTCGGTCTGATCGAATCACGGACGACTTCAACTCCTTAGAATTCGATCAAACAACGGCTATCACCGACACCTGAGGAACGAACGATATCTTTCTGCACTACTACATTGAATTCTAAATCAAACTTCACTTTCAGACTGAACACTAGTAATTGCATATGTTATATATCATTTTCGGTGATTGTACTCGACTCACGTAATTCTTTCGAGTATGCAACTATTTCTAGCGGTCTTTAACGCATGAGTTGCAATTCTATTCGGCATTTTCTATTTCTCCCTTGTCGTGGAGATCGTTCTTGCTGATCGTCAGTAGCAACCCTCATCGGGGGAGTCGGTGGATACCAGCACTTGAGTGTCGAGCCAAACTTCGACAAATCACCTTACCTATCTGATGTCATCATCATGTGCCGCATTATCTCTCCTTCTCCCCCAATAGTCCCCCTTAAGGTCACAGTTGGTGCCTTTAGTGTCTTCATCAGGTTCAGGATGTCAAACAATTTCTAATGCTTCATCCTAGAAAGAGCCTTGTGAATATATCTGTGACCATTTCAGATGTGGAGCAACTTGTCATGAGAAAACCTTTTACCGCATAAAGTGGTACTGGATTTCGACGTGCTTTGACCTACCATGGATGGCATGGATTTGCCCAAGAAGTCACGAGTACCACACATGACTTCTTTACAAGTAGGAATTTTGGTATGGCATGGATTTGCTCCAAATTTCATGTGCTGGTCCAAGCTACTTATACGTTGGTAGTTTGCACTATATTTTACTACTCTTTTCTAAAATGCATTATAGTATACCTGTTCAAACAAAAGATAGGAACCTAAACCATCAAACTGATCAATATGGCACTCGCTCTGATACGGCATCGATATGGTTAGGCCTATCACTTTAAATAATTGTCAGTAAGAGAAGATCGGACTATAAAAAATTTTATCTACACTGCAAGCTGATTAGTTGAGCTTAACGTATATTGTACATGGATAACAACTGACATTCAACGTTGACACATGTCTTCCTCACTATGCTAACTTGTGCGGTTTTGTGTGGTGGGATGGTGGCAAGTACCAGTTGAATGTCTTGAAATATGTTCTGCTTTACGGTGCTTTCTAGTACTATGTACTTTTCAGCTATGTTTTTCCGTGTTGGTTTATGAATAAAGGGTTTTAAAAGGTTTTGATCTTGACTTGTCAAGAGGAGCTTTGATTTGTTTATCTCTCCCTTTTGCTATGCAGGTGAAGGCGAGGTTGCCGCTCCCAACGACGAACCTCTATGCTGCATTGACGACACAACAATTTGACAGTAAATCTAATGCTTCCTTAGAGAACTCGCAAGTGGTATCGTGTGATATATTGGAATCACCCAGATTCAGTGTGATTGATACTAGGGCCTTTTGATCTTTGATCTTCCATGCCTTAGCTAATTCATAATCAAGTTAAAATTCGTAATCAACCTCGTCCAGTTTTGGATCATGTTGGGGTGCTCTCGAATAGATTAGGTGTGGAATAAGAAACACAGCTCCAACATAGAGAACATTACAAGATCTTTACCAAACTACAGTATCAACATTGACATAGATCGAATGGAGGAATGTCTTGGTAGGTGTAAGAGACAACCATGAAGGGAGCGAACAATTAGGCGTCTGACACAACCATGTTTCCTTCGAGATTAGACATTTCGAATTGAGTGAGTGTCAATAGAGAAAGAAAATTATCAGAAAGCATTCGTAGTGCAATACACATAAGAAGAATAGAGAATCTGAATTAAGCAGTTGTGAATACAACAATGAGATTACAATCATGTGCCCAAGAATGGTTCACAATAATGACACACTATTATGGCCATATTTGGTTAAGGACCTGGAATAGTCCTAATATGGTAGACCGGCCCTCCGGTATTCGAGATTGTTGGTCATGCCATGATTTAATTCCATGTCAAGGCCAGTTTGCGACTAATAACCTTGAGAGGACCCAAACACTCTAATTGAGACATATGGAGTATTGCATGTCTGTGTGACAGATATAGGCAGAAGGACTGCATGAAGAGATGAGGCCTATTTATAGTTGACTAGCATGGGAGTTGCATGGTTTCATGCACATGACTCTACTCTCTATATAATGAGGTAGGGATTCTCCCGTCGACATAAAGAGTTTAGGTCAAAGCATAGACACCTACCTGCCCTTAACCAAGGACACTAGTACCTTAGTCTAAGGCTCCTACCCTTAATACTAAGGGTACCCCTTAACCAAGGGTCACGTGACTCCATACCTCCAACTAAGGTATAGTCACTTGTCTGCCCTTATACAAGGTCACATACCCTTATCTTAAGGGTACCTTGCCATTTAGCCCCCAACACTAAATGGACTATTAGGGGTCTGAAGTACTGCTAGTTACATAGGTATGTAACAGTAAATCTGGTTGCAATCTATATGGCTTCAAGGAAGGAAAAGACTTTGTTGTTGTTGTAATATACGTAGATGATTTACTCATCACAAGCAATAAGAAGGTTATTGCTTGTGTTAAGGAAAATCTTTCTACTAGGAGTTGAGATTTGGAAAGAAAAGCATTGTCTTTTTATCTCTCAGGCGAAGTATGCAGACATTATTGAAGAGGTTTAATATGCAAGAAAGCAAACCAATTAGCACACCCATGGATGCAAGCAACAAGCCATCAAGAGATGATGCAACATTTGCAGATAAAACTCTCTATCGTCAATTGATGGGAAGCTTGATATACCTTACTACAACCAAGCCAAATATTGCTTATGAGGTTGGAATTGCAAACCAATATATGGGTAAACCTACCGAATCACATTGGAAGGCAGCCAAGAGGATTCTACGATATGTGAGAGGGACGATGAGTTATGGGATTGGATACACTGATGATGGTAACCTTCAGTTGGAGGGTTATTCAATTTCTAATTGGGCAGGTGATAGAGACAATCAAAGATCGACGACAAGGGGGCTTTAGCCTAGGTTCAAGGGCTATATCTTGGTGTAGCAAGAAGCAGCCCACTATTGTCTTATCATCTACCGAAACCGAGTACGGGGCGACTACGAGGTCCGCCTGTGATGCTATTTGGTTATGAAGTCTACTTGAGGATATGCAGATCCGTCAAGACATACATTGTTACATTGTGATAACCAAAGTTGCATTTAGCTTGCGAGAAATCCAGTCTATCATGCACAAAGGAAGCACATAGATGCGAACCATCACTTTATATGGTAGAAAGTGCACAGTGGAGAGATCGAGCTAATTTATTGCAACACCGACAACCAGATAGCCGATATCTTTACTAAACCACTTAGTTAAGATAAGTTTGAAAAGTTCAAACCTTTGTTAGGTGTTAACTTAAATAAAATTGCCATTAAGGGGGGGTGTTGAATAGTAATGACTATTTTACTCCTTTGGCTAAGCACTAATTATGTTGTAAATTGTACATAACTCATGGGGCATGTTATTACTTAAATACATGAGACTTCCGTTTTGTAAGTTAAGTAAATTAGTGCAAGTGGCCCACTTGGCCAAGTAGCTCACTCATATGGTTGACCTAGACTTTCCATGCCCGTATTTGAGGTGCTTGCCTCACGAGATTTGGAAGACCCACTCCCTCCTCAATTCATCATGGATTTCCAATATCATTGCATTTCCTTTTGAGTAATTGTGTTGTTTAGCTTGTAGATACGTGCACATCTAAGTCGTAGACACCTAAGAAACAAACGTCGTTGGAAAAAACGTGACATCATGCATAATTGCATTCCGTACCACAATTATATGAAATACATCTCAATGAAACTTTGATCAACTTTCTAGGATTTATTTAGAGGCATAATATATAGTTTACTAGTTTTACAAACAATGGAAAAAAACTAGTTTTCCAATTGAAACCAACCTGGCCGGTTTGAATGATTCAAACCAACCAATTCGAATCGCCTGAAAACATAGTTCAATATCCCTAACATAGAAATGCAATCTCATTCTTATAGGCTTCATGAGAAATAATTATTGCTTGGGATCTTGCATTCATACTCATGAGTTGTAGATTAGGTGAATGAATGGTTGCCAGTAAAGGCATTGGAGTCTTTGAAAAATTAAAAAAAGCATTAACTTCAACACCAATATGGCGTTCTCCAGATTGGACAATTGAATTTCATGTTCACACGGATAGGGTTATGTTGACGCTGATTGGGCAGGAAGTATAGATGATAGAAAGTCAACAACAGGTTATAGCAATCTCACAACTCAAAGTAAACTTATAGTCGCTCTGTGCAAAATTATCCATCTACTGACAACTCTTACAACACAATAACCATGGTGGCATAATTAGTATGCTCTACCTGTGTCGTTATGTCTCAATATCTAATCATAAGTGCTCATGTATTGAATTCTACTATTTCTATGGTGGCCTAAGGAATAATCCTTGATAAAGGATAGAAAGGCCTCAAGGTCATCCCAAATTGTAGCTTCAAGCAATGAAATCATTCACAGAAAAAGCAAACCTTCCAACTCATCCATTCCAAGAAAGGTTAAGAACTCTACTCTTGTGGTGGGAAACAAGGCTTTCTAAAATTAACAAAAATCTTAAACAAAATTCCATTGAGATTTGAATGTTTTTCAGACTCCCAAAAAAATCGTTCTTCCCTGGGAAAACAAGTGAGGATGGGGCAACTGATAAAGACTCCAAAACATTCAAGAAATGCCACACAATAGTTAACATCGCAAATACAAGAGTTCACAACCCTAAAAGCTAGATAATGCATATTAAAGACGTTCGTTTATGCAAGAAGTACAGCTGCAGCTAGGGTTTTTTAAGCAAAAAAATTTCCTGTTAAGCATAAGTATCCAAAATGTGCGAAGTAACTACCCACTAAAACCGCCTACTTAGAAAATTTTCAGTAGTTTGTGGAGTAAGGATCTTTAGCCAAAAGCTGCCGCTTGGCCACGTCAAATCGCATGCCAAGATCGATAACCTTCTGCTGTTGCTCGAAGGAGAGATCATCCACTTCCATGCTAAAAGTTTTGGAGGCATTATCGCTGGCGCCATGGGGGTTAGACAAGGGCCTGCCCCACACCCCTGACGGAGCAACTGCTACCGCAACGAAGGCAGCGATGAAAGCAACAGCCCAAAATTTGCATGCAGCACTTGAGAATGCCATCGCAGCAGCAGCAGCAGCAGAAGAAGAAGAATTCAGCAGCGATCCGATCCTGATTCCTGAACTCAGCAGCGATACGATCCTGATTCCTGGATAATTTCTGCCCAAATCCTTGCGATCCCTTGCTCTTTCTTCTGTTATTGGGCGATGATCGATCTTCCCAGCAACACAGAAAAACAGATATTCACAGAAATACAGAAAGAATAGCCCACATGGAAACATTATATACACATTCACACACACACACACAAAAAAGAAACGGGGTTCCGCGTCCATCCCATAGTCACGGTCGTATGACGCGTGAAGGAGAAGTTTGAAGATTTGGAAGAGGCCTGGTCACACTCACACGCATCTCCCACTATCCAATGCCACCTTGACACGTGGCATGGCACATGGCCCGCCGACAACGGCGGGTGGGCAGGTTCTAGGAAACTAGAGTATATGAGTAGATTCGTCACCGAGGAGTGTATTCCTTATTTGGACTGAGAGTGCAGGTTTGAAGTCGATATGTGCCACGTGGCCTCATTGCCCGAAGCTTGAGGTTTTTTGCGAGGGGAAAGGCCCTCGTCCAAGGGCCTTCTGCCCTGGGAGGTGGGTGCTCGAGAGCGGGAGCCTGAGAGCCCCATCGAGCAAGCAGAAGGCCTGTGGGCTGAGGCCTTCCCTTGCATAATGATTGTGAAGATTTTTTTTCATTGTATTTTGTATTGTGGTGATACACATTTTTTTTTTGAGTGTTTTTGCATCTTTTTTTTCGCGTTTTATAATGCGGATTTTTTTTTTGCGTTTCTTTTTCTAGGAATTTTTCTTTTTGAATTTGTTTTTTTGGACTCTATCCACTTGAAAATTATGACAAAATTACTCACAAAAAATTCTGGTTCTATATTGACATGAACATCATGCTTATGCAGGTGCCTCCAAAATACAAAGATAATCTGAGCACTTGGCATTACAGTGCTCAATAGACTTGACTCGAGAATTTAGACCACCTCGAATTTCACTCGCACTCATCTTCGCACACTATATCGGATCATGTGCCAAGATGGATAGGCACCACAAAACAAAACAAAAATGAGTGGATGAGACCGTGTCAGGCCCAAACTCGTGCGTGCTTCTAAGATACAAGAGTCAAGGGCCCCACATCCAACGATGCAAATCACCCATATGTAATCATGATGGATGTCATTTATTCAACCACATGCAATTATTTCAATTTATGGATGCCTTTGCAAAGGAAGAAAATTCTTAAAACAATTTAGTATCCATTGAGATTGCAGTTTGTATTTAAAATCTCCAAGAAAATAACGGCTGTTATGATGTCTTTTGTCTTTTGGATGGAAGTTCATGTGAAAGATTTAACTAGTTTCATCACATTTTGCAATATTTTCATATTTGGCACATTGAGGCCAAAACTTGTTTTACAATTAGAGGTTGACTTTTCAAAGTTCATTAGTTTACATTTCATTTGAATAAACACTTTTTGAAAGTGTTGGAAAGTTAAAATGCGAGTTTGAGTAGATTCAATTTGAATAGTTGGGTACATTGAATATAGACCCAAAATTAGTAGGGTTAGAATATTGGTGGGAAAGCCAAGTGGCCAAATAGGGTTTGGACCTACTATAAAAGGATATAACTCATGGAAAGAGTAATCTTTTCTCTTCTCTATCTCATTTCATGCTTATACATGGTTTTCTTGGGTTCTACTATCCATTGGTGCACTATCTTGGTGATTGCTTGCAATTCTATGTGTAGAATGATCTATATTTGCTATTTTTGGATCCACACGTGTGAAATACAGTAGCTTGCTGGTTTTGTACGGACAACAACAGTACATAATCATTTCATTCAAGTTTGATCAAGTTCTATTGGTGTATGCATCTCAATTTGTGTGTAAATGCTGATTTTTCTACATTGGTGAGATTGGTAGTGTATTTCTCTTTCTAACCAAAGATCATTCAAGTAGATTGGATCTTAAAGATCTGAAATCTTTCACATGGTATCAGAGCTTGTGTTTCAGGTTATGAAGGAGAAAATCAGATCTATCAATGATTTGGTGAAGATATCAAGTCTAGAGCATGCTAGAGAGGATTCTACACCAAAATCGGATTTTTTGCTTTTGTAGATTGGATCTTTTGTAGATCAAAACACTAAATAGGTCAATATACTTGTTCAATTCCGAATTTACATAATGGATTTGGCCGATTTTTGGATCATTGGATCAGCCTAAGTGGTGGCTTATAGATTGCATATCAAATTTTCAGCATTTGAATGTAGATTTGGAATAGTCAATTTTTTGTGATTTTGTCAAAATCCTAATTTTGATTGGATCTCTAGATAGTGAGGTTGCTGGACTTCATTTGAGTGTGTTTAAATCTTAGGAAGTGGCAAAAGTCACTAGATTGAGGATAGATCATAGGTTGATCAAAATTCCATGATTTTATATTTGTGATTTAGTTTCAAATCTTGGTGATTTCTTTTGAAAAAAATTGTTGTTGTTCAAAGGAGTGCTTTGTGCATTGAAGCAGGTTGGAAGAGAAGATCAGGTCATTGCTACATGGCAACCTCAATTGGAGTCCTGTTGGAAGCCAATGACAGGCTTACCTCAAGTAACTATTCATTGTGGAAAGTGAGGATGGAGTCACTTCTTGAGATGAATGATGTTTTGGATATTGTTGTAGGTTTGGAGAAGAGACCAGCAACACAACAAGATCAATTGAGGTATGAAAAGAGGGCCAAGAAGGCTCTACACATGATAAAGATGAATGTTACCAATGAACATCTCAAGGAAGTTGGTAAGTGCTCATCATCCTTGGAAGCTTGGAATCCATTGAAGAAGCTATATAAATCCAAGTCTACTTCTAGAGTGCTGACTCTAAGAAGGCAAATTTTTTCTTGTTTGCAAAAGAATGAAGAAAGTCCAAGTACTTTTGTTTTGAGAATGAAAGCATTGAATGATGAGTTAGCTTAACATAGATGAATGTATTAAGGAAGTAGAGCTTATTCAAGTGATTCTTAATGGCTTGTTGGATGCTCATGCTAACATTGTTCAAAGTATTGCTATTCAAAAGACTTTGCCAAGTTTGATGGATCTTCAAGAGATCTTGAACAATGAGAAATATAGGCTTCAAGCAAGAGGTGGATCTACATCGACACTTCAAGAGGATGCTATGTTCACAAAGGGCAAATTCAAAGGCAAAACCAAAAGTAAGTGGTCTAAAGGGCAAGATCAAGTGAATGCTTCTTCAAGTGGCAAAAAGAAGGATAGATCAAAGCTCAAGTGCTTCTATTGTGGCATCAAAGGACACTTTGCAAGTGAGTGCTACAAGAAGAAGAGAGATCAAGGAGACAAACAAGGTAATCTTACTCTTGATGAGGATGATTTGGATGTTCAAGATGCAAATGATGATGCTTTTGTGATGTCTTCATGTATGCCTGCTAATGATGGAGATCTAGATCCTTGGTGGATTGATAGTGGAGCAAGTTCACACATGACCTTTCACAAAGAGTACTTCACTTCTTTGTTGGCATATGGAGATGACAAGAGGGTGATCTACATGGCCAACGATGGTGAGTGTGCAATCAAAGGGATTGGCACAATTCCTATTTCTCTCTCTACAAATAGGAATGTTCATTTGGAGGATGTCTTGTTTATTCCATCTATTACCAAGAATTTACTTAGTCTGAGTAAAATGCTAAGTAAAGGCCTCAAGGTGGAGTTTGATGGAGATGCTTGTTTGATCAAAAGGAAGGATGTCTTGATTGGAAAAGGTAAATGACAAGGGAAGTTGTTCAAACTTGATGCTTGTGTTATTGCTAACCAAGTTGGATGTGTTGCAAGGGAGCTAATTTCTATTCAAGAGGTTTGGCACAAAAGGATGAGACACCTCAACTTCAAGTCATTGGAGGTAATGGCAAGGATGAAGGTCGTGATTGGTCTTCCAAGTTCCTCAAGTAATGTCAAGCATGTTTGTGAGACTTGTGCTTTGTCTAAGTCACATAGACTACCTTATACTAGATCTATTTCTAGATCTACAAAGCCTTTTCAACTTGTACATTCGGATATTCATGGATTTACTACAATTAGCAATAGTGGAGCTAAGATGTATGTAACATTCATTGATGATTTTAGTAGATTTTGCTAGATCTATCTACTAAAGAGCAAGGATGAAGTGTATGATGTCTTTGTCAAGTTCAAAAATGCAAGGGAGAACCAATTTTCCACAAAGATCAAGTGGTTGAGAGGTGACAATGGTGGTGAGTACATATCTAACAAGTTCAAGGCCTTTTGTGATGAGCATGAGATCAAGAGGGAGTATACAACATCAAGGACCCCACAACAAAATGGAGTGGCTGAAAGGAAGAATAGGACTTTATGTGAAATTGCTAAAGCTATGAGGTTAAGTGCTAATCTTGACAAACCATTTTGGGATCAAGCTTTGTTGTGTGCCAATTTCTTGTGCAATAGGTGACCGAGTGCTATTTTGGATGGAAGGACACCTTTTGAGATGCTATTCAAGAGGAGGCCGAGTGTCAACTTTCTAAGAACCTTTGGATGCACATGATATGTAAGGTTTACATTTCTTCTACTAACAAAGTAATTGCTGGAAGAGATGTTATTTTTGATGAGGGGAACATTCCAAAGGTGTCTTCAAGCATGATTGATGGTAGAGTGGATGGATTTAACATTTTTGATGTTGATGAGAAGGATCTTTCTTTGGATGGTGATGATGATGGACCTTCATCAAGTCAAAAGCCAAGGAGAACATCAAGAGAAAGACAAGTACCTTCAAGGCTCACATATGATCAAAAGGGTAAGCAAGTAGTTTCTGAAAATTATGTTGTTTTCCTAACCTCTTTGGATGAGCCTACAAGTGTATATCAAACAAGGAAAGAAGAGGAGTGGATCCAGGCAATGGATCTTGAGTATCAAGCTCTTATGAAGAATGGAACATGGAGATTGGTGGAGTTGCCTAAGGACACCAATTTTGGATGGAAGGACACCTTTTGAGATGCTATTCAAGAGGAGGCCGAGTGTCAACTTTCTAAGAACCTTTGGATGCACATGCTATGTCAACATTACTCTTGATGATAGGACCAAGGAGGATCCATCTTCAAGAAGAGGTATTTTTGTTGGATATAGTGAGGTGAGTAAAGCCTACAAGGTTTACATTCCTTCTACTAACAAAGTGGTTATTGGTAGAGATGTCATTTTTTATGAGGGGAACATTCCAAAGGTGTCTTCAAGCATGATTGATGTTAGAGTGGATGGATCTAACATTCTTGATGTTGATGAGAAGGATCTTACTTTGGATGGTGGTGATGATGGACCTTCATCAAGTCAAAAGCCAAGGAGAACGTCAAGAGAAAGACAAATACCTTCAAGGCTCACATATGATCAAAAGGGTAAGCAAGTAGTTTTTGGAAATTATGTTGCTTTGAGCCTACAAGTGTAGATCAAGCAAGGAAAGAAGAGGAGTGGTTCCAAGCAATGGATCTTGAGTATCAAGCTCTTATGAAGGGTGGAACATCTTTGGGAGGATCTTCTTGTGTACATGGAGCTATGCAAGTGGATGGATGTTATCTTGATGTAAAATCAGGTAATAGATCTGGAAAACTTTGATGATCAAGTTGAAGATCAAGAGGTTGATCTCCAAGCGCTTCAACTAGTCAAAAGGGAAGTTGGCAATTTGGAGCTAGTCAAGAGCATCAAAGGAGAGGTAATTGGCAAAGATGTTATGGATCTATTTTTGCAGCATATTGAAGACTCAAGTAAAGTCAAAGGAGCAGCAAGGAAGTGTTGTTCAAGTCTACTTTACTTGTTCTATCTCATGTTTGAGCATTTTCATGTGGATGTGTGCAAATTGTCAAGATATGGTAAAACTAGCTACGTTGGTGAGCATTGTTTTGATGTTAGATTTGTACTAGTATTCTTGGCTGGTTTTGATGATGGAAATGAAGCTATTGGAGACTCATTATGTCACTCATTCATGGTCAAGTCATCAAGGTATGATGGTATCTTATGGCAAGATGGAGATGGAAGCTCATTCATGGAGTATTTTGGTGGATATGTGGCAACAAAGGACAAAGGAGGAGGATACATGCAAGCAAAAGTTGATCACTCACATTTAATGTTTGTTTGTTGTATTTTTTCAGAGAGTTCAGAGTTGGAAGCATGGTGGAATCATTTCATTTACATTCTATTTGATTCTTCATGTTCTAGTCACATTTTTACATGTAAAATTGATGTAAGAAATAGTGAAGCATCCCAAGTGGACACTATTCCCTATATCAATTATGGTTGTTTCTATTTTGAGCATTAGATGATCATTTAAAGGAGATCTATTCTTAGGAAGAAGATCATTCTTATGATGGATCAAATTTTTATGGTCAAAACTATGCTAGGCGCAAGCATATTGAGATACAATATCATTTTGTGAGGGAGCGAGTCATTGCAAAGGAGGTGGAGCTTCAACATGTGTCTTCAAGGGAATGTGTAGCTGATATCTTCACCAAATCATTGGGAAAAGACTTGCTCATGAAGCATAGGACTTCACTTGGAGTATTATCAAAGTCTATGCTAAAACTAGTTGAAGAGGGAGTGTGAAAGATTCAACTAGTTTCATCACGTTTTGCAATATTTTCATATTTGGCATATTGAGGCCAAAACTTGTTTTAGACTTAGAGGTTGACTTTTCAAAGTTCATTAGTCTAAATCTCATTTGAATAAACACTTTTTGAAAGTGTGGGAAAGTTAGATTGCGAGTTTGAGTAGATTCAACATTGAATCTAGACCCAAAATTAGTAGGGTTAGCATTTTGGTGGGAAAGCCAAGTGGCCAAATAGGGTTTGGACCTACTATAAAAGGATGTAACTTGTGGAGAGAGCAATCTTCTCTCTTCTCTATCTCATTTCATGCTTATACATGGTTCTCTTGGATTCTACTATCCATTGGTGCACTATCTTGGTGATTGCTTGCAATTCTATGTGTAAAATGATCTATATTTGCTATTTTTGGATCCACACGCGTGAAATACAGTAGCTTGCTGGTTTTGTACGAACAACAACAGTACATAATCATTTCATTTAAGTTTGATCAAGTTCTATTGGTGTTTGCATCTCAATTTGTGTGTAGATGCTAATTTTTCTACATTGGTGGGATTGGTAGTGTATTTCTCTTTCTAACCAAAGGTCATTCAAGTCGATTGGATCTTAAGGATCTGAAATCTTTCACAGTTCATTCCATCACATTCCAACTATAGCACTTTATGGATGCCTTTGCAAAGTAAAACAATCATTATAAACAATATTGTATCCATTGAAATTGCAATAATTGTTTAGAATGCCAAGAAATAATGATTGTTATAATCAATGTTTTTACTCCAGAAATTTCATAAAAATTTAGTCTAAAAAAGGCCAATTCTTTTGACATCTCACCAATAGCAGTTCCCAAGATTATCAAGTGGTTTTACGACCAGTTTTTTTTTCTTTATCTAGCTTTACGTGGCCCCCCTTAAATGTTTAGTTCATTTTTTCATGAAAAATACTTGTGCAACATGCACTTGTTCATGATGTGTTATTCTTTGTCAAAATATATAAATTCCAAAGTAAATGGATGTTTGACCAAATAAAAAAAAGACCTAACGTTCTACATACGAATGCCACATGGCATCACCGAACCAATCCACAGAGCTCGTTCTCTCATCATCCATTTAAGCACATGGACAACTAATGGGTTTATTCCTCACAGTTGTGTAGGCATGCATGATAAAGTCTTTGTTAAATTACAGTCCTAAGGACCATAAATGAGACTACAAAAGACTGCAAGAGTGATTGATTGATTTATACACCAATCTATTGCAAACTACTCATCAATTTCTTGATCTAGATTAGCAATTTTGAATCACACAATCAAGAGCAATAAAAAACAATAATCAAACATGCAAATCCGATCCCACACGTGTGTGGTACGTATGGCCTGCTATCAGAGTTTGAAAGTAATCAAGTTTAGTTCACAAAAAAAACATAAAATCTGGGAAAAAATCGAGATTGCCAATCTGCTCTCAGATCTCTATCTTGCATGTATGAAATGATAGATTGAAAATACAATGAGTCCTCTTCTCCTTGGATGTTACGTGAAAATCCAGCATGTTTCAAGGAGCCTAATTGACAATTTTTTGCCCTAATATGTCAATCTTACCTAAACCTAGAGTTATGCCAATTTGGTGGTTAGGTTACTTATCTACCTTGATTTGAGAATTTTGGCCTTAGATTTTAGGAATTATGTCCAACTAACCTAAATAAACCTTATGATTGTTATCTAACCTACCTAGGCCTATTCTTTACACGTGTGAACAGCCTCCACACATGTGAGACCCACCTATGTACAATTTTATAATGTTTAATCAAGCTAAAATTTGCCAATTTTGACAAATTTTCACACTCCTCAAATTTAGCTTGATAAAACTATGGTGCATCCATCTAAGAGCTAAGTTAGTTTGATTGATAAATACTCTTAGAATAATTCCAGCTACAAACAAGGAACTTATGAGATTCCTATAAAGAATGATGTCTATGAAGAATCTTTCACCACCTCTTAAAGGATCTCTTACAAGATGTTTGATTGGATCTAATGATTGCATGTTGGTTGAACAGTCAGAAGGGTGCTTAAAGAGTGATTTTAAGCCAAAACTTGGGGGCTTTGGACTAGAAATGAGCTATAAGAACCATAATTGACTGAAATCAAAACTTTTAGTGCTTACATGTAATGGATTTACAGGGATTTTTTATTGTGGATTTGATTTACAAAATTTGGTCAAATTTGGTTAAAAAAACATGGTTTTGGGACTAGTTTTGGAGATTTTCCTAAAATTCATGGCCAATTTTTTGCATGCACATTTTTAGAGGTGTAATAAAGCTTCCCTATGGCTTTCATAAAGTTTGGTTAGGATTGGACACCATTAAAGGTCTTAAAATGTCTCAAAATAGTGTATTTTCGAGGATTTTTGAGCATGAATTCCTATCAAATGGTGGTCTAAACCTGTTGGATCTTGCTACAGGATTAAAGATATGATGGATTTTCTCTGATTTGAGCCATCATGCATCCAATTTGGTTGTGTGAGCTTTAGGCACCATTATGTTGAAGTTTTGATTGTTGAAGGAGTCCAAAAATGCATTTATTGCATGATCTGAGCCTATGATTGCTTGCTGGACCTGATAGAAGCCTCTATGCATCTCTAATGAACCTTAGAAGAGTTCTTGTAATCTTTGATTGGATGCATATTGGGCTGGAGATGGATTTTTGAAGATACTACCTTGAAAAAGTGCGCCCTCTTGTTTGTTTTTTGATCAGTTACAGCTCGCACATGTGAAGCCTAGGTGGCAAGGTGATGTGGCAAGTGTCTTGTATACCTATTCTTTCTCCGTACTATGCTTTACAGCGACCAATTTGATGTCCTGTAGAGAAAGTTATGGCTATCGGAAGTTTGGCAATTTTTGAACTAAAATTTGTAAATTTTTCGTAATGTTCTGATGCTTGCATGCATGTAACTCAGTGCAGTGCTTTTTTGTTGATGAAAATGTATGGATAGACCTGTATGCATGTTTGGATGCATGGTACATGGGTGCTCAATAGATTGATCAGAGAAAATTTCATGCAAGAAGCTAATTTTGGCAATTCTAATTCAAAAAGCCAATTTTCTAGTTTCTAGGCAATTTACGTAAAAAAAATGATTTTGTTTAGAAATCACTGCATGTCATGTCTGATGCATCCCGGATGTTTCGGAATCCTTTCAAAATGTGATGGTAATTGCGAAACTACTAAACTACTAAGTCAATGCTTTAGATCGAATTTCACAGTTTAGGTCCATATCAAACAGATTTGATAATCCTAGTTTACATAAAATTTGAAGTAACCATGGGTGTTTTGGATTTGTCAACTAATGGGGACATTTCTTGTTTTTTTTTGGGACCAATAAAGACCAAGAAAAACGTAAACCTTATTGGAACAGTTTATGTGCTGATCCATAAGGGGATTTGCCAGTAATTAAGTGCGGCACTTAATGAATGAACACTCAAAATTGTCTAGTTGATTTGTAGTTAAAGTACTACTGATACCAAATTGAACTTTTTCGTAGTACAAATTTGGGACTTTTAGCCTGAACCATATTTGAAAGGGAGGAAAAAGACGAGGCCCGAGGAGTAGTTGATTGGTTGACCCAATCGATCAGTTTTGTTAATCTTCTTTCAATTCTTGAAGTTTAACTGATAGAAATGAGAATAACAATTGGAAATTAATTAAGAAGACTGCCTATGGGAATCTGGATTCAATTTTTCCAGTGTTAATTAGAATTTTGAAATATCGAGGATTCTAAGGAAAAAGGTGAGTTGCAAGTCAATTAATCCATTTATGGAACCATCTCTGTTTTGCAATTGGATTTGGATCTTGCAAGTGAAAGCAAATGAAAGGTGTTCCATACAGGAATCTAGTAATGTGGATTCTATTTGTGGCATTATAGAGTGTTCTTTTATAATGATCGAGACAACCAAGATAAATTCTAAACTGTAAAAGAATTAAGTTCTTTTTTTTACTGATCCTGAAATAGATATTGGATATCTAGGACAATATGGTATTCGGTTTTGTTGAGATCCATGTTCCTTTTGGGTTAGTGAATACACTTACGACATTTCAATTGTACTTGGATGATACATTTCGTCTCGTCCATGTTGGGGTACAATGTGGAGTGGTATTCTTTGGGTAACACTTAAGGAGCATGAGGGATTTCAATGGCTAGATGTATCTCCTGAAATTGGTTGTGATTCGGATCCTCTAGTTGGATATGGGATAGCCAAATAGTCTTTTTGAGAATCATATAATCCCTTCCATTGTAGAACTTGGTTCTGAAGGACTGAAAAGTTATATGAAATTATATGGATTATGGCTCATAATCTATTGATGTTTTCAATTTTAGTGGAGTTTAGACTTCCTAGACCCAAATGTTAATTTCTATTTGATAGTTGATTATTGAGATGTAATATTTCTATCACTCGGGATAAGATATTCTATGATTTTGAGGAACAAGTCCGGGGTGTAATAGTATTGGACACTAATTACTGACTTTTTCAAATCTTTGATATCTTATACGTTGTCTCCTGAGAACTTTTTTATTGAAAGTATGGAATTTCTTTTAAAAGGGGGAGAAGAAAAGATAGGAATAAGAATTCTTGATGAACCAGTCATCCAGTATGTGTACAAAGGTAGAACTATCTAGTTGAAATAAAGGAATTCTCTATGTGATTATTTTGAATAATTTGGAACTAGAAGAGTTTTGGGAATATGAAGCTGTGAGATATTCATGAATATGGGAAGTAGTGGTAAAGATTAAATTAAGGTTCATTGATTGTTGCCAAGTACCATTTTGTTATGGATTGGATCAGAGGAGTAAAGCTTTAATTTCAACCTTATGTCCAAATATGTCTATATAAGTTAGTCTAATCTTGGTTTGTACACTAAGATCTGAAGTAGGATGATTGGTAGAAAATTTTATGTTAATAAGAGTTACAGTGGTTGGAAAACTTGTGATGTGGGATTATTCACTTCAGAGATTTCCCATATGTGTTATAGTTGAGTAAGATTCTCAGTGAGTTTATGTGACTAACATATGCAGACTATGGATATCTGCCAATTTATAGTCTGTTTATGTATAGGAACATAGTTGTTGCTTATGACATCCTAATCTTGTGGATTTGTTGTGTGTTTCCTATGTACTGAGTTTATATCATATACTTAAACTAGTCAGAGTGGATAGACATATGAACAAGTAATGTGTAGAATAGTTACTTGCAGATTAAAGGTTTTTCTTGTGGAAAGGATAATTCATTAACTTATTGATGGTTAAGAAGAAGATCTAAATGTGGTGTTATACATGTATAATTGAGATCGGCACCTAGACATTTAAGATTTTTGAAACATTTACAATTGACTTGAGTAAGTGGATTACTCTTGTTTAGAAGTTAATTGGCTAAATAAGCAGTGTGAAGATAATTCACCAGGAACTGTTTATTTTGATCTATATTGCTTAAAAGGCACATGATTTGTGGGTCATCAGGATTTTCATCCATAAAAATTGTGTGCATAGAATATAGAAGATTCTTGATATAGAATATTTCTTGAATGAGGAATATCCTAAGTTATTGACTAAATCCCAGTAAGCTCATATTGGGTGACAAAGTCTAACTAATATCAAGGATAACCATTGAATTCAGTTGGAATTCAGTAGAACTTTGTAATATCTAGATGTCGTTCTAGGTGATTGTAAAAAGTTTATATTGTTAAAGACGGATGTTATAATGGTCTTTAGTTACTTGGTTGATTGTAGGATTTGGAGCTCATAATCTGGTTAAGAATCGGGTTGGAAGAATATTCTTGGAATCCAGTAATTCTCCTTCTAGAAAAGATTTCATAATGTTTCTTGCATTTCTTGAGTGGTATGTTGTGCATATACTCCAGTATTTTTAATGATTAAGTATGGCTTTGGAATCTTGTAAATTATGATTGATGAATCATTCTAAATAATTATGATTGATGGATCATAGATTGATACTTAATGGTCACTAAAAGAATAATAGGAAATGTGAGGATTCTTAAGATATAGAGTAGTTCTTGATCAATTGGGAGAGTCAAGGATTTAGATCTGTTATTTGAATTCTAAATTTCTTTCTCCAATGCATGTTCGAGATAATGTACATCTCACAGGCATTTTCGTTAAAGGAATATTGAATGCTTGCTATTTCCTTGCATATATTGCTATGAATAGAGCGCTTAACTCAAGAGAGTATATGGGGTATTCAGGACTGAGTTAAAGTCATTTTTATCTTGATGGATCTCCTAGAGATTTTGGTAGGATGAATGGTTGCACCTTAGTTTTTTTGAAAAAATTCTAAATGTATTGATACCAAGAAGCATTTATGACAAGTCTACAAATAATTGTGAATAGTCTTGGACTATAATTATTCGGATCTTTAACTTTTGAACATTGATTTCCAATGAAAAGTAACATTTCAGCCAGAGATTCATGTAGTTGTGCTTACATGAAGGTGATGTTATTAGATTGGAGAGAATCAAACCCAATAGAAAAATTTATCTCTTAGTGTACTTCTAAAGGTCGTTCCAGTGCAGAGATGGATGACAGGCGGAGGGCTGCTCACCACCATTGCTACACCCTACAGTGTCGCCGTTGCCGGAAATAGGCCATTACTAACTAGTTTAGTTGTCATTTTAGTTGTTTTTATCTATTTTAGTGAGTTTTAGATGGTTTTGGAGTAGTGTAGACTTGTTTTTGCTTGTTTTGTGTGATTGATCTGTTGGAAGCTAGCGGAGGAGGTGTTTGGAGATAATGGAGACTTGAAACAGTCTCTAAGGGCTTAGCATATCATCACACCCATCAAAAATCTCAAAAAACCAACAAATCAGATTTTATTTCTCCCTATCCAGTGGATAAGAACTCTTGCACGACTGGCAATAGCTTGAGAACATTGTCCCAGCCCTACATAGAAGCCTGCGAGAGTTACTTCCCAGCAGATTTCCAAAAAATCCAAAAAAATCATAAAAATCTAAAAAACCCTTGTAAAACCAAAAAAAATCCTCAAAACTACTCACTAATCTTCGTCAGACCTCTTGTAGCTAGATCTCACTGAGACAAGCTCACAAACAAGTCTACGAGAGTTACAGTTTAAGACCCCCTGCGAGACTTCCCAAGTCCCAAAAGAGCCAAATTGAAGATGGAACCCTTGCAGACAGCAATTTTTGCAGTTTCTGTGGCAATTAACTCTCGCCAAACATCCTATAGCTAGATCTCGTTGAGACACGCTCACAGACGAGTCTACAAGAGTTCATCTTGTTCCAATAAGTTGTAAGAAGGTTCTAAGTGCTGAAAAAACTGGGAAATTATTAAAAAAAGAGAAGCCTTGCACAAGTAACTCTCGTTGCATGGTCAAATGAGTTCAAAAAGTCTTTTGCTGATCATATCAAATGATGAAACTTCACAAACAACAAATGAAGCAATTAACGGCCCAGTTTGATAACAAACTGAAGGCTTTACAAAGTGTTGTAGCACCACCTTCTAATGTGCCAGATCAGAACTAGCTACAATACCTACGACACAGTACCCATGACGAGAAAATGTATGGTGTCTAGTGTGTACACATAACCATACAGCCAACAAGTGTCCAGTTTAAAAAGAAAACCTCAAACTGACACATTAGTAATGCCATCTGTGCAACGCACCATCGCATGAAACAACGTTCTGCCCATTCAACCCCATGATTATTCAGCAAAAGAGAAATCAATACCAAACCTCTTATCCATATCACAAGGGGCACCGAATGCGACACCGCGGTGCACCGCGATTTGGAGCTCCAATGAACCCGCAGCGCATGGCCTTACTTGCATCTCCAGGGCCATTCAACAATCAAGTGGCCCAAGTGAATTTGATAGCAGCAGAGCACAATGTGCCACCCCAACCTGAGCAACAACAATGGTATGGTCCGAATGAGCCATACGTTGATCCGGCTATCAACGAATGTAAGATTGGTTATTCAATCAGTCGATCAAAGAAAAAGCCACATGGGAAGGGGTTAAAGCGGCCTTCATCACCTGCTAAACCAAGGAAGGTCTTGGAAGACCCATTTCTCCTACTGAACAAGATCAAGATGGGTAAATGAGAAAGGGTCCGAGATTACATTGAACTGAGTGCAACACAGCCTTGAATCTCAATAATGTGGTGATCATGTGGTTCCTAGCTGGATTACCATGGAGTATCAGAAGAGAACTTAAACGTCGAAAGTAGTATGCTACGTTGCAGGAAGCCATGGAGGATGTTATCAGAGAGGAAGATGAAGGATCAGATGATGACGACGAGCCATAAATATCCAACAATCCAACATCTCACTCCCTCGATTGCATCAACCTCCAACGCTTTCAATATATCGAACAATTTGATGATGGAAGAAATGAAAACTTCACAAACAATAGATGGAACAACTTACAGACTAGTCTGATCATAAATTGAAGGTTTGCAGAGTGTTGTCGCAACTTCAACCATAGTGGGAGTGCAGTTTGTGATCACTTTTGTGATGATAGAAATCCTTGAATCTCCTTCCACCTATCGAGTTCTATTGGAAAGACCTTAGTTAAGAGTCGCGCAAGTGGTACACAATTGGAAAATATGAAAAGTCACCTTCAAAAATCGAGAATATGCAGTTAAGGTGGATCCAACCCCCTGAGCAATGAAACCTATCACTCCCAAAGCTGATGACAACTCCTCCACAACAGACCATAGTATTGATCACCTTAGCTAGGCGTACTTGTCAACCAGATTTAGATTCAGAACACAGCACTTCCTCACCAAAAGGTTACAGCCTAGACACGCCGATTACTTATGGGATAAATATGATTAGCGTAGCATGGTTTAGCTTTGCGGAAGCATATTAGGTGCGGAGACTAGAGCGACAAATTGACAGGAGCTATTAGTCATACGAATAGTTTAATCTATGAACAAGTTTATCTGCAAGCATGAATCTATCTGAACACGAATAAAAATGAGCATTCAATTACAATATACACAACCTAGATTTTGGAACAATGATTATTCAGTCGTGAAGAAATTATAGTCTGAATGTAGACAAAGTTGCATTCTTCCTGAGTCAATACTCTATAATAACAAAGAGGAAGAACAAAACGATTGCGCTCTGGTTGATCGATTGATCGTAGTGAATAGATGATTCAGCTAATTCAATGTATGTGGAGCTTGACCGAAGCAACTCATAAGTCACTGGATATATACACACGACATGTTGTCTGGTCGTGACGAAGGTACTTGTTGATCCGCCGATAGTTGGATTGCAGCCCCTCCAATTGTTCGGTGATGGCCGAACTATTGAATCTGGTCAGATGGTCTAAGATGGAGGTTGGCCAAACAATCAAGGACGGCCGAACAATCAAGTATAGCCGAATAGTCATATGTGTCCAAGCAATCAGGGAAACACTGTCATTGATTACTTTGTATTTCTGTAGATTGTCAGGAAACAAGTGTATTTTTGTAGAGTATGCGACTGTACAAGTATTTACAACAGCTAGTGAATGGATCTAGACCAGCAGAGAGATAGGGATGGAGAGGATAGAAATCCAAGAGATATTCGTAATCACGAGACGAATATCGAGCCAGTTTCCCAAAAATATAACAATGATGCAACCAATCATGATAACATAATGGGCAAAAAGGAAGTGCTAGACTCCTTGAAATCAATCCGGCCGAAACAAGATTATGCATCATCGTCTTGGATGACTGGAACCCATGGCTCACTAGTCACGCTAAGATCAACATGTTGAATGAGAAATCTCATCGAGTGCTAGTTCACACTAGATGCCGAAAACTTTCAAAAAGTATACCTTAGACGACGTGGTAATCATGTTGCCAAGGATCAGGATGACAAAGAGCAAGTCTTCGAAGAACTGGCCCAAATGCAACCAATGAACTTTATTGAGCCAGGTGAAGAAGACAAAATTGTTCATGTGGGAGCACAATTGACGCCCACTCAATTCATACTGTTGCGTAATTTGTTGAGGAATATCGTACTATTTTGCCTAGTCATATAAGGATCTAAAGGGTATACTGCCAACCATAGCCCATCATACCATACCCTTGGTGGATGGAATAGTCCCCAAGGTGAGCCAATACTGCCGCTGCAATCCTAACTATACAGAGTTAATTAAATAGGAATTGCAAAAGCTGCTCGATGCCAATTTCAATGAAATTGAGCATACAGAATGGGTATCACCGATAGTCATAGTACCCAAGAAAAATGGCAAAATGCGAATCTGTGTAAATTTGAAGGCACGAAAAGTAGTTACAAAGAAGGATCACTTCCCTCTACCCTTCACGAAGAGTGTCCTAGATCAAGTAGCAGGAGCAAAAGCCTATAGTTTTTTGGACGGTTTCAGTGGCTACAATCAAGTAAAGATTGTGCCTGAAGATCAACACGAGACAGTTTTTGCCACAAAATGAGGAACGATAATTAGAAAGCCAATAAAAGGACTTTAGGCCTATTATGCGGGACTTTTAATGTCGCAGGGCCTAAAAGTCAAGTTAGTGAATAAAGTAGAGGTGCCCACCAAAATTCAAATTCAAATTGGTTCTCTCCAATTTTTGAATGGGTTCCCTCCACTATTTGAATACTTAGATTTAGAATAGCCAATAGGAATTGGAGCGCCCATCTCCTCAATTTCCTATATAAGAAGCAATTTTGAGTCAATGTACATGTTCGTTTCTCATTTCAATACAAGCAGGTTGGCCCTCTTATGAAATGGATGTGGAATGTCCATGCTCTCTATCTCTTGACAACTCTATGAATCAGAAAAGAATTATTCAACCATAGCGCAAGGAGCGCTGGCAATGATATTTGCGATCAAGAAATTTTGATATTATTTGATGGCTACCCACTTTGCATTTTATACGGACCATCAACCCTTGTTATACTTGGTAAATAAAACTTGCAACACTGGACAAATCACATTGGATGAATCACTTGATGGTTACTCCTGTTGCTCAAATTCGATTTCAGGATCGTATTTCGCAAGGAAAAACAACACTACATGGTAGATCACGTATCACGGATCAAAGGGAAGGAAACTACAATCGAACCTGATGATGAGCTACCAAATGCTACTCTTTCTATGTTGACACAGTGCTAGATTGGGCTGCAGATATAGTTGAATATTTAATGTGGCTAACAAGACGTTACTTGAGATGGAACAATGTAAGTTGATATTCAGAGCACGACCTTACCAGCTAATTGCTAGACAATTATATCGACGAAGACCCGATGACATCCTCAGAAGATGTGTTCTTCCACATGAAACCACCCAGATTATGTCATTATCACATGAGGGCATGGGTGGTGGTCATTTCACACCCGGCATTACGGCCCACAAAATTCTACAATCATGATGCTGGTGGCCAACGATTTACAAGGAGATACAAAAGAATACTTAAGAAAATGTGATGTATGCCAACGAGCCAGAAGACCCACTAGAATCAATTATGACCTATTACATCCAGTCATGGCTCAGGCACCATTTGAGAAGTGGGGATTGGACTATATTGGTCCCATCCATCCAGCAGCGAAAAGTTCTCAAGCCCGATATATTAGCATGGCTACAGATTATCTAACCAAATGGGTAGAAGCCATGGCATTAAGAGTGGCTGATGCCAAGACTACTGTCAAATTTTTAGACGAGCATATCATTGTGTGCTTCGGATGCCCGGTTGAGATAGTCAGTGATCGCGGAAGCCATTTTGTCAATGAAACTATCAAGGTTTTATTAGATGAATTTTTCGTGATCCATCGGTTCAATACCGTATTATCCTCATGGTAATGGACAAGCTAAGTCATCCAATAAGATCCTGTGTAGCATCATCACGAAAACAGTCAAAGCTAGCGTATCTAATTGGGAGCATAAGCTACATGATGCTCTATAGGCATTCAGGACAACATATAAGAGTAGCACTAATCAAACACCATTCAGGACAACATATAAGGGTAGCACTAATCAAACACCATTTTAATTGGTTTATGGTCAAGATGTTGTAATGCTAGTAGAGTTTTTGGTACCTTCATTGAAGGTTGCCACCACACAACGTCTTAATGAGTCCAAATCTCTACAACTACGCCATGAAGCATTCCATAAACTTTGCGAGACATGCCTATTGGTTGTGCATGCCTTGGTAGCTGAAAAAACACGTTGCAAAGCATGGCTACACAAGAAAGATCTTCATGTCAAAGATCTGGTTCTGATGTATATGACCAAGGTGATCAAAGAGAAATTGAAGTTCAGAAACGAAGGTCTATACCGAGTCAAGGAATTCCTTAATCATGGAGCCGTGAAACTTCAACATCTAGATGGGACTCCATTTGATACACCCATCAATGGTAGCCGATTGCATAAGTACTGGCCACCTCAGTAACATTGCTCCAGTCAAATAATGACATGTAGATAACTTACAGATGAGATCCTACACTACAAGCAGTCATTACAACAAGATCCAATAAGCATCCAAATCCAGATGAGATTAAGAAAGTAGAAAAACATGATTGGACAACAGATACCCACTGACAGTGCAGATCAGACTTGAAAATCTCTGGCCAATTTAGCAAAAAAGGAGAAAAAAACCACTCAAACTGATAGATCAGCTACCAAATCTTCATAAGAACCTTTGTAGAGCTCACCATAAACAAAGATGGACCTACAGAAACCATATCGCTCCTTGGATTCAAGTTGCGCAACCCCTTTTGAAAGCAATGGGCATTTACCCATAGCTTTCCACCCCCTGTCTAGACTTCGTCATTGAGGCCATCGGGACTTGGGATGAAGACAAATCTAGATTCTATATCCAATACCAAGGTTCCATGCATAGAGTGTGTGTGAACCCCGCCTCCTTGACCACCATCGGGATTTGTTTCCAGTGACAGACCAAAACCTTCTCATTGCCATGCGCCTGGCGCCATCTCCCGCTTCTTGGACTCATCAATGCCCCGAACTCACACAAATGATGAGTATTTGATTAAAGCCATCATAGATCATGTCCTCCAAGTCGCCTCCCACCTCCTGAGCAACTTCCTGGCTATTGGAAGTCTGCGAAAGGATCATATCCCCTCCCTTCTTCTGCACCAACTGGTAGAATCCCATACGGAATTTCCAACCAACACAGTTTGCCCTATGATTGGCATAACTTTGTGCTTTCTAAGTTGAAGAGGGCCATCAAGCCCAATTAACGTCAGAAATTCGCCACAAGCCCACTTCTGTCCGCCCTTGCCATCATCCTCCTGGAATAGAAGGTTCATGGATTTCACCGATCCCTTGTCTTCACCACCAGAATCCCATCCACTAGCCGACGTCCTCCCACCCTTCCCTCTGCCTCACCCTCCACCAAATGCATGCGTGGCTCTGTGTCTTCTACAACTTCTCCCCCTTCCAATAGCACTTGTCACCATGCCACCACCATCGCACCTCTTTCCACCTTTTCCATGACTCATATTCCTCCATCTTCCACGGTCATCCTCGCCACCCCTTCCATCACTATAGCCTCTTCCATCCCACTCACATCTTTCGACCCCACCGCCCACAACATAGTATCCACTCTCCCCATCTCCATCAACCCCCAAGATTTCATACTATCCCTAGGCACTCTGGCCATCATGAACCTCTTCAACTTCACTCTACCAATTTGGCAATTGAAGCATCCCCTTGTGCTTTGCTTTCAATTCTAATGCTCTTTTTGCTAATGCTTTCTAGTTCTTACCACTTTGCAATGTTTATTGGTTTATGTTTCAATGGTCTTTTCCATTGGAATAAGGCTTTAAGCACATGAACTAACCTCCCTCACTTCTCCTCGCTCCCTCTCTTTACATCTTGGACTTGTGTGGCCATTAGAGTTAAGTGGACGGGGTAAATTAGTGTTAATATTAGAAAGCAACTAAAGTAGGCAATTGGAAATAGTTAGAGAACTATCCTAGTGGATCTAACCCTTCTTTATAGGTGGAGGGCTACACGACCGCTATCTCCAGGACACAACACATTTATCAACATAGCTAAGAGGAGGAGAGCTTGGTTGAGATGAGCCTTGCTTAAGGGGAGGTGTAGCTAGAGACAAGAGGAGAAGTGGTTTGTTGATTCCATGAGATACACCAACACCTGACTTGAAAATAGCTACATCACTAATGCTTGAAGATTGAGAAATACCTCCATATCTACCCAAAAGTGATCAAAAGATAAACTTCTTGTTGTGCTACCTATAATCGCTTTTCAAGTCTTCATGTGAGTAGCTTCAACTACCTTAATTGACAATGCCAAGGTGTCTGCACATGTTGCTTTGGGAAGTGTATTATAGACGACTATCATGGTATTGAAAGTCACCAAACGTTCCTTCATGGTCATTTCAAAAGTAGAGAGGCTGTGAGCTCCCCTTCTTCAAGTTTCAAAGATCTTGATTGTAGTTGCTTTCATATCCACAGCTTTCCTTGTTTCAATGCATAGTAAGGATTTTCCAAAGTTCTAACCTCTTTGGCATTTAATGTTTGACGTGTAGGAGTCCATAGTACAATTTTTTTTCCCTTGATTGTAGTTACTTTCAAATCCGTACTCCCCTTGTTTCAATGAATACTAAGGATTCTCCAAAAGTTTTAGAAATCTTTGGCATTTACCGTTTGTCGTGTACTAATACACCTTGAAAAAGGCTTTTAGGACAAACAAGGGTGTACATAATTTCATTATTCTTTTGGTTTAACCACTGCTCTTATAACCTTCCAACATCTTAAAAATGAGATTTAGCATCCATATTCATGAAGAAGATATATTTGAAACATGTCAAGCAAATACTATAGCCACTTAGGTCCCATAAGCTATATTCAAATAAATACAGCTTTATGTTTAAATAAGTAGAATGTTTGGTTCATATAATCAGATACGATGATATCAAGGTAGATTGAAATAAACCTAGGAGAGTGTTAGGAGGGACCATATTAAAGAATCTCAATCGTCAAGGGGATTATTTGGATTATATTAACGGTTTTGTAAGAAGATTTATCAAGCACTCTGCACATTAAACTACTGAAGAAGAATTCCTTTAAGAGGGGTGAGAAGGCAAAAGGTGCATTTGAAAATCTCAAACAATACTTAGTTTTAGTCCAAGTTCTAGTAAGCCTTTTGTAGTTGAAGCTTGTTGTTGTGGAAAGGACAATGGAGCAATTCTCATGAAATCATTAGTTACAAGAGAAAAATGTTGCAGGATAGATTGACCTTGCTTCTCATGAAAATGAGATGTTGGCAAAAAAACTATGCAATCAAAAAGTAAAAATATAAATGATATGACGGTCCATTGATAGTCAAGAAATATCACGAGACTTTAGCGTATTTCCAATCCCAATCTACTCTCAATAGTTTTAAACAAAAGAGAGGGCTAGATTGTGTACAAAGACATGATTTTGTTATTGAATACAAGAGGGAAAAAAAGAATATTGTATCTCTGGTGCTTAATCTAGAATCTGGTTCTGTGGTGTCAAAAATTCACAAAGACACAAGTTCAGTCTATGTACTTCTTCACATAGCGTATCCTCCATACTTCGAACTAATAATCATGAAATACACAGCTATGAAACTCTATGTGAAACAGCACAGTATGACATCTCTCAAACTATAGTTTTTCTGATGACCAGATTATGGATAGCTTTACTTTACTCATTACTATGAGGACTGAAGCAACCTCTTTGAACATGTACTCTTATACTATCACATACAAAACATCATATATATAGCTGAATTGCACCATTCAAAAACCAGGTTGCCTATAAAGAGAAATGCCTAGTAATGACATCCAGTTCCAGGATTTAGAATACCCAATGATTCCAGTGAGAACAATAAAGCATGGAGATTTGAGCTATATCTTGACCCCAAATTTCATAGGATCTAACAAATTGAGCAGGCTTCTCAGAATTCATTGAAGAGGGTAGAAGTATAACAACATGGTGATCTCAAAACAAAAAGGGCACAAGCTATGGATGATGAATGATGGTTCACATGTGATAGTGCCATATTCACCTAGCACCATATTTATTTGCTAATGTCATATTGTGCAGGTTGCACAATTATCTTGTTTATCAAGCTATGTTAGCTCATTCATAATAAACTGCAGCAAGTCTCCACGCTCACTGTGACCAGCCATAGTATGACTAAGCCCACTAGAGAGGAATCACAGTTTAGATCACAGGGTGCAGATGTAGAAAAGCATGCTTGATTAAGCGCATTGGTTGCCCTCTTAGAAACCTATTCTGACCCTTTTGGGCCGGAACATACTGTACGTTCCATATAGTACATTCCGGAATGTACTGGGTCGATATTATACTGCAAAGGATGTCAAATAATCAAGTGTAAACACATCTGTTGCAGGCCAAGAAGCTATCAAAGTCTCCACTCCAATCAATTTTATTCTGATTGTGCCAAATAATCAAGTGTAAACACATCTGTTGCAGGCCAAGAAGCTATCAAAGTCTCCACCCAATTGATTTTATTCTGATTGTGCCAGAAGTGTCTGGAACAACAACCACACCAGGTTGTATATAACAAGCTGGACAACCAGCTTGTCAAGAAACTCCATCCATACAGTTTTGAAATTTCTTGAGAGCCACAAGCCACCATCATGAAGCACCTTTTAAAACCCTCAGATGTTGACACCGCAGCAGGAACAAAACTATGTCTTGATTGTGTCCAGAACTCAGTTTACAAGCACTTAAGAGTGTTCAACAATGTCATTGGCCAAAAAACTACATGACTTAAGTGCTAACAGAATTTTTTTTGGTGTTAACACTTAACATTATCAAAGGAGGAGCAACAATGTTTACGGCTTTCCTCCTTGGTATTTAGATAATGTTTACACAGGTTGAAGTCAGTATCGCTTTTTTTGCTTTGTTAAAAAAAATACGTTTAATTTTTTTTTGGGTCAAGTTCCGGAATAGAATGCATTCCAGAACGTGTTCTGTTCTGGAACGGGCAACCGTGATTGACATAATATGTCATGTCTGATAGAGTAAGAATTTCTTGAGATTCCAACTGATTTTAAGCACTCAGCCAACTACTTAGCATGCGCAGGACTGTAAGATGCGCAAATTGAGACTGCACTTTGTCAAAAGCCAGAATTTTTATTGCTTACATTGACGAGCTCAGAAAGACAAATCTTCATTCTGATGTAGCCATCAACAAAAAGACTCAAGTCCAGTTCTATATCTACAAGAAGTGGCCCACATCTGTATTGCATTCAAAAACTGTACAAAAGGATGTCATTGCTGGAAACCAATTAACTATGGATATATAGGATAATTGCAGCTTGCAACTGTCACTTGCAAAAGCTAAGGCAAAAGCAAATTATGAATGGCTACATGTTTGCATATTTAGAGGAGTATAAGAAATGGTTTACAAGCCTTCACAATTTTCAATGAAGGAAGAGGCATATTGATCTTACTTGACATGCCTCAAGCAGGGAATTACATCGAAATGAATGATATCATGCTGGAAAGGGCTGGCAAGTGAATTTGCAAACTTGTACAAAAGGGGAGAGAATGAACAAGTGGTTTTCTCCTTGTTATCTTGGCCCAGAAAGTTCCATGGCCTCAAGATCTAAAAACGAATCTTCCACCAGGTGATCATACCCCCTAGGCATTTGCTGAGCTTCACAATTCCTTTTTGTCTCAACTTTCTGCCATTCCTCCCAGCGCTCAGCTAGACCATCTCCTTCAAGCATTCGAACTACTTCTGACATCTTAGGCCGATCGGTTGGAAAAACTTGCGTGCACAGCAAGGCGACTTGGACCATCTCCTCCAGCTCCACTGGGTTGTAGTTGCTTTTGAGGTCAGAATCCACCAAAGGATCTAATCTCTTTTCAAGTTGCAATTGCTTAACCTACATATGGAACATGTAGAGCGTGATTACTCCGTTCAACTACCAAGTCAAATGGTACTGGCAATCACTAATTTTAAAACTGTATTTTGTGCCTATTTTATAGCTAGAGCACAAGATGAACAATGTCTTGCTAGATGAACACAAAGCATGGCACATTCAGATTGACCTACCGCTTTCTGGAATAATTTCTGAAACAATCTTATAACCTAGAGCTTTAGAGTTCACCAAAATTGGCAGATAGCTTTCAGCAGGAGTTGTCACAAGTGTAACGTTGATTTTGAAACCTTTTTAGTCTGTGCTATTTCACCTGTAGCTCCCCATTTCTATGTTACTACAAGATTAAGAAACTTAATAGTTCCCATCAACTGTGGGTACACCGCTATAAAGTTTTAAAATACTCATACAACAAAAAAATTTGTAGGTACATATGTATGAGGCCTCGCATATGACCAGGTTACAAACAGATTCACAAAGAATCACTGAGGACCCATTTAGGAATAATCATAATAGTATATGTTAATGATGTCACTAAGGTTATGGAGGAAAAGGAAGTATGCAGTTTGGCTGTCTAGAATGTTAAGAACAATACATCAAATAGAGCATGCATAGGCAATAGTGGACAACAGGTTGATGATTGTATAGCAATCTCCAACTAGAATCATTGTACAATTAACAAGACACTAAGCATAATATGAATCACAACCCTCCCCTCAAAGGAGTTGCAAATAAGTTTCCTGCGAATAACTTGAGGAACCAATTGAATCAAGTATCAAATCACAATAGAGAAATCCTATTTATGTCATCAAAATCCACTTAGGGTTACAACCCACCAAGTCTCCAAATACCATTGACTTATCCTATTTATAGTCTTCAAGATCCACATAGGGTTGGACACCCTACGAAACAGTCCTAGGCCCTACTGATTCACCAAATGCTACTTAACTAGTGATCAAGTGACATAAGAATGGACCCAATGTGAAACCGCAAAACGCGGTTCGAATCAAGATTTGCAACCATGATTCGCGATTCTGGTTTGGTTTGGGTTTTTTTTTTTTTAAATTGTTTTTTTTTTTAAATTTTTATTTTGGTGGGCAATATGGATATCAGCTTGAAGCTGGTATCAATCTTGTGGTACCAGCCCGTTTATACCAGTCTACAATGCGTATACCTCCTCGTACTGGTATTAAATTTGTCAAAAACTTGCAATACCCGGACCTGGTTGGTTCTCTCAAAACCCACTATCTAGAACCCAGGACAAGCACCCATTGTAGGTGTAACGACGATGTTTGAAATTAATAGTGCTTAAGGAGCTATATCAATCAATTGTGGAAGGATAAGATATTCTATTTATAGCTTTCTGTAGCAACTTGGTGTTCTACTAGATGGTCCCAGACCCTCATAAGTGGGCAAGTACCAATAAGTCACTTAATTAGTGACTAACTACCAGAATAATAGACCCAACATAAGTTCATTTCTTCCTCTCATCAAATAGCAAACAACACGTTTGTTGGAATTTGTTATAGAGAAATTCAAATTACAAATACAATATTTTGGAGCCTAATATTGCAATCATCTCTTCTAAGTTGATTATGTTTCTAAACACAACTGCTTGATTTTTGAAACTACTTGTTGTACTTTTATTTATCTATTTCCAAGGTTGGTGCCATATTTGTTAGTTGTCCATTACATACATCATCCAAAGCCGTTCGAAGCTGTTTTGGTATACTTCCCTCCTCCATATACCTTCGTCATCATTGTGAGTTGTTGACTTATAAGCTTGAGGACATTTGAGGCTTTTCTTGGTTGACTTTGAAATATAAAGATCCATTAAATAATGCTCATATATTTTGAGAAGTATGTGGTCACCATCTCATTGATAATATTTTGGTCATTGTCATATATAGTACTTTTTATATAGATGGGGCAACTTCGGTATATATTTGCTAAGATTTTGGTACCATTTTGGTTTGTTATCAATAGATGGCTCGTTCATCACACATTTTAGGTTGTTTTGGCCCTTCTCTATCCACATTTAGTACATTTTTGATGGTTGATCTGAACTAGATCCTATGCGATGTATTTCTATTGGGTCTTTTGTTAGTGATAGGCAGCCTTTATTGAGTAGCTTAGGGAACATTTTGAGGACTGGGTACAAATTATGGAGTCCTTATAGTTATCATTTCAACAGATTATGTATTTATTACGTAGTCAAATGAGGTGATTACATACAAATGAGAGACATGCACGTACATATGTGTATAGGCGGATATCATACGACAACTGTTATGCTCTTTCCATATTACGTGATGTTGTGTGTTTTGATTTAGTTCATAAGTGTCACCAATAAGACAATTGTCAGGCATGTACAAATGGTTGAGACCAACGTTGCCGGGAATCACGAGTCGCACTACAGAATCCCTTTTCAATTTTTCCTTTTTTTTTAATGTTTTTCCCACCAGTGGGCTGCACCATCTTTTGCCAATTGTGTTTCTGAAATGTTTGGTGCATAATTGTCTTTGTACAATGTACACTAACCGCAATGGGTGTGTTTGATAAGTGTCAAATTCGATATCAGTTGGACGTTAACCATATTGCACACGAACCGATTGCTTCAACAGTCACATTTTTCAGCAGATTTGAATCCAGTGTAAAATGTTGTTCCAGCTATATATCTATCCTGAAATGGACCACACTGTACCTGAAACTATTGGCAACCTGCATAAATGCACTGCTCTTGCCAATAATTTGAGATATCAAAATAATTTACTAAAACTATACTACTTACAATTGATAACATTGCAAAAATCTCTAAAATCATCTGAGCCCAAGTATGAACATGAGAACTAAGATAGTTAATACTAAAGGATCTGGTTCTAGATCTTAGTACTACAAAATCATTTACCAACCGGGTATGTTCTATGATACCATTGTTGATGCCAACCGGGCATCTATATACCCACCCAACAGTGAACACTAATAATTAGCTAGTATTTTGGGGGTCTACAAAAATTGGCATGCAAAAGTATCAATACATGTATACAGTATTTATCAAAGGTCCCTAAATTAGAGCATCTCAAAGGACAATCGCTCTCGGAAATGATCTTCAAAAATAACTAGGAGCCATGCTCATCATCATAGTAACCCGTTTTATTTTGGAAGGTGGGTAGTGTTTTATTTTGAAGCACATTTGCTGTCTTTTTGCATATTTTCTAAAATTAGTGATATATAACGATGACTTAGCAATAATAATCTTCACATATTGCATTTTTATGCAGTTTATGTCCACATTGCCCATAGCCTTAAGAAAATATTGTTTGGATGTTGTCAAAAATGGGCTTGAAGGCAGGGTCCCTCCCGAGCCTTCAAGGAGTGCTTGGTAGGAGTACCATCTAGAAAAGGTGTTGCATCAGTGGAAGGGGGGTGTGGATTGGGCTTCGGTGCATACTGCTACTGGATGGCCAGGGGTTCAACAAAGGTGGATGGTCTATTGGTGCTACTGATGCTAGAGTGTTGCATAGCTGGATGGCTTGGATGTTGCGACAATAGAGATGGATGAATGGTTGGCCTATGCTGTGGCAGCAAGGTGGATGATCAACTGGTGGAAGAAGGGCCTTGCCCTAGTGGTGTTGGGCAAGTGTTACTGAGTGGTGCACCTAAGACCCAAGTGGTGCCCAACCCTGCTTTTGCAAAAGCTCTATGAGGTCTTGATTCCATAGGAACTCTCAACGCGGCTACTAAGTGAGCCCTGACATCTTGCAAAAGTGTCGATCATACGTTGGCGATTTGCATCTCTAGTCAGCGTTGACACTACTGAGGAGATGTGCTACTTGTGCTGCTGGATGAAAAATGTAACTTCATATCTCAAATGCCTCCAACAACCAGCAATCTAATGAGGAATTATTCTTCAAACATTATTACATCAAGCAACAACCAAGACAGCTTAAAGAACCTGTCGCTGTATACTTATACATTGCTGATCTGCTTAAAAAAAGTTAAATAGTCCCGGTTCCATTATGGGCAGCTTAGATATAGCACTTGGCATGTCTTGTTTGAAATTTTACCAATTGGAAATATCCTTGCCCAAGATATTTTGTTTGTGGGTTCTAGGTGGAAGCTCGACCGTCCATATATATGGCTGCCAGCTGAATCTTTTGAGCATTGTTATCCTGACACAACCCTAATAACATCTCAGGCTTGGCAAGCCATTTTCAGGGACATTGCCATCAAAAGGGCAAGAATATAAAGTTAATTTGATTGTATCTTTCACGTCTTGAATGAAGGTAGTATCGTGCTCCACATGAGGTCATAGAAGAGTAACTATAGGAGGCTAGATGGGCACTTGGTTATTGAACGCATCATCTGCAATTTTTAACTAACAGCTGAATGAGCAAATGTATGATGTCATCCAACTTATTGTCTACAGCTCTTTGTCTGTCCTCTATAACAGAAAACTACCTTTAAAGGCATGTCGTCGCTTTGTATCTTGTTACCATGCAAATTCTTATAAGGTATGAACAAGATTCTTGACCTTAATATCAAGTTCAAACTGCTCTATGGGCCAGTCCAAGATGATATATAAGCCGCTCTGGTTCTAGCTTTAGAAAATCATCAAAATCAGAACAGAAAAAAGAAAAACAGATTTGCCAACTCTCTTGAGATTGTGCTAGCACTAGTCAAGACTGAAATGATCTGCTCAATTTAGGAGCTGTGGATATTGGACAACGCTGCAAAAGTACCTCAAAACTTTTCATGGAGAAGATCAAATCACATCCATGAGCTGAAAGCATGGTCTTTACCATTTCTATACAAAAAGTACAGTAGCTAATAACTTGCCAATGTACATGAAAACATACAACAAAGAAATGCCAAAGTCAAGTAGTTGTGTTTAGAACAACTCAATCAGAAAGAGGAGACAAATCTTGCAAAAGAAAGAGAAAGCGAAGAAATGTTAAAAAAGAAAAATTCCAGCGACTTATCTTCCAGGCACTCAAACTGGAAACTATTACTGGATTCTTCAACTTCCTGCTATCAAGAGTCAAAATATGTAATAATATACACACAATAGTCAAAGAAGATACAGAACCAGGAAGTCAAATTCGAGTGCCCTATCTATCGAACATCCAAACTGAAATTTGATTCCACATTCTCCTAGCCAAAATTTCAAATATGTAAGAAGATTTTGAAAAGAGCAGGTTCATTTTCTCCAACAGTCAAAGGAGACGAAGATCCGAAGAGCAGACTTATAGCACCCTGCTTATTGGCAACCAGAATAAAAAAGCCATATAAGCAATCTGAAAGAAAATAGAGTTGCTTCCTCAATATGGACTCCAAAAAGTGAATTTCAGAATTTTTACAGCTATTTTCATCCAAATCTCTGAAAAACTGGAATTACAGAGGTCTAGTATCTTGTAGAATCTGTAAACACATGCTAGAGAGTTAAAAACGCTCTTTTCCTTCCTCCTTTGTGATTTAGAATCATAAAAACACTTGATACCCTGAAAATAGCTTTGATACCAAGTTACGAGTACACTGAACGAATCACGCAATAGACATCATCTGCATATAGGAGTATGGCAATCAAAATATTCCCAAGTCGGCAACCTATACCACTACTCTGCTCAATGACTCTCTCAAGCTCATCAATATATAGTCTGAATAGTGTAGGTGAAAGGGAACAATCCTTTTTCACCCCGATGGTACTCCATATATGCTCTGAGAGGCCAGTGTCCTCGAAACATCCAAGAACTCGCACATAAAGTGCCATCACAGCTAAAATTGTGTCAGTATAGAAGCCAAGATCAAATAGTCGTTGGATGAGAAGGAAGTGTGGAACAGAATCAAAGGCTTTCCAGAAGTCTCCTATGCCTGGCCTCATATAGCTCGAAAAGTGAATACAAAATTTGTAGTAGAATGGTGAGCACAAAAGCCAACCTGGCCCAATGCATGTAGTCTCCTGGTCTCAGCCCCAGAGCTGATTGCTGAATGAAGTATAGTACCATAAAGCTTCGCTATAACATGGCCAATCATGATATTACGGTAGTTACCAAGATTCACCGTTTTTGTGGATGGGATGGATGATATTATACACCAGGAGTGGGGGAAGCCCGAGACAACAGCACGAATAAGCTGAGTGGCTAGAGTGGGTGAGAGAGAGAGACTTGAAGGCTTTACTGAGAGTTTTTGTAGGTTTGCTAATTTACTAAACTAGCCATGTACGTTGTACATTGTAATATGTATGGTGTGCCATTAATGTTTTGAGTGATGAGTAACAATGATCAATCTTTCTAGTCATATATGGAAGTTGGTAGCTACTAGCTAATGTCACTAATGATATCAGATAGATCATAGCTAAAACTGCAGGCAACAGATGGATCAAAGAACCCTAAACCACAGGTGAGAGGTGTTGTTAGGTAACAAGACTCAGGAGTTGGAAGTTCGAAGTCTTGCGTCAGGATTCGAATTTCAGTATCGAGTAATCACGAATTATAATCTACATGTTACCCATTGACACTAAGAAAATACTTGGTTTTTTTACATAATAAGGGCATAAATTCAGGGAGAAAGGGGGGAAAAAAACCCTAAATCCGATTCGCCGATTCGAACTTTGAGAAGCCGATTCTTTCCCAATTCAAACATTGTTCGAGAAGGGGATTCGAAAGGTACCATAAAACTTTGTGAATCGTCATAAGGAAGAGGAATAGACTAGATCAAAGGTCAAGGGTAATGTGGGTAATGTATGTAGAATGGTTTAAGTAGTCCATTTCTAAGCATTGTTCCATATATTGTCATTGTTCAGGGGCCAACAAAAACATAACTGATCGGCTCTCTTGTTGAGTTTCATCACAATAAAAAA
This sequence comes from Diphasiastrum complanatum, assembly GCA_029204225.1. Taxonomy (NCBI): domain Eukaryota; kingdom Viridiplantae; phylum Streptophyta; class Lycopodiopsida; order Lycopodiales; family Lycopodiaceae; genus Diphasiastrum; species Diphasiastrum complanatum. The sequence goes on along the minus strand of CM055112.1, from coordinate 38,016,609 downwards.
ACAAGTTGGTCTTTCATATACAATGTCCTTCCAAAACCTTTGAAGCTGATGTTGATAACTCTATCCACATTTTGTCTCACAAGATTTGCAATAGATTCAAAGCAATAGAGGCTTACGAAGGTAGCAAAAGCCTACAGATGAACATGAACAAAATTTCTAGGATACGTCCTTTATAAGTTTATTTCAGACCTTTTTGCTAAGACTTTGTCAATTGGAATGATGCAACCCCAACACCTAAATTTTACCTCTTAAAAAACCCAAAAAGGATAGTAGTGGAACTAGTCCTACAACCAGAAATTATTAGACCATCAACACTATTGTGCTCAGTCCATACTATATGCTACAAAATCCTACAACTGTCATCAACTTCCAAGGGTAGGTGCACGTCACAAGCATGAAGATACATACATATTACTTTCCGTACACATGAACAAAGGTCCACAGTCTGAGATTCTATCTCTTCTCTGGATGTGAAGAGCAGACTCGATGCGGAAGTCCTTTTACCACAGTTAACTAGCGCAGCATATATCTTCAAGTATTACTGCTTTGTACCTCAATAAACTTGACCAGATATATTAGATGTAATGGAGATGGATGAATGCCATATTTTAGATTTATTATGATCTATCGTAGTAAAAACCAAAGGTTAAGCAAACTAAATCAATGAACTCTAAAACCTTGTATCCAACTTTACCCTGGTCAATGGCCTTTCCTTTTCATGAAAGACCAAGTAACTGAATCATTTGTTTTATCAATCATCTCCAAATTCAATAACTTATATGCAACATAGCAAGGGAAAAATTAACACGCAAATCACAAAAGTATATGCACAATGACTGTCATAAATGTACAAGGAGGAATTGAATATGCCATTGAGTGTCAAAGGGCTTGTTTCCACTTTCAACTGCTATCGCCAACAAACTCCTGTCCTATAGTTTTTTTTCTCTTTTATGTCCATATTTATACAGCAGATTGGAGTAGAACTTCTAATTTCAAGCAGAAGAGAGGAAGTGCTCACCAACTCATCACTTAGTGGAGGAAGGACCAATAATTTATACGACTTCAATTGGACCAAACATTTAAGAAGTTTGTGGTCACACTTAACCAGGTAGTGACACCTAGTTTACTGGCATAAAAGCATGATAGCTTACTTCTTAATGTATCAACAAAATCATCGATAGAGTCCTGGCCAGCTTTATCTTCATCTACAGACTTGAGCAGTATTACATATCTTACCCTTGCTACATTGCCTCTCAATTTCCTAGGCAGTGGCTATTTCTTTCGAGGGCTAATCAAGAAAGAAACATAATCAGCTTGCGTAAAGTTCACACATTGGCTAAAGCATGGAAACATGAAACCTTGGAAATGCAATAACAATAGCAAGTATATAATGTCTTATTTGAAGCAAGAAAAATGTAGCTGAATGTCAGCTTACCCAATCTAAGAGCATCACATCCTTGTTGTGTGAAAGACGGCCAAAGTCAAAAGCCCGTTGCCCCGTAATCAACTCAAGGAGGAGGATCCCAAATCCAAAAACATCAGTTTTTTCAGAGGATTGTCCACTTGACAAGTATTCTGGAGCAATATGTCCTACTGTTCCGCGCACTACTGTAGTCACGTGAGAGTCTCTATGATCTAGAAGTTTTGCCAATCCAAAGTCTCCAACGACAGCCTCAAAATCTTCATCAAGCAATATATTTGCTGCTTTGACATCACGATGAATAATTTTTGGATCGCAGTGTTCATGAAGATATAGCAAACCTCGTGCAGATCCTAATGCTATGTGCTTGCGAGTAGGCCAATCAAGAACTGGCTTTCCACAATTTGAGTCTGGGAAAGAGCAAAATTTTCTTAGAGATTTTCACAGATGCCCAGAACCAATCATGCCCATATTCTACTACAAGTCTCTACTAGTATTCAAGAAAAATGAATGAAAATGTACCACGAAGCCTGGAGGCAACACTTCCATTGAGCATGTATGGATACACTAACAGCCGCTCAGTTGAAGTCATGCAGAAGCCTTTCAATCGAAGAAGATTTCGATGTACCGCTAGACTTATCATCTCAACTTCCATTTGAAATTGAAGTTCTCCACCATTGATACCCTCTTCTTTCAATCGTTTAACGGCAACTAGAGCACCATCTGGCAAAGTACCCTTGTAAACATATCCAAAACCTCCCTTGCCGAGGATATTTTTGCTGTCAAAGTTATCAGTTGCAAATTGTAATTCTCGAAAACAATATTTTCTCAGTTGTCCAAGATAAACATCAGGGTCTTGCTGCTCTGCAAAACCAGATAAACAAAGAATGAGAAACGGAGCAACCTTTTAATATCAGCAAAAGTCAACATGAATTTTTCAACAAGATTTTACTTCCCCCTTTGTACCAGCTGAGTAGTGGTTAAAGTACAGTACATTATAGTTTGCACCCCATAAAAAGCAAAACAGCAATACCATTCACATCAAAGAAGATCTGTTGATTGTGATGGTGTCTCCACCATAGATATCCATAGATCATGGATACTAGGACGAAAACAGAACCAGTAGTTAATCCTGCCGTTAGGGCTCCGTTCGTCGATCCTTTACCATTTATCCTACCTGTTGTGGAGATTAGAAATGAGCCACAATAGCATCCCAGTTATGATAGTCATTCTCAAGCACATGTAGGAACATACTAAAAATTTTGAGGCAACAAATTACCTTTTGATTCACTTTATCAACACAGTTTGAAATACAGAATGATTCATTTTGAAGATGGAACCACCCAATATCTAACCTTGGAGAAAAATAAAACGTACTTTTTTGAGAATTTGATGACAGTGATAAAGGCAATGGTGGATCCCCTGGGCAGTCTCGATTTATCTTCAAACCACATAGAAGAGGATTTCCTTCAATACTGCAATATTCAATTTTACAAATACATCACAGCATAACCCCGAATTTTAACTGTAAATTTCAGATTTTGCACTAGCTTAGGATAAAACATATTGATGTTAAAGTCTAGGATAGTGCCAGAACATGACAAAAGGGATGTACAATCTTTAAATTTATGGAGTCCGCCCAGAGTCTTAAACCGGTTGTCATGCACAGTATAGATCCCTACTCACCTCAGTAGCGCATTCAGCTAGAGGTGGTTATGTCTCAAGCAGAGACTAGCCCGGGGTTGGTTGCCTAAATTTTCTGCACACAACTGTGGATATCAATTCTGTGTAGAACAAAGGCATATACAAATTTGGCACCAGGACACTGTGCCAGGAGTACCAAGCTTGACTCTGGTTCACTACGGCTTACAAACTCATCTCACTATTCAGCATAATACTTAATGTCTTCACAACTTGTGTGAGTCATATACCCTATGTAATCATTTGAATGCCTATCAACATATGTTCTCTAATGTCAACAAACCCCACCTATGTAAATGTTAACAGTTTTCAGTAAAAATATATCTTATAGTTGCACTAGGCATTCCGGAACAAGATGATTTCCTGGATCATTGAAATTCCACACATGGTCAATTATTGGCGTGTCAGCTTGTGAATTGCAAAGTCCCATCTCACATTTCATCAAAGGCTTCTAAAATACATCAGAGAATGCCCTCATATGTGCACACTCAGCCAGCATTAAAAAATGTAACTAGTCTGTATTGATTGTGGCAAAATTGGCACTAACAAATAAATTCTTCAGGAGATAAACAATACTAGTACATGAAATGCTATACTCAAAATTTCTTAAGAACAAGGATGGTTAATTCCCTCAGAACGTTTCTCGCTTCATCCTTTCAAAACAAGATAACATAAACTAGAATTCAGGCCCACTACTAGAATTTATGTTCGCATTAAATGTGTCAATAGAGGAACACGACCAATCGCCCAAATCAAGGAGAGTTTAGACCTGGGAGAACTCCTTGAAAAGTTGTTTTCTGTAGGTATTTCTCTGAAAAAGTCACTTGAAAAATAGAGAAGTAGGTTGCTAACCTTCCGACACTCAGATACTTATGTTTGCATTTATGTAAAGCAATAACCGGTTGTCCATCAGCATTTATGATTTCATGAAACTCTCAAGTTTCCAATCAAGAGACATTTGTATTAATCCAAACAAGAAGAAAACAGGAGTAATTATTAGTAAGGCTTCAGCTGTGGTACATCCTTAAACTATTGAATGTCAAAACTCAACAGTCAAAAGGACCAAAGATGAGAATTATACAAAATTAAGGTTCAGATAAAACCTAGTCACAAATCATTGGCAGAAGGGCTTCAAACACAACACCACCACAGGCAGAATCAGCGAAGGAGTATTGCAAACTTCAAAAGCAGGGGAATGATTCTTACTCAAAATTACCGAATGACATTTTGGGAATATAGCCGCTCAAATTGTTGAAAGAAAGATCTCTGGCATTCATAGCATTAAAAACACATCAGTGAGAAAATTCCGGATACTAGATGCCTGTCAATGTACCTAATTTCGAGGCAACTATACCATCTTACGTGTTTGTTGTCGGACATCTATAGATCTTACAGCTTAAAAGTGAACTTAACAAGTGCATATCAATTTCTGCAAGTACTCACAAAAAGTCTAAGCCGATGGTAGCTAAAGAGGATGGAAAAGGTCCAGTGAGGCTGTTGTTGTTCAAGCGCCTGAGTCAAATAAGAAAATCAACAATTAGCAACTACGAACACAGAAAAATGAGTTTGCTACTTTCTTGTTACTGTAATCTAGAAAGTCCAGCAAACTAAAATGCTATGAAAACTTAATTATTTGCAATGGTGACAACCATCAATTTGTACACCAGTCTGGCTGTGCTGGTACTTGGTGTACAGATAGACAGTAATAGTCGTAACTACCAGCAAATAGGTATTTCAAAGCTATTGGACAATTGGACTTCTCAAACTTGACCAAATTGCTCAAATTTGTTAGAGGTGCATACGCTACATCTCAATGCAAATCTCATAAGATAAGACCTATCTTTTGAAAACAGATACTGCAGCAAAGCACACACCTTGATCATTGAGCACTCACAGGTAAGTTAGGCTTGCCATCTTGCCAAAGATATCGGGAATTACACCAGTGAAGCTATTGTTGGAGAGATCAATACTGCCAATATTTGTCAGGTTTTCAAAGTTTGGTGGTATTACTCCAGAAAAGTTGTTGTTTTGAAGCATGCTACAGACAAATAAAGAACACCATATTCATAAACAGGTAGTAAACAAGATAATATAAAAATTGCAGAGTTTCATTACAAAAGGATTCATAAATAATCAAACCTTATTTCTGCCTGCCATGCTTCAAACCCAAAAATCTGAAGAATGTCTGATCCACTTACAAAACTTCAACTGAGCCAATGTGTGATAGGAAGAAGATCATGAACAAAAACTATTGTTCGTCATTTGAAACTCTATCAAAATTCTTACTATCAGAAATAAAGTGCAAAGCAAAGCTGAGAAGCATCATAACATAGGAAGAAATAGATGACACATTTGTATGTGATTGTAACATGTAGAATCTAGATAATTAAAACTTCTATTTAATATGGCTATCAGATCACTGGAAAAAACAAACATGTGTTTCTATGCTTGAAGCTTCCAGGATGGTTGGAATTTGGAACAGTCAAAGCATAAATATTCAAAAGAAGATCATATCACATTGGCTGATAGGCCACGGACAAGCTGGGGTATCTAATTGTATCAATCAGCTAGTGATACTCCAGCATAGAGGTTGAAAAGTCTCCTAAATACTTGACTATTGCATTGAGGAGACTCACTCTTCTTTGGTTGACCCCAAATGCAAATGATACACTCCCGTGCCAGCTGCACACTGTAATTTGTTTACTCCCACCTTATCTTTGACAAGAAAATTGCAAACTTCAACAGTTCGCGGAAGTTGTTACAGCCTTTTAGTACAGCCTCATACCACACCTCTGTCATTTTTACACACTCATACTAAACCAAAGAGCAAAAATGATTGGATTATTAGTGCTGGTGTTTGTCATGTACTGGGGACACCAAAATGTGAAACATCATATGTCATCTAGAGGAGGCTTTTCTTGGTGTGAGGTTCATGTAATGTCTAGTGGATGCCATTGTAATGATGCATTGACTAGATTTGTGAAGAATATCCATTCAGCTAAGCTATGTTTGACTCATGTCTATCTTGCACAATTTCTCACACATATGCATGTCCATAAGCCCACAATTTGGTCAAAAAGAAACTAAAGATCAATTTTGTCCATTGCCCTAATTTGGTATGTTGAAGACGAGCACACAACATTCATGCACAACACAAGAGAGAAGGAAGAGAAAACACAAAGCTAGAGATGGCAGAGAGAAAGTAGCCACTAGTGTCTCTACACATGTAGTCCATTGGAACCGAAGTCCGTTTACACTTAGGACTAAACCATCAACTAATTACAATACATGGCTCTTGGGCCAATTTTGTCATTTATAATTAGTAAGTACATTGGGAGTGTGTTCAGTACACTACAAAAATAGTGCACTGTAAATAATTATGAATATGGTTAAATCACTACTCTGCAATAACCTAATCATCTACTGAAGCCTCCTCAATGATGGATCTCAAAGTAAAAATATGATCCGATGTAGTATATCCTCATTTGAAACCAGCTTGGCCAATGGCATGAAGTGCTATAGTAACCATCCTTGCGTTGATCTCTGACTGAAGAATAGAGCCATAAACTTTGGCAAAGAGGTGGCTAATCAGGATGGATCATGGTACAATAGTTGTCGACTTTCATAGGATCACCACCTTCATGGATAGGATGAATAAGGTTTGTGGACCACGGGGAGGGGAAGCTAGATGTGATAGCACAGTTAAATAAGATAGAGAGGAAAGGAGAGAGGATGTCAGCAGCATACTTCAGAAGTTCAGCCTCTAATTTATCAATGTCTTTAGTTGTATGGGAGTGTAATCGTTTGATGGCCTCTTCTACCATGTCTGGGGAGAATATATCAAAAGCGTCTACAAATAAGGGCATGGGAAGTGAAGGCACATCAGAGACGATGTACAAGGATGTGGCATAGGTTACCCAAGTGCTAAGATCTGTTATCCGGGGTGGACATGCTCGTGGGAGAAATTTCTTCCAAAAGGATCTCAAAGAGGAACTAAAGAGAAGCTCCATCAACTTCTTGCCTTGGCGAATCTCATATGCAGTTTTCTTCTTTCAAGTGGTTCTACGGTATACACGAGATAATTCCTTTGCTAGATGGGGGAGGTGGCAACGTGCGTAGAATGAAGGAGGATGCATTTGTGGTCATACCATGGGTTATGTGCTCGATGATGTCGTGTATGCTTGGATCGTGGCGATGGAAAAGCAAGGGATGCAGCAGCATGGATGGTCTGGACAAGAAAAAGAGACTGGTCCACTAGAATATACTCATATAAGTGAGTCAAAAGTTCTAATAGGGCCTCCCTGTACAAAGGAGTGTTTTGGAGAGTATAACGATATATGGTCTTCGGGATGGGGGTTAATGGATGGGTGTGTGGAGTGCAAAGAAGGCCAATAGAGAGCGAGAGGTATGAATGGTCAGAGAGGGTGGTGCGGTGAACCAAGAAGGATGAAATGGAGGGAAGGAGAGACGGCGATCCCATGAAGTAGTCAACAACACTATGTCCTCCGCTATGTGGGAAACAAGTATAGTCACCTGAACTAGGCCACCGCAGTAGGCCATTATAAATGGCCAATCCATGAGCCTCGCCCAACTGAAGCATCTGCTCTACAGATGCTATAACTGGACCCTCTGCATCTGCTGATCGTTGTCAGAGGCCAAGATCATCCCAGTCTACGGCATGTATCCATTTTGGATCATCCCCTGCTCTATGGAGCTTCATCTGCCTGGACCCAGTCCAGGCATTAAAATCTCCGGTTAGAAGAATGTAACCCCGCTCCTCATACCTGATAATATCTGAAGAGATATCCATGTAGGGTGACTCCTCATCTGAAGTAAAAACTGATGTATCCGGTGGCAATAAAGAGGTCTTGATCCAAGCTCATCAAACCATGGTCCACCCTAATCCAAATATAGAGAGCCCATCCATCAGAATGTACCAACCCAACCCAAGGCTGAAGGGAATCTCTGACCAAGCATGACTCCACCCAAACCTTGGACTGTCAATGCTCTCATCTCCCCTGATGCGCAGAGTACCAACAAAAACCCTCAATGGCCTGGAGTCCCCTCTCAGGACTCTTATGTGTGTCCCCGAGAAGTAAGATATCACCATCAAAACAAAAATTCCTGAAAACCCCTCTGTTGTAGCTGAAGAGTCGATACGATTGCAGTTCCATAGACTCAACCGCAATGCTTGAGGAGGAGCCCTTGGACCGCTCCCTAGTCCGGGGGGTCCTAATCCCTATTTCTCAGGACTTGGGGGATCAATGTACCGAGCCTTACCATCCCGATATATTACCCTCTTCCCCAAAGCTTTCGCCTCAATGAATGCCTTCTTCCGATCTGCCACCTACATAGGGGTGAGATCATCATCCATGAAAATGGATGTACCTCTAAGCTTGGCTCGTAGTCTAAGGGCTGCTCGTCGTTCTTCCAAATCAATGAAGCGGACAATGAGTGTAGCTAGTCCTTCTTGGTTCTCCATGCTCGCTCCAAACCTTCGAAATGGTGGGAAAGCCAATTCTGCACCAAATTGCATGTCGTCAGCTATAGCAAGTAGCCAGCTGTAGGGCAACCTTCAGCAAGTGTGCATCTGCAATAGGAATCACTGAGAGTTAGGATTTTCAGCTGGAAAACCTTTGATCTTTCTCTGTATAAGACAAATTTTGATGTTGCAAAACACTAAACCTGGGCACCCTAGCAGTACAACTCTAACTTCAGCTAGCCGTGGGCAGCTATGGCCCAGGGTGAGAGAAATCTGCCAAGTAGTATCTGCCATAGCTGGCAAGCAAGAAAGGAGAACGGGGTTGTGGAGACTCTCACGCACCCCACCAAAGTGACAAAGTAGTGCTCCAAGGGCGATAGCGGCTGGCAGGACTCGATTCAGTGTGCCAGAACATTTACAGCCATCAGATCTAGGTCCAAGACATCAACGGTCGTGATCTAGAAATCGTTGGATCACGTGCATCCATTGGATTTGTTGAAAAATCGAGGAAACTTCATCTACAGGAACCCGAAGGGAAGAGGGCCCTTTAACTTCATTAAAAAACTTCAAATTGAACAAGACCCAAGCCTTTGAAATTTGTAAAGGGAGAAGTTTCTTCATTTTGAAGAAACAATTCAAAATCATCAACAAGCAGTATTTGCCTTGTTCTAGGGCCGTTTTGGGTCAAAGGAAGGGCTACGAACTCCAAACGAAGGGCAGCCGGACTATACCTGCAAGTACGGTACCCAATAACAGAGTGATATTCCGTGGACGTTGAAAGTGATTTGCCCCTTTCAGGAAGGCCGAAGTTGGCAGTGTGTGGCTTTTCGTGATGTGAAGACGTCTTGGCTACGGATTTGCCAAGCAAGCAGCAATGGGGGCCTGGTAAGGAAATTTGACAGGTCATAATTATAAAGTTTGGACGTCGCCATCATACTCAGAGAGGTGTTTTTAGCCTAAAGGAGCGATTTTAGGCAATTTTGAGCAGTTTTTTGACAGAATGCTAGGATTGGGAGACTCTGTACTTAAAGAGGCCAGCAAATTGGATAGGGTGTCCAATTACAACATTTAAAAGTTCAAATAAAGAGCACAACTCCAGCCGATATCTGCTCATTTGACAAGAGGGCTCAAAAGGCCTTATCATTGATCAATTTGGCTGTGAAGGATCATGTCATTGCCCACATTACTGAAGTTGTGACTGCAAGAGGCACCTGGGAGGCACTCAAAACACAGTTCCAAACAGGGCCGGGGGAACCCTTCACGAATGATGTTTTTGAGGACCAAATTGAGTGGCATTCACATGGAGGAAAATGAAGGGGTAGGATCATTTTTCACACGAATTAAAGAATTGCGAGACTAGTTGACCGTAACCAATAAGGGACGTGGAGTTAGTTTACATGGCAATGAATGGGCTATCCGAAAATTTTCAATTGTTTACAAGTGGCATTGCATCAAGGGAGAGGCTACCAACATTTGAGGGTCTTCACGACATTCTATTATAGGAAGAACATTGGCGAGATGTAGTAAAATCTTGACAACCCTCATCAAAAGATCAAGCAATGTTAGCCAAAGGGAAGCACAAGTTTAAAAAATTTCCAAAGAAATCCAATGCGGATGATGATGGTCAAGGATCCTCACTAGGCAACAAGAAGAAAGGCAAGTGTTTCTACTATCAAAAGCCGGGCATTGGACTAGAGATTGTGTCAAACTCCAATCTGAAACTTTACTCTTAACCTAGCACATCAAGTACACATAGATCTGAAACTTCGATCCTCGTTGATTTCCCTTTGCTTGTTTTAAAAAGAAAAGAGTTTAACTAACTCAAGCATTTCACCCATTGAGTTAGAAATCGGTTGTACTAGGCACATATAAATAGATAGATAGATAGATAGAGAGAGAGAGAGAGAGAGAGAGAGAGAGAGAGAGAGAAAGAAAGAAAGAAAGCAAGCTTTATTAACGTCTTTTGGGCATAAGACCAAAAAGAAAATATGTACAAGCAACAGTGGGAGCATCATCCATAGGAGGACGTGGCCATAAAATGCTATAAGCTATCTACGAATGAAAGTAGAACAAAGCATAAGTGAAATAAGCCCACAACCCAGCCCAGGTATAACAGAAGAACAACAGAAAAAGTACCAATGCCCACAACCCGGGCCAGGTGGAGAATAAGTACATATCAGCGAAAGTAAGTGTGAAGTGTCCGATGAGTGGAGCGTACAGTGGGCCCTGCTGGAGGCATGTGCCGACTACATCTGGGCTTTTTCCACGGTGGCACAGGGGATAGGAATCTCATCATCGGAGTCATCAGCATGTGCTCGAGTCCGAAAGAAGCTAGTGAGAAGCAGCAGTTGGGTCCTAAGTCCTTGCTTGGTTTCGACCAACAAAATTGTTTTAGGGCTGTTTTTCTTGGCATTTACCATTGGCTTTTTGCTCAAAAACACTGCAAATGTCACATTTCACAATCATCCAAACTTCTCAAAAAAAAACACAATTCAAACCGTTTCCCAATTCGAACCAGGTTGACCGATTCAAATCAATTTGAAGCAGTCGAAAAGGTTTGATTCAAACGATCCGGTTTGAATCGGATGAAAACATTACACCCCATTGCACAAGCAAGTTGGCATTCTTCAGGTTGTTGTTGAGATCGGGCTACTATTGATAATACTGGCTGATATTGCTTATGTTTTAGATGTTGTTTTGGATGCTCCTCATACTATTGATGATCCTTTTGTGTTGTCGATTCTAATGTCCATGCTCCTAATGCTCTTATTCATGCTTCAAAGATCTTTGATCTTCATATTGCCAACAGACATGATGATCTACCTACACCATTGGTTACCTACAGAAATTTTTCTCATTACTACTAGCATGAGATAAAATTCTTTGCGCAAAAATATAAAGCACAAGCTTTGTCGTACCACAAGTAGCTTATTTAACAGCTATAGGGGATTCAATCTTTGGGTTGACACCAATAACACGCAATCATAACCCAACAAAGAAAACGACAAACGATACTACAAAACTAGCTCGTGTAACTAAAAACGTTGAAGCCCAAATTGAGGACAATGTTCCAAATATGGGTTATGGACATGCATTGCATAGCCCATATTTCTCTATTATGGCCATATGAGTACCCACAACTGGTCTCATATTTGTGTTTTTGGCCTGATTTCTTATTTTTACACCCCCCCGTTTATCTATATATATATTTGTGAAATTAGAATATATCTAATTTCACAAATTTATATAGAGAAGTCAGTGATGTCATAAGCTAAACCTTAGAAACAATATACAAGCAACTCAAAAAGTCAAAGGATCTAAGTCAAAACAACAATAAAAAAATTCAATAAACAAAAAATCTTAGCCAAATAGCCAAATATCTAGATAAGTCTATTTCAATACATAAGGCTAAATGCCCTAATTTGGAACACTATAGGAGATCGCATTTGGAGCTTCCTAAACTTTTTCCATTTTAGTATAAATAGGGGCCATGGATCTACTGTTAGAGCCCAATCTTGCCCTAGCATGACCTCGACACGGCCGGTTACAAGAAGGCTTGCGGCCAAGCATCGACGAAGGCTAGTGACCGGAGTGGATGACCAAGTTGGGATTGGTGTGTCACAAGCAATGACCCAGTGTCACCGCTTGACAAGTTGTTAGAGGCACTGTGAATTGTGATTGTCGGGATCCTAGCCGTAAATGACGAGATGCTAGCCGGCAAGTAGTTGGGGTGACCAAGTAGGTCATAGGTCTTTGTCGGGCAAGGGGGTAGTACCCTATGAGTCACTAGTATTCACAAGTCACAGGTAGCCATATGAAGGTGACAGGAATAATAGATAGTAGGACTCATAGAGGGTGTCTGCGGTTGGGACGTTCATTCTACACACCGGCCTTCTAGGATTCACGAGCTTGGAGAGCCTTGCTTGTGACATTCTATATCAGAGCCTCGTTCTAGAGAGAGAGAGTGGAGAAAAACCTCTTTTTTCTTCATTTTCTTGGGAAATTTTTGGAAGACAAATAATGGGGTTGAAGCCCTACAGTTCACCGGTGGATGGCGAGCATTTGCCACCATTTGAGTCAAAATTAGGGATAATTTAGATTTGAAAATTTTCAGACTTGAAAACTTTGCAAAAAAATGTTTGTCAAAATTCATCATAACTTTTAGATTGCTACCTGTAATAGATCCTAACACCACAGTAGTTCAAACACTAACTCCTCCACCCAACCTTGCCTACCCCCTGTTATAGAATAAGCCCCTCCTAGCCCAGTGTGAGGACTGGTAGCATGCAACTGCCAAGTGTCGGCCACGTGTCACTGACGTAACCAACTGCACGTCGAGACCCAACTTGGGGCCCTATCCTACTGACAGGGTCCCTAGACTGTGTTAGGCCCGCCATGGCTATGGACTGTGTTTGGGCACACTACTCACACTGTCTTGCCCTGTTGGTCATGTAAGCTGGACACGACCCTGACTGTGGTATCTGACCTATCTGTGTTCTCTAGGGTTCGGCACTGGTTACGAGCTCGTAACACTCCCTCCCCCTTAAGAACCGTCTTGGTCCTCTAAGACAAAGTCTGGAAAAATCTTGCGAAAGACGCTGCCTTTTTCCCAAGTGGCATTCTCAACAGGCTGATCATTCCACTTAACCAGATACTCTCGATATAGAGTATGACGAGTCTGCGTCTCTCTACTATCAAGAATCTCCTCTGGTTCATGTGGAGGTTGTTGAGGATCCAATGGGAGAACTAGAACACTGTCCCCTACCAGATTTTCTGATCTGGCTACGGTTTTTTGTAACTGACTTACATGAAAGACTAGAAAAACCTTACTGTTGTGTGGGAGTTCTAGTTCATAGGTGACGTCGCCTAGTCTCCTACTGATGGTAAAGGGACCACAATACCATGGAGACAACTTAGCACACACTCCTGATTTGAGGGTTTTAGAGTCGACTGGGACTCTCAAGTAGACTTTCTCACCAGCGGAGAACTGCACATCCCCGTCTGTGCGGATCTGCATAATGTCTGGCTCGATCCTGGGACTGCCTGATGCTACGCTTAACTTGTTCTATCATCTGGTTTAGGTCCTCTAAAAAGTTTCTGGTTGCTTCAACTTTTTCTTGTTTAAACCCTACAACTGTGGGTGAGCGTGGCTGAAAACCGTACATCAGCATAAATGGGCTGTATCCCATAGCTGAATGTTTGGTACTGTTGTAAGCAAACTCTAATATTGAGAGATACTCCTCCCAATTAGTCTGCTTCTTGCTGACGTATGCACGAAGCATATCCTCCAGCACCCGATTTACCCTCTCAGTTTGACCGTCCGTATGTGGATGGTCGGTGGTACTCATATTAAGTTTAGTATGGAGATGATGGAAGACTGCCCTCCAAAAATTTCCAGTAAACTTACTGTCCCGGTCGCTGACTATGCCGAAAGGTAGACCGTACAATTTAAATAGCCTGTCTACAAACAACCTCGCTAACTTTGGAGCTCTAACGGTTGTTTTGGTCGGAATGAAATGAGCCATTTTGGTCAGACGGTCAACTGTGACCCATATAGCGTCATTACCCTTTTGGGTTTTAGGCAGGCCTACTAGAAATCCATGGAGATACTCTTCCATTTACCAGCTGGTATTTCTAAGGGCGGCAACAACCCTCCTGCCTTTAAACGACCTGCTTTGTTTACTTGACATTTCTGGCAACTGGTTACATACTGGTGGACGTCCTTTTTCATACTGGGCCAGAAAAATTGCCTACGAAGAAGCTCATAGGTCTTCTGTATGCCTGGGTGTCCCGCACTAGGATTGTCATGACATTCATATAGGACCTGCTGCCTATAATCCTCTGAATTGGGGACACATACTCTATCTCTATAGAGCAAGTACTCATCCTAAATGGAATACTGTTTCCATTTGAATCCTTGAGTCAACTGACCCTCAACCACTGGGGTTTGCTTGGGTAATACAGACTCAGAATCCTCAACGTCATCTGACGACGTATACTCGGACTCATCATCATCCTCAACGGAAGCTGCCGTATTCTTGGATGAACTGGAACCAGCCCCGGGAATTAGTTCTGGAGTCTGTAACTGTCTGCTCTGGTCTCCTACTGTGCGGACTCCCAAATGAACTCCTTTCCCTTCCCCTTAAGAAGATTTGTCATGGGAACTGCTATCTGAGCATATTCCTTGACAAATCGTCTGTATTATCCCCCCAAACCAAGAAAGATTTGAAGTTCTAAAATATTCTGAGGTCTCAGCCAACTGAGTATGGCTTTAACCTTATTCGGGTCCATCTTAATCCCATCTGATGAGATAATGTGACCCAAATATGCTACTTCTTCAACGAAGAATTCACACTTGGATTGTTTAGCATAAAGCTTATGCTTTCTGAGCAGTCGAAACACCTTTTTGAGGTGTTTTAGATGC
This sequence comes from Diphasiastrum complanatum, assembly GCA_029204225.1. NCBI lineage: Eukaryota > Viridiplantae > Streptophyta > Lycopodiopsida > Lycopodiales > Lycopodiaceae > Diphasiastrum > Diphasiastrum complanatum. Next base: position 38,001,582 of record CM055112.1, on the reverse strand, counting down.
TCCTTCCTCGTTTTGCTGTAGACGAGGATGTCATCTAAAAATACGACTACAAACTTACCCAAGTATGGTTTGAGGACACTGTTCATCAAGGTCATAAAGGTAGCTGGAGCATTTGTGAGCCCAAATGGCATCATCTTAAACTCATAATGACCGTGACGAGTCCTAAAAGCTATTATTGAGAAATCTTCCGACTTTATACGGACTTGATGATATCCCGATCTGAGGTCTTTCATTACATGATCTACCTCTCTGCTAGGTGGCAAACCATGTGGCAAATCTTCAGGAAAAACATCTTTAAATCTAGACAGTAAAGTTTCTAATTTACTGATTTTCTGCTGTATAGAATTGGAATTAGAAACTTCAGGAATAAACTGAAAGTCACATAAGAATACCTGATGGTCTTCGTCTCCGATTAGCTGACAGAGCTCTGAACTGCAGACCATAGGACTGTTGGGAACATCATGCTCCCCATGCAACTGGATCTCTCGGCCTTTATGCTGAAAGCTGAGGGTGTTCTCCTGATAATTTCTGTGGAGAGAAGGTCCTAAACTGTAGAGCCAATCTCTCCCGAGAACTATGTCTATGCGATCCAGGTGCATTATCTGAAAGTTTATTTCATCTTGGTACCCTTGAATACCACGATTTAAGTTACTAACCATAGTTTCCCATATATTTTTATCTTCACCCTTAGCTAGTGAAACTATGTACCTATGCTGACTAGGTACTTCTGGTAGTTTAAGCTTTTTAACCAGGGTGTAGTTGACGAAATTATGGGTTGCCCCATCATCAACCATAACTCTTACTGATTGGTTACCAACTTTCCCATGCATACGTACTAGGTCATGCGGCCCAAAGCTGAAGGGTCTCGCTAGCATTGCAGAGGTCAGCTGGCAACAGTGTTCGTGATCTTCATGATACACTTTGATCTCGGAAGCTGCCGAGTCATTGGGGAAACATACAGTCTGAACAAGATGAACTTGTTTCTTATCTTTTTTTGTGAAAGGCCCCTTGGGACACTGTCTAACTGTGTGTCCCTTGCCCATACACACAAAACACAAACGTTCCTATTTGGCTTTCTCAAAATCATCTGGTTTTAAGGGCTATATGAGTGCAGGGCGTCTGAGGAGCTTCACTTTTAAATTTTTCTTCTTTCTTTCATTTTAAAAATTTCTTTTTAAATTGAAAGTCTTTCTGAGGAGGCTGCTCAGAAAGGGGCTGTTGTCTCGCCCTCTTCCTACCCACTGAATCATCATAGATTTGAGCATATCTGAGAGCTTGCTCAAGGGTAGTAGGCGAGTTTCTCTGGACCTCTACTTTATATTCATCTTTGAGGCCACGGACAAATCCCCTGATTTTCTGATAGTCATCCATATTTTTAATCTTTAAAATTGCTTCTCGATACTGCGAGCTATATTGGATGAGGGACTTGTCCATTACTGTTCTTTCCCAGGCTTCCCAGGCTCTATCATGTTCATTTTCAGGTAGGAATTCTCTTAGGAAGGCTTCTTCAAAAGCTTTCCATGACCGAGGAGTCTGCCCAGTCTCCTGGAGATTTAACCACCACTTATAGGCCATGGGCCCTAAGGAAAGACTAGCCTCAATAGCTTGCAAATGGTCAGGGGTCTGTTTAAGAGCATGAATGTTCTTTCATTTGCTGAGGAAGGTTTGTAGAATGTCTGCATTTCTATCCTTCTCTTCCCCATTAAAAGTAGGAGGCTTTAAATCTTTAAAAACACTAGGGTGAGACCGTAAAATCTCACCCAAAACTGATGGAAGTGGAGAAGGGTCAACTGAGAAGTGGAGGGAAGGCTTCCTTTCGCAGAACTCAAAATCAAGCTTTTGAGTTCAGCGAACGAGTCGTCCACACTGGACTTGAAATTGGCTAATGCCAACTTCAGTTCATCCACTTATGTTACCAACTGGAGAAACTGCTCCTTGGTAACTAGTTCGTCGAGTTCTTCGACGAACTGTTCCTATTCTTCCATTTCCATAGGTTCTTTCCCTTTACTGTAAGCCAAGGCTTCTGTTTCGAGTTCGTCAAAGCCTCTCTCCAGGGGTTGATCAGGTCCCTGAGGAGTGGTCATTTTCGGAACTGAAAGAGAGGTACCTTAGCTTCTGATGAAAAAAGTCAAAAAGACTAATTTACAACTGTACAAGGGAAAGGAAACCAACAAAAATTCAAATTTTCCGAGGAGCATAATCAGCACAAGTATTTGGTCCATCTATGGAAAACAAGGCCAGCATATCAGGGAGCACTTTATCTAAAGAGTTCTTTACTGATTTTCAAGGTACTGTACATTTCCTAGTTTTTTTTTCTGTGTTTGCAATCTTTTTCCTACTGTGTCCATCATGGCCGATGCCTGTGTCAATATTCCTCTTAGCCCTCCAGTTGCCCTCCAATCACCACCTACTAGCCCTATCCCTAGCCCTAACCATAATCCAAATACGGTGACTGCAAATTTCGGCTATGGGTGTTTCTTTGTCTAGGCAAGTTCGCATGGACAATATGGAGAGGACCATGGAGCGATACTTTCGATTGTGGTTGGAAGTTATGCGTCATCCTCCCAGTATGCTCCATCATATCCATATCCCTTTCCATCTCCTTCTATGCGTCCTATGTATCCTCCACCTACTTTTACCTTTTTGTTCATCCATCATGGTTGATATATCTGGCATTGTTTCTTCTTTTACATTTCTCCTGAATGTTTACCTTCATCGACATCTTTTGTTGATCCACTCTTTGTCCATACATTGTCCCATGTTTAGTTGTCACATTTTCTTCCATGCTTATCTTCTTCAACATTTGAACATGAAGACTCTTTGGTTCTTTGCCTTTCTTCTATCAGCCGAACAAACACTCCACAAGTGCTTTTGTCTCCGACTGTATCCCATTCTTTGTGACTGTCTCCTAGTGCTTCGTCTTTGTCATTAATGCCAATTATCCACTACAATGGATAGCTACTATCAATGTTATTTATTCCCTACATCATCGCTGTCTTTATTTCCAACTTCTACTGTTCTGTCTTCCTCTATTGTTGCTATGGTAGCCATTTCAGCAGTGGTGCAACAGATTCTACATGTTAGCTCTATTCAAAGACATTCCCTGATTCATGATCTAAGCTGCTATGTATCGTTGTGCAGTTCTAGCCGAGGGTCTACCATGTTGCATGAGCTCTATTTGTGTAGATTGATCCACTTACTACTACTTCCACAGGCTTGTTCGTTATACCTAGTTTCAGATTTGATTTTAGGGCAGGGATTTATTTGAAGGAAAGAAAATTTGTTTACGTTCCAAACCAGAAGGTTGAGAACAGGTATCTATGCTTGCAAGAATGTGACGCTCAATGAGAAGTGTCAATACTTCAAAGTTCAGACATTGAGAAAAGAAACTGATGCACTGAGTTCAAACTACTATTGAAGGTAGCGAGATTATCATGATCAAAAGTTTCTTTTAAACTTGGGCTGATCAACATTTCTATGAGCTAACATACTATTATATTATGAAGGATTTACACTTTGGAGCAGACATTCACTACCAGAAGTGAAGATGAAATGAACACTGGGCACATATCCTACAAAGAAGATGAAATAGTAGTGGCTACAAGGCACATGAAAAATCACAACAATAAAGGACGTAACAAATTTTCCCACAAAGCTTCTGTAAGAGTTTTCTCTCAAGACATACAAGTATTGCAAGTTTGAAAGGTCCCCAATAAGTGGTGAAAGGACTCCCGACAGTTGTAAGTTTGGCAAGTCGCTGCAAGCAAAAGCCAAAAATCAGATCAGCTTCATACGATCATTATATCTTTCTAGACAAGTGCCTGCATTGACTCTTGAATTCAAAGTTACCTACAGAATAATTTGAAGTGTTTTATCTACCAGGTAAATGTTCCAAGCAAGCAAATTGAGAAATATATCAATACAATAAGACAAAGAATATTGCCAAAATAGGCACCGTAGTACGCATAACCTTGATAGGTGACTTATACTAGACAAGATGGATTTGGCAACATGAAAAAGCTTACATTCTCGTAACAGACTGTTCTGATGAACATGTTATGTGGATCCAATTGCAAGGGTCAACTGCATTTTTGTCCCAGCTAGAAAGGGCATTTTGTGGATCAAGTAGCACCTGCTTCCAATTAGACAAAGCAAATACTGCAAAAAACACAAATGAAATGTGTTACACAACCTTGATGATTTCCATTTCTGCAGTATATCTGAAAATCTAATTCTGTCAGACAATTTTGAAAGGTTAATTAAACACTAATGTAACATAATACGCAAAATGAAAAGGTTTTCCTCCTGACTGACAGACATCAAAAATATTAATCATACTGAAAAGATGAGAAACTGCAAGAGGTGAACTGATTCAACGTGGTGTATTACTTTGGCCTCTCTACATAGTCTCTTTGACAAGTCCTGGAGAACAGAAAATACATTATAGAAGTAGCTTGAAGACTTTGCTTAAAATATTACCTTCATGGTGTTCAAAATTGTAAGGAGAAGCACGTCAGGGTCCTGCTTACAAGACACAAACCAAGGAATAACAGTGGAGCAAAACCACCCAACAATTGAGAAGCTACTAATCAATCTTCTTATAATTATGGGGCTGCTCTGCGAACTATGTCCATGTTCTTTTACCAAATTAATCATTTAAAATTTAGACAGTTTAGAATCTGTAATATGTATCATAGTTGCACTGCGTTTCAGAAACGCGTTCAGAAACGCGTTTCGGAAATAGGGAATTTTTTTTCAGAAACGTTTTTTTTAATTTATTTTTTTTTTTGGTTTTTTTTTGTGCAATATGGGTATCAGGTGAAAGCTCTAACTAAGAGCATGATTATTGTGTAATTTGCCGACTATTTCAGGTGCAGGATGGTCCAGTTCAGGTGCATTAATCCATGTTGGGTTCTGTCAAGGATAAAAATTCAAAACTAACCTCTAGCCTGTCTGTTACGATCACAGATGGTCCCAGTAAGTGTGTTTCGCTCAAGGAGTTGGAAGGCGTTGCCCCCCAAACCCCTCACCGGGGGGCTACCGCCCCCCGGACCCCCTGTTTCTCAGGGGGCTACCGCTCCCCGAACCCCCCGTTTCTCGGGGGGCTACAACCCCCGAACCCCCTGAGCATTTATTGAAAACCAGAGTAAATAACAACCAAATAGCTATTGAAAATAAGATTTGTTTGTGACCCATCTACTGCACTTCTGAGAGGCAAAACGCTCGTTTGACCATTGATCCCCTAAAAAAATTTCAGCCATAAGCTATTTATCCAAAAAAAAAAAAAATTATTTTTTTTGCGATTCTGGGAGGAGTAACGCATTTCTCAGAAACGCGGTTTCCGAAATGTCTCCTCCCAACAACGTGATTCTGTGCAACTGTGATATGTATTACGTTGGCAACGTCGTCATTCACTAGTTTATCCTAGAAGAGATGAACACTGGTTCAGAAAATCTCCATAACTTGCAGAAATTTCAGTTTCAACGCAAGTTATAGATCAAACTTTGCCCCTTTGAGTAACTAAGAAACCTGCATAATACTTTTGATAGAAATCTACACCAAAAATGTGATATGAACAAAGATACCCTATCCTGAAAAATGCAAAGTTTGGAGGAGATTGGATCTTAATTGTTGTAATACCAAATATAGGTGATTTCAAATGCTATTGGGCCGAATCTAAGATGCTAACAATCACAAACATTGAACACTTTCAAACCTGGAAAATAATAGACAGCCATAGGACAACAACCCTAGAGGAGGAGGAAGCTGAAATTGAGAGAAAATTCAAAGCACTATTGCACAAATGAATCCCTCATGTTCTCCTAATGTGGAGAGATACAAAATAGATGGGACATGGTAGATGTAAAGGCTAAAGAATGGAGAGCCAAACACCAACAGCCCATGGAATTGAATAGCCAACAAATGTAGCTCCTCATAGGAGTAAATATGAAGTGTCAAACTCGTATGGACTCTAAAGCCCACTTTTAAAATAGGCCTCATGAACTTACAAGGTGAATTAACATTAAAAATAAAGGCCCCGATGGGTATACAACATTGGTTGGGTCTAAGTTTAACATTAAATTTGACATTAGACCATAGCAACTTGATATAGAGGTGTGAGTTTCTATTTTTTACATCAAGTGTGACAACCAAAGGGAAAACCACGAAATCTTGTTCTTCATAGGAAGCCGAAACACTAACATACAGGAAAAACTTCAAGGAGACATTGAACTTATCTACTACAACACAAATGACCACATGGCAGACATCTACCAAGGGGATTGGTAGAGAGAAATTTGAGAGATTCATAAACTTATTGAAGTAGTAGATAGTCAATTCATCGTACTATTTTGATTGCAAGTTTAGTTCAACTACAACTTATGCCAAGTACACACTAAAGTAGATTTAGAGCATATTTCCTAAAATAGTACAAGGGTTCTAATCGTGCACACGGAGAAGTCCCCAACTTCATTGTAGATACAATGCTTATGTAGGTCAAGTGCACCACTTTTATTGAAAATTTGTTTTCTTCATTTTGTTTAACTCTTGTTGTATCGTTGGTGAATGCTAGTGGGATCTAGTTATTCCATGGAGTGTAATCATTGTTGTTTTCTCGTAACCTCTCCCCGTCTCACACGTAACCCACATTTTTCCTACCTCACTCACCTTCTCCCGCCTTGAGATTGTGAATGATGATGGCTCGGGCCCCTCTTAGTCTATAAAACAATTTATGGTCATTGTGATCTTATTTGTTCCAATTTAAATCAAATAAATTAGTTTTGTGACATTGTATCTCATGCTCACATTATGGCATATATTTGATAATTTTGCAATGGCTTACCATAACAAATTCATTGCTGATGTCATATGGAAAATGTGCTACATAGCTATGGCATTAGACACATATAATTGTAAAACGTCATAATTACAATGTGGCAACAATTTTCTCATTAAAGTTGCATTTGCTAGATTTATTTATTCAGTCCTTCCATCAACATTGGCAACATAATATCCCTAAAAGGTTCTATTACCAAATACAACAATATTTGTTTTAGCACATTTTGTTGGCTATTTCCACATTCCTGTGATGGTATTGATTAGGCATAATGCAATCATTTTTCTTCCCAAGTGACAATAATCCATACGATTGGACCATACCTATTTGTATGTGAGATAATGGTCATAGCATCTTCACCCCCTTGCATTTACGTTGATGCCTTTATTTGGAGATCTTGGTCCATCTATGTAGCTTGATAGCCATCTCATGTTTTCCATTCTGGAGACTCCTTTATTATTTTGTGGCTTCTTATTCAGCTTTTGCATCTTCTACGGCTCCTTCGAGACATGCATTTGGTAACATTATCTTCATTATGTAGCTTCCTTATCTTCCTTTTTACAAAATCAGCATCTTCACTTTGGTAACAAAATCCTTGTCCTTTTGGGACTTCAGCATTTGATGCTTTTGCAGAATCTTCCTTTATGTGATGTTAGCATCCTTACAGTTGCAGTGTCAACATCCTTATTTTGATGGCATTACCATTCATCATTGTTGCATTGGCAACTTCCATCTTGCGGTATGATATTTATTTCACAGTAATGTCGTTATTTATTTATTTCGCCTATTTTTGTGTGAGCAATTTCATTTTGCATGTTACAATCCTACAAAATCTGTCACCTAATCTATTCTTCGTAGTGGTTGGATGTGGAATAACAAACAAAGGGAATTGGAGACTTACTCACCACCCATCTGTGAATGTCACGATGACCTACCATATTCAATGTCTCTCTTTGAGCCAGATTAAATGCAATTACCACACATAGTGGTCCTCTATGCAAGCTTCGTTGGACCTCCTTAACCAGAAGGAAAAATGCACTTGCTATACCAATCACCCAAAATTGGTCATTTTGGCCCTTTAACCCCTAAGGATGTAACACTAAGCTCTGTCATTTTCTTTATACGATGGTATCTTTTCGAGGAGTGAGGCTTATGACCAAAACTTGTGGACAAGGAAATCTATATGGACCATGAATTGCACTTATTATTGTATGACATTTGGACCACATAGTTTTCCAATCAATAATTTTTAGCAATTTCTTGAAACACGTATTTTTGTATCTTATTACGCCTCTGGTGGTAGGACAAAGCCTTAGTCCTAGTTCGGAGCCCTCAAAGACAATAAGAAGAAATCACGTCCTCATTTTCATGAGAAATTGCTTCTAGAGTAGCTCTAAGCAGAACTAGTAGAATCAATCTAGCTAGAGTTAGATTCAGCTTAGAAGTTGTAGATTAGAATTGAAGATCATTGTTCTACCGTTGAATTTCAGTATCCATCAAACCTCTCTACATTCGTCTGTTGTGATATTTTGTTCATATTATCTTCTAATCTTTTTTTCTCCCATCGGATATAGAAATTTAAGATCAGGTCTTTAGAACCTCAAAATAATGAGTGCAATGCAAGAGAAAATAATGTCAAAATGGAAGGACAAGCTGGGAGCATGAATATAGATCCAGCGTGGAAACCGCCATGTCCAGGCTAGGATTGTCAAGGAAATCGCAATTTTATTTGGTATCCAACAATGCCAGAGAAAATGGCGCAGCCACCAAGGAAGCATTGTAAGATCTATAATACAGTTCATCGTCATGAGATTAGTAAGTGTTGGTTCCGTGATAGAATAGACTCACAAGCTAACGTGACTCCAGTTTTCCAAATAAATAGATTTACGATAACGATTGCCTGTGCGAGTACATGTACACTCGAGAGAGAACGCAAGTGATTTTTAACCTTTAGTATGTATAATAATACATCTCGATTTGATTCACTGAGCTGAGTAGTAAACAACCATTATAGTCACAAAGAATGGACGGCTGAAGGTTGAGCTTACCTTCAATATTTAGCCCGTTTCTGTTCAGCCTTGCGAGAGCTGTGAAAGCTGCAGTGGCAAGCATAATCATAAGACGTGTGAACAGTAAGAATGAGCTTCCCATGCCGACCGACTACACAATGATAATGCCAAAGCGTCATCCCACCTCCCTGTCACCAACATTTCCTGCTAAGGCCAGGATCTTCATACAGACAGCAGCTCGCTCGCTCGCTCGTTTGCAGCAGACGAGAAATGAAGATCCAAAGGGATCGTAAGTTTTCTTTCTTCTCCTTTTTGTTTGCCTTCGTCTAGCCGAAGATGGTCCACCTCCTCGCCAGTTTGACTGGGACAGGACCCTTGGGACCTGGGCCTTGAGGCCTGTCCCCTCCGGAGGTGACGCTATTATTTTCCAAGAGACAAGTTACATCTACCACTCTTACATCTCTATATCATTGCTCTTGAATCATTAAAAAAAACCCCAACGTGTTACTTCACACAACATTTCGATCAAATATTCAAAGCCCAGTGTGTCATGGGTTGAGTCCATTAGATGAGTATTGAAAGACGGAACTTTGATGGGGAGATTGTGTTGACCATGAGTCCAGTGGGTTGAGTTCGTTCGATAAGTACTAGGACGAAAGTCCTTGCCAGTAGCCACATGCGCCACCTATGGGGGCTCAAACCTCACGAAAATCTTATTGTCAATCATGATTCCAATGGAAATTGTCCCGCTTTAATCCAAGGATGATGGAGGCTCTAAGTAGACACAAATCCCATTATTGGGCAAGTATTAACCAATGTTGGACAAGCGTATTGTTTTTTTTATGCTCGTCGTTTGCAGTTCATGACTTTTTGTACCACTCAAGTTTAGGTATGAATACCCATATGGGTAATATATATATACCCACGTATCATAATAGGACCTATGTTGTATCTGGTCAACACTAGTATTGACTATTTGTGATATTATTCTCCTTCTTACCAATCGTCTATTCGGTTTTAATCTTCATTCGTTGTTATCCAGTTCTGCGGATTTTTCCGTGTTATTTTACAGTCTGCAGATTTACAAGTGTTTTTACACAGTCTGCAGAATTACACGGAGTTTACGAAAGTGTCTCCTTTTTCGCCTGTCAGAAATCCCGTTGAAAAATGCAGTGTCTCCTTTTTCGCATTTTTTTCACCTGACAGAGATCTCATGTAAAATCACAGTGTCGCTTTTTTCGCTTTTTCAGAAGAGCCTCAAATGTTAAGGAAATGACTCTGGCAAAGTGTGGGGCAAACCCTAAATGAGATTTAAGGGCACCTTCTCCTTTTTTGCCTTTTTCGCGAAAAACCCGACACTGTCGTCTGTGGCTGTTTTAGTTCATTTCTATAGAGCTACAGTTTTGGTTTATTTATGCAGACAAAACGTTTACGGCCAACTTCACCCCTTATCAGCAATCAGTGACAAGGAACTGGATGGATGCCAACGAACACCAGTCAACTGGCAATCACAATTGACGACCTAATTGCTTAGTATATATAGTTGTTCATATTCATACATTTTGATAATCAGAAGAAGCATTTGAATAGTTAGCTCTCTCCCTCAAGCCTGCGAGCTTGAACACTCCTGAGCATTCTAGCTCACTTCTTATAGTTGTTTTAGAGATTGCTATTGCGCTACTGCTTATTAGCATTGCGCCTAATTCAGACTTTCATTTTAGCTGCTCAGAGATAGCATAGAGTACGCGGCTTTGATCCACAACTTATTGTACTCATTTACTTATGTTACATTTTCATACTGAATCAATATTATCTTTCATTGTGTTCAGTTTTCATTTTAGAATGTATGTGTTTCTGTATTTCTTCACGACTAATTCGCGAACAATTCGCAACTAATTATTTGTTTGATAATTTTCGATGATTAATTGTTTGGCTACGTAATCACTGTAGTACTGGCAATTTCAAAGTTAGTTACTATAAGTTCAAACGTGATTTCCATCACTATTGTTTTGTTTGAAATTGATAGGCGTAGTCATGCATTGGAAAGATGAAGATAGTTTATTCCGCCATGCACAAAAAGTTTTATTTCTAGACACGAATTATTTTCATTCGTTTCTTTTCGAACTAGACCTATCTTCTGCACACCTCTTTCCGACATGGTATCAGAGCTAAATCATTACTCTTTATATGATACCGACATGGTATCGGAGCAAAATCATTACTCTTTATCTGATACCAACATGGTATCATAGCAATTTCGCTACTTTATCTGATTCCAATATGATATCAAAGCGAAAGCTCTAATACTTTTATCATCCTCAATGTATCAGATACACAGATTGAACACATAGCTGAAGCTAAAACGTCAAGAGACGTTTGGGACATTTTGAACTCACTATATGACATGAGGGACGTAACTACTAAGTTACATCTACGAAGGAAATTCTTCACATTCAAAATGTTTGTTGGTGATTCACTTCAGAGTCACATTAATCAGTTTAAGAATCTCTTGCATCAGATGGCCGCTGTCGGATCAGTCATAGACAATCAAGACGCAATTATGACATTGCTTTCAAGTTTGCCCTCTACATATGAGAACTTAGTGTCAGAAATGGTGAACTCCTGCAACTTTGTCGCAACACGAACAAGAAAGAAGGTCGAACGAGAACAGTTCGCGACAGGCAACGTCCCTTGACTCGAAGCACGAACGATTCACGAATCATTCATGAATCGTAAACACACCTCCAGGACTGCAAACCGCAAAGGGACGCAAAACGAAAAACTACGAAGGAAACGAAGAGAACGAAGGGAGATTACGAGATAAACGAAGAGGAATCTTTCGCGCTGCCAGCTGACAACTCAACGGGTTTGGAGTCGTAGACTTCACACCCAAGTGAAACGAGTGGCAACGACGGGGACTAACTGATCAGTTGATTAGCGTTAACTAGTCATGTGATTTCAGCGTTTAGCCATCTTGTAAACTTCACATTGTGGAGGTATAAACGATCCTTTTTTTATCATAAAAATATAGACAGAAAATATATCTGTAAGAGAGAGAGAGACGTAGCATATAGAGCAGAAAAGAAAAATACTAGAACTGTGCATGAAAGTCTGCCAACGAGCAGAACACAGCGAAAGAGCAGAGTGTCATTCTGCCAACGAGCGAGACACTGACAATCTCGCTCTAAATATTAAACCGATAAAGCAGTTGCTCTATTTTTGTGCATCTCCTTGCCTTGTGTTGTCTGTCTTGATTGCTAGAACAAAATGTGTTTTGTGATGTATAGTCGAGTGTCTAGGCTCCTGTCAAAGCTTCCGCGCAAAAGAAAATTCAAAGAATTAAAATTGTTCGCGAATACGAAGACGAAAACAAAAACGAAAAAGAAACAGTTTCACCTTCGCAAAATCAAATAGCGTTTTCCGCTTCCCGCGACATGGAATCAGAGCCAACAGGTTGTCACTACTGATATCCCAGCAGTGATTCTTCTAGACAACAAAATATGGCTACAACAATCCAGACAAGAGTAGCAATCAGTCTTGATGGCGCAAATTACAGAATTTGAAAATTCAAAATCAAAACACTTCTAAAGGGGGAAGGCATCTGGTCGGTGACGGAGCTCTCAGAGGTGCAGCCTCCAGAGAGAGACCCGAGGAGAGCTGAATGGATCAGAAAAGATGAGCGCACAATGGCGATCATCGTTTCATCCATAAATGAAGATCTACTCATTGAAGACTGCAAAAGCAGCCATGCATCGTGGGAAAGATTAAAACAGAAGTATGAAGTGAGGACTGCAGCTTCAATCATGCACATTCACAATCAGCTGCAATCCATACGATGGGATGGCAACCAGTTGGATCAACATGTTGAGAAGATCAGAACGATCTTCACTAAGCTCGATGCATCAGGATAGGAGCACCAGGTCCCAATACCACAGCAGCTGATGTACTTCATGAAATCTCTATCGACGTCCTATCAGCCATTGAAAATGCTCATACTAAGTCTACCAGATATGACATTCAACAAAGCAGTCAGTCTTGTCGCTGATGAGAGACTGATGAGAGACGAAAGAGATGGAAGTAGTGATCAAGAGAAAGCTCTCTTCACGAAAGAAAAGAAGAAAAACAAAAGCAAGCCAAGATTCAAGAAGACAAAGTCCTCGAATCAGCAATCTTCTTCCTACGATCACTGCCATAAACCAGACTATACGACCAACAAATGCTGGTTCAATCCAGCAATACCTTGCATGCATTGTAAGAAGAAAGGACACTTTGCATACGATTGCAGATTTAATCCAAAAAGAAAAAACAAAGTTGAAAAGGCAAACATTGCAGAGTCATCTAAGGATGCAGAAAGAGGTGACGAAGCTTTCACGATACTCGCTGAAGCTTCAACAAGCTACTTTGAACACGACTACGATGTAGTCATCGATTTAGGAGCTACATCACACATAACCTGCAACAAGAAGATCTTGATCAACTTTCGTGAACTCGAAAATGACAGAGCAGTAATTCTAGGTGATGGAAGCAGACACGATGTCAAAGGCATCGGCACTCTACAGCTGCAAACATTGTCAGACCAAGCAGAGCTGCGAGGAGCACTCTATGTGCCCTCACTCAGAAAATATTTGTTGTCTGTTTCCAAGATGGCAGATCTTGGCATTTGAGTTTTGTTCAACGGCAACACTTGCCACATGATTGAAAAGATGACGAAGTCGGATGCATAGAAGGAAACCTCTACCAGGCCAAAATAATCAACAGCTTTGATAGCATATTACAATGCAACCTGCTCCATCGCTCTGGAAGTGTGTTTCAATCACACCGGCTCTGGCCCTGCTGTTGCTCCTATGCGAATCTCAATCACAAAACTAACACTCCTCTTGAGTATTACGCTAATGACGGTTACTCGTGGTGATTTAAACGCATACCACCAGCCTTACCTCTGATTGTGGCATAAGAGTCTATGCGCCTCCATATCTGCCGATTATATGCACCCCTATTTCGGCAAGGCCGTGTTTATTGTTTATGTCACCATCCCAACCCATGCACGTGAGGTGGAAGAATCAACTTAATGGATAAAACCCACAAGATCGACTCGGCCGACAAAGTGGCGAGTGCACTCAAGACTCGACGGTTCTCTTAAAGGCAACCCGGTTTTTTCTCCATCACACGAGGTAACTTTCAAGTTGTTGTGGTCAACTTCGTTTTTGATGTACCATGGATATACTTGCTCTACGTTTCCTATATGATTAATCACATATGTTGTACATCATTAACGATACTACCATGCACATGTATACCCTAATTACATGCTAGTATATGGAATTGAGTTATGTGCTAGGTGTCCATGGTGATGGTCCTTACTAAATGCTTATGGTACAAACTGTGTTGATTTTTTGAGTTTTGAATGGTAAGTTAACTCTTGCTTTATCCATCTAATTTCAAGGGTCGTTGATACCATATTTGAGAGAATCAAGTGTTTGTGCATACTTAAGTCACTGGCCCGACCTCTTTGAAATAGAAGAGCGGGCCCTCACCGTATGTGGTTGAGATACACCGCCTCGATTAGGGGTCGTCCTAGTCACCTCCATCGTTGGAATTGCCTAGCGAAATATCTAGGCCTGACGCTTGGCAAAATACCACCGCCTATCAAACATGGCGACGCATATAACTGGCACCCTCACACTACACGGACCTAATCACAGTATTATAGTACAATTGGTTGTCTGTCATTTCATCCTGGTGATGCATTCCTAAGCAGTAGATGATAACCTCATTTCATTTGACCATGATTGCTAACTGAGTGCCCATACAGAGATCTCTATAGTATTTGTAAGTAATTACACTCGTGTGACCTCTAGCAGTGAATCTTGACCATGGTAAAGCACTAAAGTCACTGGCATAAGCAATACCACTCGAAAGCGTACTCTAAGCTATGGACCATAATGGATGAAAATCATTTCCACCCTACACTAGGAGATGTCTATCAATTAATTCGAGAAGGAGTCACGCACTACTATTTCTATACCCCGGCACTCCACCCTCACTTACAGGCAAGAGATACCATATTTAGAATACAACATTGCGGGGGCTATAGTTACTTCGAAACCTATGAGTTCATTATTGATGGTTTCTGGCATCTGACTTACGCTGTTTCTACCGATTACACGAGACCCACCCAGCCTTTCATACCATTTGGGTCGCCAGTGCAGTCACCCGGACCAGCTGGCAGTATTAACAGACCCCCATAATTAGATCCACCAGAAACAAAGAGAGATGAGACCAGTAGCGACGACCCCTCTACGGACTTCTACATAGAAGGGTGGACGATCTAGAGGACGAGAAGCCTAGGTACCAAGACCGATAGAACTGAGATTGCGAGTACACCTCCCTGCAGCCGTGTCTCTGGGGGCCCGGAAAACCCCCATCGGCTAGGGAGCACGAGGTGGTTGGGATGGCCCTCAGGATTGGAAGTGGCATTTCCCAATCACTCACGTAAGGGCAGTGTGGGCCCTTCCCCTGTAGGGCTTCCTACGAGACCAATCCCTTGTCGGGAATTTTTTCCCCCATCACCACTATGTCGCATTTTTTGCGAAGGTGCGAAAAAAGATGAAAAAGACGAAGGTGCTTTAAAAACGTTTAAGGGACAAAAATTCTCAAAGGAAAAATGTGAAGGTCCGAAAACATGTAGTCGGCCTTCGGTTTTCAGGATGCTCATTACTTGAACGATTTGTTTAAGGTTGAGCATAAGAAATCTAACACCTATAATATAATGGTAAGGATACTCACGCATTTGTCTGGTTCCAATGGTGAGAGAGCTAACTTGCAATTAATCAGATTATATCAAACTAACATGTTGTAGATGTACCTTTGTTGTGTAATGTAGACCAACTTCTGTTTGTTGTCTCTGTGGATTTGTATACCAAGGCATAAATGAGCTTCACCCAGATCGGTCATGTCGAATTCGGAAGATAGCATTGTCTTGGTCTCTTTTATCAAATCGGTACTGTTGTTGAAAAACAATGTATCATCCACGTATAAAGTGATAATGATAAAAGACTGATGCACTGCTTTGAAGTAAACATTTGAATCTGAAGAGCTAGGTGTGTAGCCGTGATCAATAAGAAAAGTATTGATCCTTTGAAACCATGCTCGAGCAAATTGCTTCAAGCCATAAAGTGCCTTATGGAGTTTACACACATGATTGTGTTTACCCTCGATAATATAACTTTCGGGTTGCACCATATAAATGTCGTCTTCGATAACTCCATTGAGATATGTTGTCTATACATCCATTTGATGTATTTTCAAATCTGTTGTAGCGACAAATGATAGCAAAAGTTGAATAGAAGAATGCTTGACTACTGGACTGAAGGTCTCAGTGTAATCAACGTTGTAAACCTGAGAAAATCCTCTAGCAACAAGTCATGCCTTTCTCCTGTTGATGCTTCCATCTGCATTGTACTTGACTTTGAAAATCCATTTGCAATCAACACATTTCTGCTAGCAAGTAATTCGACAATTATCCATGTATGGTTCTTGATAAGAGATGAATACTCTTTATCCATAGCTTCTTTCCAGAGATCTGAATCAGGCTGACTGAGTGCCTCTTGGACATACGTCGATTCCTGAACAAGGTAGGCTGCAGACTTGTCGATATACCGGTTAGGTGGTTTCCTTGCTCTTGAAGATCTTCTGGGTAATAGAGGAAGTTGATCATTTCCATCATAGTGTAGTTGCTGAAGTGCAACATCATCATCTTCTGATTCGCCATTGATTTGTTGTTCATCAAAAGTAGAAGAGCTTGGACCTTCAATGGGAATAGTCGACTGAGGAACTAGAAAGTTCAATTTCTGTTTAATGAAATAAACAAATGTTCTTCTGGAGAATCTGTCAATAAAAGTAATGAAATACTTTGCATCTAGCAATGAAGGAGTTTGCATAGGTCCACATATATATGTATGAACAACATCTAACAAACCTTTTGCTGCATGCCTATGACTTGATCTAAAAGGAATCCTATTGCTTTCCAAGGATGCAGCTATGGCAGATAGGGAGATCGACTTTACCATAAGGATAGTCGAGATCAAGAACCATGGATTGCCTGGACATGTTCAAAACAAATGCATAATTCAAGTGTCCTCAGCGATGATGCCATAGTAATGCTTTATTGACTAGAATAGAGGCTTTCAAGGCTTGACTAGACTCAGAATAACAATGTGCCAATCTATAAAAGTAACTTTGTCTCTTGCCGAGTGACCTAAATCTGTAATTCTACTTACTGGTAACAGATTTGTAGAGAGTTTAGGAACATATAAGACCTTTGATAGTAGTTTGAATTGATCATGCTGGAATCACAATCTTACAGTATCTTCACATTCAATAGTGTGAGTACTATTGTCACCAAGATGAACAAATTTCTTTATAGGAGTTGAAAATCTCACGTTGTATAGTTGTCACAAAAGCCATATACTTCCAAGTACAACGGCTTGCCTAATTAGGTGACAAACATTTATCGTAGTTAATACATGGATGCAATCTATCAATAGTTCATCCTAGCACATATTACTTGAGACGCTCCGTCCATGAGACGTATTATTTGAGCCTCCCAATTACGCCGTCATTTTTTCTTGTAATTGCTATCTTATTGTGCTTCAGTGAGCAGTAGCACGCTTTTCTATGTGTGTATGACGCAAATGAATGTTTGTTGTGATTGAATGGACTTTATTGCTATTTGATAACATTTGTTCACTCACTCTGATCAGAACACGGACGTCTACGACTTCTCAGTTTCTAATCAGACGATGGCTTTCTTTGATGCCTGAGGAACTTGCGCTATCACACTGGTATTTCAATCTATTTCAGAACTAAACTTCATATTGAATATGTTTTTTAGTAATACCACACACAAACCATTTCTAATTTCTTTGGTGGACTGTACTCTTGTTTTTGTGAGTATGAACTAATTTTTAAGATATTGTTGGGCAATTAAACACTTAAAGCTGTGATTATATTTAGCATAAGCTTTCTATTAGACTATTTTTGCATCTAGCAGTTGATTGTGACGGGAGAGCTATTCCAAAATATTCCTGCTCTCTTCTCCGTTCGTGTTCTTCTATCTTCCTTGCCCCATTAGATTGGTATTAGAGCGTAGCTCATATAAACTGAGAGATTAAGTGTGTTCTATTTGTATTACTGTTAGTATGTCTCATATAGGTAGCTCTTTGTCTTCATCATCTAGCGAAGCTAGAATCATTGACAAGTTCAATGGTTCTAACTTCTACATCTGGAACTGAAACTTCGGATGATGTTGATAGATAGAGATCTTTGGGATGTAGTAGAAGGTGCTGACCTAAAACCAGAATATGGTGATCGAGCAAAGGCATGAAAGATCAAAGATCAGAAGGCCTTAGCATGTATCACACTCAATCTGGCCGACTCCCAAAATATCCCATGTTACCACATGCAAAATCTCTAAGGATGTATTAGAATTGTTATCAAATCTCTATGAGACTCACAATGTAACCACTAGATTACATTTTAGAAGGAAGTTCTTTACTCTTAGCATGTCTGATTCTACTGCCATCACTTCTCACATCAACAGCTTCAAATCTTTATTGGATCAGTTATCAGCTCTAGGATATTCTATTCAAGATGATGATGTCGTCATGACCTTGCTTTCTTCTCTTCCAAAGTCATACGAACACTTTTTGGTAATGATCTCCACACAACCCGGCCTCACTCTTCAAAAAGTGATCGGTCATCTTCTTCAAGAAGAAATTTGGAGAAAGACCAGCGGCCAGTCCATCAAAGACAAATCCATGGCCATGTACACCAAGAAGAAAGACTATTCCAAGGGCAAGAATCGAGTGCAGCAACAACAGTAGAAGCCTCACACTCAAGGTGAGCATGCAACAACAATAGCCATACTCCTCCAATGCGACGAAATTCTAGGAGCAAGACACTTGTTAATGGCTTATAGCAACAGCAACGAAGACTGTGATAGTTGGTACCTGAACAGCGGCACTACCCAACACATGACCTCTCGCAAGGAATGGTTTACTGAGTATGCAACTTAAAACAGAGATCAATTCATCTACCTCGGAGATTCAAGCACCATACACGTTGAAGACAAAGGGACAGTCAAGATCACATTCAACAATGATCTACCTATTTGTGTTCCCAACGTCCTTCACATTCCTCAGCTATCAAAGAACCTGTTATCAGTCTCTAAGATAATTGATGAGGGCTACATTGTTACTTTCTCATATGAGCAGTGTACAATATTCGAGGAAGATACTACTCTGACTACATGCACTAGAGTCGGAAATCTTTACATACTCTCTAATTCAGTTGCATTAGCTAGCATCTCTCATGAAAATGTAAACGATAATGCTATTTTGTGGCATAGTCAATTTGGACACGTGAATACAAGATCACTTTTCTATATGCGTTGTAATAATTTAGTTGATGGATTGTATTTCTCTTCTTCATTGGATAGGAAATCTTTCTTTTGTGAATCATGCGTCTATGGCAAACACTCCAGAAACAAGCTTCCCAAATCACATTCCATCAAAACAAAGCATGTATTGGATCTTGTACGTAACGAGGGATGCATTTGTGGATACTAATATTGTCATGTTGGCCGAGAAGAGCAAGATATCTACCTTTACTTTATGACACAAAAGACTTGGACATGTCAACTCGGGTTCCATGGAGGCTATGATCAAGGAGGAGTATGCTTTAGGCCTACCAAGGTCTATTGGGAAGGAAGACAAGGTTGGTGAAGCTTGTGCCTTATCCAAGGCACATAAGAAGGTGTTTTCTAACTCCATCTTTGTGGTCCAATGCCAACTCCGTCCTTAGGTGATGCAATCTATTTTATCACTTTCATAGATGATTATTCTAGATGGTCTACAGTCATGTTCGTTAAGCACAAATCTGAAGCCTTTGAATGCTTCAAGAGATTCCAGGTCATGGCTGAGACACAAACGTCTACAAAAGTGAAGGCACTCCGAACTAATGGTGGCGGCGAATACCTCTCTAATGAGATGTCCGATTACATGGCTGAACATGGTATTAGAAGATAGTTCACCACTTCCTATTAACCTCAACAAAACGAGATTACAGAAAGGAAGAATCGAACTCTTCTCAACTCAACCAGATCCATGCTACATCAAGCACAAGTACCTGCGAAGTTCTGGGCAGAAGCTACTGCCATAGCCTGTTACATGCAGAACAAATCCAGCACCAAAGGTGTCAACAACAAAACTCCTCATGAAATTTGGCGTGGGCACAAGCCTAGTGTCAGCCATTTAAAAATCTTTGGTTGTATATGTTTTGTTCACATTCCTAAACAACTTAGGAAGAAGCTGGATCATAGGACAAATAAATGTATTTTCATTGGCTATCCTGATAAACATAAAGCTTATAAAGTTTATGATCCATCCGCCAATGTAGTATTTGTCTCTAGGGATATACTATCTCAAGAACATGCATACTATGATTTCAAACAACCATCAATAAACAATGCTATGTCATTTCATCCTATTTTACGTAGCATGAAATCTTCCAACGATAATGTTTCTTCTACAGAACCTGCAGCTACAACTATAGAAGCCGAGCAGCCGACAACACCTGTCATCAGACCATACCAAACTAGCTCCAGCATATCTGGAGAAATTCAAGAAGAAACATCATCACATCTTGGTCAACCAAACGTCCGTAGAGCTTCATGGACTTGGACAGTTCCTGAGAGGTATACACCTCAATCATTTTGGACTTCATCAGAAGAACCAGAGAGCCTAGCCAAAGAAATTAACTCCAATGATGCTGTGAAGTGGAAAGAAGCTATGGAAAATAGTACAACTCACTTTTGACGAACCAGACCTGGACACTGGTCGACTTCCCCACTCACAAGAGAGTTATCGACAACAAGTGGATCTTCAAGAAGAAGATCAACTCTTATGGTTTCATTGCTAAATGGAAAGCATGGCTAGTGGCTAAAGGATTCACTCAAGTCCAAGGAGTGGATTATCAAAAAAATATCAAACTTACTCTTTGGTTGGCATGTGGATGCTTGTGGATGCTACCTCACATCATGAGGCTCCTTGCTTCATGCCTTTACAACATCCAAAATATTGCTCTACAAAGAGAGTTCTCTAGTTTTCTCCTTGTAAACCCATAACTAAAGGAAAAAGTTCTTTACTAATTTTTGAAGCTTCTTTTGGACAAATCACAATGAAGCAAGATACTAGAACTACTTTGGATTCCAGTGACCTCAACTAGCTAGTAACTTGGCTTTACAAATCCATAATTAGTGAAGAAATAGCAAAGTTATGGCTTCTTTTCTGAAAACTACAACCCTAGCCTGGTTCTTTCAAAAAATTGACTATGACTGAGTGTTGTCTTATTTTATTAAAAACTTAAAGCATCCAACCCTAAACTCAACAAACATTTATATCCATGAATTATAGCACTTAAGCTCCAATAGTATTGAATTTCCACCGTATATTGCAAATTTTAAAAAATCGGTTTCCAAAATTCTACTCAACGAGTGAAAATCTCAATTTCACGAAACTGACCTATCAATCTCTCTGACCTATACACAATCCTGTTAGACTATAATACGAAGTGAAAATTCTAGAAAATAAGCTGACAAATTAGCAGAATAAAAATCAACTCAAGCACCAGCACTGAGTTTTCAAAAAACCAAAGACCACACGCACTGTATTTTTCTCTCTCTAGGTATATTATATACATAATTCACTTTTTAGTGGCAACCCTTGCATGGTCGGGGTTGTCATTGATGGAATGTGTGTCCCACAACTGCTTCATCATGTGTATAGTTGGCCCTAGTTTCATGATTGGACCCAAACATAGTATTATAATAATTCTACTTTTATTCTAATAATCTAATAGTCATTGGTTAAACATCATGTGGCAAATAAACACATAAGCAATTGCACATGTGTCATTGCTACATTCGATTAGACTAAACAGACAAATGTCAATGGAAATGGCATAACAATCCTACTATATGTACTTTGTTCAAAGCTTGATTTTATTATTGTAATCCATCATTGATGATGCTGAGTACTTCTATCTTAACAGTTGTTCATCTTGAACAAAGAGAAGATTTTGACTATCAAATTGATTAGTGTCGTAGTTATTACAATAATATAAATTAAGCAATTTTGAATGAATACAGCATTTTGTGATTGTACAAATTGAAAAATGACCACTACATGTTGAAAGATTTGAATTTAGCAACCAATAACTTATTCTAATGCAAATCAATAAATGGAATTATTTTTTCATTACAATTCTAGAACTTTATCTCGAACATTCTGAAGATATAAAGTATTTCAATCATTGATAGTTGATATTGAAGATTTACTACCGCATAAGGAGAGAACTACTACTGAGGGTAGATCTTGCACTCAAATTCTTCATGCAAAAGCCACTTATTCAATAGAATAAGAAGACAGTTGATTGTTGAGGAGGGAAATCTTAGGCTAATCTTCATGTATTCTAAGACTTATATGTGAAATTAACTCCATCGCCCTTACTAATGTTGTAATGAACATGATGTCATTTATAACCAACTTCATTAGAGGATTAATACAAAGAGAGTTAAATCAACAATTGAGAACAAACGTTAGAAGAAATTCTATAAAAACAGTTTGATAGGAGATTATATATTCGCACTTTTTAATTGGATTATGTGTGATATCGTAATTAACAAACATTTTGGTGATGTTGATTGCCAATCTATCTAAATGTTTGTTGACAACTAGATTTACATTCAAAAACCCACAAACATCAATTAAAATTTAACTTTGGCAATATAATTATTTCTTTGGGGAATGTTACATTTACTTACTGAATCTGAGATTAGCACATGTATTTATACATGTAGTCTATATCATCTAGTAGTACCTTTGGCAATAGGTTCTTCACCCACAACTAATTAGTATAAAACATGCATAGAAGAATATTGCATGCCACCTACTTGCATTCTTCTCCCTCCATGCTATAAGATATTTCATCAATTGCAACAACAACTCTTATGGCTTGTAATTCTACAATAGATTTGTCTATGATGACTACACATGGTCTTATATTACATGAAGATAATTGAAAACAACTTAAAACATAAAAGCTAATTTGCGAGAGCAACCCCAAATAAGAAAAAGTCAAATTAATTGGTTTTGAATGTTGAGCCAATAGCCCATGCAATGTTTTTGACAAAAACATTAAACAATCCTTAACATCCAATTGTCTTGTAGCACTAGCACAAATGGCCTTTTGGCTTACTCTTGTATTTAGGATTTGTATAGTTGCCAAAAAAATGACTTGTTGAGAAAACTGCATCATAGAGATTATCTTATGTACCAATATTTTCTATATTTAGTTTCATGTGATGATCTAAAAGCCACAATCAAAGTACCTTCCTACTTTTTGTTCAATTGTTGTGTTTCCAAATTCAAGTTCCTCCTGTCATTAGATGCATCTATTAATGTTACACTATTTTAGCCAAAAGTGTACAATAAGCCATGGACTAAAATAATTGCATTAAAGCTTTCAAACTTTAAATTTGGAAGTTCATCAAATAATTATTTTTTGTACAACTTCTATAGGAAAATTGAGATATCCTTGATATGAGAAAAAACATTAGGGCCTTTCTGGACTAAAAAAGGGCCTCATCTTTTGCACACATTTTGAGTTAATCCACTTAAATCAACTCAATATTCAGTCCGATGTGGTAATACTATGGGTTTAATCATATTTAGTAGCAAAATCCATGGGGTACAATGAAGTTTGTCTCATAAGGTCAAGCCAATCTCATTTTAATGAACCGTAATTGTAATCTCAAAGCCAATTTTTCCCTTCAAATTTTCTTTTCTTATGACTAAATAAATTTTGAAGTCATCAAAAAACAATAATCACACAAGATCTATTATATCAAATTTGTACCATCCAAAATTTCATTCTAAAATGAAAGTTGGGAGAGGGTACCGATCAGAAACAAAACTTGCATTTTGAAATAAAACTTGCAAGCTTGCCTCCAAAAAGCTAATAAAATTTGAAATCACAAACAGAAACAAAAATTTAATGTCAAAACTTTGAGTTTCGTTTGGGTTGTTGTTTCTGTTATTAAGAATGAAGTGGGGGAAGCTTACCAAACCAATTTGAACTGTTGCATGACAAATTTTTGAACTGTCTATTTATTCACTTCCTCTCGTACAATGACAATGGCTATACAAGACTAAAAAATAGCTACATGCACAATATAAGGCATGCACGTACTCACACTAGGAATGTGGATCTAAATTGACATTTAGAAACAACATATATGCAAGATTGTTCGAACAAATTTTGTCATTGAACCTCAAACCCTTTTGAAAAAATACATGTCAAAGGTGATCTCCCATATGGTTATTTTTAAGCGTTGAAAAAAAGATGTCAAGTGTCAATTACCTCACTATACTGTAATGCATGGAGCTCATGTATGGTGGGGCTTAATGTTGCAAAGCAAACTTCCATGCTGGCCACCTGAAATCAAGAGAACAAGAAAATGCTTTCACCAGCTCATCCTTATCACGAAAGCATAATATATGATTGTTTGGGGAGCTCGAAAGCTAAGCCAGTAGTTTGGCATCGCAGGTGTAGTATAGAATAAATTGCATGTCAGTCTGGTAGACTCTGAATGAAAGATCTCGGATCCATTGAGCTTCTCTGGACTTATTCTGCACTTTCACTTATAAATTGTCAATCAAGTACATGTGATAGTATAAAAGGCATCCTTGCACAGCTTCTGCATCATTTGCAGAGGATCCTGTCATCCTTTCACCAGCATAGAGCATATGATGGCAATTTGCTTGGCTTCTGTTAATTTTGCGAAGGACTTATAACTAGGTCCCCTTAACTCCTTATTACCCGTGCCTGTTTTGTTCCTTGTTTCTGGAGCGTAAGTGAAGTGTTCGCTTCTTACATGGTCAAACTCCTCATTAGGCTTCAAAGATTTTGCATCAAGTCACAGGCTAGTGGGAGGTTTGAGATGTAAAACTCTGATTGATCAATTCAGCCAGTCGCCACGGTGCTGAAGGCGTAACAAATAGGCTGGTCAATTCTGAATGTGATGGTTTTGAAATTTTCACGTACCCAAACACTGACTTCCAGTTAAAAGACTCAGCAACGGACATGCAGCGTGTTTGTTAATTTTCTGTGCATATAGTGTTTGGTGATGGGGCATCCCAAACATCCCACTGTTCACTAAAGCTACTAAGCTGCTGAATGCACTCGTTAACCTTGGATTGCTTTAATGAAGCTTTTCTTATGAGAGCGATTTCCCTCCCAGCGGCCTTGTCGAATATATTCTCCCAGTTCCTTTCCCAATCTGTTTGGGCATCACACAGTTCCAGACCATAAACTGGGCCCGGCCAACTCCATGATCTCTGTAAGGACTCAGCTACAGCTTTGGCCTCGTGGCCAGTGAGCTTAGGAGTACAAGGCCTGCACTTTGCCCCATTCAGATGCCCTTTGCTTGAAATTGAGACGACCGGGACATCCCAACCACTCAAAGGCCAATCATACTTCCGGAAGCTCAATACGCAGAATGAAAAATGTTCGAGTTTAATTTTAATTTTCGCACTTTCCAGCTGTGCTTTGAAAGCAGACTCCGAGTTTAATTTCCTGTAACCTTGATGATGGATGGTTGACAGGAGGCTCAACCTGGCTAAAGCTATCTGACTGGTGCTTCGATCTCCAATGCCAAGCCTGTCATTGAAACCGCCAAACTGAGAACCATAAGGAACAAAGTAGTAACCATTGATAAAATGCTCCAGCGGTGGAAGCGGTCCACTCCAGTATCCATCGACTCTGGTGCGAATAATCCACTGATATTTAAATATGTGCTCGTTCTCGTACTTTGTTATCATGTCCCAGCACCCCTCTACTAGGCTAAAGTACTGAAGCAATCCCTATCATTTCCATTCATTGTAAGAAGATATTTTAAATAGCTTCATTGTGCTGATCTCAATCACTATATACTTTGATTTTTACTACACGCCATTTGCATTCTTTGTAAAAGTACGGATGTTGTAGAGCAGCAAAAAATACTAATTATTCAACATGCTCTCAGATAACTTCCACATGAAGTGAAAGATGATGCATTCAAGAATTGGTCATAGGTCTTCCATCTTAAAACTTTTGTTAGAAAGAGATTGTAAAGATATTTTCAATGCAATCCACTGCTGTGCATATTGTACCTGAATTCCATTCGGAGACCCCGTAGACGCCAATAACTCTTTATGAAGCTGTGTCTCCGGTAGTGTATTAGGTTTAAAAATCCGAAGAGATGCTAATCTTTTGTGTCCTTTCAATAACTGAAATTTGTAAGAATTTTCATCGAGGGGCGCATGCAAGAACACATCGACTTGATCGTATACGTCAAGAACATACTTCTTGATACTGGGTCCCGTAAGCTCAAAAGCTCTGGCGGCACCAACCAAACACACTGCAACCCGCTTCTCCTCTGGCTTCAATTCATCCAAGAGACTATATGTATTTCATAACAATATTGATGACTTCACTACTAAAAATACCAGCAAGAAGCGGTTCAAGGTATAGATATTTGATTCAAACTTGAGCGGCTAATCTTACAGATCTTGAAAAAATAAAACTGATAGCATAAAATTTAAGACATTTCGTTCTACTTTAGCAACCTTAGTCATCATCAGAAAAGGAAGAACCCCATGCCGGATTACAAAGCATGATCGTTAATCATGTTATAACGGTTCGACTGCAGTATAATATAATATAATGCTAGACTCATGAATTTTACCTGCTGCGCGGTTGGAGCGGTTGGTGCTCATAAGGAATGGCGATGTATCTGAGAGGGAAGACGCGAAAGATTGTTTTTGTTCAGTTATCAAAAAATTCCCAAATCTTGTACTGGATGAAATTTGAAGTAGTGGCTTCAGTAGCCCCGCTTGTAACAGCAACGATTGCTGGAATGACATGAGTCGGTGAGTAATGGCAAGAAACCCAACCAGGAATAACAATGGGCACAAGCGCTTTGTCCACTTACAGAGTACTAGTACGTCCATGGCTAATTCGGTAACACCGGTCACCATTTGCAGATCAAGATGCAACCATAAAAACAAAAAAACAATTGTAGATGTAACCAAAAGTGAACATGCATAAATCACCTCAATGAGATACTCGACGTTGACACCAATATTCCATAAGGTACTCCTTGGAGTGAACAAACTAACAGTAAATACCGTCGTAAAAAGCTACAACAATATCTTTCATGATTATATCATCTCTTCGCTTATATTTGTACATGAGTTTCAGTGTCATATATTATTCTTCCAAGGCAAAGATGACCGCCTGGGACTCTGGTTGGTTCGCTCTGATTGAAAGCTGATTGCGAAGTTTCTTCTGAAGTTGTGCCAGATGAATGCGCGCTGTGATCAGAGATCGCTGAAGAAAAGCAGATTTCGTTTGTTTTCTGATAATTTTGTGGCGCTCCTCGCAATGAAGATGCAGCTTCTTAGTTAGCTATTTACTGAATCCTCGGTTCTAATTGTGCTCCTTGATTGCCTGCATACAATCTGAGGCTACTCCTAAGCTGTTCAGTGCCTTTGTTTAAATCTCTCACTGAAAAATATACCAATGTCATGCGGTTGACGAAGATGATTCAGTACAATCCTTCACAGAACAGCAACGAATGACATATAACAATCATTCGAGTCTACATTGAAGATCAGTCACAGATTCTGCATTGAAGATCATTCACAGATTCTACATTGAAGATCATTCACAGATTCTGCATTGAAGCAACATATACGATGATTGATCGGAAAAGGCAAGCAGATCTAACACAACAAATGCTTCATTCTTCGTAATCGATCGAGATTTCAAATCAATAACAGACTCAGTACGTGTTTTTGTGTGTTTGAAAATAAATACATTATTTGGGCCGGCCCCAGCGGGGAAGAGGGCCTTGCCTTGCCTTGCATTGTCACCATTTTCTTTTTTTGCACAAAATAAAAGAAAATTCAAATTCTTTTTCCATGACCATGCATGTGGACATACAAACAAAATGTAATCACTTAGCAATACAAATATGTAAGGCAATTATTACTATTTTCAGAAATTCGGACAAGCGTGAGCAGGTGCATAAGATACCAATTACTATTTTTTGAAAAGTCGAAAAGGTGCGTAACATTCTTTGGACTTACCAAAAATAAAATCAGATTTATCAAAAATTATCAAAAGAACCTCTGATGGCATGCCCCTTAGGCACCTATACATATATAATGCTTTGATTATTCTTGGTATTATCAACTTGTGGGGTCAGGAGAATCAAACCTAGGTGAACAAGCCAAATTAGAGAATAATGCACCAACTCACCAAGATCATGATGATCTTGGTTTTATCAACCACTAGGATCACAAAGAATCAAAGTTGGGTGGCGGTGGTTTTTTGAACTTGGATGGTGATGGCGCATTATAATTTGATCTTCTTCGCAATTGGATTTTGCCATAAACCATTAAAAAGCAACCTCATTGAAAGTACGTGTGGCAAAAATCCAACTTTAAGAAAGTATATCGGGTGATTAAAGCTCATTGAAGCCCATGAGAAGGCCTTGGTCTCCTGCCTAGCCCTAACCTTTTGCCATGTGAAGTTTCCTTTTACTTGATACATTTGCTTTTGGAATATTTCAGAAAACTACACCTTGTGGGACAAGTTTCTTGTGAATGGCCAATGATTGTCCACATACCACATGAACCTTCCAACTCAAACAACTTGTGCTATATGGCAACCAATCATTAGCAGTCCTTATGAAAGTATGGCATAACATTTAATGTCAATCATTCATCAATTAATCACTTGAGAATTTTGGCGGGTTTTAATCAAAGATAGTGTTCTTTGAGTCTACCAATCATTCGTTGTCCACTTGAAAATGTGACATTCCTTTTGATGCCAACTATCGGTTTTGGTGGAAGTTTTGATCTTTGGTGAGCACAAGTAAATTGCTCTCCAACACCTCACTCTATGGCTATTTTTTTTATAAACCCTAAAACCAAAAATTCGCTCGCCATCTCTCTCTCTCTCTCTCTCTCTCTCTCTCTCTCTCTCTCTCTCTCTCTCTCTCTCTCTCTCTCTCTCTCTCTCTCTCTCTCTCTCTCTCTCTCTCTCTCTCTCTCTCTCTCTCTCACCACGATCCTCCCCCTATCGTGTTGTTGGTAGCACGCTCCATTTCTATCCATCTCTCTCACAATTACCACGATCCTCCTCTCCTATCGTTGTTCAAAGAGTTTATCCCACTCTCTCTCTCTACAAACTTTTCCAGATGTGAACATTTCGTTATGTTTCTTGAAATTTCATGAAGGAACTGCTAATAGCTGGCAGTCTCTTCTAAAGCAGGTAATGGAACATGCCTCCATGATAACATAACTATATAGCTTAAAAAACACATTGCAGCAAAGTATCATAAGTAAAGGAGAAAGTAAATTTTTCTCTCATAGATTTGTGCTATCTCCAAGCCTTTAAGTCACTGCTTCGATGCCAAGCCTAGTCCTAGAAGTTTTGAATTGTCTTTGCTCAAAAAAATTTTAAGCATATCAGCCAATTATGGTGCAGTACTACAATGAACCACATTGACATCCCTAGATTGTAAATTTTCATGTATGAAGTAATACTTTACTTCTATATATTTTCTCCTTGCATGAAACACTAGGTTTTTTGCCAATTGTATTCCGCTTTGGCTATCACTAAAAATGATGGTACATTGCATTTGCTTTGTACCAATCTCACTTAACAACTATTGTAGCCAAGTAGCTTCTTAGGTTGTTGAGTTCAACACTTTATATTCAACTTCACTGGTTGAAAGAGATATTGTGTCATGCTTCTTACTAAACCACAAAAAATAGCCATTGCCAAAATTGAAAGCATACCTTGTGGTTGATCTTTTATCATCTTTGTTATCAGCCCAATCAACATCAATGTATCCCTGTAATCTATGCAAATCATGTTGTCTTTTGTGGAGCAAACCAAGATTAGGGTGCCTTTCACGTACCTCAAGATCCTTTTGCAGCCTTCCAATGATCCAAAGTAGGTGATGACATAAGTGGCTAATCAAACTCACATCATAGCATATGTTAGGACGTGTGGTGGTAAGATATATTAAACTCCCAACTAGTTGACAAAATAGGGCCTGTATCAACTAGACTCACTATTATCAAAATGTGATATTTTTTTATCAACTTCACATGGTGTAATACGTGGCTTACAATCAAACATGTGAAACCATTTTAGTATTTCATCAACATATTTATTTTGACAAAGCCTAGTGTCATGGTATGAATGGAATTTTCATCATTTCCAATGATAATGATATCATCGACATACAATATTGTAACAACCAAAGCAATGCTATCATCACTCATAAAAACATATAAATTGGGATCAGAGTTGGTTCTCACAAACTTGTGAGAGATAAAATAGCTATCAATGTGTCCATACCATGCTCTTGGTACTTGCTTAAGGCCAAAAAGTGCCTAATTTCATAGCTTGCGCACATTATCTTTCTGCTTTCCAACAACAAAGCCTTGCAGTTAAACCATATATGCCTCCTCTTCCAAGTCACCATTTGGAAACGTAGATTTCACATCCATTTGGTAAATAGGATACCAATGCAATAATAAGGCATAGCGTAGTCCATTTTGCTACAAAAGAAAACATCTCCTCGTAGTCAATGTCTTTGTTTTACTCGTAGTCCTTTACTACGAAGAGTGCCTTATACTTTGCAATTGAATCGTCTGCTTAGTTCTATATACCCATTTATTGTCAATGGGTTTCTTACCAAGTGGAAAGCTAACCAAATCCCACGTACCATGTCTTTAAACTAAAATTATTTCCTCCTCAATGGCCCCTTGCCACTCCTCAAGAACCTTTGCTTTTTCAAATATTGATGGCTCTCAACACTTTAAAATGCCACTCATGAGGGCATAGTTTACACGGTAGTGATCAAGAGTTTTCTTCTCTCTTGTTGATCTTCTCCATTTGCCTTGCAAGCTTGATCTTGGTTGATTCATCTTTGCGTCCTTCATGATGGTATCATACCACTTAGGTACCTTTGGTTCAGGTGACACACTTCTCGGAGAAAAAGTGTCCTAAGGAGTATCTTGGTACATCCTTTTGCTCCCAACAGGTTTTCCTTCTTGGCTCCAATCGACAAAATATTTCTCCTTTGGCTTTTGAATAGGTGGAGTTCAATCATGATCATTTATCTGATCATGGTGTTCATGCTTGATTTCCTATGGTATGAGATCTTTATCTTCTTCCAAGATGGTGGGAAGTCTTCTATTGTCGCCATCTCCATCAATGTCACCATTTTCCTCAAAAGTTTCCATAACTTTATCCAAGGCATAGATACCTCCATGCCCTTATCCAAGGACTCAAGTACCTTAATCCAAAGGCATGACACGCCATTTAGACCCCCAGATATAAATGGGCACATAGGGGTCACTACAGTACTGCCAGTTACATAGGTATGTAACAATCCATCCCCCTAAAATTTTTCCTTGTAAGGAAAAATTTGGAAGATTCTTTTGGAGATCAGCCTCCTTTTCCTAGATATCTCTTCTTCTCACTTGCCCTTCCACCTGATTAAAAATTCAAAGCACTCTATTCCTTAGAGTTCTTTGTTCATTTCATTGTCCAGTGATTGGGGGACTGATTATTTTATGGCTATTGACTTTCTTCATTGCCTTGAAAATTTCATTAAGGGCAATGTAAGCTGACATAGCCCTTAGCATATCAATTAAAAAAAACTAATTAGGTGAATGATTCTTGTAACTACAAGAACGATGTGTATAAATACATCTCCAGCTCTCATTTAGCACAAGGATGCAAAGAGTGGAAGATCTGTAATCTATTTGTTGCTCATGCTCCTGACAAGCATTTAGTGTAATATACAAGCAACATCCTTTCATCGTCTGTGTCCAACGTAGATGTTTGCATGTTGTGTTTGTTTGCACTCTTGTCAAGGTTGTTTACTCACTTTGACAGATCACGGATGTCTCTGACTCCTAAGAATCTGATCAGAGAACGGACGTGTCCGATGCCTAAGGAACAAGCCTAATCATTTTGCACCATTATTCTTAAATTTGTTTTGAACTCTCACATTTAATCTGATTGACAGTAGCTCCATACTCTCTGGTGATTGTGCTCGTGATTTATCTGAACGCGCATTTATTTTTATGATCCTGTAGTGAACATAGGAGCTGTGAACTCTTTTGGCATTTGCGATCCAAGATCGTTTTTGTTGGCAGTTAATAGCAGCCCATTTTTGGGAGAGCTATTCCGCACTATCTCTCTCTCTCTCTCCCGCTTCGTTCTCTGTACGTCAGTTGGTAACAAAGCATTCCTATCAGAGCTTGCATTTATCCAATTGTCGTCTTCCCTCCAATTGATTGGTATCAGAGTGCAGCTCACTAAGCCGAGAGGTTATTTTGTTTAGATTAATGTCAGTTCAGAATGTCTCTCATTGGTAACTCGTCTTCTTCATCCTCCAGTGAAGTTAGAATCATTGATAGATTCAACAGATCTAAATTCTACCTCTGAAAACTAAAACTCCAAATGATGCTTATAAATAGAGACCTTTGGGATGTTGTAGATGGGTCTGACTCGAGACCAGACGACGACGATGATTATGACTTAGTGAAGGCATGGAAGATCAAGGATCAAAAGGCCTTAGCATCAATCACATTGAATTTGGCCGATTCCCAGATTTCTTACGTTACCACATGCAAGTCCTCTAAGGAAGCATTAATTTTGCTAACAAATCTCTATGAGACTCAAGATGTAACCACGTGGTTACACCTTAGAAGGAAGTTCTTTACTTTTTGGATGTTTGCAATTGATTCAATAGCTATCACCACCCACATCAGCAGCTTCAAGTCTTTGTTAGATCAACTTTCAGTTGTAGGATATTCTATTCAGAATGATGACACTGTAATGAACTTGCTTTCTTCTTTACCAAAGTCCTATGAGCACTTTGTTGTGATGATCTCTACTCAACCTGACCTGACTCTTCAAAAGGTCATTGGTCACCTTCTTCAAAAGGAGATGCGGAGAAAGACCAGTGATAAAGACAAGTTTCTAGCCTTATACACCAAGAAGAAGAACAACTGCAAGGGCAAGAATCAAGCACATAAATAGCAACAGTAGAAGCCTCTGACTCAACTGGAGAGTAGTGGACCGAGAAAAAAACTCTTCTACAAATATTGTAAGAAAGTTAACCACGACATTAAGGATTGTTGCATCCGGATCTACAATGAGGATAAGAAGCAACAACAAACCAACTCTACCAACGCGGCGGAGTTCAAGGAGCAAACCTTTGATGAAGACAAATCATCAAAACTGTTAATGGCTTACAACAAAAATAGCAACGTAGACTACGATAGCTGGTATCTTGACAGTGGCGCCACCCAACACATGACACCTCAAAGAGAATGGTTTACTAAATATGCAACTTATACCAGAGATCTATTTATCTACCTCGGAGACTCTAGCACCATCCGCATTGAAGGCAAAGGCACAGTCAAGATCGTCTTCAAGAATGATCTTTTCGTTTCTGTGAAGAAACGTTCTTCACGTTCCTCAGCTATCTAAGAACAATGCTATCTATTTCCAAGATAATTGATGAAGGCTACACTGTTACTTTTTTTCTGAGCAGTGCACTATTTTGGATGAAGATATTGCTGTGTATACCTACACTAGAGTCAAAAATTTATATGTATTATCCAACTCGGTAGCATTAGCTAGTACATCAAATAAAAATGTAAACGATCATGCTATACTGTGGCATAGTCGATTTGGATACGTGAATACAAGATCACTTTCTTACATGCATTTTAATAATTTAGCTGATGGATTATATTTCTCTCTTTCATTAGATAGGAAATCCCTTTTCTGTGAATCTTGCATCTATGGAAAACACTCTAGAAGCAGATTTCCCAGAACACATTCCATCAAAACAAAACATGTATTAGATCTTGTACATAGCGATCTTTGTGGTCCAATGCCAACTCCATCCTTAGGAGATGCAATTTATTTTATCACCTTCATAGATGATTACTCTAGATGGTCTACAGTGATGTTCATTAAGCACAAATTAGAAGCCTTTGAATGCTTCAAGAAATTCAAGGCCATGGCTGAGACTCAAACATCTACAAATGTGAAAGCTCTCCAAACTGATGGTGGCGGCGAATACATCTCCAATGAGATGTCCAACTATCTAGCTTAGCACGGCATTTGAAGACAATTTGCAACTTCCTACATGCATCAAAGTTGTAGAAAGGAAGAATCGAACGCTTTTCAACTCATCCAGATCAAATGGTACATCAATCGCGCTTACCTGCGAAATTTTGGGCAAAAGCCACAACCATTGCCTGTTACGTATAGAAAAGATCCAGCACTAAGGTCATAACAATAAGACTCCTTATCCAGTATGGTATGGACACGAGCCTAGTGTCAGCCATTCAAAAAAATTTGGTTGTATATGTTTCGTTCATGTTCCTAAAAAGCTTAGAAAGAAACTGGACGAGAGGTCAAATAAATGTATTTTCATTGGTTGTCCTGATGAACATAAGGCTTATAGAGTTTATGATCCATCCACCAATGTAGCATTTGCCTATAGGGATGTAATCTTCAAGGAAGATACCTTCTATGATGTCAAGCAATCATTGATAAATGATATTGTGTCATTTCATACTATTTTACATAGTATAGAATCTTTCGCTCGTGATATTTCTTCTACAGAACCTGCAACTACAACTACAAAAGCCGAGTAGCCGACAGTACTTGTCAAGAGGCCATACCAAGCTAGCTCGAGCAGATCTGGACAAATTCAAGAAAAAACACCAATCAATTCTGGTCAACCAAATGTTCGAAGATCCTCTAGAACTCGAACAATTCTTGAGAGGTATGCACCTCGATCATTCTGGACTTCATCAAAAGATCTTGAGACCCTAGCCGAAGCAACTAACTCCAAGGATGCTGCGAAGTGGCAAGAAGCTATGGAAAGTGAGTACAACTCACTTTTGACGAACCAGACCTGGACACTGGTCGACTTCCCCACTCACAAGAGAGTCATTGAAACCAAGTGGATCTTCAAGAAAAAGATCAACTCTAATGGTTCCATCGCAAAATGGAAAGCGCGGCTAGTGGTTAAAAGATTCACTCAAGTCCAAGGAGTGGATTATCAAGAAATATTCAATCATGTTGTCAAAATGCAGTCAATCATGACTCTGATTGCGTTAACAATGGCAGAAGACCTCGAAATGCATCAAATGGATGTCAGCCTTTTTTAATAACTATGTCAAAGAGGAGTTGTATACATTCCAGCCCGAAGGATTTGAAATCAAAGACCAAGAGCACAAGTCTACAAGCTACACAAAGCAATCTATGGCTTGAAGCAAGCCACAAGAGCTTGGTTCGAGAGGATCAACGCTTATCTCATTCAATTAGGTTTTGCGAACAATTTTGCTGACTGTAACCTTTATTCCAAATACATAGGTGTCAAGTCAGTTCACATAGCTCTGTATGTAGATGATGCATTTATTTTTTTTAATGACACTTTCTTATGGCACACTACTAAGAGTGATCTATCAAAAGAATTTGACATGACTGATCTAGGCACTGTTCATTCATTATTAGGAATACACATCACTAGGGATAGATTGCATAAGAAAATCTAACTTAGCCAGCAGAAGCATCTAGAATCCATTCTAGAAAAGTTTTGTATGTCTGATTGCAAACCGATTGATACTCCAATTGATCTAGCTATGCCATTGACTAAGCCTTCTTGTGCGGATACCGAAAGTGAAGTACTCGACTTAGCGAAGTACCCTTATCATTCACTTTTAGGATCTTCAATGTATGTCATGCTTTGCACCATACCGGATTCAGCATACACTATTAGCACACTGATTCAATACATGTCTCATCACAAGTTAGTAACATCACCTTTATGTAAAGCACATACATGAAACACTGGGTGAAATACCCTAACTTAAGAGATTAAAGTTAAAGAAATAACAAAATATTTACTATTACAATCTAAAATTATCCACAATTCTGATAGTAGCTTTCAAGTACAAATATCCTTAGAATCCAATTCTAAAATATGATCATTTATTTAACTAGAAACTCTAGGAGAACCATTAAGATATAGAATGATTAAAACTCAACTCTGAGTATCCCAAATACTCTTTTGAGTTAAATACTCCTGTTTCTAGCACCAATTACAAGAAAAAATAGTATTCATTCATCTTAATAGACTTGTCTGTCTTCTAAGATAATTGGAGATCCAATCAAATGAAGAACTGTACTCAAGCATCTATAGACCATAAACTGTAGTCGAATAGCATCCACTAGATTAATTAATTCTCCACAAATAAGATAACTTATCTTGTGAGAATATATGTGAGATCCATAGGTTCTCCAATAAAATACTGGAGTAGAGAGATTCAAAACACTGATCTGAATTCTTACTCAAATAATAGATCAAGAAGTAATCATCACACTTAAGAATCTTCACAATTCCATGTAATCCTCTGACCATAATTAAGTAACTATTTATGATCTGTCAATCATAAATATTTAGATTCGTATGATTCATCAATCATAATTTCTTGGAATTAAAATCATACTTAATTATTTACAGGATACTAGAGTATATGTTCCACATAACTCAGGAAAAGTAAGAATCATTCCAAAATCTTTCCACTAGAAAAATACTGGATTTAGGAATATTCTTCAAACAGGATTCTTTGACTGAAATGCAAGATTCAAGTTCTATAAACAACTAGTAATTAAAGACTGAACGCATACCAAAATGTCAATCATCTTCAACTACAAAAACTTTAGATTACAATCCAGAATCACATCTAGATACCCAAAGTCATGCTGAATATTAATTCAGTTATTATTATCGGATTCATTATGATTCGTTATCCAATTAAGCTCTCTGGGATACAATCACTAATGAACTGAGTCCCTTCCTTATCTAATGAATACCCTATTCCAAGAATACTGTATATCCAATGCACATAATTTTAACTGATGAACTCAAATGATTCACTAATCATGCGTCTTACAAGCAATATAAATCAAAACCATAAGTTTCTGGTGAATTGACATCACATTGATCATTTTACCAATTAACTTCACTTTGGAGTAATCAACTACTCAAGCTAATTGCCAATGACTTAGAAATCGCAAATGTCTAGGTGAAGAATTCAATTATACTAGTATGACACCACATTTAAATCCTTACCCAAATCATTTATAAGTTAATCCATAAATCTTCCATACAAAGATTTGTTAACTTTGCAAGTATCTGTCAATACAATACTTGATCATATTGTTAGTAGATTCCAAAGAATCCCCAGATACCGAGCCAAGCCAAAGACACAAATACCTCTCACCCATGACCGAGGAGGTCTCAGAAGGAGGAGAGCAGAAGAAGCTGAGAGCCGAGAAATTACCAGCTAGGATGACAGTGACATATCTACGTGAGCCTACATGGTGTATCCCAGAGAAGGAACGACCATGTAGGAGCTAGTCATATTTCCTAGGCTTTGTAAATAAATGTAGACCCTCCCTTAAATTAGTTAGAGTGAGCCACCTTTTGATGGTGACCTTTAGTAGAAGGGCAAATTCCACATGTAATTTCTAATTTGGTGGAATTGCCACTTGGGCTCCACATGGACAGCCTTCTTGCTTATTTAAGGGCCCCCCTCTCTTGTGAGGGAGCTTTGAATGTATTGTCAAGTTTTCTTGAGCAAATAAAGACGATCCTCCACGAGTTCTTGATGATTGCTAAGCTCCTTGTTCATGGCAATGTTCTTGAGTGAAATTTCTATGAGCATGCTTGAATTCCTTGCATTGTGGATTAACTAGTTTCTTGTTTCCTAGTTTCTTGCTTAGTTGTGGATTAGAATTCACTTCTTGTTTATGGAATAAGGTAGAAATCAGCATTCAATGTGAAAGTACTATACTTTAGGACCATAAATGGATCTACAAAAGATCCACAAGAGTGATTGGATGCTTGCTTAACAATCTATCAAAAAACTAGACACAAAAAAGTTGATCTAGATTGGCAATTTGACAAACAACAAGCATTAACAATCAAAAGCATTGATAAACATTGAAATCCGAGCCCACATGTGTGTACTACAGGCTGTAGTACGGCCTTCAACCTGAGAAACAAGTAAAAATTGAGTTGGTTTCATTTGGATCACAAAAACTCAATGTACATAGTGAACTAGCTTGAGATTGCCAATGAGCTCCAAAAATTTTCTATCTTCTCACTATGGAGAGAGGGAATACATAGCAAATTCGACTTCCTTCTTGAAGTTAGGTGGATTTCCAGCATGTAATAAGGAATTTAACTCACTCTCCTTGACCTAAAATGAAACCCTAGTCTATTTCCTAGAGTTATGCTTGGTAGGTAGCTAGTTGGTCAAATTTTCACCTTAAACTTAGGTGTAGGTCCTATAAAGTAGGGATGACCACCAAATAGACATGACCAACTCTCTTGACTTGACCTAACCTACATTAGGATGGATTTCCCATGTGGCATCATGGCCTCACATGTGTGGGACCCACTTGTGTACACAATTTACACTATTCTACATGGTTTTTGATCAAGCTAGATTTGCCAATTTTTGGCAATTCTTCACACTCCTCCTCAAATTTAGCTTGATCTATTTACAACTCTCTTGATAGATCAATGAACGCTTTTAGAAGTGTCTAAAAAATCCAGCTACAAACAAGGGACTTTTGAGACTCCAATAGAAAATGATATCCATGAAGGATCTTTCACCACCTCTTAGAGAATCCCTTACAAGATGTTCTATAAATGTGTCTATATACATGTAGCACACTTCAAAACTAAACATCATGCCAAGCCATGGATTCCAAGGCATTTTGTGCACTTGAAGATACATCAATTAAAATATTAAGTGCATAAATAATGTTGCCAAAGACAACTTGTCTTGCTTGATCCATATGATTGAGCCTAGATGGCTCCATCTTGATACTCAAGATTCTTCTTGGAGTCCTCGGGTCTTGAGCTTGCTCCTCCACTTGACTTGACTCCAAACCATCAATGAATTGAATAAGGTGTTAATCCAAAGGTGCTTCTTCAAGTTTACAAATCTTCCACTCTTGAAAGATCACATTTCCAACATTGACAAATTCTTTGGCTGAAAACAAGTAGATTCTACAATCTCTACTTGAAGAGCAAAACACTACCATTATTCCTATCATTGAAATAGGATAATCTTTGGTCCTTACATTGGAATGATCATGCTCAAAGCATGTGGACCCAAAGATTTCCAATACAAATGATGTTTCATCTTTTATGACACTATTCAAACTATTACGAAAATAGTTATCCAATGAAATTGCTTTATCAACAACAAATGTAGATTTCAAAGCATCCCATTTCATTGTCTTGTCATACAAAGTAATAAACACCATGAATCTTAAAGGTAAGAAACAAGTCACCTCATGTCTACTAATATTTTCCAAAAAGTATTCAAAGATAGTAGACTCTCCAATGCTCACCACCCTTGCAAGATGCACACCTGAATGGACAATTTGCATGCAATTTGATGACTCGGACATTGTCATTGAGGACTCCCTTGGAACTCTCATGCTTTGAGGCTGATCCTCAAGATCTTCCTCCTTTTGATGCTCCTCCTCAATGCAAGCAAGATCACACTTTGCCAAGATCTCCTCTTGAGTGATCTCCTCCTTTGCCAAGCTCATTCTTTCAAAAGTAACACTAGCTTCCAACTTAAACAATCTTCCATGTTATAATCCCTTTGCAATGCAAACATCATTCTTCAAGATGAAGCAAACACCATGCTTAAAGTGGACATCCAAACCACTTTCTAAGAGTAGGCCAACACTAAGCATATGCTTGGTGATTGATGGTACATAAAGGACATTTTCTAGATCCATGCATTTTGAGGATTCTAGATACAAAGAGATGGTGCCAACACCATCTATCCTACACTCTTCATCATTTGCAGTAAAGACAAACTTTTTAGCATCATTGAATGAGTGTAAGGTTGAGAAAAAGTCCTTTTCACAAGACATGTGGGAGCTAGCCCCACTGTCGATCCACCAATTGTCTCTTGAATTGCTATTGCTTGTTGGTGAGGATGTAGATGCTATCAAGAATACATCTACTTCATCCTCCTCCTCCTTTGCAAGGTTTAGCCTCTTGTAGCATTCAGATGCATAATGCCCCTTCCTTCCACAAAAGAAGCATTTTTGCTTTGACTTGTCCTTTGAGCTTGATGCATCATCCTCTTCTTTGGCCTCCTTTGGATGCTTCTTCTTTCCATTGGTCTTCTTTTTGCCCTTGAATGAGAAATTGGCTTTCTCATCACCATCCTGCAATGACAAGGAACTCATCAGAAGAGATTCCTAAAATTCCCCAGATTTCTATGAATCTATTGAATATAGGTGTTGCTAAGGGGACTAACATCACCCTACCTTTGTCCTATAAAGACTATCCCGCAGTATCTGCTATCCTAGATAGCGAATCAGGCGTTAATATCACGGCTTTGTCATTAGCAAAGTCATGGGACGTTCATACCCTTGATCAACCACGATATAAACTTCACATGGCTGATCAACAAGTTACTGACCCTGCTGGTCATTTATCAAATATAAAAGTTTGCATAGCATGTGTTAAATTTGTGCTAGATTGTGTCATCTAAGATTTACCAAGAGATAACAATACATATAAACTCCTTCTTGGTACACCCTGGCTCCAAATGGCAGGTGTTGTCCAAGATTGGAAGAATCGCAAAATTACCTTTGGTAACCATGATAAACGAGTCACGGTTGACTCAACAAGCCATGTCAAGCCCGCCAAGGTATACGATGATTGGTCATCCACAACATATGATGAATCAGATAGTGTCTCGATCCAACCAAAAGGTCACTATACGAGATCCACAGACATAATCAATTGGGGTCACTCACTAGCCACTATGGACTGTACTGATTCCAATCGATGTTGTATCGAAACTGCTGCAGCAGATGTGGATATTCTCCCATCCTCTACAGACATTGACACACCCATCATCCCACTTATGATGATTGACCCGATTCCTATAGCGTGGTGCCCAGGAGAACCTAGTGTCTCTACCTCCCATGTTTTGGAAGAAGGTATTCTTTCTATGGATGATGTAGACAAGACGGATGAACATGTACTCCTATATCTAGATGCACAATCTTATCCGCCAAAAACAATTCCTAAGGAGATAACGACACCAGGACCGTTGGCTCACGTCCAACTGACATCCAAGGTACCCAACACCCCAACATACAAGCCCAAACCCAAAGTATATACATGGGATGTGTATCCCGACGAAGTATGGGATACAATCGACGATGATTTGATAAGTGAGGCACCAACACCGCCCACTCAGAAA
This sequence comes from Diphasiastrum complanatum, assembly GCA_029204225.1. Classification (NCBI taxonomy): domain Eukaryota; kingdom Viridiplantae; phylum Streptophyta; class Lycopodiopsida; order Lycopodiales; family Lycopodiaceae; genus Diphasiastrum; species Diphasiastrum complanatum. The sequence goes on along the minus strand of CM055112.1, from coordinate 37,960,198 downwards.
CAACAAAAACCTCGGTTACAAAAAACTAAAGTTATTGATACAAAATTAACCGAGCGTCAAAAACAGATGCGTGGATGCTTAAACAGCCAATCAAGCCCTTGTTCAAAGGGACAAAAAATAAACAATCCGACCACGTCCGGTAGTGAATCAAATCAGATGATTTCCAAAGTCCTAGAAAATTTTGTGCACCCACCTTTTGATCTTCCACAAAAGTTCAAAGACTTTACACTGGATGACGTTGTTATCCAGTTACCGCAGCCACATCGGGAGCCTACACCAAATTCCAACTCCTTTGAAGGACCTGGTAAGACCATTCCACTAAACCTTAAAGATCTTGACGAGGAGATAGATCGAATAGTTCATGCTGGTGCACATTTGTCATCAACCCAACTTTCTTATCTGGAAACATTACTCCGCAAATACAGGGATGTATTTGCATGGAATTATACATAAATGAAAGGAATCCCACCTGAAATAGTCGTCCATAGGATTCCTTTAGAAGACAATGCTAAGCCTATTAGGGCTAAACCCTATCGATCTAACTCTGTCTATCGTGAGAGGATTGACAAAGATATTAAGAAATTGTTGGATGCAGGCTTCATTTATGAAGTTCAACATACTGATTGGGTATCACCCATTGTGGTTGAACCCAAGAAAAACGGCAAGCTTCGTATCTGTGTCGATCTCAAAAACCTTAATGCGGTTACGAAGAAAGACCATTTTCCCTTGCCTTTAACGACTCAAATCCTAGAGGAAGTGTAGGAGCTGAAGCTTTCAGCTTCTTGGATGGATTCAGCGATTATTTTCTTGTTCAAATAGCCCCTGAGGATAAACATAAAACGGCCTTTGCCACATAGAACTGGGTTTACGCTTATAACATTATGCCTTTTGGCTTATGCAACACCCCTTCAACGTTCCAAAGGGTCATGCAACTGGCCTTTCAAGATCTGTTACATCGGATCATGGATATTTATCTCGACGATCTAGGTGTACATTCCTCCACAGCTACACACCTTGATGCCCTAGAGAAAATCTTCATTTGTTGTCGTAGATTTGGAATCTCACTGAACCCTGATAAATGCCAAATATGGGTCACCCATGGGGTCGTACTCAGGCATATAATTTCAAAGGACGGTATTTCTACCGACCCGTAAAAAATCAAGGTTATAGTGGACATGCTCTCTTACCTGCAAAGTGAAGGAAGTATATGTCTTCCTCGGTCATACCAATTATTATCGCATCTTTATAGTCGACTATGCCGGCAAGGCACGCCTCGTTTATTTAGTTGTGGTAGATCCTCGCTGGACCGAAGAACGAATTAAGGCCCTTGAGGAGTTGAAAACAGCCCTCACCACGGCTCCCATACTCCGCTCGCCAGATTACACGAAAGAATTCCATGTGCATACTGACGCAAGTAAGTATGCCATTGGAGGTCTTCTTGCACAACCGGACGAGTATGACAAAGACTTTCTCATACGTTTCTTGAGCAGGCAACTGGTGCCTGCTGAAGTAAACTATAAAACTACCAAGAGAGAAGCATTGGCGATGGTCTATGTGGTACAACAACTACGACATTATATATTAGGCCAAACCTTTGCATTCTACACAGACCATCAAGCACTTCTATATATTGTTAATAAGTTCTATAAGACGGGACGAATAGCTCAATGGCTGCTGATTTTGGAAGAATTTAATTTCCGTGTAGTCGTTCGGAAAGGGACTCAACATTTCATGGCGGACCACCTTTCCAGGCTAGCAAGTGCTGAAAAAGCAACTGCACTCGTCAACGATGATCTTCCTAATGCATGCCTTTTTCAAATCGATGCTACACCCTTATGGGCTGAGGAGATCACTCAGTTCCTCACAACAGGCAGACATAAAGAAGGCCTAAGTACAACGAGAAATTTTTTTTTTTTATTAAAAGCAGCACCCTTTCAGTTAATAGTGGGACAACTTTACAAAAGGGGCATTGAAGGCATTATTCGACAATGTGCTTATGAATCTGAGATACAATCAATAATATCTCAGGCTCATGAGGGCATTGGGGGTGGCCACTTTTCTGTTGAAACCACAGCGAAGATCATTCTTCGAGCAGGATTGTGGTGGCTATCTTTGTTTTTAAAGACATGTTTGCTGTCATTAAAGCTTGTGATGTCTGTCAACGAGCAAAGAAAAATACCAAAGCAGACTTCACGCCATTGACTCCCATTATAGAAGGCGAAGCCTTCCATAAGTGGGGGATTGACTTTGTTGGACCAATCAGTCCAGCAGCAAAACACACCCAAGCTCGCTACATCCTCATAGCCACAGATTACGCCACTAATTGGGTTGAGGCTCGAGCAACGAAGGACGCCAACGCAGAAACAGTCACACGTTTTCTGTACAAAAACATTATTACACGTTTTGGCTATCCCATAGAGCTAGTTAGTGATCGTGGCACGTATTTTTTAAATGTTGTCATTGATAACCTCCTACGCCATTACCTTGTTGTTCACGGAAAAAGTACATCGTACTACCCTAGATGTAATGGCCAGGCTGAATCTACTAACAAGACGATATGTAAAATTTTGACTAAGATAGTTGAAACCAGTCGTTCTGATTCGGAAACAAAACTTTTCTCAGTTGTTTGGGCTTACCGCACCACCCCGAAGAAAGCCACTGGGTGGGTTACCCCTTTCCACTTAGTATATGGTCAAGAGGCGGTAATGCCAGCAGAATTCTTAGTCCCATCATTACGAGTCATGGAACCTTTTCAACAGATCTCTGTGAAAAAGCTGCAATCGAACAACAACTCAAAACCAGACTATTTACGTTAGCCAGTTATGCGAGACGAGACTAATATCTTATCACACACAACTAGTTAACAAACGACGCCAAAAGGCCTGGCATGACCGTCACCTGCGCAATAAAGATCTACACTTAGGTGACTAGGTGCTTCTTTATACATCAAAAAAGCACCCCAGCAAATTGAAATTCAGAAGTGAGGGGCCATATGTTATTAATAAAATCGTTCCTAATGGTGCAGTCCAATTGCAAACACTTGACGGGATACTCCTAGACATTGTCGTAAACGGTGGTCGTCTGCGGCGGTATTACGAAGAGTTGTTCTTTGTTGACCCAATTTAACATCTTTTTTCTAGTAAATATTATACATTTATTTATTTATTTATTTATTTTTATTACCCAAATCCATTTTTTCATATTGAGATCAGTTCAAATCTCAACCGACGGGATTCACTCAAATCTCAACCGACGGGATCCACTCAAATCTCAACCGATGGGATCCAGCTCAAATCTCAATCCACGAAGTCCATAAATGCCCTCACGACAATGCCATTCGCCCCTCAACAAAGTGCAAACTCTAGCGTTATCTGGCGACGATCTGTTGGCGATTTCCTTGCTCCTGTAAAACCTTACAACTAACGTTGCCGGCAGAATACATCATATTACGAGTCTTCGCATGCTGAGGGGTAGTGTCACGTGAGCACCCATCACGCTCCCGTTACACTATTGAACATCATCAAAATCAACATCACACGTTTGTTTCGCCCAGTCCATTACTCACACATATCCACCTTCACGAAATCACCATCCTTGACAAACACCTCCACTTTCTGATATTCCACTTTCCATCCTTCTTAACCCCACCTCATTTTGTGCCCACCTTTTTTACATCATATTTCGTTTGCCACCCACATTCCACACGGTTCTGTCTAACACAACCCACTTCCACACACTTTTCATTCCAAACCCTCCATCTTTCACAACCCTTTTTCTACAGCATCGTACATCCCTCCCTACACATATTCCAAACCCTTCTACACCGCCATTTTTTTCCTTCAGACTCGACCGAAGCCAGACTCGACCGGAACCACTCTTTCCATCTCCACCGAAGCACATCCATCCATTTGGACCGACAACGTCTTTCAAATCTCAACCGACGCCAAACCTTCAAATCTCAACCGACGCCAACCCACCAAATCTCAATCGAAGGCCTTCACATTGTCTGCACTCTCAACCGAACCAGTTTTTTCCATAACCTTATTTTTTCCATTTCTCCACCATGTCGTCCAATCCGAGTTCCAGTTCTGAAGATCTCGAAGCAAGTAAGCTCGACATCCAACTGTCCAAGTTAGACCTTACAGAGATGCAGACATGGTACCAGTAGGTGAAGTCCTTCTTCAAGAAAATTGAATTCCAGATCCCTGTCCTGACAGGTTATCAAAGCTCATACCTAGTACACATGGCCTATGCCAACTATCATGCAACGGCCAGGTCATGCCAAATCATAGTTCAACCTATCAGGAACTATGTTTACAACATATCATTTGCACCGGCCGAGTTGCAACCTTTTGGGTTCCCAAGAGGACCCAATGTTGTCACCAGGACACTTAAAACAATCGAGCAAATAACATATTTCAAATTCATTGACCCATCCATGGCCAAGTGGAAAAACAAGGACGGGCATCGAGTCGAAGCAATCAATGACTCCCAACTACAAACGGCATGTGTGTACTTGACAAAGTGCACACAACGACCACGAACCAAGCTGCAGAGGGTACCCATGTCCCTGTTTCACATGATGGCAGATTCATGACTGCATGCCCAAAATCTCTATGATTGGGCACATTTTGCTTCGAACTACCTACATGAGTGCATTAAGAACAAGCAGCCCATCACAGAATTGGGATATCTTATGACAGACATTACTCTTCACCAAGTACAGAACGGGCCAAAGCTTCTACAACACCTGCAGCTTGCAGACAAGGCATGGGACATCCCCGTTGAGTCCAAAAAGTCCAAGCGTGCACGATCAAGAACTACCTCCCCATCGGGATCCCGACCTAAAAGGGTCAACACAAGTATACTCCCACTAGTACGGAGGCAAACAAGCCCACAACCGGATCCACAAGCAGCTGCAACATCCGAAGCTCAAGAGGCTGATACCTCCAAGGCCCAGTTGCAGACACACGACAACAAAGAATGCAAAAGAAGCTTCAAGCTGGGAGCACATCACCAGTGGGATCAACTTCAGATGGTTCCACCTCAGATGATGGAAGCTCATCCATGGCATCACAACAGCACTCGTCACCCTCACATGTCATTGACGGGGCTGATGGAGCAACGACATCAGCAACAGCCCAACATATGACCACCTCACACCCTGCTACTCCACCAGACGAAGTCACCACTCCACCCACATTGATTATCACACCAACGCCAACAACATCACCAATGGCACAAGATTTGGGGGGGGGGGGATGAGTGGGGATATCCAGTCCCCAGGTCACGGAAGCGGCTCAACAACCACATGCCTAGCAAGTCCACACATTGGACACATCGCAATATTTTGATGTTGCGGACCTGATGGAAATAAGCGACGACGAGACAGAGAAAAAGAAGCAGCTAGGAAGAAGTCTGACCCCTCCACTAACCACCACCACAACACTTACTAATATCATCCCTCCACTACCTCCACCTCCACCTCCATCTTCAGCTCTAATACAATGCTTATTTTTTGGTTTAACCTCACCATCCCACACTCCAGATCAGTACCCAACTCTCACTAACCCTGAAAAAAAAGATCGTCAATGCCCGATGAAAAAGCTTCATGAGTAGCATGTTGAAAACCCAGGGTCTTGAATTGATCCGAGATATGTGCTGTATATACCATTCCAAAGTGGTTTATTAATTTGCTAATAAATCGTCTCATAGCAGTTTTATCCATCACTTCATTATAGAAGAGCAATTTACCAAGTCCTGCCATAAGATAAACCTCTTTTTTTCATTGTAAATTGGGATTTGCTATTGATGAATAATTCTAGTCTTCTGCTAAGAAAAATTCCCCATTATATTTTTTCCATAAACAAATTTTGTTGTAACCAATAATAATTATGTCGTTTAGCTGATAGTATTCCCTCACTGAAATAGCCAAGCGCTCGATGTAGGCCTATCCGAAACAAGCTACCACATGCATTGGTTGGTGAGCCAATATCAAATGCTTGAGAGCAAGGTCTAGCATCAAGACCAAGAAATTGTGCAATATCATAGGTTGGCCAAGGAGAAAGAAAAAGAGACAGTGGAAGCCAGATCCATGATGGCCGAGCAGAAATCCACTCTGGAAGAGGTCCAGCAACAAATGAAGCACCAGATGGTCCAAATCAACCAAGTACGAGACGGATCATCGGGTGCAATGACAGTCGATGCTCTTCTAGTCAAGCCCGAGGACATTCAATTTCAAGCCCCACAGGCCTTAGCCATCCGGATGGAGAAATACGTGCGGCTAATCCAAGAACGAGAAGCCGAAAAGAAAAATTTTCAAAACATTGTGGCCAGGCAAGAGAAGATCATTCTTGAGTCCCAGAAGCAACTGGAAGACACCACGAAGGCCCTGCAGCAAGTCTTGGACAAGGTGAACCAATTATGGGACATGGCATGCAAGGCCCAAGCAGGCGCTCAATCAACGAAGCCAGGAGACGATGATGAGAATGATGGAGCAGGGATTCAAGACGGGCAAACCCACCCTTCAGACGGTAGTTCGAGATCGGGTGACCAAAGAGCCGAGGCTGCTTCTAGAATTGTTTTCCGACCCCCTCCCACTTTTAACCCCTCCTCCTACTTTGGTTTCAATTTTTTCGAAACATTCATTCCAACTTACCCGATTCTTTCACCTTCTCTCTCTCCATCACCTCCTAGCAAAATAATAGGCCCAGCTGACACCTACAAAGCCCGACGGGACGAGTTCCTCCAACAACTCTACTCCCTCGGTGCGGGGTATAACTTGTTGATCCCACCTCCTCCTAAACCTATCACCCCCACACCCCTCTCTCCAAATCATTCCATCCCTGACCTTCCAGAAACTAACACGGACATTGGAGGAGATGATGACTTCCTGGCAGATCAACCAAAGACAAGAAGGTTCTTGCCCAGGCAAGACACAGGCGCAACTGAGCCGTCGACAAGTGAGAAAGCCAAAGAAAAAGACACGGGCACCAAGGCCCTAGATGATTATCTGACGAGGCCATCCCAACCGCGTAGGACAACTTTCCCTACCAGGCCCAGAGGCAAATTGGCTGACACAAGAGAGTCAGATAAATTTGTGAGGAAATGCCCTCCCAACATGAGGGGAGGCAAAGAAGACATTGATCAAAGCCAATACTCCACCAGGGCCGAGATCATTGCCGAGTTACAACCGCAACCAGAATGGCGGAATAAAGTCCTGAAGATAGCAGGCGACTTCAGGAGTATTTGAAGGCACTAGCATGGAAGCGGGTGGATCCTTTCTACATGCCACTCAAACGCAGAAATCCATGGCCAGTGGAAAAGCCACGAGTAGAGTTCGTAAACTGGCCAGTCATTCCGGGAATTTCAGAGAGAACCTCCTCGGATGATCTGAGGCTGCAGTTACTCGACTTCAGGCATAAATACAAAACAAGTGCTGATCTTTGCGTGCAAGAAAGTGCTGAGTATTGCAGATCCATGGCCTTTCTGATGCAGCAAGATTGTTTCTGGGATCGAGGCTTGGAGCCCATCAAAATCAACCCAAATGTAGCCCTCCAGTCGGAAGAAGACCATGAGATGATGGCCAGGCTATACTACAGAGCGGCCTTCATGTCGTCACACTATGTGACCATGGTGGAAGACTGGCAGGAAATGGGCTTCATGGAAAAGGTAAGAGAATATCTGGAGCCCCTCAAATTCAGAAGTAAGCTCCGCTTCCAAGTAGTAATTTATATGACATAACAGTCTTTCAGAAGAATAACTTCATGCTGGAAAGAATTCATATAAACTAGTCTGATGTCTTGTATTTAAGAAATTATTAAGAAGTAAAGGATTAATTAAAAAAACGAGAAATAGATTTGAGGGCCTTTGATTTTGTATATAATGAGATACCACTTTGGGATCTAGATTAAACCTCAAAATTTCCCAAAATACCCCACATTTGATTGAATGGTTTTCTTCTTTCCCATGTCACGACTAGGTACTAAAACACACCATTGATCATCAGATCTTTACAGTCCTAGAATTTTTTTTCCAAAATTATTGATGTCCCATACCATCAGCTTTTCCTTCCAGAAAACCCTTAACCACCTTATTTGATAATCTAGAGATCCTACAATCACTATAGGAAATTATCTCTTGTTCCCAAACACTGGAGAATCCATTTATTTGGATGACTGACATGCCTATCACATAGATACCACAAATCCACATCTGACCCTGTGATTCAAGCAGAAGAATTAATATGGTTCACTATTACACTCTGAATCTTTCTGGTTATTGACAAGCTTCGAATCCCCTACTGATGCATCAAATTTAGGGACAAGCTTCTGACACTAACAGATCCACTGTAATCCACGTATCAGATTCCACTTCTAACATCACAATTGACATTCAAAACCGCGGATAACTCAATGGTTACAAAGATATCATTTACGAATTCACTGAATGAATTCTAACCAAGAAATTGATAACCAGTATTAAGCAATTATTTACAGGGATTACCGAAATATTAACTGCGAAATACATTTTTCATTCACACTTACTACCTCTGATGTCCACTCTTCTTCCCTCCTCAAAATTTTCAGTTCCCTGAAAATCTTTTCAGCTAAGGTACCCAGAAGACGTAACGACATTAGTAAATGTTAAGAAATTAATTACTGTAGGAAAAAGTCTAAAACAATTTCAATTATGTCCTATACCTGGGCTGAATATCTGATACACAAAAATCATCTACTAGTATGTGAAACCATACTAGTCTGATCTTTTGAATATAATTCACCATAGGATTTAACTGAAAATAAAATCAGTTATGTAATTCCTATAGTTACAAATTTTTCAATAAAATTGAACAGTTTTTTCTTTTTATTGACTGGCTTGACATTACTCTGTTAATATTGCCAAAACCTATCCAAATACAGAATATGAAATTACATGAATAGAAATCCCCCCAATAGGATTTCAGTAGATCTTGAATCATATCCCGTCAGATTTACTGATTAGATAAAGAATACTATTACCACTCATCCAATCTGGTCATTTCATATTGTTTGACGATTTTAATTCAGATTTAACAAGTATCTTGCACAAATGTTCACTTGACTGATTTCTAGCGATCAACATCGATTAGAAAACTATCAGACAAGTAACTGAATTCAAATTTTAACCAATTTGAAATTCAACAAAAAAAAAAAAAATTCAAATTTTAACTTTCAATCAATTCCAAAAGTTAAAAGAAACACAGTAAAAATTGTTGGCAATTCATTGCGGTTCTTTCTGTCAATTTTAACTTATGTATCACTGAAAAATAATTAAGACTTAGTGAAAACATTGTGATTTTTTGAAAAACTCAAATTTTACTTTATTTTATGTAATTCAAAAATTCTGACGAAAATACTGTTAGTTATATAAAAGGAAATCGAAATAAAATAAAATAAAACATTGTTCGATTCCTAATGTTACTAACCCAATGTCAAATTGGCATGCAAAGCACACTACATCAATCACAAACATCATTATGAAATTTTTTACGTAAACTTCAGTTTTACGGGATTTTTCAGCCAGTAACACATATTTGTGACCCAACTGTCAGAGCACATGCGTATGACCACTCAAATCGATTGTAAATCTCTCATGCATGTCAGAATCACTCTGAGAATCAGCATGCAACTAATCCATGCAAACAAAGTACTACAAATTAGGGAAATGACTGGCATGCAATCAGAACAATTCCAAATTTTACCAATTTTACTCACAAAACTACAAAACTTCAGATGATCATAACTTGGGCTACATGACACCAAATTGGGTGCTGTAAAGCTCAGCACAGAGGGATACCAAGTGAACAAGATGTTTGCCATGTTAGCCTACCACCTAGGCTTCACACATGTGAGATCAGAGTGTCTGAAAATCTGTACAAGGGCGCACTTTTTGTAGACCTATTGATCAAAAAATGTGCAAAAGATGCAGTATAGGCTGAGAACGAAGATTCCTTGATTTGTAGAAGTCAAAATAGCTTCAAACTTGATGGAGATGGTGCATAAACCATCGGCCATCAATTTACAGGTCTGATAGCTTGCTGGGAAGGTAAAAAGAAATGCTAATCATGCTGTAAATAATTCCAGAATGATCTCCTTATGGATTTGGAGAGATCCATCCCCCGAAAATCACCAAAAATGGTCATTTTTTGAACTTTTTTGACTTCCTACAAGTTCAATTGTTGGAATTCTTGGCTCTAATTTCAAGGAAAGCTTCAAAAGACCTGGTTCACCTCTTTACAAGCTCTACATGGTGTTTTACAACACCTACTATCGGACTTTATGAAAAAACAAGCAAAAATGATGATTTTTGGCTATTTTCCGATTTTTTCATCACAATAAAGTAGAAATTCATGACATACAACTCTTTTTCTAATACATGAAAACCAATTTACAGAATTATAACCATCTAATTGATCTGATCCTACTGGATTTTGGTTCTTACTATCTATTTTGTGCCAAAAAGCATGAAAACCCAAGCAATTTTGACCAAAACATAGCCTAGAATCATAAATCATTGGAGAGAACCAGCATGCATCATTAATGAACCCTAAAACGAAAGTACACTTGCTAGAAAATTTGATCTGCACAAGAAAAAGCTCCAAAAAAACATCACAAATTGGCCTTCAAGGACAATTCTCCATAGAACCACAAAAAATCCCAAGAGTAATGGATCTTAGCAACATGCACATTGAAACTGGGATAGTACACCCACTTGCACCCTTGCTATCCACCTTGGAAGAGAATTACCATGATCAAATCCGAAACTTCGACGAAAGGTAGCCCTTCTCCATGTTCTCCAATCTTCGTAAGCCTTGCTCTGATACCTCTATAAGGCAAGCTCCCTAAGATCCTGCTTACAAGATAACACACAATGGAAAACACACTATGGAGCAACCACACAACCAAGTAGAAGCAACCAACTAGCTCTAGAAGCTTCACCCCCAAGCCAAGGGATAAGAAACATGAATGTAGAGTGAAACTCTGGCAATGAATCCACAATCACAATGAGGAGTAGGGCGAGTTTGGCCTCAATATATAGAGCCAAAAGCATCATGGGCACATAGCCATGCATAGCCCTAAGTTCCCTATACATAGATTCACCTAGAATAGAGTCCTAAGCATGGATCACCTATTCATAGAATTGTTATTGATAACTCTACACATGCATACACTGTCTCATACTTTGTCTAAACTCCATTTAGTGTGTTCTGGGCCTCACAAGGATATTAGTTACTTTTACGTAATTCAAAAATTCTGACGAAAATACTTTTAGTACAAAAGACAATCGAAGTCGAATCGAAACACTGTCCGATTCCTAATGTTACTAACCCAATGTCAAACTAGCATGCAAAGCACACTACATCAGTCATAAACGTCATTACGAAAATTTTTACGTAAACTTCAGTTTCGCGGAATTTGTCGGCCATTAACACATATTTGTGACCCAACTGTCAGAGCACATGCGTATGACCACTCAAATCGATTGTAAATCCCTCATGCATGTCAGAATCACTTTGAGAATCATCATGCAACTAATCCATGCAAACACAGTACTACAAATTAGGGAAATGACTGGCATGCAATCAGAACAATTCTAAATTTTGCCAATTTTACTCACAAAACTGCAAAACTTCAGATGATCATAACTTTGGCTATAGGACACCAAATTGGTTGCTATAAAGCTCATTACAAAGGGAGACCAAGTGAACAAGATGCTTGCCATGTCAACCTACCACCTAGGCTTCACACGTGCGAGATCAGAGCTAACAAAAAACTGTAGTAGGACGCACTTTTTGTAGTCCAAATGATCAAAAAACGTGCAAACACCTCCCCAAGCTCAAAATTGATGCTACCAACAGTCTTAAACAGCCTATTAGACTTCCATAAAGCATTCATATTGATCCTAAGATGCAGTATAGGCTAAGAATGAAGATTTCTTGATTTGTAGAGGTCAAAATAGCTTCAAACTTGATGGAGATGGTGCATAAGCCACCGCTATCAATTCACAGGTCTGATAGCTTGCTGGGAGGGTAAAGAGAAATGCTAATTATGCTGTAATTAATTCCAAAATGATCTCCTTATGGATTTGGAGAGATCCATCCCCCAAAAATCACCAAAAATGGTCATTTTTTGAACTTTTTTTACTTCCTACAAATTCAATTGTTGGAATTCTTGGTTCTAAATTTAGGGAAAGCTTCAAAAGACTTTGGTTCACCTATTTGCAAGCTCTACATGGTGTTTTACAGCCACCTACTATCCAAGTTTATGTAAAAAACAAGCAAAAATGATTAAGTTATGTCCATGACCAGTAAGTAGGATTCAGTATACTCCTAGTCTTGGATACACGGTACTCCAGTAAATCAAGTTGTTAGTTATGCCACGTCATATTGGATGTGACCCGAAAGTAACTAATATCCTTGTGAGGCCCAGAACACACTAAAAGGAGTTTAGACCAGGTATGAGATAGTGTATGCATGTGTAGAGTTATCAATAACAATCTATGAATAGGTGGTCCATGCATAGGACTCATTGCCCAAGTCTAGTTTATTTAAAATACAATATTTTACAAGTGCTCATTGGGCTATGGGCTTACGCACGCAGGATGTCACGACCCTTGTAACTTATTTTCTATCTATTGGCTAATTTTATTTGTTTACAAGAAATATCCTCAACAGGACCCACGACTTGAAGTAGTGTTGGTCCCTTGGAACTATGGCGTTTGTATGGGCCGTGTGTTTCTCGATGGCGTCTTATTAGATATATATGTTGTGACCTCCTCCATATACTCGACGGGCTCAAGGCTTTGCTCGTTTTTCAGTGGAAAAAAGACCTTATGGATGCCCTCCCAAAAAAGCATCACAAATTGGCCTTCAAGGACAATTCTCCATAGAAACACAAAAAATCCCAAGAGTAATGGATCTTAGCAACATGCAAATTGAAACTGGGATAGTACACCCACTTGCACCCTTGCTAACAGAGAATTTCCATGGATCCAATCCAAAATTTGGACGAAAGGTAGTCCTTCTCCATGTTCTCCAATCTTCGTAAGCCTTGCTCTGATACCACTATAAGGGAAGCTCCCTAAGATCCTGCTTACAAGATAACACACAATGGAAAACACACTATGGAGCAACCACCCAACCATGTAGAAGCAACCAATCAACTCTAGAAGCTTCACCCCCAAGCCAAGGAATAAGAAGCTTGTATGTAGAGTGAAACCCTGGCAATGAATCCATGATCACAATGAGGAGTAGGGCGAGTTTGGCCTCAATATATAGAGCCCTAAGCATCTTGGGCACATAGCCATGCATAACCCTAAGTTCCCTATACATAGATTCACCTAGGTGGTAGGTGGAGTGTGCTTCTTTGTGTACCTTATATTTAGATGTCTTTCTTTTGAAGGGCTAGGATTTCAATCCTCCCTTCCACTAAGTAGTCGATAGAAGCAAATGAGCAAGGGCCTCCCCAAGAATAAAAAGACACCTCTTGTACTCCATTTTACATGCTAATAGAGAGGAGGAAACTCTACCACTTTGTGGAATCAAGCATCCCCATGAGCTCTTGCTTTGTGTATGCTTTTTCATTTGGAGCTTTCTATTTTCCTATGTTTGCTATTTCATTGTTTATGCTTGTTAATGCTTCTCCATTAGAATAAAGCAATAGCTAATGAGCTCCCTCCCTCTAGCTCTCTCTCCTTCTTCTATTGCACTTCTACTTCCAATGGCTTGTGTGGCTTGTGTGATAGTTTTGAGAGAAAAAAAACAACTGGAATAAGGAACTAGCCATAGTTAGAGACCTATCCTTGTGGATCTAACCCTTCTTGACAGACGGAGGATGGCTTATGCTATATCTACGACCCTACACAATCAATCACCATAGCTTCACCTCTCAAGCTCTCATAGATGGCACAACAAAATTTAATAGATTACAAAGAGAAGCTGTGTATATAGAGTACTCACAAACTTCCTAAAAAGATGGGTGCCCAAAAATTGGCCTACGGGCCCAATATGGCCAAATTCAATCGACAAACTCGAGACATGCCCTCGAGTATAGCATATACTATAAATGACTCTATAAATGCTATTTTTTCTATGTGTGGCTATTCGGGTAATCCAAGTAGTCGGCTACGAGATTAGTGCTTGATTGATATATCCATAACGGGTCGCATCCTGATCACTAGCAAATACAACAAATCTAATTAACTATACATTATCACGTTTAGATCTTACACTGAATAAGATCAAAATTGATTTCTAACTCGCTGCTTGAAGCTCAAATGTGATAGGAGTAAAGAAATATATTGCAGCAGCGTTTGGAGTGTCCAAAAGATAGTATGCATGTCCGGCTACTCTGTACTTGCTAAACCAAATCAAATGCTAGATCCACTATTGTGATGAGAAAATCACCCACAACCCATAGCATATCAGGCATGATAGCTCTATAAAAAACATGTACCCCGTACTATCTGATCACCATCAAGTATCCATTACCCACTGATAGCTCCCTAAGAGTTTGTCCACTTTTAGTGCAACTAGATTCCAACTGGATCTAACCAAAACAGCCGCATCTTGTTTACCAGAGAATGATGGATAATAAACACAACATGTGACACCAATTTGGAGATCACCAACATGTGCATATGGATCCATGCAACTCACCTGAGTACTCACAAAAGTATTTGTTGCCACTCCCCAAGTAACCATCTACATCTCTACTAGCTCACAACCATAGGCATGTTGGATCCACATCATTCCGTAATGCACTCCATGTCCTCGAGATCTCTACCACCTCTCCCATGATACAATCTGTGCCACCTATCTCCAAGTAGGTCTAACCTATCTCTAGGTCACCATACAATAATTCATGCGCCAGCTGAAGCACATCATCTATACATCAAATGGCGCATCATACCTAAGAAACTGTAGCATCTCCTTGATTTCCACCCCAATGGACTCATCATACTATGCTCACTTGATGTCTATGCAAGCCAATCTCCAAACTGCCCTCCTGGCTCCTAGCAAGTGCTCGCTCTCCATGGCTATGTGCCACCTGGCATCAATGCAAGTCTATCCCCGAGTCGTCGTGCTCACGAGATTCTCCAATGTCTCTCAGGCCATACTGAGGCATATGGCTCTGAGTGACTTCCTCTAGGCTTCTCCCTGATTTCACCATTTGTGAATCTGAACCAAACAAGTTCCAGCACATGTGCCAAGCCTAGACTCCTACAAATGCAGCCAAATGCATAATATCTAGTGAATATCTCATACATGCCCTAATAGTAGTCACCACTCCATCAACGCCATTGCCCATGATTGGCTCCCTGTTGTATTGCCATCCTGTACTCCCAAATGAGCACCCCATGAAGTCATTGCCATCAATGCTCCCTCTAGTAGATCACTAGCAAACCACTCACCACAGTGTTTCTCCCATCACACCCAACCGTGCAATATCCATTATCTCTCCATCCCATAGCTGGCTCACAAAGCTTCATGCCTTGCCCATTTGTGTGTGTAGTTTCTTGATTCCATCATAAATCGCCCATGTAAGTCATGTTCATCCAAAGACTAAAGTCCAATCTGAAAATAGTTGCCCCCTGATGATCACCCTATACCCTATCAGGTATCTCAATGCCATTACTAATCATGAAGATTTGAGCATATACCCTGTAGTGCCCCACAAGTATTCTCCCAAGATAGATCCAAAGGTGCTCCTATGAATGATTCCGAACTATTCCCTGAGAATACATTGAGATGCAAACTCCAAAGCCACCATCAAGTCTCTCACATATTATGTATGCCAATATCCCTCCAAGTGAATCTGTGAGATCTCCATAGACCAAACCAAATGACCTGCACATTTTTATCACTGGAATCTGCATTCCTGATGCAATACCAATACGACAAATTGACTTGACTTACCCTAAATAGGTCGTTGAAGTGTATCTCGTTGATGATAAACCTGATAGACTGCTTCACAACTGGATCTCTCTATAATCTCATGCTTTCTATTCCTTGGCTTGGGGGGTGAAGCTTCTAGAGATTGATTGGTTGCTTCTACTGGATCTCTCTTCTTGAGGAGGCGATTCTTACATTGGTATCAGAGCAAGGCTTACGAAGATTGGAGAACTTGGAGAAGTACTACCTTTCATCGAAATATCGGTGTGGATCATTTGGAATTCTCCTCTAGTTGGATAGCAAGATGATAAGTGGGTGTACTATCCCAGTTTCCATTTGCATGTTGCTAAGTTCCATTACTCTCGAAATTTTTTGGGGTTTTATGGAGAATTGTCCTAGAAAGCCGATTTGTGATGTTTTTTTGGAGCTTTTTCTTATGTAGCCCAAATCTTATGTAGATCTGAATTTTCCAGCAAGTTTACATTCATTTTAGGGATCATTAATGATGAAATTAAGGATGCATGTCGGTCCTTTTCATGGTTTATGATTCTAGGCTATGTTTTGGTCAGAATTGCTTGTTTTTTCATGTTTTTTTGACTCAAAATCAATAGTAAGAACACAAATCCAGCAAGATCAGATCAATTATATGGCTATAATTATGTAAATTGGTTTGCATGTACTAGAGAAAGAGTTGCATGTCATAATTTTCCACTTAATAGCAAAGAAAAAACCCAAAAATAGCCAAAAATCATCTTTTTGCTTGTTTTTTCATAAAGTTGGATAGTAGGTGGATGTGAAACACCTTGTAGAGTTTGTAAAGAGTTTAACCAAAGTCTTTTGAAGCTTCCTTGAAGTTAGAGCCAAGAATTTCATGAAATGAGCTTGTAGAAGATCAAAAAAGACCCAAAAAATAGCTTTTTTTTGTGGTTTTTGGAGAATGGATTGCTCCCAATCCATAAGGAGATCATGCTGGGAATGTTTACAACATGATTAGCATTTCCTTTACCTTCCCAGCATGCTATCAGACCTGTAAATTGATGGCTGGTGGCTTATGCTCCATCTCCATCAAGTTTGAAGGTATTTTGACCTTTACAAACCAAAAAATCTTCATTCTCAGCCTATACTGCTTCTTAGGACTTGTATGAGTGCTTCACGAAAGTCTAATAGACCATTTAAGACTGTTGGTAACATCACTTTTGAGCTTGGGGAGGTGTTTGATTGATTTTTTATCATATGCCCTGCTAGAAGTGCACCCTACTACAGATTTTGTGACACTCTATTCTCACACATGTGAAGCCTAGGTGGCAGGCTGGTTTGGCAAGCATCTCGGTCACTTGGTCTCCTTTCGTACTGTGATTTACAACACCTAATTTGGTGCATTGTAGCCAAAGTTATGGTCGTTTGAAATTTTGGCAATTTTGGTAACAAAGTTGACAAAATCTGTAATTGTTTTGATTGCATGCTAGTCATTTTCCAATTTGTGGTGCTGTGCTTGCATGGATTGATTGCATGTGGATTCGGAGAGTGTTTCTAACATGCATGAGAGATTTATAGTCGATTTGAGTGGTTATACGCATGCGCTCTGACGGTTGGGTCACAAATATGGGATGTTGACTAACAAATTTCGTAAAACTGAAGTTTACGTAAAAAAATTCGGAATGATGTTTTGTAACTGATGTAGTGTGTTTTGCATGCCTATTTGACATTGGTTTAGTGACATTAGAAATCAAATAATATTTCGATTTTTCGATTTCGATTGTCTTATGTACTAACAATATTTTCATCATAATTTTTTTAATTACGTAAAATGAGCCAAAAATAGTTTTTTCAAAAATCGAAATTTCGGTCAATTTTTCATTATCTATGGAATGAGTTTAGATTAGCGAACTAACTATACTGAATTTATCAGTCAGAGTTAGTCACACTGTTTTCACTAAAGCTAAATTATTTCTCGGTTATAGATAACTTAAAATTGACAGAAGGAACCGCAAAAAATATTGTACTCTGGTACATGGAATTTGCCGGCAGTTTATACTGGAATGTCATTTTAACTTTTGGAGTAGGGAACTCCCAGGTTGAAAGTTAAAATTGAATTTTTTTTTTGTTGAATTTCAAAATTTGGTTAAAATTTGAATCGGTTACTTGTTTGATATATTTCTAATCGATACTGATCTTTAGAAAAAATGAAAGATACTCGTCAAAATATAATTTAGAAACCGTCAAACAATATGAGATGGCCAGATATAATAAGTGTTGACAGAATTCTTTATCCAAGCAGTGAAATCTGGTTGGATACAGTACTGAAATCCTATTGGTAGAATTTCCATTCACGTAATTTCATATTCTGATGTTTTGATAGTTTTTGTTAATATTGATGGAGTAATGCCAAACCGGTCAATAAAAGAAAAAACAGTCCAATTTTATTGGAAAAATTGTAATTGATGGGAACTGATCAAAAGTAAAAAAAATGATTTTATTTCCTGATTAATTCCTATGGTAAATTGTATGCAAAAGATTAGACTAGTATAGTTTTTCATACTAGTGGATGATTTTTGTATATCAGTGATTCAACCCAGGTAAATGATAGAAATGAAATTGTTTCAGATTTTTTTCTATAGTAATTTATTTTTAACATTTAATAATATTTTTATATCTTTGTTTTACCTTAGCTTAAACAGATTTTCAGGGGACTAAAAATTCCAAGGGGACAAAGAAGAGTGGACATCAAAGGTAGTAAGTGTGATCGGAAAATGTATTTCATGGTTAGGATTTTGGTAATCCTTGGGAATAATTGCTTAATACCGGATATTAATTTCCTGGATTAAATTCATTTAGTTGAGTTCATAACCGATATCTTTGTAACCATTTAGTAGTCCACAAGTTTGGATGTCAATTGTGATGTTAGAAGTAGAATTTGATACATGGATTACATTGGATCTATTAGTTCACAAAAGCTTGTCCCTAGAGTTGATGCATCAGTAGGGTTTCGAAGCTTATCACTAACTTGAAAGGATCAAAATGTAAGTTGAACCGTGTTAATTCTTCTATTTAAATCGCATGGTCAGGTATGGATTTGTTGTATCCATCTGAAAGGCATGCCAATCATCCGAATAAATGGATTCTCTAGGTTTTGGGAACAAGAGATAATATTCTGTATGGACTATAAGACAGCTAGATGATCAGTGGATCTCTAGAATATCAGATAAGACAGTTAAGGGTTTTTTGGAAGGAAGAGTTGGGGGTATGGGACATCAGTAATTTTGGAAAGAAAATTCTAGGACTGTAAAGATTTGATTATCAATGGAATATCTTAGTACCTAGTCATAAACATAAATGTCGTTTTCCGTGGTAAATGCGGTTTTGTGTCTATTTGCTGGAGCAATTTGGACCAAAAAATAGCCACTAAACCCATCTAAGAAGCTGAAAGTTTCAACTCCTGCCATTTTCTCAAGGATCTGCGTAGTTAAGGGTAAGATAAAATGGTCTTTCTTTGTAACCGCGTTAAGGTTTTTGAGATCAACGCAGATACGAAGCTTGCCATTTTTCTTGGGTACTACCACAATCGGCAATACCCAATCAGTATGTTGGACTTCGTAGATGAAACCAGCATCCAACAATTTCTTAATATCTTCATCGATCTGCTCATGATAAACATGGTTGCATTTGTACGACTTAGCCTGAATAGGCTTCGCGTTCTCCTCTAATGGTATAGTATGGACCGCTACTTCAAGAGGGACCCCCTTTATTTCAGTATAATTCTAGACAAATACATCCCTGTATTTGCGTAGTAAGATTTCCAAATCAAGAAGTTGATCTGGTGTGAGGTGGGCACCAACATGAACTATACGATCCATCTCATCTTCAGGATCTTTAAGATTCAACTCGATGGTCTTGGTTGGTCCTTCAAAGGATTGAGAAACTTGTGTAGGTTCCTGTTGGAGTTGCAGCAATTGGATGACCACGTCATCTAGTGTGAAATCTTTGAATTTTTTGGGTAGGTCAAAAGGAGGTCCCACAAAGTTCTCTAGAACCTTGGGAATCATCTATGTGGATGTGCTACCAGATGTGGAAGCTTGATCGGAGGGTTTGTCTTTGTGATGTTCAGACAATGGCTTGATTGGTTGCTTAAGCTTCTCATGCATCTGTTTTTGTCGCTCGAATAATTTTGTGTCGATGACTTGATTTTTTTGGAACTGAGGTTTTTTGGTTTGTTAAAGAGGCGTTGTGGTTGCCTCTTGAATCAATTCTTTGTCTATTGTATCCCAAACTTCATCTGGATACATGTCCCATTTGTAGACCTTGGATTTAGGCCTGTAGGTCGTGGTGTTGGGTATTTGGACGTGAGTTGCATATGAGCCAAAGGCCCTGGCGATTTAATCTCTTTGGGAATGGATTTTGGGGTATAACAGTTTTGATCTAGATATAGAAGCACATGTTCATCAATCATTTCGTCATCATCCATTAAAAGAATACCATTTTCTGAAACATGGGTGGCAGAGACACTAGGTTCTCCTGGGCACCAAGCTATAGGAATTGGGTCTATCATCATTAGTGGAATGATGGGCATTTCAATGTCTGTAGAAGATGGTAAAATATATGTTTCTTCTACAATAGTTTCTATTCGACATCTGTTGGAATAAACATAATCCATAGTGGCTAGTGCTTGACCCCAATTTATAATATCCGTTGATCTTGTATAGTGTCCTTTCAGTTGGATTGGAATACTATTGGATTCGTCATATGTTGTAGATGACCAATCACCATAGACCTTGGTGGGCTTTATGTGGCCAGATGAATCAATAGTGACTCATTTTTTGTTGTTGCCAAAGGTTATTTTGCTACGCTCCCAATCTTGGACAACGCCTGCCATCTGTAGCCAGGGTGTGCCAAGAAGGAGTTTATACGTATTTGCATCATCTGGTAGATCGAGAATTATGCAATCGATGGTAAATTTGATTTTTGCAATACGTACTGGGATGTTCGATAAGTGACCTGTAGGGTCGGTTACTCGCTGATCTGCCATACGAAGTTTGTAATGTGGCTGATTTAAGGTCTTAAACCCCCATGACTTTGCTAGTGACAAAGCCATTATGTTGACGCCTGATCTACTATCAAGGATAGTAGATACTGTTGGGTAATCTTTACAGGACGTAGATAAGGTGATGCTAGTCCCCTTAGCAACACCTATATTCATTAGATTCATGGGAATCTGAGGAATTTCTGGAATCTCGTCTAGTTTTCGCTGTTCATCTGGAATAGTGGGTAGTTGAAAACTTCGGTGGATATAATGTTGGAGACCAGTGAAAGATTTCATTGCGCTATGGAAGGGCATTGTGATTTGAGCCTGCAAAAGTTCGAAGAATACTGCAAGTCCCTGTAGGGGTTCCTCTTTTTCGAGGATCAGAACAAATAACAGACCGTCCATGTTATGTTCCTCTTGCAAAAACTCATCTCAAAATTTGTGGTATTGCCTTTGTTCCACCTGTGGTTCTGGGTAATCTATTGGTAATGTGGAAGCTATCAAAGAGCTTCTCGTATGGTCAACTGGTTTTTTAAGATTTTGTTGTTGTTGTTGGTTTTGGCATTGAGCTCTAGTAAGGACTCTAACAGGTTCGGAAGAGATATGTTGTGCTGATAGGATCCTGTTAGGTTGCTTTGGGAAATCTTTGAAACTGTGTTTCTAAACACAATCTGGACACTCAGCCTGGTATTGGTTTCTCACCTTACAGTCGACCATAAAATGTCCCGTTTCGCCACAGATAAAACATATGTTGCTCATGGGTCCCGTGGCAATTGCATAGCCATCCTGGATAGCTAGTTGTCTTGGATTTTCTGGATTTGTGGAATACTCATCTCGTTTGCACGAGCATGACGTATCTTTATGATAGTGTTGAGAACTACCAGAAGTGTGTGTGTTATCCTGATGGCATGTTTGATTGTAGGAGTGATCAACAAAATGCGTTGGTGCGAATTTTTATGGTGTCGATGTTTTGGTGCTCCTACGTCTTGATGGCCCCTTGGAGGTGGACCTAAGAGTGTCAGTGGAGGTTAAGGTTCATGCTTGGGTTGTCTTGGAAACTCTTGGATATGAATCTGCAGATTGTTTCATAGAGGATATTGCTGAGATGGGTTCCGAAAAAGAAACTGTTGTATAGGAGGTTTGTATTGTCCTCCTGATTGGTCACGAAGTTGATTCCTTGGTCGTAGTAGCAGTAGAATGAGGTATGGCCTATGAAGTCACATATGTCGCATTTAATCAAGTATCTGGGACCGATTGATATGATGGGCACTCATTTCTCGTGTGTGCACCCCGACAATGAGGGCACCAGGTATTATCCCGTCTATGATGGATCTGGCCAGTGGGTAACTGAACTAGCATGGAGCTCTGTATAGACTTTAAGATGTGTTGAAACTCTTTCATGAGTTTCTCCATTTGTTGTTGGTGTTGCTGGTTAAGCAGCTCCATCTGAGTTTTTCAAAGCTGTTCTCGAGTTTCTTTATTTGGTCTAGAGTCATGGACAACACGGTGTGCTCTCTGTTCTCGAGGTTCATCAACATCTAATCCCTTGTCTTCTTCTCGGATGGCGTCAAACATGGCTTGTTTTAATGATGTGTATTCATCATTAGATCAAAGTTCACATATGATCCATCTTGGGAGTCCGACTAGGAACTAGATGATGAGCATGGACTCTGTGGACTGTTCTTGTACCTAGCTTTTTAATCATTTAAATCTTTCAATATAGTCACGTACTTTTTCTTCTTTTGTCATTTTGATATTGCTTAATTTGACATATGAACTTTCAATCAAATGAAACAGTTTGAATCGCTTGATGAAGGTTTTTTTTAAGAGTGACCAAACATGTTTATCTTCACGATCCAGGCTAAAAAACCATTCTCGTGCACGATCAATTATGGTCATCGAAAAGAGTTGTACCATGGCTTCTGGAGATGTCTCACCATAGACATCACAAGCATTCTCAAAGACTTGGAGAAATCTTTGAGGGTCAAAATTGTCATCATACTTAGGAAGGTCTAGCTTTGGTGTTCGTTTTTTAGTACACAGACCGTGATTGGCAAAAGCCCCATTTAAGTGAGCTCTTGCATGAGAGGACTCGGTAGCATGAAATTGCGGTTGGTCATATACAACTTCAGCTCTCATAGGTTCCCATCTCTCGAACCACGATTGGCAAAAGTCCCTTTTAAGTGAGCTCTAGCATGAGAGGGCTCGTCAGCATGAAATTGCAGTCGGTCATATGCAACTTTAGCTCTCACAGGTTCCCATCTCTCGAATGGGTTGGTGGATGGTTCATGGATTTGTGATTTCATTCGAGAGTACCTATTGTATCTAGCTTGTTTTGTTGAAGGAGATACCATCTCCGGTGGATAGTCTTCTATGGAATTCGGATTGTAAGGATGATCCATATGAAAAATGTAGAGTACCTTAGGATTGGGTATTTGGGTTTTGGGACTCCCCCTTTGTTTTTTTTTTTTAGCACTATGTATTTGAAATATATCAAGGTATTTTAATCAAGGTATAGTGATTTGTATATATCCAAATGGCACAGTATTCAAGGTAGTGATATTGCAAAAGGACTTAGCTGATAGCTGTGGCAATTGGCTAATTAGGTCTAGTCAGATATAGAGTTGACCTCTAAGTTGACTCGGCTCGGTTGAGATCTCAAGGCAATGACTCGGGTGAGATTTAAAAGATAGGCTCGGTCAAGACCATAACGGAGAGACTCGGTTGAGATCTGAGTTATGGATTCGGTCGAGATCTCAACGAAAAGACTCAATTGAGATCTGAGTTATGGCTTTGGTCGAGATTTTAATGGAGATGCTCGGTCGAGATCTTAACAGAGAAGCGCGATCGAGATCTTAACAGAGAGGTGTAGTTGAGATCTTAACGGGGAAGTGCGATCGAGACCTTAATGGGGCGGCGCGGTCGGGACCTTAATGGGGAAGCGCGGTTGAGACCTTAACGGGGAGGCTCGGTCAAGACCTTAACAGAGAGGCTTGGTCAAGACCTTAAAGGAGAGACTCGGTCGAGACCTTAAAGGAGAGGCTCAGTCGAGACCTTAACGAAGAGGCTCGGTTGAGACCTTAACGGAGAGACTCGGTCAAGCCCTTAATGGAGAGACTCAGTCGAGATCTTATGGAAAAGTCTTGATTGAGATCTGAATTGAGAACTTCAGTCAAGAATGGAACTCTTGACTTGGCCGAGAGTGTAAATCAAGACTTGGTCAAGAGTTTACATGGAGTATCATGTCGAAATGAAATAGAACTCGGCTCGATCCAGATGTGAGTTGTAGGACTCGGCCAGCTGTGAAACGTGAAGTCTCGGTTGAGAACGGAGCCAGAGATTTGATCAAGACCAGAGTTATGGACTCCGTCGAGATGAAGATCGTGAGACTTCAAGAACCTGTTTGCAAGCACAAATAGTTTGCTTCAAATGATTGTTTGTGTCTGTGTATTGGTGGAAATGGCACCAAATGTTCATAGATTCCTATTGTGGATCCCCGGTAATGGCGCCAAATGTTTACAGATTCCTGCTACAAATATGTGAACACAGTTGTTTGGTTCTTCTTGATTACCTTATCTTTGAAAATCGAGTGTTTCTGCCCGTTCCAGGCTGTTGGCTTCTTGAATCTTAACTGTGAGATTAAAGCCCGATCAGGCAGACAGAGTACTCATCATCATAGTATGTTTCTCAGCTTGTCAATGGGATACTCATGATCGTTCACTCTAGATACATGCACACAAATTTCACATGCACCTGAAAACCATTCACCAACATATTTGCGTGCAATACAGGTGAATAACCAAACGGTTCTTGCTTCTAACTAACTCTATACAATAGAAAACAGTGGAGTGCTTGCTAGGGTGAAGAGCATTCAATCATGGCTCCGATTATGGCCTACACCGTCCAGCAAGGTTAATATCTTCTTTCAGAATGCTTAGGGTACAAATTTGTCATAATCTAGAAACAATTTCGTCATGAAACACGTTATGAGTCTGAATTTGTCTGACACACCTAATTGACTGCAAGTGCATGATTACTGGCCAAAATAATCATCAGATTGCCAATGGTACATGCCTATTTGGAGTGTAATTGAAGGTAACGTATAGTGGAATCGGCTTAATTTTGTCGTACCTCGATATTTGTAAATGTCCCTTGGAATTTATGTTGACAATGCAATTATTTTTATATTTGAGAACACAATTGATTTTTGATAGGTGTGCTTCCAGAATTTTTTTATTCGTTTGGCTTTTGTTTGCGTTCTTGTGGACATAATTCCATAACAGTTATTTTCAAGAGTTACATATTGTAGATGGCTCATGAATTATCTAGTGGATGCCAGGGGATCCTTGATTGTGTAAGAACAATGATTCATTGCTGTCCCTCTCCCCTCTTCCCATTTTGGATGTCATTGGCAAGATCCGGCTTTGGCTTTGATGTGCAGGAGGTCTTTGTTGCAATCCAGGACTCGTTGAGACATCATTATGTGTGGGAAGGATGGGGGACATCGCTTTGCTGGTGAAGCTTCTCTATAATTGTACATTGGATAAGCTTATATTAGTTGTTTAAAAAGGTCACTTCCTTATGCGCTAATCACATGCATGTCATTCTAGTTAACACCGTTGACCTTCAAAGGATAGACTTTTTAACAAGTTTTTGAGGATCTGAAAACTATGGAAGTCTTTATTTTTTTTAATCTAATCTAGATAGGTCTTTATCTAGATAGGTTTCATCCTTGTGAAGGTACATTTATCTTTAATTTAATAGCAGTTGGATAGGAGATAAGGATACTCGTTTTTCATTACAAATGTTTGACTACCCATGTGTTCTGAGTACATCACAGACAATGGCATCACATAAGAACAATTAACAGTTGCTCCAGTGATCATTGTGCCTCTCCTTGCACACTCTTTATGCGAGTTACATTTTGCTTGGATTGGTTCTCACTTAGTAATAGAAACAAGTCTCTCATGGTGGTAAATTTACAAGCAAACTTTGACACGTTTCGACTTTGAAGCATGTTCCAAACTTGAATAGAGACGTAGATTGACATTTCCAATGTTTTATAAACTTGGGCATCATGTTCAGAAAAAAAATCTACCACATTTATTTGAAATGGAAATCGATACAAAAATTTGAAAAATTATCACTTTTGTTGTTTGTCGACGTTTTTTTTGCAAAGTATGCTTTGATACCATCATATGACGGTAGCCAATTCTTGTGTTCATTCCCATACGAAGAACCATAATATGTTGTGACATGTACTTAGTCCTAAAAGTGTTGGATTGAAGGATCAATAAGAACAAAAGCAAATGGAACAAAATAGCAAAAGAAGCCTGCACCCAGCTTAGGTGAGGCCTAGACACAATCATGAAATACTAAGCAAGTGAGCGCATTCCACCATTCATGCAAAAGTTGCCAACACGAAGAATGGCCACAAAGCATGTTGCCTGGACCCTGATTCACTTTCCAACTCCATACCTCTTTGAACTATGAACCTATTGTTGCAAAGTTAAATCTCTTGCAAGAGTCTTTGTTATAGAACTCATTCCATCATAGTTGAGTTGGCTCAGTTGGTTGACTTGGCATCCAAAGTTTCTTTGGTTCCAGGTTCGAGCCTCTCCTTGGAAACCAAGAAGCATCATAGTTGAGTTGGACATTTCTCACTCTAGGTCTCAACCATAGTTGCACTAGGCTGTTCTGGAACTCGTTCCAAATTTTTTGTTATGCTTTTCTGGAAATGACCAAAACCACAATAAGAGTAGACAAAGGTTTTTATGCGAACTTACTGACATTGTTTAGACTATTGACTTGAAAGTTGCATTATTGGAGTAGCTTGCTATGAAGGCCTTGCTAGAATACATCTTGTTGAAATATTTGTATAAAAAAGAAATAGACTTGCAATTCTTGCAAATATAGTCTATTTTAAGAAGAAAGACTATGACAATTCATTTTTCATTTTGTGACATTTGTTGACATATGCTCAGTTGAGCATAGATGTTTCCAAGATTGTTCTCAACAAAATGCCCCTATGTTCCGGCTACCTATGTGAACAAGCTATTATAGACTATGCTAAACTTTGATTTGGTGCCTGATTGTAAAGAAGAATCATACCACATTCACACTTTAATTGGCTAGTGACAATCGATTGGAGTTCAACTTAAAAAATTCGCAATAGAGCTTATAACATAGTAACAAATTTTTTTTCAACAGAATATTGAATTTTCCCAATAAAGGAAAAAGAGAAAAATTCATTGCATTCCAGTGAGCGTTTCAGAACGTGGATGCAATAGAACACAATTTGTTGCATCTATTATCTCAAACTATATTCAACCACAATTGCTTGTGTACGCTTATGGAGGCAATGTCACATTGTTAGTCGACGTCACAATCAACATGCAATGTTTTCAAAAGTTAAGGATATGGAGCCATAGGTCGGAGTTATGTTTGAATGCACAATATGTTTGACAATAATGTCAGGACTCAGTACAATACTTAACCGAAGAAGATGATGACCCTTGGAAGTTTCAAGGGCGAAGATGAAGCCTTGAAGCAATAGACTCGCAAGCTTGCATCCACATTTGGGAGGTTTAAAACTTGGAGGAAGGAAATTTTCCTGTCCTGTCTCCGACAATCATTGAAATATATGCGTAGCAATGGAGTAACTAAATAAGATGAATGAGTACATGTTTAGTGTGTGATACAATGGGGAGCGTATGAAATGTCTCTAAAACAGTAAAGAAAAATAAGCTAATTATATTGCTAAATCAGAATGCATCTAAAGTATGATTGCAAACGCAAACATAATGGAAATGGTAACATGATGTCATCAAGTCCGGCTGCCACTGAAATGTGATAGGAGCAGTTGCTACTGCTAGAGGAGGTATGTGCTGCTGATGTTGTCGATGGAGTTGTCTGTGAGATGTGTGATCCCTTATGGCCTGAATTGTGGCTTTGGAAACCATATGAATTTGAGTAATCTCTATGGCTCAAAGCATCACTGTCATCGTCACTATCATCTGAGGCGAGATATGTCCGAAGAAGCATGTATTCTGGAGCTGCATGTTGGAGTGACTCGGCTCCACTGGCTGGTATAAATCATGTCGTAATAAAAGCATCTGGTATAAATCATGTCGTAATAAAAGCATCTCCCTGACCATGAGTGCAACACAACGCGGATCATCATATTCTATAATCAGCCATCTCCCACCCCAAACTAGCTCACATCCTGGCTGTGCACAAGCACTCCCCATCCACCTTCTCCTAGGTAGATAGAATGAATGGTAAAGTGAGATCTCCTCTCTTTTATACCTCCGAGGTAGGAGTCTCCAAGCTTAGCGCACGTCTTAGATCATGACAGGTGTCAGCCATGTAGGTCCACGAGTCAACAGGCAAGTCAATAGGCTCAGTCGACGTTCAGTTTCAAGTTGGGTTTGAGACCCAAGGGAGTTGAGTCTCTAAAATTCCATTCCCTCCCCTTAAAAGACTCCTCTTCTAAGGAAGGAAATTTGGGAATCGCAGTCTAAGGTCTTGTTCCTTTTCCCAAGTGTCCTTGTCTTCAGAGCTTCCTTTCCAACGAACCAAGTACTCAGTTACCTACTTGTGTCTGAGCCCACGTTGACGCACATCAACAATGGCCTATGGTTCAGAAGGTACAAAGGATGTCAGGTCCTCAAGCTGAACTAGCTTATCTTGTAGAATCAATACATCCTTTCCACCAAGTCGTTCCTTTAAACGACTAATGTGGAAAATTGGGTGAACTTTGATTCCTTGAGGAAAGTCTAGTTGATAGGCATTCTGATTGAGTTTCTTTACAATCCGAAAAGGCCTAACATAACGAGGTGATAACTTACGACATTTTCCAGTCTTTAGTACCTTAAGAGTCTTCTGGGACTTTAAGATACGCGCAATCTCCTTCCGCCCAAACCCTAGGTTGTCGCTTCTGATTAGCGTAAACTTGGACTCTATCTTGAGTCATTTTTACGTTATCACGAGCAACAAACATCATTTCTTGCAAATCATGCAGGACATCCACTGCTGCTTTAACCTTGAGGCTTTTGAGGCCAACGAGCTCGAGGCTGAAAACCATACATCAAAGTGTATGGACTAAAATCTGTCGCGGAATGTTTTGCGTTGTTATACACAAACTCAATCATTGGGAGGTACATTTCCCAATCCGACCGTCTCCTAGAAACATATGCACGAAGCATACCTTCCATAGATTGATTTGTCCTTTCAGTTTGACCATCTCAAGATGATTTGTAGACTAGACTTAAGGTGGTCTCTAATTTCTCAAAGACTGCTTGCCAAAATTTGCCGGTGAACTTAGAATTCCGATCACTAACAATATCATTCGACAAACCAAACAACCTGAACAACTTTTCCACGAAAAGTTGAGCAAGTTTAGAAGCTTTGACAGATTGTCTGGTTGGAATGAATTGTGCCATTTTGGTTAGTCTGTCAAGTATAACCCAAATAGCATCATTTTTTTTCCCCGTCCGAGGAAGCCCAACCACAAAATCCATGGAAATATTTTCCCACTTTCTTTCGAGAATTTCCAAAGGGAGTAACAAACTAGCTGCCTTAAGTCTTTTAGCTTTATTTACTTGGCATTGTCCACATTTGGAAATGTATGCCTCCACTTGACCTTTTAGATTTGGCCAATAAAAATTTCTTTTTATTAGGTCAAGCGTTCTTTGTGAGCCAGGGTGCCCAACACACGGGCTGTCATGATATTCATACATGATTTGGGCCCTTATATCATCATTTTCTGGCACACACTCTTTCCCATTTCGGAAAAGTAACCCATTCCTTATGGACAGTCCTTTGATATCTTGTCCTTAGGAGAAATCTTGGAATCCTGCATTCCAAGGTCACCACTAGATCTAGAAGTACTTGCCAGGACGTCTAGCCGAATACGACTGAAGTACCTATTGGTCTTACACAAATCTCTTAAGGATAGATATAACTCAGATTGGATCTCAGAAAAGCTTAACTGATTAACCTCTCCAATCCGGCTTAAGGCATCCGCGACATTATTAGATGTACCCTTCCGGTACTCAATGTCATAATGAAATTCTTGGAGCATTTTTGACCATATGGCTTTACGACCTCTAAGGTCAACCGCATCATAAATGTACTTTAATGCTTGATGGTCAATTACTACGGTAAATTTGGATCCATATAAGTAATGTCTCCAAATTCTTAAAGCATGAATAATTTCAAAAAGTTCCTTATCATAGGTGGAATACCGCCTTCGAGTAGGATCCAACTTTTTGCTTTCAAAAGCAACCGGAACCAGTTCAACCATTCGAGGTAAGGGGTAACGGTTTTTAATCGTTTATTTATTTCCATCATTTTTATCAACTAAAATAACTGGGGCCCCCCAAGTGGACTTACTAGGCCTTACATGGCCCATCTTAAGGTAATTTTGCAATTGCCTCTGAACTTCATCCTCTTTGTTAGTACTCATCATGTAGGGAAACAACGATACAGGCGAGCTACTAGCAGGAGTTTCATACCATGGTCGACTCCCCTAGAGGGGGGAAGATCCTCAAGAAGTTGTTCTAGGAATACGTCATTAAATTCTTGACTAAGTTTCCTAATGGTTTCACCTTCAGGCAAATTTTCTTCTTTTAGGTTATTAGACATTAATGCAAGTTGCATGTTGAAGCTTTGTAAACTGCATTCCTCATGATAAGTGAAATCCTTTAACCAACACATGTATGGCCCAGTGAGGTGTTGCCACCTCACCGCTCCTTTGACAGCGCATAGTTGGCAGGGAAGATTGCCATGTGGAGGAATGGGAGCAAGCATAGGAGGGAGACACACTCCCCTACTGTAGGTTCCATGTGAAGAGGAAGTGGGTGGTGTATTGCCACCTATTCTCACATCTCTCTTGGTTGAATACAAACCTTGGTGGCAGCCATGGACAATACCACTTTGATTGTGTGTAGCCAACAAGGGGAGAATCTCAAGCCACGAGACAATCTTAAGTTACGGTAGCGTGGTAGAATAGGGAACAACACCAGGAAATGGGTTTGATAGTAGTTGGGTTTAACCCCTTGGTGGTCATGTGCCTACACAATAATGCTTCTTGGTTTCCAAGGGGAGGCTCGAACCTGAGACCAAAGAAACTTTGGATGTCAAGCTAACCAACTAAGACAACCCCGTTGGTTGCCTACACAATAATGTCGCGACAATCAATACAATCAGAAGAAATTTTAACAAGAGTATTGTCATGTGGTTGAGGAAAATCTGGGAGACTTGGAGAATAGCCATGAGCTAGCAAAAGTGGAGATACCTCAGTAGTACTGCTGACGGAACTATTGTTATTGTATTTTGCAAAACAGAGGTGTTGATCCCAATTTTTGCCAAAAGGAGAAACAAAGTTGCGTAAGTAATTTTCAAAAATGTGATTTAAAAGCTCAGATTGCTTATTTGCTAAGTGGTCCTGATCAAAAAGTTTAATATCCAAGATACACATTAAATCTGTCCAAAAAGTCGAAGTAAAATGTGTCACAAACTGTGGCTAGAAAGAAGAAGATTTGATGCAAGCTAAGGATTTTGTAAACCATAATGACCACCAAGATGTGCAATAGATAAAATGTGAGAACATATATCAAGAGTACGAGGGATGCAAAGAGCGCCATAATGATATAGGCAATGGTCAACAATGAGAATCCAAATATTGTAAAGACTATTGGTGAGTATTAAGATCAAATGTAACATGTCGAAGATAATGACGCCATTTCTTAAGAGCTTACACATTGGCAAGCAATTCTTTCTCATGTGTAGAATAATGTGTCCCATAAGACCACAAACGATGAGATTCATAAGCAATAACACCAACAGCTTGACGACAAATAGCACCTACCCTGACCAATCTAGCATTAGTCTCTATACAGAACTTTTGATCCAAATTGGGTAAAGCAAGAACAGGACCATGAGTAGCAGATGTTTGATTTGATCAAATGAGTCTTGGCAATTAGCAAAATCAAGAACAAACTTACTTAATTGAGCAGCAAGCCCTAGAAACATTAGTGTGTCGTGAACATCACGTGCTAAGGCCATTTATGTATAACAGCAACCTTGGCGATCGGCATGAATGAAGCCAGCAGAAACAACAAATCCAAGGGAAATGAATTTCAGATACAGCGAAAGTACACTTGGATTCCTGAGCATAGAGCTGATGGGTAGACAAAAAAAGCATGAATGAAGATTAATAAGAAAGATGAGGTGAAAGGTCATGGCTAAATATAAGAATATCATCAAAGTAAACCAAGAAACAAGCTCTAATAAGCGGCCGAAGGATATTATTCATAGCATCATGAAAAGTAGCAGGGCATTAGAAGCACCAAGGGGTAAAACTCGAAACTTATACAAACTAAAAGAAATACAGAAAACAATCTCATGTTCGTTCCCAAGATGAATATGAATCTGATGATAATTGGAACGAAGATCAATTTTAGAAAAGATAGAGGCTGTACCCAATTGATCAAAAAGATCATCCATGTGAGGAATGGGATATCGATTACAAATGCTAAGGCGATCAAGAGCATGATAACCAATACAAAGATGTCTAGAACCATCTGTTTCATCAACTAGGAGAACAGGAGCACCACAAGGACTCTAACTAAGAGTAATGAGGCCTCGTTGTAATAAGTTAGTAGTCTGGGTATGAATCTCAGGGTTTTACATCATTCATCTACTAGTACAGGAACGATCTTGCATGGGTTGTGAAAGAAAATGAGGACCACGGCTGCATAATTTAGTTACAACGTGAAAAGGGAAGTAGGCAACAGATGTTGCTCTAGTGAACCTTTTTGGCCTGATGCATGTTAAGAAAATAGCCTTACCAAGATTATGACACTTATCACTAGCATGTAAATCAAAGAGCATTGTGTTGCAGTTCCCCTCACAGTAATTCTGTTTTACATACAGTGTCAAGTGTCTTAGCAGTTCCTTGTAGAGTCTGCTGCAGTAGTATGCAACGCCCAAGTTCTGATTCTCAGCTGCCAAGATTTCCATTCACTTTATCATATTAATTATGTTGTTTGAGGTTTATATAACTTCAAGTACAGGTTAGTTCCACTTTATTTGATGTTTGTTAATGTGGGATCTTAAGGGATAACAGAAACTTGCAAACAGAAAAATTGCTTTCAAGGTAACAATCTTGGACAGGTGGGCAAATTTTGCAGGAGGACTGCCCAAACAAGATATGGATTCTGTGTTAGACTTGCTATTTGATCACGCAAAGGGCTTGGGTCTAAACATTGTACGATACAATATTGGTGGAGGTGCAAATCCAGCTGTTGATACCAACATGAGACCGTTTGCTGATATTCCAGGTTTTCGACCTGGTGGTCCTTCTGCTCCATACGATTGGGCAGCAGATGAACGGCAGCGGAAAATCCTACTGGGTGCAATGGAGCGAGGAGTAACTGTTACCGAGGCATTTTCCAACTCACCTCCTTTCTGGATGACTATTAGTGGCTCTGTAACAGGTATGTTGTAGCTTCACAATCTCAAAGGTCACGCTGGTACGTTATCTAAGATTCAGTACAAGTACCTACTACCTTAGAAATGTTCAACTCTTAATGATGGCAGCCTTTTAGTGCAGTTCAATCCAGTTATGCTGTTTAGGATTATGTGATTAAATAATACCAATCTATCTGCTTCTTATTTGTGCCTGCAAAACTTGGAAACCCATGCTGACCAAAATATGTCTGAACCTCCTAAGTTTTGAAACGTACTGAATCCTGATCCAGAACGTGTAATTGTTTCTTTTCAAAAAATACGTAAAAAGTAGTACATTTAAAAAAAGAAAATGAGCCAACTTCTATGGGCACTATGAGCACTATCTGTATGGATGAAGGAGGTATTTTTGGCCTCACAGCATCTGAAATCTGAAACAATGAGCACTTTGTTGATCAGCTATTGCTTTATCCTGGTCTGTTGGAAGCACCTGTTTGTACCAGTCTTCAACCCAACTCTTCAATTGGTGTTGACTGTACACTCCGGAGTCCACGCATATGCAATTTGGATACATTCAAACAGCAAATATCTTTTGATAGTTTTACTAATGCTTAAGAAACTTTTTGGCTGTGTAAGCAGTGAGACCCAATTTTCGGGGGGTTCATAGATGCTGATTGCAGTTTACTTGTGTAAATTCTTTTTTCTTCAAGGCTCGTTCCGGAACAACATTCTGCAGAATAAGGACATGGTGATATAGGATCCATTGCTTTTTTAAGAAACTGAAAGTATGTGTATCTATTCCAGAAACTGCATGCTTAAGAAGTGTATCTATGACAGAAAGTGCATGTTTATGTCCTTTTGGTGGATGTCATTAGGTTTGCAATATGGTGTCCTGTGGAATGATTGAATATATTCATACAGATCAATTGGCGTTAGCAGGGCATGCCCAAACTTGCACTTAAGAAATCTATGCTGCCAAGTTTTGAAGTTAACTAGAAAAGCCTCAACACACTAGGATTCCTCTTTGGCTTTGTATCTTTATATAGGTACTTGAATTTTTAAGGACGATTGTTTGTGTTACTGATAAAGTTTGGAGTGTAATGTTTCTCTTTATGCTATATCAAGCTAACAAAATTCTGAAAGAATTTTTTTTTCCTTGTTTTGTGATATGTTTTGCAGGTAACATTGGGTGGGGTAAGGATAACCTTGATCCCAATTATTATGATGCCTTTGTTGACTATCTGACCACAATTGTCAAGCATTTTGAAGAGGCCTGGGGAATCCATTTTGATACCATAAATCCTTTTAACGAACCAGTAGAAGGATGGTGGAATATTGATCGAAGGAGGAAAGCTCAAGAAGGTTGCAACTTTTCCATTCCAACAATTTCAAAGGTTGGTACTTCATGAAATCAGTGGAATTTGTTTCATTTTGTCAGGCAAATTTGCAAATTTATTTATGTCTTGTTTTAATAAGTTGTTATATCAACGATCTGTTATCAGTTTTGGTTATGAAAAATTTCTCAATCCACAAAGGAGAGAAGTAGAGAGACACAGGCAAATAACAGAAGTAGATAAAGCCTATAATTACTTGATTGAAATTTGTTTTTGTTGTGACCTTTTCACACAATAGAGGATAAAGAAAGAAAGACAACTTTATTGATGCCTTTTCCATCCCAAAAGGCATATGAGACGATTGAGTACATGTCATGTATATGGTACAAATAGGAGCGTATGAAACGTCTCCAAAATAGTAAAGAAAAAGAAACTAAGTGTAGCTGCTAAAATCAGAATGCATCTACTACAAGAATATAGGACTTCAAATGTAAACATAATGATAATGGTATAGCATGCTGTCGCCAAGTCCTGCTGCTACTGGAGGGGTATGTGCTGCTAACGCAGTTGATGGAGTCGTCTATAAGAAGTGTGGCCCCTCATGTTATGACCTTGCTATTAGTGCACCAGGGTGGGGGAAAACAAAAGACAACTGCGTAATTAAGCAAAGTGGCTAGGATAGGTGGAAGTATGTCTGTGGATGTTTTATGGTACCTTTCGAATCGCCTTTTCGGACCGTGTTTGAATCGACTTCTCCAGGTTCGAACCGGCGAATTGGTTTTAGGGTTTCCCCCTCCCCCCCCTAGTTTCTACCCTTCGATTATGTCAAAAACAAGTTCTTTCTTAGTGTTAATGGTTAACATGTACATTATAATTCGTAATTAATTGATAGTGAAATTTGAATCCTGACGTGCAACTCCCGAGTCTTGTTACCTAACAATACCTGTCACTTGTGATTTAGGGTTCTTGATCCATCTGTTGCCCGCAGTTTTAGCTAAGATCTATCTGATATCTCCTAAACCCTAAACCCTAAACCCATCTGTGACATTAGCTAGTAACTACCAACTTCCATACATGACTAGAAAGATTGATCATTGTTTCTCGTCACTCAAAACATTAATGTCACACCATACATATTACAATGTACAATGTACAATGAAACACTCAAAAAACCCCTGAAGGCTCTCTCTCTCTTTGTGGAAAATGCCAAAAAAAACTGCCATGGATCTTTAATTTTGATTCAAGGTCTCTATGTCTTTGGTGTAGTAGATCTTCATTCTCTTAATGACCACTAGAACCATATCAAAGGTGAAGAAGGTGAACTCACATGGACAGGGGGAGATAGAGATGGGTGAGTCAGTGGATATGGTTTATAGTGAATTAGCTT
This sequence comes from Diphasiastrum complanatum, assembly GCA_029204225.1. Lineage (NCBI taxonomy): Eukaryota > Viridiplantae > Streptophyta > Lycopodiopsida > Lycopodiales > Lycopodiaceae > Diphasiastrum > Diphasiastrum complanatum. The sequence goes on along the minus strand of CM055112.1, from coordinate 37,924,049 downwards.
ATGTCGTCCAGATATGTAAGTCTTCAAGAAGAGGAGGTGGAGTAGGAGGAACGAATTCACGCCAAAAGGTGTCTATGGAGGAATTGAATAGAGAATCGACAATGCATTTTTTTTCCTTGTTTTTTGTAGTCAACCTTTTTATGACGGAGTGTATGATGAAAAGAATGGCTTTGATGGAAAGGATACTGACGCAACAGTATGAAGTGAAGTGGTGAAGAAGTCATCCTGTGACTCCAATGAGTTGTTGTGTGAGAAATGATGGAGTAACGAAGTAAGGGCCTCATGGTAATTTGCAACGTAGGGGTGGGGTGAAGGTATATTTGGGTGCACGATTAAAGAATAAATGGGGCGGAGATTGTGAGATTGGGATAGAATCCAGATGAAAGGACAAAAAAGAGTGATTAGAAAGAGTAGTGGGGGGGATCTGGAAATGTGATATAAGCAGAATGAAGGATGGTGATCTCATGAGGTAGTCGACTACATTGTGGTCACCACTATGAGAATGACATGCGTAACTGTTCGATTCAAGCGAACAAGCTAGGCCATTATATATGGCTAAGTCATCATCTTCGTCTAGCTGCAACAAATACTCACTGTAACCAGTGATAGGTCTGAGTGTATCACTTTAGGTCCTGGTAACTCTCATATCATCATAGTTAATGGCCCGTATGCGTAACTGATTAACATCATCATGGAAATCAACCTGTCTTGTGACGGTCCTGGCGTTAAAGTCGCCAATAAGAAGAATATAACCTTGATCTGAGAATATGATAATATTTGCGAAAAGATCGACATAAGGAGAACCAATGCCCTCCATGAACGAAGAGGACTCTAGAGGAAAGCAGCAAGTCGCAATAAAGAGATCCTTGTCCAATCCAATATCATGCCCTATGAGGTGAACCTAGATAAACCATGCAGACTCATCATGCCTGATGAACTCCATGATCGGATGTAATGACTTTTTGTATAAGCATGCAACTCCACCTAAACCTCTGCTACTTGCGGATCTCGCCTCTATCCTATATACTAAATCCCATTTGTAACGCAAGAAGCAATATTTTCATTTATTTTGTATTTCAACCTTTAAATTTGTGTGAGTCCATGTATATATAGCTTTAATTTGAATGTGTGAACTGTGAAGTTGTTCAACAAAATCAAAAACATTTTACTTCATTATCATTCTATATTTTAAATTGATCGTATGGCGTTCCCATGTTCCCATTAACATTCTAGTTCCCAAGGGTCCATACGTTCCCTCATTCCCATTCCTTGGCAACTATGCTCAGGATGTTCCCCTGCTTGGGTCCCTAATTCCCTATTGGCAAGAGCCACTAGATCTACTATCAAGATAATGAACTTGTCCATCTCAATAAATCACATGCTTGCCCAACGTTTTGGCTTCTTGGACGACTTGACGCTTCTTCCACTTGTATATATGTAAGGCCGTCATCCATGAAAGTTCACGCGTCTTTCAATTTGGTTCTTTTCCGTAAAGCATCTCTATGGCTAATAGACGAGGTAAAGTGAATGATCAAAGTGGCATTATCTCGTTTTGTGCGCCATGCTGTATCCAAGCCGTCACTATTATGGTCTAGCGTAGTTTCAAAAAAAATGTGTTGCTTCTTCAATAGCATTTTGGGTATCTGCAATGCCGCGTACCCTTATATTGAGAGCTTTACTCTCTCGAAGCCTACAATAGATTCTGATTGCGCGAAGCAGCTTTGGCAAGTACAAGCTCCTTGGACTGTGTTAAGGCCATGACTGATCACTTGTTTAAGGATCGCCAAGTGAAGATCTCTCAAGATCCTGTTGCATGCAACCAAAAGGACTACTGTGGAGCCAAACCACCCAACCAACTGGAAACGGATAGTCAAATCCCTAATCGCTTCATCCTCGAGCCATGGTGATTGAATGCAAGAGAGGAGAGGATCTTGGCTTCTGGAAACAGGAAAATTGAATGAGGAGGGCAAATTTCTACTAGATATATGGGCCCCAAAAGTCGAGGAATATTTCCTGTGGAATTTCCTATTCCGAACCAAAAGCATTTGATCTCCTATTCTTGCACCAAAAGCAATCAATCACCATGCTAGCCCCATAGGTCCAATTAGAGCATTTGTGCCGTCACAAGATTATTAATTACATTACTGGCCTAGTCCGGAATGACATGGCATAACTAATAATCTCGTACATTGGAGTACCGGATATCCATGTCAAGGACTATTCCGAATCCTTCATACAGGACAGAGACAGAAGTGGAACAGGGAAGTTCTTCTTTATGCTTTCAACCTTCCCCACGAATCATCATCCTCAGTCTGACCCTTCCACCTAAGCAAGCACTTAGAGATAGAACTGTTTCTCAATTGTTTATCTCTGGCTTAGGGATACATAAAGAAGACCTATGTACTGGATACTCCAATTAGATACATACATTTTCAATTAGACACTGGAGAAAAGAAATTTAGATTCAACAATTTGACCTAAATTCTTGACTCATTCAATAGATCACGAATTACTCACTATATATAAGAATCATCACATTTCCTTGTAATCTTCTAATGACAATCAAAAATATATTTATGATCCGTCAATCATAAATATTTAGAATCTTATGATTCGTCAATGATAATTTGTAGGATTCCAAAACCACACTTAATCATTAAAAGATACTGGAGTATATGTTCAACATGCCACTCAAGAAATATATGAATCTTTTTCCCCAAGGAAAATTACTGGATTTTAAGAATATTCTTCCAACCCAATTCTTAACAAAAATATGAGCTATCCAACTATGTGATCAATCAGGTAAATAAAGACAGAAGGCATTTCAAAACCATTTTAACACCCGTCTTCAACTACATACACTCACCTAGAACAAAATCTAGAGATTACAAAGTTCTGCTGAATTCCATCTGAATTCAGTGGTAACTCTTGATATCCGTTCAACTCTGTCATCCAATATGACCTCATTGGGATACAGTCAATAACTTAGTGTCTATTTCCCATTTGAGAAGTACTTATACCAAGAATTTTCTATATTCTATGCACGTAACTTATACTAATGAATCACAGGGATTCACAAATCATGTGTCTTATTAGCAATATATAATAAAACAAACAGTCCCTGGTGAATTCTCTTCACATTGTTCGCTTAGGAGTGAACCATCTACTCAAGGTAATTGTTAATGATTCAGAAATCTCAAATGTCTAAGTGCCGAATTCGTTTTCCTGGAGCCTATCTTGGAATAACGGCACATTTAGATCCTCTTCTAATCATTTTTGAGTCAATAATTCCTTTTTTCCACAGAAAGAATCATTAACCTGCAGGTAACTGTTTCGAATATTACTTGTTCATATCTCTATGTTCATTGACTAGTAGTTTAAGTATACGGTATAAACTCAGTACATAGGAAACACATAGTAGATCCACAAGATTAAAATGTACATAACCAATCATTCTACTATGATCCAATACATAAGCATACTCTAAAATCCGGCAGATTCCTCCCAAAATCCGCATATGTTACATAACTCACTGAGAATCTTGCAACTCAATTACAAAAGAACTCTATTCCTCACGGGTAAATAACATATATGGGAAATCTCTGAAGTGAATAATTCCACATCCATAAGTTTTCCAACTATCAAACTTTCACTAACAAATTTTTTTCACTCAATCAACCTACATTAAATTTTAGTATTCATACCAACGCTAGGCTGACTCAGACATGACATGCAATGGTTTATCCAAAAAATATGAAGTTTCACTAATCAACCTATCATAACCCTCAGTACTATGTACCTGGACATGCAAACTGATTCAAAAAACATTTTCCACACTGGGAATGCACACTATTGCTTCACATGCACACATGCATGCAGAATATTTTGGTAAATTTTCAAATAGAGCTGCCAAACTTTCGACAGCCATAACTTTTGCTACAGGACACTAAATTGGTCGCTGTAAAGCACAGCACAGAGGCAGAGTGGGTTAGCAAGATGATTGTGCCACGTCACCCTGCCACTTGGACTTCACGCATGCAAGCTGTAATAGTCCAAAAAACCAGTAGGCCACAAGGAGATTTCACCAAAAAACCAACTCCAGCCCCACATGCATTCAATCAGAAATTACAAGCACTCTACTAAGGTTCATTAGAGAGGCATAGAAGCTTCAAACATATAGGTTCAAATCCACCGAAAATTGCTTCTATGGAGGGCGCCATCAAGCAAAAGTTTGGGAGATCGGTGCCTAAGCCTCCCACCACCCAATTGTGTGCATGAGGGCTCAAATCAAAGGCAATACTACCTATCTTTCAGGTTGTATACAAGTTCAGATCCACTATTAAGAGTTATTCATGCTCAAAATTTTACCAAAAATACACTAATTTTTTACTTTTTGAGGCCCTTAATGGTGTCCAATTCCTACCAAACTTCGTAACAGCCCCTGGAAAGCTTCATTACACATCTAAGAACGTGCATGCAAAGTTTTGTTCAAGAATTTTGAGAAAAACTCCAGAAACAGTGAAAAAAACCATTAAAAAACTTTGGTTTTTGATTTTCTTGGTTTTGATTCAGATCAATATTTGTTCATATAGCCCATTTCTAGCTCAAAATTGCCTAATTTTGACCAAAAATCACTATCTAGATCCAATTTTGACCATATGACCGGCATGCAATCATTAGATACTGTCATAATGACTGTAAAACAACTGAAAACCTGAAAAACGTTTAGGAGTAGTAGCTTTGATAAATTCCAAGCCAAAATATTGAATACTAGCTCAAAAACTGCCAAAAACCGTCAAAAATCCCTTGATTTCCATCATTTCCTATGGAAAAATTCCATAATAATGATCATTAGGCAGACATGAATTGAAAATCAGAGAAGCCACTTACTTGGAGGTCAATTCCACCATTAGGAAGTAAAAAGCAGGGAGTTAATACCAAAAAGTTGGGAAAAAGCAAAATGCAACTCCACCTTCTGATTGATGCAAAGCCATGCTCTGATACCACTGTAAGGATTGCCAAGTGAAGATCACTCAAGATCCTGTCGCATGCAACCAAACGGACTACTGTGGAGCCAAACCACCCAACCAACACGAAACGGATAGTCAAATCCGTAACCGCTTCACCCCCAAGCCATGGTGACTGAATCCAAGAGAGGAGAGGATCTTGGCTTTTGGAAACAGGAAAATTAAATGAGGAGGAGGGCGAGTTTCTACTAGATATATAGGCCCCAAAAGCTGAGGAATATTCTCTGTAGAATTCCCTATTCCAAACCAAAAGCAGTTGATCTCTTATTCTTGCACCAAAAGCAATCAATCACCATGCACTAGCTCCATAGGTCCAATTAGAGCATCTGGGCCCTCACAAGGTTATTAATCACAATACTGGCCTAATTCGGAAATTGGAATGACGTGCATAACTAATGATCTCGTACACGGGAGTACCGAATATCCATGTCAAGGACTATTCTGAATCCTTGTGAACTGGGAAATTTGTAGAATGAAGATATAAATCACACTATTTATCAAGAATCCCGTTTCAAGCTGTGTATAATGAATGTCCGACATGAATGAAGCTGTTGTTGTTAGCCAATTCTATAACAAAATGTGGATGGAGCCAATGGTGCTGGCTGAAAAAACTGCACCCTTAGCCGGGCATATGGACAGAAAAAGCCAACTGTACTAAAGCTACAGCAAACTTCTTGGTACTCAATAATGCCACAGTGGAGCTGTGGAAAGGTATTTCAATTTGTCAACCATAGAGGCTAGTGTGTAACAACCTAGAAAGGATATGATTTTATGTTAGCAAACCAACATGCACATGCTTACAGAAACAAATGTAGCTATGATATTGTGTAATAAAATGTGTGCAGGTGCATGCAATGCAAACAATGACCTACTGACAAATAGTACAGAAGAACAATATACTAATGGTTGATAAACTGATAGTAGAATATCTGGCCACTTGAACTTAATGCCATGCTCTTTTTATTCATGTGTTGGCCACGGCCCTTTTGTTTATGTATAACCCTGAAGGCCTTTTCATGCATTTATATTTTGGATTGGCCAACTGTGTTAAATTAGTAATTGGAGTGGGGGTTCGTACCAGAGGGCACATACCCTATAGGAGGGCACACTATTTTTCCTCCAAAACTTGTGGATAAGATTGGCTAAGTCTCTAGAAGGTTCCATTTTAGGGCATCTATTGGGTATAGATGGGGATGAGAGACACTCATTGTTCAACTTTGTATAGGTGTTGCCCAAGCTGTTCATGGGAAAACTTATTGCTATTGCTTGTAGGGCTTTAGCTATTGATCATATATGTCAGGCTCTTCAATCTCAATCCAGATTATTTTCTCCTGGGAACTCTATCAACTGTGCTTTTTGCCAATCCCCTCTATCCTGGGCATGAAGGTTGCTTAGGCAACAAACCTTCTGTATCCCTGGTTCATATGGATGCACATGATATTACAGAATATCCTCTTAAAATAGAGATGCTATTGCAGTTGATCAGCGACCACTCTGATTGGAAAGTTTACTAAACTTCTAGACGTGGTTTCTCTTCAGAAAGAGCATGGAGTACTTGCATTAACCCAATTGAGCTTTTTGCAATTAGTACAAACATTGTTGTGATTTGTGAATATTTCTAGAAAATTGGAGTTGAAGCTGTTGATGGAGTCCATGCTCCATCAGTTGTTGCTAGAATGAAGATGATCTTATGCCAGTGGTTACATTGTTACATTGTGTTCTTTTCATTGACCGAGTCTAATCACATCATCTTGTTCAAATAGGTGCTTTTAAGCCTCCAAAAGTCCCTGGATGAAAAAAAAATATCTACAAAGATAAGTGCATTTGACTCTTGGAGCCAGAACACATGTCAAGTCTTACTGAGAATGGAGGAAGATTGTCTTAAAGCTATAAACCAAGTCAATGTTCACACTTACGTGAACGTTCCTACAAAAGAGGAGGGTGCCCAAAGGCAAAAGGTCAGAGACTGCAATTTGTATAAGCTTCTCCAGATTTTTATTTATAGCATTGTTTGTATATTTTGTTGCCTTTTCTTTTTGGTTTTTTTTTCTTGAATTTTAATTTTCATGTTAAAGGAGTTTAGTTTCAAGTTATTGCTGATGTCAACTCGTTTCTCATCGCCTTCCACTTCTCAATATTCATATAAAAAAGACTCATCTTAGCTTACTCTTTTCAGTTGTGATATTCCTTGTTATTTGTTTTTTTTTTTGTCTTATATGTTTGAAGAACCTTTCTCAAGGAAGTGAAGTTTGAGCCTTGTACATCACTGAGAAGAAAGGATTTACCTCGATGCTATAAATTGGAGGAGCACTATCATTAGATGGTGGATACTCTAAGGAGGTCTTATTGATAAAAAGCCCATGAGTACACAGCATTTCTATGAATTCCAAAATGTAGTTGTTATAAGACCCAGATAAACAATAGTCTTAAAATGTTTTGGAAGAACTGCAAATATATGCATGGACTATCTCCAGTACTTTGGCACAAGATCCAGAAATCAGCAATTTGGGATCCTGGTGGAACAAGAGTGCTTTTTTAGAGGTTGCACATGAAGAGGTGCTAGGAATGACTGGCCTTCTGAAAAGGTTTGCGCCAGATAGGGTGAGGACATTTTCAAGGGAGAACCATTTCGTAAATAGCCATCCAGTCTCCATAGCACTACCTCTTCTCACAAAACTGCAGCTTTTTTGGTCTGCTAGTGTCCATCCTTTCTGTCCAGATCTGTCTCGGCATTTGGTGTTTGTGTTAACTCTTGTAGGTTGTCATGCTACTTCTGATATTCTAAAATTCATGGAAGGCTACCCAGAGTAGAAGGAGAGCTTGATTTGATTTGTACGGAACAATGTAAATATTGTACTCAATAGAATTGAGTCTTCAAGACTCATTTCAGCTGTTAGGCAACCCTTGTTTTGTCATCACCCACCTGCCTGCCCCGACTTTTGGGCCAAGTAGGTCCAAGTAAACTACTAAAAACAGCTAATTTTACCCCCCCCCCCCACCTTGAAAAGAAAAATCAGAAACAAAAGAGAAAAACTAAATTGGCGTCTCCCTTCTAGCAGTCACAAGAACCTCAATTAGCACGTTTGAATGCTGATTAAAACACGATTCAAATGCATTTCAGACGTGGGCTTTTCAAACTTTTTCTTTTGGGGCCTTAGACCCTCAAAAGAGACCCAAAGGGCCAAACGACTTTGTGTTATGAAAATCTAGGGCCCATTGACCTAAAGAACAACATCCGTACAGCTCGGGCCAGCCTTCCTTAACCCTAACTAATTTGTGGATAAGATTGTGTCCTCCTTTCCTCCACATGTTTGTTCAAAGCTCCTCTCTATCTTTTGCCAAGATCTCTTGCAGGTGGGGGTTTTTGACAATGCTGGAGTGATTGGAAGCATCGGATCAGAGTTTCAAAGCCTGATTTAGGTGCTACACGCAGCGTGTGCTAAAAATAGGGTGCCCCATCCTCTAGCTTTTCAACTCAAACAAAAAGGAAATGATTTGATCTTTAGTTCGTTGTATGAATGGTTTTTTAATCCACAATTTGTTGTATTTCTTAAAATGGTTGATGAATTCATAGATTATGGATTCTAGGTACATCTTTGGAAAGTTTTTTTGCTTAAGAAATAGTGAATGACCTTACTGATTAAAGTGAATACTTTTATTTGTTAACATGCTAATTCAACCACTTATATGCAATATTTAAGGTTTCAACAGTTAAAATAGCAGTAGAATTGTTTAGAAAACAAATTTTTATTTTGGTTTTGTTTCAAACCTTTCAACCATGGATGTTTGATATGTTTGAATTGTTGAATGCGACCTTGTCTGTTGGTTGAGGAACCTGTGTCGATACAAATCCCTACCTAACCAGACCATCTTTTCCTGACTCCTGGGATTGTTGCTGCCCACCTGTTCTAGTTGAAGAGGCCTCTCCCTTGATGTTGCAGGGAATAGATAATAGTACAACTGCAATTAGAGAGCCTATCACGTGTGCTACAGAAAACACAGCTGATGGATGGATAGGGTTAAAACACCAGTCCTTGTACTCAATCTTAAGATTCTTCAAATTGCAATGCAGCGTGAATGTTCTTTAGGCATGTACATCCTATGCAGATTCACAGGTTGATGGTGGCACAAGTTTATAGTCCCTTGGTAGATGTAAATAGAACAACGTGGTGAAAGAAAGACAAAATTCAAAAGTAAGAAGATAGGAATCCTTCGAGAAGATAGGGACAGGTGAAGTGAAAATAGATCTTGTAAGTAGTTGGGTAGCATGCCGAATTCTGATTACTCTTTTCTTCTGTCAAGTTCTGTTCTCCTTCAGTGGCCTGCATGCATGCCAGCCAGCTTTGTTCTTTGTTACTATTGGTCTGTGTTTGTGATCTCTTGGATATGCCTTAAGTGAGCATTATTTGATTGTTCTAGCAGCTACACTCTATTTGAAGCCTTCCATTTGGGGCCCTTTATATGTTCTTGGTTTGTCATACACCTAATACTTAGAAGCCCGTTCCGAGCAAAATGGGTCGGAATGTTCGGTTCCGTCCGTTCCGGAACGTACTGGGTCGGAACGAGTTCATGTAAATTAAAAAAAATGAATTTAGATCCTGCTGGCCCGCGGCTTCTGCATTTCACAGATAGCGAGCAAGGTAGCTTGCATTTCACAGATAGCGAGGAGGGAAAGTGCGCCTACATTTAAAAAAAAGAAACATAATACTTTTTTTATGCAACTGCATCCTTTATGAGATGGTAGCAGATAAAAAATCTGGCTGGCACAAAACAAAGAATGGCAATCAGGTCTGCAACCAATTCATACTTTTTTCCACGGATCTGTTTCCAATAGATAAGGGGAGATCAGTTTTTCATATGCACAGAATTCGAGATATGGTGTTAGTTGGTACGGTTGGGAGCCTTTGGCGACAGTTGGTATGGTTAGGAGAACCAATGGCTGGATTCTCATGAACGCAGGAGCCTTTTGCGACAGTTGTTGCATATTGCCATTTCATGTTTTCAATGCAATCTCACTCCAGCTCTTATATGTTTACAATGCAACCTCACTCTGCCATCTTACCAATTTGCCATCCTCAATATATGCTCTTATATTTCCGGAAGTGATAATTAATGGATTAAAATCCTTTGCAAAAAAATACGTTTTTTTTTTCAAGGGCCCGTTCCGGAACGGGCAACTAAGACCTAATATTTCGTACTGATGTAAGGTAAGAATCCCAAAAACAATCTATTGCTTCTTGTACTTTGTTCTTAGAACTATATGGTGATTTTGAGAAAATGAAGACAGCCCACTGTACCAGGTAAAGCAACGCGTGAGTTTATTAGGGAAAAAGCTTTGGATGTCAGAGTATGGACCACTCAGCTGGGTAGGTGAAGAATTAGACATTGCACTTGCTGTTGGAAGGCATATTACGTTGGACCTCAATGATCTGCAACCTTCAGCATGGTGTTACTGGCAAGCCTTAGAAGTATCCGGTTCTTCTTGGGGGTTACTTACAGCTCCATTTTCCTATGAACAAAAACCTTTTGTTGTTTCTCTTAGCAAACAATACTTTGTCATGATGCATTTTACAAGGTGGATTCGGCCAGGTTTCCAGATTTTTGACAATGCAAGTTTGAAAGACACCCTTGTGATAGCTTCAAATCTCTCCGGAAGCAGTTTGGTTCTTGTCGGTACTAATACATCAAATTACAATAAAGATATACGTGTCGATCTTTCTGATCTAGCTTCTGGTTTAGCTGGAACATCTGTACAGGCAGCTCTATTTAGAACTTCTGCAGTGGAAAATCACGTAGAACTTCCTATTTTGTATTTCGACTCTCCAATTGTGTTTGTGAGGTTAGCCCTCAAATCCATCACAAGTATCATAATTTCCTAATATTTCGATGTCGACAATAATGTCAATCTTGAACTCTAAAGTCAGGGGATTAGGATCCTTGCCGTCAAAAGGTTTAGCTAGCTAATAATTCAAATATTGCAGATATCACAAGGCATCCAGCTTGTCAATCAATGTTTTTTGTGAGAGGTTTCTCATGATCTGAAGCAATGTAGTCTAGGTTTTGCTTTTGTATATATGTTGCCTCTAGATCATGCCAATTTTGAATTGCAAGAAATGTGTCCTATCAAATAGAAGAAACTTGAAGATTGTTGGAAATATGGTTTCTTCAAGCACAATGGCACAAACTCAACTTGTTATTCATTTATTTTCTCATATTTTGCATGCATACCTATAAATTTATTAGAGCCATCAAAGAGCAAGGTTGGCAATAAAAAAACAAAAGAACTTGAAGCTGGACGAGGTAGAGTCAAACTACTTGGATATAATAAAGCGACACATACTAAAAGATGCTCACTTGGAAAGTTATAGTGGCTAAGAAGGTTGTTTATTATTCTTGTAGTGTGATATTTCAATCACCCCTATTAAGGACAATGTTATTGTTGATTATTTTCTTTTTGCAATTTTGTCAAGCTTTTTCAACCTTTTTCTAGGATGTTTTTTTTGCTTGTCTATTATAATGGATTGGAGAGAGAGAGAGAGAGAGAGAGAGAGAGAGAGAGAGAGAGAGAGAGAGAGAGAGAGAGAGAGAGAGAGAGAGAGAGAGAGAGAGAGAGAGAGAGAGAGAGAGAGAGAGAGAGAGAGAGAGAGAGAGAGAGAGAGAGAGAGAGAGAGAGAGAGAGAGAGAGAGAGAGAGAGAGAGAGAGAGAGAGAGAGAGAGAGAGAGAGAGAGAGAGAGATGGGTCTCGGTTCATTAAATGTTACAACTTAGATATCCATAGGTTGTTTGATTGTACCAAATGAAGCATCCTGAATCCTTTGTGTTGTATACAAAGCTTCCTCCTAACTACACTATTCAAGAATCAGCACTTGAGGCATCTTGAATAAAAATGCATCTAGTGTTGATTTAGCCTTAGTTTGACCGTGGTTGTAAGATGCATGCTAGAAATTGAATGTAGACTGAATTTTTAGAATGGACTGTCGAAGCTCATACCAAATAGGCTTGGGTTGGAAAAATTCGATCCCGAATTTGTCGATCTTTTGCACAAAACTTCGAGCCTTCTTCTTTCCTTTTTTTTGTTGTTTTCAAAAAAAGATATAAACAAGAATTTTTCAGGATGCTCATTACCTAATGGAATTGGGCTTGAGCATAGAATTCTAACACTTCTCCTTAATGTGGATCTTGGAAAGATTCGATTTTCAGATTTAGCTGATTGTTAAATCTGAGATAGTGCTCCTTGATGAAATAATTTGCTGCCATAGACTATGTCTTGCAGTAAAATCAAAGAAATTACCCTTGTGCTTTGGTTGTCACAATAGATGGACGTTGAATGTGATTGGAAAAATTTGATAGCTGCAAGCAAGTTTGTCAGCCAAATTGTCTCCTTGGTAGCATTTGAGGCAGCTGAAAAATCCGATTCTGTGGACGATAATGCTATTGAGGACTGTATTTAGTTGTGAGAGATTGGGCCTTGATTGTATGAAAATACAGGTCTGGTGTTGAAGTCTTCTGTCCACTCTGCATCTTTTTAGCCTTTGAGAATATTGGTTGATGGGTCAATTTTCTATTGACTAATGAAAATCAGTCTACTGGGTCGGATTCGAAAAATGTACTCCAGTGTTAACATGCATTTCAGATCTTTCATTGAGTTCAGATTGTTACTGAGTAATAAAACATCATCTACATAACGAGTAGTGATAATGGAAAGATTTGATACAGACTTGAAGTAAATATTCAAGTCTGCCCATGTTGGATAGAGACCATTCTCGTTTTGAATTGCAAGTTTGGTGTCATCTTCTGTCTTGCACTGGTCAGCATCAATAGTTGACTCTGCCTCTGAGATAGTGTGGAGTTCCTGTACAAAGTAGCAGGCCGGATCATCCATGAATCGGGATGGAGGCTGTCTGGATCGATTCGATCTTCTATGTTGAGATTCGATCTTTTGATGTTGTTCGATTCGTTGAGTTTCAGACTCATTTTTCGAGTCAATATCGAATTTTAGAATTTCGACCCTTGGGTCAGATTTTGCAATAGCTTTCCCCTCGAGACAAAAAATTGATCTTCCAAAAAAGTGACATCTTTGCTCGTGAAGGTCTTCTGAGAGTTCAGATTGAAGAACTTGTATGTCTGATGGTCGGAGGAATAGCCAATAAAAATCGATCTTCTATTTTGAGAGTTCGATCCTTGAGTCGGAATTTTTTGGAGATCAACAATGATTTGATTGAAAGCAAAACATTCAAACACTCAAATATGGTTGAGTGATGGCTTCGATCCTATCCACACCTCATAAGATGTCTTGCCATTCAGGGCCTCTGAAATGGATCGATTTTGAAGATAGGCTGTTGAAGTAACAACTTTTGCCCAGAACTTCTTTGGAAGAGATGCATGGGTCAGCATGCTCCTTGTACTTTCAATTAGTGACTAAGTCTTCCATTTAGCTACACCATTGGACTGATGTGAGTTTGTTGAATGTTGTTGTATTCCGATTGCCTTGTAGAAGTCTTTGACTTTGTTGGAGATAAATACTCCCCCTGTATCAGAGCGTAGAGCTTTGATTCTTCTCTAGGTCGATTTTTCTGATGATGCATTGAACTGCATGCAGAACTTCAGAGTATTGAATTTGTTCTTCAAGAAATATGTTGCAGTCCTCCGAGAGAAGTCATCAATATAGTCAGCAAATAGACAACTCCCTCTGTGGAAATAGTTTGCATAGGACCACAAATGTCCATGTGTACAAGATCTAGCAAATTTCTAGAAGTACATTCTGAATCTGAAATGATTGAACTTCTAACATGCTTGCTGGAAATAAAGCTTTTACATGGAGTATCGGATTTGCTAATGAAAGGTAATCTTGTACTAAGTTCTGTTTCGACATTTGCTGAATACAACTGGAATTTAAATGGCCTAATCTGTGATGCCACAACATATCATTTGAATCAGAAATAGTAGTAAAAAGAGCTTGAGTACTTGTAGAATATGAGTGACTGAGTTTGTACAAATTGTCACACCTTCTACTGAAAGCAAAAATGTTCCTACATTCGTCAAAAATAGTTCAGCCCTGTCTATTGAATTTGACCCTCTGACCTGAATCTGTGATTCAGCTAACTGAGAGCAGGTTTTTGGTCAGATTTGGAATGTGAAGAACATTGGACAAAAACATTACATCACCTTTCTTGAATTCGATCCTGATTGTCCTTTACCCTCAATGGAATGAGTTGAGTTGTCTCCAAGTTGCACAACTCTAGAATGGGTGTATGACTTGTAGTCGTGGAACCAGTCTCGATGGTGAGTCATGTGCTGTGTTGCACCTGAGTCTAAATACCAGGAATCGAGATCCTGTTGTTCTTTGACTTAGGTAAAAAATACAGCTTCATCTTTCTCTTCATGCTGGATCGAGTAACTGGTTGAGATAACATTTGCTTGTTGTTGGGACTGTATCTTCTTTTCATTGTTGTACTTGAGTGTTCTGCAGTCCTTGATGAGATGACCAGTCCTCTTACAGTATTTGTGGAACAAGTTCTGCTTTGGCTGGAATGATGAAGAAGAATTTGAATTCGACCCCGAGCCAGAATTCGACCTTAAGTGAAAAATTCGACCCAGACTGCAAGTTGTTCTTTTTGTCAGGAAAATCTGACTTTGGAGATTTCTTCTGATTTTTTTGATTTTTGTTTGTGTATAGAGCTTGAGGATCTGATCCTAAGCCTGAAGAGGATGAATTCCTTCTGATATCCTCTTGTGGCATCATAGAAATGACTCTTGATAGAGTAAGTTGCTGCTGGGTCGAAATAGCCATGACCCATGTTTCATAGGCTTCAGGGAGACTCGATAAAAGAGTCATTACTGCATCTGAATCTTCAATGTTCGATCTTGTTGCAGTCATTTGCTGCATGAGATTTTTGAGTGTGTTGATGATAGCTGGAAATGGTGTTTGCATGTGACATTCTGAGAATGAAGAATTTCTTCCTCAGATGTAATTTGGAAGTGACATCTCTGATGTCATAGAGAGTTTCTAGATTTTCCCAAGCAACCTTAGTAGTCTATGCAGATCGGATATGACTGATTTGGGAGTCTCTAATGTTTAGAGTGATTAAGGCAAATGCCTTGCCATTTCGTTGCTTCCATTTGGTGATGCTAGTTGTATCAGCCTCTAGCTTGATTTCAGTATCATCAACTATGTCCCACAATTCCTTGGCTAGTAGAACGACCTGCATCTTGAACTTCCAGAGATGGTAGTTCTCTTCATCGAGTTTGTCAATTAGAGAAGAACTAGAAGTAGAATCCATTCTGGTGTAGTAGTAATATCGTTGGTAGAAACAACAATAACGTGATGTTGTTGGCTGCGCACTTGCTGAGATGATGTCTTGATAAACACAAGACTGAATCTGCAATGGAAATGCAGATTACTGAGCCACCCGCTCTGATACCATGTCGTAAATCTACAGGATCAGAGAATTGAGTTCTGATACCATGTAGGAAAATCAATGGAAATGTGGCACTCTGATAATAATCAAAACTGAGTACAAGTCTTCAGCTGAGTTCGTTGATGATTATTCAAAAACTTAAGAGCCTTAGAAACTGAACTTGACTAGTTACAACATAATCGGATTTCTGACAGTATCAAAAATTTACAAAGACTCGAAAAATAACAAAGACTTGGAAAACATACATTGACTCGAAAATTACAATGACTCAGAAAATTACGGATTTTTTGAGTCGATCCCGTATCAAAAAATTGTAACTTTTGGGTATCGAAAAATTATCTAAGAGTCAGATTTATACATAGGGTCGGATTTTTACAAAGGGTCGGATTTATTAGATCCGATCTGATCCAGGGTCGAAGACGTCCGGATATTTTCCGCCTCGATCCGATCTGATCCAGGGTCGAAAAATACTTCATCGATGGGATTAACATTGGATCAAAAAAAAGGCTTGGGTCGAAAAAATTCGATCATGAATTTTTTGATCTTCTGTACAAAATTTTGAGCTTTCTTCCTTCCTTTTTTTTGTTGTTTTCAAGAACAGATATAAACAAGAATTTTCCGAGATGCTCACTACATAATGGAATTGGGCTTGAGCATAGAATTCCAACAATACATTCTCCCGTCGTGGGTACTGTAGCTGGTTCTGATACGACGCAGTGGATGAAGATTCTACGACACTTTGTAAAGCCTTCAGTTTTGTATCAAACTGGACTGTAAGTTGTTCCATTTGTTGTTTGTGGAGTTTTGTAATTTGATCCATCGACAGATCGTTTGAAATGCTGGAAGCGTTGGAGGTTGAGGCAACCGAGGGGGTTGAATGATGGATCGTTGGATAGTTATGGCTTGAATCATCATCTGATCCTTCATCTTCTTCTCCGATGGAATCTTCCATGGCTTCCTGCAACGTAGCGTACTGCTCTCGTTGTTTAAGTTCTCTTATGATGCTTCGTGGTAATCCCGCTAAGACCACATGATCACTGCATGATCGGGAGTCAGGGTTGTGTTGCACTCGGATCTTAAATGCTTGACCCGTTCTATGTAGTCACTGACCCTTTTTCGTTTTCCCATCTTGATTTTGCTCAGTAGGAGAAATGGATCTTCCAAGAACTTCCTTTGTTAAAGCGGGTGATGAAAGCCTCCTTAACCTGTTCCCACGTGACTTTTTCCTTGACCGATTGGTTGAAGAACCAATCTTGGGCTGCAGCTACCAATGACATGGGAAACAACTTCAACTTCTCCTCATGAGTCTGTTCGTTGTAGATTTCGCACGTTCGTAAATATGGATGAATATGATAGGATCTGTTGATCCATCATATTTTGGCATCTCAAGATGAGGTGCCCTTCGGATTGCCTGCAAGAGTACGACAAATATAAGTTGATCCATCCGGTCCATTATAGCTGGTCCGGCTTCGATCTCGATCTGTGCAGCTGCAACTCTGGGGAGGTTTGATTTCCAACTCTTCTTGGTACTGATCGTCCCAATCTCAGATTCATTCGTCGGATAAGTCCAAGGATACTAGATCTTGATGGATGTGAAGAATGCAATCAAGATCTGTTGGAATCTGATCAGTTCAACTGGCTATTAGTGTGATTATAGCTTCTTTTTTAGGGTTTTTCCTTGATATCTCTCTGATCCTTGTTCAGATTGGCCTGTAATTTTCACAGTAATTGGATCTGAGATAGATCTATCTACTGATCATACAATGTTCATCATGCGAGGGTTGGCTGTGCGAGAGTTCTTTGTACTGTTTTGCAGACAAAAACTCTGATATCATGAGATCTTCTGGAAACTAGCTCTCGCCCTCTTAATTGTAGCTAGATCTAGAATGGATCTGGCTTGGTATGAAGTGAAGAAAGTTAACTCTCGTAGATCTAGAAGTTATTAACGTCTAAGGGAGTTTTTAATCACCTTTTGGCTCACAGATTCATTAATTCTTCATATTAACTCTCGCAGACTTGGTCACTGATGCAAAATGATCTTATGAGTTTAATGGACCTTGATGCGAAGGTTACTTGTGCAAGGGTTCTCTAATTCTTACGATATTTTTTTTTCTTGGCACTTGTAACTCTCTTACAATTCACTGGAGCAAGATGAACTCTCACAGTCTCGTTTGTAACTTAATCTCATCAAGATGAAGCTTTAACAAGAGAGGCGAAGGTTAGTTGCAATAGGAACTCCAAAAAATGGGGTTTGCGAGGGTTTTAATTGGATTTTGGAATTCTTGTAGGGGGTCGTAAACTGAAGGAGAACTCTCGTAGACTTGTCTGTGAGCTTGTCTTAGTGAGATCTAGTTACAATAGGTCTGGCGAAGGTTCATGAGCAGTTTTGAAATTTTTCTTGATTTTTACAAGAGTTTTTTGAAACTTTATGGATTTTTTTCACTTTCTTGGAAATCTACTGGGAGGTAACTCTCGTAGGCTTCTATGTAGGGCTGGGACAATGTCCTCAGGCTGCTGTCAGTCGTGCGAGAGTTAGTTTACAACGGATAGTGAGAAATCAAAATCTGATGGTTTTTTGCTCACTTTTTCTCTCCAAAATTGCAAATTTTTTGGTTTGTTTGGTAAATGTGATGATGTGTCAAGCCCTTAGAGGCTGTCTCAGGTCTCCGCTACCTCCAAACACCTCCTCCTTTTCAAATAGACCAACACACAAAAACAAGCAAAATCCACTCTAAACTACCCAAAAACCACCTAAAACTAAAAAAAATATACTAAAAACAACTAAAACATCAACTAAATTAGTTAGTAGTAGCTATTCTCGGCAACAACGCCACTTGTAGGGTCGTAGATATAGCGTAAACCACCCTCCGCTTGTCAAGAAAGGTTAGATCCCCAAGGATAGGTGTCTAACTATGATTAATAGCTTCTTCTCTCAAAATTAACACTAACCCCCAAACTAACATTAACCACACAAGCCATTAGAAGTAGAAGTGCAATCGAAGGAGGAGAGAGAGTTAGAGGGAGGGAGCTCATTAGCTATTGCTTTATTCTAATGGAAAAGCATTAACAAGCATAAACAATGAGATAATAAGCATAGGAACATAGAAAGCTCCAAATGACGACACAAAGCAAGAGCTTACGAGGATGCTTGATTTCACAAAGTGGTAAGAGTTTTCTCCTATGTAAAATGGAGTACAAGAGGTGCTTTTTTATTCTTGGGGAGGCCCTAATCTGAACTTAAACAAAACTTAATCAACTTAGACTTTGGGCCTTTTAACATTATTTACATGGCCCAAGTCTAGTTTATTTGACGTACAATATTTTACAAGTGCTCATTGGGCTATGGGCTTACACATGCAGGATGTCACGATCTTTGCAACTTATTTTTTATTTATTGGCTAATTTTATTTATTTACAGGAAATATCCTCAACAGATTGATGTGATCTGCATATTGCACTAGATCCGATCAAAAAGTTAATTGGAAGTCCAATGATTATAGTTATATATGATTTTTGGCTAGTATCCATAGATTTGGCTTGGATTTCTCTTAACATACTATATGTTAATGATTTCAAGAAGAGTACTTGCTATTTTTTAGTTAGTAAGCATGGTCATAATGATTTCATCCCAATTAGTTTGTCCATTCAATCGATTGTGTTTTTGGGTCGAAAATTGTTGAAAATCAATATTTTTGCTTTAAATCGAAAAAAAGACCTAGTATTCACCAAAATTAGAACCTTGTCTCTTAAGGATGATTTTTTTTGCATGGAATTAGGATTGGAAGTACTTGCATGAGGTTAATATTCATTAGAACATGTGAAAAAATGTTGAAATTTGGTTATGAAAATTTCACATTTTTTGTTTGGGTGGAGTCCATTTCTAAGCTATAAAATTTGCATGCACACTCTTTGAGGTAGTTAGAGGCTGTTCAATAGCTATGGACAATAGATACAAGCTATAGAGGTCAAACGATGCCAAAAAAACTTTAATGTTTTTTTTTTATGATCTTTTAGACAATTAGTGTTCTAATTATCTAATCTTTAATTTTTTGCACCGAAATGATGAAGTTTCATACTTGATCACCCTCATAGATGAAGTTTCATAATTGGTTGCCCTCACAAATGATGACTTTTGCTTGTTCTGTCCATATATTTAAATCTAAACTTATTTGGAGCCTTCTCTAATCCCTATAGAGTGTTTAGAGACTATTGAAAATAGCTCTCTAAGGGCATGCAATTATACAAGTCGTTTTCAAGATTTATCTGTAATGAAAGTGCACTCCTATAGATTTTTTATGTATTAATAGCTCACAGGTGTGGACAATACAACATCTAGTGACATGCCTATGGTGACATGACAATCTTCTTGATGCCCTCACCTCCCTCTGTATTGCGCTTTACATTGTCTAATATGGTGCAATATACCCAACGATGTCATTATCAAAAGTTTGGCAATTTTTAGAGCAAAAATTGGCTAAATTTTGAAGATGTTTTGATTGCCATTTAGATAGTTCCCTAGGTCCCATGGACTACAAGTGGTGGCTGAACCTCTAGAATACTAGGCAGACACTCCAGTCATGGAAGACTTTCGAGGAAGCCTTCCTACAAGAGTTCTTGTCGACCAATGAGCTTGATAGTGTTGGATTTATTTCCTCTACTCTCCCAAATCCCATGTTAATTCCATTCATATCGCTGCAGTTTTACATGCATTGTCACACAGTCTGCAGAAATACTCTATTATCGGAGACATGCATGAAAGCGGCACTCGACTTGTCTGACTTACTCGACTTGTTGACTCGCCCGCCGACTATCGTCAAAGACCAAGCTGCCTCGACTTTATCGACTATCGGCAGCGACACGCTCGAGTCCGAGTAGTCGAAGCCTTCTCACATTCACTTCATGTACTGTGCAACTACCTGACAATGACAACAATTGCCACGATCTACTCCAGACGGCACAACGACTCCACGCCATCTTCTTGTACACTCATCTACACAAATGTAAATTGTATATAGATGACCATTGCAATCTAATCAATATGAGGTTAATGAGACAAACACTATAGATGCTTTCATGCATCGATTCTTTCTTTCAAACTAATTGTCAATAATAAGCTCATAACTTTTATAAAGCGGAGTTAGCTTCATGAGCACACGGTTTCATCCGCTATTGTCTTCTGCTCATAGCATCAATCTGACGTGTATTTCCATACATTAATCTGAATCAATCTTTGTCTTTTATTGTGTTCAGAGTTCTTATTAGAATTGTATGTGTTGCTACTTCATCTTTCTGTCACGTTAGGATCAACAAAAGCATCAAGCTTAAACAATCTCCCAAACCTTGACAATGTTCCCCTTGCTATGATCTTACCACTTTTTTTTGATGTTGCATAAACTATAGAGAACTCCACAATGAAACCATGATCTAAAAGTTGGCCAACATTAAGCAAATTCTTAGTGATGCTAGGAATGAAGAGAACACCATCTATCTTAGTCTTCTTGGAAGATGCTAAGCATAAGCGAATGGATCCCACACTTTCAACATGATCATTTGCTATAAAAAATGGACTTTATAGGTCCTACATAATGTGTGAGTTGAGAAAAATACTGAG
Source organism: Diphasiastrum complanatum (assembly GCA_029204225.1). Lineage (NCBI taxonomy): Eukaryota > Viridiplantae > Streptophyta > Lycopodiopsida > Lycopodiales > Lycopodiaceae > Diphasiastrum > Diphasiastrum complanatum. The sequence goes on along the minus strand of CM055112.1, from coordinate 37,902,993 downwards.
TTTTACCCAACATGTGAGAGCTAGCCCCACTATCTATCCACCAAGGATCTTCTCCTTTGACACTTAATGATGAAAGTGTTGATATCATGAGTGAGTCCTCATGAGAACTCTCTTTCTCCTCTTGTCCAATGTTAGCTTGGCTTTATACTTGCTTCTTCTTGAAGCAATCTAAGGCATAATGCCTCGTTTTGCTACAATAGTAGCACTTGATCTTTGATTTATCCTTCTTGGGCTTGACTTGACTTGATGATGATGTAGATCCTTGATGATCTCTATCATTTTCTTGCTCCCTTGCTCTTTTTTTTCCCTTTGCTCTTGAAAAATAAGGCTTTATCATCACCATAATTGATGGAGAGCCTTTTATCCTTGCTTTGATGTGAGCCTTCCTACTCTCTTAGGCCATCAACACACTTTGAAGGTCTTCAAGTGTAGGCAATTTTTCCATTATGGCATAGCTTTGGACAAAAATAACAAAATCACTACTTAACCATTCAAAAGTACTTGCACAAGCTCACTCTCCTTAATAGGTTCACCAATATAGGCAAGTTCCTTGTTCAAATATTTCACTCTCAAAACAAATTGATGCCCACTCTCACTTTTACATTTGAAGCATTGAAGAACTTGATATTTGAGGGAAAGCAATCTTGAGGTATTCGTGTACTCGTAGATATTTTGAAGTCTCCCAGGCCGCTTGGGCTGAGATACATGCTCCTACTTCCTTGAGCAATAGAATCACTTTGTTGTTGGGTTTTTGGAAGTCCAACTATGACATCCATAGATATGACTTCCCATCTCTTGTCAAAGACATCTAAATGATGCAATAAACTACCAGTCTTCAAGCATTTGGCTTTAGTTGACAAAGTTTACACTTTCCCACATAAGACTCAACATAAAGCTTGAGTTTTGTCCAATAAAACACTTTTTTGACCAAGTCTAAAGTCTTGTGTATACTTGGATGACTTGCACAAGGCGCATCATGACACTAAAAAAGAATTTGTTCTTTTTCAATTCATCATCCCATGGTACACAAATCTTTCCATAATGGTGAATGTTCTATATTTTTTTAAAAATCTCTATTGGTTGATTGAGATTCTCGTGATTCCATGTCAAATTTATTTTGATTGATTACAACCTAAGAATTCTTTTATATTCGATCAAATGAGAATTGATTTTCCAACCGTCCTCTCATCAAAAGATACAAAAATCTAGGTGAATGAAAGTTCATTTTACTCACTAATATGACTGAGAGCATTAGCAATTTGATTAGAGCTACCCTTGGTGTATTAGATCTCATTATCAAATTCTTGCATAAGCCCAACCCATCGAGCTTTATGACTCTTCAAATCATACTTTAGAGGCCGATAATCATTATACACTATATACTTATTACCATATAAGCATGTCTTCAAGTGTTAAATGCAAGGATCACAACAATTACATTAACTATTGAAACCATCTCATATGGATGTACTTATCTATCTCCAAAAATTGTAACTACATTACCCCCATTTAAATGAGAGCATATATTTTTCAAGATCAATGTCCAAAGATTTCCTAAACAACCATTCATAGCCTAGAATTATATCACTTTGAGCTAAATTCAAAACATGAAAGCCGATTAATTATCAATAGCCTTGAATCGCAAATGAGAGCCTTGGAATTTTTGGACAAGATAAGAATTAATAAAATTACGAGCTAATCCAATATCCAATAAAATACCTACTTCTTGATTTTTCATTGTGCCCCTCAAACAAAATAAATCTTTAGACAAAAAAGGAGTAGTATTGAAGGAACATTCACACTCATAATCAATGAGATCAATTTCTAGTTTCTTGCTATGATTATTTGGCATCTCAATAATTTGAGCTATGAGTTTCTTCTGCTTTGTATATACATAGATAATAGAGAATCTATACATTGTAATCGTTGTAATACAATGATCAAATCACGAAAGGAATCATGTGATCGATAAGGTTCAAAGTAGTTGTGTGCTAAGCGTTGTGATTTTACTATGCTACTTCAATTGATTGAAGCAATTGACATTTGATTCTTTTTTATTTGATTTTCTTAAATGGATATATGTCTATCTCACTCTATCTATATATATATACAAAGTAACATGGTTTATATTTATCGTCTAATCAGTTCTTATAAACAATGTGTTTAACACTATGTATTTAGAAAAAAGAGAATTACTAGAATAGTCTATTTTAAGAACTACAATCAATAAGCGGAAAATGATGAATGATTGCATACAACGACGTGATTGAACAATGACATAATCTGCATTGAATTCGGCAGAGGAAATGCTCCATTTTGAGTGGTACCATTCGATAGTCAAAAGCGTTGGCAGTTGATAGTGTCGAGTCGGTGTCGTGTGACTCAAACTCGAATATTTGAGTCGCAGTCAAGTTGATCTCTGCTCTACTTAAAATATTCGTGTATTTCTACAAAGTTCGAATGTGTGTGTTAAAATGCAGACTATCTCGAGTAAGAGTTCATTTTTGTAGATTGCAATTAGAGCGAGTATGTATAGGAGTTCTTAGAAGATAGAATTAGGTGAGTAGGAGTAAGATTAAACTCCAACACTCCTCCTCAAGTTTACTGCTAGGAACCTGAATGAAAATTTAAATACTAACTTAGGTAGTCTGCCTTTCTTTTGACAATTATATTGTCAATATATCAGCCAACATACTATCGGTATGACAGTACATTAATTTGACTCCCTTATTCCGAACCTTCTCTCTTAGAAAATGAAATTGAACTTCAATATGTTTAGTTCTAGAGTACGCTTGTGGGTTCAGAGAAAGTGTTATGCAATAGTGAAGTGTTGTTGATCTAATCTGTTAAAATTGCAGATCTTGGAGTAGTCTTCTGAGTTAGATAATTTTCTTGATTGTAGAGGTGGCTGCAACATATTCGAACTCGGTAGAGGACGAAGAAATGCACCTCTGCTTTTGACTATTCCATGAAATGGGTCCTCTTGCAAAAAAACATAGATAGCTAGAAGTGGATGTTTTGGTATCCACGTGTCCACCATCCCAGTCTGAGTTGGAATAGGCTTTCGTGATTAATGTCTCCTCAGAAATTCCATCATAATAACACAAAGCATAGTGCTTTGTGGCTTGTATGTATGTCAACACTCTTTGTAGAGCTTTCCAATGTGGCAGACTTGGATTCGACATATATTGGGACAGTGTGCTAATTGGCACAAGATCGGGCCGTGTGCAGATCATGGCATACATGAGAGAGCCACTGATAGGGGCATTTGCACATCTCCTTCTGTTCTTGCTCAGTCTTCGGGCACATGTCCTTCAACAGTTTGAATCCTGGATCCATAGGTGAGTCTATGGATTTGCAGTCTTCCATACCATACCTATGAAGTGCATTGATTAAGTATCTTTGTTGGCTTATAGTAATTCTTCTACTTGTTTTGTCTCTTGTGATCTCAATGCCAAGTAGGCATTATACTGAGCCCGAATTTCAAATTCCTTCAATTGTAGAGCTTTGGTCTCATGCAATAGCTAATTCAAATTGATGATGATTAACGAATCATCGACATATAGTACTATTATAACATAGCTTGAGCCTTTGTGTAGTAGATACACATTTGAATATGCAGAACTAGAAGTAAACTGATACTGCAATAAGAAGTGATTTATTCTTCAAACCAGAATCTTGGAGCTTGTTTTAACCCATTAAGGGCCTTCTATAGTTTGAAGACTTTGTCTTAAGCCAACAAAACTCAAAATGCAAAGCACTCTTTTCAGCTTTCAAAGCAGTGTATATTGTCATGACATCATAGGTTTAAAAAAGCATAGGTTGGGTTGTTTCCTCTATAATATGAGAGAAGTTGAACAATTTAATTACTTCTATGATAATGATAGAATCGTTTACAATTCACTACAATTGAAAGGAACATCTACATTCTTAAGTAGAATTACTCAAAGCTCATTAATAGAAGCAAGCAAGGCTTCGAAGCAATTACTTAGCCACTTAGGAAGGCTAGTTATCCTAGTTTTACAAGCTACTACAATAACCTTAGGTCTTTTAATTTTTACACAACACCTCAACAATGGAAGATTTGGGTAACAATCAAGGTTATAAGAACGACAAAAATCTTGATGATATTTTATTACACTCCTAGTTGAAAGAAAAGTTCTTGCTAGAGAATGGACTTCATTCAATAATGATTCCAAATGGTATGAGGTATTTTTCAAACTCAAAATCACATAATTTAGAACTTTAGCTTCTCATTCTGATAACAAACATATGGCTCCAAAAGATTTGACAACATCACTAGGGGGCAAAAAGTTAGGAGTATTAAAAGCAAGACACGGAGAAGGATGAGAATGAGCAGACATGATCATAGCTTGTGGAATGCAACAATTTGAAAGAGGGGGTAACTGATGCGATACAAATTTTCAAACTTTTAAAGCATTGTGAACATATGGTGTTAGGTTTAGAGTAGGCTCTCCACCACATGGATGTTGTTTTTGGCAAAGTTTCTTCTCTTTTGTAACTATACTTACTCTCAACATTATAATCTGTAGGAAAAAATGAGCGAAGAGTTCTCATCCAAAAAAGTTCACGAAGCCACGCCACCTTGAAAGACTCTTTAGAATAAGAAATGTTTCCATCAATGTGCTCATTGGAAAAGAAACTAAAAATCACATTTAGCTATAGCAATAGACAAAGATTTTAACTCTTCTTTGAAAAACTTAGAGCTATGCACTTTTCTAGCTTCTAGAACATGTTTTTGAAAACGTACAAAAGCATAGCATTGGTTTGGCCAACATACACCATACTACTACTTTGTATGTTATAAATGATATAGATTAATTGGGTGGTATGGATTGAACTAAGAGACAAGAAATATGTACATGTTTTTTTCTAAGACCTCTGAGGCAATTCCAAATTTTAATATTGTTATTTGTATAATGAGTACTAAGTAGCAAAGACTTGAAAATATACCATTTAATAGGGCCACCTCCAAAATGATGAAATTATTCAAATTGCATCTAAACAAAAAAGTTAAACCTATCTCTATGATTTGTACCATCTCTACTAGCATTGATAGAAGGAGAGCCAAAGATTATAGTTTGAGTAGTCAAGCAAGTGCTTAAGACTAGCCCTCCTTAAGGCTATTGGTCCAAGTCAAAATTAGTGTTGACCACCTTTAATTTGTTTATCATGGTGGTTGTAAAGCGATGACAAACCCAAATACGTCCACCTATTACACTCAAAAGATTATTGACAATAGCATGTGATCAAGTGCCCACGACTTCTCTTGAAGTAACACCACTCGACTCCCTTTCACACCAAAAGTCTTTCACAAAACTAACTAAAAAGCCCTTGATCCTTTAAGTCCCAAAGAAAAGAAACTTCAAGAGAATATAGTTCAGACTGTAACATGGAGAGAGAGTTAATTGGACTATGAGAGAGTCAATCACATGAATTTTTTTTGAGTATTTTTTATAGAATTTGCGTACATGACTCCTGGTGATAAATTACAAGACCCACCAATGAGCCAATCAAACAAAATTCTTTACAAGAGGCAAGAATTATCATATAACTTGCTTTATAACTTTGATAACATCAAGAAGAAGAACCTAAAACAAATATTGCAATATCCATCTAATGGAAGCATAACGTAGACAAACTCGACTACAACCATACATGAAATTTGTTTTTTAAAACTGAAGAAATAACCAATATTAAAAGGCAAACAAAGAAAAGAAGTAGAGCATAGATCAACCTAAAGTGAACAACTTTACAAATTAGGCTTTAACTATTAAAGTAAATACTACCAAGAGAGCCAAAAAAATGATAAGGTACAGTGCAACTTCTTAATAGGCAATAAATCATAAACTTTACACAAACATCGAAAGAGTTTTGAAACAGAGCTAGGTAGAGGAAAGGAGAATGCAAGTGACTAACCTCATAAGCAATAGACCAAGAACTCAAACAAAGTTTAAAAAAAGGACAAAGAAAAAAGCCATATATAAAAGATACAAGAGGAAAACATAAAAAACAAAATAAAAAATTGAGAAAAAAACGTTATCTAGAAACAACAAGAACCTCACCAACATGACATCGAGTAAGATATGTTAGTTTTGATTAGTAAATCAGAGCAACTCACCTTCATCAGCACAATATGGTTAGAAGCACCAGCAAATATTTGATTGCCATTGCTATCTCATTTTTTTTAATTTTTTTTCTTTGGGTGATTATTATATTGTTGTTGTTTCTTTGAGGCTACCATAGTAGAATCATAAACCTTTGCAATTTGTATTGCTTCCTTAAGCAAACTGAGCACATTGCAATGGCACTCAATCTTATAGTCAATTCGTAACTACACAATAAACTAGGATCGAGAATTCTGCCTTTCACTATTCTACACTTCTAGAAACAAGCTTATTAAAAAAATTTGGAATTAAAACTTGCAGATGGTAACAGATCATGTTATTCCTGAGAGGATAATGCTTGGTCACCTGTATTTGATAACCCTCTTTACTGAGGACACAAGCATCACATCAGCCACAGCAATTTAAGCATCAGTACAACTCAGGAACTTACAAGGCCAATTAGCTGCCAGCAACAGCCATATGTTGACGTAAGTAGTCAAAAGGCATGGACCATTGCTGTTTGACACCCAAATTCTTTGCTTTTACACATTTGTTCACAGGAAGGGAGTCCAGTTTGACTCAATATGAAACATTCTCCTGATTACATTGCCATGTGCCCATATAGTTCATTGTTTTAATGACCTCGATGCAATACCAAGTATGTTTAAACTCTCTGTACAAGGTTGCAAACTTCTGGTCTGATAACCCCCTTATGATTTCAAACTTGTTCACCTTTTCAGACTTTGTTTTCTTTTTAGCTGCTTGTGCAAGTAGTAAGCAACGTCAAAATACTGACTGTCACGCATATGTCAATCTCATTAACATAAAAGGATGTGTCACATTCGAGGTTCAAACCCTACTACTGCCTATTACAAACTCACGAAAAACGACGCCTTAACTCTTTATATCGGTTATTTCAACAAAACCTGGATAACCAAAAAATTGCATCTGTGAGCGTCCTAAAATAAGAGTTTGCTAAGGCCTCATAGTTGCTTACTGACACAGCTTAACCATCACTTCTATGACCTCCAGGGCCCATGGTGACTACTCATCATCATGAAAAAAGCCAGAAGAAAGTAGCCATTTATGTACAATCTTGAGGTGTTGATTGATACAGTGATTCATTCACTACTTTCAAGTAAATGTCCCGAAAAAAAATGTGCAGCATCCAATCTTTGAAACAAGCTTTCATATCTTCTAATTATAACTCTTCTACATAGAACACTTCAAAGCAGTAAGTGTCTGAACTTCTGTATGTCAGTTCATCGAATCGTCAAAATTTTGACAGGCACTATGTAGGTACAACTCTCATAGAGATGGTGAGGTGTCCTTATTTAATGTGGAAGCGAATGGAAACAGAGTATCGCTCGTCTCTTTATGGCTCTCTCCCCTCGCATGTGCAAGACGGACAGATAAACTTGGACCATCGTTCACATTTGAATAAAATCAGCATCCCTCTTTTTTTCACCCCTGGCATGACACACAATTCCAGCTTCAGGTTTAAACAGTACTTGTATACACTGCCGTGAACATCACCGAAACAATAAAGACTATTGGACACATGGTTGTAGTTACTCTTAAAAGAAAAGTCAATGTATGAGCAAAACACACATCTGCACAAAAGCCAAATGTGATCACTCAACAGATAATAAAACATACATCTACCTGATTGCCATAAACTAGGCATGTCAGGTACGTTTGAGATGCTTGCATTGTGTTTAAGTGGTCCGTGGAAGTTTTGTCCTTGACTGTGACTTGATGCCTTGACATTTGATTGTCCTTGCCTTGTGGTCAATAAAGGTTTGTCAAGCCAGTCAAACAAAAAAACGTGCCTTAAGATTTGATTGGCCTTGCCTTGGAAAGTAAGACTATATGTTAAGGTGGTCAATGAAGTTTCAAGTTTGTGAGGCCAATTAACTGAAATTTCAGTGTTCCATTTTGAAGCCTTATAATGATGGTGAGCATATCATCAATGCTCCTATGTACAAATACATAAATCTTCTTACGCCAAGATTCTCCATTAACATTAATAATCATCTTACACTACAGTCTACATAGACGAGGCCATTGAGAAATTTGGCAAACTAATGTACTTGGTTTATTTACAGACTCAACCATTTAGGACAAAGTCGGCCATAGCTAAAGAAGAAATGTTACAGCAGATGCCAGGTTTATTTATCAGGGTTAGAAATCTGGGTATTAGCACACACTCTACTCAAACTGATTAGCACAAGGGAGATCTAAGATGATGCTGGACATCCTGTGACTCCCAGAATGTTGAGTAACTTAATGCATATGGAAGTGAGTTCAACTTTGAAGCATAGAGATCTTGCAGGTTTATGCACATATCTGCTACTGTCTAAGAATCACGACCCTAAACATTATAAGATTGTCCAGGCAGATTTTCACACCACCTTGAATATCTTTTGAATTTTGATGCCAAAATTGTTGTCAAGAGTGATGCCAAATCTATTGGTTCATCTGTCGTCCTTTGTCATTGCTTATGTCTTATGAGACCCAATACCATAACCATGAAAAAGAATAAGCAGTACAATATAGTCAATGCCCACACCAACAACAATAGTTGGTTCCCCAATTTGAGGATAGGCATGATAATGAGACAATCTAACAGTCTCTTGACGTATTTTGCACATAGGTTTCAGAAAGAGGTGAAGGCTATTACTAACTTCTAAGACCATTCAATCATATGTTGTGACCACTTTTTTATTTTCAATATCTGTTATTTTACTTGCCCACATTGAGGACAATGTTTTGAGGGTAAAGGAGACTTATGGACATTTATGCATACAATATACCAATGCGGTGAGTATTTGAATCTCCAGGTCATAATTAGTCAAATGGTTTTGAGATAAGATCTATTTTTCCTTTACAGATAATTGATCTTCATGCTATGATCTTAGTTGGAGAGAATCATCACTGATACTTTATAAGTTTATGAGTTAATATTTCTAAATGGCCCTACAACTTGTCAAACAAAACTTATGTGCACTTTAAAAATGCTTTTTGATTCCCTTCACAGAAATTTTGGGATTGTTATTTGATTCTAGATATGTAGAAAATAATCAAGCTAGAATGGCCATCACCTTCTAGTTGCACTTTCATTTTTGAGAATCCCACTTTAATAGACAAAGCTATGCAAGACCATCAATTTTCCTGATCATGGAAAGAAAATAATTTGAACGTTCGAAGCTCGAATGTTGTCTTCTTGTAAATCCGCACTGTCCTTGTGATTGATTTTACCCTAACATGTTGCACACATGATATTTCTAATCAAAAGAGAACATCATGTCATATAATGAGATTTCGTGAAAGGTTTCCTTCACAGGACAGTAAGCTACATACAAAATGAGCAATTCATTCAAGAAAATTCACGTTATTTGTAGAGAATGATATACCTATCATGTGAAGACTCGACTTAAATACTAGCACAATTAGATGGTGGTGAGATATTCTGATTAAGAAAACAGAACTAGCCACTTACCCCACAGCCATGCTATCAGGTGGAACTGGACTCAGAGCGCCCAACAAAGGACCAGTCAAGCGAATAGGATCAGCCATAGCTTCGAGAATCCTTAGTTCCAAGTCATTCTTTTCAATCCAACTAGAGCTTTCCTGCCGAATTTTTCCAGTTTGTCTCTCCTTCCGAAATAATACCTTTTTCTCCTGCTTTTCTCTCTGTGCAGCCTTGAAAGCCCTTTGAGCATCCTGCATTTTGTAAAGCCAAAATTTATAATTGTTGCAACAACTATTAAACGTCACTGAGAAAAAATTTCAAACGTGGGAGAAAACATAAATATTCAAATCGGGTAGCATAAGCAATATATGAATTGTATTAGATAATATCCAACATAACAAAGGAGATATGCAATTTCCAACCCTATGGAATCCAACCACAAACTCTTAGATCATCAAACAAGAAGCATAAGCAATGTGTAGCAGCTAGCCAACAGTAGTTACCAGAATTTCCTTTTACACATGTTAATAATCATTGAAACTTGCTTAGGACTATCATAGAATCTAAATATTTGCATGTACTTAGATGCTTGTATTTGAAATCATATTGAACCTTTGAAGATAATGTAGCACAAAACAAATGTCCCACAAAAAGAAAAAGAATCAGGGTCTTGCTACAACATTAGGATGGTTCATGAAACATTGAATAAGTCATCAGTGTCCGTGGAACTGCCAAACAAGGAATCTGTAGATGACGCTGAGGGTATCATGTGTCGTGGTGAGCCTCTGCCTCTGCCTCTGCGTCCGCCTCTGCCTCTTCCCTGTCCCCTACCTCTCCCTCTCCCTCTCTCTCTCCCTCCTGCCCCCTCCTGGCTGGCTCCAACTGCTCCTCCTCTGCTACTCCCTCTAGGTCGCCCTCTCAACTATGATCTCGTACTCTGGGAAGGCCCTATAAACTCAGAGCCGACCTGCCCTCAACTGCTTGTGAAACTCCAGTCCTCTCTACAAGCAAGGCCCCCAGACCACCCCCCCCCCCCCCCTCCCCCCCTGGAACGTCTAGGTCGCCCTCTACGTCTAGGTGCAGGAACGGCTGGCTCCTCTTGTGTCTCGGCATCGGGGTCTACGAATAAGTGCTGCATGTCTCCCCCCCCCTCATGCTCACCCTCATCCTCTGCCTCTGTATCACCCTCATCCATCCACTCCTCCTCCTCGTACCCATGCCCAAATCCCTCTCCATGCCCCAAAATCTCATCATCTCCATCCTCTCCCATCTCCCGACGTCGAGCTGCTCTCATGTGGCGTCGTGTAGACCGTGCCTCTGCATTTGCCTGCCTATGTAGCTCATGATAGATATCCTGCTCCTGACAGCAGCTGTCGTATGTACCTTGCAGGAGTCAGGGTTCACCTACAAAAACAAACGGGCATGGTTAGCAAACCTATGCATTTGTCAATAAATTCATTTGAAACGCAAGTACATCAAGCTATACTAGTAAAGTCACTAACTCACCTCGATCAAGCGGTCACCTTGCATGCGTCTGCGTCTCAACATGCGTCCGTTGGTGTTCACAAACACCAACCGCCTGCACTGCTCAATGGAGAGTCTATTTCTCTTCTTCGTGTGATGGCTGGCCCATACACTCCAGTTCCGCTCACAGGCGGAAGCCGAACAGTCCTGTGAAAGGACCCTCTCTGCCAGTCGCTGAAGGTCAGGCGTACTGCGGCCATGAAAGCTCCACCATGTGACAGGCGCCAACTGGTCCTCTCTGAGCTTACACTGCTCTCGATCAAAAGGATACATGCCCTGCTCGAACTTGACCATGTCTCGCTCTATGTTCCCTAGAGTCATGCCTGTTGGCAAAGGAAATAGAACACGTGTCAGGACACAAACCAAAGCATATGCTAATACAAACAACTACACTAGCTAGAATATTTACAAAACATGCGCCGGGCTATACACGCTCGGTGTACTCCACCCATCCTCGGTGGAGCTCCGTGTCGCCAGGACGTTTGGTAGAGCGCCACAATGGGTGTAGCATGTGGGCCACCGCATGGATGGGTCTGTGGAAGTAGTCCCACCTCGCCTCCCAATGTGTGAGGAGCTCGTCCTTCCTGCACAGGTGACATTGCAAATGGTTAGGCATCTTCGAAAACACGAGCAGAGTGAAACTGAAATAAGAAAGTGATAGGAGACGTACCTATCCTCCTCCAAGCCAGATCTGTGAAGCGCCAAGCCGATGCGGTCCATGAACTCGTATATGAGACTGAGAGTGCACCCCTCTCGGTTTACTAGGCGCAACACATAGAAGATAGGTCAAAGAACCTCTACAATCTCACTCGCACGTGTCCAGAAGTCCTCTGCAAAGACTATGGCCTGGAAGAACACTGCCTCTGTCGTGCAATTCCTGAACTCATCAAATGCCTCACTGGATACCATCCTTCGCAAATGATCTCGCAAGACGCACAATCGCTCGAGAACCAGGAAAAAGAAGGCAAAGCGAGTGGGTGCTGGCTTCTTCAGGTCCAGCCGAGAGAATGTACGGAACAATGCCAACACGCGCCTCTTTCTGGTGACGAACTTCACTATGCGCATGGCCTGAGAGGTGAGCTGCAAGACAAACATTAAACAAAAAACTGTTAGAAGCTAGAAGAGGTTAGGGGCCTGGAATAATTAACAGGTGCAAAATGCTTTACAAAGTGACGAAAATTGTACCTCACGAATCCATGGAAGTGCAACCATGTCCTGAATGAGAAGGTCGATGCAATGGGCAGCGCACGGGGTCCACACAATACTCGAGTGCTCCCTCATCACCATCTCTCCCATTGATCTGCAATTCGAGCCGTACTTGAACTGCATGCTCTGCCCCAATCTCCTGCACTACAGAGATCACTGCCTCATAGATGAACTCGGCGGTGATGGCTCCACCAGCTCGAGTAGCATCCACGCCTCGTAGGAAGACTGTGCCAAGTGGGCAAGACACTAGGATATTGACGACAGATCGGCGACGAGTGTCAGCCCATCCATCGCTCAATATCGAGCATCCATAGCTGCAAAAATACACCATTTCTTAGACATGTGCACTTGCAAACACTGTGGTAATTTCTAGATTGAAACAATTGAAGTGGTAAAGAGTAGCAAAAAATTCTTACGTCTGCCACGCTGTGCGAATGGAGCTCAGCTCCCGTGTGATGGTCTCCTCCTCCTATCGTAGCATGGTCGTGCGCAATGCCTCTCTCCTCGGAGGCCTCCATGACGAATTAGCTGATGCTATCTGAAGGCAAGTGTCTCTAAAGATCCAAGTGTCTGCAACAGCAAAAGGAATGCCACACTCATAGAATAGCTGGCCAATTCGTCGAGTACACAGGGCATGATGATGTCTCTGCCACGCACCTCGGTCCAATGTCTGCTGCCTAGCCCTAACCGCTCTCTGCTGCATAGAGGACTCTCCTGGTCTAGAACGCCCACCAGAAACAATAGATGGGCGTGATGAAGGTGTGTCTGACTGTGGAGCATCGCCTGGTGCATCGTTGCGGCCCTCTGTGGCATGATATGACTCTGTAAATGGTGCGTCAACAGCTGATGACGATGCTGGACGAGATGGACCTGAGGCTGAAGGAACAACTGGACGAGAGGGTGCACGTGTGCTGGGATGCTCTACGAACATCCCCCCCCACGTGACTAGGCCCTGCTCTGCATCTGCTCTGGACCCTGCACCTCTACCATGTCCTGAACCTGCTCTAGTCCCTGCTCCTGCCACTGACCCACGAACAACACTGTGAGATGGTCTCTCAAGAGATGAACCGTCACGCCCGTATGTGTCCATCAATCTCTCCACCTCTGCATCTGATATGTGAGGGCAAATGGATATGCCCATCCCCCGCCCATTTGGCTTGGTGAGTCGTAGCAAATGGGCCCTAACCCTAGTAAGAGAACCAGTAAAGATGCCGCCACAATGCAGGCATCTCCATCTGTGGGCACCAAATCCCTGGTGCATAGCCACATCCCCCTCTGTCAACTCTACCTCTGACCAAATGCCTCTACCAAGGACCGGCATCGTGTGAATCTGTCAATGTATCAGATCGTGTGACTCAGCCAATGTATCAGACCTGCAAAAGAGGAAGCAAACAATCACATGTCAGTATTTTGATGGTAGCAACAACAATTGGATTGTTCGCATTCAACCCTAAACCCTAAAATGCATGTGATTTGGGCTCTAAACTGAAAACATTCTCTAGAAGCGATAAAAACCGAAACTAACAGCACAAGCATGTTGCCTAAAATTGCACCTCAATCAGATGATAATAAGCTACTTTGCAAAAAAGAGTCAAAAACACATGGAAAAGGGGCATGAGATTCATATCTTTTTATAGAAGCAAAAATGGGAAAAACTAACAACATGAGCATCTCTGTGGGGTTCAATACAGATGATTTGAAACCAAAAACCAGTTCATTACGTTGCCTACAGCTCATTCTATGAGCTACCAAGGTTTGAAGTCAAAACTGACCTAAAATCGTTTTGGAGACAAACGCCGCCACCTCGTCGCTTCCCCCGTCCTGATCACGCACAGATCGATGCCCCACGCTGCCCACAATCCACGATCACCTCCTCATCCTTGCTCTCTCTCACTCTCCAACTCTCAAAATGCAAAATTTTTTATGTGGGCCGCGGGCTGCCTGCTTGCGGCCCACATAAAAAATTTCAAAATTTTTTCGCGTTCCGGGACCGCGTTTCTGGTCCCAGAACGCGCGATCCGGGACCGCGTTTCTGGTCCCAGAACGCGCGATCCGGATCGAAATCCTTCCGGATCGCGATCCGCTGCAACACAATAAATTAGAACCATGGCATAAACTCTGTTAGAGTAGATCCTTGGCTAGATCTAGATATTTAATATACTCCATATGAGTGTGTGAAAAAAATATACTAAATATGCATTCATTTGCATCATATAAAATGCATATTGTACGGTCCATAGAACCCACGGTTCTTGGAACCGTGGGTCCCAAGCATAGTACCCACGGTTTTGAGAACCGTGGGCTTGGGGAACCGTGGCATGAACCGTGCCACGGTTCATGAACCGTGGTACGGTTCATGCAATTAATTAATTAATTAATTGATTGATTATTATTTGATCCTTTCCCCCCCAAAACCCTTGTCATTTAATGGCATCTGTTTGAGAGCTAAGTTTCCTCATTAGTTCCTAATTTCTTTCATTTTCATATTTATGATCTATTTCATACATCTGCTGATTTGTCAAAAGTTTGCTGTCAAACATATCTGTTTTGTATCAATAATAGTTATCTCAACCAGAGAATAACTATTAAATTCATGAATCATGATTGAAATCAATGTGATGCATGATCAATCACAATCTTGTCTTTTTATGATCTTGTTTTCCTTTCCAGAGTGCTATGCTTTTTTTCAGAACCAGTTGTGACTGATGCTTTTTGTGGCTGGGAAGAATAAGATTTTTTTGCCTTTTCTTGGGACCTTTTTTTGGTTTTTTCTGGGCTGTTTTGGGGGGTGGGAACTTTAAAAAAAAAAATTAATTAATTAATTATTAATTACACGGTTCACCACAGTTCCCTGTAAAAATGTTTGAGAACCGTACGGTTCTCAGAACTGTGGTGAACCGTCCACCGTTCTCAGAATCTATGGTCCCAAGAACCGTGGGGTGAACCATACCACGGTTCATGAACCGTGGTACGGTTCTTGTAATCATAGAATCCGTGAACTGTGGACGGTTCACCACGGTTCTTGGAAGAATTTTTTCACTCTTTTTTCCTTGCTTTGTTTGGAGGCTATAGTGCATCATTTTGAGTGATTCCTGTTGCTAAGATTGGCGGCCGTAAGGCTGCTAGGGAGAGAGTGATTGCATGTTCCCAAGCTTCTTCATGCATAGGTGGTCACTATGAGCATTCATGTGGTTGGTGTGCATGAGGCATTTTGCATTGTTTTTTAGGTGTAGGGTTTAGGGTTTAGTGCTATAGGCTAGGTCTTAGGCATCCATTAGCATTACGGTTTAGGTCTTAGGCGGCTCAAGGCTTGTTTTACCTCCTTTTTTCCACTTACCCACTTTCCATTGCGTTTTTTGCCCTTTTTATAGCGTCTTGAAGGTTTCTATAGCCATGCATGTGGCTGGACGAGGCGTGTGGATGGAGATGGATCTCTTGAAGGAAGACATCGTAGTTTTTACAGGTTCAAGTGCATGTAGATGGTGTTGCTTGTCTTGCAGCACGACAACAAGGATCAGAGCACACTTGCTTGGTTTGACCAGGCCAAATGGGCGGACCATGGGCATTGCCCAATTTGTCGCAGTTCCTGCACCTAAGCAAGAGTGCCTACTAAGCACATATGGACGAGCAGCAGCGATTGGGCCCAAGGTACAGATTGGTGGGCAACTAGGTTCTATTGGTATGAGATCAGGGGCTGGCAGTAGCGACATAGGGCCATCACGGCCTAGTTCATCAACAACGAGCCCATCACAACCTCCATCAACAGTAGCAACAGGGCCATCACGGCCTAGTCCATCAGAAGTAGGGCCATCGCGGACTTCATCGATAGAGCCAAGCCCATCATGGCCACCATTAGCAACAGCAACAACAAGGCCATCATCTATAGGAGAGGCTTTTCCATCAGGGGAGTCTGTTGGGGAAGGGCCTACTGAGGGTAGTGGCCTAGGTTCGGCAGAGGGGAGTTCTTATGGCGGCTATGGGAGGTGTTGGGGAGAGACCACAGGGTGGAAATCACGCACACCCTAGAGTCAGGCCACAACCACATGCACCTACACAGGACATGGCGGGTGGGTAGATACCGACAACCACAATGCCTACAGGGTGGCAGCACACACACCATGAGGCAACCACTAGACTTACAGGCCAGTTTTTTTATGGTGGATACCTTCCATTTTCCTTGGCCGACAGCACCATCTTCAGCGACATGATGAGATTGTGATGCCACTTGGAGAACCCCCACACACGAGGCTCTTCGTAATCACCATTTGAGAGAGGAGAATGCATGCATCACGAGAGAGCTCATCCTCATACGACATGCATGGGCCACATATGGTTGCTCTATTCTATCGAATTGGTGGACTGAATATTAGGCACATGCCTATTATCAACATTTTGGTTTCATGTCTGCTGGGCACTGTATTTCTCAGTGGATGTTTTCCAAGATGGTGTTGTTGAGTCGGGAGAGTTTATCTATGAGCATATATGTGCAACAGTCATCGAGGTAGGGGCACAACATGTGGTGCAGGTGGACATAGACAATGGCAGCATTTGTGTGGTTATGGGTGAGCTTTTGGACAGGTACCATCTTGCTATTGTATGGACCACGTGTGCAACACATTGCATTGACCTTTTGATGCATGACATGGGAGGCCTCCCCTGGGTTTCCACCATATACATCTAGTGCCATCTTCCTTGGTCACATGAAAAAGAGGGCCCTTGCCATGTTCAGGACAAATAGCCCGTTGGATCTGAAGAAGCTAGCACCCACACGCTTTGCCTACCACTTCATCGTGTTGGAGCAGTTGCATTCTAGAACACAATGCAACTATGCCTACTACAAAGGAACAATGTTGAACATCTCCTACGAAGACACCCACATGCATTATAGTCATAACCTATAGACTACCTAGTAGAGATCTTATTTACAATAATCCGCAGTTCCGTAAGAAAACCTTCAAGAAAGCTACTCTTAAGAGTAGCGCTAAGAGCCTCATATGCACTTATACCTTCACTACAAGGCTTCAAACACCCCCTTCCCTTCAAACTGCAAATAGTACGAGAATAGGCTCCCATCGCGATTCACCCTAATGGAAAATAATACTTTAAAAATATTGCAAATCAATGTATACACAAAACCAATTATTATCATGTATACAAGATGAAGCACACATCCTCCAAATCTAGAGAATGGAAGAAAACTTTGCTCCAAAACTTCAAATGTTAAAACATTAACTTGGCCTAAATATTAAATGTTCGTTTAAGTAGGTTCACAACATGCTTACAATTGCTCCTTGCATTTGGAAAACTCGAAGTTCAGCTTAACCAAGCAACTATTGAACGATCATTTCAAAGGCACATATATCAGTTGCTCTAGATCAACTACCTCCACGCAAATTAGATCAAAGTTCTAAATACAATAAAGTGTTGAACTTAAAATCTTCAAATATACTTCATTCATCGACTCCTGATTAATGAAGATCATGACTTATAAACAAATCACTCTCCATTGAACATCCACTATGAGGTCCCATACGCAAACTGAAAAAATGTTCAATATTATGTGCATTGATGAAGGGGTTGAATGTGAGCCAGAGATGTGAAACGGGACACACTTGGTAAGATGGAGCCCGATAATCCTTACACGAATTGTCATCCTTAAAAAGATTCAGCCCAAGTAGGTCCTAGAGGTTAGGTCTTGTCAAAGTCAAAGTCACTAACTCAAATTAAGGCCTCCAATACTTGTGTCAATCAAAATGTCTAAGAAATAATTGAATTCGTATTTTAGAAGGTGATCATATATTGTGGTATTAATAGTAGACATGCATGGCAATCGGACATGTAGTATGCATCCAATGTGCATGTCAAATCAGTAATCTGCATGGTGTGGAAATATATTATGCATGAACTTCCATGCATGCAAGGAGAAAAGAGGCAGATGCGCCATCAATAACCATGAGGACTTAAAAGCAAAAGAAGATGAATTTAATAAAGATCCTGAAATGTTGCTTTCAGTCTTTTGGATTAAGTGATAAAGTTATGTGTAATCTTATTTGTTGAGTCTTGGATGGTGCAACGATCTCCGAGGAATCTTTTATTGAGCTGGGGACAAGTTAGCTCCATTTCCTAAGGCCATTTTTCGTCTTTATAGTGAGAATCCTTCGGTGGTGGCCAGGTATATATCCGCTGCTTCTCAGTGGCTAGGGATGTTCAAGTTACCTGATGCCCTTCTAACACAATTCTACAAGAGGGCAAACTGAAAGGTGGGCACTGGGGTTTAAATTTAGAATTGGCGTGACTAATGCCTTTTCTTAAACCCCAAACACAAACAAACATCATATTTTCAATAAGTAAAATGAGGATGTAAACTCAATCATCTGATTTTTACCTCTTTTGAATTACAATAGGTTGCATACATCAAAAGGCTACTTCTCAACATCTTCATGCTCAAAATTACAGCTAGCAAACAACCAATCACGGCATACAAAGGGCTTAGTAAACAATTAATTACGAAGAATTCCACCTGATTGCACCTACTGCATTTTGAAAGTATACATACATAACGAGCACGCAAGATTTCAGTCTCCTTTAGGACTTCAATAGCTCGCGCTTCAGACTTTTCTTTCTTCACAGCTAACCGCTCTTCCTTTGCTTTCAAAATCACCTGCCGCTTGACATGCTCGGCCCTCATCTGCTGGGATTTCTTCCTCTGCATCTCTTGCATATACTTCTTTCTCATAACTGAAACTTTTGCTTCATACTCCTTCCTACGCTGCGCTAAACTAAGGCCTTCACTGCCCAAGTCCGAGCCTGTATCCTCATATTTAGGGTTTAACGAAGGGATTTCTGATGCTTCTGATGCGGCTGATCCAAAAACCCTGGATCTGATGGCATTCCAGCAACCTGTGTGCACTAGTAACGAAAGCCTTTGGATTCCTGGCACACGAGAGATCGCCATAGCCGCTGCAGCAGAAGAAGCAGAAGCAGAAGCAGCAGCAAAAGCTGCGTCTATTTTGCTAGAACTCTTTGTTTCATTATATCTGTGTTCTCGCTGTGGACTGCCCTTATTGGAAGGGCTGCCTTTAATGGAGACCTAAGAGCCCACCAAAGGGTGGCCACATCAGTGCTCTTAGATCGACCGAGGGGCGCATATTTAACTAAGACTCGGATTGTTGCAAGCCTTTGCTGATTGGATAGCTTATTTGTCAACTCAATTGAGGGTGCAGGCATCCTTATCTGACAATCCAGGTGATGCATTCATGGAGACAAAGGTTCCTTGATCAATGGATGAGGATGAGCCCTCTACTTGATTTCACTCATTGACCGTGCCACGAAGCAAAATTTGTTCCAAGGATTGCAATGGTGACGATTCCGCCAGTGCACTCCCTCACATGATGGTACAGGGAGTGCATAGGAGGGTGCTGAGAATAAGCAAAGCCGATGGATGATGGTGAGGCCCTACTTGCAGGACCAGTGGAGTTGAGGAATATGCTCTCCCTTCCTAATCAAAGGGTGGTGGTGCTCGATAATTATCCTTATCTCTCTATGATCCTATTGTTAATCTACATCCGTTCATTTATCCAGTTGCTACATATTATTGCAGAGACTGCAAACATACACGGGACGGGAATCACAAAGCATGTTTACCTCTTATGGTCTGTTACGAGCTCATGGACTTTCACGCATGTGGGTGACACAGGGGACTTTGCAGATGTCCTAGTTCAAGATTACACTGTTGTAACTTATATAGAGGAAAGTGTGGAAGAGGTTGTCATTATCTCTATTGAGGCTCCTCCAGAAAAGCCCAAAGATGTCAATGACCTTGATGATTATATGACTATTTCATGAATTTGAAAATAATATATGAATATCAAACTTTTGTGGCATGAAGTTTTTAAATTCATTTATATCTTTTAATATTTAATGATTTTGTTTTTTATTGATTCATTTAAAATATGTGCAAAATTGAATATGTTGTTAAAATTCTATATCTAATTTTTTTAATATGATTTCAGTTTTTAACAAAAGAAGATATTTTTTTAGCATGATAATATAAATTTGCAAAGCATTTTGAATATAGGCATTTTTTGAAGAAAATTTAAGAAATTACAAAAAGTTGGGTTTCCATGTCATTTTTTTTGGTCACCATGTTTAGAGCAATATTCCACTTATCAGACAAAAGACGATCATGATTGTTTATGAGTACGAGGTTGCATCTATTGTCTTGTGCTCCTAATTAATCTGATTTGTACATGCTACTTACTGAATTCAATCTTACAGTTTTATTGCGTTCAGTATTATGTTAGAATACATGTATGCTCTTCTTATCAATTGGTTCTCATATAATTTTGTCTAAGCATCAAACACTTACGCATATCAATACTTTACTCTGTTTATGTTTGTCTTAGTAATCAATCTTATAGATTCCGTGATTTCAAAATTAGAAATTAAATAGAATCAATTATGACTCTTCATGTCACCATAATATGATTTGAAATTGATAGGCGTAGTCATGCATTGAAGAAGGATTATTCTATAGAGCTCGACATTTGGATCTATCGAATGCAGGTTCTTGTTGTGTTGGCCTTCTTTTCTTTTTCCAACATGGTATAAGAGCTATTATCAAATACCGAATATGGTATTAGAGATATAGTTTCTAGTATCAGATTATTCAATCTATTAAGAGCAATTATGTTGATTCCAATTAGAGCATTTCATAGTAATAGTGTTTTAATATTATCTAACATTATCTTTCAATCTTAGGTCGTTGACAGATCAAATTATCAATAGACTGACTTCCATATGGATTCACAAAGCAAAGTTGGCTTTATAGTCGACAAGCTAGATGGATCAAAGCTGGCTTTACAATAGACCGTGCTAATCGCCAAAGAGTTGTGGGATGTTGTCACAAGTATCGAAGAGAGGCTTGAAGACGACACAATTGAATTAGAATGAAAATTAAAGGATGGTAAAGCTTTTGTGCTAATCATTCTCAATATATCAAATACACAAATCAGACATGTATAAATGATTACAACTGAAAATTGCAACTATCAACAACACTTAAATCCGTATGATCTCGTTCTTTAAAAATTTGATGTAATTAGTCATCCCAAGAACTTACGTTACTATAAGTAAAAAATTTGACATAATTAGTCATTCCAAGAACTTGACGTTACTATAATACTTGAGAAAATTTCATTCAAATCACAAGCGAGCGATTAGAACTATGATATCACACGACAATCGACTCAAAGTAAGAGATTGACAAACTGAACTTTATGAAACTGAAACGACCAGAACGGAAAAGTAGGTTAAGAACAAGCTTATCTCAATGTGCAATTAGGTAGGAAGTCGTAGAGCCCAACTAGTCATGAATGCATTAACTGGTTGCCGTTTTGCTTTGTATCCGCATACACATGCCGTTCTAGCCCTGACTTCTTCTTAAAACTGCTTGCGCGTAGTATGAATGCAGCAAGCATGGATAGAAAATCGTCAATGGATCGGGTTACGGGGTGGCTTGTTTGGCTGCGAATTTTTGTCTTTGTAAATAGCGATTGACTAGCAGCATAATTGAGCAGCTGGAAGTGTGATGAGTGTTGTGACTAATAGCTGCTCCATATATGCGATTTAGTAGTCATAAAAAGTGTTACAAGCTGTCTCTTCAAACAACAATCTCTCTCTCTCTCTCTCTCTCTCTCTCTCTCTCTCTCTCTCTCAATGGCAGCGATGGATAGGCATGGTAGAAACAGCTCCACCAGCGGCAGCCATTGATCAGAGGCTAGAATCAAATATTTTAATGCTTTCCAACGAGGTACAGGTCCGTATGCAGGGCCACGACTGAGGACAAGACAACGACCAGCTTTTGTGAGCAACAAAAATCTCAAACATCGAACCCTTTGTCAACGATGGACACTCAGGGTGTTGTCATGAGAATCTCAGCACGTAGCAGAAGTCTGTTTAAACTGACTGGTAGTCAGACATCTTTAGATTTTGGCGGGTATAAGCTTGGTACTGAAAAAGACAAGAAAAGTTTTTCCAAGTGGGTGATAGGATATAAGGAAGTAATAGCGAGCAAGAAGTCTAACGATGAATAAGCTCTACTTCCTCTTTAATCTTTGATTAGGATTACACTTTTGTTTCTGTAGTCATCTTTGATTAGGATTACACTTTTTCCTCTGTAGTCATTGCATGGCACGTTGATTTCTCATAATAAAGATTTTTTTCTTTTGTTTAACATAGTATTCTCACAAATTTTGCTTGAATATCAGATAGTAGATGTGCATGGTGTGACTGCAAATGGTGCATGTGATTTTCTTAATCTTTATTATCAAAGGTTATGGGCCCACAACACTAGCGTTCAAGGAGTGTTCCACGCAAGCTTACACCATGTTGTGCTTGTCAGTCAATAGTCTTGTAGGAGCACAAGTGCAGGAGCTGAGCACTCCAGATGGTGTTTGGGGGGAGAAGGGGAGACCGCCAGTGCTTATGCTGACCGCTTTCGGCAGACAGCACAAAAGCTTGCAGCCATCGGATTTCAGATTGAAGAAAAACAGCTAGCCTGCATGTTCTTGGCAGGGCTACCAAGTTTCTTCGAATCTCTCATTGCTACGATTGAAGGGCAGTATGTTGATGAGCGAGAAAACGAACTGACGCTATCTATTGCCATTCGAAGAGTACTTGAAGCAGATCTGAGGAGGAGTAATGTTCGACCTCAAGGAGGGCAAGAACTTGCGCTTCTCATGAAGGGTACCTATAGCAAGGGAAAGAACGAGTTCAGGAGCTCACAAAAGTTTAAGAAGGATTTTAAGAAGAAGGAAAGACGTTGCTATATATGCGATAGCCTTGATCACCTCCTGAAAGAATGTCCATTGAAGGGACAGCTGAAAAATATGAAGGGTCTGCACATTAAAGAAATGGCCAATATCGCTAATAATGAGGAGCTAGAAGTAGCTGAGGTAGCACTAATGATGGAAGATGAGTGCTCTCTCATGGCTCGAATCAAGGTTACACCAAATCCACAAAGAGATCTGGAAGGCATCATGAATTCTACTGGTGTGGAGTCAAGCAAGGACTGGTTCATGGACTCAGGTGCTACTTCACATATGACGCATGATCTCAGCTTGTTTATAAAAATGAAGGAATTGATACCTCCTATTCAAATCTTTATGGGAGACAACACCTATGTCTCAGCAATTGGAAGTGGGGACATTAACATTAAATTTCCACCCAATCAGAGCGGAATACTACAGAATGTATATTTTGTTCCACAGATTGGGAGAAATCTTTTGTCAGTCAGTAAGATTACAAAGTTAGGAGTGCGAGTAGTGTTTGAAGAGAACAAGTGTGGGCTAGTTTATCAAAATGAGACTCTAGCCACAGGAGATCGAGTAGGGAATCTATTTCGAATGAACTGTTTTAGTTCAAAGGAAGCATCAGAACAAGCATTGATTGCAAAGGAAGTTGATGCTGATGAATTGTGGCACAAACGAATGGGCCACTTGTCATTTCAAAAACTAGAGCGACTCTCTGAATGTGGACTTATTAAGAACTACAAGATCCACAGAACGGAGCTATGTCGTAATTGCAATGTTTGTTTGAAAGGCAAAATGACAAAGAAACCTTATCCAAAGCAAGCATTGAAGAGAGTAGAAGGTCCACTTGATCTAATACACAACGATGTCTGTGGTCCAATTGAGGTGAAGTCAATCAGAGGTGCCTGATATTTCATTACGTTTACAGATGATTATTCTCGCTATACACACATTCGTTGCATGAAAGAGAAAGCAGAGGCATTAACATGCTTCAAGGATTATGTTTCACAATGCAAAGCAGAAAAGGAAAAGGGTCCCAGAGCTTTAAGATCTGATAATGGAGGGGAGTTTGTGAGTCATTTATTCAACAATTTTTGCAAAGAAGAGGGAATTAGAAGGGATTTTACCTGTCCTTACAATCCTCAACAGAATGGAATAAGTGAAAGGTTGAACAGGACACTTCTAAACACAGTCAGATGTAGAAATCTCTGCCCAAATCTTTTTGGGTAGAAGCTGTTACTTGTGCAGGCTATCTATACAATAGATCTCCAGCTGAGAAACTGGACCTAAAGACACCAAGAGAGCTGTGGATAGGGCATGCACCAGATCTAACACATTTGAAAACCTTTGGATGCTTATGTTTTGTGATCAACACTAGTGCTGGCAAATGCAAGTTAGACCCACATGCTACAAAAGGTATTTTTGTGGGATACCCTAGCAATCAGAAAGACTATCAAGTATACAGAAACTCACTACAAGGAATTGGATATGAAGGATAGCGATTATGAAGAGCACACAGTGGTGTTTCTAAATGCATAGACCAAGACAATGGAGGAAAATCGTACAGAGCCTCAAGCAATCATTCATGATCAACCAGTGCAAAGAACAACAAGTTCAGATATAGAACAAAGGGATTATGCTCAAGGTTCAATCGTTCGAAGGCCTCAGAGAACTAAAAAGGTTCCTAAACGTTTTGATGATATGGTTTTCATCTCTGAAGAAAGAGAGAAAATAATTTTAGAGCCCTGTAATCTGAATGAAGCAAAGAATTCTACCTGGTCCGACTGGAAACAAGCCATGGAAGAAGAGATATAGTCCATGCATGATAATCACGTATGGGAACTTGTTTCCTTGCCAAAGAGCTATTGGATCAAAGTGGGTATTCAAACTGAAGGTACGACCAATTGGTACAATTGAACGGTTCAAAGCAAGGTTAGTGGCCAAAGGTTGCAGTCAAATAGAAGGATTTGATTTCAGGGAGACTTACGCTCCTGTTGTTCGCATTGGAACTATACGAATATTGCTTGCTGTAGCTACTGGATTGTTTGGCAATCAGATGTAAAGACAACATTTCTTAATGGAGAACTGGATGAGACAACCTATATGAATCAACCAGTCGAATTTGATGATGGATCAGGGTTGGTGTGTCTTCTGCACAAAGCATTTTATGGACTCAAGCAGGGTTGTCGTGAATGGCATAAAAAGTTTGACAAAAAGGCAAAAATGATCGGGATGCGACCTTGCAATGCAGACAACAACACATATATCATTCATGAATGTGAAATGATAGTCATTATAGCAATATATGTAGATGATATTCTAATCACTGGGAATGATGAGAGTAAGATAGAAGAAATTAAAATGACACTTGCATTAGAGTTTTCTATCAAAGATTTAGGAGAAGTATATAACTGTCCAGGAATGGAAATTAAGAGAAATATAGCTGCACGTATCACTAGACTAAGTCAGAAAAGATACATTCTGGAAATGTTAGCTAGATACGGTCTAATGGATATAAATCCAGTTAGTACTCCAGCTGAAAAAGGAGTAGTGCTTAGTAGTCACTATGAGTCCTATGTGTGAATCTGATTGAGAGAAAATAAGGAATGTACCTTATAGAAATTTAGTAGGATCTTTGATTTACACAAGCATTTGCACTCGACCTGACAGCTTACAGTGTTAGTAAAGTAGGACAATTCAATAGTAATCCAAGATGGATGCATTGGGTTGCAGCCAAGCGAATCCTTAGATACTTGAAAGGAACTATTAATCGAGAACTAACATATGTACGTGATGCATGTGTTTTGATTGGTTTAGCTGATGCAGATTGGGGAGGCGATATTGATAGCAAAAGATCCACATCTGCTTACACATTTATAATGTGCAAAGGAGCAATCGCCTGGGGAAGTATCAAACAGAAAAGCGTGGCACTTTCAACATCAGAAGCAGAGTATGTGAGCCTGGCTCAAGCAGCAATAGAAGCTCTGTGGATCACGAACTTAATGACATAATGGGGATTTGAAATCCCCACAATAAGCATTCTCAATGATAATCAAGGAGCTCTATTCATGAGCAAAAATGGGGGATCTCATCGTAGAGCCAAGCATATTGATCTTCAATATCATTTCATTCGTGAAACAATTGAAGAAGAGTCCATAACTGTACACTATTGTCCCACTAAGAAAATGACGGCTGACATATTGCCTAAAGCGCTAGATCGAGAATCTCACAATATACATTGCAAAGGACTTGGTTTGAATAATTTCAATGAGGGAGGATTTGTTAATACAAGGAATTCTTAGATTGTGGAAAAGTGACATCAAGATCAGTTGATAACGACAGCAGCTCTAGTCATGAGAATCTCAGCACGTAGTAGAATTCTGTTTAAACTGACTAGTAGTTAACAGTCAGACATCTTTAGATTTTGGAGGGTATAACCTTGGTACTGAAAAAGACAGGAAATGTTTTTCCAAGTGGGTGATAGGATATAAGGAAGTAATAGCGAGCAAGAAATTTAACGATGAGTAAGCTCTACTTTCTCTTTAATCGTTGATTAGGATTACACTTTTGTTTCTATAGTCATCTTTGATTAGGATTACACTTTTTCCTCTGTAGTCGTTGCGTTGATTTCTCATAATAAAGATTTTTCTCTTTTGTTCAACGTAGTATTCTCACAAAGTTTGCTTGAATATCAGATATTAGATGTGCATGCTGTGACTGCAAATGGTGCATGTGATTTTCTTAATCTTTATTATCACAGGGCAGCAGACAACTGAGTAGCCAACAGGAGACAGCCAACAAGGAGGTAGTGAGTAGGCAAGGCTGCCGTAAGTAGGATCAGAGGCTGCAGACAAAGGGAGCTGCAGGAGGCAGCGAGGAGGTGATGAACAAGAGGCTGTAGGAGGCAGCCAGTGATCAGAATGAGGGCAGAGGCAACGAGGAGCAGCGATTTGCCTCTCTGACTACGACTTTCAACAGAGGTATATTACTTCCAAATAGCGACTTATCAACACAAATGCAGTGCTTTTGTGGGCTTAAGAATGCAATCCACAACAATAAATATTTTAGCTAGTTCAAACTCAAAGGTGAACTCAATATTAGTGTAGAAAGGTGATTGAAGCACACGATTGATAGTCATCAAACGTTCTTCATGAATGTCGTGAATATGACCTCAAGATTTTTTTTTTCTCTCTCTCTCTCTATCAAGAGAATTCAAACTAGTATGATAATGAAAGTACATGCTGCTCATGCTATTGCTGTTGCTACTGCTGCTCATCATCATCCTCCACTGCCGTCTCTTCCTCTGCCGCATAGTCATCATCATCATCATCATCATCATCATCTTCTTGGTGCTGCTGCTCATGCTACTGCTGCTCACATCCTCCTCCTCCTCCGTCATCTCCTCCTCTATCGCATACTCATCATCATCATCATCTTCCAGGTGCTGCTGCTCCTGCTACTACTGCTCATGCTGCTGCTCATGTTGTTGCTGCTCATGCTGCTACTAATGCTCATCATCCTCCTCCGTCGTCTTCTGCTCTGCCACATACTCATCATCATCATCATCTTCCTGGTGCTGCTGCTTCTCATGCTATTGCTGTTGCTACTCATCCTCCTCCTCCTCTGTTGTCTCCTCCTCTGCCGCACACTCATCATAATCATCATCTTCTTGATGTTGCTGCTGCTAGTGCTACCGCACACTCATCATAATCCTCCTTCGCCATCTTGTCCTCTACTACATACTCATCATCATCATCATCTTCCTGGTGCTGCTGCTCCTGCTGCTGTTGCTACTCATCATCATCCTCTTCAGCCGTCTCTTCCTCTATCGCATACCTTCTTGGTGTTGTTGCTCCTGCTGCTGCTGCTGCTCATGCTGTTGCTATTGCTTATGATGTTACTTATGTTCCTGTTGCTACTCATGTTGCTGCTACTCATGCTGCTATTGCTATTGCTACTATTGCTCATCATCATCCTCCGCCTTCTCCTCTTGTGCCGCATACTCATCATCATCATCATCATCATCTTTCTGGTGCTGTTGCTCATGCTGCTGCTCCTGCTCCTGCTGCTCATCCTCCTCCTCCTCTACCGCATACTCATCATCATCATCATCTTCTTGGTGGTGGTGGTGCTCATCATCATCATCCTCTGTCGTCTCTTCCTCTGTCACATACTCATCATCATCATCATCTTTCTGGTGGTGGTGGTGTTGCTGCTGCTCATTATCATCTTCGTGGTGCTGCTGCTCCTGTTGATGCTCATCATGCTGCCTGCTGCTGCTCCTTCTGCGATGCTCATCATCATCATCTTCCCCTATCTCCTCCTCTGTCACATACTCACTCATCATCATCATCTTTCTGGTGTTGGTGTTGGTGTTGGTGCTTTTGTTGTTGCTGCTCATCATCATCCTCCTCATCCGTCTCCTCATCTGTCGCATACTCATCATCATCATCATTTTCTTGGTGTTGTCACCCTTGCTGCTACTGCTCATGCTGTTGCCATTGCTAATGATATTACTTATGCTCTTGTTGCTGCTCATGTTGTTACTTATGTTGCTGCTACTCATGCAGCTACTACTATTGTTACTGTTGCTAATCCTCCTCCTCCTCCGCCTTCTTCTCCTATGCCGCATACTCATCATCATCATCATCATTATCTTTATGGTGTTGCTGCTCATATTGTTGCTCCTGCTCCTGCTGCTCATCTTCCTCCTCTACCGCATACTCATCATCATCTTCTTTTTCCTGGTAGTGGTGGTGGTGCTGCTCATCATCATCATCCTCCATCGTCTTATCCTCTGTCACATACTCATCATCATCATCATCTTTCTGGTGGTCCTGTTGTTGCTCATGCTATTGTTGCTACAGCTCATGCTGCTACTGTTGCTGCTCATCATCATCATCTTCATGGTGCTGCTGCTCCTGCTGCTGCTACTCATGTTGGCTGCTGCTGCTACTCATGCTGGCTGTTGCTGTTCCTTCTGCGCTGCTCATCATCCTCCTCCTCCGCTGTCTCCTCCTTTGTCACATACTCATTATCATTATCATCTTCTTGGTGGTGGTGGTGCTACTGCTCATCATCATCTTCCTCATTCACTGTCTCTTCCTCTGTCACATACTCATCATCGTCATCATCTTCCTAGTGTTGTTGCTCCTCTTGCTGCTACTGCTCATCATCATCTGCGTGGTGCTGCTGTTGCTCATGCTGCCTGCTGCTGCTCATCCTCCTCCTCCTCTACCGTCTCCACCTTTGCCACATACTCATCATCATCATTATATTTCTGGTGCTGCTGCCCATGCTGCTCATCCTCCTCCTCCTCAGCCGTCTCATCCTATGCCGCATACTCATCATCATCATCTTTTTGGTGATGTTGTTGTTGTTGTTGTTGTTGCGGCTCATCATCCTCCTCCTCCTCCGTCGTCTCCTCCTATGCCGCATCCTCATCATCATCATCTTCTTCCTAGTGCTGATGCTGCTCATGTTGTTGCTCCTTATGCTGTTGATGCTAATGCTACTGCTGTTCATCATCATCATCCTCTGCTGTCTTCTCCTTTGCCGCATACTCATCATCATCACCGTTTTCTTGGTGCTGCTGTTGTTCCTACTGCTGCTCATGCTGCTGCTGCTGCTCATCCTCCTCCTCCTCCGCCATCTCCTCCTCTACCACATACTCATCATCATCATCATCATCTTGTAGGTACTGGTGCTTCTAATGTTGTTGATGCTACTGCTGCTGCTGATGCTAATGTTGCTACTACTACTCATCCGCATCCTTCTTCGTCATCTCCTCCTCTGCCGCATACTCATCATCATCATCATCTTCTTGGTGCTATTGCTCTTGGTGTTGCTGCTCATGTTGCCACTGCTACTTCTCATCATCTGCCTCCTCCATCGTCTCATCCTCTATCGCATACTCATCATCATCATCATCTTTCTGGTGTTGTTGCTTCTGCTGTTGCTATTGCTCATGTTGTTGCTGCTAATTATCATTCTCCTCCACCGTCTCCTCATCTACCGCATACTCATCATTATCATCTTCTTCTTCATGGTGCTGCTGCTGCTCATCATAATCATCCTTTGTCGTTTCTCCTTTGTCGCATACTCATCATCATCATCATCTTCTTGGTGCTGCTGCTCCTGGTGCTGTTGCTTCTCATCATCATCCTCCTCTTCCGCATACTCATCATCATCATCATCTTCCTGGTGGTGCTCCTGCTGTTAATGCTCATGCTGTTGCTGCTCATGTTGCTGCTGCTTCTGCTCTTGCTATTGCTGCTACTCATCATCACCCTCCTCCACCGTCTCCTCCTCTGTCCCATAGTCATCATCATCATCATCATCTTTTTGGTGGTGGTGCTGCTGCTCATGCTACTATTGCTGTTGCTTATCATCCTCCACCTCTGCCATCTCCTCCTATGCCGCATACTCATCATCAGCATCATCTTCCTGGTGCTGCTGCTCCTCCTGTTGCTTCTACTGCTGCTTATCATTATCCTCCTCCCTCTGTCGCATACTCATCATTATCATCATCTTCTTGGTGTTGCTGCTCCTGTTGCTACTGCTCATCATCCTCCTCCTCTGCTGTCTCCACATCTGGCACATACTCATCATCATCATCTTCTTCCTGGTGGTGCTGCTGCTCATGCTGTTGCTATTGATGCCATCTGCTACTGCTCCTGCTGCTGTTACTCATCATCATCCTCCTCCGCCGTCTCCTCTGCCCCGTACTCATCATCATTATCATCTTTCTGGTGTTGCTGCTCTTGTTTCTATTGCTACTCATCATCATCTTGATCTTCTTGGTGCTGTTGTTGTTGCTATTGTTACTCATGCTGCTACTGTTGTTGTTCATGCTGTCGTTGCTCATGTTACTGCTGCTGTTGCTACTCATCATCCTCCTCATCCGCTGTCTCCTCCTCTACCGCATACTCATCATCATCGTCATCTTTTTGGTGTTGCTGCTATTGCTACTCCTGCTGCTGAAGCTCATGCTACTGCTACTGTTGTTGCTCATGCTGCTGCTGCTCATCCTCCTCCTCTTTCGCCGTCTCCTCCTCTGTCGCATACTCATAATCATCATCTTCCTAGTGTTGCTGCTCATGCTGCTGTTGCTCATGCTGCTACTGATCATGTTGTTGTTGTTCATGCTGCTGCTACTGCTCATCCTCCGCCTCCTCCGCTGTCTCCTCCTCTATTGCATACTCATCATCATCATCATCATCTTTTTAGAGTTGCTGCTCTTGCTGCTGCTGCTGCTAATGTTGTTGCTCCTCCTCATCATCATCCTCAGCTGTTTCCTCCTTTGCCGCATACTCATCATATCATCATCTTCCTGGTGTTGCTGCTCATGTTGCTATTGCTGTTGCTACTGCTCATCAACGTCACCCTCTGCCATTTTCTCCTCTGTCGCATACTCATCATCTTCCTAGTACTGCTGCTCATCATAATTTTCCTTCGTCGTCTCCTCCTCTGCCGCAGACTCATTATCATCATCATCTTTCCGGTGGTGTTGCTCCTGCTGCTGCTCCTACTATTGCTGCTTCTGTTGGTGCTCATGTTGCTTCTACTGCTGCTCATCATCATCATCCTCCGTCATCTCCTCTTCTACCGCATACTCATCATCATCATCATCTTTCTGGTGTTGCTGCTCATGTTGTTGTTGTTGCTCATGTTGTTGCTGCTCATCATCCTCCTCCTCCGCCGTCTCCTCATATTTGATAGAACATGGTGAAAAACCCAGAACATTATCAAAAAATTGCCACAAAGGAAACAATTGCGGTCTAGAAGCGGTCTTATTACGGTGGATACAGAAATGTTAGCGAACCTAAAGGCAACGATTACGTTCTATGTGCGAAAGCGTTATGGGACGAAAGGCAATAATTGCAATCTGTGTGCGGAAAGTTGAGAAGAACGAAAGCAACCACCAAGTAGCAAATGCGATCGAGTTGCGGTCGAGTTCCGATTTGTAGCGGTCGAGTTGTATGCAGAAAGAACGAAAGCAAATGCCAAGTAGTGAATGCGGTCAAGTTGCGATCTGTAAGCAGTGGATAGAATGAACCGAGAGGCAATACACGCGGTCTGTAAGCAGTGAACAGGCCGAAAGGAAACCATACCGGTCGTAAGCGGTGGCCAACGGACCGAAAGGCAACAATAGCAGTCGAAGTAGTGGCTGAACAAAACAGAAAACCATATACGAAGGGATGGTGGTCCCTAACGGGGAGAGGAAGAAGAAACATGATAATCCTGACATGCACATTTATCAATTCTTGGCAGTCTGTCAAGCAAATCGGGAAATGGAGGATATCCGAAAGTTGGAATTGTTTCCAACAACATTGAATGGGAATGCTTTGCAATGGTATTCCTAATATGGGTTGCATGAATTCCAGACTTGGGATTGAGCTTTCTTGAAGCGGTATTCACATGAGCATGAAGATGAGGAGATTCTGGATAAACTACGAGCCATAAAGCAAAAAAAAGAAGGAAGATGTCTTAGCTTATGTTTAGAGATTCAAGGTTCTCGAAAAGAGGCTTCAGGATCTGTTGACACGCCAAACGCGTCAAGTATTTCCACCATGGTCTCCATAAAGTGCTTAGGAGAGGCACCACGTCCTTGCACGGTCAACTGTTGGAACATATTTTGGAAGTTGCTCGGTAGTTAGAGGAGGAAGAAATGAGGAAGACATACCGCCGACATCGACGACACCATAGAAGAAGCAGTTCGTCGGGGTCCGACTCAGACACTGATTCAGAGATTGACAATTTCACTGAATCAGATGAAGAGTCATCTTCAGACGATGACAAGAGGTCGAAGAAATATAAGAAAAAGGCAAAGGATAAAGAACAGTCAGTTGTTCGAACTAATGACGTAGTCACAACCGAATTCAGACAAGGCAATGTACGCTTTTGTTAGAACTACAACCAAGAGGGACATTACATCAATGAATGTCCAAATGGCTCCCGGTACTACGTAATCTATAATATGTACAACCATTAGACCAATGATTGTATAAGATTACAGGTTGTAAGAATCATAACCATGGGCTCACTTGCAATACAGTCACAACAACAATAGCCACCACAGCCGCAGATGTAACAACAACCAGCCCTTTACCAACAAAGACCACCAATGATGCAAGGCCAAATGCAACCACGACCGTTCTAGCGGAAAGTACGTTTTCATCAGGATCAACCAGAGGATGTCTACCATTTCTGTCATCAAATGGGGCATCACTCTTTCAACTGTGTGATGTACCATCGCCAATGCGTTGGAAACTTGGAATAATCGCCTTAATGATCAATAATCGCTTTAATGATCAAACTATGATGCCCAGCCAACATTCGAATCCAGGAGGGATGCAGGCTCCTGAGCAACAGGCACGAGTGCAGGTGGTTGCAGTTGAAGAACCAAAATTAAACGACGGTCAAGCTGTTATCATCACAAGGACAAAGGGAAGGCAGTGCGGCAGATATTTCTATTGAAGACGTGGGACCAGCACCAGTCGAACATCTAACATGGATATCGGTCAGATGGCCAGAGTTATGCAGGAGGTGCTGGATCAATTGCAACACTCTCAGGGACCTCATTCTTCTCGGGAAGGCTGATCAAACTGCCAATTCTGTGAGCAATTACAAATTTCAGGTTACAATCGGTCAATTGGTTTAAATTGCACCATATTTGGCAGAGTCCATACATGCCAAGCTACCTGGGTGTAAGCTACCAGATGGACTGCCTTCAGTCGTAGTGAACAACATTGTGCAGTCTATGGAAAAGGACGTTGTTCCAACATTGGGGATCAACGTTCAAGGCATTCCTATTAACGACGTCCAGATTGATCGCGGAGCGAGCGTCAATATCATTTCCAAGGACACATACAATAAATTAAACAACATACCTTTACAGAAGAGTCAATTAGTCATACGAATGTAATCATACAAGAGAATCTCCACTGGGGGAAATCCGGAAGGTGCCAAGAAGTTGATCTTTATGTAAACATGTCGGAAAGTGGTGTGCAGAAGATAGGTCTAGCTCAAAAAGAAAACTTTTCGTGCATGGCGGAATAAACCATCTTCATCTTTCCAATGCATGACTATGCCTATCAATTTCAAACAAAAACAATAGTGATAGAAATCACGTTTGAACTTATAGTAAGGTCTCAATGTAATCGATGTTGTATACCTGAGAAAAACCTCTGGCTACTAGTCGTGCCTTTCTTTTGTTGATGCTTCCATCTGTGTTGTACTTGACTTTGAAAATCCATTTGCAATCAACTACGTTTCTGCTGGTAGGTAATTCGACAATCGTCCACGTCTGGTTCTTGATAAGAGATGAATACTCTTTATCCATATCTTCTTTCCAGAGATCTGAGTCAGGCTGACTGAGTGCCTCTTGGACAGATGTCGGTTCCTGAACAAGATAGGCTGCAGACTCGTCGATATACCAGTTAAATGGTCTACTAGTCCTTGAAGATCTTCTGGGTAATACAAGAAGTTGATTATTTCCATCATACTATAGTTACTGATTTGCAACATCATCATCTTCTGATCCGTCATTGATTTGTTGTTCGAGGAGCTTGGACCTTCAATAGGAATAGTTGACTGAGGAAGTGGAAAGTTCAAAGCGTCAGGAGAATCCGATAGGTGCTACATGGGGACTGCCCTTAACTGGAGCACATTGTCACCTTGAGTTAAGTGCTACTAGCCAATTTCAATATAAGTCAATGAGATAAGTGATCTTTTTTGTCCCAAGAAGGATTCTTTTATATATTGTAATCAAATAATCTCAACTAGGCTTTGATAGAAAGAAAACTTTGAGTCATAGAATTTTTTAGTTAGGGCATCGTCTTTCGATTAGCCCTCTTGAGTAAACACAATCCCAATGCAGACTAAACGAACATTATTTCAGCAATGAAAAGTTTTTCTATAACATCCATCTCACAACTATATCTTAGCTATTCCTTTCGAACTCTTTGGAGTAGGATTTTCTAATAGATTGTGTGAGAATTTCCATTAGAAACAAACACAAATGTGAAAAAAGTAAAATGTTGTTGAGAATGGATGTGTGACGAATGTAGGCCCTTCTTTGTCATTAATATGCTATTGTCATTTGGCCTTGAAAACAATTATTTTAATCAACTTTAAGTTACTGGATTCAAGTTGTACTGGCTGTTCCAATTTGAATTTTATGTACTCATCTTCATGCGCTCGAGGACACTAAGGACAACAAACTAAGGAATGGGCCAGGCACAGCAGGCCATTCTTCCCAATGAGGATTTCCAGAATTTTTTAGGCAAGGCCCAAAGCCTAAATTTTTTTGGAAATGCTTATCGGGCATTATGAATTTCATTGTGTAATAGGTACCTTGACTTTTTTCACATGTACATTACAAAGCATAATGAGCAGTTTGACTCTAACGGACCACTTTGGACATGCCAAGTGGCATACATACGGACACCATATGGACAAGCAGGGCGGAAAGGGCAGCATTACCTCAATTTGCAAAAAGATACATACATATTATATGATAGTCATGTTGTATAGGTCTGACCAGAAAACGTAGCATTCCTGAGCACTCATAACTGACATGTGGGATTCATTGGTTGAGAACACACAAATTATGAGCCCATAGCACAAGGTCCAAACATATTTAAATGTTTAAAATTCTATCTCTCTCTTGCTACCACCGTATCGTCTGAACGATACGACGGCGGGCAACATCTGTAGCAGTATTCTCGGCTCAGCTTGGTACACACAACACAGTAGCCTACTCTCTTGCTGCTACGTCAGTATCGTTCATCATCGTCGTTCATCATCGTCACGTATCGTTCATCATCGGAAGGTGGGATACA
This sequence comes from Diphasiastrum complanatum, assembly GCA_029204225.1. Taxonomy (NCBI): domain Eukaryota; kingdom Viridiplantae; phylum Streptophyta; class Lycopodiopsida; order Lycopodiales; family Lycopodiaceae; genus Diphasiastrum; species Diphasiastrum complanatum. The sequence continues at coordinate 37,867,004 of CM055112.1, read as the reverse complement.
TCTGTAGCATCATTCTCAGCTCAGCCTGTTACACATAGTCTCCCAGCTCCTAATGAACGATACCTGGTCCATAAGTCTCAAGTACTGATTATATTATATGCTCTGTGTCAGGATAGCTTCTGATACTCCTGCTTATCCCCCATGATCGTTGCTTGCTCTAGTGGATGCAGGTCGTCTTCAGCATCTGCAAATGGGTGAGCCACGGATAGCAAGCCCATGTAGTTCATCCACCCTTGCGTTGCACAGAAGAGTCCAATTTCTTCCAATGATGGTCGGCGAGCTATATTGAGCTTGGGAAGGTCCAGGGCTGCTGGAGGTGGAAACTATAGATTTGATGAGGAGGTTGAGTATCCACCCTCCCGAAAGCATGCAGCTGCGTTGAACATATTGAATTTGGGTCTTGTAGTAGGCCATTCAGGTGCAGAAGCCATGGTTTCTAGCATGGCCCTGTCTTTTTACCAGGTGCTGCAAGGTTGGGATCAGATCCTTCTGTGAGGTGGAATCCTGGTGGAAGCATGAATAAGAGTTCTTGTGCTTAAAAGGTGATGTTACTAGGGTGCTCGTTTCACCATTCTGCGAAAGCAGGGTGGTTCAGATGGTCCGTCATCAGCGGGCGAGTCAATAACCCTCGGAAACTCTTGAATATACTGCCTGTTCAAAGAAGCAAGCTCGGAAGATCCTTGTAAGCAAACCTGTCCTAATTCTTCTGTATAATAGGCTTGCGGATTTGTGATGCCATAGGAGGGGAGAAACTGATTAAATCCTAGCTACAAGCGGTGCAGGAGCGGAACTGATAGGAACACCATGCCTTCATTGGAAAAAAATGTGCTAAATCAATAATGATCTTATATAATACTTCCAATTTGTCAGCGTGCTGTCTCAGTTCCGGTAAGCTCATTGCAAAGAGTCATCCTCCCACCAAAATTAGCTGCGACTAGCACTATCTTTCTGACGTACCCTGGGAGTACGTTCCGTTTCATTCTCCAGTTCCTGAAGGAGATCGTTATATCCCTTCTCTAGAGCTCTACCAAAAATAACCTAAAGGTCCAAAATCCTCACGTGCTGGAGAGAAGACGATGAACCCAACTTCAGAGCCTCAGTACCAATTAATGGAAAGCTCGCTCCCCTTCTCGCTCTACAAGGATAGCCCAAACGTCGAAAAGCTTCACGTGCTTTTAAGAGAAGACGATGAACCTATCTAATTCAGAGCTGCACAAATCTGTGGAAAGCTCGCTCCCATTCTTCGCTTTGAGAAACACAGCTGCCTAGCGCTCAGATTCTCTATCTTTTTAATCTGAATCTTTGCTCGCAATTTTTTATGTTTTATCAAACCGGGGATCACACTGCACAGAGAATCGAATTTGGTAATCGACCTGATTCTAGCACTATACACCAACTCACACGTTCGGTTTCCATCTTTTATTAAATAAAAACAAAAAGTTTCTTCTTTAGTGATGTAAAATTATTCAAGTCTCCTTAGCAAAACAAAAACTTGTAGTAGCCACCTGCACACCACCTCATGATCATGCAGTTTCTATTATTCTAGAATATTGTTCATAATTATTACGTAGCCTGCATCAATGATCAGCCTGCACAAAGCACTATAATCGAGGCTATCGACAGAAAGTTCTGCCTTAAGGAATTGAAACAGATACACGTGGGCGATCGGCAAGGTAACACGATCGTGTTAAGCTTTCACGTAAGTACAAGTGCCAGTAGATGATTTAATAAACCTACACGTACACGAGAGAGAGAGAGAGAGAAACTTGAGCTTCGCAAACACTGCCTCTCGTCAGAGTCGTCAGACTCATTAACTCTCACTTCATTGTCTTGTTATGTACTTGTACTTGTATTGGCACTAGACTTCACATTTGGATGATCATTACAAATTCACGATAAATGATTTAATAAAACGACACGTACATGAGAAAGAGAGAAACTTGAGCTTCGCAAGTTCGCAACCACTGCACTGCCTGTCACGAGACTCATCAACTCTCACTTCCTTACGTTTGTCATATACTTGTAGGTGTACTTGGATTGGCAATAGACTTTACATTTGGATGATCATTACACATTCACGATAATATGTGATTTAATAAACCTACACGTACACGAGAGAGTGAGAGTGAGTGAGTTGAGCTTCGCAGGCTTCGCAGCCACTGCCTCTCTTGAGACTCATCAACTCTCAGTTCCGTATGCTTGTTATGCACTTGTTATGTACTTGGATTGGCACTAGACTTTACATTTGGATGATCATTACACATTCACGTTATGTGATTTAATAAACGTACACGTACACGTACACGAGAACGAGAACGAGAGCGAGAGAGAGAGAGCCTAGAGGGAGTGAGTTGAGATTCGCAGCCACTGCCTCTCTCGAGACTCATCAACTCTCAGTTCCTTATGCTTGTTCAACTCTCAGTTCCTTATGCCTGTTATGCACTTGTTATGTACTTGTAGGTGTACTTGGGTTGGCACTAGACTTTACATTTGGATGATGATGATGACAGACTCATGCATGGATTGGTTTCTTTGTCCGAATTAGAGTGCATTGACGCATAAGCAATTGGGGCCTAGAGAAATTATTGTAAGCTCATAGTAGACAACATACCCTTCTTTGTTTTTTCGGTTCACGCTTTGCTATTGGATACTAATATTTTCAAAGTTACTATAAATATAATCTTTGTTTCGAGGCCATAACATGATATTTCATGCCCAACCACTTAGATTTTTGCCACATGGCATACTTGTCACTTGGACTCTGTTCAATATAGTGACCTTTAAATTATAAGCCACTAAATAGTGAAAGGGAGGGCCTTCTACTTGCAACATCCAAACCAAGAAGAATTTCAGTGTCCTTGGGACTAGCTTCCAAAAGCCTACTCAAGTTCACCAATCAACCAAATGCTTTCCTCAATGCTTTCCTCATGATCACTTTATATCTTGTTCCCCTCTCTTTCCAAACTTTCTCTAAAAAAATTGTGCTCATTTTGAGCATCTCTCTCTCTCTCTCTCTCTCTCTCTCTCTCTCTCTCTCTCTCTCACACACACACACACACACACACACACACACACACACACACATAGTACCTTGCAATTACGCACTACATTATATTACGTACATGGTGGCTATAGGACAAAGGTCATAATTTTTAAAGGTCTTACACCTTTGCCTTTGTTAGGCTCTTTTTCTCTTTTAGTCACTTTGCAAATTTATCCTCTTCCACTTGCTTGTCTTGCAAGTTGCACGTGTAATGGTAACGATGTTGATAAGCTTAGCCACATCCTATGGACATGATTGAAAGCTTCGGCCTCTTCAAGCTTCATTGTTGCTTCTTCAACAAGCTATGTTACCTACAACATATATATATATATATATATATATATATATATATATATATATATATATATATATATATATATATATATATATATATATATATATATATATGTATGTATGTATGTATGTATGTATAAACAAGGTATTCTCTTTCACATAGGCACTGGTGATGATACTATGGAGCTTAATCTCAACACCCTATGCTTTCTCTCCTTATGTTCAAAATCACTTGGTAAGAATGCTTTCAATCCTTTCTTTGCATTCGGACGATATGTCTATTGTAGATTGTTGTTCCACAAGCATTTTGGGCGATGTCAAATGTGCTCTAATTTGCAGATTATTGATGGTATTACCAACGCTGACCTATTGCCACATTTTTTGCATACTTTTGACATGTTGTAGGGTTTCTTTTACAATGCTTTTTGAAGCATTTGATCGCTACTAGGACAACGATTGATTGCATACATAGATTCTATAATTTTATGCTAATGTTTCAGCGATGGACCACAATGATGATAATATTGCCAAAGTTATGGCAGTGTAGGAATGCCAAAGTTATGGCTTGTGTTTCAGGTAGGAATTACGGTTCTTGCAAACTTTATTACTTGTAGGTACTGATTCTTATCATCTCATGATGCTAAATAAAGGATATTGGTGTATTATGTGAATCAAAGTATACGATCTGCCATAAATCACTTTTTTTTCAAACCAATATAACTTAGGTGTTCCTGAACCTTTCCAAATGCCTATCGCCAAGGATTAGCACAACATGGATTTGCTCTAATACCTGCATGAATGTCCCACTAACCTTGATGAGAAGTAACGAAACTTGTCCCCGCTGTAATTCGACATACCATGGTTTGACTAGATCGTTTTTGAAAAACATGGATATGCTAAAGACAAATGATACATGACTAGATTTGCTTACGCAGACAATTGTAAGGGTTAGTATGACACGAACGTGCTCAAATACCTTCGCATTTGTCCTTTTCAATCATGCTACCAATGTGTTATGCCCATGTAGGTGTTCAACATGTGTAATTAGAATTTTGGTTGATATACACCTGAAAAGCATGGATATGCTCAGGAGTAGTGAAATCAGTGCGCGATTTATTGATTTATGCAGCATTCACAAGAGTTAGAATGGCAGAGAATTGCCCTAACATACGTACGTATGTTCATACCAAACCTGTTAGCTATATCATGAGTATATATATGGTTCAACTTTGTATATGTTCTTACGTTTTAACTAAAAATGATATGGTCCAATAACCTGTATACTGATCAGCATGGCATGAGCCTTGATGTAGTGATATTAGGGTTTGGCCTATGGCTTTAAAACTTTGTGCTGTATGGGAAGATTGATTCATAGATGCTATTGACGATGTTAAGTTGTATAACTTGTTTTGTACATGCATAATAGCTGACATTTAGCTATGACACTTGTCTTCCCCACTAATACCACCGTCTCAAGGCTCGTGCTATGCTGATGTTATTCAGCTAACAGCATCTAGCATTTGCCAAGAATGCAAAACATCTCCAGGTGCTTTAAATTTATTTGAAAATTCTACAAAAAAAAAAAAATTGAACAAAAGTGAAGAGTACTTTTTCTTTTAGTAAAGAAAAAATGGTGGAGTTCACTGAATTTTAGTGATGATGGAATATACCTGAGTAGAGATGAGTACTTGTTGCCAGATGATGTTAATTAATCTTTTGATGATAGATAATGAATCGTGTAATTGGTTGTTTTAACAAAATCATAGAATTAAAATAGAGAAAAAGAGAGAAAATCCATATTATTGAAGTCCATTCACATTTTGCATAATATGATAGCTATTTAACTAAATGTATCTAATTTTCTTTATACTCATTGCTATTATTATACATAACTCTTATCACAAAATTACAATGAGATTTCAATGTCTTAAACATCAATATCATGTCCATAGACTTAAAAATGCCTTGACTCTTTTTAAAGGCTTGATTATTAGATTTTCTTTTTTAAATGGTCATTCTCTTGCAAATTTTATCTAGAAGAATGCTTACGATCGGCCCTACCTACCTAGGATAAAACTACACACTACATTGACCAAACATTCATTTATATCTAATACTCATCCGTGATAATATTATGGTGTGGTCATAAATTTTGCGAAATAAAAAAAACGTAAAAGAGTCACAAATAAAGGGCATAAGCTATCACCACACTTTTTCCTTGAGATTATTAGTAGAAGCTTTTTCAAACTACAACATAAACTGTTACATGTACCCCATCCAGGTTTGAACCCCGGCCACAAATGGCCCCAAGGTGAAAAGAACAGCATAAACAATGGACATTGTTGTTACAACAATCTTATAATTAAAAAGTTGACCCAGAATAGTACAAAAAAAAAATCCACCCTTCTCATAAGCAATGAACTTGTTGCATAGAAAAAAGTCATTTTACTTCTGTTGTGGATTTGTCATGCATGGAAAATCCATGCCACTCGAGTGTCCTTTAATTTTATAAGCATATTATGGCACATCCACTTATGAATTTTTCCACCTTTATTTTATTTTATTTCAAACACTGAAGTTATAAATCCTATAAAAATTTGTTTTGCATGGCACTACCAAACATGGCAGTTTGGTCTGTTGCTGGTCTCTTAACAATAATTTTCAATAGAACAATCTTTGGAGTATTATGGCATGGATGTGGCACGCAGGGCTATGCCATGCAAATCTAATTTGCAAATTTTAGCTAAGTCGCCACATGGCTAAGCACTATAGTCCCTTGTTGTCGTGCAAGTAGGTTATCAATAAATACTTGGTAGGTTCTTTTGATAAAAGCAAATATGGTATTGGTTCACAAACATGTACTTCATACAAAAGTGAATTCATATCATGGCTAATCTCAGCTTGGAAACTGAAGCCGACAATCATAGATATAAAGTATATCTAGATTTAGGAAGAAAGTTGGAGACTTGGGAAATCAGAGCATCGAAGGTCCCAGTTTTGATTTAAGACTATAGAAAATTAGTTGATTTTCATGTTTTAGATTAAGCACGCATGAATATTTAAGAAATCTCTTGACATTCATTTTGAGACGCATGTGCTCTCATTTCGAGAGGGGGATAAAGTAGTTGCATTGTTTGGAGAAAGATAATATTTTTATCTAAGATCATAGTTTCAATGTCTAATGTAAATAAAAATTTTGAATTATAGTATGAAGCTTATTCTTTGTTTGCTAACCTTCCAACTCTTTCTTCATGCTACATGTAGGAGAGAAGTTTAAAAAATCACTTTCTCCTCCCTCTTGCGTATATAGATAACAAAGGAAGAGTTGTGTCATTGTTATTGATAAGTAATTTGATTCTTAATCTATAGAAAACCAAGTGACTTAGAAACTCCTCCACTTTCTTAAAAACCACTTGCTTATATTATAGTTTAAATTGCATGCACATGATTACTCGCATGCACTACATCCAACATAGTCTAGTTGATCCTCACCCTTTATATAGGCGCTCTTAAATATATATTGGAGGGAAGAGAATCCTTAGGAGTTGTTATGAGACAGAAAGGACGTCACCCAACCTAGAGGAGGACTCCTGCTCTCAATGAGGCATGCTCATGGTTAATGTTTTCTTTAAAACTCATAAAAACCATATCCAATTTTATTTCAGGTGACAAATTTACCTAAAATTAGATGAATCTACTCCCCAAATAGGCTGCATGTTCATGAACAGCTGTGTTCTTTCATTGAGGTTAGAAGTTAAACTTCCATTAGCTATAGAAAGGACATTCAAAAGAAAAGTAGCCTCTCCCTTACAACTCTGAAATTCAACATTGTATGGACATGAGTATTCACATGCACTACGTCCAACATAGTCTAGTTCACCCTCACTCATCAACTACTTGTTGACCCAAACTAAATTGATTGTTGCAACATTTAAATAGCTTCATGCTCCCTAAATTGGTGCTCTTTCACAAACTAAATATGAAGAAATTAGCTACTGCATGCTCCACGAAGCTTGGTGCACTTTCAAAAGTCTCATATAAGAATAAATTTTGAAACATGACTGCATGCTCCACGAAGCTTGGTGCACTTTCAAAAGTCTGATATCAGAATACATTTTAAACATGACTGCATGCTCCACGAAGCTTGGTGCACTTTCCAAAATCTGATATAAGAATACATTTTGAAACATGACCATGAAACACACTTAGAACGAAGCAGCCTCTCAGCAAGATGGCTAATACATGGAAGTGCTAAATTTGAGAAATTGGCATGCCCAACTAGATAGCATATACTAGTTGTCAAGCGCCAACTTTTGAATGGGCATGGAAGGTATTATACTTACCTAATCATCCTAGTGTTGGGTCGTGAACGAGGTGATATAGCCAGCCAAGTTACAATCACGACTGTTATGCAATCTATGAAAATTTTCAGGCAGCTAACAATCTTGGTGGAATTTTGAAGTCCTCAAGTTTAACGTCAAAGGGATGTAGAGATAAAGAAGTTAATATCTCATAATAAAAACCAATGACAAATCTCTTTCAGATGATTTTAGTAACACCACATGGAAGCAACGACACCATATCATACCAAGCTTCCTTCTTTGTTACAAAGACAAAATCAGTAGTAATTCAGTCTCCAACTTAAATCACATAGTTATCAAAGGTTTCCATGCATTAAGTAGTTTAAAAAAAGGATGAATTATCATCGAACATGATAGTATTGTTCCCAATGTGAATATGGCAGGATAGCAAATAACAATGTACAGACCAGAGCAGAAAACATAAGATCCTCCATCAATGGGAAAAAAGAGATAGGTAATTAGTATGCAGCTATAGGCTATAGTGGAGCATTCTCTATTTACATCTACCTGGTAGTCACAGCAGCGGTCAATGCTCTTAGACAATAATATATGTTCTCCTCTCCATTTCTCCCGCATCAGGATGATAAAGCTCACCTACTTATTATATAGTATATGCTCTGTGCCTAATTGCGTTTGCAGAATAGCTTCTGATACGACATCTTCTCCCCCAGGATCGTTCTGAGAGAGGGCTTGCTCTAATGGATGCATGTCGCCTGCAGCATCTGCAAATGGGTGAGCCAAGGACAGCAAGCTCATGTCATTCATCCATCCTTGAGATGTTGCACAGAAGAACCCAGTTTCCTTTAATGATGGTAGGCGAACTATACTAGACTTGGGAAGGTCCAGAGCTGCAGCTGGAGGTGGAAACTCTAGAATTGATGAGGACGTAGAGTATCCACCCTCTCGAAAGCATGCATCTGCGTTGAAAATATTGAGGTTGGGATTTGCTGTAGGCCATGGAGGTGCAGAAGCCATGGTTTCTAGCATGGCCCTGTCTTGGTAACCCTCCAATTGAGGTGCTTCAAGCGTAAGGTCAGATCCTTCTACGAGCTTGGATCCTGATGGAAGCATGAAAGAGAGTCCTTGGGATTGAAAGGTGCTGTTACTGGCTTGCTCGTAGTTCCATCCTGCGAAAGGAGGGTGGTTCAGATCTGTCATCACAGGTGGAGTCAGCAACCCCGGAAACTCTTGGATATACTGCCTATTCAAAGAAGCCAACTCGGAAGATCCTTGTAAAACAAAATTACCGTAAGCTTCAAAATCGGTTTGCCGGTTTGCGATGCCATAGGAGGGGAGAAACTGATTAGTTCCTACGAGCTGTGCAGGAGAGTAGTTCATAGGAACAAACGATGCTTGAAGCTGAAGATAATTTGTTCGATCGATAAGGATCTTATGTAAAGCTTCCAACTTGTCAGCGTGCTGTCTCAATTCCTCCAAGCTCATCGCAGAAGAGTCATCCTCCCACCAAAAGCTGCGGCTGGCACTATCTTTCTGAAGCACGCTCTGACGTTCAGTTTCGTTCTCCAGTTCCTGAAGGAGATCGTTGTATTCCTTCTCTAGTGCTCTAACCTTTTCTAGCTTTTCAGTATTCTCCTGGACAGTCTGCTTCAGCGTCTTCTTTATCACATAGTCGATGCAAGGATGACCAAAGGAAAAAGCCTTGCCTGCTTGAGAGAAGACGATTATCCCAACTTCTGAGCCGCACAAGATCGAAAGCTCACTCGCCTTCTTTATGAGTCCCATCCTTCGCTTCGAGAAACATACCTGCCTAGCGCTCAGATTCTCTATCTTTTTTATCTCAATCTTTGCTCGCCCCATGTTGTATCCTCAGTGATCCTGTCTCAGACCCACCTTATAATATAAGCCCACTTCCACAATTCACCCAACAAAATTATACCTTGTCCTCACAATCGATCATCAACACTACTTACGTAGCTCCTGATACCTCTTGCAATTTTGGATGCAAAATCCACTTCCACAATTCACCCAACACAATTTTACCATCAAACGCTTGTCCTCAGAATCGATCATCTCCTTCAGCCTCAACACTACTTACGTAGCTCCTGATACCTCTTGCAATTTTGGATGCAAAATCTAGTACCTTGTAATCACTCATAAATTTTTCACCAACAGTATTACCGCGTAATCCCTGGATCATCCCGGAGCTGATCTCAAGCTGGGACAGTTGCCCCTTACCCAAATTACATCCTTGCATGCATAGATGATGCAAGCTGATATACAACATAAATTGATCAATAGAATCAAGGAAGGAAGGGGGCAGGGGAAGGAAGGATGCCTTAAACACATATGGTGAAGGAGCACTGCCCATTTTGGCCCCAACTTAAATTTAATTTTAATTTAAAAAATTAATTTTTTATTCCCGTAAACCTGCCCAAAGACTCTAAACCCTAAACCCAAAACTCTCTCAGAGACTTTGTACACTGAACCCAAAACCCAAAACTCTCCTAGACACTTTGTACATGTGTTTCTTTATCCCATAAGTTCCTTGCATTTCCTTCAACTCTAGAATATATTTTAAAAATTACACCTCTCCACCTATGTGCACATGGGTCCATACATTGGGGGTTTGTTAAGAAATTTGTTAGCTACATGTGTCGGTAGTGTGGTGCGTGCAGATTTGTGTGGGTTTTGAGACCCACCAAAAATTTTAAATATTTGGTGGGCATTTGCTGCTCCTGCCCGTGCCACATGGCACTGTGACATTGGGCTGGGGTGGCCCCAGCTCGCTATCGTTGTGACAAGTGGCACAGGCAAGGGCAGCAAATGCCCACCGAAAATTCAAAGTTTTCGTGGGCCTGGTCTTTTTATTTATTTCCCAGCTTGGAGCACGCATGCACATGTGTGCACGAGCATGCCCAAAAATCTGAGCCCAGAAATGTTTGGCGAGCCTCAAATCCACGTGCGGACACACGTTTTAAAGAACTTAGTTTAGTTTTAATGGCAGTTGTAGCATTGCAGAAAACTTCTGAGATAAAAGAACATGTGAATTACACAAACCTGGGCAGAATCTTGGGACAAGTTTTTGTGAATAGAAAATTATTTTTTTTAATTTTAAAAAAACCACATGTGGCTATGATTAAGCTGGGGCCAAAGTGGGCATTGCCTCCAAGATAGAGGCGGTGGGTGCCTTCGTGCTCCAAGCTGGGAAATAAAAAGAAAAACTTGGCCCACCAAAACTTTGAATTTTCGGTGGGCATTTGATGCCCTTGCCCGTGCCACGTGTCACAACGACTAGGGCCAAAAGGGTGGGCAATGCCTTTTAAGGCTGGGGGGATATGCCTCGAAGGAAGGACGCAAGTTTTCCATACCTTAACCAAAGACTAAAATTTTGATTTTAAGTACCTTGGTATTTCTTTTATGTTACATAAGTAGGTTGGAGCACCTCCCTTCTCCCCATGCAAGTTCACATATGTCGCAATCTCTCGTTGAAATTTTAAGTGTTCTTCAAGGCTTTTAATTATTAAAGTCACCAAGGTATTTAGAATCCAAATATTAGTCTCTGGTTAGGGTATTTTACAAGCTCATGACAATCAACTTGTGTCCTTCCTTCGAGGCATCCTTCCCTCCCCCGCCTCCCGGTTGAGCCTCCAACAAAATTGTTGACGGGCTCCCAATGCCCGATATCCATTCCCGTGTGCACACGATTAGAAGAATAAGTGTAATTTTCAATATATATCTAGCAGTTGGAGGAACTGCAGAGAACTTATGGGATAAAGAACCATGTGTCAATCACAAAAACTAGGGCGGAGTCTCTGGGCATGTTTCTGTGAATAAAAAATTAATTTTTTAAATTTAAAAAAAAAAACATGTGATTGTGATTAAGCTCGTGCCATAATGGCCAGTACCTCCAAGATGCAAGGCTCCCACCCTCTTTTTTCCCTACACTTCAATATTCTTCAAACTTCTTTTTTTATGGCCTTTGACTTTTGTTCTACTAGTCAGTGCAATGTGCATGTGTTGTTTCAATTTTCAAGTTTCCAACTTTAGTATGTACCAAGAGCTGTGGCCTTGGACTTCAAAAATCCAATTTTTAGGCTTTCAAAGGTTTAGACTTGTAGTTTAAGCTTTAACATGCAGTGTGGAGTGGGCTGTGGCCCTAGACTTTGAAACTCCAATTTTTAGACTTTCAAAGTTTCAAAATTGCAACTTTAAGCTTTGATGGTGTAATTTTGAAGAGTTTTATTTGTAACCAATTTTTTTTGAGTAAATGCTCTGTGAGAAATTTCAACTAGTTTAGTCAAGTTTAGTCATATTTTGGTTAACTGTCAATATTAGGCCAAAATGCATTTTAGACTTAGAGATAAACTTTATGAAAGTTATTTTAGTCAAAGTTCATTTGAATTACCACTTTTGGAGGGAAAGTTAGGAGGTCGAGTTTGGACACATTCAAATTTGAATGTTAGATGCATTGAATCTAGTCATATTGTTGATAGGGTTTTCATTATGGAGGAAAACCAAATCTTGATGATATCTTGCAATCCTGTGTATAGAATGCTCATATTTTGCTATTTTTGGATCCACACGTGGGAAGTACAGTAGGATACTGTTAGTGTACGGACATAACTTCATTTTATCATATATTTGATGTTTGATCAAGTTCTTATTGATTTTGCATCTCTTTCATTGAGTAGATGTTGATCATTAGAGAAATACGGGCCCAAAGAGGGTCCTATAATTAATGCCATGTAGGAGAGAGAAAAATAACTATGAAGTAATTATAATATCATTTTCTATCTTCTTTACACCCGCACTACTTTCCATGTAAATGAATGCACCTTAGTTTAGTCACATCAAACTTCACTGGTGCTTAACCATAATTAAAATATAATTTTCAAAATGCTGAAATATTCCCTCCCAATTGTTGGGAACACTCAACAATTTGAATTAGGAGTGACATTTCTGAAACAAACCTACGCCATCTCTATCTCCAGGGTCAAAAACAAGTGTTTAGCGCCATCTCTATCTTCAGCAGAGTCGTTAGCGCCATCTCCAGCTTTGTTATTGTCATTGTGTTGTTTGTTACTATAGTACTACTATACTGATGAAAAAGCTTTATCATCTTCATGTGGATCTGTCACCAGAATATGCTCCGCTCAGGACAAGAAATTCTAAGCAACCCAAATTGTCAACTTCTGATATGGTCCGATACAGGGAGAAAAAGCTAAAACATGTAGATTTATGGTCATCAGGAACATTGTATCCTATTGATCCATGTTCATTGCAACATCCAGATTTTCATTTGGTGAGTCAGTTAATAATCTATATGTGTCATGGTAAAAATGGCCGTTTGGGTTACTGTGAGAATTTGATGTTCTATGGGAATGCACATTCAATGCAAAGAATACATTATTTGGAAGAGGAATCAAGGAAAATATCAAAGGAGTGCGAAGAAAAATCTACAAAGATGAAAACTTGTTTGGATGAAAATGAGATGCTCAAGAAGGAGATCCAAAGGTGAAATCTTCTTTGCATCATTATACAACTAGTAATGATGAGATAAAAACTGCATTTCAATCCATGTGTATCTCATATTTGTCTCTTGTTAAAGATATGGATGTGCTCAACAGAAAGGTCCGAAGCAACAAGAGGAAAAGACTGGTAAACAAGGATATATGTGATCTATCATCCAGAGGAGGTCATAGAACGAGACAAATCCGTGCATTCAAGTAAGTTATAGCTTATTTGGTATTGAATATTGCTTGAACTTTTTGATTCATTCATAATCACTAATTTTGTTATTTATTCATTTCAACTTTTTGTTGATTTGCTTATTATATACTGCTGTGAATACTATGAGTGTCCTAATATATACTGACATTTTCCTGAACATTCTGTTTGCAATGCAGATCAGCATTGGTTGTTGAAGACCATTTGGCCGAGGAGATTTCAATTGGAAACTCACTAGGCTCTATCTTGACTTCTAAATCTATGAAATCAATGTTGAATAATAGCAAAATGCAAAAGATTAAGGCTTCAGTTACTGATAGCATTATGGATGAAGTTGGAAAAATATTAGACACTACATTGCTTCAGGGGGCATGTGACTTTTCTAGCATCAGTAGGGAAGCATATGCAACAATGTTTAAGATGATAAAGGAGGCATTTGCACAGGTAAATATTAAAAAGTTTCCAATCCCACGACCATTAAAGACATGTTAAACCAAGGTATGCAGACAATAGTTGGTAATCCATCTCATATCAATGAAGTGTATTGCTCGAAAGGAGAAAGTCTAGCTTATAACAATTCCAACAACTTATTTATTGACACTAATTAGTTATTAACATTCATCATAAATTTTTACGGTATTACAAATGATAATGTCAATAACAAGTTGATAGGTGTTCTCAAGTTAGATGAGTTTGAAATTATAAAAGGACAAAAAATGGAAAGAGTCAGTCTCACGATCATGAATGGAGCACTTTCAAATTCAGAAGACTCAGAAGGCCTCAATTTCAGTGTTCAATCGGAAAATGATATCCGGTGGTTGGCAGCTTTTCGGGTATAGCAGTTCCTTCGCATAATAAATAAGGGTAATCATTTGAATATGGATTTCATTTGGGAAATCTTCTTTGTGTTAATATTATGAGGCTAATTACGTTTTTGTATTCTCTTATAGGTGATGAAAGAAGACCATGACATTCTCTCATGGATATTTAATAGAATATCATATCCTGCCACCAAAAAAAATCACATGGAGGGAGTTCCACTCAATATTCCTGGAATTGGTGCTTTCAACATTGAATGGCATTTAGCAGGAGATCTGAAGACATAAAAATGTATGTTCAATGTATCTCATGGCGCTAACTCTAAAAACACTGCATGAAAACAACAAAAGACATGACAAGGAGTACATGAATATCAAGAGATCGAGAAGATCCTAATTGGAAACCTGTACTATCGATTCCTCTACGAAATGTTCATATCTATACATTGCATGCGGAGGTGCGTATTATAGAAAAAAATAATTTACCTTCACATCTTGTTTGCATGGAATTTTGAGCCAGAGGCCTCTGCGAAGGAAGCTATTTCCAGATTAGAGGATGTGTTGTCCAAAGCAGGCTTACATAAAGACCACGTTAAAATAAAAAAAGATGACAAGCTGTTAGGTAAAACAGGAAATATTCCATGCAAGCCGAGTATTGGAGGATCCAAAGATCGAAGATGTTTATCAAATTATTCTGGCAAACAATCCAAGGTTCAATACACGGTTTGGAACGAAATTATTGCAGCAACTCAAGATTTCAAAGAAGGTATTATGTAAGCTTCATTTATGATGATTCTAGATATTGTTGGATGTACCTCTTGTCTAGCAAATCTATGGTGTTTGATTCTTTTGTAAAGTTCAAGAATTTGGTAGAAAATCAATTTAGTACCAAGATTAAGGTATTAAGGAGTGATAATGGAGGTGAATATGTCTCCAATAAGTTGATTGACTTTTGTAGTTCTAATGGCATAAAGAGGGATTTGTCATGTCCATACACCCCTCAACAAAATGGAGTGAGTGAGAGAAGAAATAAATCTCTTTGTGAGTGTGCTAAGGCCTTAAGGCTAGATGCTTCTCTATCCAAACCATTTTGGGGTGAGGAAATAGCTTGTGCTAATTATTTGTGCAATAGACTGCCTAACCAAGCCATTGGAGGAATCACACCATTTGAAGCTCTATTTGGAGAGAAGCCCAATCTCAAGGATCTCAAAGTTTTTGGATCCACTTGCTATGTACACCAATCCTTGGATACAAGAAAGAAGGATGATGCAACCTCTATCAAAGACATCTTTTTTGGGATATGGTGAGAATAGCAAAGGATATAGAGTCTTCAATTCCAACATGTGCCATCATCAAGTTTCTTGGATGATTTGTTTACTAAATCTTTACGTAAAGATTCATTTGTCAAGCTTAGATCTTCAATTGGAGTGATTGATAAAAGTATTGTTGTTTCCAAGGCTAGATTTGAGGAGTGTGAAAAATTGCCTACATTGGCAAATCTAGCCATATAGAATATTGTACATATTGTCAATATTTCTTGTTAGTCACTTGTATGGCCAAAGTGCCACATGGAAATCTACACCTAATGTAGGTTACCACGAGTCAAGAGGAGTGGTTGTGTCCATATGGTAGTGATTCCTATTTTGTAGGATCTAGACCTTGATTTATGATGATATTTGTACCTACCATGCACCTACCAAGCATGACTCTAGGATCTAGACTAGGGTTTTCGCTTTTGGGCAAGAAAGTTGAGTCTACTTCCTTATTACATGCTGGATTTTCACCTAACTTTGCAAAGGATTCACTATGTATTTCCATTATCCATAGTGAGGAGATAGAAACTTTTTGGAGCCTCAAGGAGAAACTCGAATTTTCTCTCTTTGTATGATAATAGTGATTGATTCCAATGAAACCCAACTTTGGCACACATTAACCTTTGTCTACAGGCCATATAGCAGCCTGATTTTCACGCGTGTGAACTCGGGATTCAGTTCTTGATCAATGTTTTGATTGTCTCTACTTGTTTTCTATCAAGCTACTAAACTAGATCTTGTTTTTGGTTGACTAGCATCTGATAGATTGTTAATCAAGCACACAAACAACCTTGTGGATCATTCAAAGATCCATTTATGGTCCTTAGTACTGTACTTTCAACAACTTACATTCATGTCCTCCTAGTACCTCCACATCACCATTTCATGAATGAATTATTGTTATGCATCAAGAACTAATACGGTATGGAAAATCCATATGGATTTTAACGATCTCAAGATTATCATATAAGGCAGTTAAGGATCTTTTGGAAAGAATGAAATTCTTTATAACGATCAAATATAGATATTGGACATCTATTATTGTATTACCTTAGTTGTTTTGAATTCTTAATGTTTCCTTTTGGTTAATGAATACATGTCTTGTGTTATTTCGACAATATATGAACGATATTTCTCGTCCATACCTGTTGGGTCAATGCCTAGTGGTATTCTTAAGGAACATGAGAGAATTCAATGGCATGACGTCTCTTCTGGAACTGGTTGAAGATCGGATCCTATATTTGGATATAATAGGATGGCCCATTAATCTTTTTGATTTTTTGGTGAATAGATCTAGACGCAAAGAACTTTCTTTGAGGGAAAGTTGATGGTATGGGACATCAGTGATTCCAAAGTTCTTGTGAGAGATTGATATGTAGATCAGTGATTAGTAATTACAGTAATGGTAATACTAACAGGTGAATCTATTGGTTAATTGCTTTAGGGTATTCTGAAAAATTATGAGATATAGATCCGGATCTCTAATGGTATCTCATAATTTACAAATCGAAAACCTTTTGCCTTCTAAAGAACCCTTATTTTAAATTTCTCGAATACTAGACATCAGATTGAATTCATATGATCCTTCCAGCATGAAAATTACATTTTTTCTGAAACCTCTATTATCATCATGTGAATTTCTGCTTGTATGGTTAAGGCTTGGAATTTGAGACTTTCCAAGATAGTTGTATTTCAATTTCTTAAACCCAAATTGTCTCTTATGCATAGATAGATCTCAGATGATGGAAACTGTCACTTGTGCTAAAAATGTTTGGAGGAAAAGTCTTGTGTATAATAGAGTGAATCTTTTTTGGAAGGCACTTATTATTGACTTTTCATGATTCTTGATCAGATATTTTCATGTGTCATCTCTCTAGCTAGTTTTCATAAGAAATCAGAAATTTTATTTTAAAGAGGGGCAAAGTGACGGGTAAATTCTATTATAGGATCTATCAGTTGTTCAGATTTCAGATAAGATAAATTATCTAGGGATTGTATTGAACAATCTAGAACTAGAGGTGGTTTGAAATTGGAAATCATTATATTAAGTAGTACTAAGTAAGATCAAAAGTTCTCAATCCCAATTTTGTGAGGGATAGGAGTAAGTTTGATCATAACATTAAGTTTGGGATGTCTGTACTGGGTCAACCTAATCTTAATGGATACTAGGATCAAGAAAAGGGTTGATTAAGTGGAAAAAATCATGTGGTAAGAGGTAATTTGGATTGGAAAACTCATGAGAGAGGACATGTTCTCAATCTTAGAGATTTTCCATATATGCTATTTACTCATGAGGAATAGAATTCTTTAGTAGCTGATGAGATATGAGAGTTACATATGTAGATTTTGGAGAAATCTGCCAAATAAGGGCATATGTGTATGTACTGGGTCATAGCGAGATTGTTCTCATTTGTGCATGATTGATCTAGTATGGATCTACTATGTATTCTTAGTTACTAGGATTATTTGGCGCACTTAACCTAGTTGGTGAACATAGACATATGATCAAGTATTGTGTTTGACAGTTACTTGCAAATTTAATAGATCTTGTTATAAAAGATTTATTTTTTAACTTAAACATAATTTGGATAAGGATCTAATGTGGTGTTGTATTGGTACAATTAAGATCTGCACCTGGACATTTGAGATTTCTAAATCATTGGAATTAACTTGAGTGATTGGGTTACTCCTATGGAAAGTTAATGGGTGAAACGAACAGTGTGATGAGAATTCACTAGAAACTATTTGTTTTGAGTTATATTGCTTGTAAGATGCATGATTTGTAAGTCATTTGGATTCATCAGTAAAAAATTATGCGCATAGGCCTAATATACAGAATTTTTGGTAGAGTGTTTCTCAATTGAGGAATAGACTCAGTTCACTAGTGATTGTATCCCAAAGAGCTCAATTGGATAACGAATTATAATGGTTCCAAGAATGATAACTCAATTTTTATGGAATTCAGCAAAACTTTGGTTGGACATATACTCCAATATTTCTTAATGATCAAGTATGCTTTTGGATTCTAGTGAATTATGATTGACGAATCATAAGAATCTAAATATAGGTGGTTCATTGATCATAAATAGATGCTTAATTATAATCAGTGGACAATAAAAAAAATGAGATGATTTTTAAATATGTTGGGTGATTCCCGATCTACTAAATGAGTTGAGATTTCAGCTCAATATTTTGAAAATCTAAATCTCTTTACTCCAATAATTTATTGAGACCGATGGATCTCACATGCATTTCTCGTTATTTTTTGCTTATGGGGGGTTTTGCTTACTTTAGTGGATTATTTTCTACTACAGATTGTAGTCTATATGTGTGCTTGTGTACGAGTTCAATCTACATCTCCAAATTTATAGGAGACATTTAAATCTATTGAAATTCAGATGAATTGTTGATTTCTTGCATGAGATGCTAGAAATGGGGCTCACTACCACACCAATCACACATAGCGACATTTATAGTGACGCTTATGACTATTTTAGCAACAGATACGATCTATATAAATGTCGCTATCCTCTTTTTTAAGTGTCGCTACTGGACCGTAGCCCGAAGATTTATAGCGACATATTAGCGACGAAAATGACAAACTTAGCGATGGTTTTGTGATGATTAAACATCTTTCAGCGACACTTTGTTCATCGCTACGCGTCATTACATCCGCCGCCGAGCATTACTTACTAATAAACGTCGCCGTACGACAGCCAATTCAAATTATTTAAGACTGTTGCGCCGTGACGATAGAGTGACAATTAAGTGTTGCAATGAGGTCGAATCAATTTCAAGCGCAAATTTTGAAAATATAACTGGCCGTCGCATAGCGACGTTTATAACGGTCACCAAAACGTCGCTAGGACTCTTGGGTCCTTTTATGAGTTGGATATACAGTGTCACAGGAACACGCTTGTATGTCGTCGAGCGACGCTAGTGTAAGCGTTGCACAAACATCGCTGAACCATTTTGAAAGTAACGTTGCCTAGCGACATTCGTTTGATTTAACAAAACATCACCCAGCGACGTTTGTTTGGGTTTTAATAAAAAAATTGGCCTGCGGGTGCTCATTTGCACTCGCGAGTCCCCAGTTTTTTTGTTTGGAGAGTACATAATGGTGACCTCCCTCTATTTTGAGGGAATTCTATTGCTATTTGTGAAAGGTGAGCACTAGCATTGATCAAAATTGCTCATGCTTTTTGTGCTACGTATTTTAAATTGCAATGTGTATGCATATGTATTCGATTTACAAAAAAAATATTTACAATTTTACTGGTGTGGCTTCAGTTTTCATCTGAGAAATAGGCATCGCCTCTACAAATGCCTTCAGCTTCATCATCGTCATCACCCCCGCCGCTACCGCCAGTTCCCACCGTCGTCCCCTCGGCGTCGTTATCCTACGCAAGCCCCCCTGGAATCAATTATTAGGGGGTATTTGGCGACTATCTGCCCCCTCCAATTTAAAAAAATGAAAAATGTACCATTAATGTTTTTTTGCAAAAAACCTACCCACTGCTCATGCCTCCTATAACTGAGATACCACCAAACGAGCCTGAAAGAACAAACAATTTGTATTTTTTACAAGAGAACTCTCTCTCGCTCTCTCAAGCATGTGTGAGTGTGTTTATGTATATCTGATTAAGAGATCCTTATACCACAACTTAATGCCAAGACTTCCAAAGAACTTTGGCAACGAGCCAAAAGTAGGCTACTATTACTAAAGCAAAGCTTCAAAGCTAAAGCAACATCGAAAGAATAGATTGAGTCGCACAGAAAGGTGTTGGACACAAAGCTCTTGGAGCTAGGCAAACTTCAGGATCAACTGAAGTTCTTCAATTCTAGGTCATCCAACTCTCCTGGTAGAGATTTGCCTTCTATGAAGGATGATCTAAAGGTTCAAAGAAAAAGAATACAAACTACTCAAGCTATGCTTGACCACATAATTTTCTTGGATAAATTTTTCCAGTGATGTTTACTATCCTGCCTCTCTTGGTGGTTGTTGAGTATGATAGTTGTCATGCACAAATGTGTGACATTCATTTGTTATGAATGTCATTGAAAGCTTCTATCCATTGTGGAGATTAAGAATTAAAAAACATAGCGACGTTTGTTGATGTGTACATGTAGCGACATTTTTCAATAAAGCTTATGAAGTTTTTTTTTTACCAATTCTTGGATTTATGGACACTGTTTTAGGCTAATAATTTTTTGTTTTGGAAGCTTAAAGTCCTTTCTGTTGACTTTCCCACACTTTCAAAAAGTGTTTATTGAATGTATTATATAACTTCAAAAAGTTTATCTCTAAGTCTAAAATGAATTTTGGCCTCAAATTTTGGGAGTGCATATTCTTCGTCGAAATACCCTGTTTTTCACTACGAAAATTAACTATGCTATGAATTTTTTACTTATACAAACATGTTTTTGTTAACTTCACTTATTGCACCTTACAAATTTTGGATTGTTGCTTGACGTTGTTTGTTAATGATCATGGTTTTTATGGTTAGTAATGTTTTTTTTGCCATGGATGTAGGAATGGTTTCGTCAGATGATCGACCACGTCGGCCACCAGAGGCACCTCCTCTAGATCGCAAGAAAGGTCTAGCATTGGGTCGCAAAGCCCAACAAGTGATTAAGTTCACTTTATTTTCAAATTATAGTTTTTCATTTTTTATATCTATCCTCAATGTTTTAAAGAGAAAAATTGATGTTGATATTCCTAATTTCTGTGAATGGTATTTATGCAGTATCTTCTTTGGAGAGATTTCAAAAATGCCCCTATTCGTGGGCATGGACGTGGATCGCAAGGCATTGGGAGGACGTCAAATGTTCTTGTTTGATGCAGGTCTAGTTAACGTTATCATGATCCACTATTTTTATATGAATCATGTGTTTGTGGCTCTCTTGTTATTCTCTTGCAATGTAGATTTATGTCACTAATCAAAATATATATAGTAATGATGTTATATTGAAAATAATATATGCAGGTCGAGTTTCGTCTAACACTTCAGGTAGTGATCGATCCAGACCATCTAATAGGTCTCCAACTGTGTTCACGAGACACAAAGATGATATCCACATCTCTTTGGACGAGTACGATAAAATATTGTTCACCATGTTTGTTTGTATCTTTTATTTGTTTGCATTATCAGTAGTTCTATTTTTTTTTTATTATTTCCTTAACATACAATCTTTTGAATTTCAAGATGCTTGCTAATTTCTAATTGTAAGCCATATTTGAGTGCTCAAATATATGATGCTAATGATATTTTTTCTTTTGATTTAGGTAGCCGGATCCATGGGATAAAAAGATACGTTGTAATTGTGCCGATTGCAAAGGATTTAAATATTGCAAAAGACACATAGTCAATGATCACATGCGGAAGAGGCCTCCACCAAATCCTGATCAAGCGCTTGTGGATCCTTCAAACCCTATAAATGCTCAAGGGATTGAAGATCATGTTATGGTACGTAGTTTGCTCAATTCACTAGTTTGCTACAAACATTCTTGTTTTGCAAGTTTTATGGTAATTTATCTTATTGAAAAAAGATTATTGTTTGTTGTTTGTATTTGTAGGTAAGTGGACATGATTATGATCAGAATATTGTGCTTGATGTTACATCCAACGGACTACAACCACAGACGATTCCTATGGATCCACCTATATTACCAGGTGGCATGCAAGAATTGTTGACTTGTCCATCCACACCTTCAGAATCACCTACTGGATGGCTAAAAAGAATGGGAGTTTGTCTAGATTTTGGATCATCATTAGCATTGGATGAAGATTTGGTGGACTATATTGATGAGGTCATAGGTCCGGCCATAGTAAATCATGTTGATGTTGTTGAAGATTTTCCTTTGGGGTTACTTGAAAATGTGATGGAACCACCCATTGAGAGCCCCTCCAAATTCTTTTCCACTGATACGATGGACCGCCCTCTTGTAGATAGAACACATCATCGAAGACAAATCAGGGCACTAAATAAAAAGGTTAAAACTTTGTGTATTTGTGATGTGAGTGCCACTATTTTGGACCAAATACCCGACACCATAGGTATTGTCCCACCACATGTATTTGCCATCCAAAAACCATTCAACTGTGTACAATTTGGATGTTGGCCAGAGTCCGTTGCTTTTCCTAGAGTAGGTGATACATTTCAATACTGTAATTGAACCTATCAGCTCTTGCCTAGCTTATGATTTTCAGATGTCAGCCTAAGTTTGTATATCCACACTCATGTGGATGTGCCTCTAGGTAGTTATGTTACACTCATGGTGTATGGAGGCCCTGAGTACAATTGGGGTGATGGCATGCTTTATGCAGACACTATTGGAGGATGCAAATATATGGTTTACATTCAAATGCATGCTCCACAAGAGAAAGAGAAGAGCAGGGCGAGTTGGTGGGACGTGGAAAGTATACATACATTGATGGAAGGCCATTCGAATTTGGAAATATAGCAGGATATATTAGTAGTTCTTATGGTTTTCCTAGTTTAACAAATTGTATTTTTTAAGAGTGTAACAATGGCATGGAAGATTGTTTTACTAGATTCGTTAAAGGTACTTATGTGATGGTTTGTGCTTGTAAATCATTACAACCCGGAGATGAATTATTCATTAGCTATGAGTATAGTCATCCATTGCCATCTATTATACAAAATGTAATGGACTCTATTTTGTAAATAAATGGTGTAAGTTTTGGCTATGCAATGTCTTTTTGTAATTAAATAGTGTAATTTTTGTTGTAATTAAATGGTGTAAGTTGTTATGTATTAACATGTATTATATATTGCATGATGTTTTCAACTTTTATAGCATTATGGAGACGAGGATGATTTTGGAGGGCCCGGACTCGCTGCGTTTTCGAAACGACATAGGGAAACGGTTCGAAAATTGTGCCAAGCATTGTTGGAGTATCTTCGTCGACGATCGACGAGGCAATGAATCGACATTCCAACAAAAACGAGTTCTACGAAGACTATGGTCGAATGGAAGATATTTACGATGATCAAAATATATGACTTTCCTAAGATTTCACACTTCTCTTCTTTTTTATTCTATTAAAATATTAGTAATTAAATTAATTTTAGTGTAATTACTCATCAAACATATTCTAAAGTCATATCTAAAGTTGCACACCAATGTGCACAAGAGGCTCATGATCACACAATTAACGTCATTTTGCCAGAGTATTTGCTTGTAGATAAAACAAAGAGCAATCGGGAAGAGCAACGGTGGATGGCCCGGATTTTGTAGCCACCACACACCCACCATTGTTGGATCATCACATGGCAGAATAAACACATTTCTTGCGACTAATTATTAGAACAATTTACTGGCGAAAATACTGTTTTCTATATATATGGCTCCAAAAACTAAGATGGAAAATATGCCTGGATCTGAACGCAAGTCTAGCAAGCGAAGCCGTAAAGCATCAAATCAAAATTGACAGAGGTGGGTCAATCATAATGAGCATAATCATGGAATGGGATGGTTAAAATTTGTAAAAAACAATAAGAATATATGTTATGTGTCGCCTAGCGATGTTTTGCATTGTTCGTCGTCTGGCAACAAAAAATCCATTCCTCGGGTTTTACAGTCTGCAAATTAATTACAGCGTCACCCAATTGTCGCTCTAATGTCGTGCTAGACATCAAAAAAGCGATGCCTATTCGTCGCAAACTACAATGTCGCAGAGCGTCATATATGTTATGTCGCATGGCGACGATTAAGCTATCGCAAAGCAACGTTTAGTTGCGACAGTTAACAAATGATATATCTGTCGCTATAATAATTGTGGAGCGACATTTTTTTTTATTAAATAAATGTCGCAAACTTTCGTCACTATAATCGTTTTATGTAGTAGTGGCTTTTAATTCATTAGAGTAAATGTAGTACTTTGGATTGAGTTATAATTATCTAAGACTTGATGGATTTCCTAGAGATTTTGGTTGATTGAATTGTTGTACCTTAGAATATTTAGATATACTAAGAATATTTGTACCAAGAAGCCTTATTGTCTACAAGAAATTGTGGACAAATTTTACGCTATGATTAAAATGGAATTTTTTAGCTTTTGGATTTGATCTTTGAAATAAAGAGTTGATTCACCCAGTAGTTCATGTAGTTGTGATTACATGAAGGTGATATCTATTATTTGAAGAATAATAACCCATTCAAAAGATTTATAGCTTAGTGTATTTTTCGATTCTGAATTAATAGTCCAGTGTAGAGACAAACAATTAGATAATTGTTAGATCTCTGTGTATTTGCTCAGATAAAAAAAATCAGACTGAGGATAATGATTCTTGGGTATAAGTTGAAAGTTGAGATATAGTATCCAAAATTTTTCTTTCCTTGTATTGAGGACAATTAAGGGAGGAAGAATGTTACGACCATATTCAGCTAAGGATTTGGAATAGTTCTAATATGGTAGACCAGCCCTCTGATATTCGAGATTGTTGGTTACGCCTCAATTTAATTCCATGTCAAGGCTAGTTTGTAACTTATAACCTTGAGAGGACCCAGACACTCCTATTGAGACATTTGGAGTAGTGCATGGCGTGGTGACAATTGCATGCATGAGGATAGCATGGAATATGTGACCTATGTTTAGATGGACTGCATGGGAGGTTGAATCTGTGCATGCACAAGCTTCCTACCCCTATGCATATAGGTAAGGATATGCCCTCCTCCATTATAAGCTTTTGGCTCTAGGTTGTCGGTTTCTGTCCTCTCCTCAAGTATTCACTTGCCATGGCTCGGGTGTGAGATGTTCGGACATCTCAGTTGGATGGGTGGTTTGGCTCTCCCATTAGTCTATATGTGTGTTGATCTTGTCCTCATCTGAGTAGTCTTCCTAGTGGTTTTAACAAAGAGACTTTAGGTAAAAAGTTAAAATAATCACCTAAAAGAAATGTGAACTTGGAAATATCACTAGCATGTTGTTTGGGGTCAAAACCAAAGGCTTACTAGAATCATTTGGGCTCTCATCCAGAATCCTATACTTCTAGTCACATCTAAATTTTTTCCAGTGGCTATCCGATTAAATTTTATCTTTATGCCCCTAAGAGTAGCAAACTCTTGCACTTTCCTAATACAATGAATCTAAGCTATGTTTTAAACGTATGAAAATTACATTATATTCACTCACAAATCACAAATCATTTTGACATATACTCTAAGGCATATAATGAAACTAATTACAGAGCATACAATGAATATCGAATAGAAACTTATACTCTAAGACATATAATGAAAATGGTTACAAATGCTACAACGAATCTAAGTTGTGTTTCAAACGTATGAAAATTACGTCACTATTTACTCACAAATCACAAATCATTGAAATTCAAACAATAAACCAAAATGCTTGCCAAATCGTATATATTACATATTGTGAGACTTTTTGTCTCATGTCCAATACACATATATATATTCGAAGAAGAAAAAAAAACTACAAAATAGAGTACTACTCTTTGGCAAATGCATTGTGCTCATCACCACCCGTATAAGATGGCAGATGCTTTGGACATGCACCTGCCTACATCAATACAACAACAAAAAATGACAATAATAAGTTTTTGACCATAGGTCAATCTACCAACTACATATATAAACAAATGAATTTGATGGATATTGTTATGTCCACGTCCCAAACATAGGACTCAGTATAGTCCTAGACTTGGATACTTGGTACTCCAGTGAATCAAGCTTATTAGTTATGCCACGTCATACTGGACGTGACCCGCAAGTAATTAATAACCTTGTGAAGCCCAGACACACTAATTGGAGTTAGTACAAGGTTTGGGACCATATATGCATGTGTAGAGTATCAATAGCAATCTCGAGGATCCAAGTTAGAAATCAGAGTTAATTTGATATACATTTTATGTAAGCTCTAAATGTGATGATGTAATTACTGTACAGTTTATTTGGTTTACTATATATGGTTGTGATCGGGACGTGACCCGTTAGGATATATTGATCGGGCATTGATCCCGTAGCCGGCTACTTGGGTTAGCCGAGTAGCCACACATAGGAAGAATTAGCCTGTACAGAGTTATTTACAGTACTTGCTATACTTGGGGGCATGTCCCAAGTTTGTCGGTCTAATTTGGCCATATTAAGCCAGACCTTAGTTTGACAGGTGGTAGGCCAATTTTAGGACACCTGCCTTTTCATGCAGTTTGTGAATACTCTATATGTATAGTGTTTCTTTGTAATCTATTAACTTTTGTTGTGCCATCTTTGAGAGCTTGTGAGGAGTGGCTATGGTGATTGTGTGATGTGATCTGCATACTGCACTAGATCCTAACAGAATTTCAACTATCCATGCATAGAGACTCTATTCTAGATGGAGTCTATGTATAGGGAAGTTGGGACCTTGCATTACTATATGCAGAGCTGGTTCTAAGCCTTATATAAGGAAGCGAAACTCGCCCTACTACAACATCATTTGGTTGATTCATTGCCAGGATCTCTCTCTACTCTCATGCTCCATATTCCTTGGCTTGGGGGTGAAGCTTTAGAGATTGATTGGTTGCTTTTACTTGGTTGGGTGGTTTTTCCAACAGTGTGTTCTCTCATTAGAGGAAACTTGAATTCAAAAAGGGCCACATATGAATTCGTGCCAAGATCTCTTTTGCATTTTGTCACTATTTTCAACCGATATCTTTGACTCACTATAACTTTTTAGTGGTAGCTAAAAATTATGTGATGTAAGGTATCATTGGAAAGCGCTTTCCAATGTACCAATTTTCATCGCATTCTAACATATCAATAAAAAGTTATGCCATTTTTAGTGTGGACTCAAATGTGACTCAAAGAAGTAACGTTACGTTAAAGCCACTATGTCAAGAAACTATTGGGCCACATGTACAAAAGAAGTGAATAAAAAATGAAAAAGGAATCTTGACAAAAGGCCCTTTTTGTGTTTAAAATTACTCTAATGATTGTTTTGTCTTGTAAGCAAGATCTTGAGGAGGCGACTCCTACATTGGTATTAGAGCAAGGCTTACGAAGATAGGAGAACTTGGAGAAGTGCTACTTTTCATCGAAATTTCGGTGTGAATCAATTGGAATTCTCTTCCAAGTGGATAGCAAGATGGATGCTACCCACGAGTTAATGCAATAAAGGGCCTACCCTCTTGGAGTATTGGGGGGTAAGTGGTGGGCCTACTCTCTCTCCTCCAATAAAAGCATAAATGCATTTCTATCCAAAAAAGGTAGTGTCCTTGACAGTCCATGTTGTATCACCAAACTATGCTTTTAGCCGAAAGACCGTTATATCATATGAATTACTACTTGTGTGAATAGACTTGGAATTCAGATAAATTCTAAGGTTAAAGTGTTTCAATTTTTTAAACCTAAGATATGTCTTTTGCATAAATGGATTTCAGAAGAATGATCGTGCTGTCACTCGGGTTGAAAATATTTAAAGAAAAAGTCATGTTTGTAATAGAGTGAATCCTTCTGTGGAATATACTTGTTATTGACTTTTCATGGATTTGGATATTTTCATATGTCATTTTTCTAGTTAACTTTTATAGAAATTGATAATTTTTTTAAAAGGAGGGGTGAAGTGATGGGATAAAATTCTATCTGTAGATCTGTTCGTTGCATAGTTTTCGGAAGCGAACCAACTGTGGTATAGAAATGAGATTTTTTCTGAAAGTAATTTCGGATAGATTCAGAGTAAGATCCTAAATTGGAACTTTTCGAATAAGAGAAATCCTCTAGGGATTGTGTGGACAATCTAGAACTAGAACAGGTTTGAAATTTGAATCATTATCTATAAGTAGTACATTGGAAGGTCAAAAGTTACTAATTCCATTTTTATGAGAATAGGAGTATGTTTGATCAAAGTTTGAGTATGGAATGTTTGTATTAGATCAACAATCTTGGTTTGAGTACTAGGGTCAGGGAAGGGTTGATTGAGTGGATGAAATTATGTTATTAGAGGAGATTGGATTGGAAAACTGCTGAGAGTGAATGTCATTTGTTTCAAAGATTTTCTGGATATGTTATTTACTCATGAATAATAAAAATTCTTTAGTAGCTGAGTTACAAGATTCATAGTGAAATATGTGAGTAACATATGTGGATTTTGGAGGAATTTGCGAGATAAGAATGTGTTTATGTGCTGGGTCATAGTGAGATTATTGAATTTCACATATGTGCACAATTAATCTTGTATGAATCTATTGTGTATTCCTGGTTACTAGGGTTATTTGGTGCACTTAACCCAATCGGTGAACATAAACATATGATCAAGTATTGTTGAGACAAATACTTGCAGAGTTAATAGAAATTTTTGTGATAAAACATGAGCTGAAGCAACCATTTGCTTGAGTTTCTCAAAACATTGGTTCAATTCATCATTCCACTCAATAGGCTCGCTAGGTTGACTGTGGCTTATAGAACTTGAATATCTCGTACTTTAGTTAAATAATCCAGTTTGGAGAATGTTCTTGAAATCTAGTATTTTCCTATTGGAAAAGATTTTGGAATGATTCTTACTTTCTTGAGTTATGTTGGACATACTCAAGTATCCTTGAGTGATTAAGTAAGATTTTGGATTGTAGTGAATTATGATTGATGAATCATAAGAATCTAAATATTTATGATTGACGGATCATAAATAAATACTTAATTGTTGTTAGAGGATTATAAGGAATGGTGATGATTCTTAAGTGTGACGATTAACTCTTGATCTATTAATTGAGTAAGAATTCAGATCAGTGTTTTGAATCTCATTACTCCAGTGTTTTATTGAGAGCCTATGGATCTCATAGACATTCTCACAAGATAAGTTATTTTACCTGTGGAGAATTTAAGAAATATCTAGTGGATGCTATTCTGCTATAGTTTATGGTCTGTTGATGCTGTGTACAGTCTTTTTGATTGGATCTCCAATTATCATAGAGGACAGACATATCTATTAAGATGAATGGATGCTATTTTCTTTCATTTGATGCTAGAAACATGAGCATTTAACTCAAGAGAGTATTTAGGATACTTAGAGTTGACTTTTAATCATTTTATATCTTAATGATTCTCCTAGAGATTCTAGTTAAATGAATTATTATATTTTAGAATTGTAAATTCTAAGGATATTTGTACCTAAAAGCTTTTAAGAATTGTTTGCCAGAGTTTGTGGATGATTTCAGATTGGAATTGTTGATTTTCTTTAACTTTTTTGCTCATGAGTTAGGTAATACTTCACTCAATGTTTCATGTAAGTGTTTTCCATGAAGGTGATATTAGTAACTAATAGTGTAACTCAGATGAAAAAATTTATCGCTTAGTGTACTTTCCAAACCTGAGTTGGTACTCCAAGGCAGAGGATAAGGGTTGAAAACCAGTTTTAACTTTGAGTACTTGTTTGATAAAAAAGTCAGACTAAGGATAATGATTTTCAAAGTTAATAAAGAAAGTTAAAGGAACTATTGCTGTAATTCTTTTCTTTTTTGAGGACAAAACTAGATTAAGGAGAGAAGAATGTTATGTCCATGTCTTGAACATAGGACTCAGTATAGTCCTAGACTTGGATACCCGGTACTCCAGTGAATCAAGCTTATTAGTTATGCCATCTCATACTGGATGTGACCCGCAAGTAATTAATAACCTTGTGAGGCTTGGACACACTAATTGGAGTTAGTACAAGGTTTGGGACCGTATATGCATGTGTAGAGTATCAATAGCAATCTATGAATAGAGGATCCATGCATAACGACTCTATTCTAGATGGAATGTATGTATATGGGAGTTGGGACCTTGCATTACTATATGCACAGGTGGTTCTAAGCCTTATATAAGGAGGTGAAACTCGCCCTACTATAACATCATTTGGTTGATTCATTGTCAGGATCTCTCTCTACTCTCATGCTTCCTATTCCTTGGCTTGGGGTGAAGTTTTTAGTTTGATTGGTTGCTTCTACTTGGTTAGGTGGTTTCTCCAACAATGTGTTCTCTATTGTTTTGTCTTGTAAGCAGGATCTTGAGGAGGTGACTCCTACAGATACATTGAAGAATATAACTTACTATGGGTGGATGCCTTGACGGGCTAGCTCTACCACCAAATCATCATATGATGTGCGGAATGCAATGTCATATTCCACCTTGGTGGGATGACGTTGAAAGTCGTTAGGCTGTAGAAAATCGCAAAAATGTCTGGCAAGTTAAAAATGAGTCACAAGAAATAGATCCCTATGTGATGGCATTAAAGAATGAATTATAGAATATAAATGAGTGAATTACATACCATTTGGGCCTATAGGCCCGCCTTTCCGCTCGATCCTAATTTAGAATTCCCCATGCTAGAGGTCATCCTACTCACCACAGCGTCTTTCTACAAGCGATATTTTTTTAGATCTTTGGCCTCATCCTTACAAGCCTTCCAATCTGCCTTGGATCACCAAGTCGGCTTTGACTTGCCTACCCAAAATGCATTCTGCATGGCATCCCTCTTACGTTGAATCCATTTGCTCATAGTTTTTGATATGGCTCTTGGATCGAAACTCATTTTCTTGTGGGAATTCTTCTCGCAACTCCTGCATAATCTAAGATTTTGATTCTTTAAGTTGGTCACTCCATTTTTTTTAATAATCTTGTCTCAAAATAATGGGAACATAACAAATGTAATTTGTTAATAAAAATTGTGTCTTTTTCATCCCTCACTACATCCCCTTTAGCATTCAGATTGTCGTGAGGGTTGGAAGTGGACTTGATGCTAGGAGGTGGAGATGAAGGGCCACTTGCGACATCTTTTTATGGGGTCAACAAATTCAAAACTCTTGCCCTTTTCTCAGGCGACATGGATCCTACCAGGTCGGCGACACCTCTTCATATGCCGACTTGCTCCTACAACGGCCGCTATAGCTACCACTCCCACTACCGGATTCAC
This sequence comes from Diphasiastrum complanatum, assembly GCA_029204225.1. Lineage (NCBI taxonomy): Eukaryota > Viridiplantae > Streptophyta > Lycopodiopsida > Lycopodiales > Lycopodiaceae > Diphasiastrum > Diphasiastrum complanatum. The sequence goes on along the minus strand of CM055112.1, from coordinate 37,835,573 downwards.
TTCCACTCATGGTTGTGTGCCAAAAAGAAATAGAAATGAAGCACTCTCTTTGCTAACTTCCAATGATGGATCAAAGGAGGTTGCACATATTGACTCAATTTGTTGACACAAAAGCTAAGATCTGGTCTAGTAATAAATGAACCAAATCAAGGAGCCTATAAGACTCCTATAGAGGGTGATGTCCATGAAAGATTGTATTGACAAATAAAACTATAAGATGATGTTCTATCTACTTTAAGACCCAAAATATAGTGCAAAGATCCAAGATCTTGCATTTTAAACTCTTTTCCTAGAGCTAGTTTTTCCTCATCAATGAGTTTGAAATTGCTTCCACAAAAAATGATGTCATCTACATAAAGTAAAAGGATGATCACATCACCATCTACAAACCTTAAATACAAAGATGGATCACATTCACCAAGAGTGAATCCTAGTGAGATAAGGAAAGTATTAAGTCGAGAATACCAAGATCTTGGAGCTTGCTTGCGACCATACAAGCTCTTGAAGAGCAAACAAACCTTGTCCCCTTGCCCTTGCATGATGAATCTCTTGGGTTGGTGCATGTAGATATCCTCCTCAAGATAGCCATTGAGAAATGCATTAGTCACATCCATTTGATGCATGAACCAATTGAAATGAGATGACAAGGCAATCAAGATTCTAATGGTGACCATCGATGCCACGGGAGCAGAAGTCTCTTCATAATCTAGGCCCTTGATTTGAGCATACCCTTTTGCACAGATCCTAGCCTTATACTTGTTAATGGAACCATCTTAATTATACTTGATTCTAAACACCCATTTGCAACCACTTGCCATAGTAATAGAAAATTCAACCTACTAGTATAGTGCACTGATGAAATGAACAAGTGCTGGAGAGCTTTGAAATATTGTGTGTCGACAATGCATGTAGTACAAATAATTGATCTGAATTAATTGTATATTGTTGAAACAAATGCTAGCAAATGTTTCTCTTTATCAAGATGCTAAACCAGCTGCTTTTAAGAGTGAAAAGTTGAACCCAATTCAATGCAAATATTCTATATATGAGTGAACTATTTGCAACCATTCACACCTTGAAAATAAAAATAACATAATCTGTATGGATGATAACAAAACACCAACCCACCCCTTAAATTACATATCTATGATGTCATGGACTTGAGATATCATAGGGCCAAATGGTCAAAACTCATCCTTGAACTTGATTTTGACACTACGTACCAATGGGTACACCGAATTGTGTCAATGATGCCTTGAGTGAGATTGGAGAGGTAAATTGATTACGCTTTGTTAAGATTCAATGCGATGTGTATCTCTCCCTTCAAGATCTTTGCTAGACAAATGGATTTTCTTGATCATATTTGGCAAGAAATCTTGGCAGCAGACTCTAGAACTAGTAAAAAATCGTTAAGTGCAAGACTCCAAGAAATCTTGAAATTAAAAATGGTTTATTTTTCTAGAGTGAGAATTTGTGTCAGATAGATACGATATTAGAGCCCAAATCTTGCATGAATGTCATGAGACTCTTTGGCATACGAAGGATAATTGGCCTTGTTCAGACAAAATTCTATTGGCCAAAAATGAAGAGCATTTGGAGGCATATGTGTCAAGGTGCCAGTGCGAGGCATGTGTTTCAAGGTGTGAAGCAGTGCGAACTTGATAAAGCAAAATGCCTCAAGGCAATTGGTCTATTTCATCCACTAAAAACATCTCATAAGAAATGAAAAGATGCCTTAATGGATTGAGTCACTAAACTTCCAAGGATGGGGAAACTATATGTTAAAAAGTTATTCAAGCTCTATAGTTTGCCGAATGACATTGTGGGTGACTGCGATACCAAATTGATCGACAAGTTTGATCTTGTGGTTGGGTGGTCTCTACTACTACAATTCACCTTGTGTTTTAAAAAATCACCCAAACTCTTTTCTTTTTTGGCATTTTTCATGTCTAATCAATGAATTTTGTATGACATATATAACTACTATCAATTTCAAGCATAAAAAAACTTTTCTGTTGTTTAACCCACAAGTCATGAATACCAACAAAAACCTTAATACCTAATAATTTTTGGTGAATATTTCCCGCTAGTTTGCAATGCAATATTAACATGAGTATTTGCCCCTTTATACAATTCTTGATAATGATTGATTCTCTAGGCACAAAATACCCACAAAGTTCAAGGATTAATATGTGCCAATCATAACTCACCCAACACCAAGCTAAACATCTACCAAGAACCAATCATGTAACCAAGAAAGGTTGTAACATTCGAGACTAGAACAACTTCAAATGATTAATTAGTGAATTGGATTGCATCGCCAAACCAACTTCAGATGTTTGCAATTAATCAACAATTGATTAGATGCCAAGTAACACATCAAAGGCTATGCACCAAAATGTACATTAAATTTACTATCTCATAAACTGGCCACACATAGGTTATATTTTTCCATCAAACGGAGAACTAACAAAGAGAAATTCTTAGTGTTCTTATGAAGCCATTATGCCAAGTGCTCTCTAGGAAATTTAATTTTCTCAACTTGCTAAAATTTTCCGTAGTCCAATGTTAGAGTTGCCTATTGTCATAATCATATGCTAATTTGGTTATATTCTCAAGAAGTGGTTAAGAGCAAATATCTGTAGGTTCACATGGAAGAATCCGAGTTAAAAGTAACAATAGAAATGCATATGGGCACTGTGATTGCTAGACTGTGATTAAGTTATCCAGCTGAACCTGCTCCTCTAGTAGAAAAGTGTCTGAAGTTATGTTGCAAATGTCAGCCTTAATTTGAACCTTTTTACTGTTCGTACAACAAGAATGTGCACCATTTCAGAGCTTTTTGAAACCTAAATGATTTGAACTTATTTGAAAAGTTCAGATTTTGAACAAATATTGCTAAGGTCCAAGATCTTGAAAAGGGGTCGAAGGGTCCCAAAGAGTATCCAAAGCATCCTATATCATGTTTCTTATTTGAATGTTTTTCCATCCTTTACTTTGGGGCACGTTTCTGCTTTGAGTGTTTGGTGCTTATCCAATGTGGATGGCCCCTTACGAGATGATTAGGGGGTTTATTGTATGAAAGAGAATGGTCTTTGTCATTGCCTTTATTCATCCGATGTTTGGATCTACATAAACCCCCAACACTTACCATGATTCCATTGTCAAAATCCAAGAAAAGGCATAGAAAAGGATAGGCAAAATTCAAACTTCCTATTCAAACCTTTGATACACTTGAATGCTACCATGACTGGCACAAAAAGAAATAAATGAAAAATAGTCACATAGTCCATCTTGCGAAACTGTAAAATCTACAGAAATTCTATCTATTGTGCATCAGATAAATCACTCTACAGTACAAGTAAAACAGCACGAGTTTTTCATACAACTTTGGTAAGTCAAAATAGCCCAAATTACACAAAGTTACTTCATCCTTGGAAAAAAAATCAAATTACAGGAAAGCTATCACTTGAAAATTGGAATTCAATGTGAGCATCTTGGAGCCAAATATCATTCTAGTCCATTAAAAAAAAATGAGTCAATAAGTTATTTGGCATAGATTAGCAATAGGCATAGCAGAACTCAAGAGTAGCTCGTCTCCAAGAATGTCACTTGCTAGTTTAAGCTCCTTGTAGCATAGACAATATAGAACGACATTGCACTCCAAATTCACAATGGATTTCTAAGTAACTTCATGTGACAGGAACTACCCACATCAGTTTTACCATATGACCCAGATGAACCAAACAAACTCTAAGAATCTTCATGCAACCAAGATTTCTGCAAAAGATGTAGAGTATCATTATGCAATCTTCATTATGGTAAAACAGTGATGATCAACTCTCCAGTCTTCAATCTAACTAGCTTAACTGAGAAAGTCCAGTCAACTAGTTACCCAAGCTTGCCTGGTGCAAAATCATCGTTGACCCAAAAAATAGTGTTTGGTCAGGCCGCTTGCAAAATCAGCACACGATCAGAGAAAGTCATCTTCTCCTGATTTCTAGAATACAGACACTCTTCAACAAATTATTAAAATAAGGCAAAGGTAGAATCTCGAGTAACAAGTATCGCACACATATAGAGTTCTAAATCTTGACTGTGGTCACATAATGCAACAAAAGTGTTGTTACCTGCAAAAAGATAAATAAACATTGAGATATTCAAGGATCAACAGAAAACGTTTGGACTCAGGAAAGAATAAATTGCTTCAGTCTAGAAACTAGAAGTAAACAGTGTCATGCTACTCAAAAAGCAAAAAGCCCTAGAAAATACTCAAATTAGATAATACCAGCACACTGATGCAAAATTATCAGTGCCCTTTGCCTACTTACTTCTGAAGAAACTTTGGACGCCTCACTTTCAAGGTGTTGAATTTTGAGAACAGTTTCTATGTCGAGACGCTTCTTGTTCACACCAGTATCTCCGCTGCTCTGAGAAAGAAAGAGAATATTTTTAAATCCAAACGAGCTGTTGCTCCTTGAATAACTTTTTCCTAACAATATTTCTGAGAGAACAAGTAAGACACATTCTGTGCAGAATGAAATTCTGGCGAAAAAGCATAAGTACCTCTGCAAGTTTCTTCCTGAAATCATTTTCAAGCTTTACTCGAAAAGCAGCTACTTCACGCTCAGCTTCCTCCTTAGCCTGGCGTAGCCTCGCCATCTTTGCTGCCAATGTTAGAAGCAATATCAATGTGAGACGTAGGATGAAATCAAAAAATAAAAATGCAAAAAAAATTATGTAATTTTACTTAGAGTAGGCTCCCCTTTGGGAAGGCATTGGCGATACCTGGCCTATTTGCAGTCAGCGACCTCTTTACTAGCCAAAGTTTTCAGGTAATAGCAATAACAGTCTCATATGCCGTTTGATTACAAGGAAACAAACAAATAAAGTTTTGAAAAGATTACGCAATTTTACTGCACTTAGTTAGTTGCAGTGATCTATCTCTATTTCTGTAATAGCCAAAGTTTTCAGACAGTTCACTTCTGAAGCAAAACTGCTCAACTTCTTCCTAACAGACTGCGAAATAGCTTTATTTTTTCTGTCTTGTACGTATGTCCATGTGCAGCTGAGTGGAGTCGAACTTCAAACTATGGGAGGAAATGGTCTGCCAGCTAACAGGCCTTTAATTACTGGACAGCTTCGCTTGTGGGTAAAAGAACATAGAAAACTTTACAAGTACTAAAAAGACTCTATAGAAATAAATTAATGGCTAGCAGCATGTAACTGTCCAAAGTAATTGAACAACGATATTGAATACCTAAGCTGAATTTAACTGAAGCTATAAGCATGCTGAACTAAGCAACTAGACTCTAACTCATTGACCGTTAATAATGAGGCCACAATGCCTATTTATATTGCATGAGTCCACAGGTTAGAGTAGAGCTAGACGGGTAGGGGCTAAAACCCAATTATGATCATATGAGATATAAATATTTCTAATGAATGCCATATAATAGACGAGGTACCCAAACTATATGTTCAAAATGACAAACAATAACAACTGCAGACCCATGGTCCATATTTCACTATCTATATCTGCCCTTAGTGTCAATATGAAGAAAATTTCTGATGTTGGAAAATGGAAACTGCTGCAGAATGCATTTATTACAGGAATCGTCATGACGCTGCAAAACTAGGACCATGGCACCATTGACTGCATGTAGAGTAGAAGCCACCAAGATGTATATGCCAAAGTAGACGCAGAAAAACTCGAATCATGACAAAACGCCTGTTCATTTTAGATCACCATGCTAGACAAATGGATCAGGAATGCATGGATCAGGAATGCCAAAGAAAAGCATCTATATGAGCAACATGAGGAAGGAACAATACAAGGGTTTTGCTCCACATAATGGGATCCCCATGCCAACCTATAGACCATGAGCGTCTCCTGAATGCTAATAATCAACTGCAAAATACTCACAATTGTATGGACCAGAAATGTCAAGTAACAATCTGAAGAAATGGATCCGAAGGTGCAAAGAGATCCCAAGCCAGTTGGAAGTACCATGTATGCCAAGAACTATGAGCTGGACCTGACTCAAAAATTGCACATAGAGCCCAAGCTGATTGTATGAACCATGCATTCCAAATTATAACAGTAAGAGATGACTCGACATATGGCAATAATTAGAAACCAAATGACCTGTAAATTACTCTGTGTAAAATGCAAAGATTTGGAAGCACCAGTGTAGAACTTAAATTCTCCAGAATCATAGAAACGCTTGGAAGCACTTGTGTAGAACCTAAATTCTCCAGAATCATGGAAACGTATCCCTCAATAGGATCACAGAGGAGCTCAAGGAATCAAGATCATGTGGGAAGGACAACTTTGAAGTTTGAATAAAATTTTCATACTGACAAAGAAGCTAGTGCAGAACATTGTCATATATAAAAACCATAGGGGCAAAACCAAAAGATCATTTTCAATTTGCACATATATGTGCTTCATGACACTAGTCATAATGCATCTGCAACAATCTGTGAGTCATTAGTATGTAAACGTACCTCCTCTTTATATAATGTATATGTATACATGTACCTCCTTTGTATATACATGTATCGTGTGTGCATGTTCTCATCAAAAGACACATGCGACTCAGTTGCATGTACTTGTGCCTGTTTGTTATTGACGATGTAGAAGGAGACTTTGACTCAACAGACTGACTGAACAAGCCATAAATTGTGCATCTTTAAAGTATAGTCTATTAAATACACGATATAACTTGTCCAACTTTTAGAAAAATTCTGAAGCTTCTATTAAACAAAAAAATGTGCTAAATAGAAGAAACTACAATCTTTCAACTTGTGTATATCCAATCGAAAGTTGTACAAGCTGAATGGAGCAACCTACTATAATCTATAGAAAACTCAAATGTTGTTATGCGTGCAAGTGCCACAGCCTCTAGATATCAGATGGACAAGTTACGAAGTGCACTAAAAGCACTCTACCATACAAAGAATAGCAATAACAATCTTCTGAAAAGTGCGAAGAAAAGTAATAAAAAAAGTGATATCCTAAAAACCAGTGGAGATTGAGAACGCAGAAAGTGAAACTCTACAACTGACTGATGATCTGTAAAGAACAGAACTCCGCTAAAGAAAATTTCAAGCGAATCCAAAAGAGCACACAAAAAAGTTCAAAAGCTGTGCACCTAGGAGGTTTTCTTGTGTGCTCCTTTCGATGATGACAAGAGCTTGTGCTAAATCTCTAAGCCTAAGGAGATCTTGTTGCTTGTGGAATGTATAACACCCTAATAGCGTGCCATCCTACATTTCTATCATGGTACCCGAGCTTGTATTTTGCACTCGCAAATGCATCGTGTGTGGCAGTCCTGCAAAGTTCCACACGTGTCTGCGATGAGAATTTGTGTGAGGAAAAGTACTTTGGTGCATAAAGAATCATTTCTTGTGTAAGAAAAATCATCTTGTATATGTGCGCAAAAGAGAGAATGTGTGCACATGGAGTATGTGGGAAAAAATCTAATGGTGCAAGGTGTTGTGAATGGATAAAATTCCATCTGAGAGCATGGAACACAAAGACGACAAGCAATCGTTTGACTATGCTCATTCCACCCACAAATTAAACCAAAAACTCGGAACTATTTGCTATAACATCCCTACCCTTGTCATAAAGATCATTCACATCTACAACATTGAAGATTGCACAGCGCAATTTTCTACTCAGACGCTTTACCAGTTCGAAGATCACGTGCAATACGGGTTGCCTACAAACCTCTACTATACCAAATTGGCACGTTTCTCATGTTCCAAGTCAACAGCATAAAGCTTCTCAATTCTAATATCCGAGATGAAGATTCATATGTGTATAATATCCGGATTCCCAGAGCTATACCCGATTATCCTACATTTCTTTACATGACGTAGATCTGTGACTGCTCTCTCTTCGCTAAAGTGGCCTGTTTTTGGTATTGTAGCATCCCAGCTTTTCCAATCTGATGTGAAGAGTTCCCTCTCGACACTCCAAACTCAATCGATATTATTTCGGATTTTCCGCACCCTTGTAAAATTGGAGAGCTGATCTGGTACTAACAAAATGTCACCAAGACGGGAAAAACAAACTGTCACACAGAGATTTGATCAAAACAACCCTGCATTTGATCCAAGAAAAATCATTCTTGGTAGGAATCACAGTAAAAAGAGGTTCTATGAGAAAGAACTACAAGTCCGGGCAGAACTTCCATTGCAAGTCAAATCAAATAGCCCCAAGAAGCTACATGCAACTCAGAATGGCAATCCGACATCAGGCAACCATTAGTAGATCCAGCAAGAATTCATCACATCTAAAATCACGCTTGCTAAGAACCTGTGAGAAGGGCTACATAGATAGATAAGGGTACCGTTTCTTGCATTGGCGACGATGCTCTGAGCCTCCTGCTCTGCAACAAGCAACTGTTGGATTCCTCCTGGACTCCTATCCATGCCCGATCTCCTTTCTTCCTCCCTCCTCTTTCTTTCTTCCTTTTTTCTTCTCCTTCTTCTTCTTCTCCTCTTTGTGAATATATTCTCTCTCTCTCTCTCTCTCTCTCTCTCTCTCTCTCTCATTTTGTTAATTAGTCTCTAATAGCTTATTAGAGCCTAATTAAGGGTTAAATTAGAGACTAATTAAGTGTAATCGGTATCGGTCCCTAGATGTATTGAGCCGTTGTTCGGAGTCTCGCTTTAAATATTGTGTAGTCTTTGTAATTAGGAGAGCGTATTCCACATTGCCACTACTTTGGTAGTACTATAATATTGTCATCTTTGTAATTAGGTGCAGTGTATTCCACACTACCACTGTTGTGGAGGTACTCGGGATGGAAGAGCAAGCATAGATGGGGGAGGTGGTGGAGCAACCACCACCACCCTTGGATGGTGTCTGCACGCACCATCACTGGCATGCCAGTGATGGTGCGAAATACGCTATCCCCTGTGATTATCGATAATTAGTTGGGCTACCAACTAAGGCAACTCATGTTTCGCCCCAATGCTTGCACCCTTTTGTCTTAGACCAACTTATTTGAACACATGGCACATGCATCGTGGCATACGATGAACATAATAACCAATGTTTGGCTTTCATACAAAATAAAGTCCAGGGTGGGGGTGTTACAACCATGCGATCCACGTGCAAGGCTGGGAACACAATCACATAAAGTCCTAGGTGAGGGCCATGCCCAAGTGTCGGAACACGATCACTAAGGAAGTGCCTTGGGGCTACTACCCCTTGACCTACTTCTTCATTCGACACAAACACTGGCCCTTGTTGCCCGGGCAAGCATCTCTGGTGCTTGTAGGTGAAAGGAGTCCCCTCATAGGAACCCACATGTCTAAGATGCTTGTAGGAGATGGACAAGGCCCAATGAAAATTTGGCATATCATTTCTTAAATTTATATTTTAACGGCATATGATTCAATTTTGCGTGACATTTCACTGTTCATTCCCGAAGAGCACTAAATTATGAAAGATCTAATTCTTTTAGAATTATCAGGGTTGTGGATTTTCCAAGATTGAACATAGATTGGGGAGGGCCATTAAAGCACAAAATATTGGACCCAATATTAAGTGACAGTAGCCACCAATGTTGGGGATCATATTATGTTTAGTCTCGTGTTAGCTTTAATAGAAATTCTTAACCTATTTTTAGCTTCATTGAAATTATCATGCAGACCTGGTCAAGAAGAAGTAACCTCACAAAGATAATCTAGTCATAAATAACTTAAAAAAACAAGTTAAAAAGATCTCTCTCTCTCTCTCTCTCTCTCTCTCTCTCTCTCTCTCTCTCTCTCTCTCTCTCTCTCTCTCTCTCTCTCTCTCTCTCACACACACACACAATTAGACTAAGTAGCGTATTTTGCACCACCACTGCCATGGCATCATTGCTTTTTCAAAACAGTGCTACCATTGTCCCACCCTTGGATCTATGGGCCACCACCACTGCTGAGGCAGTCGTGGGGTGGAATACACTCTCCCCAATTAAACCAATTGCAGATTTTAAAATGAGGAATAAATTAGTAGACCAATCACTTGAAGGGGTCCTACCTAAGAACTAGATAGTGTTAGAAAGTCAATGTTCACTTTAAATAGTTTATCTTAGGTTATATAATTGAATCTTGACTATTGTCCAATGTGAGTTACTAATTAAGTCACACTACCATTGGAACTAAGATTTTATTAGCTCACTTGGATTTAGGGGTTTATTGTACTTTCTCTCTAACAGTTTCAATGTGGTTTTCATCACATAACACCATGACATTCTAAAAACTTGGGCCCAAATAGAAGGTTGGTGATGCAATGGAAATGGTTGACTTCATCTTGGCTCCACTTCATGGAGTCTACCCAATCTCTGGCATGCCATAGCACAATCCTGTGGTGGATTGCACAAAGCAAGAGGTGACCAGAGAACATTGTGGCCAACAAGTGCACATGAAGGAGGCTCATGGAAAACTATCCCCCTCATCTCCCACAATTTGTAAAATATTTGAAACAAACCATTTGCTCACACTATTGTTTGTCAGAATGCCAATACTCAAGGCCTCCAAGATTTGATTAATACTAAGCTATTTTCTTAATATTCTTTGTGTCTTTGTGATGAGTTATCTAGTGGTTTACTTCCTACTAGAATTAAAGATCATAAGATTGATGCCATTCTTAGTAGCACAATTCAAAATAAGCCCCCTTGTTCAGTAAGTTTTTATCGACAACAAGAAATCGAAAAGCAAATAGAACATTTGTTATCTAAATGGTTAATCAAGCCTAATAGCTCTACAAATTGCTCTCTTGGTCTGTTAGCGCAAGAGAGAGATGGTAGCTTTCGTATGTGTGTGGATTATAAAGCACTTAAGAAACTCATTGTTAAAAACATATTTCCCATACCTGTGATTAATGATATCATGGTCAAACTTAAATATGCATGCATCTTCTCGTATGGATTTCACAAGTGGCTATCACTAGGTTGGAGTGGTTTTTGAGGACATACACAAGACAACTTGGAGACTTATCCATGGACAAATTTTGAGCTTCAAATCCAACAAGGGAACTATTTTCCCACCAATAATATTCATTTACTTAGCTTAGAAGTAAAGTCATTCTATTGGCTAGTTTACCCAATCCAATTTCGTTACGATGAATGCAATCAAGAAGATCTCATGTTATATGCTTTGCAACATTATGTCAAATGTGGCTTAAAGAGGCTCAAGGAAGATGGAACATGCACTTGAGAACTCCTCATGGAAGACACCCTCAATGAAAAGGAAACCAAGTGGTAATCATGCAATCAAATAGGGATCTACTAATAATAAGAGATGCATTGATGAACCACATGCATTGTATAACATGAGCCTTAAGTGAATCGGGTGAGCAAGTGAGCAGGAGATTGAAGTAAGCAAGTTTTGAATTCTTCTTAGTTCTTTATCAAGCTTTGCAAAAGCCATTGCCGAGAATTCCTCCTCCCTCACTAGGTGGAGGTGCTTAATATGTGCATATTTTCATTATGAACTCTGATGGCAACAGAATGAAATTTTTTGTGTTACCACGTTGCAAGCTTTGCGGCAAATTTGCCATGCTTCAAGTTGAACTCCAATTGGTTGCCAGTCATATAGTGTTTATCAGACACCAAACCAAAGTTTAGCATCAGGTTGTAGAAGCTTGTTCACATAAGTAGCTGCAACAAAGAGGCATTTTGCTCATACTAACAAAGGACATTCTCAAAATCATCTATGCTCAGCTGAGAATCTCACATGTCACAATTTGGTAGACTGTCATAATCTTTCTTCTTGAAATAGACTATACTTGCAAGTCTCTTGTTTTTTATACAAAGTGTTGTCTGCTCTCATTGTAGTTTAGCTCATTATTTTGACAGTACCTCTAAAACAATATGAAGGCAAAGCAAAAAAAGTCGAGGAAATTTTTTAAAAAAGCAGAAAAAGAAAAAAGAACATGCGTTTCACAAAACCCTATGCCTAAAATCCTGACCACATTCCAGAGTGTGTACGCAATTATGCTATTAAACATAGTGTTAAACAATAGTCCTTATTAGCATTTGCAACAGGACTTTTTGTCCCCTTGTTCTCTTTCCCATGCTCAGCAGGTCCATTTTTAAGGAAAATACACAAGGCTTAACTTGCTGCAATCTACAAAGAGTGCTTCAGCGTGCCCTTTCCATATAGCTAATTCCATCATAATGTGGCTTCAAAAGGCCAACACTTTTTTTAGCCCAAAGTACAATATATATTGGTAGGTTTAGCTGTCTATTAATGCAAAAGTGAATTGTGACACACTAAAGTGGTGCTGTGCAGATATGTACATGGCAAATATTAAAATCAAAACTGGTTCTTCATATTTGTGACAATATTCTGGAAACTACAGAACATATACAAAATATGCACCTGTTCTTGAAATAAGCACAAGTGGCTCAGATCTTGCAACTGAACCTGATTTTGATGTGCAAGGACCCAGGGGCACAATAATGCTAACATCATAAGATGCTTATTGGGTGTAAAAGGAAACAAAATCATTCTGTAGGTGTGCTTAGCAATCCAAAGACCACATCTCTCTCTCTCTCTCTCTCTCTCTCTCTCTCTCTCTGCTTGCTCAAAACGCTGCCCAACCTGCAGGCTGTTGTGAATTGCTAGAGAACCTCCGAACAGCAGCAGTCCCATTTCTAGAGGTATTAGCGTCCCTCAATGAAACCTTGTTCTCAAGTTTGGGTGAATCTTGAGAAACCTTACTGTTTGCCATAAACCTACCCCGTCCAAAGTCCCAATCTTTTCCACCAACACTGGCAGATCTGACATGTTGGTGACGGGCATGGCGCCCTTCTATAGAGCGAGCTTCTAAATCACCACTACTGACAACAGATTGATCAGGAAATCTTGCCATATGACCAGAGGACAATCTCAACTCAGAATTGTCAAAAGCTTGCCATGTGTGTGCAGTTGATGCTGGACTTCTAGGTAACAACCTTGGAGATAAACCCTGTAGATCAGTGATGGGCCTTTTCTGCGTATCACTTTCCTGGAACCAAAATTTATGAGTGACACAGTGAGATTAATCCAGTAAATATGTGTCCGCCTGCAACTTCCTTTTAACATTTTTACCTTAATCAGAGACCAATATTTGGATTATATTACCAACTATTACAAAACTGAAGAACGCTGTGCTGACAAGTTTGCCTCTAAATAAAGCATTTCGTTTCACGCCCACAAAATGAACTCGTAAAATAGATGAATTCTGCGTTGCACGCATAAACTGTTAAAAGTTTCCAGTTTGCGACCTAGGTTGAGACTACTTTTGGACCATGTTACTACATAAAGCTTTATCATACCAAGAGAAAATCTACCCACATGGTGTGCAATAAAACTGCACTTCAAGGGCACTATCTGTAAGCCATATTTGATCCAGACTCTTACAATGACGTGCAACAGTAGACTATTTCGTCTCATAAATATTCACCCTTCCATGGCATGTTGAATTTGAACACAATTATATTGAACTCACCCAGGTCTTCAACAGTCAAATTTAATTTATTAACCATGGGTACAGGAAAGAACCAGGAAGTGAATTAGGTGTACCTCATCAAACACATGCCATCGTTCCGCTTGCAGTTGCTTTTGCTGTGCATTCATATGTTGCATGAATTGTGCAGGAGATGTGCTGGGTGCTTCATGTGGGTCTTTGGTAGTTGATAAGATGTTACGGTTGGAGATTGCTGCCAAAGAAGATTTTAAATCCTGGATTTCTTGTCTTTGAGAGCGACAAAGAGCTGATAGCTTCTTAAACTTGGCAAGCATTTCTGTTTTTTCTTTGAGAGCTTCCTCCAAAGCTGTCTTTAATCCGTCTATCTCATCCTGCACATGCTCAGAGGTCTTTAAATTGCTAATGGCTGGAGTTATTGGAGACAGGTCAAGATAATCTGCAGAAGTCTTACTCCATGAAGAGCTCAAACTTTCAGAAGCTCCATCAAAACCTTTTGCAACAGGTGATGCACCGTTCTTTCCAAGATCATGACAAATTCCAGTTTGTTCACTTGTTAAGCTCCTAATTTCAGCCCTCGGGCTGGATGACCTTGTGGAAGTTGAGTTTTTCATTTTTTTACTGTCTGAGAGGGAGCTCCCTTCCAACTGAGTTTCTTGAGCAAAAGAACTGGACCAGAAAGAGCCTGCCCACCTGCCACTGTCTCCATTCTGCGAAGAATAGTGCTCTGCCGATTTAAGGTCTGTATTTCTTTTTGATGTTATAGGATGAGAACCCAATGATCCTGCAAAAGTGTATCGATGTCAGCAACTCCCTTGCAACTTAGATAAGCTGCTCTACTTACATAAAAACCTTCCTCATTTTTTGAGCTGCAATAAAATCCACTCCCGGATGGAAATTTGTCCAACGTCACCTTCCTGGTGAACTATAAAAGAATGTAACCAGAAATATTAAATGGCTCTTATGGCCATAAAGAAGTTTTACTGCTGGTAGTTGCCTATAACTTTTCACTGCACATCTTACATTAATTTTGTGTCAATGTATAAGTCTGCGTAAAAATAAGTTATACTTTCAGACAGCTTGCACTTAAGGGAGTGGTCATTCAAAAGACTTTTAGGGTTAGGGTCGTTTTCAAAGTCATAGCTCACCCTAACAGATTGGCCGTAATTTCTCAATGATCCTTACCACTATAGGCAACCTTTATGAAATTGTCCCAAGTTCTGAGACTGCAAAGAACAAAGAGGCCAGCTCCACAGTAACATGTCTAGCTAGCTTGCACGCTTGGCATAGTTGCGTACAGCATTTGAATATTGATTCACTTTTTGAGATGTTGGCACAGTTTTAAAACCTGTCATTTATGGCCTCCCATGCTCAAAACTTGGGCCTTGGGTGCAAACATTTATGGAAGCAATTCCACTTTTCTATTAACATGCTGAAATCAATCTCTTTTTCCACCTATTTTAATTTTTGTCTTACCTACAAAATTATAACCTTAAGAAAGGTCCCAAAAAATGTATCAAATTTTTGTATTATGGTTAAATCTCAAATATTTATATGACAGATGTTAAAAATGTCGACTGTTGCATTGCTACATCTTAGCAAATAGGGGGCTCCAATATGACCACATGAATTACCTGCATTAAATGCATCATTGTGAAGTGACAATTCTGATTTTACAAGTAATGGTGACTTGTCTGGTGCAGATTTTCTCTCGTCACTTGGTAGCAAATTGTTCACGCAATGCCAGATCTAAATATCAGGACAGAAACCAGAAAGAATATGAGCTAAAAATTGAAGAACTTTAAGCAAACCTTCCACAGACAACTTTAAAATCTGAACATTCACAAAAAAGAAGATGAAAGGCTCAGTTCATCGCAACAATATCAGCCTACTTGCACCTGAAACTAACCTAACTAACTCTTGCCTGCATAATGTCTGGTCTTGCCTCTGGGCTACTTTTGAGCATGTCCTTGATCAGGTTTGTGATATTTGGGGAGTAGTTTGGTGAATCAGGAATGTGATAATTGCCGTTCAGTATTTGAAGCTTTGAATCACCATCAAATGCTAGCTTCAAGTAAGCCATATGGTACAGAAGGCAACCAAGGGCCTAGAAGTGCAGCTTAGAAAACTCAGTTTCATTATTTCAAGCTGTCAATAAAATAATGAGCTCTAAAGTACCTGACGTGAAACTATTGTGCTTAATTGTAAAACATAAATGAGCATACCCAGATATCAACTTTTTCACAAATGAGCTCCCTGCGATAAAGGTCCCACATCTGTCACACACCACAATAAATTCCAAATACTGCATCACTTTGCCTTGCTCATTCATCAGGTATTCTATCATGCACCATCACTCTGTAATAGACTCAATCACAAGCATCCATCAACAAATTCAACAATTTTACTATGCTGCTCAACTATCCCCAAAGATTGTGAACTTTGTCTTAAAGTCATATCCATACAAATAAGTTGCACGTATCCAATATAGCTGCGCCTCTGAATAATAAACTTTCATGTCAAGACTGCATAACAGTGTCCATAAATCATTGCTTTTCGAGGCAGTGTGGCCTTTGGCATAGCAGGATCTTCGAGCCAAGAAGGAAGATCAATGGCTTTTAGTGGGTTAATACAACTGCATCTGAGCAGTTCATCCTCCTTCGGAGCTCAAGGGTTCTGCCAGGAAACGATCACATCTTTGCAAGCAAATTACATCAAACATGTAGTTTATTGCCTCTTTATCCTGCTTGGGAGCCCAAGATAGTGTGCAAGAAATGGTAACCACCTTTGCAAGGTCGTTGTATCAACCAACAACCATTTTATTTTATCCATGCAACAAAAGCTATGCAATCTGTAAAACAAAATGCTAAATGGAAGCTAAAAGCGTGAAAGCAAATTCCCAAGTATGTATGTCGGTGAGCTGGCACAAACCTATACATTATCATAGGGTAGGTCTAAATTAAAAGGTTCAAAAGGTTCAAGTACAACAAGAGCAAACACTTGGAAGTCAGAAACTTAAATGAACATGAGATGAAAAATGTGCGTGGCAAGGTAAGATGTATTAATTGACTAAGCAATTACCTCAAAGGCTTCAAATGCAAACTCCAAATAAGGCATTTATAATTTAGAATAGTCTTATCTATTGAAAAAGTCCTATCCATAACAATAGGGACTGTATATGTCCATAACGATATCTAGCTTGGTTTTTCCATCACCAGTTTTGTATTGCATGTATCTTTGGAAAACAATTTTCTTCTAATTAGCCCTTGAAGCAAACAACTTTGTAATGGCCATTACATGAATTTTTTATGCTCATAAAGTACACCTATTTTTCCATTATCAAGCTTATTCAAAGATTATCATTTCTTGGATTATGAGTTTGATATCCTAAGCTCTTTGTAGGAAAATTCTTCTTTTAGAGATCTTTCTTTGCCTGAGGGAGCCTCATTCTTAGCCTTTGGAGCACTATAAAAGCTCCCCCTTTCTCTTCTGCTCTCTATCTCACCCGGGGCACCAAAGTGACAATGTCATTTAATTGTCCTCTTAAGAACATCTTGCATGCAACCATTTGTGCTAATACCTGAAAGCTAGACACCTCAGGTCACGATTATATTATGCTTTCAAGCCATATCCACATAAGGGTGCTGGCTGTGGATGGTTTTTATCTTTCAATGCGAAAGAAGCATACTGTGGCTGTGATGAGGTATACTTTGTCAAGGAATCATGTTCCTGCAGGCTATGAGTAGCCACTATCCATGGCAGATTGATAGCAGGCTATGCAAGTGCCAAGATACCCATACGCTTTTGTGTGTTTTTCCGACCATTAGGGCCTTAGTATTATGTAGCTAATTTTTTGAGACTTCTCATAAAGAAAAACCCAAGGAAAAGCATAAAAATATATAGAAAAAACAAATTTTCCATTTTTTTTTTTCATTCCCAGAAAATTCTAACCTCAAATTCCAGAACGGAACCTGCATTCTGGTGATACCTATCCTCTAATCGAAAAAAACATAACCTAGAGAAATACGCACATTATCCAAAACTGAAGTGAAGACCAAATACTATTGACTTCAACAATCTTAATAATTCTGTTTTTAAACACTCTTATCATATACATTTTTATTTCAATGGAGATCTTGATCTTTGGTGCAAAACAATCAATTCAACTTCAAAAGCTTTTGCATCGAGTCTCTTTAACCTGTTGCTAAAAATATCACTCACTAACTTTTTATTCCAAAACTTCAATGCATGCATAGAGATGTCATTCTTATGGGAATCATGCAAAAAAACTACAAGTAAAAGATGTCGAGCCATGGACTACAATTGTAGAAGAGGAATCTCGTGAAGGAAAACTCCATCATGAAGAAGAAGCACAAACAAGAACTATAGCAGCAAGAGAAAAACCATTCACACTCATAGAAGATCACAGTCACCAACATTAATTAAGAAGCTACCAAGATGGTACTATTCAGGGAAAGTGATATAGACGAGAAATAAAAAAACAAGGTGCAATAGGTGAGAGAGAGAGAGAGAGAGAGAGAGAGAGAGAGAGAGAGAGAGAGAGAGAGAGAGAGAGAGAGAGAGAGAGAGATCTTATTAACGTCTTTTCCATGCCAAAAAGGCATATAAGACGAACAGTACATTCAAGTATGACAGTAACTAGACGGATCAATGCTGTCAAAACAAACTAAACCGAAAAAGAAAAACTAATATATGAATGCTCCATATCCTTGAATTTGTGGGATTGGCCCTATTTATGGCATGCGCCCTCTAGATATGACTCACAACTACTCATGAGATAATTAATATGATTGTGTATGCATCAATACCCATCTATACCTTTAGCACTGCCGACCTACCACTTTTAACTAGCACCTTGAGGTAGTTTGAATAAATTAGCACCTCAAGTATATCGATGTTACAAATAGGATGGTACTTGATATAACAAAAGGGACATGCAATTTTCAAAGTTACAGGGTTATGGGGTCCATCCAGAAAGTCTTACAACATATGTCCACATTAGTCATCATAAATTTGTACCAAGACCAATGTACTAAGTTTCCGGCACTCTAAAGCAAACTGAATAGTGACGAGGACTAGCCACTAAAGGGCAAAGCCAACCAAATGATGCCCCTACTTCCTCATAGAAGAATACGAAATTTTTACAATCATCACTTCAGCTTAACCTAACTAGATAACATAGCTGATGGCCAAAGTCACCACCAAAGATAGATCATATAAAGAATGGGCACAAACCATATGATTGTAGCATAGATGAAGATCTAAAATGGAAAATTGCATGTCCGCTAATAAGACAAAAATATATATGAATGGTATGTCTAGGATAGTATCTCACATAACAAAGAAAAGATGCAAATTTTTCAACCGTACAGAGTCCAACCACAAAGGTTTAGGCCACCAACTCCATCATGCATAGCATAGATCAAATGCTATGGCGCTCCTCAGTTCTTCAACACCCAAGAGCAGATGCAAGTTCTAATGGACAAGCATACGTCCATGTTAGCTGTCATGCATCTGTATCTTGATATCTATCGTCGTCCTTGATCTCACTTTTATCTACTACTATCCCAAGTTACCCCATTACTAAACATATAATTTCATTATTGCTTCTTGCTGCTCATGTTAATCCTAGAATCGCTATCTGCCACGTTACATATATCCGAGCTAGAATCGCTGTCTGAGCCACGCTATATATCTTGATTCTGTTCCTTAATCTCCATTGCTTTGTTAAAACCACGTTATCTATATCCGAGCAGAAAATGATGGTGTTGTTTCTCATATCGTTAGTGCGTCACCAAATGCGAATAGGCCTTCAAAAGTCCATTGAGGGTGATACTCACCAAATCCACATCCTCAACAGTCTCATCCATCAATAAAAGTTGGTCATGAACTTCTTTTTTCCTCGTCAAGTATCCTGTCATCAATTCCTCATCACTCATCTTCATTGTATGGAATTTCTACCTAAAAAATAGCATTCTAGTCGATCACGTCGCTTCGAACATTACTTGAACCATATTATATGCTTATTTTCTACGTAGGTTCGAATCCTGCCTTTCCCATAGTCGAAGTCCACTTCTTTTTTTGAATTTGGAGCAAAGGACTGATTTTTTTGCCTTCGAGAAGTGTATTAGTGATGTTGTGACACTAATGTGGAGTATTGAATTATCTTGCACTTTGATAATGCACAGTGCTTTGAATTTTCAATCAAATTGCTTTGCCTCTCATTGAGCAATCCCTCTTCATTGTAATCGGGCCTCATTTCAAAATTGACTGTCATGTCCCATAATCTGCTTATCACAAGCAAATTCTTCATTTTGAGTTTCCACAATGGAATATTCTTTCTATCCAATTTACTCTCCTCTAGAAGCATGAGGCTGTCCATTTGCACGCTCATGGTCCACAATATAGCACTTTTGATTCATTATAATAGTACTATAACACTCAAAATGCACTCGTGACTGACTTTCACAGTAAATGGAAGACAAATTGGAGTGTTGCCCCCACTTGTTCAGGTTTCACCAGTTTTCGCGACTCCTAAATCGGCCACTGATTGCCAAAAAAAGTTATTTTACACTGTCACTTCGTAATGGTTGCATTGGACATGGACTTCAACAAGGTGAAGTCTTTGTCCACTGGTATTGTCGGTATAGAAGAATACCTTCTCCCCCAAATTTAATGTCAAATGGCCCAAGGACAGTCAAAATAGGCCAATCATGGTGTTCAATATGCCCCTTAGCAATTTTTGAATGGCTGAACAACATCGAAGCATCGTTATGGGTCAATGGGATCCTGCGATCTAAACCACAGATCAATTTTTCCACTAAACGAATTGATCCACAAGCCTCGACAACCTACATTAGCGTATCAAGGGATACATTTTTTTACACTATGACTAAAGACCCTTTCAAGGCACGATTCTCCAAGAGGCAAAAATGCACCTTACGATTTTGGATGAAGTTTTTGTTAATTACCAGTCAATTTCTGATCTATGTGAGGGTGTGCACAGGTCTCCACCTCCCTCAAATGGACTCAAGCCTTGGATCAATAACTTTGGTCCACAAAGACTATTTTTGAGCTGCTCTCCTAAAGCACTTTGGAAAAACTAGAATCAAAGAACATGCAATTTTTCTCCAATTTTCACCAAGCTTATCCCTATAGATGCTATATCTACCTCTGGCTTGCCTCTACAGGCTCTATAGTGACTTGTATCACTGACTTTGGTCGAGAAATTAAGATAATTGAAAAATTCACATAAACTAAAAATAATTGAAAAATTCACATAAACTAAAAATCTTGTACCTTCCTCCATTTTTGTCCAAATCTAACCATGTCCTATCCGTCTCAATTTCTTGTTCACTTCGGCTAAACAAAGAATTTTCCCTCTCTTTCTAGTGCTTTTTCCACTGAGCTCTTCTAAGGGACGTTCTCAAATCAAACTGAAGCTCTCGACAAGTTCTAAATTCTAATACAAAATGAAAGTCCCAGTACAGAGATTCACAACGTCAAGCAACCTGCATAACCACATCACAGAGGAGGAAAGGAGAATGTCACAATAGCAATACACACTATATTAGCAAACTGAGAGATCACACTGAAATAATGATTACCCTAATCCCTATATTAGGCTCCTACTTATGACCTTACTAAGTTCAATGTCAACATTAAGAAAATAAAATATTATTGAACTATAATATATACACATTAGCCCTTTCTCCTACAGTAAGTTATTGTTGCTATCTAGATTTTGGACCATATCTTTTGGGTAACCCATGATTTTTTATTCTAAAAATATAAGTTTGTCTTAGAGCTCTTTCCCTCAGAATTTAGCAAAGAGATACCTGCGGCCAGCGTCCTCAGTATCAAAACTAGAACCGGACAGTGGAGTCTACACAATATACTCATTCGTAAACTTTGTCCAAACTAATACCAAAGTGCCAATATCCACAACATATTAGCGGAGCTAGCAATAAGACATGCCCGGGCTGTGAGTTTGCAATATTGTTTGTTAGAAAGTCAGTGCCAAGAACAGAAAGAAATTCTGTCCATAAAGATAAGGTGCACCTCTGGAGCACGGTATGCCGGAGTCGTATGCTTTCTTATGACGTCCTCTTCAATTCCCATCTCCTCAGGTTTATCAAAGCGCTTGTGATTGGTGGAAGTGCTCCCAAAATCGCAAAGCTTCCATGCGCCATCTGGTCCCAAAAGAATATTTTCTGCTTTCAGATCCCTACAATGCAGAAAATAATGCAATCAAACAGTAGCTTCTCCAATACGCTATTATTTGTATCTGCTTCAATAGGTCTTGCTGGCATCAGAGTTCTCAGAAGATAACATGTGGCCTAACCTGTGCGATATGACAGGAGACTGGCGATGCAAGGCATACACTGCATTGCAAATATCACGAAATGTGATGAGCAAATGTTTCTCATCAAAATAGCAAGTCTCTCTTCCGTCTAACACATTTACGAGCGTTTTCTCACAATGATCCATTGCGATGAAGCATTCTTTGGCTCTCCCCGTATCCAAGATCACATTCGCATGCAGCATCACCACGTTTGGATGCCCCCTTAGCGACTTCATCACAGCAATTTCCTTCTTCGCCAAGTCCAAGGACTCTACGTCATTACAGATGATGTGCTTCAGGGCATAATGTTTGCCTGTCTGTGAGTCTTTTGCGAAATACACGCTTGAAAAGCCACCCTGCGCTATTATGCTTCTTATCTGTAACTTTAAAGTACCAATCTCCACAGTCTTTCCTTGCAAACTGCTGTGATCCTTCGGCAAGAACTGCTTCAAGCGCCACATTGTAATCCCTGCACTGTTTGCTAGATCTATTTCTTGGATCTTTCAGACTTGGTGCACACTATACTACTGGAAACAACATTTCAGAAAAGTGAGATGCCTGGTGTAGATTCGGTGAAGACTATACTGTGCGGATTATTGCTAGCAATCTTTCTTCAAAGCACACGACCTGCAAGTTTTGAGCAAGTACTAAGTCCACTCGACACCTTTCTGCGTAGTAGTAATAATAATAGCACAAATCTTCACGTTTCTTGCAGCGAACTTCTAACCAAAAATCTGGATGCAAAATCAGCATAAAGACTTGGTTGGAGGCTTGCTTTGTTAAGAATCTGTCAAAGCGAACTCATCATGCAACTGCAGTTTGCCATCATTCGCTGAAAAAGTCGATTAATAGTGCGTTTAGAGTTGCTTAATCCAGCTTCCGTGCTAGTAAACCTTGTGAGTTTGCAAGTTCCGCCTTTAAATTAAGTTGGTGGAACCAACTGAGCCAACGACATTCTAACAATCAAATCCTCTTCAAAGGGGGAAATCGAAAGAGTTCGCATATTGATCCGAAACAAACGCTATGCTTTCACCTTTCAAGACGACACGACCAGACAAAATGACGTGACATTAAAGATAAAGAAAAATATGCACTCAGTCACTGCCACTGTGCAATTTTCCACTGTGCACTTTCCACTGAATCTTCAGTTACGATAACATTTGGAGCACTTTCCATTGAATCTACAGTTCCATACTGTAAGTTTCTGAGCATTTTTCACTGAGCCTTCAGTTACCATAAGTTTTTGAGCATTTTCCACTGAATCTTCTATTACCACAACTGTTTGAGCATTTTCCACCGAATCTTCAGTTACCATTACATTTCGAGCACTTTTCACTGAATCTTCAGTTACTTTTCATTGAAGAAGCAGGATACAACTTAGGATTAATGATGCAGCAACAAAAGCAGAAAGCAAGAAATAGAAAGTTCAGGTTAGATTATGCTTCTTGGTTTCCAAGGGGAGGCTCGAACCTGGGAAAGTTAAGGTTAGATTATGGAATAGAACCAGCAACAACCGAGTCTCGTCGGTGAGGCATGAAGCAACGATCGACGCCGACGGCAGCAGCAGGTCCCACTCTAACGCCATAGCTACCTCCTCCAACTTCCAACCATTAAACTGGTTGAAGGCCAGATCTGTCAGCAACCCTTCAAATGGAAGTGCATTTGCCCATGAAAGTACCATTGCTCGTGCATCGAGGAAACGAGAAAAGTATTGACTTCATAAATGCAAGAGGACAGGGCTTTGGTGGTTGTAACTTTTCACGTGTATATGTACATGGTGTTGTGCTTCAACAAGGGCGTGTGGCAGGCCACAAGGACCCTTCATCCTTTCAGATTGAAATTTGAGTTTGGGCCTGGTGAAAATGCCAAGTTCCCTAGGGCCATTTATTTAATCAAGGGCACTTTTTTAGGCATTTTCACCGGCTCCGCATAATTTTTGCACCCTGACGGGTGCTGGCACGCGCCAAGGTGCGTTAGGGTGCGCCAGCCAGGGGCTGGGCAAAAGCTCTCAGGTGGGCGCCGTGGCGCCAAGGTGGGCGCTCGGCAGCGCAGTGCGCCGGGCATGTGGCGTCGGGCACTTTCACACCCACCTGCACACATGTGACTAAGCTGGTGGCTGGCAACCAGTTTTTCAAAAGAAAACCAAAAAAAAAAAAATGGGTCCCTGCTTGGCGCACCCTAACGCGTGCCAGCACCCGTCAGGGTGCTGAAAATAAGCGGAGCCCATTGACGTATGATGTGGATGGGTCTCCTCGTAAGGCCATAAGGGGCCTCTTCACATGCTGTGTCGCCCTAGGTGAGGGATCACCTTACGTGGCAGTCGTGAGCAGGGATAACGCACATGCAGCATTGGATGAGAAATCACCTTACGTGGCAGTCGTGAG
This sequence comes from Diphasiastrum complanatum, assembly GCA_029204225.1. Classification (NCBI taxonomy): domain Eukaryota; kingdom Viridiplantae; phylum Streptophyta; class Lycopodiopsida; order Lycopodiales; family Lycopodiaceae; genus Diphasiastrum; species Diphasiastrum complanatum. Next base: position 37,811,347 of record CM055112.1, on the reverse strand, counting down.
TATTGATAACGCACATGTGGCATTACGTCATTGGTTAAGAACACACAGATTATGAGCCATAGCACACGTTGTAAACATATTTAGATCTTGATCATCTATCTCTCTCCTGCTACGTCAGCTATAGTTCATCCGACGGTGGGCTACAGTATTGCAGCTATATTCATCGCCCCCCGGCTCATCTTGTCGTAGCCCACCTCCTCATGAACGATACCTAGTCCATTGTGCTCCTCATGCACTTACCATCATTCCCACAATATTATATTTATAGGCACTAATTCTATATACAAATTGAAACTTGAGAGCATGTGCATTGCATAAGCCTTGCAAATATTAAATGCAACATAGCTTCTGTTAGCCTAAACACATGAGACCTTAATCTAATCTAGCTTATGTGGATGACATGCAATACCAAATTAGCCATTTCATGCAAGCATTAAAAAACATGGACAATGATGATAACACACCCCTCACCAGTGCTCGGAAACCTCTTTTGAGTTATCCTCAAAAAACCTGCAGTTTTTAGAACTTCTCAGTTTTTTGAAGGCTTTTACTTATAAAAAGGTATATATGCTTGTATAAAAAATCGTCAAACATTTTATTATGTCAGTTTTTGAGAAAACTTGTCGATTCCATTCCTATAGTTTGCCAATTTACCCAAGCACTATCCCTCACCCTTTTTGGTGCACATAGATATTATATATGATAAATGAAACAATGATGGAAAAAAAGTTCAACTTATGTTGGTGCATGGTATGTGGTCTTATGGGATTGGTTACGCCCTCCAATTTCTAAGTGAGAGGTCAATTCTTAAAAAATGTTTTCACTATTGCACACTACTCGCCTTCAAATACGTAAAACACAAATTCGGTACATGTTTTCCATGTTCTCCATGTATATTGCTCACTTTGAATAATATCTCAAAGAAATAGATAGCACAACAAGAAGATGCCGGGAAACAAAAGATATGATGCAAACTAACCACCTGTTTTTTGAAGAAGAACAACACTTGCGTACCATATGTGACAAAAACTTATACCTATTGTGTTACTTTAGAGTCACTTCACATGTTGCCCCCACATGGCCCATCATTATATTCATTTCAGGTTTTGGGTGGGGCCTGGTCCTTTACATGCACCAATCTCGTGGCTTGACACCTTTCCAGCACCTCTAGGGCATCTAGGCCTTTGTGGGTGGGTTTGTACACTCATCCGCCCTGAACAAAAGGTAGATATTCTAGGCCACGATTGCCAATAGGTTACGCTATAGGCCACTCTAGCTTTTTTTGCCTAAATCGAGGATGTCTTGTATGGCCGAATCGCATGCACTTGCTCGAAGACCATTTTGCATGTAGAACGTCCCATGAGTAATGCAAAATGGCCTCATGATGACAAGGGTGGCACGAGGATGGACACGACTGGATGTGTGATGGGTACGAGCCTCTTAGAAGTGGGCACAACCATACATGGAAGGACTCTGCTTTGTAAGAAGCCCTATCTCTCTTCCCATAAAAAACCCAATGCACCTTGGCTCCGTCGATTTGCTCCCATTCTAAAAGTGGAGGTGTCAAAAAAGAATGTACTCGAGGTACATAATGGGACAAAATGAGCCTATCCTTGCTCAGGTTTTAAGTACACTTTTATTTTTACAACTCGAATTTTTAGCATCGAAGCGAATCAACAGAGCCAAAGTACACTAGGTCATCTTGCCAAAAGGGACAGGCCCTAGGGCTTTTTCCTCCCTCCATGGGTGGTGTGCCACCTTTAGAGGCTCTTCACCTGCACAACTTGTCCCGTGATTCACTTAGATAGTGGCACACCTCGCGCTCTCTTTCGAACCCAGGTTAGATTTGCTCTCTGCATGTCATTGTCATGCTGCTTGTGATAACGTTGAAGTTTGGAAATGAAAGATCCAAGATCCTCTAAATTTCTTAAAATTGTTGCAGTTAGGTGATGATTTTTGCACGTAGGTGATGATGGAGTAGCATATTTTGCACCAACATAGCCATTGCAGTGGTGGTGCAGTAGCCATCTATTGGTGAGGGCAATGCTACCACTAGTTTTTCAAAACAATGATATCATTGCCCACCCTTAGATGTGGTAGTGGTTGTCCTAAATACACTCTCCCAATGATGATGATGCCATAAATGGCAAAGCATTGAATGTCAGCCGACCCGAAAAAGCTGAGAAAGCTTAGACTCCATATAGGATGGGTTGTGTGAATTTTTCTAAACGTGCTCCACTTGGCTTCTATACAAAGTTGTTAGTGTAATGTGATGGGGCAAGGGAGATAAAAGAACGCAAACGGAGAAGAGAGCAGGAATATTGTGGAACAGCTCTCCCGTTACAATCAGCTGCTAGATGCAAAAATAATCTAATAGAAAGCTTATGCTAAATATAATCACATCTTAAGTGTTCTAATTGCCCAACAGGATCTTAAAAATTAATTCATACTCTCAAAAACAAGAGTACAGTCCACCGAAAAGATCAGAAATGGTTTGTGTGTGTGTGTGTGTGGTATTACTGGAAATTAGATTCAATATGAAGTTTAGTTCTGAAATAGATGGAAAGAGCAGTATGATATTGCGAGTCCCTCAGGCGTCAAAGACAGCCATCGTTTGATCAGAAGCGAAGGAGCCGTAGACGTCCGTGTTCTGATCAGAATGAGTAAACAAGCGCGATCAAACAGCGATAAAGTGTATTCAATCACAACAAGCATTCATCTACGTTATACACAGATAGAAAAGCATGCTGCTGCTATATTACACTGAAGGACAATAAGATAGCAATTACAACAAAAAAGGACGGTGTAACTGGGAGGCTCAAAATCATTCATCTCATGGATGGAGCGTCTCAAGTAATATGTGTTGGGATGATCTATTTATAGATTGCATCCATGTATTAACTACATTAAATGTTTGTCACCTAATTTGGTAAGTCGTTGTACTTGGAAGTATATGGCTTTTGTGACAACTATACATAGTGTATGTTGTCAACCCGTAGGGAATGTTGACATGAACAAGGACGTCGCAAATTCTCTCACTTCATATTTTACGTGAAGTGGTTTTTTCTCACTTCGCAAATTTCGGAAAGTGGCTGGGAACGTTCCTCGTTCAAAATAGATGACCTTCGGCATTTTCTCTCTCTTCAGGATTTTGCGAAAAAGTCGAAGGTGCCCTTAAAAAGGCAAAGGTGCCCTCAAACAAACGAAGGTGCCCTTAAAAAGGTGAAGGAAAGAAGCTTGACATGCTGCGATGTACTCTTCCTCGGTCGAAGAAAGCGCAATTGATTTATGCTTCCTTGAGTTCCACAAAATCAGTCCCCCTGCCAGATAGAAACAGTACCCGGAGGTAGATTTTTTGGTAGAGACTGTTCCTCCCCAATCTGAGTCGGAGTAGCCTCGTAGGACGAGTGGGTCGATAGCATTTCCATCATAACATAAAATGTGATCTAAACTTCCCTGAATATATCTCATCACTCTCTTTTGCTTTTCAATGAGAGATCCTAGGATTAGACATGAATTGACTTTACGTGCTAACAGTGTATGCTAAATATGGTCTAGTACAGCATACATCAAAGATCCTATTAGTGAATGATAAGGGTACTTCGTTATGTCGAGTACTTCACTATCAGAATCAGCACAAGTAGGTTTAGTCAATATTATATTTGGATCCATCGGAGTATCAATTGGTTTGCAATCAAACATATGAAATTTTTCTAAAATGTCTTTTAGATATGTCTACTGGCTAAGATAGATCTTCTTCTGAAGCCTATTTCTAGTAATGTGAATTCTTAGCAAAGAATGGACAGCTCCTAAATCAGTCATGTCAAATTCCTTTGACAGATCACTCTTAGTAGTGTTCAAAAGAGAAGTGTTGTTAGACAAAATAAATGCATCATCTACGTAAAGAGCTATGTGAACTAAATTGGTGCCTATATGCTTCGAATAAACATTACAGTCAGCTGAATTATTTGCAAATCTCAATTGAATGAGATAAGAGTTGATTATATCAAACCATGCTCTTGCGGCCTGTTTCAAACCGTATATTGCTTTGTGCAGCTTGCACACTTTGTGCTCTTGGCCTTTGACTTCAAATCCTTCCGGTTGGAAGGTATACAGCTCCTCTTCGATGTTGTCGTTGAGAAATGTTGTCTTGACATCCATTTGGTGCATTTTGAGGTCTTCTACGGCTGCTAACGCAATCAGAGTCTTGATTGACTGCATCTTGATGACAGGACTGAAAATTTATTGATAATCCACTCCATGGACTTAAGTGAATCCTTTAGCCACCAACCGTGCTTTCCATTTAGCAATGGAACTATCAGAGTTGATCTTTTTCTTGAAGATTCCCTTGTTGTCGATAACTCTCTTGTGAGTGGGGAAGTCGACCAATGTCCAGGTCTGATTTGAAAAGTGAGTTGTACTCGCTTTCCATAGCTTCTTGCCACTTCACAGCATCCTTGCAGTTAATTGCTTCGGCTAGGCTCTTTGGTTCTTCTGATGAAGTCCAAAATGATTGAGGTGTATACCTCTCAAGAACTGTCCGAGTCCGTGAGGATTTGCGAACGTTTGGTTGACTAGGATGCGATGATGCTTCTTCTTGAATTTCTCCAGATCTGCTCGAGCTAGCTTGTCTGACCTGATGACAAATACTGTGGGCTGCTCGGCTTCTGTAGCTGTAGTTGCAGGTTCTGTAGAAGAAACATTATCGTTGGAAGATTCCATGCTACTTAAAATAGGATAAAATGACATAGCATCATTTATCGATGGTTGTTTGAAATCATAGTATGTATGTTCTTGAGATATTACATCCTTAGAGACAAATACTACATTGGTGGATGGATCATAGACTTTATAAGCGTTATGTTCATCAGATAGTCAATGAAAATATATATATTTATCCTATGATCCAGCTTCTTCCTAAGCTGTTTAGGAATGTGAACAAAACATATACAACCAAAGATTTTTAAATGGCTGACACTAGGCTTGTGCCCATGCCAAACTTCATAAGAAGTTTTGTTGTTGACGGCTTTGGTGCTGGATCTGTTCTGCACATAACAGACTGTGGCAGTAGCTTCTGCCCAGAACTTCACAAGTAGGTGTGCTTGATGTAGCATGGATCTGGCTGAGTTGAGAAGAATTTGATTCTTCCCTTGTTGAGGTGAATAGGAAGTGGTGAACTGTCTTCTAATACCATGTTCAACCATGTAGTCGGACATCTCATTAGAGAGGTATTCGCCGCCACCATCATTTTGGAGTGCCTTTACTTCTGTAGACGTTTGTGTCTCACCCATGGCCTTGAATCTCTCGAAGCATTCAAAGGCTTTAGATTTGTGCTTAATGAACATGACTGTAGACCATCTAGAATAATCATCTATGAAAGTGATAAAATAGATTGCATCTCCTAAGGACGGAGTTGGCATTGGACCACAAAGATCGCTATGTACAAGATCCAATACATGCTTTGTTTTGATGGAATGTGATTTGGGAAACTTGTTTCTAGAGTGTTTGCCATAGACGCATGATTCACAAAAGAAAGATTTCCTATCTAATGAAGAAGGGAAATACAATTCATCAACTAAGTTATTACAACGCATATAAGAAAGTGATCTTGTATTCACTTGTCCAAATCGACTACGCCACAAAATAGCATTATTGTTTACATTTTCATGAGAGATGCTAGCTAATGCAATTGAATTAGAGAGTACATAAAGATTTTAGACTTTAGTGCATGTAGTCAGAGTACTATCTTCCTCGAATATTGTACACTGCTCAGATGAGAAAGTAACAGTGTAGCCCTCATAAGTTATCTTAGAGACTGATAACAGGTTCTTTGATAGTTGAGGAACGTGAAGGACGTTGGGAACACAAATAGATAGATCGTTGTTGAATGTGATCTTGACTGTCCCTTTGCCTTCAACGCGTAGGGTGCTTGAATCTCCGAGGTAGATGAATTGAACTCTGTTGTAAGCTGCATACTGGGTAAACCATTCCTTGCGAGAGGTCATTGTTGAAGGGTTTGCGGATCCCAAGGCAACCCTAACCCTAGTTAATAAGTGAGAGGGATTTGGCACCCTGCATGTGTAAGTCCAACCCGCTGATCACATAGTTATTTGATTGATTAGTTAAAAGTTAATAAAAGGACTTTAGGCCTTTTTGCAGGACTTTTAATGTCGCAGGGCCTGAATGTCAAGTTAGTGAATAAAGTTGGGTTTCCCTCCAATTTTGATGGTTCCCACACTTTTTTAAATTTGAATAAAAAGAGAGGAAAGACTGGACCAATAGGATTCAGAGGCCAGGGTCCTCCTCTCTACTATAAAAAGGGACCAACTCGAGTTGCTCCTCATGTTCATTTTCTCATTTCAATAAAGCAGATTGGTTCTCTTTAGAAATGGATTGATGAATGTCCTTGCTCTTCCTCTCTTCTCCTCCATTTCTCATGCTTTCTTTGGATTTTGCTAATTGTTGGATTTGATCATTATTGGGATTGCTATTTCTTATGCTTTTTGTGAGAGAGAAAGGGAGAGAGAGAATAGTAAGTTTCTATCATTGTTGTGGATTTAGGGTTAATGGAAGTAGGGTTAATGGATGTAGTGTTAATGCTTAGTGTTAATGGATGTTAGTGTTAGATCTTCCATTCATGTTGAAATTTGAACTATACTATCGCTCTCATGGGAACGAACCTACGCGTGACAACTAACTCCGTCTCTTTGATGCTAGATTGACTAGATCTTGGATTCAGGTTAGGCAAGGAAAGAAACCCACTACAATTTTGGTGCCGTTTCCGGGGAGCTATGCCAATTTTTCAGTTTGCAGCATGTTTGGCTGATGGTTAGCTTGCATTAGGCATCTTGTCGTGGCATGAATAGTGTTAAAACTGCATTGTAGGGACAATTTGGGATTGATTTTGCTAGATTTTGAGTGGATTTGCTTGTTTGAAATCTAATCTGATTATTAAACAGGGAAAGCTATTCAGATCACTAATCTGAAGATCCATTTGGATCTGAGATATCAGAGAAAATAACAAAAATCGGTCAAATCTGCCAAATTTGGTCAAAAAGAGGCAAAAAGCGTCATCAGAGCCCAAAACTTTTTACCCTCTTTCAGGAAACCTTCGCCGAGTTGCAGACACCTTCGGTTTTGTTTAAATAACCTTCAGTTTGAAGGACGAAGATTAATTCCCAGCAAATTTCCAGAAACATCTGAAAAACCACCAAAAAACACCAAAAATTATCAAAATCCTAAAAAATACAGAAAAAGAACCTTCGCCTAATTCATTGTGCTTAGATGTGATTCAGATCTATCTACTGCTAGGTCGACAAAGAATAATACCAAAAATAGAAAGGTTTTCAGAGGATCAGTTGTCATATTGTCATATTTTTGCCAAAAAAAGTCACTTTTTTGCAAAATTACCAGTATTACTCTTGATCTTTCACCAGAACCTCCGACGAGTTTCCAGAACATTCTATTTATATAAAAATACTATTTTTAAGGTTGGCGAAGATTTATCTTGATCAGATCACAAAAAATCTTGATTTTTACCCTCGTCAGATCACAAAAACTATATTTTCTTGTGTCAGAAACCTTCGTCCGGTTGTCCATAGGTTTATCTGTGTCAGATCTTCCATCTGAGAAGTCGGCGAAGGTTATTTCCCAAGAAATTGTCAAAAAAATATTCAGAGAGTTTTTATCCCAAAATAGCACTGTTGAACCTTCGCCGAGCCAACCTTCGTCTAGAGAACTTTCGCCAGTCCTATTTTTAGTTTTTGATTTTCTAGATCAAGTCTCTGTCAAAATTTGGATCAGATCTGATATATTCTGAATTGGACTCTGAGAGATTTATCATTTTTGAGAAGTATTGATTGAATTTTGGGTAGTTTTTTATCATATAGAATCAGATTCTTGAAAAGTGGAATAGAGCTAGCAGATCTAATCTGAGGTAGTTATATCCAATCACATTATCAATTTGATCTAAATGGCTGCCCCTGGAGCTGCTCCTGGAGGTGCTCCACAGGAGGTCAATCCAATTATTGTTAGAAGAGCACCCCGATTGGATCTACCCAAATATAATGGATTAACAGATCCAGTTCGATTTCTTCATATCTATGCTGAATCCTGTGAGGTCTATGATGAGATTTATCCTCAAGATAAACTTAAGCTGTTTCCTATGGCCTTAACAGGCGTAGCACAAGATTGGTACTATAACTAAGATGAAACTGAGCGTACAGATTGAGAGGTTGTTAAACGAGCCCTTATCACACGGTTCAAACTGCGGAAGTTTATGGAAGACCCTTTCCTACTTTTAAGTAAAATTAAAATGGGAAAGCGAGAAATGGTTTGAGATTACATCGAAAGGGTGAAACGTCTTAGATCTAAATGTGAGCCTGAGCTGATTAATGAAAATGCCATGATTATGTGGTTTTTGTCAGGTCTACCTAAACGGATCAGACGTGAACTAAAACGCCATAATGAGTATGCACTTTTGCAAAATGCGATGGACGATGCAATTCGGGAGGAGGATGAAGATTCAGATGATGAGCCGAATGTCAGTATGTTGCCTTATATAGCAAGGCAGACTACTACGACATCCACGACTATTGCATCAACGAATGCCAATGCTACTGTAGAAATGATGCTCAATGAGTTCGAAAAACTTGGGAAGACCCAACAGAAATAGATGGAAAAGTTGCAGTTGCAATTTGATGAGAAGATCAAAGCATTGGAAAATTTCCACGGAGAAGCGAACAAGGAACCTGAGAAGTTTGCAAAGACTTTTCCTACCAGGGAAAATGTCTGGTGTTCTATTTGTACAAGAAATCACACAGTGAACAAGTGTCCTCAATTGAAAAAACGAATGAAAATTAGTGTTTGTCATCTGTGTAATTCACCTGACCATGAGACTGCCTTTTGCAACTTCAACCCTCGGATGATTCAGCAACGGTATGCCCAGATGGGATATCGAGATCCACAGTATGGAGGCAATCCAACAGCAAGAGTACGACAATCTACTCTTGGATACCCGGAGCGTCTAGCCTTGCCTGCCCCACCAAAGCACTCCACTCCTCCTGCCAATTTGATGGAACCAGAACCTTACGGAACTGCTGAGCAATGGAGCTATGGTAATGATCAGGAAGGTGGATCTTCAGAACAGTATGCCATTTATGCTGCCGCTCAACAACAAGCCTCGCGAAATTGGGTCAGAGCACCACTTGGATGCTTTGCATGTGGAGAAAATCACATAGTTGCAGAATGCCCAAATAAAGAAAAATTTGTACCATTCTGTCGTGACTGTGGATATGGGCATTGCTATAAAGACTGTCCAACAAGACCGAAGCCACCACCAGCTACAGCACCTGTAAATTTGATAACAATCAAGCAAGGATCGGTAGCTCATAATAAACCAAGTGCACCCTTGATGGTAGTCACCAGAGCACAAAAGCAAAAAGAACCAGTAGTGGATTCAGTACCTGCTAATTCTATACCATTGAACGATACACCAACAGCATTGGAAGTTTATCCAAATCTTAATGCAGAAAAATGTAGATATCAGGATATGAGACAATGGATTAAGCATCTGCAAGAAGAAGAGGAACTTGAAGCTGCTAAAGTAACAGCTTAAGTTCTGTCTTCACCATTGCAGCCTCCAAAAAATTTACGTACGGATATGAATGATCAATTACATCATCACGAAGAACCCTTCAAGATGACGGAACCGGAAGCACCGCATACAGAATTACTCATGAATAATTTGTCTAGCAAGATCAATATTTCATTGGGAGAACTCCTAAAGTTGGTGCCAAAAGCAAAAGAAGTCTTAGTGCAAAAGTTAGCTCAAGAAGAATCAGAAGACCATCAGGAGCCGCTTTTTTGTGTTGGATTTGAAGAATCTAACGATGTACTACATGTTGGAGCAGCTTGGAAAAGTGAACAAAAGAATATCACTCTGCCAATACAACATAGACAATTTTCTAAAGAAGCAACCGTGATAGACGGCGGTTCAAGAGTTAACCTGATTTCTACAAAGCTATGTACAAAATGGGACCTTACAAAGATTAAGCTTGCTACTTTTGCTATTAAGCTAGCTGATCAAACGATGGTTCGTCCACAAGGAATGGTGGAAGATATACCTATCAGGATTGCAGGAGTACAGTTCGTTATTACTTTCGTCGTGATGGACTTACCAGAAGCACCAAATGTCTACCGAGTTCTCTTAGGACGTCCATGGTTACGAGTTGCGCAAGTAATTCATAACTGGGGTACCGGCAAAATCACTTTTGAAAATCGTGAACATGCAGTTAAAATTGATCCTACGACTTGGACTATCAAGCCAGTGGTTCAAAAAACGGATTACGATTCATCAACAACGGATCACACTTGTGATCGACCAGAGAAAAAATTGGGAGTTCACTACGATTATCAAACGGATACTGTCAATTGGAACGAAGCTCTTGCAACAATTGATTGTACAACAGAATATATGTGTCAACAAGATATTCAATAAGAGATGAGCGAGATTTCCTTGTTAGATCGAACTTTGGATACGCCAATCACGTTTTCACTAAATGTGCTGAATGTAGCCTGGATATCAACGGCACCTATACCAGATCCAATTGAGGATGATCTCATACCAATGAGCCATGCCTTAACTTATGATGGCAATGCAGAACTTACGGATGAACAGATTCTACATCATATGGATCCGACCAGATTTGGAGTGCGTAATATTCCTAATGAACCAACAATCAAATCGTCCAAAGCAGTTATATTGAAGGGAGACAGGATGACAGATTCGATGACGAAGAAACAAGCAAAGCAACATTATAATATGGTCCTGAAATGGAAAATCCCCATCAAAAGATTGATTTAAAGGAAGTGCCACCTCTATTGGATAAAGGCAAAGGAAAAGTCAAGAATGATTCTTCAAGTCAGATCTCTAGCAAGACATCATCGTCTAGGAAGTATTCACCTGAGAAGAAAGATTTATCATCCCAGAAGTCATCACCTCCACAATCAATTCCTGCTAAGAAGACTTAACGAAGATCCAAGACAAGTCCTTTCGAAAAAGAACAAGCAAATGTAGTCCAACATGATATGTCAGAGCATTTTAAACGTTATACACTGGATGATGTGGTTATCATGTTACCTAAAGCACATCGTGAACCTGAAGAACACATGCCGGAATATAAAGAGGTTTACGATGGCCCAGCTAGGACACAGCCAATGAATCTTGCAGAACCAAGAGAGCCAGAAAAGATTGTACAAGTGGGATCACAACTTACTCCTGAACAGTATCAAGCACTCTGTTCGCTACTTATTAAGTATCAAGATTGTTTTGCATGGACTTATCAAGATTTGAAGGGTATTCCGACATCAGTCATTGAACATACCATACCTTTAATACCTGATGCAGTACCAAAGGTTACAAAGTTCTATCGCTGTAATCGTAATGTGGCAGATCTGATAAAGAAAGAACTTCAGAGATTTCTTGACGTCGATTTCATTTATGAGATCGAGCATACCGAATGGATTTCACTGATTGTCATTGTTTCTAAGAAAAATGAGAAATTGTGAATCTGTGTGAATCTCAAAGCATTGAATAAAGTGACACGGAAGGATCACTTTCCGTTACCTTTTACTGAAAGCATTTTGGATCGCCTTGCTGGAGCGGAAGCTTATAATTTCCTGGATGGATTTAGTGGTTACAACCAAGTTAAGATTGCACATGCCGATCGCCACAAAACTGCTTTTGCAACAGAATGGGACACCTATGCTTACAAAGTAATGCCGTTTGGACTCTATAATGCACCAAGTTCATTCCAAAGAGTAATGCAATTCGCCTTTAAAGATTATCTGCAGAAATTCCTTGAAATTTACTTGGACGACTTGGGTGTTCATAGTACAGATACAAACCACCTGGATCGATTGGAGAAAGTCTTTGAAAGATGCCGCAAATATCAGATTTCTCTAAATCCAGAAAAATGCCAGATATGGGTTTCTCACGGAGTGGAGATGTGATATCAAGACATGGTATTGCCACCGGTTATTCTAAGATCAAAGTTATTGTGGAATTGCCACTGCCATCAACAATTCGAGGAGTTTATGTGTTTATGGGTCATGCGAACTACTATCGAACTTTTATTATCTTCTTTGCGGATTTAGCACAACCTATATACAGATTAACTATTGTTTCTATTTGGACAGTAGAGGCGTTAGAAACCTTTGAAAGTTAAAAAAAAACATTATCTTCAACACCAATACTGCGTTCTCCAGATTGGACATTAGAGTTTCATGTTCATACGGACGTCTCAAAATACGCCATTGGATCAGTTCTGACACAGCCAGGTGACTATAATCCTATACGATTTGCAAGCAGACAGCTTACAGAAATAAAGAGAAGCAACAACAGAACGTGAAGCGCTAGCCATGATTTTTTCTGTTCAGAAATTTTGTCACTATCTCATGGAAACGCACTTTGCATTTTATACGGATCATCAACCGTTACTTTACTTGGTAAATAAGACGTGTAATACTGGACGTATTGCAAGATGGTTATTAGTATTGACTGAATTTGACTTTCGAATTGTGGTCAGAAAGGAGAAGCAACATTATCTAGCCGATCACGTTTCACAAATTGAATTCGCACCAGTTAATACTGAAGTGGATGATGAACTGCCAGATGCTGCGTTGTTCTATGTTGAAGTAGTACCTGAGTGGGCTTCAGATATTGTTGAGTACCTGATGCTAGGACAACCGAATGACTCTTTGACAAAAGTACAGAAAAGACAATTGATTCATAAGGCTCAACCTTATCAATTAATTGCAGGACAATTGTATCGTCGTGGATCAGATAATATTTTACGAAGATGTGTTTTACCGCATGAAGTACCAGATCTAATCATGTTTTCACATGATGGCATGGGTGGAGGACACTTCTCTACAGATATTACTGTTCGCAAACTTTTGCAATCCGGTTCTTGGTGGCCTACGCTTCATAAGGACACAGAAAATTTTATTTAGACATGTGATGTCTGTCAGCGAGCACGACGGCCTACTCGACAGAATTATGAACCCTTACATCCAGTTTTATCGCAAGCACCATTTGAAAAATGGGGACTGGATTATGTTGGTCCTATTCATCTCGCTGCTCAAGGATCTCATGCTCGCTACATTATCGTCGCAACTGATTATATGACCAAGTGGCTTGCAGCCAAAGCTGTCAAAGTAGCTGATGCGAAATCTACAGCCAAGTTTCTATATGAAAATATTATAATCAGATTTGGATGTCCGATCGAAATTGTCAGTGATCGGGTTACACACTTTGTTAATCAAACAATAAAGTGTTTACTGGAAGATTTTTTTATTATACACAAATTTAGTACTCCCTATTATCCCAGAGAGAATGGCCAAGCTGAATCTTCCAATAAGATTCTCTGTACCATTATGACAAAGACAGTTGAAACGAGTCGGTCTGATTGGGAACATAAACTGTATGCAGCATTATAGACATTCAGAACCGCTTACAAAAATAGTACAAATCAAACACCTTTTCAACTGGTTTATGGTCAAGATGTTGTTATGCCAATTGAATTTTTAATCCCATCTTTACGCATAACAGCAACAGAACGATTAAATGATGATCAGTCTTTACAACTTTGTCACGATGCGTTGCACAAATTATGTGAAACCTTATTGATGGCAGTTCATGCCTTAGCAGCAGAGAAAGCCCACCGCAAGGCATGGCATGATTGGCGATTGCATAAGAAAGATCTGGAAGCAGGAGATCTTGCATTGTTGTACAAAACCAAGTTGATCAAGGGTAAGTTGAAGTTTACGGGAAAAGGCCCGTATAAAGTGAAGGAAATCCTGAACTATGGCGCAGTCATTCTTGAGCACTTGGATGGAAAATGATTTGATACTCCGGTAAATGGCAGCTGATTACGCAAGTTTCGGCAGCCTGCTCCGCCAGTTCAGCAAGCCTGATCTCAATATATTTTTTCATTTTATTTGTTTTCAATTTTTTGTTTTCAGTATTTAATTTGCTAACTTTCTTTGGAAAAAGACAATTGAAAAAAATAAAAAATAAGGAAAGACTGATGAGCAAAAGTCAGGAAGTCATCAGCATAAGGAAACGGAAGCACAGTATTTTTATGGAAAATGACTTAGAAAACCACTGTTTTGGGCCGATTTGGCCAATACAGTATCAGAAACCTTCGCTGAGCTCTCAGACTGTACATCCACCCTTGTTATATCTAAATTGAGGTGGGCGAAGGTTTCTAACAAGAGAAAATTCAATTTTTGAGTCAGGCGAATGTTCAGTGATATGCCATTTTGGGAACCTTCGCCGAGCATCATAACGTCATTATGAACTTTTGTCGACCTGCTAGATGATCTTAAAATGTCAAAATTAGGTTGTTCATAGGTTTAGATTGTGGAAAAAAGCATGTATGACAGTACTTGGGCGAAGGTTCATCCTTCGCCAGCCCTGGAAAACGTTGCCTGAGAGGTTCAGATCCCTAGAAACCTTCGCCAAGATTTTTATAGCCTATTTTTACAGTACTGTACATGCCTGCAAATTTAACATTCAAAATTTGCACATTGAGTAGAGAACAATTAACTCGTCCATATTATTAAAATCAAGTGTACATTAGAAGTTCTTTCTTGGGGGGCACTATTTGTTTTTCAGATTAGCACGTCTGCGTGAGAGAGGTATTCTCTTCTCATGAATGGAGCTAGCTACTGCTATACCTATCTCACTCCATTGATACGCACCTCATTGAGTGTTGCATTCAAGATTCTCTATCTCTCTATATATCTATGTCTGTCTCTAATCAAATATATATATCATGCTTAAATTAGATTATAAGATTGATTAGCCTAGTTTAAGCTAAGCATCTGTTTAAATAAGTTTTTTGTTAACGTTGCATGGCGGCGGTGGATCATGATAGTTTGAAAAACTTCACGTCCAAGTAGCTAAGGTCCGATAGTTCATCCATGCCCGATAGTTCGTCCTCACCCTGGCTTGCATATGGATACTCGGAAGTGTCGGCTTAACCTGAAGTGTATATGTGGCGAAAAATGCAAAAAACGCGAATTGTGCAACAAATAGTTCAAATATGTAGGTTGTGCAAGAACTAGTTAAAATATGCAGCAGTCAAAAAAAAAAAAGACAAGAAAAAAATACTAAGGCTTTAAAAGTAGAAACTTAATGTTGTCAGCTCCCTCTTAAGGCGTGTATTTTCCTAATTCCCAAGCCGGCTCTCTGCCTTTTGAACATTGCCTTATCCAATGCCTTCGTAAAGATATCAGCTACCATCTTCTTTGTTGGTATGAAGGCGGCCTTCTCAACCAAATTTTTGATCAAGTGATACTTGATGGTGATGTGTTTCGTTCTGGAATGAAACACTAGGTCTTTTGTCAGATGAATAGCAGAGGTGTTGTCCATGTGTAGGATCAACGGTTCATTGGTGATCTGTCCTAGTCCATCTAGGAACTGTCTGAGCCATGTCAGCTCATTTGCCATTTTGGCTGCAGCAACATATTCTACCTCACAGAATGATTGGACAGTTATTGTCTGCTTTCTGCTGATCCAGATAACAACCACATCGGCTGCTATGGTGCATCCTCCTGAGACGCTTTTACTATCATCTTTCAGGGATGCCCACCGCTTGCATCATTGTAGGATTCAAAGTTCGATCCTGCATCTCGACAATAGCATAGGCCATAGTCCTTTGTGTTCTACAGGTATTGCAGGATCCTCTTGGAAATCTTCCAGTGTGTTGGACCTGGATTCATATTGAATTGGCTCAACTTGAACACTGCGTAAGCAATGTTTGGCCGCGTATTGTCTGCCAAGTACATCAAAAAACCAATAAGCCTTCTATAAGGCTTGTGCTTCATTGCTTGTCATTCTGCATCGTCTCTGGGACAGTCTTCGTTTGTCAACATTGTGCCAAGAACCATTGGAGTATTTACTCCCTTGCAATCTGCCATTGCGAAATCATCAATGATTTTCTGAATGTATCTTGATTTGTGCAAATACAATCTACCGGCTTGAAGGTCTCTACCGATTTGTAAACCCAAGTAGCATTCTGCTTCTCCTAAGTCAGATATTTCGAAGTGCCTCAAAATATCTGCCTTCACATGCGCAATTAGATTGTTGCTCCGTGACGAAATCAGTGTGTCATCTATATAGACACCGATAATGATGATCTCCCCGTTTATGATTTTCACATAAACGTTGTAGTTAGCCATTAAGGGCTGGAAGCCTAAGGATCTGAGAGCATGATCCTTTTTCTTGTACCACTGCTTGGCATATTGTTTCAGTCCACAGATGCTTTTGTGCATTCTGCAGACATAGTTAGCAAGTGGCTCGCAAGTAAAACTTGGTGGTTGGTCCATGTAGACCACTTCATTGAGCTCGCCATGTAGAAATGTTTTCTTCTCATCTACAATGTAGATCTTCATATCATAGGCAATTGTATATGCAAATAATATGCGTTGAGATGTGTGCTTTACAACAGGAGAAAAAGTCTATGTATAGTCAATGCCATACTTCTGTGAGAATGCAACCAGTCTGGCTTTGTATCTTAGTACATTGTCGTCTGGTCCATACTTATGCTTGTAGACCCACTTACACTTGATAGTCTTTCTGTTGGCTGGTAGCGGCTCGAGAGTCCACACTTTGTTTTGCTTCATGGAACTCATTTCGTCTTCCATGAACCTGATCCACTTGTTCTTGTCTGGATAGTTGATGGCTTCTTCGTAAGTTTGTGATTCACTTCGGAATTCACAAAATTCTTCTTGAGTACAAGATGAGCTGTCAAGTATATATTTGATTGGTGCTCTTCTTTGTCTGGTAGATCTCCTTGGAGATGATACACATTTAGCAACTACTTTGCCTTTGTCCTGTCTGCTAACAGCGGGACCTTGGTGTATCGCCGGTGTGATGGGTACTCCCGATATGTCGGTCTGCTCGTCGTCCGAACTATCATTCAGTCCATCTGGAATTTGAACATCTGCATCTGGATGCTCAGGGTCCACTCCCTCTGTCAATGTGGGTAGGTCATCTGTCTACCGAGAACTTCGTAGTTGATCGGATCTTCCTTTGCCATTGTTCTTGTCTCGTCAAATTTGATGTCTCTGACAGTCTTCACTTCATTGGTTTGAGACATGTATATTCTATAATATGCAGAATGTATATCATAGCCAACCAAGAATCCTTGCTCCACCTTTTTGTCCAGCTTCTTCCTTTTCTTATCTGGTATGTGTGCATATGCCACACATCCAAAGATTCGAACATGAGCCAGATTTGGCCTTCTTCTCCACCATACCTCATGTGGGGTAGTGTGAGCAACGCTTGATTTGTTTGTCCTACTCTGCAGGTAGGCAGCTGTAGCTACTGCTTCAGCCCATAGCGATCTTGATGCCTTTGAGTAGGTCATCATGGATCTTGTAGCTTCCATGAGAGTTCTGTTCTTCCTCTCTGCTACACCATTATGTTGTGGTGTATAGGTTGTCGTCCTCCTGTGAAGGATGCCTCGACTTTTACAAAAGTTGGTAAAACGGTTGGAGATGTATTCTCCTCCTCTGTTAGTCCTAATCTGCTTGACTTTCTTTGGTCCACTTCTCAACCCAGTTCACATATTCTATAAACTTGTCAAGAGCTTCAGATTTGTTGTGGATGAAGTAAACAACAGCAAACTTACTATAGTCATTGATAAAGGTGATGTAGTATCTTGATCCTCTAACAGATACTACATCATAGGGTCCGTTGATGTATGAGTGTATCAGCTCCAGAAGCTCCATCGCTCTGAAAGAATCCTTCATGAAAGGTGCACATGACATCTTTCCTTTGTTGCATGCGTCACAGGGTGTCAGGTTTGCGTCCTTGATGTTCACTCCTGTAAATGCGTTATATTGGCTTGCTTTGTATAGCACTAGCGGGTTCATATGGCATAGTCTTATGTGCCACAGAACATCTGTAGACTCATGGACTTGATGAGCCTGCTTTGTCGGTAGGCGTACCTTCAAGTGATAAAGGCTTTCTTTTCGTCTACCTTGCACGATGAGTGTGCTAGAGTTGGCTTCAACTACATTGCATGTCTGATCTGTGAATGTCACACACATGCCTGCATCTATTATTTTAGCAACTGATAATAGATCTTTCTGCAATGTCGACACATATAGGACGTCATCCAATCTGTCTCTGCCATTGGTGCTGAGCCAAAGTGTGCCAGTGCCTCTCACCTCATGTCACGATCCATCTCCTAAAACAATGTATCTGGAGGAGTCGATTTGTCAAAAGTCAGCATCATCTGCCTTGTCGTCACAAAGTGCTACGTAGCTCCCGAGTCAAGAACTATGTCTTGAACATCGGACGTGGATGTTGCACACATATCAGTGCACAGATAAGCAATAGGACTTCTACTAGCTTGATCTTCAGCCATCTTTGAGGATTCGAGTTCTTCCACGTATGTTGTGTTGTTCGTGCTTTCCTTCCTGCTCTGCATCTTCTTGTTGTTAGAAATGGTGAACTCCTGCAACTTTGTCACAACATGAACAAGAAACAAAGGTCGAACGAGAATGAGTCACGACAGTCATTGTGTCTTTGACTCAAAGCATGAATGATTCGTGGGAATCATCGTGAATCGTAAACACACCTCCAGGACCGCAAACCGAAAAGGGACGCAAAATGAAACACTACAAAAAAAATGAAAAGACGAAAGCAAACGGGAGATTACGAAACAAACAAAGAAGAATATTTCAAGCTGCCAGTTGGCAGCTCAACGGGCTTCATGCCCAGCTGAAACGAATGGCAACGACAGAGACTAACTAACTAGTTGATTAGCGTTAACTAGTCTTGTGATTCTACATTTTAGCTATCTTGTAAACTCCACAGTGGAGGTATAAACGATCCTCTCTGGATCATAACAAAGAATCTGAATACAGAGATCTGTAAGAGACAGAGAGAGAGAGAGGTAGCGACTAGAGCAGAAAAATACCAGAAACCATAGATGTGCATGAAAGTCTGCCAACGAGCAAAATACAACGAAAGAGCAGAGTGTCATTTTGCCAACAAATGAGACACTGACAATCTTGCTCTACCAGATGGATGTACAAAATTGTCTCCAAACAATGTAACTATTTCTTTACCCTCCTAAAAAGAGAGAACATGCTTCTCAAAATCTATTTCAGGATGCTAATTAAATAACCACTCGTATCCTAGAATAATATTCGTACGTGCTAAATCTAAAACGTGGAAATCAATTAACTCTCTATAGTCCTGGATCCAAATAGGGAGACTTGGAACTTTCACATTCCACGTCTCCAACTCCGCTCCTGAAGCTAGATATACTCGATATCTATGGTTACTGGCTTCAGTTTTGAGTCCCAGTTTCTGCACAAGACCAGAGTTAATGAAATTATGAGTAGATCCACTGTCCACTAAAATACTAACTTCATGTCTATTCACAGTGCCTTTCAAACGAAATAAATCATTTGGCAAGAATGAAGTAGTACTGAAAGAACAATCACACTCACAATTAATTTTATTAATTTTTAGCTTAAGATTCTCTTTACCTGGCATCTCAATCACTTGAGCTGCGCCTTTCTTTCGTTCCGGGCAGAATTTCATAACATGTCCAGGCTGACCACAATGGAAACAAACATTGGTCCTTCTAGCCTTTTTCCGGGACAACTTTTTCTTTTGTCTAAATTCAGATGCAGCTTGATCCAATTCGTTGAAATATTTTTTATTCTTATTTCCACGACTCTTTTCTTATCTTTTTTCAGGCTGGGTCCAGATGATCCAGATGGATTAGCCTGTAACTGCTTCCTAGATGCCACAACCGTGGAGTCGTACGCTTTTGCGACACGAACTACATTATCAAAAGTTTGAAGCACGTTACGCTTACACTCATTCTGATAATTTGCAGGCAGACCTAGGATAAACTGCCACAGTGCCAGTTTTGCATCAAATGAGAGGACTTTATTCCATAAATCCATAAAATCTTGTAGGTACGAGTCCAAACTCCGAGTACCCATTTTGCAATTCACAAATCTTTGGTAAAAATCCGAGTCGTCGACAATCAAAAACGACTTTCTGAACACCTCCTTAAACTCGTCTGTAGTGGGTTTCTTTCCTTGCCTAACCTGAATCCAAGATCTAGTCAATCTAGCATCAAAGAGACGGAGTTAGTTGTCACGCGTAGGTTCGTTCCCATGAGAGCGATAGTATAGTTCAGATTTCAACATGAATGGAGGACCTAACACTAACATCCATTAACACTAAGCATTAACACTACATCCATTAACCCTGCTTCCATTAACCCTAAATCCACAACAATGATTCTTCTCTCTCTCCTTTTGTCTCTCACAAAAAGCATAAGAAATAGCAATCCCAATAATGATCAAATCCAACAATTAGAAAATACCAAGCATGAGAAATGGAGGATAATCATTGATCAAAGGACTTTCCATTGTTGCTAGAAAGCTAGTCTTGAGAGGGTGGGTGAGTTCAAATCAAGTTTTAGGTTGAAGGACATTCATCAATCCATTTCTAAAGAGAACCAATCTGCTTTATTGAAATGAGAAAATGAACATCAGGAGCAACTCGAGTTGGTCCCTTTTTATAGTAGAGAGGAGGACCCTAGCCTCTGAATCCTATTGGTCCAGTCTTGTCTCTCTTTTTATTCAAATTTAAAAAAGTGTGGGAACCATCAAAATTGGAGGGAAACCCAACCTTATTCACTAACTTGACATTTAGGCCTTGCGACATTAAAAGTCCCGCAGAAAGGCCTAAAGTCCTTTTATTGACTTTCTAATTAATCAATCAAATAACTATGTGATCATTGGGTTGGACTTACACACACAGGGTGCCAAATCCCTCTCACTTATTAACTAGGGTTAGGGTTGCCTTGGGATCCGCAAACCCTCCAACATCGTTCCATGTGGTAGGTTTAGGTTGTAAGTCACGCCACCACGACGAAGCTTTACCACGGAAGAACAGAATAACACACTCTATCTTTTTCTCCTCAGAAATTCCGTGTAAATTAAAATAACCGGTCCACTCGGTTAACCAGTCATCCACAATTTCAGGCTTCTTTCCTTTCTTCTCTCCCGAAAATGGTTCAGGCTGAAAGCCCAAATTCGGAGCAGACAAAACTCTCACTTGATTTAATAGTACTTCCATTTGTTGATCACGCAAAGTGTTCATGTTGTTTATCTCATTAAGCGCTTGGCTTAATGACTGGCAAATTTGGAGATAGGTAGGCATTGGCACCTGACCATCGAGAGCTGCATTTGCATTATCGTCTGCCATATTGATACCACTGTAAGAACCACCAAGTGAAGCCAATCACATGCAAACCAAAAGGACACCTGTGGAGCATGAACCACCCAACCAATATGGAGAGGCTAGTCAATACCCTAACCAATCCACCCCCAAGCCACAGTGAAGAACACAAGAGAGGAGATGAAGAACTGGCTCAAGAATCACAATTCACAATAGGAGGATGGGCGAGTTTCCATAGACTTATTCTTCTCAAGAGAGAGAAAATATTCCCTTTAGGATTCCCATGTAACCTAAATTGAGCTATTGATCTCCTATTCTTACATTAAAGCAGTCTTCACCATGCATGTGCTCCTATGTCCAATTATAGGTCTGGGCCGTCATATGATTATTAGTTATTTAATACGACCACGTCCGGAATGACGTAGCATAACTAATAACCACATACAACTGGAGTGACCGGCTATCCACATCAGGAATAATTTCGATTCCCTTGTACAGGACATGGACATAACAGTTACAACAAATGTAGGAATATAAAAATTTCATAACTCATTTTCAATAGATATGTTTGATAGAATGGCATATCAAAATTTTTATTCCCTGTGTGAATCCCTTAAGTCAAGTGGTCCCTTAAGTTAGTGGTGCCTATCAAGGCACCTAACATTTACAACAATGAGTTCCTCCTCCATCTCTTATATCTCTATAAAACAACATCACAAACATGTGAAATCCTCCATATGAGTGAGTGCTTGCTTGGTGTCACCATATTGCATCTCATTTCATGAGATGAATGCAACACAAAACACCATGTATGAGTCCCCATTGTCATCTTGCCATTAAAGATCTTCATAGCTTGGATGGTGAATGAAAACCTAAATGAAGCGTTTTCAGTCCCCTTTGCATGATTGAAACCTATACTTGGTCCATGAATATTGCATCTTATGATATCAACAATTTGCCAACTTGCCAACAGTGGGATTTTAGATCTTGAACTTTGCATAACAACAACTATATTGAGCACTTCAATATAGTTCAAGATCGCTTTGTGTGAAATTTAGCAAATATTAGCTTGACAATCATATAGTTTATTGTACATTTTGTAATACACATGTGTGAGAGCATGTTTTCACGTGTGAGGAATAGGTGTAGGGTAGTTAGATCGTAATCAAGGAGTTAGATAGGAGGTTTGGTCTAGTTTTCTAAATTTTAGGAACTACCTCCAAAAATCAAGGAGGTTGGTGTTGACCTAACTACCATAGATGTTATACCTAATGGTTAGGTCAAATTGACTTGAGTAGCCAAACCTAATGAAAATTTGATACATGAAAACATGCTAAACCTACTCAGCTAGCCAAGTATGGGATCCTCTTTGTACTTGCAAATGATTCATTCAATATGAGAGAGATTGTGATTTTGAAGCAATTGTCAATCTCGAGTTTTTACACCATTTGTGTTGTGATTATTGATGTGAATGCAATCTAAAATAAAGTTGATTCTCTGATATTAGGCCATACTACAGACTATAGAAATCATTCTCAAGTGTTTTGATCGAGTAAATTTTTTGCGGGTTTTGCGAGTTTCTTCCATGAGATGTTCCAACAAAATGGTAGCACATGGTATGCTACTCTTTCTATGCCACTACATGATTTAACTATTTTTTACTTAGTGGGATCTTTAACTATGTACCAAACCACATTTTTAATATTAAACATTGAAGTAGTAGCATAAAAAGTGTGGCACACCATGTGCTATCTTTTTGTTGAATGATGGCAAGAAAGAAAGTCGCAAAACTCGCAAAAAATTTACTCGCAAAATGCCAAGGCCCGGCCGAGACTAGAAGTCTTTTGGAAGGCTAGAAGTCTATTTTGAGTCATTCAAATCAAGTGAAATCTTTGTGAACTTCCATAATCAAATCCTTTCCATCAAGTTTGAGTTGTTTTTTGTAGAGATCCTAGTGAGGGCCGAGAAGTACTTTGATTGTACAAGTCATTAGCAAAGATGGGATCAATAGGTGCATTCCTCTTAGAAGCTAGTGAGAGGTTAAACTCTATAGATTACTCCATTTGGAAAGTGAGGATGGAGTCACTCCTTGTGCTCCAAGACCTCTTTGATCTTGTCCTAGATGAAGAGGATGAACCTCTAGGTGGACAAGAATTGGTGGAGTACAAGAAGAGGGCAATACTAGCATTACATTATGTGAAAATTAATGTTAGTAATGATCTTCTCAAGGAAGTTGCCACTTGCACTTTAGCCAAGGAAGCTTGGGATTCATTAAAGCAATATATGAATATGCTTATGCTCATCCCAACAACTTGCAACAAATCCCACATTCCATGCTAGGAGCAAGCATATCATTTTGTGAGGGAGAAGGTGCAAGCAAAAGAGATAAAGCTCCAACACGTGCCATCTTCAGATTGCATAGCTAATATCCTTACTAAATATTTGCCTAAGGATACATTCATAAAGTTAAGATCACCTCTTGCAGTTGTAGATAGATGTACCATAGTTTTATCAAGCCAAATTTGAGGAGTGTGAAAATCAGCACATATTAGCTTGATAATCAAATAGTTTATTGTACATTTGGTAATCCACACATGTGAGAGCATGTTCCGATGTGTGAGGAATAATTCTAATCATAGGAATTAGATAGAAAGTGGTCCAAGTTTCCTAAATTTTAGGAACTACCTCTAAAAATGAAGTTGGTGTTGATCTAACTACCATAGATGGTATACCTGATGGTTAGGTCAAATTGACTTGAGTAGGAAAACCAAATGAAAGTTTGGTACCTGAACACATGTTGAACCTAATCAGCCAGCCGAGTATGGGATCCTCTGTGTACTTACAAATGAATCATTCAATGTGAGAGAGATCATGATTTTGAAGCAATTGTCAATCTCGAGTTTTTACACAATGTGATTTTTTTAACACTTTGAAAGCAATAACTTGATCATACATAATCGAACAATAAACATTATCTCATCTCCAAGATCCAAAGGATGTAAAACACGAAACTGGTCCCATCAAAACTTGACAATTTGAAGTTGGTTTAGTCTCGTATATTACAGCCTTTCTTGTTTACATGATTGGTTCTTGGTAGAGGTTTACATTGGTTTTGGGCGAGTTATGATTGGCATATGGGTGTAATTTTTTGGTGAGCTTTCTACAGTGAGCTTATTGAGGCAACCTTTTGAGGTGAGGTTTTTAGTGTTTGGAACAAGCTTTTTGGCACTTTTTATTTTTACTAGATTCCTCAAAGGCTATTGTGGTTTATTCATGAAATGCTAGGCTGAATAAGTTGCTAAATGGCTCTACTACATTGTGGAATTGACTAGGTTTGTCTAGGTCTACCTCTAGCTATTGTTGATCGACTAAATGGCTCAAACCCACTAGACTCGTAGGGAATATGAATAATTTTTATGAGAGTGATTCTAATTTCATAGATAATCGAAACATAAACCCTCAATTGTTTTTTTGAAGGGAATAATTTTTTTTTTTAAAACTTCAGTAGTTTATGCTTTATGCTTTAATGATACTCTCTCTCTCTCTCTCTCTCTCTCTCTCTCTCTCTCTCTCTCTCTCTCTCTCTCTCTCTCTCTCTCTCTCTCGACTTTTTTCGAAGCAAGGAGGACTTAGTTTGTGAACCTATTGAGGGTTTGTATTGACTCAAGATGGTAGCTAGTAGTAGGTTTGATACTCATCTTCACTCCTATCTCAATTTTGATCAAAATCATAACATCTACCTTTTGTTTTACGATGGTGACATTGTATTTACTAGGACTAATGAAATGAGGTTTAATAAGTTTTCGTGCGATCTTTATCAAATGATTAGAAGGGACTATTTTCAGAGGTTCAGATCTGAAACATTGTTATGAACAAAGGCTTTGTTGCCTTGTGAAAGATCGTGAGGTTGATCTTCTAGTGCTTCATCAACACCTAGGGGAGATTGTTAATATGGAGGAAGAAGGAGACATCAAGGTTGATCTTCTAGTGCTTCATCAACACCTAGGGGAGATTGTTAATATGGAGGAAGAAGGAGACATCAAGGAACCAAAAGCTCAAATCGAAGGCAACTTATTTGCAACCTCTTGAACATCTAATTAAGTGTAAATGATCATCAAGGAAGTGCATTGTTATCATACCTTACTCATCTTATATCATATTTAAGCAAAGTCATGTCAATGAACTAGATTGCATCGCGAACCAGCTTCAAATGTTTGCGAATAATCAACGATTGATTAGTTAATTGCCAAGTAACATATCAAATTTACTATCTCATAAAATGGCTACAGCTAGGTTATACTTTTCCATCAAATGAAGAACGACTAGTAAAGAGAGATTGTTAGTGTTCTTATGAAGCCATTATGCCAAGTGGCCTCTAGGAAACCTATATTTTGTCAGCATGCTAAAATTTTCAAACTAGTAGTGCGATGAAGTTTATGCTTTAAAAGCTCACTATTGGGACATTAAGAATTGAATGCAAGTCATGACTCCATGAGTACAAATGGTCATGCATTCTATGAAAATATGCTGATATGAAACAAGAAAATTGCCTTCAATCTACAAAAACGTTTAGTAAAAACTACTACTAGTTTCTGACGAGCTAGACAAAGCCATAATTTCACTTACACAATAGAATGGAATCAGTTTACAAAACTTTTTAAATCCTGGAAAGAAGTGTTGACCATGTAACCACTTTCTTCTCCATTTTACTTGGCAAGACTTGCAATTCATGAAGGGGCATTTTTATGGGTAAAAACTAAAATTGGACCATCCCAGTGACTGCGTCCAGCTAAAATCTAAAAAACCTTGAATCTACAGCCCAAGTTTCCAAATTTTGTTAGAGATGGCGACCTGGCATCAAATTAAAAACTTAACCCCAAGAAAAGGAATTCCAGATTCCCTACATCATACAAGAGAAGAAACAAAGTGAAAGAGTATGTTTGTGCACAAAACTCAAGCTCATGACAATCAAAGTACTCACCCAATAAAGGATGTTATGGATTGCAGAATGCCTGGTTTATGTCGTGAATAATGAAATCATCTCATATGGGACTGCACTCTGATTTATTTGATAGCTTGTTGTATAACTTTCAAAGATTTTCTATACTGGATAGTACAAAGAATGTGGCTGTTGCTTTTGACAAGATGGTGCAATTGATAAAGAAACATTTTCACAGTTTGCAGCTTGCATATGTAGCATACATCTACGCCGATCAAGTCCTTCACGCCTGTTCAACGTTTAAAAAAGTCTCCTATGGTTGATCTCTTAAGTGCGCGACGCCGCTTTATGCGGAGCAGATTTTGAAACTCCAACCGAATGTCTGCAGGCAATTCTGCGAGCACACTTTCATCAATTTCTTCTAACTTATATTGTGCCACAATATCTTTCTGACTAGACCCAGCTTCAGTAGGATTGTTGCCTAATTTATGCTGCCAGAAATCCATCAGTCGACCCATCCCTTGTTGTCGGCAACCTTTTGAAACTCTCATACAAGGCTCAAATGATTCTCCGCCTGTACTTCCAATTAAGTTATCTTGGCATAGTTCATTAGCAGAAGATAGCTGGTCATGCCTCAAAGAAGCATCTGCTACCATTCTGTGTCCATCCTTTATAGCTTCTTTGCAACTCTCATTTGCATGCAAGGTACCTGGGGCAGCTATCAGAGAGGTGGTTTCACCACAGTTAGAGCAATCTTCAACAAGGTCTACTGGTGAACACGAAATTACTATCAAGTCTGCAGCTTCCAATGCCTCAGGCTCTCTTTTTTGGATCGGAGTGGCTTGCTGTTGCAAGTTAAAAATTGAAGAAAATGTCTGTTTGGAGAGCAGCAAACTCTCATCAAAGGCGTCAAAACTATTAACAGGACCAAAACTAGGAGTACAAGTGTCTCCATCATTTCCACCTTCACTCTCATTAGATGAGGGGAATCTGAAAGTGCATTGTGAGAAGGATTTTTCTAAGCCTCCACTTTGTACATTGAGTCTCATGTCACCTCCATCATCATCAACCAAACTACCTGCCTCCATTCCAGCTGCATTGAGAGCATTACCTCCAATATCTACACAGCTACTAGGAGCCAAACTGTCAACATCAGTTTTTCCTGCCAGCTTGCTCGCATGCACTTCTTTCCCCTTGCTGTGTTGTTGACTATCCTCAGCATATACCAAACTTGTAGAAAAATGAGTAGTATCCAGAGCATCTATTAGTTCTTGGGTATGCATGCTAGCACTACCAAGCACTGAACTTTCTCCTGATATCGAAGTCTCAAAGGAAGATGCTGGAGACGTAGGATCCGAGAAGCTAGATTTATCGGCACTTGACACCTGAATGGGTTGTGCTGATGAACCAAAGAAGCGAGTTATGCGATCAACACCCTGCCATGAAAAGAATCATATGAAATTCGGATGTGAAATTGATATGTGACTTGGTTTGGTTGAACACCCAAGAAAGATACTTTCAAAATGAAGCGAAGTTGATTGTCAACTCCCACGAGGATCTCTTTGTTGCTGGACTAAAAAGTCTGAAAAGAATGGTAACAACAATTTATTTTCTTCGGGCTCTGTATAATACTGCTCATCAACACATTTAAGCTGAATTCTCTTTTTCAATAAGTTAAGGACTGTCTTTTAAAGCTCCCTCAATGATGAACAATCTACGACTTTTTCAAGGTCAAGCTCAAAAAGTGGAGACATGTTAGTATATCATTTGGAAGAAAGATAACCTTGGCAGACGTAGAATCAATTATACTAATGCTGGGCCTACATTGATGTTAATTTAAGCCCTTGTTTGACTTCAAATTAGCACTGTGTTTGAATGCTTCAAAAGGTTCTCTCTACACCCTACATTAGTTGTATGTCTGAAGATCTGGAATTGAACCTCATTTAGTATTTCATTCTTTGTTCTTTCTACTTTGTAGCCATTCTAGTGCATGCTAGGTAGAGTTGTATGCTCTTTATATGAGGAGAATTCTTTGCTTCTTGTACCAAGCATGCAATATTCCAGCACAGTGCTCCATTGCATGATTATATTTGGCTATAATAGAACCTGGCTCATGGGAAGCTGGGTACAACACTTCTCATACTCTGAGAACTGGAAGGCTTTTTGGCTGTTAGCAAGAATGAGCATGATTGTGACTGAACATTTTGGGAATGAAACAGAGACCTGTGAAGTTCCAGTATTACATTCTCAATGCACCAAATTATACTTTTTATATGATTTTTTCACCCCAAACAGCTATTTTTTGCAAGGGCCCCCCATGAGAATGTCAAAAAAATATTCTTTTCTTTCAAAAACGTTCCAATCTGAAAATCTCTGGAATTCCGGAACACAGTACAACTATGCATTGAACCTTAATCTCCTTGTCTATACCTTCATCTCGTTGTCTACCAAGCAGTTCTGCAATAAATCAGCTATATCTGGTAAAAGACAAAGCCCCTTTATGAAAATTTCACAGGAACTGTAGCACCAAAAAGCTTCCTACTAATAAGCCTCGTCATATGGACAAACATTGAACTGTGAACAAGTAGCTTGTCCTCTCTTAACCAAAGAATGAATGCATATTCTAGTACGTAGAACTTAGCAGCCTGTGCACCAAAGGAAGAAAATGCTCCTCATATCATCTACTATCTAGTATTGCAAGGTGAGACATACCTAACAATTGATCAGTGATAGGTTACCAAGCCAGTTTGCTTCCTGATTAAAACTTTTTTGTGCAAACATGCTTATAACTGCTTGCCAAACCACTCTAGATGTTTGTTATGTTTCAGAGCTAGAGCATCTTCAAACAAAGATAATGTCAGTAAGAAAGAAAACATATACTATGGTGGATGATGCATATGTCACCTGTCTCTCTGTATGTGGTGAACAATGTTGAAGGTCATTGAGGTCCTCAGTTTTTCTTACTCCAAACTATATACAGACTCCTGTACGAGTGCTTTTTTCTGCGCTTGATTCCCATTTCAGCTAAAATACATAATGAAACAACCTACATTTTCAGCCTTATTGCATCTACATGGTAGGTCTAAACTTAGGCTACCGGAAATATACAAAGTAATGGCTATTACATGAACCAAAACATTACCATGCTACCTTTAAGACACCTAAGAAGGTTGAAGCTATATACCATGGGAGTTGCCACAATGTTTGATGCACTTAATGAAATCCCAGTTACTCTCCAGGGGAAGCTAGCAGTACTGCCTTTCTTCCGAGGTGACAAATTCAAAGTTGGACAGAACTTCCGTAATGCCTTTTCAAAGAGACGATTAGCATCATCTGCAATTTTTTCTTTACCATATCTTAATGCACAAGATTGTGATGGGAATTTTCTTGCATGATCGGCTCCAGAACTGTGCTGCATTCAACACCGATCATATTAAAATAAGAATGATAATCGAAAATATTTGACTTTCCACCTATGAAATCCTAAGAAAATTTGCTCTTAATCAAATTAATGCAAGCTCTGCTCAGTCTGATATAAAGTTACTGAACAAGTAAATCAGGATATGCAACAGCACGAAGAAAGCAAGTATGAAGCTCCCGCCTTTCAACCATCCAAATCCCACAAAACCACCAAGAGGAAAAAGAAAAACCACAGGTTTCCAAAAAATACTTGTTGTGATGGAGAATGTCATGACTTGCACCTTTTTGTGGCCCAACATAAACGTAACTCACAACACCTTCGGAATGACACCCAAAAGAGAGTCAGAACCACATGTGCAAAGGAAAAAGAAAGTCTATGAACAGATCGAGAATAAAACACTCATCAACTCTTTATTCACCCATCTTCTGGTTCTTTTTGGCATGAATTTCTGCAACGTTCCCCACCCCCTCCTCTCACCAACTTATAGACTTGACTCCAATACGCTACTACCCTATACATGCTACCTACCACATCCATCTTGATTTCTCCCAGACCTACCGACTTCTTGTTGTTTACACCCCAGATGGTACTGGAAGCTATTGGAAAAATGAAACACAACAAAGCCAGGGACATTGATGATCTTGAGTCGGAACTTCTAATCCATGCCACAAACATCATCTCACCCATAATTGCCCATCACCTCAACTCTACTTATCTCATGCTTTCCTCCCTCTTGGTACCATGTCATTCACCCTAACCACAAAGCTAGTAACCATATGACAGCAGTGATCACAAAACTATTGCAACATTAGGATTGGACACATAATCAAAAATATATGACAGAAACCGGTGAGCAGTGAAGCAAAATCTAGTATTGCAAGCCCTAAGACAGGCTGCGTTTAGAGCACACCACTCCACATCAGATCATATTTCTACCCTCAAACCTCTTATTGAAGAAGCCAAGTTCAGAAAAGAAAGAATCTATGCTTGCTTTGTTGACTCTAGGCATGCTTTCAGGTTAGTAGTGAGATACTTCCTCATACATAGATTGAAGGACCTCCAATTTTCACAAGACATTGCAGTTGCAATGATGGCTCTCTATGAGAGGGTCCTGGGATGCTTCAGGACAAATACAGGAACTTCAAAGCTAGCATCCAGCACTATAGGGCTGAAACAAGGGTGCTCCCTTTGTCCCACACTATTCGGGCTTTCAATAGATGAGCTAGAGCCTATCATATCTCAAGATGGTGGCCCCGACGCAAGCTGGATCATATCCTGATTCCTATTCTACTTTTTGTGGATGGCGTAATCTTACTTTTATCCTCGAGAGAAGGATTACAGAAAAATTTTGATCTCTCTCTCTCTCTCTCTCTCTCTCTCTCTCTCTCTCTCTCTCTCTCTCCTCCCTAAACATCCATGGTACGAATGACTAGGGGGAGCCCACACTCCCCCTCTCGTCCCTCCACACGCCCCCCCAGCTCCCTGAGCCCAAAAGCTGCGCAGCAGCAGCAGCACATTGCTGCTGCGCAGCAATCCTCCTCCACCTCTGCTCCCTGTCCTCCATCGCCTCCTTCATCTCCTTCCTCTTCTTCTGCTGTACCCTCTCCTACAGTACCTGTCCTAACTAATCCATGTTCTAAGGAACCCTATACACCTGCCAAAGCTGTTGAATCCTAAGTTGCAGCCAGCATGGGCATCCGAATGCAAGATTTCCATGGATTGAAAACGAAGCTGCATTTGATGAAAGCTAAAATGTTTCAGCTCAGAGAAGCTAATAACAAGCTGCAAAGGGAAGTGGCCACATTGAAGCAAGAGCTTAGAGCCCAACCTATTCTTGCCACACCGGAATCATCAAACCACTTCAAAGAACTAGAAGGTAAAATTGAGTAGCAGGAGGAGGAAGCCATGTCTTGGGCAGTTGTGCTCAAGAAAGGGAGTAAGCCCACTACACCTATCTCCTCAGTTATCTCAGCTACTCTTTCGGAAGACAGACTTCGGGACAGCAAAGCTCTCAATATTCGGGTACGTGGCATTGTGGATACCCAAAATGCCATTGAAGAAGCAAAGCGTTTTCAAACCACTCTAGACCACAATAGAGAAGGGCTTGATATGGCATGGAGGATAAAACAAGATAATACCACTGATTATTTGTTTCACCTCATCTACTAGCCATAGAGATGTCTTACGAAAGAGGGCTAAGCTGAAAGATACACAAATCTTCATGGATGACGACCTCACATATATCCAGGTTGAAGAAAGGTGCCAAGCCTTCCAAGAGGCCAAAGCGTCTAGTCGACGTGTGATTTATCGGGATGGACAGGTTCGTTATCTTGATAGTGTAACTACTTGCTCCCGCCAATAGGGCGATGGGTATGGGAGCGATGGGTATGGGAGCGTCCCGGGGCCCCGTCCATACCATCTGCATATTGGGGTTTGGAATTGTAAAGGTATACACGCTTCATCTACTGCTGGCGACCTTATAGATTTCATCACAGGTAGAGATATTCTATCTTTATGGAGACACATGAGAGCCAGATCAGAGGCTTACCTACATTCTCAGGTTACGGGTGGGATTCAGTATACAGGACAGAGATGAGGTCCACGAGCAACAAAGGTTCAAGTGGGCTCGCATGTTTATACAAAGAGTCCCTACATTCGATCATAGAGTTCATCAGACATGACACGTATGCACGATATATTTGGGTCCATCTCATAGGACGTGATATTGGATTGGCCGGGGATCTCTTGATTGTTGCATGCTACTTCCCTCCAGAGTCCTCTTCTTATGTAGAGGGCATTGGTTCTCCATTCACTGATCCCTCCACAGACATTGTCAGATTCTCAGATTGAGGTTATGTTCTTCTTACTGGTGATTTTAATGGCAAGACTGCTGCAAGAGCGGTAGATTTTCATGATACTGTTGACCAGCTACACATACGAGCCATTGATTGTGATGACATGGGAGTTACCAGGACCTCAGCCGACACACTGGGACTTATCACTGGTTACGGTGAATATTTGTTGTAGCTAGGAGAAGCTCACGAGCTAGCCATTTATAATGGCCTAGCCTGTTGGCCTAATTTGAGCAGCTATACATGCCACCCTCATAGTGGTGGGCACAATGTCGTTGACTATCTCATGGGGTCACCATTCTTTATTCCATTGATATCACACTTCGAGGTCATTCCCACTACTCTCTGATCACTTTTTTCTACCCTTCCACTTGGGCTCTGTCCCAACTTCATGATCTCCACCTCATCCCTTCATTGACCGTGCTCCCAGATATACCTTCACCCACCCCTACATCACGACTTACTAGGAGGCCCTTGTTTCTCTACTCCATCACTTCCCGCATTATAGCTCATTGGAGTCAAAGGCCCACTTCCTTACCACTTCACTTCACACTACTGCCTCGGTATCCTTTCCATCCACACCCCACCGACGCACATTCACACCAGCTCGTTCTGCTCGACCTCCGTGGTTTGATGATGAGTGTCATTCCTTACATTTCCGTGTTGCAAACGTACGCATACACGAGCTACTCATTCTACCTACTATTCGTCGATCTCTCCATCGTACACTTCGCCGTAAAAAGCGCGCCTATGAAGAACAAAAAGGGAAAAGTCTTGTCGATCCCCTATTTAGTTCCTCTACATGCACCTTTTGGCCTGCATTTATCCCTCGTGCTCCACACCCTCTCATTGACGATCTACACATTTGGTCCACATATGCTACCTCACTATACAGCATACACACTGACTCACCCATCTCCATCTCCATCTCCATCTCCACCCGTCCATGTGAGTTCACCTTCTTCACCTCTGACAAAGGACCTTGAGTCAAAACTGTTGATCCATGCTGCAGACATACTTTCACCTATCTTAGCGGCCCTGCTTAATCATGTTGTCGTCTCCGACTACGTGATCTTTGATTTCTCACTGATCCGGGGCGGACGCGGCCTTTTGGCGTCCGCGTCCAGCGCCCAGACCTGGACGCATTCGACCCCTGGACGCGGGGTCGGACGCGTCCATTTTTTTAATTTTTTTTTTTTGGACGTTGGACGCATCCGGGACCCGGACACACCTTTTTTTTTTTTTTAAAGTTTAACCCCTAAACCCTAAAACGTGCGCAAGAGAGAGAGAGAGAGAGAGAGAGAGAGAGAGAGAGAGAGAGAGAGAGAAAGAAAGAAAGAAAGAAAGCTTTATTAATGTCTTTTCCATGCCAAAAGGCATATAAGACCAAATGGAGTACGTGTCAAGTATGTGAAAACCGTGGGAGCGTATATAAACGTCTCCAAGAAAAAACTATGCATAAAAGAGAAATGAACAACATAACTATAAATTACAAATTGTCAATTGTCCATATAGCTGCCAGGAGTAGAGTAATATCATGTAGTGCTACTACTGAAGAAAGATGTGATACGAGCTGCAACATGAGGTAACATGGACCGTCGCTGACGTCGTCTAGGAGGGTGAAAACTGTGTGCTCTCGTAACATGGCTTGAAGTGCGAACTGCAGCATGACTATGAGTGATACACTGTCTCTGACATCGGTGAGGTGGTGTGTCATCGTCATCGTCATCAGACCGTGTCCGTCTCCTGGTGAAGAAGGATGTAATCTGAGCCTGAGAGCTAGGATGTGGCTGGTTAGCTAAATGGTACATATCCTGGCGCAGCAAGACCATCTCTCGTAGCATAAGTGCGACACAACGAGAGTCCTCATAACCAATCAGTGCTCTAAGTGTAGTAGGCATGTCACGGAATAGACAGTGATATCTCCCTCTAATCTCATAATATATGGGGCATCTGAAGATGAAATGCTCCTCGGACTCTATCTCATGAAGGGGACATAGCAGGCATAGTCTCTCCTCTCGTGGTGTACAGGAATCTACCTGTCTCAATAGCCAGCTGATGGGAGGAGACTCTAAACTGTTTTATTTCGTTTTGGAGATGTGGGGCAGTGAGGGGAGGGGCCTGTATTTTTTTTTTTTTGAAAAAAAAACTTGGAAAATGCCGGACGCTTAGATATATATACATATATTATATAAACATTATATATAAATTACTATATATTGTTTTTTGGCCCTAAAAACGTAAAATAAAAATGTACATTTAAAAGAAATTTCCAACTATTAATATATGACAAAAAAAGGGTCTCTGTAGTGTTTATAAAAATTTCAAAAGATTACCATGAGATCCCCCATATAATTTTTTGCAATTTGAATCCCATATTGCAAAAAAAAAAGCGTTCCGGTGTAGCATTCATGGTTAAAAACCCGAAACACATTTCGGAACTTAGGGTGCATCTCTGGTAGATACATGTGATTTATTTGGATGTACCTATCTATGTGTTTCAATTTGTACATGTCCTAACTTATCTCATTTTTATATACTTGTGACTCATCTGGATATACCTACGCATGTGTCCCAATTGTCTATACATATCCTATGACTATCTATGATGTCCCTCATGTTTTTATCACCCAATATCTGTGATAGACCTGATTTTTGTCACAAAACTTGAGAGTTGAGTTAACCTAAAGACCTACATTATGTTCAACTCATCTCATGTTCCAAACATCTCTTGCAAAAAATCCACCACCTTCAAGATCTATGTCCTCTAGTTTTGAATGGCATCAGAGATTTCGACTATCTCACATATCTAAGCATTAAGGGATTGTGTTCTAACACAAAATGCTTATATTATAAATTCAAGAAATAAAGATCACAAGTGAAATTCGATTCACTCTATTTTCTTACCAAACAAATAGGCAACAAGCATATCGTCCATAATATGATCCCTGCCATACTTTCAGGTCCCCATCTCATTCAAAGATGTCTCAATGACAATCACTACTATCATTGACCACACTACCAGCATCTACTCTAACTTGACGGAATTCCTAAAAATGGTCTGGCACTATCCAATGCTAAGAACATAAGTCTCCATGGAAGGTTTAATCATGCGCATGCCAAAAGAGCCCAGCACTAGGAGAATTAAGAGAATTGCATTGTATTTACCATATGCTCTTCTTTCTCTAGCATAGCATACCATATTATTTTGAAATACTAATCTTTCTAGATTATAGTACTGCCACTTAGTTGCCTGTTCCGGAACGGGCCCAAAAGATTTCAAAAAAAAAAAAGTCAAAGGAAACGTGCCGACCCAGTACGTTCCGGAACGTACTGTACGTTTCGTACAATACGTTCCGACCCAACGGGTTTCTAAGTACTGCCATACTATTGCCTTGATCTCATTATGTTGAGGAGTTTGAGATCTTGTCACTCATCATCAACTATTGAGATCTCATCTATTGCATAGATTGTGTCATGTTCAATCACAATGTATTTCAATCCGTCAAAGCCTTTTGAGAAATAGATAAAAAATAGAAAATCTCTCAATATAGAAATTGTGTGTTGGAACATAGATTTGAGACTCGTACATCTAAATCATATCATTTACTACAAGCAACCATCATTTGTTGGTTTTTAAAGAGGAAAAGGGCATGACGAGAGACACCAATTACCCTTACAATCGTTACTCTCCTCATTATAAAGATGAAAACCAATAACCTTTTATCACCAAAGCTAGTCAACTTAAGGTTTGCTTCCAGTGGTGTTGATACACGCTTACAATCAATGTAAGCTATTTCAACAGCGCTTTAACATATGCTGCTTAAGAGAGAAATCAACCATCACGTTGATGCCAGAATTCAAATCCAAATAAGAATGATGTTCACCAAGATTATATCGAACTCATGGTAAAGACTTCATCTTATCTTGGCGAGTAAGTGTTGTTGCTTCCAATGATAATCAAGTCAATTACATAACAAACATGGGGAATTTCACCAACCTCATGCATGATATACAGATTAGTGTCACATGTACTTCTCAAAAAACCAAATCTCCGCCATAAGCATTCCCTTGTTTTTACTGTAGCCCAATATATCTTTTTACATTTATCTATACCCACCATAAGTTTGTTTCTTAATATTATTGTCCTTTCAAAATCTTGGAAAAGCCCTATCACATATCAATTGTAACTTCCTAATACAACCAAAGCTTGTGATATCTTTTATGTTACCCTACTTCCTTCTTCCATTTATCCCAACGACCTTTTTGATCACAAGCTCCCTACGAATCTTGAGCTTCTTCTCTTGTTACCTACTGCTATCTTGCAAATCCATGTTCAGCAAAGACAAATAGCAACTCATTCAATCTCCAATGCAATGGCATGGTAGACCTGTCGACGAGGCAACATGGAAAATCCTTGGATGTTTTTGGACATACACCACTACTAGAAGAGCGGGCTCATGCTCTTCATGCTGTTATTAAGGATCTTTCAGCTAGCAGTCCCCCGACCCAGTGACGCTACATTTTCATTTTAACAGCATTGTTGTCTCCACTCATTCGAGGACTAAGCAAATTCTCTACACTATGTTGCCACAAACATTGCATGGGACTAAGCAAATCCTTGTATGCACTACAAGTAATTAGGTAAAATGAAAACATGTTCAAGTACCCGTAGTAGTCCAATAGTTCATTTTTAGTATACAGTCATGCTCTTTTATAACCCAAATTGAGGGCAATGTTTTCCAGATGGAAAGTGTTATGGACACAATCTATACATACATTTCCATACATTGAGACTCCCAACTAATTTTGGTGCCATTTTACTACTGCTAGGCCTAACTACCAAGCTAAAAGCGACTTAAAAGGAGGAGCTCTACTTTTGAGGGAAGACTACCTCCTTTTTTTTTTAATTTGCTCTTTTTGACATCTCTGAACTAGTATAAATAGGAGCTGAAGACTCTCATTAGTAGCTTGATTGATGTTCTATTTGGAAATCTTTGAAGGAGATCTGCCTGGGCTATCGGTTATTTATGATTTTCATCAAGTCTTCTTAGTTGGAGACTGCTGCATGAATGTCCGTGGTCGCTTTAGACTTCATTTGATGCCAAAATCTGTGAGTCAGTGCGTGACAACTAGACTGAAACATGAATGAAAGTTTAAACCTTGATGTCAAAGGGAGAGAGAATCTATGCCTCTCCAATTTAAGAGCTTATGCACAATCCAAAGTAGCTTATTGGAGTATCTTTATTTGAAGCTTGTAACAAAAATTGTAACTGAAGAGATATAGGGAGAAACATACAAGGTGGCATCCTGCATGGAGGGTAAGAAGGCGAGCAATACGATTGTTCTGCTCTATGTCCATGTCAAGCCTTTCCTGAAGAACTTCTGCCAGTTCCCTAACCCAGTGGCCAACCTAGTACATCATATTCATTAGTAAGCCACAAAGTAACTATAGAAATGAATTCTACAGCCATGATTCTCACCACTTCCAAATTTCCGGACAACATTTCACAAAGAAAACATTAACAAAAGTTGCCCAAAGGAGAAAATCCGGAAGATAAAGAAATCTCTATAGTTTAGATGACAACAACATCTATATTATAAATCAAACTTTTCCATGTTACGATTTAATTTAAAAAGCATACACCATTGGGAGGTTTATTAGTCATCCTTGTAATAACATAATCCGTGGCTTAGCAACAAATTCATTCGCATGACAAAAGCCAAAGCTAGCAAGAATTCAGCCCTATGACGCAAGCAAAGGCTAGTGAGAGGCTCAAAACATCTCTTCGTGGTGGGGACGCCATCATTATTTATTGATTTAAGCTCAAAAAGACAATGTATGTAGCTCCAAGCTCACAGCTAGATTTGGGTCATGAGCCAGCAATACAATCAACCTGTTCGCAAGAACCTTGAGATGCAATCGGCGATCTTGGGGAGTCGGCAGCAACAGCATCTCACATGCATGTTATATCATGCATGCTTGTTTTATGCTTACACCTCACACAAAGATTGATGTTGCAGAGTTCCTATCCCTTCCCAAAAGGTGCAGGCCGCCAAAGCCACGTCAAAGGGCACACACATAGATCTTTCTATCCATTTCCAAAAGGCATAAGGCACACAAAGCCAGCATCAAACCAACACAATAAAGAGAAAAGGGCTTTTACCACACCAGAGCTTAATTCAAAGGTTACTTGCTCCTGAAATTTACAGCTCAAAACAAGCATGTGCAATACCTTTTCTCAAGCAAGTTCCAGCCATAGATGCTTTATCCTGCCAATAGCAAATTTGATAATTTCTTGGCACATAGAAGGTACAAAAATTTGGTCATACAAATTCTAGATGGAGTTACTAGTCCTACTAGCACTCACATAAACCAAGCATAGAGATTGAAGAAAAACCAGATTATAGAAGAATTGAGCAAAGCTCTAACACACTGGAATGATCTTGTGGTGGGGCGCCAACTTACATATATACTTTCTCTAGTCTATGTGAAAGCTAAAAGCATCAAGCTAATAGCAAAAGAACAAAAGCTAATTGCTAAAATTACTACCTATATTGGGTAAAGACCCAAGGTGAATTTCTAAGTAGTAAAATAGATCCTAATCTAGTAGTAGTGCACCCACCTACATGCATAAGCAATAAAAAACGAATTTACTATACATAGTAATGGCCCCTACAATAGCACACAGACATGGCCAAACTATCATTAAGGGGTATCAAAGAAACATTAATTCCTAACACTCCCTAATGTTTACTTTGTTATCTATTACTTCTAGAAGTTCTCTAAACTTTTGAAATTTTTCTTTGCCAAGTCCTTTGGTAAAGATATCTGCAACTTGCTCTTCTCGTAGGACAATAGATAAGCTCCACTTCACCACTTTGAATCTTCTCTCTGATGAAGTGTTGTTGTACTTCAATGTGCTTTGTCCTGCTGTGAAAAACTGGATATTTCGCCAATTTAATACAAATCTGATTGTCGCACTGAAGTACCGTAGGTGAATCTTGTACCATATGTAGATCATGTAGAATCCTTCGTAACCATATTGCTTCACTTGTTGCACTTGTAGTGGCTCGGTATTCTGCCTCCGTAGATGATAATGCAATAGTATGTTGCTTCTTTGAACTCCAAGAGGTAGCACCAGAACCAAGACTAAAAACATAACTTGTAGTAGATCTTCGGTCTTCCGCATCTCCAGCCCAATCAGCATCCACATACCCTGTAACTTCAAATCATCCTGTCTCCCATAGAGAATACCACAAAGTAGCCTGGATATATCTGAGTATCAGTTAGATAGATCAAGCTCCAACAAGCTTTCTATATAACGTCTCATCTACATCCTGATCCTCCTCAGCTTTAGTAAGCTTACATCCACTATCATATGGTGTAGATGCACTCTTACATATTGAACTTTTCAAGAAGCTTGTGAGCATACTTAGATTGAGAAATATATAGCCCCTGTGCTACTCTCCATACCTCAATCCCAAGAAAATATTGTAGTGAACCAAGTTCTTTCATGTCAAACTCCGATGAGAGATCTTTCTTGATAGCCTGAATCATACTATAATCTGATCTTGTAATAACAAGATCATCCACATACATCACTACAATCACAATATGACCATCCCTGATCCCCAAAACATAAAGTGTATGCTCCAAACTACTCCTCTGAA
Organism: Diphasiastrum complanatum; assembly: GCA_029204225.1. NCBI lineage: Eukaryota > Viridiplantae > Streptophyta > Lycopodiopsida > Lycopodiales > Lycopodiaceae > Diphasiastrum > Diphasiastrum complanatum. The sequence continues at coordinate 37,771,172 of CM055112.1, read as the reverse complement.
AGCCAAGCTCCTCAAAGTATGTGTCAATCCTCGTGTACCACGCCCTGAATCCTGCTTAAGTCCATATAGTGCCTTGTCCAACTTGCAAACCTTGCCTTCATGTCCTGCTACTATGTATCCCTCTGGCTGCTCCATGTAGACTTCTTCCTCTAGAAATCCATTCAGGAATGCACTCTTCACATCCATTTGTTGAATATCCCATCCAAACTAAGCTGCCAATGATAAAATTGTCCTCATAGTAGTAGACTTAGCAATTGGTGTAAAAGTTTCTTCATAGTCAATCCCTTCATGTTGAGCATATTGCCACCAATCTTGCCTTATGTTCATCTATAGAACCATCTAATTTGTACTTAGTTCTATAAACCCACTTGCATAATATCCTCTTTTTCAGCCTCTCTGAAAGTAGATGGATCCTCGGTTTCCAATATTGTGGGCATATATGCAAAATGTACATCCCCATCTTCGTGATGATCTTCCTATCGATCTTGATCTTCATGATGATCCTCTTGTCGATCTTGATCTTCATGTTGCTTTTCGAGCCTAGCCGATCTCCTAGTTCCATGCGTATTGGACTCTCCCTGTTCCATAATGACACTATCCTTAATAGTTTCATAGTACCATCTAGGCAATCTTCTAGCTTCTGATGTAGGATGCTTCATGCCTGGTGAAGTAGGAGGTGAATAAATATCCCATATACTTGATCCTTTCTCAACCAAGGCCACTCTAGGTACTTGGATTGGCGTAGGTGATACATGTGTCGATTCAGGCTCCTGTAATAACTCGTCACACATTATAGGGATTCCTCCATCTTGATTCCTATCATAAGGTATCTTTGTATCTTTATGAGTTGCCTCCTCATCAGAGATTACATTCCTACTTATGATGACTTTCTTACCCTCCAAGTCATATAACCAAAGGAAACATTATTTGTTCTTTACTACTTTAGCCTACAAGAGACAATTATGATAATTCAAATAATGAAAGATGATTTACTATTCAAAGGCAAGCGGATGATTTTGTGGAAGTAGCGTGAAAGGCCTTGCTTTGCAACTACCAATTATTAATCTGCTCTTTCAACTGAAATTATGAGGGCATACAAATGGCAGTTACATGTGTGGGTAGATTATCATTCCCCTTTATACTAGGTTTTGAAGTGAGCCCTTACAACCTCTCTAGGAGGTGCCTCCATGACTTTTTAGCAGCAGTCTGGACAAGTTCACATGAAGACAAAACATGCCACAGCAGATAATGTGTAGGGCACAGAATTGAACCTCACCGCACTGAGATCCTTCAGTGATTTGGGACCAGGAAATGTTTTGCCACTGCTGTGGCTTTTAGGAAGCATACGTCCTTGTACTTCATCACCATTTATGCCTCTAGCTGTTCTCCACAACCATGTCCTGCAAAATTATGAGCTACCATGTAACCTTCTCTTGGTAGCCTCTCATACAAGGCAAAATGTCCATGAATATCACAAGGTTCACAAAGGACTCCCAAAAAACCAAATAATATTGAAAGCCAGTAATTCCGTGAAAGAGGGAGAGACAAGCTGAAAAATGTTTTACGTATCCCAAAACTGCCAATGACCCAGCACCAGGCTTTATTGAAAAAATTGTAAACTTATGCCAGCAGAATCTAGAAGGATCAAGAAAAGCTCAACTTTGAAGATAGATTAACTGAATTTAGATTTGGAAAGACATGCAAAGATTTGTAAAGAAGCAAAAATACTCAGGGGAAACAATTGAGCATCAAAGTACATTAACGAATTTGGACCATGAATCTATAACGAAAACAATCAAACAGACTAGCATTTCATATATCAATGTTATGTCTAGGACAATACCCAACATATGAAAGACGTTCTAGAAATTGAATAAAAAATCCTGGTTTATTCTTTGGGTTGTCGCACGGAGAGCTTGCAAAATAGTTGTGGGGAATGAAAAAGGCAAAACAACATAATAGAACAATGATGGAGAGAATATTGCAAGTGTACACTGTAAAGAACAATTAGATATAGTATAATAAATGAGCAATGATTTTCACAAGGACATAGAATGATCCGTAGTTGCAGCAAATCGCGATTCGCTAGCTTCGCGATTCGGGAATCGCGATTCCCTGCAGCGAATCGTGAAAAGAATCGCGAAAAGAAAAAACCAGAAACCTGATTTCGGGCCGCCTCCTCGTGGACAAAACCGCGCCAGCAGTGGAGGAGACAAATTTTTTTTCTGAGAGCTGTGGGCGTCCAATCTTCGCAAGTGAATAGTTGGCAGGCATCTACTCGGCGATACGGAGGTGGTGTGCATGGTGCCGGGTGGGTCTGAGCTTCGTGGAGAGCGAAACGACCAATTTTCGATATTTGGTAAGTGTAGGCTTGATTTTTTGCAATTGTTGACATTGAGCTGTAGGCAACCAAATCGAGCGTAGTTTGGCTCTAGACCACCTTTCTTCACACCCACAGTGATTCCTACAACGTCGGTTTCAGCCGTTACGGCACGCCTAGCGAGATTTGAACACCACATTCCAAATGCTTGTGTATTTTTGCCATTTTCACAAAATGACTTGTTGGAAACTGAGTGAGGTGATGTCTGAGCCTAGAATGCATTTCCACATGCCTGCACAGACTCCTATGACCTCCGTTCCGCCCGTCTACGTCCGTATCACAAATTTCAATTTTCATGCCCTGATTCCATACTTTTTAGGGTTTAGGCGTGGACCATCGTGCAAACATCTGCTAGGGGCGTGGTTTAGGGCCACACTGCACTCCTTTAAGCCTGCACGGACTCCGACGCTAACGTTAGTCGCCTGTTATCCCTCATACTGAAATTATTCTATCCCACGCCCTAATCTCATGTTCTTCTTTGGCACTTGATATAATGTGTGAACTGGAATCATTCTGATGTATGCTCTGGTATTTTGAGCTCTATTTGAGCTCGGTGATGTTGTTCAATGCAATGTATTTTTTTTCTACTAGACGTTTGCCTGATTATTTGTTGTTTGCAGGTTTAGGGTCGTATTGATACGATGCCAGTGTGGGACTGAGGCCTTTGGGCCGAGGTCGGGCTTACCGACGGGTATGTGGGCACACACCATGGCTCAGGCACCCGCAGATGGAGATTCTTGCATTGCGGTGGTCACTTCACGGGATCACTCACCAGGGTTAGGGCTCACTTGCTGCGGGTCAGAGGGCCAGATGGGCGGACATTGGGCATATCTGATTGCCCCAGGATTTCTGATGAGGATCTGCAGAGGTTGTCTACCATGTACGGGCCCAATACTGCATCACAAGGTTCTAGACAGGGATAGGTAGCAAGAGCAGCTACAGGCAGGCATGCAGGAGGGCTCACAGGCAAACAGGCAGGGCCTACCATGGGTATTGGGCCCAGTACATCACAAGCAGGGCATGGTACAGCTGCAGGGCGTAGTACATCACGGGTTGGGCATGGTACAGGTGCAGTGCCTAGTACATCACGGGCAGAGCATGGTACAGGTGCAGAGCCCAGTACATCACGGGCAGAGCATGGTACAGCTGCAGGGCCCAGTACATCACGGGCAGAGCATGGTTCACGTGCAGGGCCTAGTACAACACCTTCAGTTCCATCCGCAGCAGCAGCAGGACCATCAGATGAGCATGTTGGATTAGCAGCAGCGGGTGCTTCTCAACCCCCCTCCTCGGCAGCAGATGCACCACATGCTTCGGCAAATGTTGCCAGAGAAAGTGACACACCCACGGATCAGCCATCCGTTGGGCATGCTAGACCACGAGCACCATATACACAGCAGAGAGGGGTTAGGCCCAGACAGCAGACCCTTGATCGATGCGGCTGGCAGAGAGAGCAGCAGGCCCATTGCACTCGACTGTGTGGCCAGTTCTTTTACGAGTGCGACATTGCCTTTGTTATTGCTGACACTTGGGTGTTCAGGGAGTTCTGTGCACAGATGGCGGCCGTGGATACTACATGGACACCTCCCAGGCGAGAGGCACTGCGAGGCAGGTTGCTTCGTCAGGAGGAGGAGACCATCACGCGGGAGTTGAGTTCCATTCGCTCAGCTTGGCAGCAGTAAGTAGCTTGTCTTTATAATCTCTTTGCATGTGTTTAGGATTTACTGGTGCCGCAATTTTTGCATGTAGCTAATGGGTGTTTTGCGGCAGGTATGGATGCACGATATTGAGTGATGGATGGACCGACATTCGTCGGCGATCCGTCATCAATGTCTTGGTTTCTTGCCCGCTTGGCACAGTATCCTACGTGGCGTGGATGCCACTCGAGGTGGTGACGCCATCACAGCCAATTTCATATGGGAGGTCATTAGAGATGTTATTGCTGACATCGGGGTTGAGCACGTGGTTCAGGTTGTCACCGACAGCGCCTCGAACTGCAAGCAGATGGGCGAGATTATGATGAGGGAGCACCCCAGCATTGTGTGGACACCCTGTGCTGCACATTGCATAGACTTGCTCATCCATGACCTGTGTGCGCTTCCATGGATCATAGAGGTATAGTTTGTTCTATTTGCTATGCTTTCTTCCTTCGATGCTGCTAACCACGTCTCAACTACTGTCTAAACTTTTTTACTGGATGTTTGTGTTGCAAATCACTACTACGGCCATGCGCCTGGTCACTTTTGTCACCAGGAAGAGGCGTGTGTTGGCCCTGTTCCGCACCTTCTCCACCCTAAACCTAAAGAAGCCCGCACCCACACGCTTTGCGTTTTACTTCTTGGTGCTAGAGCGATTGGTGGTGGTGAAGGACGCATTGCGGCAGATGGTTTCCAACGTGGCCTTCCGGGACTTTATAGACCTCCCCCATTCGGCATTTTTCCAGTCCACTATGTACGGCGACGAGTTCTAGAGAGCTGCTGAGGAGATTACTGGGATCCTTCTACCCATTTTCAGAGTGTTGTGCCTGGTAGACCGTGAGGGTTGCACCCTCGGTCTCATTTACGAGTTCATGGACCGCATCGGCGAGGGGATTCTATTGTCAGCCTTGGACAAGCACAGGTATGACTCTTCAGTGTCTAGTTTGTTGTTTCTCACTCAAGTCTGATGGGTTTCTTTTATGCTATGGTTTAGTGATTGTTGTAATTTGTCTGCTGTAGGAGGCGCGAGATCTCACGTATCTGGGAGGCCAGATGGGACTATTTCCACCGACCCATCCACGTCGTAGCCCACATGTTGCACCACTTGTGGCGCTCTACCCGAGAGAGGGACGATCCGGAGCTACACCGGGGATGGGTGGAGTACACGGAGCGCGTATGGCCCGAACCAGGTACGTGTGAGAAATCGGTTGGTAGCAATGTTACTGCAGTATTGTACTCATTGGTAGTGTGTGAATTCGAGGGGGTCTTACATGTGCCATGTTTTTCCTTTTGCCAACAGCTCCGATTCTGGCCAACATTGCAAGCCAGATGCTCGCATTTGAGCGCTTCCAGTTTCCTTTCAATGGAGAGCAGAGTCGGCGGAGGGAGGATCAGCTGAGGCCCATTACATGGTGGTGCATCCACGGGCGCAGCACAGGTGACCTGAGGCGATTGGCTGAGAGAGTCCTTGCACAAGACTGTTCAGCAGGAGCTTGCGAGCGGAATTGGAGCACCTGGGCCTTGTATCACACGCAGAAGAGGAACAGGTTGTCCATCGAGCAGTAGTGTAGGCGGTTGGTGTTTGTGAACACCAATGGCCGTATGTTGAGGCGCACACGAGGAGAGGGTCAGATGCTCGAGGTGAGTCACATCATCACCCCTTTTTTCTTGCTATGCTTTGATGAATTGATTTGCTTTCAAAATATGCAGTGAGTTGCACAATACCTGCCTGACAACAATGTATTGTTTTTGGTTGCAAGTGGACCCTGACACTTGCTTGGTGGATTCGATAGTTGCTGCTCCTCGGGAACCACCCACACAGGAGGAGATGGATGATGAGATCCATAGAGAGTTCTACAGACAGGCACAGGCTGACGCACGGCCTTTACAGCGGCAGAGGAGGACAAAGAGGCAGAGGGAGAGGGCTGAGGAGGGAGATGACGAGGGCTCGGAGGGTGGAGAGATGCTCGGGGCAGACTATGTGGAGGAGGAGGAGTGGGTTGAGGGAGATACGGAGGAGGACGAGGAGATGTGGGCGGAGGCACAGGGGGATAACCTGGCTGACCTGCTGGTGGACCCTGATGACAAATTCCAAGGCCTAGCTATGGAGTATCATAACAGCATAGTAAGCACACTATGAAAGCTTCAGAAAACCAGCTATGGAGTAGAACACAAAAGCAAGAGAGAGAGGACTTCAAAGCTCACACAACATGAATGAATATTCAAAGTGTAGTAGGGCGTGGAAATCCCTCCAAAGTTTGGGCTACATATAGCATGTTATGTATAGAGGTGGTGTCTTGCTAATTCTAGCTCTAGAACCCACATGGGTCCTTAACCTACTTGATTTACTTGCCTAATTAGCACAAGTGGGGTGTACTATGTACATAAAATGTTTTACCCCATGTCTTATGCACAACTTACAAGTTACAAGTATACAAGCCTTACAGGGCAAAATAGGCATTTATTTCAAAACCCCCCCTCAATGGCTATTTTGTTCATACCAACACCTAGCATGCTACAAAACTTTTCAAATTTTTCTCTACTAAGTGCCTTAGTAAAGATATCTGCTGCTTGTTCGTTGGTATCACAGTACTCGAGCTGAATTTCTTCGCTTTGTATCTTCTCTCGTAAGAAGTGTTGATCCACCTCAATATGCTTTGTACGAGCATGGTACACAGGATTTTTGGCAAGCTGGATGCAACTCTGGCTGTCACACTGAAAAATAGTAGGACCATCCTGTGGAATCTGCACCTCCCCAAGAAGTCTCCTGAGCCATATTGCCTTGCCTCGCAGGTAGCTTTTGCCACTGCCCTGTACTCAGCCTCGGTCGATGATAAGGTAACTGTGGGCTGTTTCTTGCTACACCAAGAAATGGCCCCTGAACCAAGGTTGAAAGTGTAACCTGTGGTCGACTTTCGATCATCCCTATCACCTGCCCAATCCGAATCAGTAAAGCCTCCAAGCTGAAGCTTTCCGTCATCTGTGTACTCAATCCCATAGCAGGTTGTCCCTTTGACATACCTCAAAACCCTCTTGGCTGCTTTCCAATGTGCTTCAGTTGGAGAACTCATGAACTGGCTTGCTACACCAACCGCATAGGAAATGTCTGGTCTCGTAGTGGTGAGATAAATCAGGGTACCCACAAGCTGCCTATAAAGAGTCTCGTCCACAAAAGGAGTGCCATCATCTCTGGATGGCTTACTGCTGGTATCAATGGGCGTGGAAACGGGTTTGCAATCCTGCATGTTGAACTTGTTCAAGATTTTACATGCATAGTTAGCTTGGGAAATAAACACACAGTTTTCCTTTTTCCAAACCTCCAAGCCAAGACAATAGTGGATTAAGCCCAAATCCTTCATCTCGAACTCATTTGATAAATGAGCCTTCACCTTTTCAATAAGCTGCCCATTGTTACCCATGATGACCAAGTCATCCACATAGAGAACTATCAAAACAATGTTCTCATCTTCCTCCTTCACAAACAGGTTGCAATCCGACTGACTCTTTATGAATTGCTCCTTGGCAAAATAGTCATCAATACGACTATACCAGGCCCTGGGGTGCCTACTTCAAACCATATAAGGCCTTCTTAAGCCTGCATACCATACTTTCCTTGCCCTTAGCCTCAAAACCTTGTGGTTGTTCCATGTAGACTTCTTCAGCCAACTGTCCATTAAGAAAAGCACTCTTCACGTCCATTTGATGGACCTCCCAACCAAAAAATGCAGCCAATGCTAAAACCAACCTGATAGACGTCATCTTAGCTACCGGTGCAAACGTCTCATAGTCCAAGCCCTCCTTCTGTGCATAGCCTTTAGCAACCAGCCTTGCCTTATGGTTTTCGATGCTCCCATCCGATTTGTATTTGGTCCTGTAGACCCACTTACAGCCAATAGGACGCTTCCCTTTTGGTAACTTCACCAAATCCCATGTATCATTCTTGAGAATGGAGTCGTACTCCTCTTGCATAGCATGTTGCCATACCTTCTCATCTGCTGCCTCAACGAATGTATGCGGATCTTGTGAATCCAAAATAGTAGTCATAAGTGCATAGTTTGTCTCCTGGTGTTCATGCTGCTGGGCAATTGGTGATGAAGACGGTGAATAGGACTCAACAGATTTGCCCCTTTCCTTCCGCTTCCTAGCCTCCTCGGATTCTTCCTCTTGATCACTCATATGATCATCCTGAGGCTCCCCAATATATGGATGTGGGTCATCAAGTATTGGCACAAATTCACTTGTACCATCCTCCATCTCAAGTTCCTCTATAGGAGGCGTTTGATCTTCTTCAAAGATCACATCTCGACTTATGATCCTCTTCTTGCTAGTAAGATCGTAAAGTCTGTAAGCTTTGCTTTCTTCACTGTATCCCAAGAAAATACACTTTGCTGATTTTGCATCCAGCTTCTTCCTGTTATCCTTGGGAATATGGGCATAGGCCGTACAACCAAACACTCACAAAGCGCCCACCTTGGGCTTAATGCCGCTAAATGCCTCTTCTGGAGTCTTGCCTTCCACAGCTTTTGTTGGACTTCTATTCAACAGAAACACTGTTGTGTACATTGCCTCGCCCCAAAAAGAGTTGGGCAACCCCTTTGCCTTGAGCATGCACCTTACACACTCCACAATAGTTCGGTTCTTTCTCTCTGCTACGCCGTTTTGCTGAGGGGTATGAGGAGCTGTAAGCTGCCTTTTGATCCCATTGGCCTTGCAGAATTCCACAAATTCTGTCTTAATGAACTCTCCACCACCGTCTAACCTGAGCATCTTTATCTTTTTTCCTGAATGTTGTTCTACCAAAGCTTTGAAATGCAGGAAGTACTTCAATGCTTCAGATTTTAACTTCAAGAAATAAATCCAAATCTTGCGTGAGAAGTCATCAATAAAGGTCATAAAGTAATATGCCCCCCCTGCAGAATTTGTTTGGGTTGGCCCCCACAAATCTGAATGTATCAAGTCAAGTATGCCTGCTGCCCTGGTGGTGCTTTCCTTGGGAAACTTATGTCTTTGCTGTTTTCCCATAGCGCAAGCCTCCCAAACTGAAGAGCTTGGCTTAACAACTGGAAGCCCCTCTACCATATCATGCTAGTTCAACACCTGCATGCTTTGGTAGCCAAGATGTCCATACCTCTCATGCCACAACCTATCCACATCACTTCCTTTTGTTGTATAAGCATGCTGACTAGGGATAGAAGTGTATAACCTGTATAGATTATCTTCCTGCAATCCTTTGGCCACAACCTTCATATTATCACTCAAGTCCAACACAAGACAAGAAGCAGCATCAAATTCTACTTTCATATTTTGTTGAGTGATAGCTCCTACTGAAAGAAGATTTTTAGCAAGTCCTAGTACATATAAGACATTCTTAATGACTTTGACTTCTCCTGATGGAAGCTTTACAGGTACTGTGCCCTTTCCCTTGACCTTGTGTGTTGAGTTGTCACCTAGGCACACCTCTTGTCCATCACTAATCCCCACAAAGGTATCAAACCAATCCCTATGAGGGGGGGGGGGGGGGGGGGGGGGGGGTCATGTGCTTTGAAGCACCTGAGTCAATGTACCAACCACCTGTTGTAGCTTGTGAAGCCAATGCAACAGAGAATAACTCAGCTTGCCTTATGTCACTCTGCTCCTCTCTTGCAACACTCTCAACAACATGTCCTCCTTGCTTCTTTGTGCCCTTCTTTTGGTCTGCAAGCTTCTTCCTGCACTCAAAAGCAAAGTGTCCATATTTACCACAGTAATTGCAATTCCCCTTCCTTCGAGGTGTGGAAGAAGTATTCGAGGAGGATTGTGCTTCTGACATCTGCAAGTTCTCCATTCCTTGCTCAAGTGTTTGTGGTGCTCCTTTGTTCTTGCCTTTACCTTTCTTCTTATCCTTAGCTGGATTTTGCTTCTTCTTAGAAGCAAAGGCATGCTCCTGGAAATCTTCCCTCTTGGAGAGATTAACTCTCCTCATCTCCTCCTGTAACAAGAGACCATAGACTTCTTCATAGGTAGGGATCTTCTCTCTCACTGATATCATCATCACAAAGTTCTGATAAGCATATGACAAGCTATTCAGAACTATTGGCACCAAGTCTTTGTCAGCAATAGACTCTCCAAGTACAGAAAGCTGATATCTAATATCCTGAATCTTAGTAAGATGATCAGTAACTGTCTCCCCTGTCTCCATTCTGAGAGTATACAACTTGTTCTTCAAGTAGAGAAACCTGGTTGTACTTGCTATCTCATACAATGCACAAAGAATGTGCCATGCATCCACAGGCCCTTTGGCTGACCTGATTAGAGGAATCACATTATCCCTCACTGACATGTTGATGATTCTGTGTGCCTTTTCCCCTCTCTTGATATAGTCCTTAAGTTCAAGTTCAGATGTTGGAACAGGCTCCTCACTTGTCACAAGCTTCCAACATTCTTTGTCTGCAAGAATGTTCTTGATCTTGAATTTCCATATGCTAAAGTTAGTGCCATCAAGCCGGTTGGCTTCACTCAGCATGCTCTCTGCAAGACTAGACATAGCTGGATAGAAATAAAACACAAAAGGCAAACTAGGGTTTTCACCCAACTAGGGTATGCAGCCACTTGCTCACTGTACAAAGCGCCCTCCTACAGTCCTGGCTGTCCAAAAAGACTCAAAAAAATTTGTCCCAAATTAGAAACTTTTTGGCTCCCTGTACTCCCCTTGCCAACAGTACTCCAACCATGCAGATAGCACAGAGATCAGATGCCCCTACAAAAAGTGCTCCCTCCTCAAAGGTATGCTGCTCTCCAGGAATGGCAGGAATCTGATCAAAAACAGGTCCAAGCTTTCACCACACCACAGGCAACATAACCTGCTCTGATACCATGACAAATTCCAAGGCCTAGCTATGGAGTATCATAACAGCATAGTAAGCACACTATGAAAGCTTCAGAAAACCAGCTATGGAGTAGAACACAAAAGCAAGAGAGAGAGGACTTCAAAGCTCACACAACATGAATGAATATTCAAAGTGTAGTAGGGCATGGAAACCCCTCCAAAGTTTGGGCTACATATAGCATGTTATATATAGAGGTGGTGTCTTGCTAATTCTAGCTCTAGAACCCACATGGGTCCTTAACCTACTTGATTTACTTGCCTAATTAGCACAAGTGGGGTGTACTATGTACATAAATGTTTTACCCCCATGTCTTATGCACAACTTACAAGTTACAAGTATACAAGCCTTAAGGGGCAAAATAGGCATTTATTTCAACACCTAATGCAGAGACAGAGGAGGAGCCAGCCATTTCTGCACGTAGGCCTAGGGGGAGACCTAGAGGTTCTGGGAAGGGGGGGCTGAGTACTCTTTTTGTAGACAGGACTGGAGCATCACAGGCAGTCGTCGGCCAGGCATCATCACAGTGGGTAGGGCCATCCCAGGGCGTAGGGTCACAGCCACCTGACACATAGGCACGACGGAGTAGACACAGGGTTGTGGGCAGCCAGATGGGGGCCAGAGGAGGGGAGAGAGGCAGAGGCAGAGGCAGAGGCAGAGGTAGAGGCAGGGGGAGGGGGGTGGTCCAGAGCCAGGGCACGTAGCAGGGATCCAGAGCATGGAGCAGAGCCAGGGCCACACCACGACATATGGCTCCCTCCAGTTCCGATTCATCTGCGGACCCATGGGACCTGCAGTCCACAGATTCGGATGATTTATCCTACCATGACTTTGACGAGCCTTAGTTGTATAGTTTTCATTACGTTCATGGAACATCATTGTACCCCTTTTTGGTGCCATGTGGCTTGATATTATATATATGATCCTATTCACAGCATTTGTCGTGATTCAGTATTGTTCTTTGTGGTTTTAGTTCAATAACTTCGATTTTATGGTTTATGATTTATGGTTGTAGAGAGAGAGAGAGAGAGAGAGAGAGTATGGTTGTTTTGTCAAAAATTGTTTCATTTAAGGCTAAAGTTCAGAATGATTCAGCTAGGTTTTTGTTCAGCATGGTTTTAGTTCCGTTTGCTGTGAATCGTGATCAGAGAGAGAGAGAGAGAGGGGGGGAGAATCAGAGAAAGGGAGATTCCTGCTATGTTCATTGGGAATGCCCCAATGTGTTCTCTTTTTTTTATATGGGATGCAGCTTTAGCGTAAAGTTGTAAACCTAGGAGTTAATACACCTAAAAGGGACCATCCTGAACCTGAAATAGTCGGCAAACTACACAATCATATTCCCCTCCATCAGAGCTTTCATCTGATACCCATATTGCACAAAAAAATTTCAGACAAAAAAAAAAAAATCAATTCTACACGATTCTGGGAAAATCCCGAATCGCGAATCGGGATCGCGATTCAGAATCGCGCTGCAACTATAGAATGATCTAAGTAAACATGATATGAAGTTACACTAACCTATCTAACGCATTTCTCTGATCTAAGAGCTCATCTCCAAGAAATCAGCCAATAAATATGAGGCCTTACGGCCTCTATACAATCATCGATGCCTGAATCAAGTATTGAGGCCAATATTAACCATGCAAATGTTTCTATTAAATGTCAAAGTTATAAATGGAGGTCTCAGGTACCCGAACCATAGAACCTATTGTCAAATACAAATACGGGGCCTAATCAATATACAGAAGTTGCTGAACTCATAATTCAAAGACAATACCACAAAATGCCAAAGATTTAAGAAGGAAAAGCTAAAATATACATTCTATTTGGAATGACCAAATACTAACAAGAAAACATAAGATATAAATGCTGAATAAACACAATATATGAGCCAAATGACTGCAGTGTACTATAATAACTTTGTTCCATACACGTAGAGATCGTGCCAATAGACCCCAATCTAATGGACCAAAAGGCATGAATGACTAAAGCATGCAACAATACATACAAAGAGATCCCATGCCAACCCAATAGACGAAGAATGCCAAATTGAAGCAAAAAAGGGTGGCAAGGAACATGCAAAAAATCTCGAAGTTTGTCATAGGAACAATGAAATAATAGTATCAAAAGACAACTCAAAAGCATCAAGATGTGGCAACAGTTACAAATGGCTCAAGAAGATACACGAATAGAGCCCATGCATGCATGTAGACCATAGAGTAGACCCTTCACTAGGATTGCAAGATGATGCATTATTTAATAGCTAGGATCATCACTAAAGGACAGCTTTCATGTGGAGACTATTTTGATAGCACTGCAATGACCATCAAAAGAGCATGTACATAGGGCTCATATATGAAGACAAAACAAACAATATGGAAATGATATTTTAATAGATAACAAGGATATTATTGATTACGAAGTGCCCAAAGAACAAGGACATTAATCATGACAAAGTGTCCAAAGGAACAATGATACATGACATAGAACTACTGGCGAAAGAAAATGCAATGTGCAACTTTTCTTGAGCAGTGGACTTAATGATGGGCTGAAAAATGAAAAGTGCAATATCCTAAGTTCCATAGTTCCCAGGAACGGTACAGAACTGTTTTAACGTACCTTAGGAACCGTTCCTAAAAGAAAATTATCTTTTTTATTTAAAAATTTACTTAGGTGTGGGTAAATTTGTTTAAAAAAATTAGAAATCATTGTTTTAAGGGTTCCCAAAGAAGGTTTTTGTGCATAACAAAAGGGTTTATGTTCTTGCTCCTATTCGTGTTTTTGAGTTGAAACCTAAGTTAAAGATGCTCTTCGAAACATGAACAGGATCAAAAATAGGGATGAAACCTAGGAACATAAACAAGAACTTAGGAACAGGAACAGAACAGGAATAGGAGTAGGAATTTGAACTTAGGAATTTGAACTTAGGAACATGAACAAGAACTTATGAATAGGAACATGAACAAGAACAGGAAGTCCTAGGAACTTAGGTTTAATAGGAGCATGAACAAGAATAGAGTCCCTTTGATTTTAATGCATGGAGTCTGGACTCAGGAACTTAGGTTTCAATTTCTTTTAGGAACTCTATAAACGTTTTTTACACATGAACCGAGAACCGTTAGAAATGGGAACAAAATTAGAAACTTAGGAATAGGCTCTTGGACCTTCATAAGTCATAGTACATAAACATAATTTTTTTCTTTCTAGGTACAAAACCGTTCTATTCCAAAACAGGAACGAAACAAACGTTCTTTAGGAACGGTACCGTACCAGTTCCTATCCAAAAATGTTAGGTATGGGTATCAATGATCCTAACCTATAGATGTTCAATCAAGTTGTAAAAGGTAAACGTAGAGAGACTATGATCATATCGTGAATGATGTACGGAAAAACATGAAAGAGATATACCAACAAAACCAGCTAGAGTTTTTATCTCCCTAACTTCTAGACAGCAAATCTGCAAACTTTAAAGGAACATACAGCAAAGCATCATAGGAAACAGAATAACAAAATCATCTCCTGAACGAATAAAAAACATACAAAACAGGTAAACCTTGGAATTGGGAACAAAATTGGAAACACAGCAACTTGGTTTTTAATGACAAAAACTTGAAAAAAGAAACTTTGTAACTCAAATTCTGATGATACAAATGATACTCTTTAAAATGCATTATGAGCACCCTACTTTAGGAAGAACCATGATTTAGAGATTACCTAAACCATATACAAACATAAAGTATCAAAAAGATAAGTGTACATGATGTTGCATGACTTGAAAAGATAAACCACAATTCAATTAAATTGAAAGTACAACCACTTTTGAAAATGAAAACTAGGGTTTTCTTTTGGCCCAATAATAGGATGCAAACAATTCCACTCCTACTAAAAATGGATGTGTGATGCATCAAACTAATAGAATCCACCGTCTCTCTCCCCAAAAATTGCTCTAATACCAAGCTATGAGCAATACATCAACAAAACATTGATAAATAGAATGTTACAAAAAATAAAAGAGAATTTGATGTAGAGCAACTGAATCAAAATCTACAAGTATATGGATGGATCTGACTTATACTAATCTAAACTTATACTAGATTAGATTTACTACTCTTGACCTAAAAACTAGCATGCAAACAAATTACAAGGATGAGGCCTTATGGCCTATTCACAATAATTGAGCCCATTAGTAACCCTATCACTAATAAATCCTTCCAACAAGTCAAAAATCAAAATGAAGGGCCCAAGATATCAAATGTAATATGGGTACCAAGGTCCAAGAAGGTGCAGATAGTATGCCCCTAGTTGAACCACACTCATCCATACATAATACATATTTAAGTTGAATCATAGCAACCATTTTTGAAAACATCTACGAACTAGTCATTTTAGCAAGTGCAAAATTTAAGTGCGCTAATATAGTCAATTGAAACTATGGTCGACATTGACTAAGGTACACTATACCTTCATATCTTTAAATGAAGTCTTCGTTATCTACAAATCATCCACATTCAAAGAAGTGATAAGGTTCTGTTTCAACTTAGTTATTCTTGCAGAGCAAACATGCATGCCTCCCAAGCAAACTTTGAGTTGCACCATCTTCCCGTTTTCGATCTTAGTGGATGAGAGTTTGTGCGAAGTGAAGAGATGGCCTACTTTTTCTTCATGCAGATGTCTTCTTCAATACGTCTCTGACCTAGCCCACCAACATTAGGATTTGAACTGGTCTTTGTAGCACTTTTCTTTTTGAAGGTTCTTTTCAAAAGCAATCAATGAACTTTTCTTGCACATATGATTTCATGTTAGCAGACTCTTTGGGCCATTCATTGTGTTTGACAATGTCCAACCACCAACCATTGCTCAATGATCAATCTTTGAGGAAGCATGCAGTTTTGGACAGCTAACTTAGAGAGTCTACCCTCTTGTAGGTCTTCCATGCTTTCAAATATATTTGAATGTCTGAAGGAAGGTCATAGTTTCCAAAGGAATGAGACTAGTTTCAGCCAACAAAATAGCATAAGATGTGGTTTGTTTGATGCCCAAATAGGAGGTTAAGGACCTTTTTTTAACTCTCTCAATTCAGCCCACTTCAAACAAGGTAGGCTACCCCTCCAAACTTCACATCCATAAAGCAAAGTCATTTGAATATCGAACAAGCGCCTCGTGCTTGGTAATATCACATTTGAGAGTGGGCTTGGCCATCTGAAGATTTTATCTCATCATTTTCACGTGGAGACAAGTCATTTTCTGGCAACTCCTCAAAAAAAAAAGGATATTTTGTTCCATGGATGAAGTTGACTCTCTCAAATTCAGCCCACTTCAAAGACGATAGGCTGCCCCCCTAAACTTCACATCCATAAGGCAAAACTAGAGTCACTAAAATCTCAAAGAGGTGCCTTGTGCATGGTATCATCACATTTGAGAGTGGTATTGGGCCAACTAAGGCTTTCATCTCATTATCTTCATGTAGACATAGGTCATCTTTCTGCGACTCCTTGGAAAGATAGGATATGCCACCTTTGTTCCATGCATGATGTTGAGACTAAGGATCATTTTCTTTTTTGATGTCCCCTTTACTATGACATTAGAGGAAGCTACTATTGCCTTTAGAAAGATCCGTCATCCTCTCTATGTTCATTTCTCTTACTGTGACCAAAGTTGAGTTGACCTTATGTTACGAGAGCAGTCCGCTTGAGAGATGGCAGATGCCTTTTTGGAAGTGTTGATGTTGTCTCCTCTCAAACACAGCTTACTTCTTTGTTTTCCAAATGACTTTCTTGCAATGCGCGGCCAAGTTGGTTCCATTCAGACACCAATTTTGACAACAAAGATTATTGCGCACATACCACTTCTCTCCATGCCATGCTAAAGTGGAACTGGTCTCTCCAAAATGTGCATTGTGTTTTGGACCTAGTGTTTCCATGTTCTTGAGGTATGAAGACTACTTGCCATAAATGCACTACTCATGGAGGGCTCCTAGTTTTTCTGCTCATGAATCATTTTGGCTTGCTTTTCTCATGCATACATTGAATTTGTTCATTCCTTTGTTTGGCACTTTCTTTCCCACACATGGTTCTTGGAGAGAATATAAACAATGTGTAAGGTTGCTCCATCCCAGTTTCTTTGAACTTAGAGCATGGTCTTATGCATTAGTCTTAGGGAGTAAACTCAACTGACCTCTGCCTATAAATAAATTACTATTGGAACATTTTTTGGTTTATATACAATGGTAAATTTGGTCCCTGATAAGGCCTTCATGAAACGGTTTTGGGAGCTCAACTCAAGAATTTTTTACAGGCTGTGTATGGCTGAATTTCAACCACTTGTTGCATCCAAGTTGCAAAGAAAAGAATCAGCTCATTTATCCATGTCATGATCTTCGATTGATTGACGATTTATCCATAACTTATCCTCACTCATCGTCCATGAGTTTGGACCCAACTAGCATTAAGAGATAATTACTTGCAATAGCTCCAAAAGGCCTTCCCCATTACGCAATCATTTAACAGTCTACTGCTAATAAAATGGCATACTTCCACCCTTTTATACAGTTCCCCTGAAGAAATTTCAGGAAAAGTTTAAAAAATTTGCATTCCAAAAAGCCCTAATCCTAATCTCCAGAACGCAATCGAATTGCAGGCTGGAACTATGGAGCATGGCCTTCATAAATAGAAGGCAAATGCATGTAGTTTATCCCACAGTAGCAAAGGCTTTACAAAAGTTCACTAAGCATTCAAGAAGTATGTTCTTACAAGTTTTATGCAAGACCATCATACCCAGTATTCATGCCAAACAGATCTTGAAGCTTTGCTTCAGAGAACTGCAGCAAGTCTCCAGCTGTTTTGACTCCTAACTCAACCTCCAATAAATGCCCAAGCTTTCCTCCAAGTTGCCCTCTGCAATCGAAAAAAAATATCATTGCCTAACCAACTACAAATTTGCTGATGTTCAAACAATTGTACTGAATCCCACCAAGGCAAACTGGAACCTTACAAAAAAGCCAATCAAAGGTGCTTTTTGACACTATCTCATGCATTAATTACTACATAACGTAAACTTTACCATTTTAAGGAACAAATCAAATTTCTTTCATTTAAACAATAGTATGGCATTTGCAGACACTAAACCAGTATAAGCTTATAAAGTAGGAAATCCAAAAACGATTTGTGTACTATGAGGATAACATACTGGAACGTATACTTGTAATGCCAGCCTACATAAGCAGACATAGTAATATGCTACAGCCATACACGTAGATCAGTATCCAGCAATAATCATAGATGGACCACAGATTACTAACTATGATTCTCCTCAGCAATGCTTAAGAGAGACAAAGTTGTCATAAGTAGCTATCACTTAACCAAAACGAACTAAATGAAGCTTCTGTGATACAAAGTTGCAGTGAAATAGATGATAGAAAAGAACAACACTCTTGCATGATAATCCTGTCCTTAGAAAAAAGTTAAATAATAGCTTACATTTTATTAATAGGCAAATCAGTCAGCAAGCCTTGGACAGCAGATGAAGGAACAATGGTTTGTTGAGCAGGTTTATGCATGCCACTTGCCAACTTAGCTAGCATCTGTTTTCAAATCAAGAACCAACGATCAGATTCCACTTATTGAGAAAAAACTTCACAGAACCAAAAACCTACAAACATGTCTGTTTCTAACTTCCAAATGCAAGAAGTATTTAAACACCTAAACAGGACCTTTAAGAAAATCTAAAAATCTTTCATCAAGCACTTGATGTGTATCACTTGAACTCAGTGTGTGTGCATACAAGAAAAGTCAGGTCATTACCTTCAACGAGTCCTTTATTATTTATTGTTATGCTTATTACTTTATTGTTATGCACAAGCAGGCCCTTGGGACCTTTTTATTCATGTACTGGCCTACAACCCATTATATTAGTCTAGTTGCTATTTTGGTCACATGACTGATGGGGGGGCCACCTAGGGGATCATAGACTTATTGGGAGGGCGCACTATTATCCCTCCTAGAGATCGGTATCCCCAGTCTTATCCATTTAGGGTTCCTCTATGACTATAAGAGACTGTCACAAGCAAGTCTCTCCAAGCTCGTGAATCCTAGAAGGCCGGTGTGTATAATAAACCTCCCAACGGTAGGCACCCCCTCTTTGAGTCCTTCTACCTGCTATTCAAGTGGCACATGGCATCCACTTGTGGGTGATCAATCCACCTAGCATGCATGACCCCTGTGACCTATGAATACTAATAAGTGACTCAGGGGGTACCACCCCCATGCCCCGTCAAAGACCAATGATCCGCTAGGTCACCCCGGCTAATTGCTGACTAGCATCTCGTAACTAACGGCTAGGATCCCGACGGTCATTAATCACCGCCTGACAGCTTGTCAGGCGGTTACACCGGGTCACTACTTGTGACGCACCGGTCCCAAATGTCCTCGTCGGTCACTGACCCTTGCCAATACTAGGCCTCAGGCCCTCTGGTAACCGGCTGTGCTGAGGCCATGATAGAGCCGTAACTGGGCTCTAACAATCCTTTCCTCCTCTGGCAAGCCGTCGCTCCTCGATGACAAACCCTGGGTAAGACTTCTGCAAACATTGTCGCGTCTCCCATGTAGCATTTGACAACGGATGCCCTTTCCAAGTTACTAGATATGCTTGGAAAAGACGATTCCTCAATCGTCGTTCCCTTCGATCTAGGACTCTTTCTGGCCCATGACCTGTGGTGTCTTTCTCCTCTAGAGACACTAGACCTTCCACCAGGCTATCGCCATCATGCAAACATTTCTTCAGTTTGCTAACATGAAATACTGGATGCACCTTGCATCCCCCAGGTAGTTGTAGCTTATAAGCTACTTGGCTCACCTTCTTAATGATCAACCATGGTCTACAATACCTAGGAGATAACTTGGCGCACTTTCCTGTGCATAGCACCTTCGACTTCGGAGGGACTAGTAAATACACCCAATCCTTTCTCAAATTCTCGATAAGTACGGTTCTCACAGGTATAACTCTCTGCCCTAGCTACAACCTTTGGCGTGGCCAAAAATAATGCCTTCTTATAAGTTCACCAGTCTTATCAATACCCGGGTGCCCTGCGCAGGGAATATCATGGCATTCATGAGGTATTTTATGACGAAGATCTTTCATGTCTGGCACGAAAACTCTTCCATTCTCAATAACATACCATCCTTCACAGTGTACGTTAGATAAGTGTTGGTGTGTCCCTCTACGGAAGCGACAGCCTCGATTGACTCTTCCGTTTGGTCTACTACCTTGCGCGCATCAGGCCACACACGCTGGCAATGCAGGTCCTTTTCCTAAGCCTTCTTAATCTCCTCCATGAGATCACTGTCAACAACAGTAAAGCTCATCTGATGCAGTATCCACGGTAGTGCATCAGCGACCACATTTTCCTTCCCTCTTCGGAAGCGAATTTCCGATGAAATTCCTGCATCAGCTCGGCCCACCGAGATTGGCAGCCTTTCAAATCTGGCTGAGTGCAAAAATACTGTAAAGTATGATGATCTGTGTACACATAAAACTCGGCGCCATTTAAATAATGTCTCCAAACCTTGAGCGCATGTATGCTCGCATACAACTCTTGCTCGTGTGTAGGATATCTTTGTTGAGCTAGTGTCAACTTTTTACTCTCAAAGGCTACTGGTCTACC
The DNA here is from genome assembly GCA_029204225.1 of Diphasiastrum complanatum. Taxonomy (NCBI): domain Eukaryota; kingdom Viridiplantae; phylum Streptophyta; class Lycopodiopsida; order Lycopodiales; family Lycopodiaceae; genus Diphasiastrum; species Diphasiastrum complanatum. Next base: position 37,750,574 of record CM055112.1, on the reverse strand, counting down.
CTCTTGGCTCAACACTGCACCTACGGCAATGCCACTTGCATCCATCTCTAGGTCAAACGGTTTCTGGGTATCAACAATTTTGAGGACTGGAGATGTGGCCACCGACTCTAAGTTCTTAAAACTATGCTGAGCTTCAGCATCCCACTGAAACACAGTATTGTTTTTTCGTAACTGGTCCGTTAGAGGAGCAGCTATCCAGGAATAACTCCTAACAAACCGCCGATAGAACTTACAAAAGCCTAAGAAAGATTGCAATTGGCGTATATCAACAGGCCTCGGCCACTTCTTAACCACAGCCACCTTGGTCGAGTCAACCGAAATACCCTCAGCTGTCACTACGTGACCCAAATACTCGACACGAGTCTTACACAACTCTGTCTTTTGAGCATTGGCGTACAAGACAGAAGCTTGTAACTTGCCAAATACGGTCTTGAGATGAATCTCATGCTCCTTGACCACTTTACAATAAAATAATATATCATCAATAAAATTGACGACAAGCTTACCCATATAGTCTCACAAGACATCGTTCATGATTATCATGAACGTGGCTGGCGCAATGGTTAACCCAAATGGCATAACCAAAAACTCATAATGCCCGAAACGGGTTCGGAAGGCCATCTTCTGGACGTCTTCATCTCGAATTCGTATTTGATGATATCCACTTTTGAGATCTATCTTATTGAAAATGGTGGCACCTTGCAACGCATCCAGTAGATCATCAATCCTAGGCATCGGATATCTGTGCTTTACAGAGATCTTATTCAATCCTCTGCAATCAACACATCCGAAAACTACCATCCTTTTTCTTAACAAGTAAAATAGGAGAGGCGAAGGGTGAATAACTAGGACGGATGTACCCTAGCCTTGAGATACTCCTCTAGCATCCTTCTCACTTCCTCTTCCTCTTTTAGGCTCATCCTATAAGGAGGCCTACATATTGGACTTGCCCTTGCAACGAGCTCAATACGATGGTCAACGTTCCGACTAGGCGGCAATCCCTCTGGCATATTACTAATTAGCACGTTTTTTAACTGAGTGCAGATGGACTTCTCCAACTCACTTGTTGGGTCACATCTTGGCTGTAATGAAAAAGCATGTGTACTAGGGAATGCAGATGTAATGAAGTTTCTTGTGGTTCATTAGTGAGTGTGCTTATTTGATTATTACAAAAACGAGAATCAAAACTGGAATCAACATTCACATAACACAACCACAAATATTGATCTCCATTCTCTTTATTTGCATACAGGTAAAAGAGGACCCTCAACAGATGGTCTCTCCCCCTTTAAGACATGAGACATACCCCCATGCTCGAACTTATACACATGTGACTTAAAATCTATAGCGGGCTGCTTACTTGCATGCCACCACTTACCAAGTACAATATCAAACTTAGCTACTTTAGTGATTTCAAAGTCTAACTTCTCGGTATACATCTGAATAGACAAAGACGCCCGAGAGACTCTTTCATCCCAAACCTCTGTTCCCTTACCATCTGGCATCTCAACAATATACCGGTAATCAGATGGAACATTAGCTAAGCGAAACTTCCTCACCACACGAGAATTGATAATATTATGCGAGGAACCGGTGTCAAATAAGAGGAGCACATCATGACCTTGCAGCTTCCCCCTCATGCGTATCAGTTCACTATCTGGAAATTGATAAGCTTCACGGGCCTTGGTGGACAAATAACAAACTGGTGCCTCTGGAACAAGGTACCGAAACGAAATAGTATGACACGACGAGTGTCCTCATCGTCACTTACCAACAAGTCATCTAAACTGTAACCCATCCTTGCCCTCATCTTGACGTTGCTATAACACATGGAGCTTCTTGCCCGTGCATCGAGGACAATCTTTGAAAAGATGATTGCTAAGACAAAAAAAAGCATAATCCGTCTTTCTTGGCCTTTTCCTTTTGTTCTGGACTAAGGAGAAACTTGTCGTAAGCACGACAAGCATAGGAGATCCCGCATTGCGCTTCAAAATCTGCTGCATTTGGATAGGATCCTTCTGCGAAAAGCCTTTCTGACCAGCTTGGCCAGACTTTCGCGAACCCCTCTTTTGAGGCCAGCTTGGCGCTCCAGATTCAGCCTTGGTGGGACTACTAGCCACTCGGGAATCTCTTATGGAATCTTGATAAGCGTCTCACGATACTTATCGGCATATTCTTGCACCATGTACTGCCTCTGACGATGCAAAAGTCAAGCATCCGTCGCACGCACGTGCTCATGTGGAGGAATGAACTGAGCTCTAAAAGCCCGCTTGAAATCAATCTAGGTGGATGGAGCCGAATTAGACTTCAACAACTTGCGCCACCACCTGTCAGCAAAATCGGTGAAATGGTAAGCAGCTTTGCGGACCCGTCAACCCTCATCAGTTGGGGCCCGCTTCAAATCAAAATATTCTTCCCACTTATGCAACCACTGATCTACTATATCAGTAGTGCGTTGGGGAGTGTTTCCTGCGAAACGGGTAGGCTTAATATCTTTGTCTTTTGGGTAAGGTGGAGGTAACATAAGACGAACCGCAGAAGACGGACATGGATAAGGATAAGGCGAAGCATGCTGTGAGGAGGACGCATAACCATCAGCTACAGAGGAGAGCATCGGTCTTCTCCACACTACCCATGCGAGCTTGCACAGAAGGGGAAACACCAGCAGGCGAACTAGCAGTCACTATAGGCGGGTTACAATCAGGGCTAAGCATAGGGCTGGGTGGTGGTGATTGGAGGGCAACAGGAGGGGCAGAATATCAACTCTATCATCTTCCCTTATGGATAAACGAAGGACAGCACAAAATCAAAACTCGGAAATTGCACTTATAGAAAAAAAACGAGAGAAAACAAATCTGACCAAAGCTTTCGAAACAGCAAGATAGAACTAAACAAAAGGGAAATAAAAGAGTGAGCTCTTTTCCTCTTCAAAAAAACGCTAGTAGGCCTTCAAGAGGGCGCTGGACTTGTACGAGGGGATTTGAGCCACAAAATTGCCAATTTGCTGGCTCAAAACGGCTGGAACAGCAGCGCTGGAGGTCCACTAACACTTCTCAATCTGTCTCCACGATTTTCCCCTCTCAAATCCTGCAAGAATCAAGCAAAATCTGAAGATTTCCACACTTTTTCTCTCTAGAACGAGGCTCTGATACCAATTGTCACAAGCAAGTCTCTCTAAGCTCAAGAATCCTAAAAGGCCGGTGTGTAGAATTAACCTCCCAACTGTAGGCACCCCCTCTTTGAGTCCTTCTACCTGCTATTCCTGTCAAGTGGCAGATGGCATCCACGTGGCTATGGGTGATCAATCCACCTAGCATGCATGACCCCTGTGACCTGTGAAGACTATGTGACTCATAGGGTACCACCCCCATGCCCCGTCAAAGACCAATGACCCGCTAGGTCACCCCAGCTACTTGCCGACTAGCATCTCGTAACTAACGGCTAAGATCCCGACGGTCATTAATCACCGCATCTCTGACAGCTTGTCAGGCAATTACACCAGGTCACTACTTGTGACGCACCGGTCCTCGTCGGCCACCGACCCTTGCCAATACTAGGCCACAGGCCCTTTGGTAACCGGTCGTGCCGAGGTCATGATAGAGCCGTAACTGGGCTCTAACAGAGACATTGTCATTCATTATTCAGCTCATGATATTGATCTATGTCTCTCTTTAGTCTCCTTAAGCGTTCTCTTTTACACTTTGTAGGGTTGATTCCTGCTCATGTGCTACTTTCCTAGCCTAACCGTTTGGGTTTTTTTTTTGGGTTTGGGGCAAAAACGGTTCAATCTTGTTCGAACCGGTTTCGAACGGTTCGATGGTTCGAACCGTTGTTCGATGACACTATGTCCCCAAGGTCGACGTCCAGAAGATCCAATTAGTTGTCTTACACTTGGATGGACAAGCTGCTACTTAGCATTGGAATAATTTATGTTCAAGGTCTCTACAACGATAACAGAGAATTGGGTGTCTGTCCCAACCTTCTCACTATTATTTTGAGCAAATTGGCTTTCTTCAAATTGCCATCAAGTGAGTTGTCTTGCCAACATGAACTCTAGATCTAGACTTCAACTTTCTTTAATTCTCTCTCCTTTCCAGGCCAATGATGGAATGATTACAATCCAAGATAGGAGTTGACTAAATCTTATATTAGAACTCACACACACACACAACCAATTGGAGAGAGAAACAATAGCACCAAAGAAACACACTCATTTGGATTAGCAGGAATTCGTGTAGATCAATAACAATGATATCTCTCTCTCTCTCAACACTCTATGCCACTTAGTGTAAAAGGGCACTACCCCTTATTATAGTACTCTCCTAGTCTAAAAGCTCAAAACCAATTACTATAGATGCAAAAGCAATTACCATAATCTTTCACCTAAATATGGTAAAAGCAATTGAACTCTATATCTAGCAAAATTGGTGCTATAAATCAAGCACATAGAATGTTTGACTAGTGTCACCATCTATTTTAACTAAGTATACTAAAAATAGATTAGGGCCCCTAATACTAGCATGCAAGCTGGCCTAAAAACGTTGTTAAGGGCTAATAACTTAAATCATTAATTCTAATAGCCAACTCAATTTCTTATGTCACTAGGTGGTTCCCTATTGCAGTCTTCATTCATCTTTCAAAGCCATCATATGCCCCTTCTCTAATGTGTTGATTTCAAAGAACATCAACTCTCTCTAAATTCATACAACAACTTCATGACTTATAATCGATTGTCACCTTCCATGCTCAACTTTTCAAGAACAACTTGTAGAATAATTCAAAGTACAATTTGGTGTTGTGGCCCAATTCCCATGTTATATTCTAATAGGATTTATACAATTGGTTGTCATAATCTATTGGAAAAAATATATTTCATTATTTTTTCTATGAACTCAACTCCATGCCTACAATGATAAGTTCTTCGATTTCCTCTGCGTTGTTGGTGTTTCCACCCCCTTTCACCATGACCTCACAAGGTTGCAAACTAGATTCAAGCTTAACAAGCCCTCTCTCAAACTTTGAAGTACCGCTCAAACTTTAGCAACCAATTAATAAAGCATCAGATCCAATGATCCATCATGATGTAGAATGTCAATCTTCACTTTCAACGATTACTTTGCATATTATAAATCAATTTTCAAAATTCAATAGACGAGACTACAAAAGTGCTTCTACCCACTCATGCTCTCACACGTACACCCACAGATCTTAGTGTTACCCTCTCAATTGTGGCTTCTTATTGAACTTTTCTCCCAAGTGCATAATCTGCATCCCAGTTCCACCCTGGAAGGAATATTCTTTCTTGTTTTCTCAGAAAATCATGTCTTCCGCAATCTGAGTCGAGATGTTTCAAAACTTTATCTTTTTGTCCTACAAATAACTATCACTCTCCCTAAGTGTTTTCTGGCTTCACAATAATAGGTAAGTCCATTCATGAGTGAGATGCTTCATTCGGAAATTGTGGACCTTAGAAGTTAGAGATTAATAATTTGCTTCATCATAAAGCTTATGAGGGATATCTTAAAAAAGCTTCCTCGCCTTTTACTCCCAAAACAAGCAAGAAGAACTATAGCCCTGATAGGCATTGCTACTGTATGGCATGATTATTTACCTATTAATACGCTGCAACTCATATAATCATGAGAACATCTTTCCAATTTCCAACTCTTAAAATAAGCAAAAAATAGATTTCTTAAAATGACAAAAAGTTTAGGCCTCCAGATTTTACCAATTTTTTTCAAATCTTGCACATTGTGACCATTTCAAGATATATAAATCTTGAATGTGTTCACACCAAAAAGAAAAAGATTATCACAAGTTATCACATACATGATTTGGGGTATTTTTAGATTTCATTCACAATAGCTTTGCGAGTGGTCAAGTGATGTATTATTACAGGTCTTAATCCATACACACACCTGCCCGCAAACACAGAAATAAAAATTGACCAGATAGTTGAGCATAGAAGCATCACAGGAGTACAACAAGCCAATCAGAACATGTAAAAATTTGAGCACCTTGTTGTGTGCAATTCCTGCAGAGCACGTGAACTGAGTTTCAGACAGCACAGCTGTTCGTAGTTCTGCAATGATGGCTGCACCACAAGCTAGAAGCTGATCATTTTGTTCAGCATCCTTTCTTTGAAGCCAGTGACCCACTTCAACGGTCGCATCACCATCCTACAGACATCAGGTAAAAATCATGTTGCTTCAGGCTACACTTTCTACGAAAGTACAAAAATTTTATACCACTTTGGACTTGGAAAAACAGAAATAAAAAAAAACTTGAGAAAGTGCAATAGAGAGCTATAAACAGTACCGTGGCAAGACCGACAACATGTGACTTCAGGGCCTCTTTGTCCAGAGAGACCCAACACTGTGGAGGGTCTTGAATAAGTCGTGCTGTAGCAGCCTCAGTGATGTCAAGATAAACTTCATCAATAGACGCTCTTTCACACTTTCCCATTCTCGCAAGGATAGCACATACCTGTGTGAATACATACATGTATCAAGCCTCTATGTGTGTGAACATGGATAGTAAAAATTCATGCTCACATTTCATCTTGAAGACAACTGCCACAATATCCTTACGTAAGCGGTCAAATAGATCAAGCTTTCCAAACAAAGCTCCAATGGTCTAGATATAAGTAGAAATGGGCAAGACAATTCAAATGACACATGTATTCAAAACTGATGGACACAATAATCAATTAGAAAAACCTCTGATCCTGCATCACGATACAACTTCAGGTCCGCCTTGTCATGAGCAACAGGAACTTGAACTAAATGTATATCAGGACAAGCCTTTCTTGCTTCCTCCCCGCGCATTGACCTGAACAAAGTGGAAACACTCAGGTTATGCACCCAAACCTGTAATCCTTAGGCAAACCATCTTTCAAGACAGAAACACTGTTCTACTGATAATCTGGGGCGTCTTTACAGCATGAAAACTACAATACACCATTCAAACTGTACACAACGTCAGAGTAGCATGTTAATATGCGGTAATGGTGGGTACTCTAGAAATGTCAATTGGTGTAGCACAAAATATTGATTAACCAAAACATTAGGAAAGCTTGTTTTGATTCTGTGTTCTCCAAGGCAGAACGCAATGTCAATGAATCTCAAGGGTCTTTGAATAATGCTTACAAAACAAAAGCGAGTTCAGAGTGTTCATAAATCACACTTTTCAAATATTTTTAACTGATGGAGTCTTTACATGATATGACTACATTCTGCCGTATAGTGTTCACTGAATCGAAATTATGTACAGAAATGTTACATCTAGGATAATACCCAACATAACAAAGGAGATGTGCAATCTTCAACCCTATGGAGTCAAACCACGAAGTCTTAGATCATCAACAATTCAACTGCATCATTCATTGCACAGACCAAATGCTACGACATCCCTACTCGCATCATCAACACCCTAGAGTAGGTGCAGGTCACATGCAAAACCCATGTCCACATAGATTTTAAAAAACTGTACAACAACCAACATCATGAGTTTGTATCACTTTTTTGGAGGTGAAGAGTAGACACAATCACGTTGCAGGCTAGCACTAAAAAGCAAAGCCACTTGAATGAAATTTCCTACTTCCTCACGGGAAAAAAAAAATCCGAACAGCATTAAACTCTAGGAAAAGAGTCTTGTACAAGTTTGATTCGACCATAAATAGGCCCATTTACACACTATACAAATGATTTATATATAGATTGCCGAATACACAAATGAGATCCCTCACGAAGATGTAAAATGGAGAAACCTAAGGCGGTTTGAATCTTCCCTATCACGATTCATCAATGGTCAGAATGCAATTGGCTACTCTGCACCTGCGCGCGCTTGTTCAACTTTCCTAAGATGATGATCATTGATGAGATGAGGTGGTGGAGTGTGTAGCTGCAATTCAAAGCTAGATCGTCTTGCTGCTCTTTGTGGTGCGCATGGCAAGGAATCAGGATCGAGACCAAGGAGATCATAATTCATGTCCGGTTTATTAGTTACTTAATTCACGATTTTGGTTGGTTCATTTTTTTTTTTTGAAGATCTGTATGCATAATTTGTGATTGTTCATAGAAAATTAATCACTTCATTCATTGTGAATGTTTCCGCTTCTAGTTCACATTGAATCCCGACATGGTATCAGAGCAGGTTCATAGGTGCATGATTAACACTCATAGCCTCTACATCCTGGAGATTACTATGCAAATTGGAAGGTAAGCAGATGGGCGATTTTGTTCCAGCAATGGAGTCTCTGGAGGGTGCAATTTTAAGTAGATTGGGCGCACTTTACAATGTCTTTGTGAACAGGGTTAATGCAGATTTATTGGCACATTTTCCAAGCAGCAAGGAGGCGCATATTTCTAGGCAGATTGGCGCAGATTTCTCCTTCACTATATGCGCATTTTTCACCTATTTTGGACGTTTTTTTCTGACAGTGTTAGTCGCTGGTTTTCTGCTAGCAGGTCACTGTTTTTCAAACTTTTTTTATCGCTATTTTTTTCTCAGATCTGTGGTTCATTTTCCAGCCAGCCAGTAGAGAAAATTTGTGGCACAATAGGTGCATTTGGCCGCCTCTATGAGCAAGTTTCCATTTTTTTAGCACTGGAATTTCTTCAAAAGCTTGGATGCTATTCTCTTCTGCAAACTTCTTTGAGTGAATAGGGTGCATTTTGAATCTTTAGCATACTTAATAATCTGCTCTTTCCAATTCTTCTTCCTTCATAAGTTGTTTATAATTGATTCATGTGTATTTGTTGTCCATACTTGTTTGCAAATGCAAACATTAATGGGTGCAAATTTAAGTGATGATTTGGATTCCTATTGGATCTTGTGTAACTTTTTGGGTGATTTCTAAAAGAGGGACAGATTTGAAATTTGTGTTTTTAGCATGAATTATGGTTATCTACACCTTAGAATCATGTTGAGAATTTATTTTCTTGAAGAATGAGAAGTTTCCTACCATTTTCAAGTTACATTTTTGAAAATTCATCACGCTGAAATCTGTTTTCTCTTTTATAAAACTGGCTTTTTAGATCGGTTCTATGATCATCTTTACATAGAGAATTGTGCACCAATTATGTTGGCCTTTTTGCCATGTGTTAAAACTCTATATTGATGTGATAATCTTGTTAGAGAGAGTGCATTTTGAATCTTATTCTTGTGAAAAGGGAGAGAAAAAGTATTAAGCGATTTATTCTTGGTCATACATTTGTTTTCCTATTTAGAATTTGGATACCAATGAGCATTTAATCCTATAAGACAGGTACACATCATGGAAGAGAAGGTGGAACGCAATTCCATTGTTTGATCTGTTAACAGGTACCTTGGAGTGAGCTTTGCTAGAGCACTTATGGTTGGGGTAGTGGCTATATAATATACATTACACAAACCTTGAATCCATAACCCAAGGCAAAGTAAAATTTTAAGCGATATAACTGAATGGAGGTTGGAGCAGGTTTCTGATTTGAAACTTTACTGCTATTTCTTCCATGTGAAATCCTTTTGGGATTTTTTGCACACGGGTGGTCGTAAAGAAGAAGAGTGTTGAACAAGTTAGCCAGAGTTCTGTTATGAGTCTCAGCTCAACCTATTTTGTTGGTGCATATATCGATGCATGTACGAAATGAAGGAATTCAGAACTTACATTAAAATACAGTTATTGTCAAAACTATTGCAATTAAGCCTGATGAAAACGCACTTAAAAGTCTAATTCAATTGTTATGGCATATCTCTCTTGAATCTCGAATAATGCAAGACATGGTCTGGTTCTAGGATGACCACAAAGCCCTAGCAATGTTGGTATATACTTTAACTCCAAAAGAGTAAACTACAACAATCATGTATTGATGAGGCCCTGATCATCTTACTACCTTAGGAGGATGTTGGCCGCCACCGATAATAAGATCAGGGAGAGGCTGTTTGTTTAAAACCATATGTTGATCTTCCTATGGCGTATCAATCTCTGTTGTTGAGCCTTCTTCTACTCTGGAGGTGCAACTGGATGGAAGTTCTATCATCAGAGTAGATCCATCTACATTGTTCTCTTACCTTCAGTTTTTGTAGTGCATTGATAAGCTAACCAAGCCGTTCACTGAAGCTGTTGATGGGTGCTGATGCTATTGCTATTGTTGATGCTTGAAGGGAAAAACTAAAGGAGTAAGGGTTTGAAGCCTCACTTGACTTGACCACCGTGTTCGATGTCTGAAGCTGAGGTTGAACTCATTTATTAAAAATTTTGAGCATCTGTAAGCACTATATGAGTGGATGTTGTTGTGAAGAATATTACTTCTGAAGAGCGAAACCTGTGAACTTATGGAGCTTCCAAAGTCCATGAAGGCAAAATTGAGTTTTGTTATCTGGTTGGTCATTGGATTTGAGACGGACTACCTGGAGTTACCTGAAGGTTCTGTTATAGAGGAAGAACGGGATCATGTTTGGTCTAACCAAGTACGCTATGCACGACAGACTGAAGACAATTTTCTTGGCTGGCATTTTTTGGAGTACTACAGTTTCTTCCCTATGCTTCGAGGAAGTAGTATATTCTTTATGGATTGAGAGATTCTAACTGGCAGTTGAGCACATATCTCTTGCTGCTTGGGAATCTATTTTTTGGATGACTTATTCTTTACAGGAAGCTGTGACAAACTCATTGAAAGTGAGAAAAAGTCACTAATTGCAGAGTTGGAGATGAAGGATCTCGGGGACCTACACTACGACTTGGGAATTGAGGTCTGAAGACAAAACAAGAAGCTTTGATGAGGGTAAAGCAAATTAAATTTGTCATTAAGGGAGAGTGTTAGAAGTCACTATTTGTCCTATTTGTCCTTTAATGGAGATTCCTCTGTTGATGCTCTTACTGCGAAGTTGAGGTACCAGAAGGTACACCCTGGACGGCTGTCAGGGGTCATCAGAGTTTATTTTTTCCTTGGGTGGAATCTTCTCCAGAGATAGTATGGCGACTACAGAGCTTTCTCCAGGATTGGATTGCGTGACTTCATGGGGTTAATGCCATATTTAATGAAGTTAGGGCAATGTATATGGTTTTGAGGACCCAAGGAGCATTTTTTAACTTTTGGTCAATGTACTCAAGTTTGGAGGGGCCCAACTCATAATGGGGGGTCCATGGGGCAAGTGGCCTTCTTCTCCAATTAGCACTTGGCTGTCCAATGCCAAGGCTTTTCATTTGCTTTTGTAACTCCTATGTAACACATGGCTCTTGGCTGTGGCTTTTGAATATACCACATTGGGAAGCATTGGCCTTTGGATTTCTCTATCTCTACTACTATAAATAGGCGGCCTCTTTCTACTGAAGAGGGGAGGAAGAGCTTGAAGAGGCTGGAGAGAGAGAGTGGCAATGCTTATGTACATACATTCTTTGTATAGAGATTTGTCTCCATTGGTATCCTACTTTGCTTCCACTTGTATGCATAATTTGTGATTGTTCATAGAACATTGATCACTTAATTCATTGTGAATGTTTCCGCTCCTAGTTCACATTGAATCCCGACAAAAAAGCCACTCAAACTCTCTTCGTGGGTTGGGTTCCATGGACATAAGAGAATAACGAAATTCATTATTATTATGGGTCCCCAAGTGAACAAAATGCAAAAATGGTCATGTGTGGCAACTGTGATTATTTTAATCTACTCATGTTTCAGTCACTGGAAGTTATATATATCCGGAAAGGTTCAAATATGACTAAAAATATCTTGAAATTTCACTATTACGTGATTTCTTATCCATAAAAAACTGAGAGCAGTTTGGAGAATGTGTCATAACATAAAAGCCTTCTATGAGTTGAACTTGTTCGCAAGATTATACAAACATGAAATACTCTTCAAGTAAATCTGCAATGCAAGTAAGAGATTACCTTTTCACACCAAATTTACGAGCTTCATAGCTTACAGCAATAAGTGCTCCGCCTTTCCATGAATTATACTGAACCACTGCTGTTGGCTTTCCACGCAATTCGGGATGCCTTCTCTGCTCCACTGCCAAGTTTAAAGTAGAAAAGCAACAATACCTTTTCAGAAGTCCAGATCAAAAAAAACCTTAGTTTGAGGATCAAAGTAATGAAAAGAATGAAAAGCATCCGCTACAAATAGATTTGTACAAAAGTGTGGGAACAGTATAAGCATGCAAAAATTCATTGCCCAGTGTACAAGTCTGACACTGTGAAACTCAGCTTCCAAATAAAAGCTAATACACTAAGGTTGCATATGCTCTTTAGTCTAAAAATCAGTTAGAGAAGCAACCACAAGACGGTAAAGATTTGTAAAATCAGAAAATGCAACAGGCAATCAATCACTCTAATTAACCAATGAGAAAGAATTTCCGATTGAAGAGCCAGATTCCATATTCTTCCAATTAAACCTATAAGGAAACTGTGAAATGCAGTTGCTGTTAAAGAACCACATAAGCACATGCTTATGATAGAAAGCCAAAAACAAAAACTCATGATACATCACAGGCGGAGGTCCGAGACAAGATCTCAACCAATTTACAACAATCGGAGATGGATTTATCAAGAAATACTTCAATCGAAACATTGAATGCATCAATTAATGTAGCGATTTCATTCATTGATGAAGGGAGATGTAACCTTGAGCATAGAAGCAATCGAGATCGACGTGAGCTATGACTCGAGCCTCCACAGGCTCAGGGCGTGCCACCGGCATCCTTCGCTTCTCCAACACAAAAACACACATGAAAAACTTTGGATCGCAAAATGGCGGTGAAAGGAAAGCTCCACGATTAACCTCGTGAAGTGCTGACGGCTGGGCATATGCAGGGGAAACTTCAAATTGAAGAACGTGATGGGATGCATTACTAAAGGCCCTATTTTGTTGCTATTTTGTACTAGTTCCATTTTCATTGTTTATAGCAAAGGCATAATTGATCTATCGATACCCGCGGAACAAGGACTTTTATATTGTGCAAGCTTGTTCGATATTGTCTGACCAACATGTTTCTATGATTTGGGTTTCACGAGGAAGCAATGAGGTGTTTGTCCATATTTGGTCTACTTGAGTTTGATGGTTGGTTGTTGGTTCAATGCACGCAATTTGGTGAGAATAATTTGTTGAGTGTTTAGAAACGGGGGGTATTACTTAATGCATCTATGTTAAAATCACCTAACATTATTCTAGATGGAATATTTGTTAGCAAGTTTTGTAGCAATTGTTTTAAGGTTTCAAAAAATTGTTGGAAGGTTTGTATACGGTGGTCTATATAGAGCTATGATGTGTATTGCATGTCTTGTGTGATTGTTAAATGTAGCTATTGTTCACGATGATTTTTTTGTGTGCATTCAATGTCAAAGATGTTTTGTATAACAATGAAGAACCATGTTTGCCAGGACAAAGTTCTGGCATGAAAGTTGTGTTTGAAGTACTTTTCAAGATTTATTTCGTATGTTTCTTGAAGGCATAGTATGTGAGATGCCATAAGATTGTAATCGGATATTATGTTTTTGTGATGTGCATGTAATGATCTATTGTTAATGTGTTCTTGCTTTGTTTTGTATGTTTGAAATAGTATAATACAGATTGGCAATTGTCAGTAAGCATTGCATTCTTGCATGTATGTCAAGATGAATGTGGAAATGTTCATTTCTTAGTGGCCGTAACAAATAAAGGTTCTTTTTTTCTTTGATTCTAGACAGTGCAGTATATGTTAGGCCATGTTGTTTGATTCTAGTGGGATCAAATGGCATCTTGTCAAGAGTGAGTCCTTGTGCCCGATGTATTGTACGTGTTGTAGCTTGGAAATTGTTTTCTGTGGATTTATTGTTGATGTTTGGTCCGATTTGAATTTCTTTAACAATTTGCAATGTTGGTGTCCATGTATGTTCAATGTTTTCTACATACAAATGTTGAAGCTTGTGTCTCATGCATTTTCTAATTTTCATGTTCGTAATAGTGTAATGAAAACTGCCAATTGAGCTGGCATTTGTTGTACATTCAAAAATGCATTTTCTAGTTTCCTTATTTGATAGTAGTCATTGGTAGATGTTGCATATTATCTTTTATAATTTCATGTGTAGCCATAGTTATTGTATCATTCATTTTTGTCAAATACGATGTAGAGTAACTTGCAGCAGCATATGGCTCTAAGATATATTGTATGCCAGTGTTGGCTTGCCAAAGACGTGCAAGTGTTCGATTGAAATGGTTTGTTCTAATGTCTCGAGGTTGTCGTTTTAAAAACAATGTTGGTTGTTGAATTGTTGAGCAAATTGCATTTAGGTGGGTTTCTTCGTTCAATTGAAGCAAGTTGGTCAAATGATATATCCATTCCTAATCCCATGTGTTGCAAGTGTTTGTTTATCGAATGTGTTGTGTCTTGTAACATTTTAAATTCTTTTGCAAATTGCTCTTGTAAAGGCATCAAAATGATTGTTCTTTTTCATGGAAGGTTTTGGAAAGTGGAATCGACAAATAGAATGACTCTTTTATTTGTAAGTACTACAAGTTTGTGTGTTTGTATATCTTGCATGTTTCAAAGTAGCCTTGTTTTGTCACATGTAATATATGTGTCAATGTAGTTTGTGAGTTTATTTACATAACTTGTGTACAAGTGAGGACTGTCTTCTATCAACAAAAGCGTATGATCATGTTCACTACCTCTATGTCGAAATTCAGTTACAAATGCGAAATTTGTTACCGAACCAAGAATGCAATGATCTTGCCAAATCAACTTCCTGAGGCAATTCATTCGATTCATGTCGAATAAGGGTTTGTATATTGCTTTGTTTTAAATGTAGGTGTGCATCTGAGTTATGAAAATTTCCTAAGTTATGTAAACATGTTACAAGTTCTAGTCACTATGACTCAACACTTGTGAATATTACAAATAACATTGGTGGCCCTTGTTGTCTAATCATTGCAAATATGTCATTTTTTATTTTCTCAAGATAATTTGGTGATGTGCGTAACATTCCTAGATCTCTATATATAATAGTGGATTTCATGATTGTGGCAACTCTCAAAGTGTTAAGCATGTCTTTTACTTCAAAAGTATGTCCATAAGTTCTTCCTTTTCATACACAAAAGCGTGCAATTGATAAACTGAACTTAATTCTACACTTAATGATTTTGTAAAACATAGTTGGAATGTGAATTGCAAAACGCCTATCGCGGTGCATGATTTTCCATTGTGCAATTCATTGATATGTGTTGTTTTCGGAAAGCGTTTTGTGTCGTTGACACCCATAAAACAAAGTTCAAAAATTCAATTTCTCACTACCTTTGTCTTGAAATAATCCCAATGGTTGATAACCTTCTGCTAGTGCTGTTGAAATGGTTTTGTCATCAAAATCTTGTCTTTGTTATGATGTTAAAAAGTTATGTGTAAGGGTATCTGAAAATGTCTCATCTGCAACTTCAACAAAGTTTGTGGTTTCTTTATCGAAAAAGATAATTGTTCGAGGACTATTTGGTGATATATCGCTATTAGCATTATGCAATTAATATGCAAATTCATTGGCTGTAATTGTTCTCTCCCGTATGGCCAATTCAGTGTACAAATTTGTTTTGCAAAGGTCTTGCAATGTTGTCATTACGACATTATGTCTAATTAAGCCAAAAGCAAGCTTTCACTTTATTTGTATAATTATGGTGGATTATCATCAAAAGAATCGAGGTAATGTGGTTTGAATCATATCCACGTTACTAGGCACGTTAACAGTGCTTCCATGCAAACTAAATTGACCAAAAATTGGGTGCATTTGTTGAATCTGTGCAAATGCAAGCCTAGGTGATACTGGCATTCTTCCAATTGGTTGTCTTCCAGTCGACAGCTTTGGTGTTCGAATAGTTTTGCAAGTACCAGATAGTAGAAACAGCTTCAACCCAAAATCTCATGAGTAGCTGCGCATTTGAGAGCATTGTTCGTGCTACATCTAACAATGTTCAGTTCATAATTTCGGCTACTCCATTCTGATGTGGGGTATAGCTGGTGGTGAACTGATGATGCATGTCGCACGAAGATAGATAGTCCGACATTTCATCTTACATGTATTCTCCCCCATAATCGGTGCGTAGGGTCTTGAGCTTCCAACCAATCTGTGTCTCAACAAATTGTTTTACTTCTTTGAAGTAGTCGACTACCTTGGACTTGTTCTTAATGAATGTTGTCTTGGTAAATCTTGAATAATCATCAATAAAAGTGATAATATACAATGCAAAACCCAATGAGGGTATGCTCATAGGGCCACACAGATCACTATGTATCAATTCTAGAATGGACTTAGCTCTAGTGGCTTGTCCTTTTGAAAATCTTAATCTAGGTTGCTTTCCTAGTAAGCATATGTCACAAACATTTCGAGTTTTGTGGAGGCAACATTTATGCTCATATTCTTGACCATACTATTATGATGCATGTATAAGACAGCTCTCATATTCAAGTGTCCTAGTCATGGATGTCATAATTGGTAATCTAGAAATACCATCTGAAAACTGGTGAATTGATCCTTGGCCTTCGATCTTGTGTGAATTTGAGTCTCTGAAGAATATGTACTTTGAATCGGATATTTGTGAGATTTTTGAGTAGGCTCTTGCATGGAGTCATGTGTTGAGAGGCTCCTGAATCAAGATACCATTAGTGGGCATCTCTACTTTGTGGGTCTTATACCATCAACAATGTCAAGTCCTCATGGGAGTTTCTAGTAGAATCCAAACCTCCATCTTGCTGCTGATCATCTTCTTCTTTGTTTCATTGTGCTTGAGAACTCGACAATCTTTAATGTCATTATGAGTTCTCTTGCAGTACTTGCAGAAGAGTTTGTTCTTCGGTTTTTGTTGTTGTTGCTAGGAATCAGTTTGCTCTTTTGTCTTCTGTACCTTTGGATTCTTCCTTTCTCTGGGTTCGTTGCTTATTCAGATACAAGGCAACTATGTTGTTATTCAAAGATGATAAGCTCTTTCTTCTTACTTCTTTCTGTAATAAACTTGTTGTCAGCTTCTGGAGTGAAAACACAGGAGTATTGCTCAATACTAGATTGTCATAAGAGAGTTGGATAGAAAAGATGTATTAGCATATTCTTCCAACACTAGCGAACCTACTTCAACTAGTTGATTAAGTAGTTGTTTGAATTCATTCAGTTGATTACTGTCTAAAGTTTTATCATTTATCTTGAGCGATAGGAACTTTTTCATCCGACACTAGTGAACCTACGACAAGTAGTCGATTAAGTAATTGTTGTGAGAGATTTCAACAAGTTTAGTCATATTTTGGTAAATTGTCAATATGAGGCCAAAACTCATTTTAGACTTAGAGATAAACTTTTTGAAGTTATATTAGTTTAAAATATATTCAATAAACACTTTTTGAAAGTGTGGAAAAGTTGGTAGTCGAGTTTGAGAGAGATTCGAATCTGAACTTTGCATACATTGAATCTAGATCCAAAATAGTAGGGTTTACATTTTGGAGGGAAAGCCAAGTGGCCAAATAGGGTTTGGACCTGTTATATATTGTTGTAACTCATGGAGAAAGGGATCTTCTCTCTTCTCTCTCTCATTTCATCATTATACATGGTTCTCTTTGGGTTCTACTACTCATTGGTGCACTCTCATGATGTTATCTTGCAATTCTATGTGTATAATGATCATTTATTACTATTTTCGGTTTCACATGTGTGAAATATAGCAGGGTACTATAATTGTATGGAAAACAACCATATTTTATGTTTTGGTTCATGTTTGATCAGTATCTCTTAGAGTTTGCATCTCATTTTGTATGTAGATGCTGATTTTTCTACATTGGCAAGATTGTTGGTTTGCTCCTTTTTGTAACCAAAGATCAGGGACATGGATTCGATCTTGAATGATCTGAGATCCTTTACCTTGTTCAAATTTTTTCTATTCAAAAGACTCTGCCAAGTATTGTGGATTTGCAAGAGATCTTGGTGAATGAGGAGTATAGGCTTCAATCAAGAAGAGGTGGATCTACATCAACATCTCAATATGAAGAGGAGGCTACGTTCATCAAAGGCAAGTTCAAGGGCAAAGGCAAAGGCAAGTGGTCAAAAGGTTAAGATCAAGGTGAGACTTCTTCTTTTGGCAAAAATAAAGATAAGTCTAAGTTGAAATGCTTTTATTGTGGAATCAAAGGGCATTTTGCAAATGAATGTTTGAAGAAACAAAGAGATGAAGGTAGCAAGCAAATCAACTTCACTACAAATGATGAGGATGATGTGTTCTTCAAGTCCAATATCAAGTGAAGATGACAAAGATTCATGCTGGATTGGTAGTGGAGCTAGTTCATACATGACTAGTATGTTGGAATATTCTCCTTACTAATCGACTAATCGGTTTTAATCCTTATCCATTGTTTATCCAGTTCTGCAGATTTTCCCGTGTCTTTACATAGCCTACAGATTTACAAGTGTTTTTACACAGTCTGCAGAAATACATGGAGTTTGACAATAGTGTCACATTTTCTCTCTCTACAATCCAAACATCTGTCGTCTTTCAAAAATCCCGTGTAAAACTGCGACGTCATTTTTTTCGCATTTTTTGCCTGTCAAAAATTACGAGTTAAACTGCAGAGTCACATTTTCCGCATTTTTGAAAGTGCCTCAAATGTTAAGGAAATGACTCTGGCAAAGTGTGGGGCTAATCCAATATTAAAAAAATGAGATTTTATGACACTGTCGTCTTTTTTGTGAAAAGCCGACACTATCACCTGTGGCAATTTTAGTTCATTTCTGCAGAGTGACAATTTTAGTTCATTTATGCAAATAGACTGTTTACGGTCAATTTTCACCGCTTATCAACAATCAATTTTTGAGAAGGAACCGGATGAATGCCAGCGGACACCAGCCAACTGGCAATCGCATTTGACGACCTAATTACTTAGTATAAATCAACTGTTCATACATCTCTATTCAAGTTCTCAAGTTCTCAAGTTCAGAAGCAATGAATCAACATTGTGAATTGTGAAGAAGTTGAGTGTTATTACACGACGCTTCCTACGCTCTTATCAAGCAGATCATTCACAATTAGAAAGTATTGTTGTTAGCTCTCTATCAAGCTTTCAAACTTGAACTCTCTTGAGCATTCTGGCTTGGTCTTTTAGAGATTTATTTTAGAGTTGCTATTGCGCTACTGCTTATCAGCAGAGCTGCTTATTATCAGACTTATTCTCAGTTACTCAGAGACAACTTAGAGTGTGCGGTTTCTATCCGCTATTGTTTTGCGCTCATTAGCATCTAATTTTGTTTTTCTGAATCAATATTATCTTCTTATTGCGTTCAGTATATGTCAGAATGCATAAATCTTTGTATTGCTTTTGTAACTGATAGAAATTGTCTGAGAATTCAATACTTTATGTTTGGCTACGTAATCACCTAGTATCTAGAAATTTCAAACCTAGTTGCTAAAGATTGAATGTGATTTTCATCACTACTGCTTTGTTCAATTTTTGATAGGCATAGTCATGCATTAGAAGTAGGAAGTTTCCGCATTACATTATCTATCCTATTTCTGACATGGTATCAGAGCGTTGATTCTTCTTCAGGGCCTAATACTATTTCGATATTAGAGCAAAAGCTCTAATACTTGATATCTTTTGCGATATCAAATTGATATCATATTCTTCAGTTCCTTTCATCGTTTCAGTATAAGAGAAGCGATTTCTTGTTATTGGCATTACTACATCTTAGTGTCATCGATACAATTGACAGACTAAGTTCCAGATAGATTCTCAAAGTAAAGCTGGTCTTATTGCAGACAAGCTGAATGGATCCAATTATTACAGACAAGCGGAATGGATCTCAAAGTAAAGCTGGTTTTATTGCAGACAAGCTGAATGGATCCAATTATCATTTGTGAAAATTTAAGATGAAGACCTTGCGAATTGCCAACGAGTTATGAGATGTTGTTATAGGTACATAAGTAGAAACTAAAGACGACACAGAAGACTCAAAGTAGAAATCGAAGGATGGTAAAGCTTTCGTCCTTATTATCCTCGATATATCAGATACACAGATTGGACACATAGCTGAAGCTAAAACTTCAAAAGATGTTTGGGACATCCTGAACTCACTATATGACATGAGGGACCTAACTACTAAGTTACATCTATGAAGGAAATTCTTTGCATTCAAGATGTCTAATGGTGATTCTCTTCAAAGTCACATTAACCAGTTTAAGAATCTCTTGCAACAGATGGCCGTTGTCGGATCATTCATAGATGATCAAGATGCAATTATGACATTGCTTTCAAGCTTGTCCTGTACATATGAGAATTGGGTGATGATCATATTGACACACTCAGATTTAACTCTTACTAGAGTTATCACTATGTTGATGCAAGAAGATACTTCCTCCTCTCAGGCTCTATATGTCAACAAAGGCTCTAAGCGACAGAAGCAGAAAAGCTCCAAGGAGACTGCAACGAATCAGAAGCTGACTCAAAGTCAAGTACAATCATCAAATCGAAGAAGATGTTTTGCAGGTACTGCAAGCGCAATAACCACGAGATCAAGGATTGTCGAATTCTCCAAGCGAAACAGAAATTGTAAGTTAAACTATAGAGTTGCATTTTTCGCAATTTTAAAAGTGCCTCAAATGTTAAAAAAATGACTCTAGCAAAGTGTGGGGCTATCCCAATATTAAGAAAATGAGATTTTATGACACTGTCGTCTTTTTCGCAAAAAGCCGACACTGTCATCTTTTTGTGGCATTGTCGCATGTGGCAATTTTAGTTCATTTCTGCAGAGTGACAGTTTTAGTTCATTTATCCAGACAGACTGTTTACGGCTAATTTTCACCGCTAATCAACAATCAATTTCTGAGAGGAATTGGATGAATGCCAGCGGACACCAACCAACTGGCAATCGCATTTGACGACCTAATTACTTAGTATAAATCAGTTGTTCATACATCTCTTTTCAAGCTCTCAAGTTCAGAAGCAACGAATCAACATTGTGAATTGTGAAGGAGTTGAGTGTTATTACACGATGTTTTCTACAATCTTATCAAGCAGATCATTCACAATCAAAAAGTATTGTTGTTAGCTCTCTATCAAGCTTTCAAGCTTGAAAACTTTTGAGCATTCTAGCTCAGTCTTTTAGAGATTTATTTTAGAGTTGCTATTGCGCTACTGCTTATCAATAGAGTTGCTTATTATCAGACTTATTCTCAGTTACTCAGAGACAACTTAGAGTGCGCAGTTTCGATCCACTATTGTTTTGCACTCATTAGCATCTGATTTTGTTTTTCTGAATCAATACTATCTTCTTATTGGTTCAGTATATGTCAGAATGCATGCAACTTTGTATTGCTTTTGTAACTGATAGACATTGTCTGAGAATTCAATACTTTATGTTTGGCTACGTAATCACTTAGTATCTAGCGATTTCAAATTTAGTTGCTAAAGATTGAATGTGATTTTCATCACTACTACTTTGTTCAATTTTTGATAGGCGTAGTCATGCATTGGAAGTAGGAAGTTTCTGCATTACATTATCTATCCTATTTCCGACATAGTCACAAGGAGTTCTTTACTTCTTTGGTCAGTTATGATGGAGCCAAGAAAGCAATTCACATGGCCAATGGTGGTGAGTGTGTGATTGAAGGTATTGGTTCAATTCCTATTTGTTTCTCTACTAATAGAAAAACAAGACTTGATGGTGTTCTTTACATTCCTTCACTTTCAAGGAATTTGCTAAGTGTTGGTTGGTCAATTGATAGAGAAATGATACATGGTAAAGTTTGGTGGTGATGCTTGTTTCATTACAAAGAAAGAAATCTTGGTTGCTAGGGACAATAGACAAGGTAGACTTTTCAAGCTTGATGCTTTTGTTATGGCTAACAAAAAGGATGGAATGGAAAAGGAGATTGGTATAACAAGCTTCCTTATGCTAGATCTAGGTTAAGATCTAATATGCTTCTTGGAGATGTTCATCTTTGTGCTAACTTGGCTAGTCTTGAGAATAATGATGATGTTTCAATGGTTTTTCATGGCAAGTGCAAGCATGCAAAAGGTAAGGAAAGAGCTAACTTCATCAATGGAGGTGAAGGTTCTTTCTTTTGTGATGAGTCCAAGAAAATCATTTCTCCAGCAAGTGGAGTCACATGTCTTCATAAAGAAAGTAGATCAAATGGTTCTATCAAGAGACTTGGTGAGGGAGATAGTCACAAGTCAAATCATTTTTTTCATGGCTTCTAATGTTTTTGAGATTTCTACTTCTTATGATGCAATTAAGAGGGAGCCTTATGAAAGAAAGACCAATGGAAGATTGGTTCTTGAGAAGATCCAAGGCATGGATCTCACATCTTCTCATCAACTCAAAGGATTCTATGATTGTAAATTGATCACTCATGATCGAGATGGCAAAAGGTTGGCTGGAGAAGATTACATCGAGCAAATCGAGAGGCAATTTCTTCAAGGCAAGGGAGATCTCATTGGTGAGCTTATTGAAGTCTTTTACGGACTCAAGAAGGTTGGATTTATTAGGTTTGATACTCATCTTCACCTACTCTACTTCATGTTGGACGGAAAGTTTGGAATCTATCTTTTGATTTATGATGGTGACATTGTTTTCACTAGCCTTTGTGGAAATTCGAGATCAAGCATTGATGAGATCTTGTCGGATCTAGATCATATGTTTGAGAGGGAGTATTTTTAGAGGTTCAAGTTTGAATATATTCATATCTTTGATATCTTTGATGTTCAACAGAAAGGTAAGCAAGTGGAAGCGACACACTTTGCTTTACTCACATGTTTTGGAGAATCTTCTTGTGTAGATGATGCTATGCAAGTGGATATTGGTTCTCATAGTTTTCATACTAGAAAATCAAGTAATGGATATGGAAAACAAAGTTTTTTCAATGACTTTGATTTTCAAGAGGAATATCAAGAGGTTGGTCTCAAAAGGCTTCAACAACACAAAAGGAAAGGTGGCAATTTGGAGCTAGTCAAGAGCATCAAAGGAAGGTTTAATTAGCAAAGATGTTATGGATCTATTTTTGCAGGAGTTTTTAAACTCAAGTAAGGTCAAAGGAGCAGCAAGGAAGTGTTCTTCAAGTTTAATTTACTTGTTCTATCTCATGTTTGAGCTATTTCATGTGGATGTGTGCAAATTGTCGAGATATGGACAAACTAGCTACATTGTCTTGCAATATCTTATTGTTGGAGTTGTACTAGCATTCTTGGCTGGTTTTTTTTGATGGAAATGAAGCTATTGGAGTTTCATTATATCACTCATCCATGATCAAGTTCTCAAGTCTTGAGCTACTTGGTGCCAATACTTGGAGATTGTCAATTTTTGGTGAATTCATGGTCATTTTCTTGTGTCATGTAGATCTTGAAGATGGACTAGTGCAACCTACTTGGTTTATGGAGTCATGTGGTGCTGGATTTGCATCATTGATGTACTCACCTACTCATGGATTTCCAAGGTTTGATGGTTTCTTGTGGCAAGATGGAGATGAAGGCTCATTCATGGAGTTTTATGGTGGAGACATATCAAGAAAGGACAAAGTTGGAGGAGACAAGCAAGCAAATGGTCATCACTCACATTTGTTGTTTGGTTGCTGTAATTTTTCAGAGAGTTCAAAGTTTGAGACACGGAGGAATCATTTCATTCACATTCTATTTGGTTCTTCATGTTCTAGTTATATCTTGATGTGTAAAATTGATGTAAGAAATAGTGAAGCATCCAATTTTGACAATATTCTCTATATCAATTATGAAAGATACTTTAGAACCTTAAAAAGGAGATCTATACTTAGGATGGAGATCATTCTAAAGTTGGATCAAAGTAGTATGGTTAAAACTACCAAAACTAGTTGAAGAGGGGGTGTGAGAGATTTCAACAAGTTTAGTCATATTTTGGTAAATTGTCAATATGAGGCCAAAACTCATTTTAGACTTACCGATAAAAATTTTGAAGTTATATTAGTTTAAAATACATTCAATAAACACTTTTTGAAAGCTGTGGGAAAGTTGGTAGTCGAGTTTGAGAGAGATTCAAATCTGAACTTTGGGTACATTGAATCTAGACCCAAAAATAGTAGGGTTTATATTTTGGAGGAAAGCCAAGTGGCCAAATAGGGTTTAAACCTATTATATATTGTTGTAACTCGTGGAGAATGTTTGGTCAGTATCTCTTAGAGTTTGCATCTCATTTTGTATGTACATGTTGATTTTTCTACATTGGCAAGATTGTTGGTTTGCTCCTTTTTGTAATCAAAGATCATGGACATGGATTGGATTTTGAATGATCTGAAATCCTTCACAGTTGTTTGAATTCATTCACATGATCATTGATCGAAGTTCCCTCATTTATCTTGAGCGATAGAAATTCCTTTCTTAGAAAGAAACAAGTCGTGACATCTGTTGTTTCGTTGAGCTATTTGTGAATCTTTTAGATTCAGAGACACAATGGCTAAGGATTTGCCATATTTTGCTTCCCATGTGGTTAGCAACTATGGTTCGGCCGATTTGGCTATTGAACCATTAACGTATCCCCATAATTTCTTTTCAATCAGCATCATTTTCATCTTGAACTTCCACATGTGAAAGTCGTCACCATTAAACTTATTGATCAATTGGATCTCTGAGGTTGAACCTTCCATAATTAAAAAATAATCTAAGAAGGATAATAGTCATGAATTCAATTGATAATTTGAACCTGATCTAATACCACCCTTGTTGGGATTGCATATGTGTTCTCCTTAATCAAAGAAAAATAATGAATACTATAAGAATCGAATTGAACTACTGAAATTCAAGCATTTACTTAGATCATTCGTCTGATTAGTTGAATATCTATATAGGTGTTTTAGACAATCATGAAAAGAGTGTAAAATTAGGCATTTGTGACAGCCATACAATTTTCGAATCAGATATTCTACAACAATTAATGGAGCGATAATATCAGATACAAAAAGAGAGAAGAATAAAAAAGAGCATTCGACAATGCTAATGCATGTAAAGTAAAATAGAGAATCTATAAATTAAACTATTCTAATACAATGATCAAATCACGAAAAGGTGAATTATGTTACCGATAATGGTTCATAGTAGTTGTGCACTAACCGTTGCAATCCTACTATGCTTATTATAGATGAAACAGTCTCTCTATCTTCTTGAATTGCTCTCACTCTCTCGTGATATTTTATTCTAAAGAGTCAAATAACCTAAAACAATTGAGTTCTTCCTTAAATTCTAATTCTCATAGCATCTTCTTATTTTGATTTATTGTATATATATACAAAGTTACGAAGATCATGTCTAACCTCATTTGTGAGCTAATGTGTTTAGGCACGATGTAGTGTTTACAAAATAATGCCAAACTATCTAGTGAAAATTGTATAATCTATAGACATGACGATGAGCAATTATAGTAGCATGTTCAAATGGTGACGTAGTCTATATTAGATGTGGAAGAGGAAAGAGATCCATTTTGAGTAATACCATAGTGTTAATACTTCGACAGTTTCAATAGTGGATAGTGGATAGTGTCAACTAACGATAGTGTCGATAGCGTTGATCATGTTAATTCGATGTCATTGGCTTGTTTAATAGCTTTACTTCGAACTCAAATGTGGAGTGTCAGAGTCGATTCGTGACTTTGCTTCGAATATTTGTATATTTCTGTAGATTGTTCAAATATGCAAGTAAAATTGTAGACTGTCTCAAATAACAATTCATATATGTAGATTGTTGTAGAGTGAGTATTTACATTGTACAAGAGTACTCATAAGATAGAATTACGTGAGTAGGAGTAAGATTAAATAGTTAAGAAAACATAGTTTAAACAGCCGACCGGATCAATCACCACAGCACAACGTCAAGTGCAACAAGACAAGACAACAGAATTGCTCTCAAGAAACTGTATATTCAACTGATAAGTAAGTACAAAGATCAGTTGCTTAAAAGCACTCAAAGGGCTCGTAAAAGAAAGATGGCCTGATAACTCTAGAACTAAGCACACGTGGTGCCGTCGAAATAAGAAAGCACTGTATAAGTCGATCATTGCTATTTTAACTCTCTCCCTCAATGATCAACGTCTCTCTTTATTTTAGAGTTTACTCTATTCATGGAACATACCTCCATGACAGTATTACAAGTAAAGGCCTTTTACATAACCAGATCTAAGCCAAGTTTGGCTCTAAAAGTCTCAAACTTTTCTTTACTTAAAGCTTTCGTAAATATATCAGCAGCTTGTAATAATGTAGAACAATGTACAATACTTATATCTTCAGATTGTAACTTCTCACACACAAAGTGATATCTCACCTCAATATGTTTTGTCCTTGCGTGAAAGATAGGATTCTTAGCCAATTGTATTCCACTTTGAATGTCACAGAAAATAACAGTAGGATTTACCTGCTTCATGCCAATCTCATATAATAACTTACGTAGCCAAACAACTTCCTGGGTAGCAGAACACATCTCCAACTGCTTGCATAAGTTGGCTTTGATAGAACGAGTGAGGTTCTCATCATTGCCCGTGATAATGATATCATCAACGTAAAGTACAATCAAGGCAATGTTGTCATCATTTCTAAGAACATAAAGGTTTGGATTTGAATTTGTTCTTACAAACCCATGAGAAAGAAAGTACTTGGCAATGCATCCATACCATGCGTGTGGCACTTGCTTAAGGCCATAAAGTGCTTTGTGTAGTTTACATACCTTCTGTTCTTGGCCTTTTGCCATGAAGCCCTACGGTTGGACCATGTAAACTTCTTCTTCTAAGTCACCATTCAAAAATGCAGATTTCACATCCATTTGATGGATCTTCCACCCAAAATGAGATGCTAAGGCAATGATAAGACGTAGCGTAGTCCACTTAGCCACTGGAGCAAATGTCTCTTCATAGTCAATTCCTTTGCTTTGCTTATAAGCCTTCACTACTAGGCGTGCCTTATACTTTGCTATTGTGCCATCTGCATGAAACTTTGTTCTAAACACCCATTTGTTGTCAATGGGTTTCTTTCCAAGTGGTAGATCAACCAACTCCCATATATCATGTCTTTGGATGGATTCTATCTCTTCTTCCATTGCCCTTTGCCACTCTTTTTGAACTTTTGCCTCATCAAAGGTTGATGGCTCTCGACACTTCAAAATGTCAGTCATTAGGACATAGTTCACATGATAACGATCGGGAGACTTCCTTTCCCGTGTTGATCTTCTCACCTCACTTTATGTGCTAGATCCTGTTTGATTTAGCTTTGCGTCCTTCATGATCTTTTCATACCATTTTGGTATCTTAGATTCAGGTGATACACTATCTGGAGAGTACGTATCCCAAGGAGTGTCCAAGTAATGTCTCTTACTTCCAACTGGTTTCTCCTTTATTTCTCCTATTGGCAAGTACCTCCCCCTAGGCTCTTGAATAGGTGGCGTTCTTTCATATTCGCCCTCTCGACTCTCGTCTTCACGTGCATCATCTTGTGGAGCATCTTCTTCATCTTCTTCCTCCAAAATTGTGGGAAGTCTTTTGATGCTTTCACCACTTGCATGGTTTTCATCTTCATACCTATGTGTTTCATCAAAGATCACATCTTTGCTAATGTGAATCTTGTTCATTACAGGATCAAAACACCCGTATGCCTTCATCCTCTCATCATAATCGACAAAGATACACTTGATTGCTTTGGCATCAAGTTTCTTTCACTCCTCCTTTGGCACATGTACATAGGCCTTACATCCAATGACACAAAACTTGTCAATTTTTGGTTTTATTCCTGTAAATGCTTCTTCGAGAGTCACATTTGGAACCGCAATTGTAGGGCTCCTGTTTTGCAAGAACGTTGCCACACTGCACGCTTCCGACCAAAGTGAATCAGTCAATTCCATTTGCTTCATCATGGAGCGTGCACTCTCCATGATAGTCCTGTTTTTCCTTTTAGCTACACCATTACTATGCGGCGTGTGTGACTGTGTGAATTGTCTTTTGATGCCATGTTCTTTGCAAAAGTCCTCAAAATCGTCAGATTTGTATTCGCCCCCTCTATTAGATCTTAGCACTTTGATGCGTGCATCCAGTTGGTTCTCTACCAAAGTCTTGAACTCCTTGAAGCGAGCAAAAGCGTCAGATTTCTTCTTCAAGAAATAAATCCATGTCCTCCTAGAGTAATCATCTATGAAAGTCATAAAATAATATGCTTTTCCCAATGGCATGGTCTTCATTGGGCCGCACAGGTCGCTGTGACTGAATTCCAGCGGTTTCTTAGCTCTTGCAGCTCCACCTTTTGTGAATGTCTCCCTGTGATGCTTTTCCATGACGCATCTTTCACATATTGCATGATGATCATCCTACAATGCTGGTAACTCTATTACCATCTTCAGCTTCGCCATCAATCTCAAGCTCCCATAGTTCAAATGACCAAGTCTTCTATGCCACAACTCAGATTGAGATGTTGTTGAGATAGCCAAACCATATTCTCCTAGATTTGCAGCATCCAGTTTATAAAGGCCACAGTTACTATCTCTATAACCCTTCGCCACCACTTTATAATTGTGGTTCATATCCCTCATAAGACATCCATCCTTGACAAATTCAACCTTAAGATGTTGATTTGCCATTACACCAACAGAAAGCAAACTCTTTTTGAGTCCAGGAACATAAAGCACATTAGGGATGTTCTTGATTTTACCATCACGGAATTGTACAGGTACATTGCCCACACCCTATATTTGGCATTCCTCCCCATTGGCTTGAGTGACCTTATCCCCATCATGGATTGGTGAGAATTTCTCAAACCAATCACGTTTTTTGGTCATATGCCTTGTGGCACCTAAATCTATGAACCATCTGGCACCATCATCAACTTGGGATGCCAATGCCGATGAGAAGACACTTGTCTCGTCATCTTCAACATCATCTTCGGCAATGTTTCCTTGTTGAGTCACTATTCCCACCTTTATGTCCGCTTTCTTCTTGTAACATTCGCGTGCCCAATGACCCGGTTTGTGGCAATAGTAACATTTGTCTTTCTTCTTCTTTTTTCCTTTTGATGATGACTCTCCCTCGTCATCATCATCCTTGGATTTTTTAGAAACCCTTTTCCATCCTTTCTGCTTGCCTTTAGCAAGCAATGCTTGATCCTCCTGTGGGTTTTGCCTTGACTTCACCACTTCGCGACGCTGCTCTTCCTGCAACATAATTCCGTGGAAGTCTTCAAAAGTAGGCAGTCTCTCCTTTGAAGCAATGTCACTCACAAACATATGTAGCCCTTCTGAGACACTGCTCATTGTGGTATGTACCAATTCAGCATCCCTGATTGGTTCTCCAATCGCCACAAGTTGATCTCTCAGCTCCTTTATCCTTGTGAAGAAAGATCCCACTGATTCACTTTTTTCCATCCTTACTGTGTTCAATCTCGACTTCAAGAACATGGCCCGAGCTTGATTGCAAGTTTGAAATTGCATTCTAAGAGCTTCCCAAGCTCCCCTAGCTGTCGTGGCATCACTTATATGAGTGATTACATGGTCTTTCACTGAAAGATTGATTAAGGACAATGCTCTCTACGCCTTTTTATCAAAGGCCCTCATATCACCTGGAGTGGTATTTGGTCGAATTTCAATACCTGCCACAATCTCCCATAACTCTTTCTCCATCACAATTCTCTTCATTTTGAATTTCCAAATGTTGTAGTTAGAAGCCCCATCAAGTTTGTTTGCATCGCCCAAAATTGCCTCATTGATGTTTGCCATCTCCAAACTACTTGAAACTCCACCTGTAGGCTATAAAACGTATGCCGAAGCCAATCGTGATGTCAGAATTCACAAATAATGACCTGCAATTTTTGGCTTACCAGGCCACCCGTCGCTCTTTCGTCAAATTGAAAGCCAAACTGGCGTCGCTTTCCGAAATGCTTCTCGTCACCAACTACCAACTACCTGCCCAGTGGAATGGAGAAATCACTTCTGGAATGCTTTGAACACTTTCTCTATGACAATCACTCTGTTTTGGTGTACCGTACTTGTAGGTACAGTCAGGGTGCCCTTCGTTTGGAGGCTATAGCTTTCGTTTGGCCAAAATAGACTAAAGGAGGTGAAAATAAGGGCAATTTGGGTTTTTGAACTGTTTCTTTAGTGTGAAGAAACTTCACCCTTCAAAAACTTGGGACCCAACAATTTTTTCAGATTGAAGATTTTTAATGACGTTGCAATGCACTTTGCACTTCAGACCCCTTCAGGCTTTTTCACATGCATCCCAACGGTGGCCATTGATCCTGCGGCCTATATTCCTCCATTTTCCATTATAGATCTTCAATAGACATGATCTGATGGTCGAGGTTCCTTCAACACGCTAAAATGGATTCCTTGCAAGCGCTAGACCCCTCCAAACGCTATGGTAGTTGCGCGACTGGGCGCACGCGAGGTCTGCCTGCCTCCTTCGCTCTCCAAGCTCTCCTGGCTATGGCTTCCTCACGGGTTTTCTAGCTGCTAATCGCGATCCACCTCTCTATCTGATCCACGGCCTTCCACGGCCTCTTACAGGCTGATTCTCCTTACTATGGCGCCCTTCCTCAGCAACTTATAGCTCTGAAAAAGTCCTCCTACAAGGAGATATCCACGATTTTGCACTTTGAAACCCTAGCAGCTTTGAAGAGAAGGATATATTGGGCTTTACTCAGGCTTTCCCTGAGCTTTCACTAGTAGCTCCTATCTAGCTGAGGTCGCCCTAAAGCAAGGAATGTTTTGCTCCAAACCGCTCTTCAAACTGTGTTCGATTGGATTCAAACCAATCACACATGCCAAGCAACCCTTCAAAAGATTTTCAGCTTCTGACAATCCCCTGCCTCTGAATCTTCTTACAGTTTTGAGCTATTCCACGAATCTCCACAGACTCGGGTTTGTGCTTCCTAGCCAACAAACCATCGTGAATTTGCAGCTCTCTGTTCTTGTCCGGTGATTCAAGCCACCAAGAGGCTCTGATACCAAGTTAAAAGAACACAGTTTAAACACCTGATCGAGTCAATCACCACAGCACAACGTCAAGTGCAACAAGACAAGACAACAGAATTGCTTTCAACAAACTGTATATTCAACTGATAAGTAAGTACAAAGATCAGTTGCTTAAAAGCACTCAAAGGGCTCGTAAAATAAAGATGGCCCGATAACTCTAGAACTAAGCACACGTGGTGCTGTCGAAATAAGAAAGCACTGTATAAGTCGATCATTGCTATTTTAACTTAAACTCCAACAAGTGAAACAATAAATTTTGTCATTGTAGCAAAAAAAAAACTGCGTTAAGTAATTTCAAGCTAGGATTTCAAAGGTTAAGTATTGATCAATAGATCGTAAATCCCTAAAGAAAAGTATTAAATATATGCGGTATTGCACATTAAAATACTTGCATTTGCCAATGTTGTTGTTTGTTCATCACTTTGGTATTCCATTTCTTTTTTGAGGTTTTTAGTACTGAAGACAAAAATCTATAATAATCAGTCAAAAATTCAAATATGCATCAAATACCAAACTTGTTTTGAAGTCTTCAAGGCACACACGTGACATCTCACATCTTTCTCTTAGGCAATGTTTTGTTGTGAGTACATGACATACGTGTGTAGATATATAAGTTTATGAATACATGTATGTTGTCGAATGACAGGGGAGTGCGGAGGCATCTAATCCATTGTACAAAAAGCTATAGTCAACTTCTCACACCATGCAAATTCCTGATTTTGTATTGACTCTCCACGTTCATTGCCTTATCCATCCCACTCTTGCAAATTGCTCACAACGCGCTTTCGTCGTCATCGCTAATTTTTGTTTTATATCATATCACACCAATTCATAGGCATCACAATCCAGCTCCTTTCGGCTATTTTGGTGGTGTTAATCTTCTTTACTACCGATTGTGTGCATGATGCATTTGGTGGTGTCAACGCATATTGTGCATCTCCAATGGTACATGCATAATACACCTTATAGTGGACATAATTCACCCGGTTACATCTAGTAACCCTAGTGACTTTTACATATAAGTAAATGACGAACTTTTTGGACAAATTTAGGTGTTTGATGATTAGCTGATCCTAGGTCCTTCTTTATAATCGACAAGCTTTGAAGAGCTCAAGGTACTTACATATATCTCTCTAGAGGGGAATTTGCTAGTTACGTGAGCTACATAGTCAGTATCCGTAGTGTAAAAATACAAAGGCAGTACTCTTAGCATACTTGGAGTTTATCAGTATTTACTAGCTAACAAATATGCAATCATGGGAAGAACAGGATATATTGATAACATATAATACTAGTATTGATAATCTAGGCGCCCTTAAGACACATGGAATTGTGCAAGGGATCGCTGCACTTGTAGGAATTGGAACAACATGGATTTGCCCTGATCCTATTGCAAGTGTTAGGGTAAAATACTTGACTAAATATAAACGAACACGGGTATTGTTGTGATTTTTTAGACACGATCGATATTAAAAATTAATGAAACAAGGTGGTAGCTAGCGTACTCTTGGAAAGCATGGATATCAAGAATTTCAAAAATGATATTTGACCTATTATGGTTTCAGGTATTGGTATGGCATGGATTTGCCCCATATCTGAGTATCGATCCACGCTATCTCTTGTTTGCGAATTGCAACCTATATAGCATAGGTATTTTTCAAATACATATGCTTTAATTCTATAAATTGATATGAACTAGTACCATAAAACTGATCAGAATGGCAGAATGCCCTGACACGATAATAATATGGGAAAGCCTATCGCTATTAATCACGTTTTACATAGGGAAGATTGGACTACCAAAATCTGGAACGGGAAAAGACCCTTCTTCAAATGGAGATGTGGTGACAAATGCAAGAACAATTCCTCCATTGTATGGTTTGATTATGTTGTTTGGTTCAAGATGAACATTCTGAGTAAAGTCTTCTCTGGTGTTTCCTTCCAAATTCAGATGAACGCCTTATTCCTTTGGCTACACAAGCCCTCTAGAGATGTTGTCAAGTCACACCTCACTTTCCTGTTTATATGCCAACACATGATTGATGCATCTATAGAGCTTGCTGCAAACCCGTTTGGCAAACTTCTTGCTAATCTGGGAGATGTCGATAACATCAGAGAGATTGAACGCCTCCTCAAAAGACCAAGATTTTCTACCCTCCAGGATAAATTCTTCCAAATCTCAAATAAAAAATTTATTTGCATTTTGCTAGCTAGTTGCTAAGTCATCTAAAACCATATGATTTGCAAAATTCGCTTGGTTTAAAATTCAAAAACTCCTTAATGAGCTTTACCTCCATTATCAACGATCAAGATGTTCTCTATCATATCCTACAAATGAGATCACTTACCCCTTCCACAAGGCTTGTATGTGAAAGAGAAAGGGAAATGACATAAAGGAGGGCACCACTCTCAAGCTTCTACCACTTTGCTTCCTCCTTCTCCTCCTCTTCTTCTTCATACTTGTTTATGCACAGTAGCGCCCATCTATGATCAATTGTTCAGCATCATCACATGATACGGTAAGCCATCTTACTTCACTCTTCGCATATATGTTACTATCTTGAATACATGCAGGAAGAATAATTGTTTATGAGGTAATTTTGTAGAAAATCATGTGTAATGGAAGGCGTTGGATCGCGATCCACCACCACTCTTTTTTGGTTTCGTTTATGCACCCATTGGAAAAAGGTTATAGGATGTAAATCACAAACCACTGCTTAGAACATTGATTACATTGTTAGCATACAAAATTTTGTGGTTTTCTATAAAAGATACTATGTATGAGTGAATTGTATGCACTTTGAAAGTGCACTGGCAGCGCATTCATAATGCACCTGTCCACGGATAGAAACCAAAAGATAATCATATATTGCTACTTTATGAATCACTAATGCACTTGCTGGGAAAGCGATTAGACTGTTTTATAGTTTGATTGAATGTTTACATTTATTTACTTTGATCAAACATTGCACCTCCATCGCTGAAAGGACAATGATGTAGGCACTAAGAAATGGACATCGGACTAACTTTTCAATGTAAATGGTGAGCCATCGTTGATAGACAATGACCTACTGCATACTGAATGTGCTCCTAATTATCTCTTTGATTATGGTTTGTGATAAGTAGAATACAAACAATGATATGCAAGGTTATGTCTCTTTATCCAAAACGGTTGTTATCACATCATGATTCCAGTTTTTGGATTTAGAATACGCTCTTATACAGGTATGTGTATGGCAAGTACCTTCACGAAGAGACTAAACGATAAGATACGTGTGATTATATACTCTCTTTACTAAGCTATGTGCAAATGTTTCGTTTCAAATCTAGATATATGTTGATTGACCACCGTTATGGCAATAACTAGACTCGAACTCACATTATACCACTCTTCGAAGGAAACGTCTCCTGTAACAGCTATGGCTTCCTCACATGATTCTTTTACGACATCTATTCAGGTTAATGTCGCACTACTCTATCCGGTGTATATAAGAAATAGCATACAAAGACATTGACGGTGAGATAAAAAGTATGAAAACTCTCTACCAAGAAGAAGTAAACTGCTATTTCAAATTTTGATTGCTTATAAGAATGTATACCTTGCAAAACATGGCATAGCTTATAACGCTTCTTCATTTTTTCCCATGTGTAAAGGTGATAACATATAATACTTACATATTCTTCGGAGTCTCAAGTTCGCACAAGATCAAAGGCCAAGGGTATACTCACCTTCAATTTTCAGATGATATTTCAAGATTAATCTCTTGTGTACTTTATGTAAATCTATCGTCTATTACCAAGATCACAGACCCAGACTATAGAGCTTTGTTTAATTCTAAACGATGTACCATCTTAGATGAAGAATCTAATAAAATCTTCTCTACAAATTAAATTTTTTTTTTTATATATCTTCAGTCACGAACATGCACTTACAATGAATGTGACAAATTATAATGCCCAATTGTGGCATCAATGACTGGAACGCTTGCATATGAGAGTTATCTTGTACATGCATCATAATCAAATTATCAAGGCTAATAACAACTAAAGAACAAGTAAACTACTTAGTACCAACTATCCCCGACAATGGCGCCATTTAGGGTTTAGCAATGGTCGATGAGCAGCCCTCCACCTGTCAAAAGGATTAGAACACAAAGATAGATGTCTAACTTTGGTTTAGTTGTTTACTCTAGTTGCTTTCTTAAAACTGACACTATTCTATCTCAACCACCTAACGCTAACCACACACCACATCCATAGATTTAGAGAAAGAGAGGAAAAAAGAGAGTGAGGGAGGGTAGCTCATGTGCTTAAAACATAGGTCTAATGGTAGAAAACCAATAAGCAAACAAGGGCTTTGTGGCAAGCCACATGGCCCTGCCTTGGCAATAAAGGATTACTAGGTTTCTAAGATTCTAGTACATAAATTGACTATTGAAAATTGTAATTTATGAGATAAATACATGCATGTAAATACAAAAACCATTTATAAAATATTGTTACATATGGTGGAAGGCCCTGTTCGAGGGCCTTCCTTGTAGTGAGGGCCCTTGCCAGAGGGTGGGAGCCCGAGGGCAGGGCCCTGACCTGCAAGAAAGGCTCGAGATCCTCAGTCCTTCCATGACGTAATGCCATGTGCGAAGGTGGAGAGAGAACGTGCATTCTGTAGAGAGAGAACGCACATTTTGTAGAGAGAGAATGCACATTTCGTAGAGAGAGGAGAGAGAATACACATTTTGTAGAGAGAGAATTGTTGGATTTATCTCCTCTACTCTCCTAAATCCCATGTTAATCTGCCTCCATTCATGTTGTTGCATTTTTACTTGTGTCGTCCCACAGTCTGCATATTTGAACTGTTTGTCGCTACAGTTTGTATTTTTTTTTACTCAGGAATTTTCACAGGCTAAAAACCCGACACTATCACCTTTTCACCTTAGGGCCATCCTGAACAACCAAGTGTTTTGCGACACTTCCAGAAAAGCAACAGTTGCACAGTCTACATACAAGTAAATTTAAACAGGCAAAAAATACGACAAAGTGTCACGATTTTTGCATTTTCACCATCGTCAATTTACACCACAATTGTGTGTGCGTCTGTTTTTATTAATCCTTTCAAAACAAAAGTGAAAACTGAAAGCCCATATAGCATTATACATTTTGCACTGCCACATCGCAAACATGAATCTCATAAATAATCACGTTGAATGACCATGGTGTCTCAAAATGATTAAGCAAATATTGTTATAAACAAAAATGTTATAATAATAAAGTATATCAAGAATGATACCTTCCATTCACATCCTCTTGCAAACTCCCATTTTGCGTTTGATATTTTTCCCCCCCTCCTTTGATGCCTTTTGTAGTGTGCCATGCATCCACTCTATGGTGCATTGCTTGGGCAATGGCCAATGGCTCAACATCACATGAACTTGTGGCCATGCCTCTACCTTATTCTGTCGCTTGCACTTTCTAGCCAAGGTCCTCTCTTTTTTCTCTTCTTCATATAGGTCTATCCATAACTCCACAAATGTGGAAATTTTTCTCGTTAAAAGGGTGTCAACCTTTTCCATCCCTTGAGGTTTTTCACCTACTACCTCTTTGGCTTCCTCATGCCACAATTGTGGAGCAGATGGATGTAGTTGATGCAAAATTAAAGGAGAGATTCATGTACCAATTATTCGTCTAATATGCTACCTTCAAGTCTCACCTTTTGGCACACAAGAATCTTTTAAAACTTTCATGTATCTTTCCATTAAAAACATGCACCTAAAAAGCCATAAATGGTTAGAAAAGTATTTTATTCAATGAGTTCAATTATTAGAGTACCTCTGCATAAAAAAAAAAATTATGCACTTCTACATGGTGTTTTGATGCACTCAAAGTAGTGCGTCCTTTCCTTCCACACCTCTCTCCCATTATGACACATCTCTCCTATTGTGACATTTCTCTCTCCTCAAGGCAAGCTAATAATTCTCTTGAGGGCTTTCACACTTACAAAATAATCTTGATAATATTCACCTTGTGTATTATGGAAAATCACATGAGCTTGTCCTCCCACTACAAATTCCATTACGTTCACTTTTTGCATATTATCTTGAATTACTGTTTGTTCACACTTGTCCTCCTCCTTGGAATGGCCAATAAGTGTTTTAATATGCCTCCAGTCTCCAAGTGAGCTTTATCCAGTCTTAGAAAATCAAAATATGTGGACAAAAGAAAGTTTTCAGCCATAAAAGGCCGTCTTGCTTCATGTTATTGGAAGGATTTGATCTTAACCTTTTCATTGGATCTAGCTTATATATGTTGTGAAGTTGCATGCCGGTGGATCCGATCCAACTTTCAAGGATCTAGGTGGCTTTCAAGACTGCTTAGGAATCCAGTTTATATTCAGGATTCGGGAGACCACAACCCGTATGATCTGCAGATGGAAACAGCAGTCACTATTGGTCTTCAAACATTTGTACGAATGGTGAGCAGCACATCAGTGTCAGTAGCACAATCTACCAATCTTTGCAATTCATGACTGCTTGCCAGCTTGGTTCTGGACTACCACACTGACACCCGTGAGCTCATTTGTATCATTTATGACAATGGCCAACCAATTAGATGTTGAGGCGCTGTCTGGCTGATTTTAGGCAGAGCTGCTTTTCTTGCCAGTTGATCTTTACACTGCATAATAGACGCGTATACTATGATAGGTATTAGGCTATAGCATATGGTAATGTGAAGTCATTGGTCAAACCCAAATCGGTTAGACTGCATCGCATGATCTGCTATGTAGTAGCAATTGGCCGATGTGGGTCCTCTTGCTTACATAAGAATTCAATGACATATTCTTCTAACGTCCCATCTCAATTTCTGATTCTAAAGATTAGACTCTAGACTCTTCCGTACGCCCTGATCTTTCCTTTTGAAAACATTACAGTCCCTCAAAGTTTCCAGAATGACTGAAGTACCTCCCGGATCCAGCCTCCTTTCTAACAGATAAGAATCCAGATAGAGATGTAAGATGCCGCAAACATATGGTATCTCTCTTTGCATATATTCACAACAAGGACAGACCTCGTGCAGCAAGTGTTTTTTGCCAACTAATAAAGATGTTGCATGTTAGTATGTCATGATTTTGTGATTCTGCAGATACGATAATTCCAGAAACTACTAGAGTAAAACAAACAGCTTTGTTAAGGTAACAAAAAAACAGTAGTGAAATTAGCCAAAACTGGTAAGCATGGGGTAAGTAATCAGCTGAGCACATTTGCGAAGAAGCATGCTTCTCATCCGTATCCTACAAGCACAAGCTACACATGTACATCGTGTAGGTGCAAAGGATAGTGACTCACTTATACACATTCAATAAGATGCTAGTGAGAATAGCCAAAAGTGGGAAGCATAAGGCAATTAATCACCTGAAGTTTGAACTCACTTGCAAAATACATGCTTCTAGAAATATCTTAGAGGCAAATGCAGCACATGTATAGTCTATGGGTACAGAGGATGGTGACTCGTTCAATGATAATAATTCACAAAAGACAATCCATATGTGACTCAAAAATTACTACACACAAAAAGGTGGCACCATCAATGATTTATAGTAGAAAAGAGTTACAAGTCAAGAAGTTCAAGATCCTATGTCCTCACTCCTACACATGTATAGAAAACTTGCTTAGCCATGTTGGCATAAGTATTATATTACTCAGTGTTATGTTAAGTGGACATTCAATATATAATTTCTACAAACCCTCTCACATTCCACAATCTTATTCTTGTCCAATCAACTTTTTCTAGATCATTTAATCCTCACTTCTCTTAAATAGGTGAATTGGTGCTCAATTCATCTTTTTCTAGATCATTTAATCCTCAATTCTCTTAAATAGGTGAATTGGTGTTCAGGAAATGCTTTTCTTATGAATTTGGCCAACATATGTCTTGTCGGGCAATACTTCAACAACAATTTTCCTTTTTAGACCATGTCATGAACAATATGGTACTAGATCCCAAGAGCACATCTATATAGCGAGGAAATGAATTTTGCTATTCTTGCCAATGAGCAAACTGATTATAGGTACATGGATTCCAAAATTAATACGTATAACAAGGTGACTAAAAAATAGTCAAAATTGATACGTTATGTCTATAAACATTCTTATCTATTGATGTAGAACCACCATAAGTTGATATATACTATTATGTAGGATGATACATTTTCTCTTTGTTGCAATCAGAAGCATAGAGTAATTGACAATCACAAATCCTTGTTGCAAATATATGTGCACTTTTATCAAACATAAATGCATTAGAATTCAAATAGATGATCATCACTAGCTAGGAATTGAAACATTTGTCGTCCTAGTGGGGTGGTTCTAGACCTCATGGTTGGATGTGGGTCTATAGTGTACTAGGCTTGTAAAAATACTAGACGACATTGTGTAGCCATGGATAGTGATATATTGTTGATCCATCGCAAAATTGAACTATATAGTAAGAGTAATTGCATATTATGTCCACAATGTATGTTATGCTACCTCCACCACAATTATTGTAGTGCTGAATTTCATAAATCATAAGGTTGTTGATTGCCATAGGTTCTATTGTCACCATGAATAATGTTGTTTTTGTTGACTCAAATGAAGATGTCAAAAACTTGGACACGTGACATGTGGATGGTTTCAACACATGGTAAAAGAATTTACATTTAGCATCTACCCATTGGATTATTGAGTTTGTATCGCATATAGTATATTTGAAATGTGTTTGCCTTCTATGCATGCCCTTGTGAAACAAGCTCTAACAATGGAAAAAATCGCATATTTCATATAGACATAAGACAAAGAGACGATGCACACTCATCGATGCTGTAACATACAATTGTTGCTCTTGCTCCATTACAAGCAATTTATGTAATATACAAGCAACACTTCTTCATATGTGTCTTACGTAGATGTATTGTATGTGTTGTGATCCGATTGCATTACTCTACCTTGCTTGACGCGCTTGTTCACCCACTCTGACAGATCACGAGCGTCTCTGACTCCTCTACATCTGATCAGATTACGGTCGTCTCTGACGCTTGAGGAACAAGGGCAAAATCTCTACACCATAGTTCTTTATTTCATGATTGAACACTCTAATCATTGCCAGTAACTCTTGCACTCTTCGGTGGATGCGATCACCCTGATACCTGATCTTGCATTTGTTTTAAACTGGTCCTATATCGGGGCGGGAGCCGCACCATTTCCTTTCCTCCCATTCAAATCGAACAAATCGTAATAGAGCCTTACGGCTTACTAGTTTTGTTTCCTTCGTTCGTTCCATTCATGTACCTGATTCCACCAATTATCATGTCTTTGGCTTTGCGAGTACACCGTCAGTAAGTGGAAGAAAAATCTTATGAATGCCCTCCAACCAAAATTGGGAAATCCATGTCTGGAACTTATCGGGCCATGGTTGGCCGAGCATTGTCATTCTATAGTATAGTCGGGCCGTCGAGAGCTGGTCTTCAATTTTGTCAAATGCCAAGGCTTTCTTAGGGTCAAAAAATACTGGTGACAAAAAATCGTCCCATTTGGTGGGGACCCTCATGAAAAATGCTAAGTCATCGGCCTGCCACGCAAACTGTTGGATCTGGGCATGTAGAGTATTGTTGTAAAATTTGGACAAGAGCCCTTTTGGTGTCTACATCCATGTCCCAATCATATTCTAATCATATCTTTGGCCAATTAAGGGTTTTAACCGTAATCTGGTCCAAAGGAATGTCACACTCCGCCCACTTTCTGCGCCTTGGAATGGGGATGTAGTGGAGGGCTGGCGACATACTTCCTCATGGCCGAAGGGGTCTTTTCAAAAATGTGTTGTTGTAGGATATTTTCAAGAATGTGTTGTAAAGCCAACGCCGAGATGTAGGAGATTTTTTTGCCTTTTAATTCGGGTGCAGTACAAGAGATCCACCACCATGGCATGAGGACTCATGAGGATATGTATTAAAAAGTCATTTATTTCCTCTTGAACACCCTTTGGCTTTCAGAATGCCCTGGACGTAGAAATGAACAAGAGCTCTATGAGGATGAGGTCGATGTTCCTCCATGGATGGTGAGGTGCTCTACTCCAGTGTTGTATCTTGTCCTCCTGTTGAGTCTGGCCCTTGATCCTTGCCTTGTACAGTTTGGGTAGCTTCAATCTGGGGTGGTGCTGGAATTACCACCTGGGGCACCTACTGTGGGGCCGTTTTCTATTTCGAATCTTGCAACATGGCTTTGGCTTTAGATAACTCATGTTGTGACATATGTCAATACTGGTCAAATCTTGTCTGATAGCCCATCAATGTTTTCTTGTAGAGTCCACCTGCTAAGCCAAATAGTCAACCTCATATTGGGTGAGTGGGCATGTAGTGGGTGAGTGGGCATGTAGTGGACATTGGCTGTGCATGCCATTTTATGCATTCTTTTTGTAGTGTATCACCTCCGCTACTAGCCATAGATTCTCTATTTGGGCTGCTTGTGATGGAATCCAATAGTCGGGTTGTTCTGATAGCCAATGTTGAAAAATTTGACGATTCTGACTCAGGCGATGATTCTAGTTTGAGCTCAGATGGAGCCAATCTATCAGACAAGGCTATTGCCTCAAATCGTGATTAGTCATCCTCTGAAAAGTAGATAGCTACTGCTAATCTGACAATGAATTTATGAACAACAGATAATGTCTAATGACATCGGAGATATATCTACTGATAAATTGAACAAGCATCACAACATTCAAAGATTGCACATTGAACAAAAAACTGTAACTCATTTGTATCGTCAAAATCGAGTATAAATCAATAATATCTTTTGAACGATGTTTGTTTCCCAGATCAGCGCGTCGGTGCAAGAGAGGTATTCTCTCTCGCGAATGAACTAGCTACTGCTAGAACTATCTTACTTCCTTGATAAGCACATGTTGTGTCATCTTTGTAGCATAGGGTCCGAATGCTGGGAGCATCACCCCCGCCTCAACCTACATAGCACAAAGAGGAGGGAGAGAGAGAAAGAAAGCCCTTATTTATTTGTATACAAGAAATACCCACAATAGGGTCCTCGACCCAAAGTAGTGTCGATCCCTCATCACTATGCCTGCATTTGTCGTGGAGGAGTGCTGTTGTCGGTTCGTTTATTGCTGGGACATGGATGCTTCAAGAAAAGCGTGGATAGAATTTGCTTACATAAAATCTGAGGCTTTATTGGTTGTTGATCAGCAAGAACTTGGACTTGCCAGATTTTAATACCCATAAAGGTCTGGTGGCCTTTCCGGATAACCTTGGTCATTGGCAATTGGGTGGTCGAGACATTCCATCAGAATATCCCAAGATCTAACTTGCTGATATGGCTCCTCATAGATTGGCGCAACTGGTTGTAATGTCCTAGAATCTCCCAATTCATAATGTGGATACGACGTGCTTGTTTGACTACTTTGTCTATCCAGGTATTTGTGGTATGCCATAACCTGACGACTTTCCTCAGCAGTCAATCTTACAAATTGAGGACAAGGTATTGTCGTTGTATGCATTGGTGCTTGCTGGACTGGAGGCCTATTTGGGCTTGGATTCCCTGGATTTGGCCTTTGAAGAATGGATATACCCCGAATTGGCGTTGATTTGGGGATCTGTTGAATTGTGGAACAATTAGACTTTGGTTGAATCTTGCTCATTGAGAGGCAATCATCATCTTTAGTCTTCTCTTGATCATTGTACTTCCCAGTTGAAGGCTGCATGACTGCGCTTTTCTTTAGATCTTGTGCTGAATTGCCTTCTTGTCGCTCCGTTGACATAGGTTCCCTGAGAGGTTCATCATTAAGAAATCTTTGCAATGATTGTGCCAAGAGACTTGGTAAAATCCGCTGGACTTCATCGGTTGCCAATTTCTTGACTTCCTTAGTTACCATTGGCTTAATAGATTCTACCAGCTTTGTCTTATGTGATGTTGATGTTGCTTGTCTACTCGAGGGTATCTTTGCATATTTTGGGATTGTTGCCAGATTGTCTTCTTCGTCACTCATTTCATAACCCGGTGGCACTAAGATTTTTCTTTTATAGTGCGTTCGAGCAGGAAGGGTCACTACAGGTGCATGTCAGTCTACATAGGCCAAATGCCTCTCGGCTATTTGTGAATTTCTCATCAGGCAATCTCAGCATGGATGATTAACTCTACATTGTGAACACGAGAGATCAAATGTTGATGGATCCCCTCGATGTGGACATTCAGCACGATGGTGTTTCCCTCCGCATCCATAGCATCTTACCAAATGCAATACACCACCGCCTCTAAGTTGATAGACATATTGGTAGTAGATTCCCCTTAGGATCTTCCACAAAGTAGACTGGTAGGTTGTTATGATCCTCCATTGAGTTCGGTGACATGCAAGAGGATATAACCAAAACTTCTACCTTTCCACTAGTTGTTGAAGAAGCTCGTGATTTAGATGGGTTTATCTGACATCCATCCTTCGGATGAGCTCCTTGTTGGCTTGATTCAGCTTCTGACCGTTGAACCGCTGGATCTGGCTGTCGGACATTCTGCTCCACCTTTGGTCCATGTCGAGGATTCTTGATTGGACATTTTGCACTCGGATGATTTCCAAAGCAGTTTCGTCTTTTTCGAAAATTGACCATGCAAGCATTAGCTTGAGGACGGCCTGAACTTGAAGTGCAAGGTTCTTGGTTTTCTGCTGCACTTGATGTGCTTGACTTTGCTGCACTCAGCTGCCTTTCATAGGATTTCATTCTTTTCTAATCATCGTTCAT
Organism: Diphasiastrum complanatum; assembly: GCA_029204225.1. Lineage (NCBI taxonomy): Eukaryota > Viridiplantae > Streptophyta > Lycopodiopsida > Lycopodiales > Lycopodiaceae > Diphasiastrum > Diphasiastrum complanatum. The sequence continues at coordinate 37,706,863 of CM055112.1, read as the reverse complement.
TCATGGCTTTTGTTCCTCTGATTCCCTATCTGATGATTCATCAAAGCGATAGGGAAAATCCTTCATCCCGTGTGAGAATTCCATCATGGCAGCATTCTTGCAGAGTTGTGCAAGTGACGCATAAGATGCTAATTTTTCCATACCAGATCTAATCATTTTGGGCAGTCCAGCATAGTATTTTGCCATGATGATCTGTTTAGGAATCGGACAATCCTTCACTAGATGGAAGATCCGCAAGAGCGGTCTCCATAGTTCAGCAGTAGAATGTGGCAAAGTAGCTGGCTGGTGGATTGCTTCAATGATGGTGCAATGGTAAAGATGTTCCAACTTTTTTTTTTTTTTGAGTGAGAAGAAGAAGAAGAAGAAAAAGAGAAAAGAGTAAGTAAAAAGATTGACCAATAAGGATTGAAAAGTAAAATAGAAATGAATTTAACAGATGAGAAAGCGGATGGAAGATTGAATGGAGATGGACAAGAAAAATGAAAATGAAGGATGGATGATAACTGATATGGAGGCCACTCACCAAAGAGGCTTGGGCTAAAATTAAAATTATTACTTTTTTACGATCTTTTTTTTTTCTTTATAAAATTTTACGGTCTTTTTTAAAAAAAAAATTATGGTCTTTTTTTTCACTTTTTTTTTACGATTTTTTTCTTCTTTTTTGGGGGGGGGGGGGGGGGGGATAGAACTGTCAAAGTGATGGAAGGACGCTGCGGTTTTTCTACCAATTTTTTTTTTTTTAAGGGAATAGAACCGTCGCAGTCATGGGAGGAGGCTATCTGCAAGAGTCGCTCACCAGCGAGACTTAGGTTTTTTTTCCAATTTTTTGAGTTTTTAGGGAATAGAACCGTCGCAGTCGTGAGAGGAGGCTATCTGAAAGATAGAGTCGCTCACCAGCGAGGCTTAGATTCTTTTTCGATTTTTAGAGTTTTTTTTTTATACACCATAGCATAATGGTGTAGCTGAGAGAGAAACTAGAACTCTCGAAGGCATCGAGATTACTATGGGCTGAGGCAGTAGCTACAACCGCCTACTTGCAGACCAGGCCAGGCAAGTCGAGCGTTGCTCACCCTAACCCACACGAGATATGGTGGAGAAGCAAGCTGAATTTGGCTCATGTTCGAATCTTTGGATGTGTGGCATATGCACACATACCAGATAAGAAGAGGAAAAAGCTGGACGGAAAAATAGAGCAAGGATTCTTGGTTGGCTATGATATACATTCTGGATATTACAGAATATACATGTCTCAAATCAATGAAGTGAAAACTATTAGAGATGTCAGATTCGACGAGACAAGAACAATGGTTGAGGAAGATCCAATCAGCTACGAAGTTCTTAGCAGACAATACTATGACCTACCCACATCGACAAAGGGAGCGAACCTTGAGCATCCAGATGAAGATGTTCGAATTCTAGATGGACTGAGTGACAGTTCAGATGATGAGTAGACCGATATATCGACAGTGCCCAGAACACCTACGACACACCAAAGTTTTGCTTCTAGTAGATAGGACAAAGGCAAAACAGTTGTTGTGAGCCTGTATTATCTCCAAGGAGATCTACAAGACAAAGAAGAGTAGCAATCAAATATATACTTGACAGCTCATCTTCTACTCAAGAAGAATTATGTGGATTCGGTGGTGAACCACAAACTTATGAAGAAGCCATCAATAGTCCAAACAAGGACGAAATGGGTATTTTGGAGCACTTCGAAATATCGGACCTAGGAGAAGCCAAATGCTACCTAGGTTTATAGATCAACAAAGATCTTCAGGCTGGGAGATTGTATCTACACCAGTCAAGATACATTCATAAGATTGTTGATGATTTTGACATGATAGATTGCAAGGGAATAAATACTCCAATGGTTCTTGGCACAATGTTGACAAATGAAGACTGTCCCAGAGATGACGCAGAACGACAAGCAATGTAGTATAAGCCCTATAGAAGGCTTATCAGTTCTTTGATGTACTTGGCAGATAACACAAGGTCGAACATTGCTTACACAATATTCAGATTGAGCCAATTCAATATCAATCTAGGTCCAACACACTGGAATATTGCCAAGAGGATTTTGCAATACCTGCAGAACACAAAGAACTATGGATTATGCTATTGTCAAGATACAGGATTCAAGATTGAATCCTACAATGATGCAAGCTAGGCATCCCCGAGAGATGATAGTAAAAGTGTCTCATGAGAATGCACAATAGCAGCCGATACAACTGTTATATTGATCAGCAGGAAGCAAACCATAACTGCCCAATCATCATGTGAGGCAGAATATGTTGCTGCAGCCAAAATGGCTAATGAGCTAATATGGCTCAGATAGTTCCTAGGGGGACTAAAACAAAGCACCAATGAACCGTTGATCTTGTATATGGACAACACATCCGCTGAACATCTAACCAAAGATCATGTGTTTCACTCTAGAATGAAGCATATTGCCATCAAGTATCACTTGATCAGGGATCTAGTTGAGAATGAAGAGCTGAAGACCGCGACAAAGTAGATTGTAGCTGATATCTTCACGAAGCCTCTCGCAAGGCAGTGTTTGAGAGACAAAGGTCAAGCTTGGGAATCAACAAAATACACTCTTTGAGAGAGAGCTGAAGAAACCTTGAGTTTCTATTTTTCTAAAGCTTACTTTTGTCTCTCCTTACAGTTTTTTTGGATAGGCCGACATATCGGATGAGACGACACCAACAAATCGGGCATCCACAAGCCAAGTCCAAGACGAGTTATCGGGCATGGACGAACTATCGGACCTCAGCTACTTGGGCGTGAAGTTTTTCAAGCTATCACGATCCACCGCCGCCATGCAACGTTAACAAATATATAGTTAACGATTGTTTTAGCTAAACCTTTAGCTAATCAAATCTTGTAATCTAATCCAGTATGATATATCTATTGGATAGACATGCATAGAGAACATACACAGCCCTGAACGTAACACTCAGAGTGAGGTGCTATTGTGGGTATTTCCTAAGTGGGTCTCGCCACTTAAAATACTGTTGGCCAAGCCTTACCTAGTGGGCCCCACCACAGTATAGTAGAGCAATAAGTGCGAGGCACTGGCATCCTGCGCATATAAGCCCAGCCCAATGAGCACAAGTAGCAAGTTGGAATTCCTAGGAATAAGAGTCTTTAAAAATCAAAATACTGCTAACTAACCTTCGTAAAACCTTCTGAGTTCCATCTCAGTCTCACTGAGACCAGGACACAGAAATCTCTGTGAGAGTTACTTCCCAGTTACGTGTCAACTAGATTCTGATTAAGAACCCTGCACTTCCTCACCAAAAGGATACACCCTAGACATGCCAATACTTATGGAGTCAATTTAATCAAAGTTGCATGGTTGGCAATGGAACATATTCCTAACATAATTCAAGACGATCTGGTACCCTGGCAACATGCATTTTCATATAATGAAGAAGCCGAACTGACTGAAGAACAAATCTTGCAACACATGGATCCCAACCATTATGGCATGAGAAAAATACCAGCGCAGTCTCTACAAAAATCTCCACTAGCAAAAGTTTCCAAGGTCGACGAACCACCCAAGGCACCTGCTTCAAAGAAGAATTAGCTGAAGCAATGGTACAATTAGGTGACCTGTTGGAGTGATTTGCCGACAGAGGCAATAGCTATGGTGAGTAAAGATGTTTGCAATCATGAGATGAATGTCAAACTAGTTTTCTAGATTGACAACAAGGTTGTAGCCAGTCCTGAAGACAAAAAGAACGAATAGAAAATTCTAGACTCCTTGAAGTCAATCCGTTTGAAACAGGATTCAGCGTCATCATCTCAGATGACTGGAATGAAAGGAAGCCCACAACTAACTAGTCATGCTAAGATCAACATGTTGAAGCAGGAATCTCTGTTGGGGGTATTCCAAACAAAGTGTAAATAAATAAAATCCTCCAATAAAATGTGTTGCGAGGGCATGGCATCCTGCGTGTATAAGCCCATTGCCCAATGAACACGCAATTGAAGTTGTAAATAAAATAAACTTGACTTGGGCCTTGTAATTAAAATAAAACTAGAGGCCCAATGTCATTTTTAAACTTAGAGATCACTTTTTAGAGTTGGGTCCAAATTGGGACTCACATGAATCTTGTGATTTCTAATGTACTTTTTGTGGACCCTTGGATCAAGGTAGGTCTAAGACGAATGGTTAGGATCATTGTGAATATTAGCCAATAAGATTGAGGGGCAAGGGCCTTCCCCATTTTATAAAAAGGCACCATTTGTACACTATTTCCATGCTTAATGAGAAGGAGGAAACTCTACCACTTTTGGAAGAGAAGCATTCTCATTTGCTATTCACTACTTACTAATGCTCTTGATTGTGTTTTCCATTGCTTTCTATTTCCATGTTTATTGTTTGCCATAGTTAATGCTTTTCCATTAGCAAGCATAAAAAGCATTTGAGCTAATTTCCACCCTCACTCTCTATCTCTCTCTCTCTCTTTCTCTTTTCTCTTCTCAACCTCTTCTTTTCTATCCCTTCCCTTCACCCAACTATGATGAATAGAGGAGTAGAGTTAAAGAGGAGTAGCATAGTGGTGAGTAGAGTTAAGGGAGAAAGTAGGAATTTAACTAAAAGTAGCATCTATGCATAGTTAGGCACCTATCCAGTGATCTAACCTTTGTTGACAGGCGGAAGGGCTATACTACGAGAGATCTTCGACCCCACAGTGGCGCCGTTGCCGGGGATAGATTTCCACTAACTAGTTTAGTTGCATTTTAGCTATTTTCTTGCTTTTTAGAGTAGTTTAGGTAGAGTTTTGGGAGTTTAGAGTTAGTTTTCTATATTTTTTTGTGTTTGGACTGTTCACAGCTAGCGGAGGAGGTGTGAGAGGGTAGAGGAGGCACTGAACAACCTTTAAGGGCTTGAAATTCAAAATAATCATTAAAAAACTCAAAAAAACACACCAATATGCATTTTGTAAAAAAAAAGAGCCAAAAAACTTATCAAATTTTTATATCTCCAGAATCAGTGAGAATTAACCCTTGCATGACTGGCAGCAGCTCCAAGGTACTGTCCCAGACCTACATAGAAGCCTGCGAAAGTTAGTTCCAAGCAGATTGTAAAAATCAGAGAAAAATCATAATAAATTCAAAAAACCCTTGAAAAAATCCAAAAAAAATTCAAATATTCATAAGAACTCTCGCAGAGTCCTCTGAAGTTCCATCTTAGTGAGACCAGGACACAGAGAAGCTTGCGAGAGTTAGTTCGATGATTAAGTTCCTGTGTGAGAGTTCCCAGTGGAAAAAAGACGGGAAAGTACCAGTGAACCCTCGCAGACAGTGAAATTTTCAATTCCAGTGATCAAAAACTCTAGCAGAGGATTCTGAAGTTCCATCTCAATGAGATCAGGACACAGAAAAGCTTGCGAGAGTTAGTTTGATTTCAATGAGCAAAAAATTGAATTTAAGTGCAAAAAAATCACTAAAAAGTGAAGATCCAACAAATCCTTCCAGTAAGAACTCTCGTAGACCCTCTCAATCGATTTAGAATGTCAAATTACATTAGTGATGAAGCCTGCGAGAGTTAGTATGAAGATTTGGTGAAGATCAAGCACAAAAAGTGATTTTGAACCCTCGCAGACACTGAAATTTTCACTTCTTGCGGCTATGTCGGGTGGCTTGCTTGGAGGGAAGTCACCCACGTCGGGACCCCCGATCTGGCATGGCGCCAGGTTGGATCTCAATGTTGGTTTTCGGAACTTCAAGTTGGTTAAGTCTGATCGTTGTTGGCGAGTTGGCTGCTTGTATGTCAAGTGGGTTTGGATGGCAAGAGTTGAAGGCTGGGAAGCTAAGTCGTGGTTCCCAGCTCCCTTTGGGATGCCTGCGCTACATGTGGTATCAGAGCCGACTGGCCGGTCAGCTATGCGGATCTCACGGAAATGGCCACGGTTTGGGGTTCATCAAGACAACTGTTGTGCAAGGTGCTGCCCACAGTGTAAGCACGGGTGCGTCCACGGTCGGGGTGGTCGACAGAACGGGGGACTTGATGAGTCAAGGTGCTGCCCTTGAGGTGTAAGCACGGTCAGTTCTCGCAGTTCGGGCCTGGCGCTGTCTGCACGTAGGACGGATGAGGCAAAGTGCTGCCTAGGGAGGTGAAAGCACGGTCTGTACCTTGTGGGGTGCGGGGCGACATATTCGAACTGTACGGGTTAACCATTGATACAGAGATGCTGCTCGAATTCGGGTGTAAAGCACGGGTGGTTAGCTGCCGGTGCGGGATAGCTGCCGATCGTTTAGCTATAAGGGCTATCGACCAAAAAGTGGTGGGGCGTGACTGAGGCAATGTGCTGCTTAATGGTGAAAGCACGGATAGTTGGAGGGGTGTCCTATGTGGGCTGATTCCGTGATCGATTTGTATGGGCGCGGCCAGGCAAAGGTCCGTTGGCAGGACCATCTCAAAGGGGGATCTTGTCTTTGTTACTTGTTAGTAAACCTGCCTGAGTGTCTTACTTGTACGTATTCGTGGTGAGTCTAAATACTCGTGCTTTGCCTGGTTTGCATGATTGCTTGTGATACAAGGAGCTGATGGCTCGAGAAGGAAACTTTTCTTTTGAAGGCTGATACCATCAAACAAAGAGGACTACAGAATCTGTGGGGCGGATTTGCAGTTCAAGTACTCACACGTGAACGACAACGAAACGACTCAATGTTTGCAAAGGATGGATGGCTAGCCTGTTTCTTGGGTTAGTTTCATTTGCGACAACGCCCACTAGACGCAAGCAGGAAGTCAAAAGTTGGAAAGGGCCATTTCAGGGGAAATCTTCTATGGAGCAGTTGGTCTTCATTTTGGGACGGCCACCTTCGAAACTGAAACTCACTGAGCATGGGCGATATCCAGAATCTGTGCGGCGGATTTGCAGTTCAAGTACTCGCACGTGAACGACAACGAAATGACTCAATGTTTGCAAAGGATGGATGGCTAGCCTGTTTCTTGGGTTAGTTTCATTTGCGACAACGCCCACCAGATGCAAGCAGGAAGTCAAAAGTTGGAAAGGGCAATTTCAGGGGAGATCTTCTATAGCAGTTGGTCTTCATTTTGGGACGGCCACCTTCGGAACTGAAACTCACTGAGCATGGGTGATATCCAGTATCAGTTGGGTTTTTCCTCAAAGGGGAAAAAGACTAGGATCCTCTTCAGAGATTGGCAACAAGTTGGATCGAGCCATAATCCTAGCAGATGGGAAGCAAAGTGTTGGAAAGGCTTTTTGTCCGAAGAACTCTACTCTAAGTCCGATCAGCTGATTTATTAAGTGGAGGGGAACTATCACACACACCTCTCTCTTGGGGCAAATTTTGAATGAAAGTTGATCAAAATGGGGGCAAATTCAAGGTGACCTAGCCATACTCACACGAGGAGACTGGCGAACTTTGGACCTAATAAGTTGACAAGCTTTTGTTGTGGAAAGGAAAGTTTGTTATAGGCTTTCTCTGGACCAGCAATGATGAGGAAACATATGAGTACGCTGGCTTGTGTTACGTGTAAGGCAGCTGATCAATGAAGGAACTGTGAAAGTTGAGTCTTGCATGAGAGACTTGGTATTTCGAACGGACGCTAAGGGACAGTTCGCGTTGAGATCGGATTAGTGCAAACTCTGGGTGCATGTTTCTGATTCAAAGAGAGCTACTTGAAGCCAAGCTCGATGTACACTTCTTGTTTTGACTGTGAGGCAACTAACCAGTGATGGAATTGTGAAAGTCAAGTTTGCGCGACGGACATGGTGCTTCAAACAAACGCGAAGAGATAGTTCGGATGCGGATCAAACTGGTGCAACCCTTTGGCTTTCCACAAGGTCAATGGTTACATTTGGGCTGATTCAAAGAGCTACTTCAAGCTAAGTGAGAGGTGCATTGCGGAGTACTCAATCTTTGCCTACCTTAAAGAGCCAAGATGGAAAAGTATCAAGATCAGGCTTGGACAAGGAGAGAAATCAAGGTGCAGAAGCAACAAGGCACGGAGTGGACCATAAAGTGGGCAATCAAACGATAAATCCTTCGGCTCAGGGAGCCTTGATACCTGTGCGGAACTGAACAAACCTGGAGCTCAGGGAGCTCAACACAAAGTGCATCAAGGACAAATCAGGAGCTCAAAGGAGTTCCAAAGTCGAAAGTTAGAAGCGACAGGGGCGAACATTTCAAAGAAAGTCCTCTGTCACCAGTTAATAAGGTTCTCGGGTTTTACGAAAGCGATATCAAATCTACGCTTTTCCCAGACAAAGATATATTTTCAAGTTATGTAATTTTTCAGTACAAAGAGCTGAGCCTCCGACTTGTGGTGTGCCAGCTTCAATGTTAATAAAAAGTGGCCAGTAAATTGAGTACTGTGCCAAGTAGCTTAAATGTATAGTCATTTTAATTGGGAGACACCTTTACTTTAATCTGACATCTGATGAGGACATCAGATTTTATAAAGGTGGGGTGGATGTTGTAAAGCTACCTTTACAAGCTTTACTTCCGGCGCCATTGGCGCCAGCTATGTCCTCGGCGCCAGCAACGCCCCTGCTGCTCCCGGCGCCAACGGCGCCGGCGCCGCTCCCGGCGCCACTGTGACCAGAATCCAGCCGGCGCCAAGTTCCTATGGCTAAAAATCTTTGATCGGTTCTAGCGAAGTCCAGAGAGCTCAGATCGATGTGCAATCACCTCACACGATCTAGGCATGATTAAAGGAAGCCTGGGGATCAATAAAATCTAGAGAGAGAAAATGACTTTCTAGAAAGAGAAAATCCTAGGGAGAGAAAAACGTGCTTTACCAGCTTGGGTAGAGTGCTTGGTATGAGGGGAGGTGCCGAATCACACCAATACTATAGGGGAGTGCGGGTTGCGACTCAGGACGAGTTCCAACCAAGTCTCAGCCTCCCTTGCTGGAATGTTGTCATGGCTCTCGCCTTGGCATGCTAGCGCCCCGGAGACTAGGGTCGGTCACACACTTGAAATGTAACCTTCTCAGATTTATCAATAAAGTGGGATTTTCCTCAAACTGACTCTGATTACCTTCTGGGTTTCAGTGTTCGGTAAAAGCGCCAGTTGTAAGGCCGCTTTCAAAATTTTTAACTTGGCACATAGCTGAGGGTCGTATCCCGGGACGCCAGCGGTATGCCGTCGGGACCAATCGGTCCGTGGCGCCAGCGGTATGCTGTCGGGACCATTTGGTCCAGGAACTGGTTGTTTCCATATCTGTCGCGGCTTGTGGTTCTGAGTGTTCCTTGCATGAACATGAATGGGTTAAGCTCTTGGGGAACGGGCTCTAACCTGTCGGCTGAGTTGGATGGCTTGCTTGGGTGGATGTTACCTGTTTATGGCTGTCCAGTCTGGCGTGGCGCTAGGTTGGCTTCCAGCGCTCGTGACGAAGCTTTCAGTTGGTTAAGTCTGATGTAAGTCAGACCGCTTGCTTGGAATGGATGTTACTCGTTTGTAACGAAGCTTCGAGTTGGTTAAGTTTGATGTATGTCGGGCGACTTGCTTGGAGGGAAGTCACCCACGTCGGGACCCCCGATCTGGCATGGCGCCAGGTTGGATCTCAATGTTGGTTTTCGGAACTTCAAGTTGGTTAAGTCTGATCGTTGTTGGCGAGTTGGCTGCTTGTATGTCAAGTGGGTTTGGATGGCAAGAGTTGAAGGCTGGGAAGCTAAGTCGTGGTTCCCGGCTCCCTTTGGGATGCCTGCGCTACAGTTACCATGAAGTATTAGAAGAGAACTGAAAAGATGGGAGTAGTACGCTATTCTGCAAGAAGCTATGGAAAATGCCATCAAGGAAGAGGATGAGGGATCTGACGATGAATATCCTTCCACCCACACTCCTACTCTCTCGATTGCATCATTATCATCAAACGCATCCGCTCTATCCACAGAACTACTGTTGGAGCAAATGACAAAATTACACAAACAGCAAATGGAGCAACTTACGGCGTAGTTTGACCAGGAACTGAAGGCCTTACAAGGAACTATAGCAGTAACTCCACATCAACCGGAACCAACCCAGCTGTAGTATCCTCGATGAGAAAATGTATGGTGTTCAGTATGCATGCAAAACCATACAACGAACGAGTGTCCAGTCCTAAAGCAAAATCTGAGACTGACACATAAATTCTACCATCTATGCAATGCAACATTGCACGATACAACATTTTGTCCGTTTAACCCCAGGGTTGTTCAACAGAAGAGAAGTCCCTATTAGACTTCTTATCCTTATCATCTAGGGGCACCTAACGCGGCACCAAGGTACGGCGCACCCAATCCACCACAACGCATGGCCTTACCTGCTCCACCAGGGCCAGCCAATCAACAAGTGGCCCATGTAAACCTAACAGCAGTAGAACAAGAATTGCAAATGTCACCTCAACTTGAGCAGCAGCAGTGGTATGGACCAGATGAACCATTTATGGATCTTGCCATAAATGAATATGTATTGGCCTATGCAGCTCAAACTCAACGTCAAGGTGGAAGAAATTACGGCTACTACGGGTGCGGCGAGGGACACAGAATTGCGAAATGTCCCTACAAAGGACAATATACAACCTCCTGCCGGGATTGCGGTTATGGACATTGTTTCATGAATTGTCCATTTAAACCTGGAACCAGTGCACCTCTTAACCTCATTGCCATACAACAATCAACAGTTCCAGTAGGGATGCCATTGAAAGGATGACACGACTACGCTCCTGTGTTAGTTGTTACGCGAGCACAGAAGAGGAAGGAAGCGGCTCCCTCACCACCATCATTGGTCACTGATGACCAACCCTCAACTTCAGCGCCATATCCAAATGTGAGGGAAGAGAGAAGACAGTACCAGAAAATAAGACACTGGGTACAAAAAGCACAAGAGGAGAAAAAAGAGCAAGAACGAAACAATCCCACAGAACCTCCAGTCGGCGTCGACCAGGATTCGCAACCGGGCTCACCACTGTGCATTGATCAGAATGATTGGTTGCACCGACATGACCCACCTTTTCACATGGTGGAGCCTGAGGAACCACGCATTGAAAGGCTCACACTCTTGCTGTCAAGCCACGTTAGTTTACCCCTCGGAGAACTACTATGGATTGCACCACAAACGAAAAGCCTTTTAGCTGAATGGGACAAGGCGGATGAGGAGCCTTGAGCCCATCTATTGTGCGGGCTATGATGAAACAAATAACGTCCTCCACATCGGAGCAGCATGGGAAAGTGAGGAACACAACATCACTTTGCCAATCAAACACAAGAGATACGAGGACGAGGCGACAATGGTAGATGGAGGATCAGGTGTCAATCTTATCTCCACTACCTTGTACGAAAAATGGGGACTACAAGGATTGAAGCCAGCCAGATTCGGCATCAAGCTAGCAGATCAATCCTGTGTGAAACCAAAAGGCGTATTTGCTAATATTCCTGTAAGGATAGCAGACATGCAATATGTGATTACTTTTGTGGTCATGGATATACCTGAATCTCCATTTGCATACCGTATTCTACTGGAAAGACCATGGTTGAGGGCTGCACAAGTAGTACACAACCGAGGTGCAGGGAAACTCACCTTCGAGAATAGAGAACAGGCTGTAAAGGTAGATCCAACCACATGGGCGGTGAAACCTATTGCACCCAAAGCTGATGACGGATCATCCACGATAGATCATATGATTGACCGCCCAAGGCCAGCCAAGGGAGGTCACTATCATTCAGAGGCGGATGTCATGAGATGGACGGATGCATTAGCAACTATCGACAATATGAATCAGATCCAGAACTGAGTACATCTTCACCCAAATGTTACACTATGAACACACCAATCACATTTGGAGTGAATATGATAAACGTAGCATGGCTGTCAGCGGAGCCGATTGAGAACCTTGTGGACGATGATCTAGTCCCTTGGCAACATGCTCTAACTTATAATAAGGAGATTGAGCTGATTGATGAACAAGTCCTACACCACATGGACCCAGATCGTTATGGAACCAAGAAGGTACCACCTCAACCACCACAAAGTTCTGCTATGGCAAAAGTCTCAAGGATTGAACCACCCAAGGCACCTGTGAATAAGAAGAATCAGTTGAAGCAACGCTACAACCAGGTGATCTGATGGAGTGACCTACCCGAAGAGGCAATAGCTACAGTAGACGTTGATATTCGCAACTATGAGACGAATGTCACAGCAGTCCCAAAGAAAGACAACAACGATGAACCCATCAAAATGACAAAAAGGACAATGAAGGTGTTGGATTCCCTGAAGTCAATCAAGTTGGACTCAGATACAGCGTCATTTTCTGCACAAGTGACAGAAAATAAAAAAATGACCAGTCGGGCCAAGATCAATATGCTGAAAGATGAATCTTGACGAGCTCCAGTTCATGAGATGCCTGATACTTTCAAAAATTATACATTGGACGACATGGTAATCATGATGCCGCAAGCCCAACGAGAAATTCAGACACCAGCGGAACAAGTCTTTGAAGGACCTGCGCGAACACAGCCGATTAATCTTGCGGAACCAGGAGAAGAAGAAAGGATAGTGCATGTGGGAGAGCAGTTAACACCCACGCAGTTCAAGAGACTACGGTCCTTGTTGGTGGAATATAAAGACTGTTTTGCCTGGAGCTATAGTGATCTAAAGGCCATTCGGCCAACAGTAGTCCAGCACACCATACCTTTGGTGGATGGAGCAGTCCCCAAGATAAGCCGTTACTACCGCTGCAACCTGAATTATACAGAACTGATCAAGCAAGAGTTGTAGAAACTTATGGATGCAGATTTCATTTATAAAATCGAACACACGGAATGGGTATCGTTGATAGTTATAGTACTCAAGAAGAATGCAAAATGCGTATCTGTGTGAATCTGAAGGCACTTAATGCAGTCACCAAGAAGGACCATTTTCCTTTACCATTTACGGAAAGTTTCCTCGATAGAGTAGCTGGTGACAAAGCCTACAGTTTTCTAGACGGCTTCAGCGGCTACAACCAGGTGAAAATAGCCCCCCAGGACCAGCACAAGACATCATTCGCCACAGAATGGGGAACTTATGCCTATAAAGTGATGCCATTCGGACTTTGCAATGCCCCAAGCACTTTCCAATGAGTCATGCAGGTGGCATTCAAAGATTATTTGAAAAAATTTCTAGAAATTTTCTTGGACGACCTGTGCGTGCATGGACCAGATTCAGAACACTTATCCAATTTGGAAAAGGTGCTACAAAAATGCCGCGAATACCAGATTTCCCTGAATCCAAAAAAAATGTCAATTTTGGGTGACACACGGCTTGATACTCGGCCATAGAGTGTCAAGACACGGGATCGCCACAGATCTATCAAAGATTAGGATCATTGTTGATCTACCACCACCGAGGACAATCCGCGAGGTCTAAATTTTCATGGGTCATGCTAACTATTATAGGATCTTCATTCTCAATTTTGCGGAATTAGCCAGACCAATTTACAAGCTCACAACAGATCCACATTGGAATGAGAAAGCTCTAAAGGCTTTCTAGAAGATTAAGAATGCATTGGTCTCAACACCAATCCTACGACCACCCAATTGGTCCATTGAGTTCCACGTGCATATGGACGCATCGAAGTATGCAGTTGGAATAGTCTTAACCCAGCCAGGTGAACACAAAAAAGATTTTCCAATCCGATTTGCAAGCCGACAGCTCAGTGATACCGAAATGAATTATTCAACCACAGAGCGAGAAGCATTGGTAATGATCTATGCGATTAAGAAGTTTCGACACTATTTGATGGCCACTCATTTTGCTTTTTATACGGACCATCAACCCTTGCTATATCTCGTTAATAAAACTTGCAACACCGGGAGAATCACCAGATGGCTCCTGTTGTTGTTGGAATATGATTTTCGGATAGTAGTTCGCAAGAGAAAACAACACTACATGGCAGATCATGTGTCACGAATCAAGGGAAAGGAGGTTGCAACCCAACCCGACGATGAGCTGGTAGATGTTGTCTTATTTTACGTAGATACGGTACCAGAATGGGCTGCCAACATTGTCGAATATCTAATGCGGGGCCAACCAGACAAATCACTACCAAAGGTAGAACAACGAAAATTGATCTTGAAAGCTAGACCTTATCAGCTGATTGTCGGCCAGTTGTACCAAAAAGGTCCAGACGGAATTCTTCGGTGGTGTATTCTTCCTCATGAGACCACCCAGATCATTTCGCTTTCACATGAAGGCATGGGTGGAGGTCATTTTGCATTTGACATTACAGTTCGCAAGATCCTACAATCAGAATGTTGGTGGCCAACGATTCATAAAGACACAGAGGAATACTTGAAAAAGTGCGATGTGTGCCAAAGGGCAAGAAGACCAACGAGATTGAACTATGATCTACTACACCCAGTCTTAGCCCAAACACCGTTTGAAAATGGGGATTGGATTATATTGGTCCAATTCGTCCTGTAGCAAGGAGTTTCCAGGTTCGATACATTATCGTAGCCACAGACTACCTCACCAAATGGGTCGAAGCCAAGGCAGGACGAGTAGCATACGCTAGGACCACTGCCAAGTTCCTTTATGAAAATATAATTGTGTGCTTCGGGTGCCCGGTGGAACTAGTCAGTGATTGCGGAAGCCATTTAATCAACGAGACCATCAAGGTCCTGTTGGAGGAATTCTTCGTGATCCACAGAACCAGTACGCCTTATTATCCTCGTGGTAATGGGCAAGCAAAATCATCCAATAAGATCCTGTGTAGCGTGCTCACGAAAACAGTTGAAGCTAGTAGATCAGATTGGGAACACAAGTTGCATGCTGCACTGTGGGCATTCAGGACAACATATAAAGGGGGGCACCGATCAAACACCCTTCCAATTGGTATATGGTCAGGATGTTGTGATGCCAGTAGAGTTTTTAGTTCCATCATTAAGGATTGCCACTGCGCAACCTCTTAATGAGTCCAAATCTCTACAGCTATGCCACGAAGCTCTGCATAAACTCTGTGAAACATGCTTACTAGCTGTGCATGCTTCAACCAAATTTCCTACCAGCTGTCATCTACACATATCAAACACCGATCTGCGTTTTGAAGTACAATCATTGTCATCCAACACTCACTATTATCAGTTTTCTATTGTTTCCTTCCATTTTCCACCGTTTTTTTTTTTTTTTTTGACTTTTTTCGACCACTAATCATCATTGCTAACATGGCCTCCTCATCCTCTGAAGACTCTGGCACCAAACACGTGATCCAGCGTGACATCCCCGAGGCCACGCAGATTTGGCCTCTAACCTCTTACAGTTTGATCCAACCATGGCTGCAAACAGCCGGGCCCCTCCTTGAAGCAATGGGTTTTTACTCGGTGCTCTTTCATTCTGAGATTAACATGGGCCTCGCCCTTCACGCTTACGCCACCTGGGATGAGGACAAGGCTTGTTTCCACTTCATGTACCAAGGTACCACGTACAAGGTCAGGATTAACCCCGACTCGACGATCACCATTGGCATTATGTCCGGTGATCGTCAACCCATCTCCCATCGCCACGCCAAAGCTCTGATCAAACCATTCGTCACCCAAACCACACCGAAAATCCCCATCCAGACTAACAATGGTTACCTGATAGAAGCTATCACGGAACCCGTCATCCAGACAACTACGCATCTATTGAATAACTTTATGGTTATTTCAACATTTCGCAAGGACAGAATCCAGTCTATACTGCTGAGTCAGATAGTGGAATCCTTTCTGGAATTCCCTAACCCCTCCGTTGTGACATACGACTGGCATAGCTTCCTTATTCGAGAACTAACAAACTCCATCAAACCCAACAACCGTGAGCAAATCGCAATAGGCCCCCTGTTGTGTAACTTTGCCTGTGCACTTCTCGAGGCGAAAGTGCGCGGTTTCCAACGCTCATCTCTCCTATCTACCCTTGTGTCACATACTAACCTTTACCCACCATCTCAAGCATCTACCTCATCCCAACCTGCAGTCATTAATACAACGGCCAGCAAACGAATGCATGGCGCTGCCTCTACATCCACATCTCCACCTGTTACCCGACGACGTGTCTCCACTGCCACACTAACTACTCCATCAACCACCGCCACTTCGTCTTCCGTGCAATCCCCCACTCCAATTTCTGTTGTCGCTACCTCTCTTCCTATTCCATCCACTTCTGTTTCTGTCTCCATCCCCATTTCTTCTGTTGATACCACTCCTACTACTCTTCCAGTGTCCGCTACTCCATCCATCACCATTGCATCCTCCATTACGCCTGCCACCACCGTTTCTCCTCTCACATTCAACCCTTCTGATTCGCAACTGTCCCCTGACACTCTGGCATGGATGCAAGTTATCAATTTTTCACCCCCACGCTAGACACTTTCCGCTCCATCCTCACCTTCTTCCATACTCCACACCACCCTTCAGTTCCCCACTGTTCCTCTCATCCTCTCGTTCAGACAAACTGTCCTCACCCTTGTTTTCACAGTTGTTTCTCAAACCCCACCCGCTTCGCAAAAGGTTGTCGAGGGCAGCCAACCGCTGCCTGATGACGCATTTGTACAAACAGTTTTTGTAGCATCACCAGATCGGGCTGGCCCTACCGCCCCAGATGGCATCAGAATAAATGAAAACCTGATCGAGGACAATGAAGACAGAATTCCACAAGTCGTCGGGGCCGATACAACACAAGCCCCTACGAGTGCCAGTGTACCAGCTGCTCTCACGGATCTAACGACGACGTACCAAACCCTAGGAAAATACATCTTGGATGCGGTAGCAGCCAAAGCTATTTTGAAACATAGGGTACTACAGTTGGCAACAAATAATACAAAACTGCGAGTAGACCTCACCAAACTGCAGCAAGAGCTGATTCTAGCTCAACAACACCAACAAGCAGGGCACCGGGAGATTGACAAGTTGCAGCAGAAGGAGGAGGGCCTAAACAAATATATTGCCTCTCCAAAGCGTTGACGGAGGCCTCCACAAAGGTGCGGGAGCTTCAAACTGAAGCATCCCAACGACTTGTCCCCATCCAGACGCAACTTACACTTTTGGAAGCAGAGAACACGTTCCTGGGCTTGGAGGTTAAAGCCTTACAAGATGATAAACTCGTCTGGTTAGCTCAATCTGCACCAGATAGAAGGCCGCTTTCCTAATCAGAGATGAATCTTCTACGACGTTAGGTGCAGATTTATAGCCAAACCCTGAACAACTACCAGACGGAGTTCAATAAGTATCGGACAAGTGCAACGCAAGAGCTCACCCAGGCTAAGCAAGACCTCAAGGCATGCGAGAAATACAAGAAAACGAAGGCCCAGCCCTCCCCCGTGGTAATTCCACCGCCACCTAATTTTGACGCTGCACAGACTAGTACCAGCCAAGACTAGAGCCAGCAGGCAGCAGGGGGATTTCAACCAGATCAAGGGTCCGAAGGCCAGGATCAAGGGCAAACAGATATGGCTGCTGAGACGCGCAACCAGAGCCAAGGCGCAACCACCAGCCAGGGCCCAACAACATCATCCAGAGGGTCATGAACGATATCTTCCAGCCAGGCCTTCCGAAGACCGAAATCCGTGGAGGAGAACATCAATGAATTTTTATCCAAATATCCCCACGAGTCATCAAGAGACGGCTGACAGTTATCGTTCTCACCTCAGACCATCAAGGGAAAAGAACTGCAAGCCTTACCCGCCCTCCAACCACAATTGGAGTGGCGACAACAATTATTTGAGAGATACCTTGAGGCCATCATGGCTCACGTGACGAGTCCGCAACAGCTACGGGTGAACGCACATATCCTGCCATGTCCAAGAAGATCCAAATGGACGGAATGCGGCACTCCTCTGGACCAGATCACACTCAACAATTTCAACTGGCCAATCATCAAATCCTAATATGGGTGGACAATGGATGTAGATGCCAGAAGGATTCTCTTTGCATTCGCCAGCCACTACATCAATTGTCCCGATCCCACAGTCCGCGCGACAACCACTTACGTCCGAGACTTGGAATATTTAATGGGCATTGAAACAAAATGGGATGATTTCCTTCCCTCCATATTCTTTGATCCAAATAAGGTGCTCGCTTTCGACAAAGTCGAAGACCAGCTGCCAATCGCTCACGTATATTACCGAGCTGCATTCCTTGGTGATCCCTGGACGAAACGATTCCAAGCATGGGTGGACCAGGAATGGTTGACAGGAGTTCACAAGTCCTTCCACACGCCAAAGGACTCGAAGAAACTGGACCGTCTCAACTTCATGGAAGACGTTACGAGAAATTTCATCCACCAGAGGCAGTCCAAGAGAACGCTCTACTAAACCGGCAGAGTGCCGAGGGACCGGCACTACTTCAGGCCATGGGTCCTGTTGGGGGTATTCCCAACAAAGTGTAAATAAATAAAATCCTCCAATAAAATGTGTTGCGAGGGCATGACATCCTGCGTGTATAAGTCCATGGCCCAATGAACACGCAATTGAAGTTGTAAATAAAATAAACTTGACTTGGGCCTTTTAATTATAATAAAACTAGAGGCCCAATGTCATTTTCAAACTTAGAGATCACTTTTTAGAGTTGGGTCCAAATTGGGACTCACATGAATCTTGTGATTTCTAATGTACTTTTTGTGGACCCTTGGATCAAGTTGGGTCCAAGATGAATGGTTAGGATCATTGTGAATATTAGCCAATAAGATTGAGGGGCAAGGGCCTTTCCATTTTATAAAAAGACACCATTTGTACACTATTTCCATGCTTAATGAGAAGGAGGAAACTCTACCATTTTTGGAAGAGAAGCATCCTCATTTGCTATTTACTACTTGCTAATGCTCTTGATTGTGTTTTCTATTGTTTTCTATTTCCATGTTTATTGTTTGCCTTAGTGAATGCTTTTCCATTAGCAAGCATAAAGAGCATTTGAACTAACTTCCACCCTCACTCTCTTTCTCTCTCTCTTTCTCTCTTCTCTTCTCAATCTCTTCTTTTCTATCCCTTCCCTTCACCCAACTATGATGAATGTTAGTGTAGAAGAGTAGAGTTAAAGAGGAGTAGCATAGTGGTGAGTAGAGTTAAGGGAGAAAGTAGGAATTTAACTAAAAGTAGCATCTATGCATAGTTAGGCACCTATCCAGTGATCTAACCTTTGTTGACAGGCGGAAGGGCTATACTACGAGAGATCTTCGACCCCACAGTAGCGCCGTTGCCGAGGACAAATGAAAACGTGATCGAGGGCAATGACGACGGAATTCCACAAGTCGTCGGGGCCAATACAACACAAGCCCCTGCCAGTGCCAGTGTACCAGCTGCTCCCACGGATCTAACGACGGCGTACCAAACCCTAGGAAAATACATCCTGGATGTGGTAGTAGCCAAAGCTATTCTGGAAAGCAGGGTACTACAGTTGGCAAGAAATAATACACAGCTACAAGCAGACCTCACCAAGCTGCAGCAAGAATTGATTCTAGCTCAACAACACGAACAAGCAGGGCACCAGGAGATTGCCAAGTTGCAGCAGAAGGAGGAGGGCCTAAGCAAATATATTCAAAGCCTCTCCAAAGCGCTGACGGAGGCCTCCACAAAGGTGCATTAGCTTCAAACTGAAGCATTCCAACGGCTTGTCCCCATCTAGATGCAACTTACACTTTTGGAAGGAGAGAACACGTGCCTAGGGATGAAAATTAAAGCCTTACAAGATGAGAAACTCGCCTGGTTAGCTCAATATTCACCGGACACAAGGCTGCTTTTCCAATCAGAATGAATCTTCTACAACGTCAAGTGCAAATTTATAGCCAAACCCTGAACAGCTACCAGGTGAAGTTCAATAAGTATCGGGCAAGCGCAACTCAAGAGCTCGCCCAGGCCAAGCAAGCCCTCAAGGCATGCCAGAAATACATCGAAATGAAGGTCGAACCCTCCCTCGTGGTAATTCCACCGCCACCTAATTTTGACGCTACACAGACTAGTACCAGCCAAGACCAGAGCCAACAAGCAGTAGTGGGATTTCAACCAGATCAAGGGTCCGAAGGCCAAGACCAAGGGCAGACAGATGCGGCCCCTGAGACGCGCAACCAGAGCCAAGGCGCAACCACCAGCCAGGGCCCAGCAACATCATCCAGAGGGTCACGAACAATATCTGCCAGCCAGGCCTTCCGAAGACTGAAATCCATGGAGGATAACATCAATGAATTTTTATCCAAATATCCCCACGAGTCATCAAGAGCGGCTGACAGTTATCGTTCTCACCTCAGACCATCAAGGGAAAAGGACTGCAAGCCTTACCCGCCCTCAAACCACAACTAGAGTGGCGACAACAGTTATTTGAGAGAGGCCATCAGGGCTTACGTAACGAGTCCGCAACAGTTACGGGTGAACGCACATATCCTGCCATGTCCAAGAAGATCCAAATGGGCAGAATGCGACACTCCTTTGGACCAGATCACACTCAACAATTTCAACTGGCCAATCATCAAATCCGGGTGGACAACGGATGGAGATGCCAGAAGGGCTCTCTCTGCATTCGTCAGCCACTACATCAATTGTCCCGATCCCACAGTCCGCGCGGCAACCACTTACGCCCGAAACTTGGAATATTTAATGGGCATTGAAACAAAATGGGATGATTTCCTTCCCTCCATATTCTTTGATCCAAATAAGGTGCTCGCTTCTGACAAAGTCGAAGACCAGCTGCCAGTCGCTCGCGTATATTACCGAGCTGCATTCCTTGGTGATTCTTGAACGAAACGATTCCAAGCATGGGTGGATCAGGAATGGTTGACAGGAGTTCACAAGTCCTTCCACACGCCAAAGGACTCGAAGAAACTGGACCGTCTCAACTTCATGGAAGACGTTACGGGATATCTTATCCACAGAGGCGGTCCAAGAGAACGCTCTACTAAACCGGCAGAGTGTCGAGGGACTGGCACTACTTCAGGCCATGGGTCCTGTTGGGGGTATTCCCAACAAAGTGTAAATAAATAAAATCCTCCAATAAAATGTGTTGCGAGGGCATGACATCCCGCGTGTATAAGCCCATGGCCCAATGAACACGCAATTGAAGTTGTAAATAAAATAAACTTGACTTGGGCCTTGTAATTAAAATAAAACTAGAGGCCCAATGTCATTTTTATACTTAGAGATCACTTTTTAAAGTTGGGTCCAAATTGGGACTCACATGAATCTTGTGATTTCTAATGTACTTTTTGTGGACCCTTGGATCAAGTTGGGTCCAAGATGAATGGTTAGGATCATTGTGAATATTAGCCAATAAGATTGAGGGGCAAGGGCCTTTCCATTTCATAAAAAAACACCATTTGTACACTATTTCCATGCTTAATGAGAAGGAGGAAACTCTACCATTTTTGGAAGAGAAGCATCCTCATTTGCTATTCACTACTTGCTAATGCTCTTGATTGTGTTTTCCATTGCTTTCTATTTCCATGTTTATTGTTTGCCATAGTGAATGCGTTTCCATTAGCAAGTATAAAGAGCATTTGAGCTAACCTCCACCCTCACTCTCTATCTCTCTCTCTTTCTCTCTTCTCTTCTCAATCTCTTCTTTTCTATCCCTTCCCTTCACCCAACTATGATGAATGTTAGTGTAGAGGAGTAGAGTTAAAGAGGAGTAGCATAGTGGTGAGTAGAGTTAAGGGAGAAAGTAGGAATTTAACTAAAAGTAGCATCTATGCATGGTTAGGCACCTATCCAGTGATCTAACCTTTGTTGATGGGCGGAAGGGCTATACTACGAGAGATCTTCGACCCCACAATCTCGTAGAGTGCAAGTTCGCGAGATGCATGAAGGCTTCAAGAACTATACCTTAGACGACGTGATAATCATACTGCCAAAAAGCACCATGAGAACCTGACAAGGATCATGATGATAAGGAACAAGTCTATGAAGGGCCTGCTCAAACACAACTTATGAATCTAGTTGAGTCGGGTGAAGAAGAAGAAATTGTTCATGTGGGAATACAACTGACACCTACTCAATTCACATAGCTACGTAATTTGTCAACGGAATACTGAGGTTGCTTCGCCTGGTCATATAAAGATTCGAAAGGTATACCGCCAATTTTAGTCCAACATACCATACCCTTGGTGGAAGGGGTAATCCCCAAGGTGAATCGATATTATCGCTGCAATCCTAACTATACAGAGCTATTCAAATAGGAGTTGCAGAAGCTGCTCGACGCTGATTTCATCTATGAAATCAAGCATATTGAATGGGTATCGCTGATAGTTACAGTACCCAAGAAAAACGACAAAATGTGAATATGCGTAAATTTGAAGGCACTGAATGCGGTCACAAAGAATGATCTCTTCTCTCTATCCTTTACAAAAAGTGTCTTAGACCGAGTAGCCAAGGTGGAAACCTATAGTTTCTTGGACAATTTCAATAGCTACAACCAATTCAAGATTATGCATGAAGACCAGCATAAGACAACATTGTTGAGACTATTACCATGTAAATAAATAAATTAGTCGGAGAGATTAGAAATAGTTGCGAGGGTCATGGCATCCTGCGTGCGTAAGCCCATGGCCCAATGAGCACTTGTATATAATCATTTTTGAATAAACTTGTTGCTGATTCTATCACCAATAATTGGCGATTCTTATCGGGACAAAATCAGTATTTCTTTTTTTCTTTTCACACTCAATATTCACTTGCTCTCTTCATTTGTTGTTGTTTTAGTTAGTTGAGACTCGAATATTCTATGAATGTTCAATCAGCTACTATTCGATATAGAATCGGATTTACAATGGGCTCAGCCACAGATGGCTTCTTATCCTATCTGTCTACAGTACAATGGAAGTATGATGGTGTTAAACTCGCCTGTCAATTGGTACAACGACAACCTAAATTCCATCCTACTGCTAATGGATGCTCATCTTGGATTTAGGACCTGCCAAGACTCGATTTCCTACTGTTCTACAAATTGTTTCAGTTATTTCTTTGATTTAACAGATTGTAGATTATTCCTAATCTATTTTACTCAAGAAACAGAGAGTTAAATTGATTCTACTCCTACTGAAATCACAGAATAATCAACACAACTTCTAACTAAGCAAATGGGAATCCTACAAAGTGCTTGCTACAACTATCACTCAACACTTGTGACAAAACTCCTCAGGGAGCCGAGACTAGGAAACATCATAACTCAGTGGAATGGTGGATCAATTTCCAAAACCTGCACATCTACCTGATGCTAATCCCAAACCAATTTTTAAGAGAAAAAGCAACAACAAGCATGTTTATACATCAGTACCCAAACTAAATGCATGAAGATGGAGCACGGAAGGAAACTGATGTAGAATGATCTTCAATTTAGAAAGCAACAACATTTCAGTACATACACATGCTTTGAAACTCGTGGAGGAGGCCTCTATCTATACCCACGAGCTGTTGAACCCAATTGTGTCATATTTTGGAGTCCACCTCTTGCAACTGAGTTCCACCTCTTACTTGATAATAGGAGGCCTCTTTATTAAAAAAACATAACTCAAGTTGAGATAGTCTAAATTCTAGTCCCACATGGCTATCCATCTTTCGAGAATTACCATGGGGCTCACAACTGTACATTTTAGCCTAGCACTAACAATTCTCATGCTCTTAGACTCAGCTCTCAACTTCATCTCTGCTAGAAGCCCTTTTGAGTGGAGAGGTTCTACGTCAACAGCTTGGGACATGGCATCAACTAACATTATCCTCCCCCTACAGTGTTGCAGGTCCCACTGCATTGCTTCAGCTTTGACATGTGGTTCTTGGAAAGGCATAGATCTCAACGTTTGCTTATGTAAAACCAAGAATTTATTGACTTCATTATTGCTTGTCTTGGTGAAACTTCAAAGATGCAGCAGCTTATCAGGATAGCCCTACATAACCGAGATTCTCTTGCTTGTTCTTTTTAGCTTTTCTTCTATAAAGAGATTTCTCGTAGCCAACCTTCCTTCCGATGAATCTTGTCTTTGCGCCCAATGGAATAGGTCCCAAGTACGACCTTATCCCAAGTATGAGCTTATTTTCATATCATTTCTCAATCATTTGCATGTACTGACTGAAAGTAAATGTAGCTCAGAAATAAAGCCTTGCCATCATTAGATGCGCATCTTCTGATTGCAAAGGTTGATTGACGTCCAACATTATGGGTGGTAGCCCCTTATCCCAATAACACTCCCAATAACACTCCAATGTCTTGAGAAAGGCTATGGATAAACAATAATTTGCAAGCACAATTAATCTATAAAGTAGTAGTTGTCCCCAAATGGACTGATGAACAACGCGTTGCATTCAATTAACAAAAGAAGCCCTTACCAATGCACCTATCCTCCGGGCTCCTGATTATTCCAAAGAATTCCATGTGCATACCGATGCATCCAAGTATGCCATTGGAGTAGTGCTCACCCAACCGGGAGAATTCAAAAAGGATTATCCAATCCGATTTCTCAGTAGACAATTGGTACCCGCTGAAGTCAATTATACCACTACCGAACATGAATCTTTGCAATGGTATATGCGGTTCAAAAGTTTCGCCATTATCTTTTGGAGATTTTTTTTGCCTTCTTCACTGATCATCAAGCACTTCTGTATCTTATCAACAAGACTTGCACAACCGGTCGTATTACTCGATGGATCCTATTACTATGAGAATTTGAGTTTAGGATTGTGGTTCGAAAGGGAGTTCAACATTTTTTAGCAGACCATCTATCTCGAATCCCTAATCTCCCAACTCCAGATCAAGGCGTCAACGATGATTTACCCGATGCCATCTTATTTCAAGTTGACTCTACACTCGTTTGGGCCAAGGATATCACAAAACATTTAACTTTTGGGCACATGTATCCATCCTTATCTAAACCCGAACAACGTGCGTTGGTCCTCAAAACAAAACCTTATACGTTAATTGCAGACCAACTTTACAAGAAAGAGTTAGATGGAATTATCTGACATTGTCTTACTGAAGGTGAAATACTCTCTGTTATCTCCCTCACTCATGAAGGTGTTGGAGCAGGTCATTTCTCTTCCGAAATGACTGCTAAGAAAATCCTCTTGGCCGGATTTTGGGCCAACTCTCTTTAAGGATACACATACCTACACTAAGGCCTGTGATGTTTGTCAAAGAACCAAACGATTTCAAAAGACCGACTACATGCCTTTACACCCTGTCACAACTGATCAAGCATTCCAGAAATGGAAAATTGATTATGTTGGACCCATTAGTCCCATTGCTAGACACACTCAATCACAATATATCCTAGTAGCTATGGACTATTGTACCAAATGGGCTGAAGCAAGAGCTGTTTGCAATGCTGATGCTCGTTCTACCTCAAAATTTCTCTATGAACAGGTTATTGTTCATTTCGGATGTCCTCTAGAACTTATTAGCAATAGGGGTACACATTTTCTTAACTCTGTCATAGCAGATCTACTTTCTGAATTTTTTGTGATACATCGCAAAAGTTTCCCGTATTATCCACAATGCAATGGCCAGGTGAAATCCACAAACAAAATCTTATGTGGTGTTCTCACCAAAACCGTCGAGTCCAGGCGATCCGATTGGTAATTAAAACTTCATGCTACTCTATGGGCCTACCGCACTACCCCAAAGCAAGCCACATGCTTAACCCCTTTCTAGCTAGTATATGGCCAAGAAGTCGTTATGCCTGTAGAATGACAAAATTTCCAGCAAGTTCACACGTGTCGGGAATGATCCTTAAGTGTGAATGATCTTATTAAGCTTTATGATTAGCACATAAACTAATTCTAGATGGAATACCAAGATCTAATACAGAATTTTATGGCTAAATCACAATCTAGCATGCTAAGAATCAAAGAATGATAGCTTTGAAAGACAAGAGGAAAAAGTACAAGAATTTAATGCATTAGCATAAGCCTCAACTCGAGTTAGAGAGAGAAAGAGAGAGCAAAATTCAAGCAAATGATAGTGTAGATCCAAAATGACATGGAATAGCTTCAAGGCTTTGTTCTTCATCAAAGATTATGAGAATGTCTACACATATTTATGGAGTTTGAGGTTGCTTGAGGCAAAACCACATTCATTCAACTTCCATCCACATCTATAAGTGAAAACTAGAGTATTAGTGACATTTGTCACTTCTCATGCATGCATTTCTACCTACTTTTACCAAGTGTCAGATTTTCAATTAGAATTGCACAAATCATCATGCATGTGTCCAATTCACTTTGTGCATGCTTTACATGTCACTATGGAACACTTACAACCATTGCATGTGATATGCCACAAGTTTCTACAAGCATATTATTGACATTTCTAAGTCTACATTCTATATGCAAGTTGTATACTACCAACTAGACTTGAAGAACCCATGTAGCTCGAGTTCCTTCTAGGCAAAATTTGGCATTTACATTATGAAACAACAAACTCACATAGAAAAAACTTTGTGACAAGTCTAAAGTCAAGGTAGATGATTTTTCATTTTCAACACTCCTCCTAAAAATAATCTATGTTGACTTGAACATGGATCTTGGTATAATTCCAAGATTGGCTCTATGCTTGATGAAGGAATTCTTGCTCAAAGGTTTGGTGAGCAAATCTGCAATACAAGATGATGTGTCGATGTGCTCAAAGTAGATTTCTCCTCCAATGAGCTTCTCTCTCACGAAGTGATGTGCAACCTCGATGTGTTTGCTCCTTGCATGGAATATTGGATTGTTGGCAAGGGCATGTGCTGAGATATTGTCACACATGATCATAGGTAGATCATCTTCTTTGATTATCTTTAGCTCCATTAGCAACCTCTTGATTCAAGGCACTTCTTTTGTTGTAGTAGTAAGTGCCTTATATTCAGCTTCACAAGATGAGAGTGATATAGTATCTTGCTTCTTGGAAAGCCAAGATATCAAATTTCCTCCAAGATATATGACATATGCACTTGTAGATTTCCAATCTGCTTTATCACTTGCAAAATCCGAGTTAGAATAGCCAACTATGAAAAGATCTTCACTTTTATATAACAAACCATAATTATAGGTTGAAGATATGTATCTAAGTACTCTTTTGGCCACTTTCCAATGATGAATAGTAGGATTTTGCATAGCTTGGCTCAACTTATGAACACTAAAACTTGCATCAGGCCTAGTTATAGTGAGCCAAATTAAGGAGCCTATAAGACTCCTAAAAAGTGTGATGTCCACGAAGGATCTTTCATCACCTTTGTTAGGGTCTTTTACAATTTGCTCCATATGAGTATCAATACTCTTACAATATAGCATATTGAACTTTTTTAACATTGAAAGAGCATACTTGGATTGACAAACAAAAGCTTTCTCATTATGAAAGTCAATCTCTAATCCTAATATGTAATGAATTTTTCCAAGATCTTGCATCTTGAATTCTTTTCCAAGTGCAATTTTGGTTTCTTCAACTAACTTGATACAACGTCCTGTCAAGATAATATCATCAACATAAATGAGAAGAATGACAATATCTCTATCATAAAACTTGACATACAAGGAAGGATCATAGTTACTAAGATTAAATCCTAGTGAATCAAGAAAAGTGCTAAGTTGAGAATACCACGATCTTGGAGCTTGCTTTAGTCCATATAGACTTTTGAAGAGCAAGCAAACTTTATTCTTGTCTTGGATGAACCCAAGAGGCTGATCCATATAAATTTATTCTTCTAGTTATCCATTTATAAATGCATTAGAGACATCTAGTTGAAAAACTTGCCATTTGAAAAAACAAGCAATAGAAATTATGATTCTAATTGATACCATCTTTGCAACTGGAGAAAAAGTCTCCTCATAATCAAGTCCATGAGCAAAACCCTTTGCACCGTAGTCTTGCTTTGTACTTTTTGATTGTGCCATCTTGATTATATTTGACTCGAAAAACCCATTTGCAACCAATGGTGTGCTTGTTGGATGGAAGGTCCACAAGCTCCCATGTCTTGTTGGTAATCAATGCTTCATATTCCTCCTTCATGGCTAGAAACCATTCTTTTGAGTTGAGTGCATCATATACATCCTTTGGCTCCTCATGTGAAACAAAATAAACATAATTAGTGGAGTTGAGTTCCACTTGCTTGTCTTTATCTCCATATGTAAGCCTCTTAGGCTCGAATCTTTTTCTTTGTGATCTCCTTGGTGAAAAGGTTCGAGGTGACTCCTCCTCAATTCTCGGCCCCATCTCTCCATGATAATTTTCAAGGGTGATGATAGGAGAATCCTTTTGAGAATCTTTGATCTCGGCCCTATCAAAGATGTATTTTTGATTCTCATGGAAAATGACATTCCTACTCTCAATTGAAACTGAGGTAGAGGGAACATAAATTCTGTATGCCTTCTTGTTGGATGAGTATCCAACCATGATCCCTTTGACTGAATTTGGATCATCTCTTTTCCTTGTTTCCAAGGGTGTTCTACGTTCAAATTTGTGTCAATATTGCTATGTTTTTTTACATTCTGTCTGACTCTCTTATTGCTTAATCTAGTAGCTTGTTCTTAGCGAATTATTATTAGTGTAGTTGTTCGCAACTAATATTAAGTCTTTCCTTTCATGACTAATTCGCGACTGATTATCAGTCTAGCTCTTTGCGAATCATTCGCGACAAATAATTTGTCTAGTTGTTCACGACAAATTATCTTTTTGATGTTTTGTTGCTTAATGTTTGGCTACATAATCAGATCGACCGTGATTTCTATCACTAATGTTTTGTTCATTTTTGATAGGCGTAGTCATGCTTAGGGAAAGAGTGAGATAGCTCATTCGTTGTGCATGAACACTTTTTGTTCGAGTTCGTTTCTCTTTTGTGTTTCGAGTTCGCTTCTTTTCGTGTTCGTTTTCTTTTTGAGCTATTTTTAGTTTCTCACACTCACACACCCTCTTTCTCCAACATAGTATCAGAGCTATTTTTGTGGCCTGATAAGCTTCCACAGTAAGAAGACTCTACTAGCCGATAGAGTAATTGTCTTCTTGTTCTGTAATTCGGTACCAGATTTTCATACTTAGGTCACTGATATTTTTTCCTATCACCTAGACTAGTCTTCCACATGGATTCCCAAGGGAAAGCCAGTCCTATCATGGACAAGCTTGATGGAGCCAATTATCATCTGTGAAAATTTAAGATGAAAACTATACTAATGGCTAAAAAATTGTATGACGTTGTTACAGGTGCAAAATTGAAACCCAAAGCAGACGACGCAACAATCGCCAGATGGAAGCTGAAGGATGGAAAGGCTTTTGCGCTGATCATCCTCAACATTACGAATACCCAAATCGGCCATGAATCTGAAGCCCAGACATCGAAAGAAGTTTGGGACATCTTGAGCACACTATACGAAGTGTGAGATATAGCTTCCAAGTTACATCTCAGGAATAAATTTTACTCCCTCAAGATGGCGAATGGTGATTCCCTACAGAATCACATCAACCAAGTCAAGAACTTGATGAAACAAATTGGCGCTGTTGGATTTGTCATAGACGATCAAGAC
The DNA here is from genome assembly GCA_029204225.1 of Diphasiastrum complanatum. Taxonomy (NCBI): domain Eukaryota; kingdom Viridiplantae; phylum Streptophyta; class Lycopodiopsida; order Lycopodiales; family Lycopodiaceae; genus Diphasiastrum; species Diphasiastrum complanatum. The sequence goes on along the minus strand of CM055112.1, from coordinate 37,677,423 downwards.
GTAGTGATGCAACTGCTTACAAGCTTGCCAAGCTCATACGATAGTTGCAAAGAACACATATAGTAAATATCCACGCAAATATCCACGCACAATACAAAGGAGGATGTGTGGGCAAAAAAAAATTCGTGTGGATATAGCCGTGGATTGGACGTGTGGATACAAGCGTATGGATTATCCATGTGTGGATGTTCCACGCAAATGTCTTTTCTGACAACAGATCAGTCGGATGTCGTGAAATTCAAAATGCGTGGATTATCCACGCCGAGTCCGACTACTGGCAGTCGGGCGAACCTCCGACACCCGGAGCCGGAAATAGAAATTCTAATTTCGTGTGGATAATCCACGCCATAGTAAAAATTAAATAGAAAAGGCTCGGCTTTCGCGTTGATACTGCGTGGATAATTATCCACGCGTGGATTATCCATGCAAAATTTGCTTTATCCACGCAAAATCCAAAGAGTTGAGGCCGTGGATACCGCGTGGATAATTTTTTTTTTATATCCACGCGATATCCACGTGGAAAGGTTTCTGGAATTTGTGTGGATTATCCATGCATGGATAATCCACGCAAAATCTTTTGTCCAAAAAAAAACATTTGGCGCTAACCAAAATGTGATTCGCTCTGAAACTAGAGGTGACTTTCTATTTTTGTGTTGTGTGAGAGAGAGAAAAAGAGAGTATAGATGGGAGTGAGAAGATTGATAGTGTTTAGGATTTTTAGTTAATTGATGGATGTTAATAGTATGTGTTTTGTGATCATAAGTTTTAAGATCTTTTTTTTGGATATGAAAAATGAAAAATGAGCTTTCATTGCAAAGGATTTAAAGATCAAGTGCATGCAAAAGGAAAAGCAAAGACTGCAAAACAATGGAGATACAATAGTAAAGGTAAATTCACATTTATTTTGATTCATTTGATATTTAGTTGATAACTTAATGTGTTATCTATTTCCATTACTTTCCATTACTTTTTATTGTGCATTCTAGCATGCAAATAATGTGCTAAAATAGATACATTGCATTGAATTCATCAATGGATACATTTGCATTGCATAAATGTGCATTAAATAGACTATACATTGCATTGCATTGGCCTTGGAGCTGGTTCAGCTTCGTGAGGTCTACTGTGAGTGACGAAAAGAAAGTATTCACGACAGACAAATAAGATGGTTTTAAGACAGTTCTTTAGAGCATGTTTTACGGATACACAACAAACGACTATAATGCGCTAGAGAGTCTGTCTGATCAAAGAGTAATTTATGTAATGCGTTAGAGATTGCTAGTAGACTCAAGATCACTCACACTCAATAGTGCGGAGAACAGAGATAAGGGAGAATAACTCTCAGCGCTCTATTCACTTCTTCAACCTCTTACATATGCATAAACTCTTCTCTCTTGATGCTCGAGACTGAAGTGTGAGATCAATATATGTTCTACAGGGTGAACAAACACACCTCTAAAACAACAGGTGCGTCGCTCCCTTGAAAGGGTCTAGTTAGCAATTAGACTAAGTATACGTTCAATTATACCATAAGAGGTATATTTAACTAAGAGTTAAGATTACTCTAGTTTACATGTCTTTTCATATCTAGTCGTTTTGTGTGGACGACCTAGTAAAGGTTATCCAAGGCAATGTCTTTCCTTTTAAAGGTGTTGCCCTTAATTACAAGACAAGTACTTAGGAGATATATTCCGAAAAATGACTTAAGCCTCTTCATGATTTATACTTATCCAGCTCATATCTTCATTTTCGAGTATATCATGCCATATTTATGTCGATATTCAATATTTAGCAATTTCGTGGCATCACATCGACAATCCTTGATCTCATGGTTATTGCGCTTGCAATACCTATAAAACATCTTTTTCTTTGACTGTATAATCGATGATTGTTCTTGATTATGAGTCGGCTTCTGATTTGTTGCAGCCTTCTTGGAGTCTTTCTGCTTTTGTCACTTTGAGTCTTTGTTGACAAATACAACCTGAGAGGAGGAAGTAGACGAAGTGTCTTGACTTCTTCTATTGTCTTCTTGCAGCAACATAGTGATAACTCTAGTAAGAGTTAAATCTGAGTGTGTCGATATGATCATCACCCAGTTCTCATATGTAGAGGACAAGCTTGAAAGCAATGTCATAATTGCGTCTTGATCGTCTATGACTGACTCGACAACGGCCATCTGTTGCAAGAGATTCTTAAACTGGTAAATGTGACTCTGAAGTGAATCACCAACAGACATTTTAAATGTGAAGAATTTCCTTCGTAGATGTAACTTAGTAGTTACGTCCCTCACGTCATATAGTGAGTTCAAAATGTCCCAAACGTCTCGTGACGTTTTAGCTTCAACTGTGTGTCCAATATGTGTATCTGATATATTGAGGATGGTAAGTGCGAAAGCTTTACCGTCCTTCAATTTCCACTTTGAGTCGTCGTCTTCAGATTTTACTTCTGTACCTGTAACAACATCCCATAATTCGTTGGCGATTAGCAAGGTCTTCATCTTAAATTCTCACAAATGATAATTGGATCCGTTAAGCTTGTCTGCGATAAGACCAGCTTTACTTTGAGAATCCATCTGGAACTTTTCACAATGCATGACTATGCCTATCAATTTCAAATAAAACAATAGTGATAGACGTCACGTTTGATCTTATAGTAACTAACTTTGAAATCATCAGTACTATAGTGATTACGTAGCCAAACAATAAAGCATTGAATTATCAGACAAGTAATCCATCGTGAAGAAAATAAAGAAACACATACATTTTGAGATGAAATTGAATGCAATAAAGGATAGTATTGATTCAGTATTAAAATGTAACAAAAGTAAATGAGTGCAATAAGTTGCAGATCGAAACCGCATACTGTAAGCAATTTCTGAACGACTAAAATGAAAGTTTGGATTAAGTGCAATGCTGATAAGCAGTAGCGCAATAGGAATCTCTAAAACAACTTTGAGAAGTGAGCTAGAATGCTCAAGAGTGTTCAAGCTCGTAGGCTTGAGAGAGAGAGAGAGAGCTAACTATTCAAATGCTTCTGATAATCTTCAACTTCTGAGAATGATTAAGCTGTATGAATATGAACAACTATTTATACTAAAAAATTAGGTCATCAAATGCGATTGCCAGTTGGCTGGTGATCCGCTGACATCCATTCGATCCTTGTCATTGATTGTTGATAAGCGATGAAGTTGGCCATAAACGTTCTGTCTGCATAAATGAACCAGAACCGTAGCTCTGCATAAATGAACTAAAACAGCCACAGGCGACACTGTTGGGTTTTTCGCAAAAAAGACGAAAATGGAGAAGGTGCCCTTAAATCTCATTTAGGGTTGTCCCACACTTTGCTAGAGTCATTTCCTTAACATTTGAGGCTCTTTGGAAAAAGTGAAAAATGTGACACTGTGAATTTACACGAGATTTTTGTCAGGCAAAAAATGCGAAAAAGGTGACACTGCATTTTTCAGTGGGATTTCTGACAGGCGAAAAAGGAGACACTGTCGTAAACTCCATGTAATTTTGTAGTCTGTGTAAAAACACTTTTAAATCCTGCAGAATGTGTAAACACACGAGAAAATCCGCAGAACTGGATTAACAATGGATGAAGATTAAAACCGATTAGACGATTGGTAAGAAGGAGAATAATCCAACAACATGGTGTGGAAGAAAGGAAGGTCAATCTTTTTGAAAGAGCTAAATCCATGAGGATGAATGCAGTTCTTCCTAAGTCATTTTGGGGTGAAGCCTTGATGTGTGCCAATGTTTTTTGCAATAGATACTCAAATGAATACTTGGATGATAAGAGTTGATTTGAAGTTCTCTTTGGTAAGAAGCCAAGGTTGGAGAATTTGAAGATCTTTTGTAGTACTTGCTATGTCAACTCATCTTTTGGGTTCTTGAATGGAATCTTTGTTGGATATAGAGAAGTAATAAAAGCTTATAGGATTTACATTCCTAAGTCAAAGAAAGTTCACATTTCTAAGGATTTTGTCTTTGAAGACGAGAATGTCGATAAGCTTGATGTTGTCGTTGTTGATGTTGTTGTTGATCAATTTAACAATTTTGATGGTGATGAAGATGGTTCTTAGGATGGTGATGGTGGAGATGCTTGTCCAAATCAATTTCTAAGAAGATTCTCAAGGGAAAGACAATATCCATCTAGGCTCACATATGATGAGAAAGGTCAGCAAGTGAAAGTGACTCACTTTGTTTTACTCACATGTTTTGGAGAATCTTCTTGTGTAGATGATGATATGCAAGTGGATATTGGTTGTCATGGTTTTCTAGCAACTAATGGATCTGGAAAAGAGGTCTTGATGGTCAAGTGGAAGATCAAGAGGTTGACCTCACATGGGCTTCAACAACACAAAAGGGAAAGTGGCAATTTGGAGCTAGTCAAGAGCATCAAAGGAGGGTCAAATGGCAAAGATCTTTTGGATCTATTTTTGCAGGTGTTTTCAAACTCAAGTAAGGTCAAAATAATAGCAAGGAATATCTGGTATTTGCGATAGTGCTTCAACACTTTTTCCAAGTTGGATAGGTGTTCTGAGTTCAGCCCGTGCATGCATAGATCATCCAAGAAAATCTCTGCAGGCACTCTTTGAATGCCGATTGCATAACTCGTTGAAAAGCACTTGGGCCATTACAAAGTCCAAATGACATCACCTTATAGGCATAAGTTTCCCATTTAGTGGCGAATATTGTTTTGTGCTAATCTAGCAGTGCTATCTTCAATTGATTGTAGCTGCTGAAATCGTCTAGAAAACTATAGGCTTCCGCTCCTGCTATTCTATCCAAAACACTTTCCGTGAATGATAAGGAAAAATGGTTTTTCTTTGTGAGTGCATTTAGTGCCTTCAGGTTCACACAAATTCACATTTTGCTGTCCTTCTTGGGTACTATGACTATCGACGATTCCCATTCTGTGTGCTCGATGAAATTGACGCGAGCAGCTTCTGCAACTCCTGTTTGATCAACTCTATGTAGTTAGGATTGCAGCAATAATAATGGCTCACCTTGGGGACTGCTCCATCCACCAAGGGTATGGTATGCTGTGTGGACTATGGTTGGTCATATACCCTTCAAATCTTTGTAGGTCCATGTGAAGCAGTCATTTTCCACCAACAAAGCACATATCCTCTTGAATTGAGTGGGTGTCAACTGTTCTCCCACATAAACAATGTTTTCTTCTTCACTTGGCTCATCTAAGTTCATAGGTTGTGTCCGCATAGGTCCTTCAAAGACTTGTTCTGTTGGTTCCTAATGTTGGTCAGATTCTCTTCGTTCTTGTGACATCATGATTACCACATCGTCTAAGGTGTAATTCTTGAAGGTTTCTTGCATCTCGTGAACTGGCGTTCATCAACGTGATTCCTCCTTCAACATGTTTATCTTAGACGGGACGTCTGCAGATGTGTGAGGGATGAACGTAAGGCGTTGGTCGCAGGAGATATGCATGGGTAGTGTATGGAGTATGTTGTAGGGTGTGTGTTTTGTGTGAAAGATTCAACTAGTTTCATCACATTTTGCAATATTTCCATATTTGGCATATTGAGGCCAAAACTTGTTTTAGACTTAGAGGTTGACTTTTCAAAGTTCATTAGTCTAAATTTCATTTGAATAAACACTTTTTGAAAGTGTGGGAAAGATAGAATGCGAGTTTGAGTAGATTCAATTTGAATAAGTTGGGTACATTGAATCTAGACCCAAAATTGGTAGGGTGAGCATTTTGGTGGGAAAGCCAAGTGGCCAAATAGGGTTTGGACCTGCTATAAAAGGATGTAACTTGTGGAGAGAGTCATCTTCTCTCTTCTCTATCTCATTTCATGCTTATACATGGTTCTCTTGGGTTCTACTATCCATTGGTGCACTATCTTGGTGATTGCTTGCAATTCTATGCGTAGAATGATCTATATTTGCTACTTTTCGATCCACACGTGTGAAATACAGTAGCTTGCTGGTTTTGTACGGACAGCAATAGTACATAATCATTTCATTCAAGTTTGATCAAGTTCTATTAGTGTTTGCATCTCAAATTGTGTGTAGATGCTGATTTTTCTACATTGGTGAAATTGGTAGTGTATTTCTCTTTCTAACCAAAGATCATTCAAGTAGATTGGATCTTAAGGTTCTGAAATCTTTCACATGGTATCAGAGCTTGTGTTTCAGGTTATGAAGGAGGAAATCAGATCTATCAATGATTTGGTGAAGATATCAAGTCTAGAGCATGCTAGAGAGGATTCTACACCAAAATCGGATTTTTTGCTTTTGTAGATTGGATCTTTTGTAGATCAAAACACTAAATAGGTCAATATACTTGTTCAATTCCATTTTTTGAATTCACATGCTGGATTTGGCCGATTTTTGGATCATTGGTTTAGCCTAAGTGGTGGCTTATAGATTGCATATCAAAGTTTCAGCATTTGCATGTAGATGTGGAATAGTCAATTTTTTGTGATTTTGTCAAAATCCTAATTTTGATTGGATCTCTAGATAGTGAGGTTGCTGGACTTCATTTGAGTGTGTTTCAATCTTAGGAAGTGGCAAAAGTCATTAGATTGAGGATAGGTCATAGGTTGATCAAGATTCCATGATTCTATGTGTTGATTTGCTTGGATAAGTGCTAGAAGAGAATTTGTGAGATAGTTTCAAATCTTGGTGATTTCTTTTGAAAGCATTTGTTGTTGTTCAAAGGAGTGCTTTGTGCATTGAAACAGGTTGAAAGAGAAGATCAGGTCATTGCTACATGGCAACCTCAATTGGAGTCATGTTGGAAGCCAATGATAGGCTTACCTCAAGTAACTATTCATTATGAAAAGTGAGGATGGAGTCACTTCTTGAGATGAATGATGTTTTGGATATTGTTGTAGGTTTGGAGGAGAGACCAGCAACACAACAAGATCAATTGAGGTATGACAAGAGGGCCAAGTAGGCTCTACACATGATAAAGCTGAATGTTACCAATGAACTTCTCAAGAAGTTGGTAAGTGCACATCATCTTTGGAAGCTTGGAATTCACTGAAGAAGCTTTATGAATCCAAGTCTACTTCTAGAGTGTTGACTCTAAGAAGGCAAATCTTTTCTTGTTTGCAAAAGAATGAAGAAAGTCCAAGTACTTTTGTTTTGAGAATGAAAGCATTGAATGATGAGTTAGCTTGCATAGATGAAAGCATTAAGGAAGGAGAGCTTATTCAAGTGATTCTTAATGGCTTGTTGGATGCTCATGTTAAAATTGTTCAAAGTATTGCTATTCAAAAGACTTTGCCAAGTTTGATGGATCTTCAAGAGATCTTGATCAATGAGGAATATAGGCTTCAAGCAAGAGATGGATCTACATCGACACTTCAAGAGGATGCTATGTTCACAAAGGGCAAATTCAAGGGCAAAACCAAAAGCAAGTGGTCTAAAGGGCAAGATCAAGTGGATGCTTCTTCAAGTGGCAAAAAGAAGGATAGATCAAAGCTCAAGTGCTTCTACTGTGGCATCAAAGGACACTTTGCAAGTGAGTGCTACAAGAAGAAGAGAGATCAAGGAGACAAGCAAGGTAATCTTACTCTTGATGAGGATGGTTTGGATGTGCAAGATGCAAATGATAATGCTTTTGTGATGTCTTCATGTATGCTTGCTAATGAAGGAGATCTAGATCCTTGGTGGATTGATAGTGGAGCAAGTTCACACATGACCTTTCACAAAGAGTACTTCACTTCTTTGTTGGCATATGGAGATGACAAGAGGGTGATCTACAAGGCCAATGATGATGAGTGTGCAATTAAAGGGATTGGCACAATTCCTATTTCTCTCTCTACAAATAGGAATGTTCATTTGGAGGATGTCTTGTTTATTCCATCTATTACCAAGAATTTGCTTAGTGTGAGTCAAATGCTAAGTAAGGGCCTCAAGGTGGAGTTTGATGGAGATGCTTGTTTGATCAAAAGGAAGGATGTCTTGATTGGAAAAGGTAAAAGGAAAGGGAAGTTGTTCAAACTTGATGCTTGTGTTATTGCTAACCAAGTTGGATGTGTTGCAAGGGAGCAAATTTCTATTCAGGAGGTTTGGCACCAAAGGATGGGACACCTCAACTTCAAGTCATTGGAGGTAATGGCAAGGAAGAAGGTTGTGATTGGTCTTCCAAGTTTCTTAAGTAATGACAAGCATGTTTGTGAGTCTTGTGCTTTGTCTAAGTCACATAGACTACCTTATACTAGATCTATTTCTAGATCTACAAAGCCTTTTCAACTTGTACATTCGGATATTCATGGATTTACTACAATTAGCAATAGTGGAGCTAAGATGTATGTAACATTCATTGATGATTTTAGTAGATTTTGTTGGATCTATCTACTAAAGATCAAGGATGAAGTGTATGATGTCTTTGTCAAGTTCAAGAATGCAAGGGAGAACCAATTCTCCACAAAGATCAAGTGCTTGAGAGGTGACAATGGTGGTGACTACATATCTAACAAGTTCAAGGCCTTTTGTGATGAGCATGGGATCAAGAGGGAGTATACAACATCAAGGACTCCACAACAAAATGGAGTGGCTGAAAGGAAGAATAGGACTTTATGTGAAAGTGCTAAAGCTATGAGGTTAAGTGCTAATCTTGACAAACCATTTTGGGATCAAGCTTTGTTGTGTGCCAATTTCTTGTGCAATAGGTGGCCGAGTGCTATTTTGGATGGAAGGACACCTTTTGAGATCCTATTCAAGAGGAGGCCGAGTGTCAACTTTCTAAGAACCTTTGGATGCACATGCTATGTCAACATTACTCTTGATGATAGGAACAAGGAGGATCCATCTTCAAGAAGAGGTATTTTTGTTGGATATAGTGAGGTGAGTAAAGCCTACAAGGTTTACATTCCTTCTACTAACAAAGTGATTGTTGGTAGAGATGTCATTTTTGATGAGGGAAACATTCCAAAGGTGTCTTCAAGCATGATTGATGGTAAAGTAGATGGTTCTAACATTCTTGATGTTGATGAGAAGGATCCTACTTTGGATGGTGGTGATGATGGACCTTCATCAAGTCAAAAGCCAAGGAGAACATCAAGAGAAAGACAAGTACCTTCAAGGCTCACATATGATCAAAAGGGTAAGCAAGTAGTTTCTGGAAATTATGTTGTTTTCCTAACCTCTTTGGATGATCCTACAAGTGTAGATCAAGCAAGGAAAGAAGAGGAGTGGATCCAAGCAATGGATCTTGAGTATCAATCTCTTATGAAGAGTGGAACATCTTTTGGAAGATCTTCTTGTGTACATGGAGCTATGCAAGTGGATGGATGTTATATTGCTGTAAATTCAAGTAATGGATCTGGAAAACAAAGTTTGTTCAATGACTTTGATGATCAAGTTGAAGATCAAGAAGTTGATCTCAAAGCTCTTCAACTAGTCAAAAGGGAAGGTGGCAATTTGGAGCTAGTCAAGAGCATCAAAGGAGAGGTAATTGGCAAAGTTGTTATGAATATGTTTTTGCAGCATATTGAAGACTCAAGGTCAAATGAGCAGCAAGGAAGTGTTGTTCAAGTTTACTTTACTTGTTCTATCTCATGTTTGAGCAATTTCATTTGGATGTGTGCAAATTGTCAAGATATGGTAAAACTAGCTACATTGGTGAGCATTGTTTTGATGTTGGATTTGTACTAGCATTCTTGGCTAATTTTGCTGATGGAAATGAAGCTATTGGAGGTTCATTATGTCACTCATCCATGGCTAAGTTCTCAAGTGTTGAGCTACTTGGTGCCAATACTTGGAGATTGTCAATTTTTGGTGAATTCATGGTCATTTTCTTGTGTCAAGTAGATCTTGAAGATGGAATAGTGCAAACTACTTGGTTTATGGAGTCATGTGGTGCTGGATTTGCATCATTTATGTACTCACCTACTCATGGATTTCCAAGGTTTGATGGTTTCTTGTGGCAAGATGAAGATGGAGGCTCATTCATGGAGTATCATGGTGGATACAAGGCAACAAAGGACAAAGAAGGAGGAGACATGCAAGCAAAAGTTGATCACTCACATTTATTGTTTGTTTGTTGTATTTTTCCAGAGAGTTCAGAGTTGGAAGCATGGTGGAATCATTTCATTTACATTCTATTTGATTCTTCATGTTCTAGTCACATTTTTACATGTAAAATTGATGTAAGAAATAGTGAAGCATCCCAAGTGGACACTATTCTCTATATCAATTATGGTTGTTTCTATTTTGAGCATTACATGATCATTGAAAGGAGATATATTCTTAGGAAGAAGATCATTCTTATGATGGATCAAAGTTCTATTGGCAAAAACTATGCTAGGAGCATTGGAAGCTAGGAAAGCGAGTTTTGATGTACATCATTGGAACTCGAGATTTTGGCATATTGTATGAGGGATCATCACCTAATCTTTTTGGATTTTCAAATTCGGACTATGCTGGAGATATAATGGATAGGAAATCCATTAGTTGTTATTGTATTTTTATAGGTGATGGAGCTATATCATGGATGTCAAAGAAACAAGCCACTATCTCATTGTCATCTAGTGAGGCCGAGTACAAAGCTCTTACACATTGCACAAAGGAGATGGTATGGATCAAGAGGATGATCAAGGATCTTCACTTGCTGGATTTTTCAGAGAGCCCAATCATCTTTTGTGACAATCAATCAGCCCAAAGAATGGCATCCAATCCTATCTTTCATGCTAGGAGCAAGCATATTGAGATACAATATCATTTCGTGAGGGAGCGAGTCATTGCAAAGGAGGTGGAGCTTCAACATGTGTCTTCAAGGGAATGTGTAGCTGGTATCTTCACCAAAGCATTGGGAAAAGACTTGTTCATGAAGCATAGGACTTCACTTGGAGTATTATCAAAGTCTATGCTAAAACTAGCTGAAGAGGGAGTGTGAAAGATTCAACTAGTTTCATCACATTTTGCAATACTTCCATATTTGGCATATTGAGGCCAAAACTTGTTTTAGACTTAGAGGTTGACTTTTCAAAGTTCGTTAGTCTAAATTTCATTTGAAGAGACACTTTTTGAAAGTGTGGGAAAGATAGAATGCGAGTTTGAGTAGATTCAATTTGAATAAGTCGGGTACATTGAATCTAGACCCAAAATTGGTAGGGTTAGCATTTTGGTGGGAAAGCCAAGTGGCCAAATAGGGTTTGGACCTGCTATAAAAGGATGTAACTCGTGGAGAGAGTCATCTTCTCTCTTCTCTATCTCATTTCATGCTTATACATGGTTCTCTTGGGCTCTACTATCCATTGGTGCACTATCTTGGTGATTGCTTGCAATTCTATGTGTAGAATGATCTATATTTGCTATTTTTGGACCCACACGTGTGAAATACAGTAGCTTGCTGGTTTTGTACGGACAGAAACAGTACATAATCATTTCATTCAAGTTTGATCAAGTTCTATTAGTGTTTGCGTCTCAAATTGTGTGTAGATGCTGATTTTTCTACATTGGTGAAATTGGTAGTGTATTTCTCTTTCTAACCAAAGATCATTCAAGTAGATTGGATCTTAAGGATCTGAAATCTTTCACATTTTGCAGGTCTGAAGGAGGTGTAGGACGTCAGGGTGTTGGTGAAGATCGGACGAGTGATGTGTGGATGTTTGTTGGAAACTATTCATGTATTGCAGGTTTTGTGCAGGTGGAGGTTGCGTTTCAGATATCAGACTGCATGGTCAGGAACAGTGAAGGCCAAGAACAACTCAGAGGTGTGCAAGGATGGAGCAAGTGTGGGCAGCATTACAATAGTTTATAGTTTGATTATGTGTTGGTCCAAGAAGTAACAACGCTAAATGTTAACAAATCCTCTGCTTGGGAGGATCTGTTTACTGGACACTCTTCTTACTTACAGATTGTGTTTGTGCTCTGCTTGTTAGCAGAAACTGTGGGCACTTGTTTTAGATTATCTATCTTGTTTCAGGGCCCAAGCTCAGGCAGAGGAGATTGGTTATCGTTGTAGAATTTTGTCCTACCTATCAGAGGACACTCAGGTTTGTCACTCTTGAGCTGAAGCACATGCATAAACAACTACAATCAGTCAATCATGCCTACCAAAACGTTCAACCATCAAATCAACATGCAAATCATTGAACAATCAATGAAAGCCTACTCTAATGCTACAAAAACGAGTTACAAATCAGATCCTAAACATTCTACACTTGCATTAATTCATAGAACTGAAATGAGAAATTATTCTAGCAGCATTTTAGAAGTCCAAGAATCAAGAAACCAACCAATCTTTTGATTCTTGGACATCCCAAAAACATCAAGAACAGGGTCGTAAGGGGACATGCAAGAATTACATCACAAACCCAGGCTATTTAGTTTACCTAAATGCTGATTCCTACATTAATCCACCAACAAGAAATGAAATCTAATCCACTCTAGGAAAGCAGAAAAACTAATCCACTCTACTATACACAACCACACACAAAGGAGGGAAGGGTAGGATCATGAATGCATCACTCAAGAAACAAGCATAATCAAGGAGCTCAATGGATGCACCAAAACTCGTGGAGGCTCTTCTCATTTCAGCATGGAGTAGGTACATTTCACCAAAAGCTCCTCTTCTTAGTCTCTTAAATAAGCAAGAAGCTCCTTAGGTGGCATCCTAGTGGCATTTCCACATTTCACCAAATACTCTCCACTAGAGGTCACCATCAAAAGGTGGCTCACTCTACTTTCTTTAAGAGGGGTCTACTTGCATTTATTACTTTGCCTAGAAATACTAGTTCCTATATGGTCATTCCATCTTTCGGGATTCAGCATGAGGCTTACACAGTTTCTACTTGACAGTATTAACTAGTATTCCTCGGCTCTCATACTCGGCTCTCAGTCTTCATTTGTCTCATCAGAGACCTCCTCGGTCTAAGGTGAGAGGTGCTCTTGGATAACCGAGTATCTTGGGGATTTGTTAGAATCAGCCAACAACCCTTTTGCCGAGAATGCGGATACGGGCATTGCTACAAGAATTCCCCATTGAGACATGGAGCAAGTGCACTCTTGAACTTGATCATGATACAATCGACAGCAGCTCGAGGGAGGATGCCACCAAAGACTTCAATTCTCCATGTTTCTGTGTTAGCAATTACGCAAGCCCAAAAATGGAAGGGAATGGCACCACCACCACCACCACCATCCTCAATCTCATTAGCAGATGATCAACCCTCAGTTGCAGGACCATATTCTAACATGAGGGAAGAAGGAAGACAATATCAAAAGATCCGCCATTGGATACATGATGCACAGGTAGAGAAAGCGGCAAGAGCAAAAGAAACCCACTCAGATCTCGACCGCATCCAAACCTTCAGCTCTCAGCCGCGCCACTCCATTACGCTCTCAACCGAGGATGAGGACTCCATCAGGTTTCAATACCATCTCGACTAAATGTTATTCATTCAAAATCTCCAACGGATCTCCATTGCATCTTGACCGAGCCAGTATGATAGGGAAAAAATTTCCGACGGGGGATTGGTCTCGCCAGGAAGCCCTACAGGGGAAGGGCCCACACTGCCCTTACGTGAGTGATTGGGGAATGCCACTTCCAATCCCGAGGGCCATCCCAACCACCCCGTGCTCCCCAGCCGATGAGGGTTTTCTGGGCCCCTAGAGACACGGCTGCAGGGAGGTGTACTCGCAATCTCAGTTCTATCAGTCTTGGTGCCTAGGCTTCTCGTCCTCTAGATCATCCACCCTTCTATTAGAAGTCCATAGAGGGGTCGTCGCTACTGGTCTCATCTCTCTCTGTTTCTGGTGGATCTAATTCTGGGGGTCTGTTAGTACTGCCAACTGATCTGAGTGACTGCACTGGCGACCCGAATGGTATGAAAGGCTAGGTGGGTCTCGTATAATCGGTAGAAACGACGTAAGTCAGATGCCAGAACCCATTAATAATGAACTCAATGGATTCGAAGTAACTATAGCCCCCACAATGTTGTATTCTGAACATGGTATCTCCTGCCTGTAAGTGAGGGTGGAGTGCCGGCGTATAAAAATAGTAGTGCGTGACTCCTTCTCGGATTAATTGACAGACATCTCCTAGTGTAGGGTGGAACTGATTTTCATCCATTATGGTTAAGAGTCTAACCCCCCACGAGGGAGGGAGTAGTTTGGCACATCCCCCATCCTAGATCTCTAGAGGCACCTACTATTGTCAAGATGACCTCATATCTATAGCTTAGAGTACGCTTTCGGGTGGTATTGCTTATGCCAGTGACTTTAGTACTTTACCATGGTTGAGATTCACTTCTAGAGGTCACATGAGTGTAATTACTTACAAATACTATAGAGATCTCTGTATGGGCACTCAGTTAGCAATCATGGTCAAATAAAATGAGGTTATCGTCTATTGCTCAGCAATGCATCACCAGGGTGAAATAACAGACAACCAATTGTACTATAATACCGTGATTAGGTCCATGCAGTGTGAGGGTGCCAGTTATACGCGTCGCCATGTTTGATAGGCGGTGGTATTTTGCCAAGCGTCAGGCCTAGATATTTTGCTAGGTAGTTCCAACGATGGAGGTGACTAGGACGACCCCTAACCGAGGTGGTGTATTTCAACCACATATGGTGACAGCCTGCTCTTCTATTTCAAAGAGGTCGGGCCAATGACTTAAGTATGCACAAACACTTCATTCTCAAATATGCTATCAACAACGCTTGAAATAAGATGGATAAAGCAAGAGTTAACTTACCATTCAAAACTCAAAAAATCAACATAGTTCGTACCATAAGCATTTAGTAAGGACCATCACCATGGACAGCTAGCACATAAATCAATTCCATATACTAGAATGTAAATAGGGTATACATGTGCATGGTAGTACCGTTAACGGTGTACAACATATGTGATTAATCATATAGGAATGTAGAGCAAGTACATCCATGGTACATTAAAAACGAAGTTAACCACAACAACTTGAAAGTTACCTCGTGTGATGGAGAAAAAACCGGGTTGCCTTTAAGAGAACTGTCGAGTCATGAGTACACTCACCACTTTGCCGGCGGAGTCGATCTTGTGGCTTTTATCCATTAAGTTGATTCTTCCACCTCACGTTCATGGGTTGGTATGGTGACATAGACAATAAATGCGGCCTTGCCGAAATAGGGTTGCATATGGCCGGCAGACACGGAGGCGCATAGACTCTTATGTCACAGTCAGAGGTAAGGTTGGTGGTACGCGTTCAGATCACCACGTTTAATCGTCATTAGCGTAATACTCAAGAGGAGTGTTAGTTTTGTGATTGAGGTTCACACAGGAGCAACAATAGGGCCAGAGAAGTTGTGTTTGAAACACGCTTCTAGAGCAATGGAGCAGGTTGCATTGTAACTTCATGGCAGCAGAGCGTTGGGAAGGTGGTCTGTGCTCGGTGCTCACGTTTCACAGGTAATAGGCCGCTGATCAGAGGCGATAGATGGTTTGTGGGTCATTGTGAAGTGTGGCAACATTGATTGTAGGTATGAAATGCTTAGTTAGCCTCACAACAGTAGCATTTAGATGCATGAAGAAGCGATCAAGCAATGGTAACTTCTACTCAGACATTTGAAACTCAGAATGTCTGATCAGAGTGCGGGTGTAGCTCCAGAGGGGGTTCCAATAGCAGGGCTCAAATCTAGGTAGGTAAGGGGTGCGCTCCACAGAAGGCACCGACTCCCAGTTAGCTGCAACAATGATAGATAGTCTTCCAACAATATCGATGGCCCTCATAGAATAGTGTGATTCAAAAAGATTCCAAAGCCAACGATGGTCTCATTCCTTCAGGGGTCAATCCGCCTCAGTAATGGCTCAGACAGCGGAGATGATGGTGCTTAAGGAGTAAACTCCCTCACGATAGGGACGGAGCTGTCTATTTGGCAACACTCTGAGCGCTCCAACAGATCAAGACGACAACAGTTTTGGTCATGAACTGCTCCATTCTCAACGAAATCACAAAAACATCATACATGTAATTAGAGAACACCTCACTCATACTTTAGTAACGATCCATTTCTTTTGCTTCACATGAACCATCACTAACGGTTAAGAACAACCAGTGCTACTACGACCGTCAATGACTCCTCTCATAAAACAAAAGCTCTCTCCTCTTTTCTTACTCTTCCATCCTTCCACGGGTTTCCATTCCCTCACATGGATCATCTACCTCACTAACACTATTATTAACTCCTCGTTCCTTCAACGTCCATACCATCCTCTCATGCTCATGCATTCTCTGTTAACATACATAACAAAAATCACTCCTTCATCCATTTTCCTTAATGCAAAAAGAGGCCTCTCCTTTTATAGGCATATGTCACACCTTCCCCTTCAAAATGCCATACTTTCATTCTTCAAGCCTTTCATAAAAGGTGTCCTCTCATGGCTCTTAATTGTGATTTGACCACAAGTGGTACCCTTCCTCTTTTGGAAAAGATGGCCACTGGTAGTGGGGTACCACTTGTGTGAGCCACTTCCCTCTTTGGCACTTGTTGGTGGTGTAAATGGTAAGTACTTTACTTCTTGTGTTTCTTAATTGAGTAGTCCTCTTTGCTACTTGTGGTCAACCCCTACCACTTTTAGGTAGGATGTTTTTTGTTAAGCATTTTTGGCCTCCACTTGTATTTTCCATTTGCGTGTCTGTGGCCCATGGCTTAAGCTGTCGAGGTGATTTGTCTGCCGGGGTGCCGCTTCGACTTGCACTAGAATTTGCCAATATTTCTCTGCAGTTTCCTTGATCCTATCTCATAATTTCCGACCGTTCGTTGTGAGTTGATTTTGCCGATTTTTCCCGTGTGTTGTTACTGGCGAGCACTCATGACTTGGGGTTTCTTCAAGGCAACCGGTTCCCTGAAAAACACAGTAGGCACTTTTTCATTAATAAAAGTAATGGACTACATTGAAAATTTGCTCGGTCTTGCCGGCTAGTATAATCGGGCCAATTCTAAGGCCGTAAACTAGTCTATGGGCCATTTCTAAGGCCTCAAAATTTTCTCTAGCCGCATTTTGGGCAAACTGGGACCCTTTCTATGTGGACCGATATTTTTGACTCGGTCTGTACAAAATTGTCCATGAAATATTTTTGATGGTTGTCACTTTCAAAACTGTGTCTAGCCACTTAGGGGTGGGCTGCAGGCAACTGTGTGCTGAGTTTTCCATTAGTAGCCAGGGTTTACATGCCGGTTTTTATACAAAAACTATGAAATTGCTCTAAATAGCCCAATTTTTCGTGCAAAAATATCGGCTAACATTGGCGACTTCACTGGGGAGTGTGGTCCCCACACGAAGGAGCTCAGGAATGTCTTGATAGTGAATCAAGTATAGTGGGCTCAGCACCCTTGCTGGGTGATGCTAATCACAAGGATGGTGTCTTGAATTGTTTTCTTCCCAAAGGCCATTGGTTGAGCTTCGAGGATCCATCTGCAACTGGTTGGTCTTCACTGCAACATATTCAAATGATTTGGTACCTTCATACCTGCATCAACACATCTTTGACCTATGTGGCAAATGCTCCCAACCAATCAGATTCAAGGCATGCCCATCTCAGACCCATGCATGGAGGGATATGCAAATGAAGAGTGATTTAGCATGTATGCAGGTTAATAGTGCTGTGTCTAATATTGCGTGAGTGCAGTGTATATGTGCGTTGCCACTTGAAAAAGAATTGCACAAATCGAAGACTAGATGTACTTTTGTAACCACCGTCAATGAGGTGTTCCTAGCAAAGTGCGTAAAAGTGACGATTTTTTTTTTCATAGTGCATTCTTACATAGCTTAGTCCTTCGATGTTTCAGATCCCTTGTGTAAAGGGGGTCATTCTCGGCCACATCTACCAATATTGAGTTGGCCCCTTCCAGGAATTGAAAGTAGAACATCTTATTCAGTGTCTTGCATTCTTTGGTAGTCCGATCACGTATCCGCAAATATAGGGCTAGGTCGGCTCCTGGTTCCATCGCTTCATTCGGGTTGTACCACCATTTGGTGAGGTGGATCTTTGTCAGTTTAGTTCTAGGGCCCCAAGGTTGAAGTAGCCACTTTTGTAAGTAATGGGCATAATGACCAGCCAGCCGAACAAGCTCATCTCTGTGGTGTGCGACAGTGATAGAGAATCTGCATAAGCTTTCACAAGCATCCTTGTAATCCTCAAAACTGCCAGGGATGAGTGGCCACTTAAACCGGAGATGGGAGCTGGTAGATGGTCTCAGCTCAATAGGTTGGTCATGAAGTGGAAATTCCACTGGCGGCAAGTATAAAATGTAGGCTTCAAAGTTCTTAAAGAATTTGGCGTCTAAGAGAATTTCCTTTTCCTGCATTGGATAGGTTGGTAGTGCGTTCCATGAACTGGTTATGCCAGATTGCCCTTGCTCTTTTTCCCTCTGTTGGTACACCCTAAACTGTCGGGCTATCATAGTTGTGGTGGTTTTCGTAGCGGCCAATTCGATTTTTAAGTTGGCAATGATATTCTCTTGTCCCTTGAACTCTTCGTCATATCTTACTTTCCTCCGATCGGTCATGTCCTTGAGTTCGGTGTATTTCTGCTTCCATATATCTCATTCCCGCTGGGTACTGTTGAAATCATTGGTGGCTCAAATAGTAGCGTGTTTCTGTCTTCTGAGTTCTTCTTGTTGCTCCCGGTTTTTTTTTTTGCTAAGCTGTCTGCGTGGTAGTTTTGATCTCTTGGAACATGCATCCATTCTATCAGGGGAAAGTTCTTTATGAGTTCTTGGATGGACGCGGTGTAAGCTCGTAGAATGCGGTCTCGGATCTGATACATCCCGGTCATATTTCAGATTAGGAGCTGAGAATCGCCCATGATTCTTAGAGTGTGTATGATAGATGTGAATTTGATTGCCATGTGTAGGCCGGACATGAGGGCTTTGTATTCGGTGGTATTATTGGTGAATCCTGCCCAAGCAGAATGCCTATGCTTGCTAGTTCGATTCCATTGGGATCACGTAATGCGGCTCCTATGACGCCCTCTCTGTGAGAATACCGACATGCTCCGTCTATACTCAGGGTATAAGTATCTTGTTCTTGAGTAATCTCCATAATTTTTTTTTTAATCAGGTCGAATTGTTTTCTTTCCAAAATTATATATAGGAACAATGTCGATTTAGTTGGTCACCACCTGAAAAATGAGAGAGAGAAGTGGGGAGTGTATTATACACTGTACAGTTTCTACACCTGCTAACTTCGGTAGGTTTTGATCTTGTTGATATTGACTCGGTGTTTAAACACCTCGCCGTTCAACTCAGCTAATTTTGCGGTGTTATTCACGTACAACTTTTGGATCACATAAGGGCCATTCCATCTGGGGCCCAACTTCTGAGGCATTAATTCATGTCTTGCATCATAGAATAGTACTAACTAACCTTGGGTGAAGTGGTAGTCTCGCAAGCTCCGATCATGGACTTCTTTCATTCGTCGTTTGTGAGCCTCCTGGTGGTTTAATGCAGTTGACCTGTGTTCGTCTAGATCTTGCAAAGTGTTCAGTCGTTGTTGGATGGATTCTTTCCCTCCTAGGTCGTGTTTCATGGCAAATCGTAGGGACGGCAGTTCCAATAGGCAGAACACATTCCTACCAATATACTAAGAAAAATGGAGTATGATTGGTGCTAGCCTTGTACGTGGTATCGTATGCCCATAATGCAGAGTATAGTTTCTTATCCCAATCTTGTTGGCTTTCTGACACAGTCTTTCTTAGGATACTCACTAACTGCTTGTTCATGCTTTCTGCTTGACCATTGGCCTGTGGGTGGATACTCACTAACTGCTTGTTCATGCTTTCTGCTTGACCATTGGCCTGTGGGTGGTAGGGGGTGCTTTTACGATGTTTGATCGTTAGCTGATCAGTTAGGGACTTGATTGTTTTGTTTAGGAAGTGAGTCCCTCTATCAGATACGATCTCCCGGGGAGTACCAAATCGCCCTATCACTTGTTCGAGTAAGAACCAGGCTGTTTCTTTCGAGTTATCCTTTGCTACTGCTCGTGCTTCGGCCCATTTAGTAAAATAGTCAGTGGCTACTATGATGTAGTGTTTCCTACTAGAGGATGCCGGGTGTACTGGTCCTACGAAATCGATGCCCCACTTTTTGAATGGAAGGCATGCATGTATAGGATTCGTCATTGGGATCTCTAGGAGGCTCCAGTAAAGCTTCTTGTCTCCATACTAATCCCCATAACCAACACAAAAATTCAACTATTTTAAGGTAAAAGGTCCCCATCTGGCTTGATTACTTGGGCATGTAACAAGGTTGGATGTGCGGCTGACGGTATTCTAAACAACATGCCCGTAATAGTGACAAGGTGGTAGAATGTATACTCTGTGTGTGGGATCAGCACACATCACTGTGTGATGCTAACCACTTCGACTTCTACTAACCTAGTAATCGTCTTTCGAAACAACATTCGACACTAGTCAGGTAGCTCACACTAGATGTTAGCGTGCGACTGATGGCTACAACCATTCAACTGACAAATTCTTCACCCGAATATTTTCTAGCCCATTGCTGTAGGTAATCAAACAACATCCCCTGAAAATATTTCAACTCCCAGCAAACGCACCAATGATAGGCGTCTAGCGGGATAGATGATGCTCAAAAATGGTGGTCTCAGATGAAATGCGATGCTAACTAATCAACTTCATCAATAATATGAAAATGAGTAAGCTCTCATTAATGGGTCAACAAGTAATGTACTCAATATTATGGATGACTACCTTCAAAGACCTCTCGGCAGACACACCAATGATAAGCGTCTGACGGGTCAGGGTTACTCACTTAACTGACAACTAGTTCTTTGTGGACCAGTGATACGGATGATCATCCCCTAAAACGATTTTAGCTCCCGACAGACGCACCAATGATAGGGGAAAAATTCCCGACGGGGGATTGGTCTCGCCAGGAAGCCTTATAGGGGAAGGGCCCACACTGCCCTTATGTGAGTGATTAGAGAATGCCACTTCCAATCCCGAGGGCCGTCCCAACCACCCCATGCTCCCCAGTTGATGAGGTTTTTCCGGGCCCCCAGAGACACGGCTGCAGGGGG
Source organism: Diphasiastrum complanatum (assembly GCA_029204225.1). Taxonomy (NCBI): domain Eukaryota; kingdom Viridiplantae; phylum Streptophyta; class Lycopodiopsida; order Lycopodiales; family Lycopodiaceae; genus Diphasiastrum; species Diphasiastrum complanatum. Next base: position 37,656,414 of record CM055112.1, on the reverse strand, counting down.
TGTATTCGCAATCTCAATTCTATCGGTCTTCGTACCTAGGCTTCTCGTCCTCTAGATCGTCCACCCTTCTATGTAGAAGTCCGTAGAGGGGTTGTTGCTACTGGTCTCATCTCTCTATTTCTGGTGGATCTAATTCTGGGGGTCTGTTAGTATTGCCAACTGGTCCGGGTGACTGCACTGGCGACCCGAATGGTATGAAAGGTTGGGTGGGTCTCGTATAATCAACAGAAACGACGTAAGTCAGATGCCAGAACCCATCAATAATGAACTCATAGGTTTCGAAGTAACTATAGCCCCCACAATGTTGTATTCTAAATATGGTATCTCATGCCTGTAAGTGAGGGTGGAGTGCTGGGGTATAGAAATAGTAGTGCATGACTCCTTCTCGGATTAATTGACAGACATCTCCTAGTGTAGGGTGGAACTGATTTTCATCCATTATGGTCAAGAGTCTAAGCCCCACGAGGGAGGGAGTAGTTTGGCACATCCCCCATCCTAGATCTCTAGAGGCACCTACTATTGTCAAGATGACCTCATATCTATAGCTTAGAGTACGCCTTCGGGTGGTATTGCTTATGCCAGTGACTTTAGTACTTTACCATGGTCGAAATTCACTGCTAGAGGTCACACGAGTGTAATTACTTACAAATACTATAGAGATCTCTGTATGGGCACTCAGTTAGCAATCATGGTCAAATGAAATGAGGTTATCGTCTATTGCTTAGCAATGCATGACCAGGGTGAAATAATAGACAACCAATTGTACTATAATACTGTGATTAGGTCCGTGCAGTGTGAGGGTGCCAGTTATACGCGCCGCCATGTTTGATAGGCGGTGGTATTTTGCCAAGCGTCAGGCCTAGATATTTCGCTAGGCAGTTCCAACGATGGAGGTGACTAGGACGAGCCCTAACCGAGGTGGTGTATTTCAACCACATACGGTGACGGCCCGCTCTTCTATTTCAAAGAGGTCAGGCTAGTGACTTAAGTATGCACAAACACTTCATTCTCATCTAGGTATCAACGACCCTTGGAATTAGACGAATAAAGCAAGAGTTAACTTACCATTCAAAACTCAAAAAATCAACATAGTTCATACCATAAGCATTTAGTAAGGACCATCACCATGGACACCTAGCACATAACTCAATTCCATATGCTAGCATGTAAATAGGGTATACATGTGCATGGTAGTACCGTTGACGATGTACAACATATGTGATTAATCATATAGGAAACATAGAGCAACTACATCCATGGTACATTAAAAACGAAGTTGACCACAACAACTTGAAAGTTACCTCATGTGATGGAGAAAAAACCGGGTTGCCTTTAAGAGAACCGTCGAGTCATGAGTGCACTCGCCACTTTGCCGGCTGAGTCAATCTTGTGGCTTTTATCCATTAAGTTGATTCCTCCACCTCACGTGCATGGGTTGGGATGGTGACATAGACAGTAAACGCGGCCTTGCCGAAATAGGGGTGCATACAGCCGACAGATATGGAGGCACATAGACTCTTATGCCACAGTCAGAGGTAAGGCTGGTAGTACGCGTTCAGATCACCACGTTCAACCGTCCTTAGTGTAATACTCAAGAGGAGTGTTTGTTTTGTGATTGAGGTTCGCACAGGAGCAACAGTAGGGCCAGAGCCGGTGTATTTGAAACACGCTTCTAGAGCGATGGAGCAGGTTGCATTGTAACTTCACGGCAGCAGAGCGTTGGGAAGGTGGTCTGTGCTCGGTGCTCACATTTCACAGGTAATAGGCCGCTGATCAGAGGCAATAGATGGTGTGTGGGTCATTGTGAAGTGTGGCAACGCTGATTGTAGGTATGAAATGCTTAGTTAGCCTCACAACAGTGGCATTCAGATGCATGAAGTAGCGATCAAGCGATGGTAACTTCTACTCAGACATTTGAAACTCAGAATGTCTGATCAGAGTGCGGGTGTAGCTCCAGAGGGGGTTCCAATAGCAGGGCTCAAATCTGGGCAGGTAAGAGGTGCACCCCACAGTAGGCACCGACGCCCAGTTAGCTGCAACAACGATAGATAGTCTTCCAACAATATGGATGGCCCTCACAGAATAGTGTGATTCAAAAAGATTCCAAAGCCAACGATGGTCTCATTCCTTCAGGGGTCAAAAATCCGGCTAATGGCTCAGACAGCGGAGATGATGGTGCCTAAGGAGTAAACTCCCTCACGATAGCAGGGAAGGAGCTGTCTATTTGGCAACACTCTGAGCACTCCAACAAATCAAGACGACAACGGTTTTGGTCATGAACTACTCCATTCTCAACGAAATCACAAAAACATCATACATGCAATCAAAGAACACCTCACTCATACTTTAGTAACGATCCATTTCTTTTGCTTCACGTGAACTATCACCAATGGTTAAGAACAACCAGTGCTACTATGACCATCAACGACTCCTCTCATAAAACAAAAGCTCTCTCCTCTTTTCTTACTCTTCCATCCTTCCACGGGTTTCCATTCCCTCACGTGGATATCTACCTCACTAACACTATTATTAACTCCTCGTTCTTCAACGTCCATACCATCCTCTCATGCTCATGCATTCTCTCTTAACATACATAACAAAAATCACTCCTTCATCCTTTTTCCTTAATGCAAAAAGAGGCCTCTCCTTTTATAGGCATCTCTCACACCTTCCCCTTCAAAATGCCATACTTTCATTCTTCAAGCCTTTCATGAAAGGTGTCCTCTCATGTACATGGCTCTTAGTTGTGATTTGACCACAAGTGGTAACCTTCCTCTTTTGGAAAAGATGGTTTGGGCCACTAGTATTGGGGTCCGACTTGTGTGAGCCACTTCCCTCTTTTGCACTTGTTGGTGGTGTAAATGGTAAGTACTTCACTTGCTTGTGTTTTTTTAATTGAGTAGTCCTCTTTGCTACTTGTGGTCAACCCCTACCACTTTTAGGTAGGATATTTTTTGTTAAGCATTTTTGGCCTCCACTTGTATTTTCCATTTGCGTGTCTGTGGCCCATGGCTTAAGCTGTCTACCGGGGTGCCGCTTCGACTTGCACTAGAATTTGCCAATATTTCTTTGTAGTTTCCTTGAACCTGTCCCATAATTTCCGACCGTTCGCTGTGAGTTGATTTTGCCGATTTTTCCCGTGTGTTGTTACTGGCGAGCACTCAAGACTTGGGGTTTCTTCAAGGCAACCGGTTCCCTAAAAAACACAGTAGGCACTTTTTCATTAATAAAAGTAACGTACTACATTGAAAATTTGCTCGGTCTTACCGGCTGGTATAATCGGGCCAATTTTAAGGCCGTAAACTAGTCTATGGGCCATTTCTAAGGCCTCAAAATTTGCTCTAGCCACATTTTGGGCGGGCTGGGACCCCTTTCTATGTGGACCGGTATTTTTGACTCGGCCTGTACAAAGTTGTGTATGAAATATTTTTGATTGTTTTTCTGAATGTCACTTTCAAAACTGTGTCTAGCCACTTACGGGTTGGCTAGGACCCATTCTACGGGCAACTGTGTGCCGATTTTTCCATTAGTAACCGGGTTTTACATGCCAGTTTTTATACAAAAACTGTGAAATTGCTCTAAAAATAGTCCGATTTTTTGCGCGAAAATATTGGCTAACACAGCAGTTGCTCAGACTTCAACCTCGAACACGGGTCCAGTTTTTGACCGGGTTCAGCACTGAGTAACTCGACCGAGCCTGACGTTGCTCACATCTCAATCGCGGCTGAAATGACTTAAAATCTCGACCGGGTCTCAGCTTCAAATCTCGCTCGAGTCGGACCTCCATCACCATCTCGACCAAGGCTTACCTCCATCAGCACTCGACCAGCACTTCCATCACACACTCAACCAACTCCTCCATCTCGCCCAAGCCTTCCCTTCTTCCACTCTCAACCGATGCCTCTCCACTCCATCTCGACCGGGTCCGCACTTCCGACTTCGACCGTGCCAACACGAGCTTAGGTTTTGATCGAGCTACAGGGCTCAGCTCTCCACTGCCAGAAGACTCAGATCTCGACTGGGGCCCTGCATTTGAAATCTCAACATTTCCCTCTTTGAGAAATCTTGCCTGCGCCTCTCCTTCAGATCTCAACCAAGCCAGAAGGCTTTAAAATCTCAACCGCGCCTGCACGTAGCCATCTCAACCGAGGACGACACATAGAAAACTCGACCAGGTCCTGTTTTTTTTCGACCGGGTCCTTCGCTTTTTTTGAGCTTTTTTCGAGCCTTCGCTTTCTTCGCTTCGCTTTTTTCGAGCTTTCTCTTTTTTCGGGCCTTCGCTTTTTTTCGAGCCTTCGCTTTCTTCGCTTTTTTCGAGGCTTCGCCTTCTTCGTTTTTTTCGACCGGGTCCTTCACTTTTTTCGAGCTTTCATTTTTTTTTTCGAGATTTTGCTTTTTTCGAGGCTTCGCTTTTTTCGCTTTTTTCGCTTTTTTCGACCAGTTCCTTCACGTTTTACGATGTTTTTTTCGCGCCTTCGCTTTTTTCGAACTTGCGGTTTTTTTTTGAGCCTTCGCTTTTTTGTCAAGCCTTTGCTTTTTTTGCGCACAGATTTTTTTTGAGGCTTCGCTTTTTTGCAACCTTCGGATTCTTTGCTTTTTTGAGCCCTAAATTGTCATATTTTTTCGCTTTTTTCCAGAACCCTAAATTGTCGTATTTCTCGATTTTTTGCTTTTTTTCACCACCCTAAACCTTCGTATTTTTTGTTCTTTATGTACACCTTCGGGATTTTCGCTTTTTTGTTATTTAAGTTGACATATTTTTCGTTTTTCGGGAATTTATGATCTTCAAATTTTTTCGAATTCTAGAGGATTTTTTTGGTTTTTTTTGGAACTTTCTCGTTTTCGGGATTTTTTTACGTTTTTTCAGGATTTTTGCAAAACTTGCAACTAAAAAATAAAAATAAAAAATTAAAAACCCTAAACAAACAAAAACACTAAAGAACCCGTTAAAAAAACAAACTACCCCACAGTACACAATGGAACACCATATTGTTTCTGATATCCCAGAAGATAAGTTTTCGAAGCAATACCTCAAGTGTCCCCAGATCCCACAGTTCGCGCGACCGCTGAATTTGCCCATGATCTGGAGTTTTCACTGCGGGTTCCCACTAAATGAGACGATTTTTTTGTCTTCTTTATTCTTTGATCCGAATAAAGCCCTGACATCTGACAAGCTCGAGGACGAGTTATTAGTGGCACGATTATATTTCATAACAACAATGCTAGGCCCTCCATGGCCCAATAAATTTTAAATGTGGATTGCCCAATTTTGGTTGCAGGTCGTCCACAAAATATTTTTCCCACCGGCCGACGAACACAGCTTCGCTCGAGCTGAGTATATGGAGCAAGTTACGAGTTATCTCATAAGGCACCGTCATGAAACTCGCGGATCGTACTAGGTCCATAGTCCGGGGGACTGACACTACTTCAAGTCGGGGGCCCTATTGAGGGTAATTACTGTAAATAAATAAATTAGGTGCGAGGGCCCTGCGTGCGTAAGCCCATGCCCAATGAACACATGTAAAATATTGTATTATGAAATAAAATAGACTTGGGCCATGCAAATGAAATAATATTAAAAGGCCCAAAGTCATAAGTTGATTAAGTTCTAATTAAAAGTCAAAGTCAAATTGGTGGTAGGTGGAGTGTGCTTCTTTGTGCACCATAGATCTAGTTGTGTTTTCTTTTAAGGGCTAGGATTTAAATCCTTCTCCCAAATGAAGTAGCCAATAGAAACAAAGGGGCAAGGGCCTCCCCAAGAATAAAAATGCACCTTTTGTACTCCATTTGGCATGCTAATTGAGAGAAGGAAACTCTACCAATCTGAGTACTCAAGCATCCTCATGTGCTATTGCTTTTTTGTCTAATGTTTTTTTATGAATGTTGCTATTTTCCCATCCTTTGCTACTTTTCATGATTTAATGTTTTTTTAATGTTTCTACATTAGATTAAGGCATTAGCAAATGAGCTACGTCCCTCTAACTCTTTTCTCTCCTCTCTCTTTCACTACTATTGTGATGGCTTGTGTTAGGTTGGTGGGGTTAGAGTTGTGCTAAAGTTAGATGACAACTAAAATAGGCAACTAAATATAGTTAGAGACCTAGTGGACTAACCCTTCTTGACAGGTGGAGGGCTGCTTTGCCGCTAAATCTACGACCCTACAATATTTCCTAACTGTTTCTCTTCAATTATGTTTTAAACTATGTATCTCCCATGCTAAATATAGCTACTTGTTTTTTAGTCCCCTGAAGATAAAAAGAATAAAATCCTTTTAGAGCAACTGTCACAAAGAAACTCAAAAATCGTATGACGGGTTCCGTGGCTTGTCTCTACCAAAAGCCACAACAATTGACTAATCATTTGATTGATATTTTTTTCACCCAACTGATTGGGTTTTAGATTTATTTAGCAGTAGCGGCACTACTAGCGCATGTGCTGTTCAGAAAGACAGACATGTTGTTGTAGTAGATTTAGATTCTACTTTAGTTGACTTTGTAAAAAAGAGAATGAAATCCCTCTCAATTTTGTCAAATGAGTTGGCTGAGGTAGATAAGGGTTTAGATAATGATGACTTGGTAATTTCCTTGTCGAAGGAACCACAACCTCTTGCCAACAGGAAAGTGGGTGACACATGGGAGTTTGCTGATGTTCTAGTTCAAGGTATAATGTAATAACTATTGATGAAGTGTTGGAAGAGGTGTGACTTGTTTTTTCTGAGGCTCCTCCAAAAAAAGAGAAAGATGTCAATGAAATTGATGATTTTTGGATGTAATAAATTCTCTTTTTTTATCATAAAAATTGTGTTCATATTTTTTGAGAATTTGTCTTGAAATTTTTTCGATTAATTTAATATTCTTAAATCTATTTGTAATAAAAAAAATCCTAATAGTCTCTTGCAATCTTAGTTTTGATTATGATTATTATTGTTAAAATAAAATGGATATTTTTTTATTTTTGAGAATACATGAAATTGTTAAATTCATATTATTAAAACAATGCTAAATATTATTTGATTAGATTAGATTAGATTTTTTAAATTCTAATTTTTTGACGTGTTTCTATAATAATTTTTTGGAGACAATATATATTGAGAGAGAGAGAGAGAGAGAGAGAGAGAGAGAGAGAGAGTCTTTTCAAAATGATTTACAAATTTGAGAGAGAGTGATTTAGAGAGAGAAAAAATTTCATTTGCAATCCATTAATGTTTAAATATTCAATGAATTTACAGATACATTTGAAATCTGATTAAAGACTTAAAAACCATCAAAATTTAAAAAATACTGACTAGAATTTTTGCAATAACTTTTCGAAACATTTTTTTCATATAAGAATTTTTATTTGCTTTTAAAATCCAAAAAAAATTCAAAATTTTTGTGTTAAATAAGCAAAAATTAATTTTTTATTTATTCTAGTAATTGTGTGACTAATGATTTTATTTAGTGACATTTTTATTTATTTATAAATAAAATGGGTCTCCATGTCATTTCTCTGTTTTTGGGTCATCATGTTCATTGACAAGTGTCCCTTAGTGATAAAGAATATTGGAATGCTAGTATACGGCCAACAATGCTTAAAGCACTACCATGTTCAGCTGTTGACAGTCGCCATAAAAGATCACTCAAGTTCGAAAAACGGTGGAATTGAATCGAATCAAAATAGTCAAATCAATACTAGCTAAACCCTAAAAGTATCCGCAGTAAAAGCTCCTGCCAAATTTATCATGAGATGCAAAAAGATGGCTTGGTTTTTGGTAATTGGTATAGACAGGAGAACAATTATCAGATTTGAAGTACCGTCAGAGGTAGCCAGCGGCGGATTTCTGTCACAGCTGCAGATCTGAATGCCTGCAGCAGGTCAAACTTTCAGTATAGCACGGGTATGATTAGAAGATACTGCAAAGAGCAGTCTACAATATTGAGTATATTTTTCTCAGTTTCTGGGAGCCAAGGTCTGATTGCAAGTACCCTATACAGCAATAGGTTTACCTTTCCGTACAGTAAGGTATGCCGAAAGAAAGCTGCGACGACTCTGCGGGGACTTGGAAAAAAGTGTAACTGTGTAAAGGTTAAGATCATCAGTTTGAAAAACTGTAGTAAACAACAGGAATTGACAAATAATTTGTCAGTTAAACTGCCGCCAAATTTAAGGAGTTAAATAAGAAATATTGTACTAAGTAAATAGAAGAAAAGTGAGGTACAGTCATTGCTACCCAGCGGATTCAATTTTCACACATAGAGGTTAGAGCCATTCATACTTAGTAATCTTAACAGCAGCTAGATTTGAATTCAAAAAAAATCAGTACGGAAATGCTAGTAAATACGATAAAGTTACTCAAGAACAGCGTTAGAACTTTCCGTTAGAACAAATATAAACTAAGCAGAAATAAGACCTCTATAAGAAGAAAGAAAAGTACTCTACCTGGTTGATATGAGGGAAGATCTGAAGAAACCCAGAAGCCAGATAGACTTTACATTAAGACAACGGATTGATCATTGTGGCAAATAAGAGATTACCATGTTCTGAAATTTTTTTGTTATGAAATCCTTTGGTCCTGTATTAGGATGAAGATATATTTTCTGTATGTACATTCAAAAATCTTGCTCATACTATAAAGATATAGTACTAGAAAACAGAGACCTTGGTTATGAGTCCTACGAATGTCCAAAATGGAAGTTTGTCACTCCAGTTTGGATTGTCGATGGAGAGTATGTTTTGGGATTAGTCACTCCAGTTTGGAATGTCGATGGAGAGTATGTTTTGGGTTTCTCATTTTGCTTTGTGATCATAAGCAATTGCCAATCTAGCAATCATAGTGAGAATGTAGTGAAAATCTAAGTCTGGCTCTTAATAATTTGATTAATGTGCAAACTCCAATGCTTGAATAATCTTCGTGAATGATTATCAAATCAAGATCCATAATTATAAGCTTGGTATCAGAGCTAGATCCGAGAATTTTACTTACTTGATCATATTTAGCAATTTTTGTGGTGCAAATCTAGGTGAAGAGCTAGTGTGCTCTCGATGGGATTATGGCTTCAAAACAATTTATTGGATCAATAATAATGTTTTTTTAAGGATCAAGAGGTGTCGTCTTACCATGTGTAGGATTCAAAAAGAAAGAAGTATTCAAAAGTTTGGACACTTACCAAAATAGCATGTTTTGCTCTTTTTGTGTTTAGGTACCCAATTAGTATCAACTTTCAAGATCTTGAGACATAGATTTAAATGCAAGTCATTCCAAGGGATTTTAAGCACTTAATTGAAATTTATGATTTGATATTTAGATACATAATAAAGCCAAAATTTGGTGACTTTCAATTCAGAACAATTCAATTTGTGTGATTTTGTGTCAAGTCCAAAATTACTTGTAAATAATTTTTGCCAATTGAGTCAAAAGATTGGACATACTTTCAAATTCATTTCAACTCTTAAGATATGAGTGTTTAGAACTGAGTGAGTCTATTAGTGATTGGAATTGAAAAGCAGGGCGGAAGTCTCATTTTGGTGTGTCTAATTCTTGGTGATTTAGGGCAAGTCGACTTTTTTTTTTCAATATTTCTTTGGTTGGGTAAGTTTGGGGCTCCAGAGCTCTCATTTTGGCATTTGCAACAATTGCTTGAAGGATATAGAGTTGGCAATCTTTATAGTGGTACCAAAGCTCTAGGCTTGCATCGATTTCTTTTTGTAGCTTTTTGGTCGTCTGGTCCTCTTTGATACAACTGGCCGGCAATCAATTGATAAGGTCTAGCCTTCAAGATCAATTTTTGTTGTTCCGTCTTTGGTAGTGATTTGTCTGATTGGCCCCGCATAAGATATTCAACAATGTCGACAACCCATTCTGGTACTGTGTCCACGTAAAGTAAGGCAGCATCTACCAGCTCATCATCGGGTTGGGTTGCAATCTCCTTCCCCTTGATTCGTGACACATGATCTGCCATGTAGTGTTGTTTTCCCTTGCAAACTACTATCCGAAAATCAAATTCCATCAACAGAAGTAGCCAATTGGTGATTCTTTCGGTGTTGCAGGTTTTGTTAACGAGATAGAGCAAGGGTTGATGGTCCGTATAAAAAGCAAAATGTGTGGCCATCAAGTAGTGACGAAATTTCTTAACCGCATTGCCAATGCTTCCCGCTCTGTGGTTGAATAATTTATTTCGATATCACTGAGCTGTCGGCTTGCAAATCGAATTGGAAAATCCTTATTGTGTTCACCTGGCTGGGTTAAGACTGCTCCAACTTCATACTTTGATGCGTTCGTATGCACGTGAAACTCAATGGACCAATTGGGTGGGCGTAAGAATGGTGCTGAAACCAATGCATCCTTAAGCATTTGGAAAGCCTTTAGGGCTTCCTCGTTCCAATGTGGATCCGTTGTGAGTTTGTAAATTGGTTGGGCTAACTCCGCAAAATTTAGAATGAAGATCCTATTATAGTTAGCATGACCCATGAAGATGTAGACTTCGCGGATCGTCCTTGGTGGTGATAGATCAACAATGATTCTGATCTTTGATAAATCTGTGGCGATCCCGTGTTTTGACACTATATGGCCGAGAATCAAGCCATGTGTCACCCAAAATTGACATTTTTTGGAATTCAGAGAGATCTGATAGTCGTGGCATTTTTGTAACACCTTCTCCAAATTGGATAAGTGTTCTGAGTCTGGTCCATGCATGCACAGATCATCCAAGAAAATTTCTAGAAATTTTTGTAGATAATCTTTGAATGCCGCCTACATGACTCGCTGGAAAGTGCTTGGGGCTTTGCAAAGTCCGAATGGCATCACTTTATAAGCATAGGTTCTCCATTCCGTGGCAAATGCTGTCTTGTGCTGGTCTTGGGGGGCTATCTTCACCTGGTTGTAGCTGCTAAAGCCATCTAGAAAACTGTAGGCTTCGGCGCCAGCTACTCTGTTGAGACACTTTTCGTAAATGGTAAAGAAAAATGATCCTTTTTAGTGACTACATTTAGCGCCTTCAGATTCACACAAATCCGCATTTTGCCGTTTTTCTTGGGTACTATAACTATCGGTGATACCCATTCTGTGTGCTCGATTTCATAAATGAAATCTGCATCCATCAGCTTCTGCAACTCCTGCTTGATCAGTTTTTTATAATTCAGGTTGCAGTGGTAACAACGACTTACCTTGTCTCTTGAATTGTGTGGGCGTTAATTGCTCTCCCACATGCACTATCGTTTCTTCTTCACCTGGCTCGACAAGGTTCATCGGCTGTGTTCGCATAGGTCCCTCGAAGACTTGTTCCACTGGTGCCTAGCTTTGATCAGGTTCTCGCTGGGTTTGCGGCATCATTATTACCACGTCGTCTAAGGTATAATTTTTGAAAGTCTTAGGCATCTCGTAAATTGGCGCTCATCGAGATTCCTCTTTCAGCATATTGATCTTAGCCCGACTGGTCATTTTTTGATTTTCTGTCACCTGCGTAGAAGATGATGCGGTATCTGAGTCCATCTTGATTGACTTCAAGGAATCCAACACCTTTTTTTTTGTCCTTTTTGTTCATTTTGGTGGATTCTTCCTTGTTGTCTTTCATTGGAACTGCCGTGATATTCACCTCATGATTGCGAATATCAACATCCACTGTAGTTATCGTCTCTTCGGGTAGCGATAGCCATGACTGCCACTCACCAACAAGACTTCCAAGTTGAATTTCATTCAAATCACCACACCACTTCATTTTTGCAATTTTTATAGTTTGCTTATTCTTTCTTGAACCCAATCTACAAAATATTTATTTGTAATCCACTCTACATTATTTTTTATTTATCAAATTGCTCTTATGTTTTAATTTTTAGTTATATTTTTTAATTTTTTTGTTTGATATTTGTTTTTTAATCTTGAAAAAAATTAGTTTTTAAAATTTTATTTTATAACTTTTAATATTTTAATATATTACATTTTGATAAATTCTTAAATTTTTGATATTTAAATTTTATGATTTTTTAATATTTTAATTTTATGATATTTTGATTTTTTTAAAATTTTTTAAATCTAATGATTTTAAAATTTTGAAATTTATAATTTAAATTTTTTTATTTAAAAAAATTAAGTTTTAATTTTTTAGTTCTTTTAATTTTTTTAAAGTTTTATTAACTTTTTTAATTTTTTGATTTTTGTTTTTATTTTCTTAACTTTTTTAAGTGCTTTTTGAATTTGTTGCGTTTGTCGACAAAACATAGCTATGTTCAACGTTTCCGTGCTTAGCACGGAAACGTTGAACATAGCTATGCTTAGCACGAAAATGTTGAACATAGCTACGTTTTGTTGACAACTTTGTCGAAAAGAGCAACGAAGCCCAAAGAGAGGACTTATGCTCCACTTAGGTCTTAGAATGGGCCTTTGTTGCTCTTGTCGACAAAGCGTTCCTACGTTCAACATTTCTGTGAACATAGGAACGCTTTGTCGACAACTATGTCGATGACAAATTTATTAAAATAAATAAATATATTAAAAAAATTTAAAAGTCAGAAATTAAAAAATTAAAAATTGTAAAATTGTAAAAATAAAAAAATTTAAAAAATACTAAAAAATTAAAAAAATTGAAAATTAAAAAAAAAAAAAAATCGTAAAATTAAAAAAGAAATCAAAAAGCTAATCATAGTTGAGGACCTATGCTTAGCATAGGTCGAGAGAGGAGGACCTATGCTCCAGCATAGGTCTCGAGAGTAGAACCTATGCTGAGCATAGACCTATGTTGAGCATAGCTCCAGTGAGCACTTATGCTTCGAGGGAGGACTTATGTTGAGCATAGGTCGGGAGAGAAGTTATGTTGAGCATAGGTCTATGAGAACTTATGATGAGCATAAGTCTAAGCATAAGTCTGATGAGCACTTATGTTGAGCATAGGCCGTTATGTTGTCTTCCAAGGCTAAATGGCCTGGTAACATCAATAAAATAAATGTTGGGAGTCTCATTGTATTATTTGCTTCAGAAAATAGCGAAAATCATCCATTTTGGATTTCTCTAGTTATTGGCTTTATTCAGATTGACGACACATTGGCGAAAATTGTATGTGTGCACTAGATGTGTACCACCTCAACAAATGTTTTCTTGGAAAGATACGAGTTATAAATGTTGCAATTAGATCGAGTAAGCGTTCAACAAAGAATCCACCAAGAGTATGTCAATATCCAAGATGTAGATTGCTTACATTTAATTTCGAGTTGACAATGACGAACCATTTACGAAAGTCAACAATATACATTTTACAATAACATCTTGGGTTAATCATCTTTGACTCAGCATAAACGTAGCAAAGCAACAACACAATTTTTTGTCAGCATTGGATGCTCACTCATATGAGAATTTGCTGATAGACTCTAAAGAGAAAGATGAGTCGTCAATTTCATCAGTTGAAAATGAGAGTCTTGATAATATTTCAAGCATTGAATTGAGAGGAGTTAGTGAGAATTCCTTGGAATTTGAATTGTAAAAAAAACAATACACAAAATATTTTCAATGTTTTCACAATTTATGAATTTAGCATAACTAGCATCAAATGTGTTATGCGAATTATTTTTATAAACGTCAAGTTAGACTCTTAATTGACTTTTGTAAGAAATTGATAATTTCTTTAAAAGGAAGGGTGAACTGATGGATATAAGTCTATCAGAGAATCTATCAGTTGCACCGGCTTTGAAAGAAAACTAGTTGGTGTATAAGAATTTGATTATCTAAAAGTATTTTCAGACAAATCTAAAGTAAGACATAGAACTAGAATTGTTTGGATAAGAGGTGTGGTTAGACTAGGTAGAGGGGAGGTTTATAAGCTAATTTCGCAAGGGAAGCGCTATTCTCTTGGGAATGAATTGATGCGTCATAGGTGACTTAGGCCACTACAAATCTTTTGGTGTTGTTTTTGGAGGATAGATTAGAATTTTCTTGCTTAGTTAGCTTGCTTAAATTCTTCATATATTTGTCATTTTTGTTTGTGGAATGGAGATGTGTGAGGTAGATTAGTGTGGTGTAGTGGTTAAATTTGTATTTTTTTTTTTGTGATTTTTTATTGCACGTACTGTGGAGAGAGATTAAAAGGTGTGAGATATTAGATCCAAGCACCAACCTCTTCCATAGATCCAAAAAATTCATAAAATAAAAAAATCCCACAAGTTTTGGCAATATGTCCACAAAAAGAGCCAAAAAAATACATACTAGATTTGATAACTTTCTGCTCTGATCCAACTAACCCTCGCTGACTTGGTAGTAAGTTCTACCACATTAGCAAAATCTACTGTAGTTTGGGCGAAGGTTAGTTCCCAGCCATTTTGCCACAATTGCCAAAAAATTGCCAAAAAAATCAGAAAACCCTTGTAAAAAAAAGTCTAGAATCTCGCAAGTGCCCAAAACACTCCAAACAACTCTCGCCTAGTTTCATTATGGCCATTAGAGCAATTTTGGAGGTCAACAAGGTTAATTAGGTGTGTACCTACTCTAGCGAAGGTCCAAAGATATCAATAATAGAAAATACTTAGTAAATCCTTCGCCAACATCAATTTTTAAAAAAGTACTTGCTGCCAACCTTCGCCAATTTGCCAGTGAATCTTTTTCCTGTTTTCTAGCTTCAGAGTATTCGGCAAAGGTTCCCAGCCCTCTAAGAGTATCTAAGTCCTTTGAACCCTCACCAGCCTTCCGAGACCCTTGCATGTGCATCATCAACCTTCGCCAAGTTCAGAATAGTTACAAAACATTGTTCTGAAGTCTCAGTAAACTAGGCCAAAGCTATTAACATTAGTAAGTATCTAGGCAAAGGTTATCAGTCCAAAAGAGTACCTAATTGTTTTTAGAGCCCTTGTTAGCCCATCTCTCACCAAAAAAGTTTCGAATTGCCCTCAGAGACCTTGCCATGCTATCTCTCACCAAGGAGAACCCTCGCCAAAGTGTGATAAATCACATACCAATCAGACAAAAGTTTTTGTTAATAAGATTTGAAAATATTCATAAAAATTGTCGCATTTGCTAGTGGCTTGACTCGTGAATCAATCCTGCAATCCTACACAAGTCTCGGACTCCACCCACACCCAACACCATCATTGCCGGCCATCACGCACTAGTGTTACCATTCGCGCTGCTATCTCACCCACTTTTTTTGTCATCATTCTCATTTGAATCCATGTAACCATCCATCCATCTCTTTCAATATCATGTCACAAGGCTTGGCATGATCGTTGTCTTTACAAGAAAGATATCAAAAAAGGAAATTTGGTCCTCATGTACAAGACAAAGGCAATCAAATGAAAACTGAGTATCATTGGTGAATTCCCTTATCACATCACCAAACTTCTATCGCAAGGGACAATGACCTTAGAAACAATGGATGGGTCACCATTTGCTAACCCCATCAACGGCAGTCGGTTACGCAAGTACTGTTCACCACCAGCCTTTCTAGACACTTCTTGAAGAGTTCATGATAGGCTCATCATTGATAAAGCCTCAAGTTTTATGTAAGTGATCTCTATCCATGCTTTTCTGATGCATTTCATCATTATCAATAAATGTGTTGGCAGCCTACTTCCACAACAAACACAGGTAGGTGCCATGGGATCGTCACCTATTTAGGTGGGAGATATTGTTGGGCACTTAGTGGATCCTGCCACTAAAGTGTTGTTGGCTAAGCTTACCAAGTGGGCCCCGAAACAGTAGACTACATAGCTAGGAGTAATAAGTGTGAAGGCACTGACACCTTGCGTGTATAAGCCCAACCCAGTGAGCACACTAGTTAGTTTTGTAGAACTAGGAATAAGTGACTAGGGGCATAAACATTTGAAATCATATTAGAGGCCCTAAGTCAATTTGCCAATAAAAAACTAAAAAGGCCCAAAATAAAACTCACATAAAATATGTGAGTTCTCTTTGTGCTTTCCTAGCACCACTAGATTTAGCTCTTTTAAATTGAAGGGCTTGAATTAGAATCCTTGCCAGTTTTAAGTAGCCAATCAAAGATCAGGGACAAGGCCTTCTCCAAGAATAAAAAGGCACCTCTTGTACTCCATGTTCATACAGGAGGAGGAGATAATGCCCAATTGAGATTCGAACATCCTTGCATTCATCCTCCTCTCTCAATCCCTCATTTTTATGCTTAGTTGCTAATTCGTTTCCTTTGCACGTTCTTGTGGATTTTCGAGAGGTGAGAGAGATGAGGGTGCAAGTTGCCTTGTTGGAAGAAGGAAAGATGATATGATAGTACTGAAATCAAAGTCGAAAAATGAACTATCGGGCTCTATGAAATAATCCTTCTTCTAATGTATGACTACGCCTATCAAAACGAACAAAGCTATCACGACAATTGTCATGTTTGTACTATTAGTAACTAACTTTGAAATCATTAGTACTAACGTGGTTTCATAGACAAACAATTATTGAGTGTATTTGATAGATATTTACTACTACGAGTTGGAAAGAGAATTTGTTTGTTGTGAATAAGAGCAAGAGCTTAGCCTCATTGTCCCAAAGGATTTCCAAAGATTTAATGAGCTCTCCCAATCACCTAGCACCTCAAATATTCCAAAGAAAAGAATCTAATACCTCCCCTACTGACGTTCACACTCAAGATCAATCAAAAGCACCTAAAGTTAAATATAAAATAATGGTCAAGAGATTCCATGCAATGCCCCTTCTGACAAATCTTGCAATAAAACACCACAAAAAAAAAAAAAGTGTTTCGTAGTGATTCTATTAGTGTTGGTGAAATTTTAAGCAATGTTGAGAAAAAAAAAAAGTTTAATAAAAACCCAAATGAAACCATAATAATATTAGATATCGACCTATGTGAGAGCCACATGGCGGTTTAGGCACCCAACTCCTCCCATATACATCATTTAAAATTTAGCTTTAAAAATCATGCATAGGCCATAATAAGGACTTTTCACATATTGGATCATTTTGTCGAATGTGACAATGTAAAAGAAATTTGAACAATGTACATAGACTCATATCAATCTTTTGGGTCAGTGGCATACATCCTTAGGTTTTCTTCACTTGGTTATCAAGAACCTATGTTGCTATGTTTGGCATGGACACCAAGTAAGAACTTGGTCTTTTTTGCATGTTTGGAATTTGGAATGAAAAATATTTAAAATATAAGATCAACTAGTTGGAGTGCCCAAAGTTTTAAAAAAAACTTTATTTGATTGTGCTCTATTGATTTCCAAAAATATGAGAAATTTAGATTGGAAAAATATGCAATTCTATGAAGCTAATTGCTAGTGCCAATGGACAATTCTCTTTACCAACTATGGACAAAAAATTCAAGTTGTATCTTACGTCTCCGACTTTTTCCTATCAAATTTTCTATAAGTTGTTATTTGTTTTTTGCCTAAATATTAACTTCACTTATCTTCTATACACATAAATTTTTCATGAAAGTCCTCATGGGGCAAGGGAGATAGAAGAACGCGAACAAAGGAGAGAATAGGAATATTGCGGAACAACTCTCCCATTCTAATCGGCTGCTAGGTGCAAAAACAGTCTAATAGACAGCTTATGCTAAAGGTAATCACAGCTTCATGTGTTCTAATTGCCCAACAGGATCTTAAAAATCAATTCATACTCTAAAACAAGAGCACAGTCCACCGAAGAGATTAGAGATGGTTTGTGTGTGGTGCTACTGAAATCAGATTCAATGCGAAGTATAGTTTTGAAATAAATGGAAGAGCAATATGATATGGCGAGTTCCTCAGGCCTCAAAGACGGCCACCGTCTGATCAGAATCTGAGTCTTAGACATCCGTGTCCTGATCAGAGTGAGTAAACAAGCGCGATCAAATAGCAATGAAAGTGCATTCAATCACAACAAGCATTCATCTACGTTGTACACAAATAAAAGCAAGCTGCTGCTATATTACACTGAAGCACAATACAAAATAACAATTACAACAAAAAATGATGACATAATTGAGAGGCTCAAATAATGTGTCTCATGGACGGAGCAACCACTAATATGTGTTTGGACGATCTATTTATAGATTTCATCCGTGTATTAATTACATTGAATGCTTATCATGACCTAATTAGGAAAGCCGTTGTACTTGAAAGTATATGGCTTTTGTGACAATTGTACACAGTATATACGGTCAATAATTCAGTATCCTTGACAAGGACGAGGACATTGCTGGAACATTCCTCGTTTGTTTTAGACGACCTTCGGAATTTTTCTCTCTCTTCACATTTTTCGCAAGAAGCTGAAGGTGCCTTCAAAAAGATGGTGATGTCTTTAAAATAGTTTAACGCATGAAGATAGATGACTTTTGGGATTTTCTCTCTCTTCCCATTTTTTGCAAAGAGCCAAAGGTGTGTTAAAAACAGTTAAACTTTTGAAATATGCAAGTGTCGCATTTTGGGAAAATGCGAAAAAGCCGAAGCTGTTGAAAACATAGTGTATTTTTGCAGATTGTTGAAAAGGTAATGTATTTTTGCAGACTTGTTCTAAATGCAAGTTTTGTGGAAGTCCTTGAAGATGGCCAAGTCTTCAATGACTTCAAGTTATTAAACTTGACATCTGAATTTTGAAATTATGACAAGATTGGTTACCCTTTGTTGGAGATCAGTCGGAAGCCCGTTGTAGACGTTCTTCAAATAAATTGGATGTCTAAGTTTGTGATTCCTGCAGATATCAGATGAGCAGACATAGAACCAAAGTTGGTTTCACCTGACCCTAGATCAATGATCAATAAACATGCATAAAGAATCACGAAATAGAAATTAGTCATTCACCAAGGAGGCAACTGTGGACTTAATTTTCAACAGTCCCCCTTAAGGCCACGATTGGTGCCTTGGTATCTTTGTTTGGTTCAGCATGTTGAAGAACTTCTGGTGCTTGATCCTGAGAAGCGCTTTGGTGAAGATGTCTGCGACCATTTCTATTGTGGAGCAGTATTGAAGGATCACTTGCCTTGAGAAAACTTTCTCCCAAATGAAATGATACTGGATTCTATGTGCTTGGATTTGCCATGAAATCTGGAATTCAGTGATTGTGAAATATAGCTCAAGTTGTCACACAGAATGGTGGTAGCATTAAACTGAGTGTGATGTAGGTCGTGAAGTAATAATCTGATCCATACAACTTCTTTTGAAGCTTGGCATGCTGCGATGTACTCTACCTTTGTCGAAGAAAGCACAACTGCTTCCTTGAGTTCCACGAAATCAGTCCTCCTGCCAGATAGAAACAAAACCCGGAGGTAGATTTTCTGGTAGAGACTGTTCCTCCTCAATATGAGTCAGAGTAACCTCGCAGGACGAGTGGGTCATTAGCATTTCCATCGTAACATAAGATATGATCTAAACTTTCCTAAATATATCTCATCACTCTCTTCAAAGCTTTCCAATGAGAGATCCTAGGATTAGACATCATAAATTGACTTAACATGCTAACAGTGTATGCTAAATCTGGTCTAGTACATAGCATTGCATACATTAGAGATCCGATTAGTGAATGATAAGGGTACTTCACTAAGTCGAGTACTTCATGATCAGTCTCAACATAAAAAGGATTAGTCAACACTATACATGGATCCATTGGAGTATCAATTGGTTTGTAATCAGACATATGAAACTTTTCTAAAATGCCTTTTAGATATGCCTACTGACTAAGATAGATCTTCTTTAGAAGTCTATTTCTAGTAATGTGAATTCCTAGCAAAGAATGAATAGCTCCTAAATCAGTCATGTCGAATTCCTTTGACAGATCACTCTTAGTAATGTGTAGAACAGAAGTGTCACTAAACAAAATATATGCATCATCTACGTAAAGAGCTATGTGAACTGAATTGGTGCCTATATGCTTTGAATAGGCATTACAGTCAGCTGAATTGTTTGCAAATCCCAATTGAATGAGATAAGAGTTGATTCTATCGACCCATGCTCTTGCGGCCTGTTTCAAACCATAGATTGCTTTGTGCAGCTTGCACACTTTGTGCTCTTGGCCTTTGACTTTGAATCCTTCCTGTTGGAAGGTATACAGCTCCTCTTTGAAATTACCATTGAAAAATACTGTCTTGACATCCATTTGGTACATTTCGAGGTCTTCCGCGGCTGTTAACGCAATCAGAATCTAGATTGACTGCATCTTGATGACATGACTGAAAATTTCTTGGTAATCCACTTATTGGACTTGAGTGAATCCTTTAGCCTCCAACTGTGCTTTCCATTTTGCAATGGAACCATCAGAGTTGATCTTCTTCTTGAATATCCATTTGTTGTTGTAACTCTCTTGTGAGTGGGGAAGTTGACCAGTGTCCAGGTCTGATTCGTCAAAAGTGAGTTGTACTCGCTTTCCATAGCTTCTTGCCACTTCATAGCATCCTTGGAGTTAATTGCTTCGGCTAGGCTCTCTGGTTATTCTGATGAAGTCTAGAATGATTGAGGTGCATACCTCTCAAAAACTGTCCGAATCCGTGAGGATTTGCGGACGTTGGGTTGACCAAAATGCGAAGATGCTTCTTTTTGAATCTCTTCAAATCTGTTCGAGTTAGCTTGGTCTAGTTTGATGACAGGTACTGTCGGCTGCTCGGCTTCTATAGTTGAAGCATTCAAAGGCTTTAGATTTGTGCTTAATGAACATGACTGTAGACCATCTGGAGTAATCATCTATGAAAGTGATAAAATAGATTGCATCTCCTAGTGACGGAGTTGGCATTGGACCATAGAGGTCGCTATGTACAAGATCTAATGCATGCTTTGTTTTGATGGAAAGTGATTTTGGAAACTGCTTCTAGAGTGCTCCCCATAGATGCATGATTCACAAAAGAAAGATTTCCTATCTAATGAAGACGGGAAATTCAAACCATCAACTAAATTATTACAACTCATATAAGAAAGTGATCTTGTATTCACGTGTCCAAATTGACTATGCCACAGAACAACACTGTCGTTTACATTTTCATTAGAGATACTAGCTAATGCAACTGAATTAGAGAGTACGTAAAATTTTCTGACTCTAGTGCATGTAGTCAGAGTAGTATCTTCCTCGAGTATTGTACACTGCTAAAATGAGAAAGTAACAGTGTAGTCCTCATCAGTTATCTTAGAGATTGATAATAGGTCCTTTGACAACTGAGGAACATGAAAGACGTTAGAAACACAAATGGACAGATCGTTGTTGAAACTGATCTTCACTGCTCTTTTGCCTTCCACGCGTATGGTGCTAGAATCTTTGAGTTGGGCTCTGCTGTAAGTTGTGTACTTCGTAAACCATTCCTTGTGAGAGGACATGTGTTGAGTAGCACCGTTGTCCAGGTATCAGCTATCACAGTCTTCGCTGCTGTTGTAAGCCATTAATAAATGTGTATTTGACTCCTTGAATTCCGCCATGTTGGAGGAGTCTTGCTGCTGCTTCGTTGTAGATCTTGATGCGACACTCCTTGATGTCATGATTAGCTCTCTTGCAATATCTACAGAAAAGCTTCACGCGCGATCCACCATGTTCACTTTGAGTGTGAGGCTTCTTTTGTTGCTACTGCACTTGATTCTTGCCCTTGGAATAGTCTTTCTTCTTGGTGTATAGAGCCATGGATTTGTCTTTGATGGACAGGTTGCCAGTCTTTTTCCTTCTTGAAGAAGATGACCGATCACCTTTTGGAGAGTGAGGTTGGGTTGTGTGGAGATCATCACCACAAAGTGCTCATAGGACTTTGTAAGAGAAGAAAGCAAGGTCATGACGGCATCATATCTTGAATAGAACATCCTACAACTGATAACTGATCTAGCAGGGACTTGAAGTTGTTGATGTGAGAAGTGATGGCAGTAGAATCAGACATACTAAGAGTAAAGAACTTCCTTCTCAGATATAATATCGTGGTTACATCGTGAGTCTCATAGAGACTTGATAACAAGTCCAGTGCTTCCTTAGAGGCTTTTCACGTGATAACATGAGATATTTGAAAGTTGGCCAGATTGAGTGTGATACATGCTAAGGCCTTCTGATCTTTGATCCTCCAGTCCTTTGCCTGATCACCATCTTCTGGTTTCAGGTCTGCACCTTCTACTACGTCCCAAAGATTTCTATCTATCAACATCATTCTAAGTTTTAACTTTCAAATGTATAAGTTAGAACCATTGAACTTGTCAATGACTCTAGCTTCATCTCTCCACTCAATAGATTTTCAATCTGTCTGATGATGTCCTGGCCTTTCTGATGCCTCCGGGACTGTGTCTTCGTTCCCCATTGATGATTCTGAGCTCCAAACTTGCAAAATACACCAAAGAAGGATTTCTTCCAGCCGTTTTTGTCTCTCCAAGCTTTCACCTCCCGTGAAGGACTTTCTCGCTTCATTGCGGAGCCTGTGACAAGCTGTATCCAATTATCAGACACGCAGGACTATCGTTGCTCCGATACCATGTCAAGAATTAGATATGCAACATCAAGCATTCACCATAAGCAATCACCACAAGAAGACGGAAGAAGAACACGCACAATCACACTAACTTGTACAGAATGTAAAATGTACAACTAAACCCTAAACCCTGATAGAGAGAGAAAACCTATGAGTAGACTAATAGACTAGCCTACGGCTAATGACAGCTGGTCACAGTTGTCAACATTAATGTACATCATAAATAGTAACAATGAAGTTTATCATTGATTTCTAACATATATACGGTCAATAATTCAGCATCGTTGATGCGGACGAGGACGTCGCTAGAACGTTCCTCATTTATTTTAGACGACCTTCGGGATTTTTCTCTCTCTTCACATTTTTCGCAAGAAGCCGAAGGTGCCCTAAAAAAGATGGTGATGTCTTTAAAACACTTTAATGCATGAAAATAGATGACCTTCGGGATTTTCTCTCTCTTCGCATTTTTGGCAAAGCCGAAGGTGTGTTAAAAACAGTTAAACTTTTGAACTATGCAAGTGTCGCATTTCGGGGAAATGCGAACAAGCCGAAGCTATTGAAAACATAGTGTATTTCTGCAGACTGTTGAAAAAGTAATGTATTTATGCAAACTTGTTCTAAATACAAGTTTTGTGGAAGTCGTTGAAGATGGCCAAGTCTTCAATGACTTCAAATTATTAAACTTGATATTTGAACTTTGAAATTATTACAGGATTGGTTACCCTTTGCTGGAGATCAGCCGAAAGCCCATTGTCGACATTCTTCAAATAAATTGGATGTCTAAGTTTGTGATTCCTGCAGGTATCAGATGAGCAGAAGTAGAACCAAAGTTGGTTTCACCTGACCCTAGATCAATGATCAATAAACATGCAGGAAGAATCATGAAACAGAAATTAGTCATTCACCATGGATACAACTATGGGCTTAATTTCCAACAAATTCAAGAGGCCAACAACACAAAGGATGAAAACTCATATTCTACTTACCAATTTCATTTTATAATTTTCTCCTACTTGTCTTGTGGAATGTAGACTTCTAATCATCAATAGTTATCCATGCTAAGCATGGTCTTGGTTAGTATTCCATGTTGAGAGCACATACTGAGAATGTATTCTCTTCTTCTTCATTGTATTTAAAAGTAACGATGATAGAAAAAGTGGCCAATTGCATGAGCAATTCTTGAACAATGCAAAATCTTTTGAAATTGGTCAAAATCCTAAAAAAGAATACCATTTTTCAGTTTTTGAAATTTTGCCCAAAAATATATTTTTCACAAAAAAAACCTGAAAATCACAAAAAACTTTATACAAAGAATATCCATTTTGCCCAGAAAAATCAATACACCATGTCCAAATTTTTTTTTTTAATAAACTCTAAAAAATTAAAAATGTTCACGTGAACAAAATACACAAAATATTTATGATTTTTTTTGGAGAGATGACTCATGAAAATTTCTAAAATCTTAAAAAGTCAATAATAAGTGCCTTTTCCTAAAGGATTCACTCTATTATAAGCAAGACTTTTGTATCGGACATTTTCAATATGAGTGACAGTAATCGTCATCCATCTGACACCTATCTATGCATAAGAGACAATCTGGGTTTAAGAAATTGAAATACAAATATCTTGGAATAGTTCAAATTCCAAGTCTTAACCATACAAGTAGTAATTCACATGATGATAACAATCCTTAAAAAAAAAGAACAACAACAACTTTTACGTTGGAAGGATCATATGAATTTAATATGATGTTTAGTATTTCAGAAATTAATAAAAAAGTAAGGGTTCTGTAGAAGGTGAGAAATAGATTTAAGGGTTTTCGATTTCTAAATTATGAGATAAAATTAGGGATCCGAACCTATATCTCATAATTTTCCAAAATACCCAGAAACAATTAACCAGTGGATTAACCCGTTAGTATTACCCTTACTATAGATACTAAGCATTGGTCTATAGATCAGTCTCGCACAAGAAATTTTCTTTGGAATCACTGATGTCTCATGCTATCATCTGTCTCTCCAACTAAGCTCTTTGCTTCTAGATCTGTTCACCAGAAAATCAAAAAGATTATTGGCTATCATATATCCAAATATAGTATCCGATCTACAACCAATTCAAAAGATACCTCAAGGCATCGAATTTTTCCATGTTCCTTAAGTAATTCATTATATGAAATATCATCCAAGAATATTATTGGGCATTGACCCAGTTCTGGACTAGAAATATTGGTGAACATTCTATCTAGTCTATGTCTGAAAGCTGGAAAGAAATGAATAAGATCAGTATAATGCATGTACTAGAGTGAACTTATGGAGATAACATGCTTACTGAGTATATCCCTGGAGACTGTTGAAATAACACGTGTATTCATTAACCACAACCAAAGTAATATCAATATCTATTTCAAAATTGAAACGAGAAATTTCATTTCTTCTAGAAGGTCCTTAGCTGCCTTATCCGATATTCCAGAGATCTCAAAAATCCATTTGGATTTCCTGTATTTATAGGCATATATCTTTCCCAACCAATCACTGGAGAATCCATAAATTTTGTTTCAAATGGATAATAATAATCCATTTATGAAATTGTGATTTAACAGAAAGAGCTACACAAGGCTTACCATCACAATTTGAAACCCTTCTCGTTGGTACATGATTCTCCAACCCCTCCAGTCTGAGAGCTTCACCTCTAGGGACTCTATCATTTATTAACAAAACAAATGTAATCCATGTATCAATTTTTGCTTCTCATTTACAATTCACATTCAAAATTATGGTTAAACTCATGGTCATATAATATATATCCTATGAATTCAACTTCTCATTTAATAAATGCTTTGGATACATTTCAATTGGATGGGTGGTCTAGCTCCCACTAGTCTCTATGTATGTTGATCCCATCCGGTCTTGAATGGGATTAGACAAGCTCTACATCAAGTTGGAAGCACTTGAATTTATATCATGGATTGGAGTGCTGAACTCTCAAGAAAAAGTTGGAATTTGAATTATCTAATTCTTGGTTGAAGCATGTTTGGCAAAAGTGGTTGTAGAGTGCACTTCCACTAGTCTGATTTTGTTAATATTGCTTCTAATAAGTGTTTGATTCACTTCTAATTTTTTGGAGCCTTGAGAGGATTCCTAGTGACATAGTATGATTTATATATATAAATTGGATAGCTTTTTTTCTATATCATTGAAAATTTGTGTTGGTTCCTTTTTGTGCCTCCCTAATCGGTGTGATCAAGAGGGCAAAGAAGGGGTTTTGGATCTCCAGTCGTGTAGTATCGGGCTTCAATCGAATGGGGAGAGAGTAAACACGGTGATAGGAATGGGGATCTAGGCTTGCTAAGATTGTCAATCTTAGCTTCAGATATGATCGTGGAATAGCCTAGATTTGTGCGACGTTCATCTTTGATGCTTTTTCTCTTTTTGGTCTTTTCTCGGTTTGTTTTTCTAGGTGTAAAGACCACTAGGGACAACCCCTAAGATGAGGGTAGGAAAACACAAGAGAGACTGTGGAGCAAAGCCACCCAACCAATCCTAAACCCCTCCTGGAGAATCCTCCTAGATCTAGCCCCCAAGCCATGCCAATGTGACAACAAGAGGAGAAGAGCTCATCAGGTAACCTAGACCAAGTCGTCGACGAAATGATCACTACCTCAATATATAGAGAGTAGGATCTTATGCATGAGCACATGCAATCCCCACGAAGGTCAACTATGAATAGGTTACAGCTCTACATGCATACCTCCTGCCTATATCAATCACATGTATTAGAGTGTCTGGGTCCTCGGTTCTTGCGTTTTCTTTACCTCTTCTTTAGTTACGGTTCTTTACGGTTCTTCTTCTTATTAGAACAGTTACAAAGCAGAGGCGTTACTCAAATTTCAACAAGTATTTCCCAGCCTGTCAGTGGGAGACTCAGTTTCGATGCTCAGCTACATGCAGAAACCAACCATGTAACCATCTTTAGCTCAAGAGGATCAACGTTTTGGAATAGAGAGCAGACCTACCATTATCTACTGAATCAGAAATCAATCAAGAACAAGATTAACTACTGAACAAGAAACAAGAAACTAGATTCTTAACAACATTTGATAGTCCAAGAATCAAGAAACACTCATTTCTTGATGCTTAGAAAGCCCAAGAACAATCAAGAACTGGAAAGTAAGAGAGTATGCAAGATCTACACCACTATTCCAGCCTATTTAGTTTACTTAAATGCTGATTTCTACCTTATTTTATAAACAAAAAGTGAATTCTAATCCACAACTAAGCAAGAAACTAGAAAACAAGAAACTAGTTAATCCACAATGCAAGGAATTCAAGCATGATCATAGAAATTTCACTCAAGAACTAATATTGCCATGAACAAGGAGCTTAGCAATCATCAAGAACTCGTGGAGGATCCTCTTTATTTTCTCAAGAGAGCTTGACAATACATTCAAAAGCTCCCTCACAAGAGAGGGGAGCCCTTAAATAAGCAAGAAGGTTGCCCATGTGGAGCCCAAGTGGCAATTCCACTAAATTAGAAATTACATGTGGAATTTGCCCTTCCACTAAAGGTCACCATCAAAAGGTGGCTCACTCTAACTAATTTAAGGGGGGGGGGGTCTACATTTATTTACAAAGCCTAGGAAGTATGACTAGCTCCTCATGGTCATTCCTTCTTTGGGATACACCATGTAGGCTCACATAGATAACTCACTGTCTTCCTAGCTAGTACTTCCTTGGCTCTCATGCTCGGCTCTCAGCTTCTTCTGCTCTCCTCCTTCTGAGACCTCCTCGGTCATGGGTGAGAGATAACTTGTGTCTTCAGTTTGGCTCGGCATCTGGGGATTCTCTGAAATTTGCTAACATTATCCACCCCTAATCTGTTGCAGGACCCATTGCAACACCGGTGATGTCTTCCGCTTGGCCCTTGGAAAAGCATGGATCTTTGTTCGCTTCCGTAAAACCAGGTGCTTATTGTCCGCACAACTTATTCTTCAAAATTGAAAGTCTCTCAATTGGTCGCTACATACCAGCACTCTTGAGAACTTCTTGCGAGTCCTGCTCGCCTCGTCGTCGTGCCGTCTACTTTCGTTCGCCCACCTTTCGTCCTAGCGCTTCAAAAACCTGAAAACGGACCTTACTTCTAAAATTGAGGGGCCCCAGATATTCTCTTATCTTCTCCACGAAGCCCATTTCTTGCCAGTCTTCCACCATGGTCACATAGCGTGACAACATGAAGGCCGCGCTATAGTATAGCTTGGCCAACATTTCATGGTCTTCTTCTGACTGGAGGGCTACATTTGGGTTGATTTTGATGGGCTCTAGGCCTCGATCCCAGAAACACTCTTGCTGCATCAGAAAGGCCATGGATTTGCAATACTCGGCACTTTTTTGCATGCAAAGATCGGCACTTGTTTTGTATTTATGCCCAAAGTCGAGTAATTGCAGCCTCAGATCATCCGGGTGGTTCTCTCTGAAATTCCCGGAATGACTGGCCAGTTTACCAACTCTACTCGTGGCTTTTCCACTGGCCATGGGTTTTTGCGTTTGAGTGGCATGTAGAAAGGATCCACTCGCTTCCAAGCCGGTGCTTTCAAATACTCTTGAAGTCACCTGCTATCCTTTAGGACCTTATTCCGCCATTCTGGTTGCAATTGTAACGCAGCAATGATCTCGGACCTGGTGGAGTATTGGCTTTGATCCATGTCTTCTTTGCCTCCCCTCATGTTGGGAGGGTATTTTCTTTCAAACTTTTCTGATTCCCTTGTATCAGCCAATTTGCCTCTAGGCCTGGTAGGGGAAGTTGTCCTATGCGGCTGGGATGGCCTTGCCAGATAATCACCTAGGGCCTTGGTGCCCGTATCTTTCTCTTTTGCTCACTCACTTGTTGACGACTCAGTTGCGCTCGTGTCTTGCCTGGGCAAGAATCTTTTTGTCTCTGGTTGATCCGCCAGGAAGTCATCATCACCTCCAATGTCCGTGTTAGTTTCTGAAAGGTCAGGGATGGAATGATCTGGAGAGAGGGGTGCGGGGGTGATAGGTTTAGGAGGAAGTGGAATCAACAAGTTATATGCCGCACCGGAGGAGTGGAGTTGTTGGAGGAACTCGTCCCGTCGGGCTTTGTAGGTGTTAGCTGGGCCTTTTGATGGGCCTATTATTTTGCTAGGAAGTGATGGAGAGAGGGAAGATGAAAGAATTGAATAAGTTGGAATGAATGTTTCGAAAAAGTTGAAAGAAGAGTAGGAGGAGGGGTTAAAAGTGGGAGGGGGTCGAGAAACTTTCTAGAAGCAGCCTCGTCTCTCTGGCCACCCGATCCCGAGCTACCATCTGAAGGGTGGGTTTGCCCACCTTGATTCTCTGCTCCATCATTCCATCGTCTTGTGGCTTCGTTGGTTGAGCACCTGCTTGGGCCTTGCACGTCGTGTCCCATAATTGGTTCACCTTGTCCAAGACTTGCTGCAGGGCCTTCGTGGTTTCTTCCAGCTGCTTCTAGGACTCCAGGATGATCTTCTCTTGCTTGCCCACAATGTTTTGAAACAAAAAAATTTCGGCTTCTCGTTCTTGGATTAGCCGCACGTATTTCTCCATTCGGATGGTTGAGGCCTGTGGGGCCTGAAATTGAATGTCCTCGGGCTTGACTAGAGGAGCATCGACTGTCATTGCACCTGATGATCCGTCTCGTACTTGGTCGATTTGGACCATCTAGTGCTTCAGTTGTTGCTGGCCCTCTTCTAGAGTGGATTTTTGCCCGGCCATCACGGATCTGGCTTCCACTGTCTCTTTTTCTTTCTCCTTGGCCAGCCTCTGATATTGCACAATTTCTTGGTCTTGATGCTGGACCTTGCTCTTGAGCATTTGATACTGACTCACCAACCAATGCATGTGGTAGCTTTTTTCGGATAGGCCTATTATCGAGCGCTTGGCTGCTTCAGTGAGCTTTTCAAGGTTAGTGAGAGTTGGGTACTGATCTGGAGTGTGGGATGGTGAGGTTAAACCCAAAAATAAGCATTGTGCTGAAGATGGAGGTGGAGGTAGTGGAGAGATGATGTTGTTGTGGTGGTGGTTATTGGAGGGGTCAGACTTCTTCTTGGCTGCTTCTTCTTCTCTGGCTCGTCGTCGCTTATTTCCATCAGGTCCGCAGCATCAAAATATTGCGATGTGTCCAATGTGTGGACTTGTTGGGCCTGTGGTTGTTGAGCCGCTTCCCTGACCTGGGGACTGGATATCCCCACTCCCCCCTCCCAAATCTTGTGCCGTTGGTGATGTTGTTGGCATTGGTGTGGTAATCAATGTGGGTGGGGTGGTGACTTCGTCTGGTGGAGTAGCAGGGTGTGAGGTGTTCATATGTTGGGCTGCTGCTGATGTCATTGCTCCATCACCGCCGTCAATGACATGTGAGGGTGACGAGTGTTGTTGTGATGCCGTGGATGAGCTGTTATCATATGAGGTGGAACCATCTGAAGTTGATCCCACTAGTGATGTGGTCCCAGCTTGAAGCTTCTTTTGCATTATTTGTTGTCGTGTGTCAGGCAACTGGGCCTTGGAGGTATCGGCCTCTTGAGTTTCGGATGTTGTAGCTGCTTATGGATCCAGTTGTGGGCTTGTTGGCCTCCGTACTAGTGGGAGTATACTTGTGTGGACCCTTTTAGGTTGGGATCCTGACGGGGAGGTAGTTCTTGATCGTGCACGCTTGGACTTGGACTCAATGGGGATGTCCCATGCCTTGTATGCAAACTGCAAGTGTTGTAGAAGCTTTGGCCCGTTCTGTACTTGGTGAAGGTAATGTCTGTCATAAGATATCCCAATACTATGATGGGCTACTTGTTCTTAATGAACTTAGGACAAGCATCTAAAACTCAATTGCTTGAAAGAAAGTTGCTGCCTATTGGTACCAGTGTTGCATTTCTGTAATATCCAATTTGGACAATTGGATGTCGAGCTTGTTGGCGTCGGGGTCATCAGAGCTAGATGCAGGGTTGGTAGATATGATGAAGAAAGTGGGAAAACAAAATCTGGAAAAAGGGTCTCGGTTGAGATGTCAGACAGAGTTATCAGGCGTCGGTTGAGATGGAAGCGGAAAAGGTGTCGGTTGAGATGGAAGTGGAAAAGGTGTCGGTTGAGATGGAAGTGGAGGGCGTCGGCTGAGATGGAATGGAAATGTTGGCTAAAGGGAATGATGGCAGGAAAGGAATGGATTGTGAGGAACTGAGGATGAGAAGGAAGGTGTGTGAAAGTGGAGGTGTTGTGGATAGAAGGGTATGGAGGATGTGTGGCAAATGAAGTATGGTGTGAACAATGGAAGGTAGAAGTTCCGAAAAAGAAGATATTGGTATATGGTTGTGACTAAGCGGAAGGGATGAAGAGATGTAAAGAAAGTAGCTTTTGGTTAAGACGGGTGTTTGGAGAGGATCAAAGGAAAGTGTGTAAGAGTAAAAGTTGATGCTCAATAGTGTAACGGAAGTGTTTTGAATGCTTGCGTGACACTACCCCTCAGCATGCGAAATGTTTCAAATGCTTTGTTCTCCACTGGCAATATTAGGTTTGGCTTTGGTTTGTGATGGCGCTCTCAACGGGAAACACATGAGGATGGCTGAAACTAGGTGGAGATGGTGTAGAAGCAATGACGGATGCAGCGGATGAGAGAGTGCCAGGATCGTGTAGGAGAGTCTGAAAATCTTCGTTGAGCTGTGAATGTGGACGAAGTGATGGCATTATGGATGCCTTTGGGTGGGCACGGGCGTGATGGGACGTGTCTGTAGCGTCAGTCGAGATTCTAATGAAGTCACATCGGTCGAGATCTTATGAAAATCGGTTGATATTTGAACGAATTCATCGGTTGAAATTTGAACAGATCCCGTCGGTTGAGATTGAAGCAGATCCTGTTGTATGAGATTGACGCGGATCCCGTCAGTTGATATTGAAGCGGATCCCGTCAGTTGAGATTGAAGCGGATCCCGTCGGTTGAGATTTGTCAAAACCTCAATATGAAGAAATGGATTTGTTGTATGCAAGTGAAGAACTTCAAGGGAAAAAAATATGATTGTGGCCCAGAGTAGAAGTTCTTATGAAAAGAGTGTATCCCCAGGGATGTTTGTATGCCTGAGATACCAGTTAGACAGAGATGAGGTGGCTTAGTTGTAAAAATCATTTCCTATGGTGTTTCCTATCCTTTGTTGATCTAGAACATCCATGATCCATGAATATGTACAGGAAAAAGAGAATGCATAGAAAGTACCAAAGTAATGGTATGAAGTATAAACAAGGAAGTAGGTGAAAAATAGGCATGCAAAACAAGAATTACAAGCAAGGAAATAAAATAAAATAAAAATAAAAATAATAATATAAAGAGAAATGTAGAATATATACTAGGGAAAAGATGTTAAATTGGGTTAACAAAGAACAACTCTTCGTGATACCGCCACAGACGACCACCATTTACGATAGTGTCTAGGAGTATCCCGTCAAGTGTTTGCAATTGGACTGCACCATTAGGAAAGAACTTATTGATAACGTATGGCCCCTCACTTCTAAACTTCAATTTGCCGGAGTGCTTCTTTGATGTATAAAGAAGCACCTCACCTAAGTGTAGATCTTTATTGCGTAGATGACGGTCATGCCAGGCCTTTTGGCGTCGTTTGTCAACTAGTTGTGCGTGCTAAGATATTAGTCTCGCCTCGCATAATTGGGCTAACGTAAATAGCTTGGTTTTGAGTTGTTGTTCGATTGCAGCTTTTTCACAGAGATCTGTTGAAAAAGCTTCCATGACTCGTAATGATGGGACTAATTCTACTGGCATTACCGCCGCTTGACCATATACTAAGTGGAAAGGGGTAACCCACCCAGTGGCTTTCTTTGGGGTGGTGCGGTAAGACCAAACAGCTGAGAAAAGTTTTGTTTCCCAATCAAAATGACTGGTTTCAACTATCTTAGTCAAAATTTTGCAGATCGTCTTGTTAGTTGATTCAGCCTGGCCATTACATCTAGGGTAGTACGGTGTACTTTTTTTATGAATAACAACGTAATGACGTAGGAGGTTATCAATGATAGCATTTAAAAAATGCATGCCACGATCACTAACTAGCCCTATGGGACAGCCAAAACGTGTAATAATATTTCATAAAGAAAACGTGCGATTGTTTTTGCGTTGGCATCCTTCGTTGCTCGAGCCTCAACCCACTTAGTGGCGTAATCTGTGGCTATGAGGATGCAGCGAGCTTGGGTGTGTTTTGCTGCTGGACTGATTGGTCCAACAAAGTTAATCTCCCACTTATGGAAGGCTTCGCCTTCTATAATGGGAGTCAATGGCGTGAAGTCTGCTTTGGTATTTTTCTTTGCTCGTTGACAGACATCACACGCTTTAATGACAACAAACGTGTCTTTAAACAAAGATGGCCACCACAATTCTGCTCGAAGGATAATCTTCGCTGTGGCTTCAACAGAAAAGTGGCCACCCCCAATGCCCTCATGAGCTTGAGATATTATCGGTCGTATCTTAGATTCATAAGCACATCATCAAATAATGTCATCAATGCCCCTTTTGTAAAGTTGTCCCGCTATTAACTGAAAGGGTGCTGCTTTTAGTAGAAATTTTTTTTTTCCCGTTGTACTCAGGCCTTCTTTTAGTCTGCCTGTTGTGAGGAACTGAGTGATCTCCTCAGCCCATAAGGGTGTAGCATCGATCTGAAAAAGGCATGCATCAAGAAGATCATCGTTGACTGGTGCAGTTGCTTTTTCAGCACTTGGTAGTCTGGAAAGGTGGTCCGCCATGAAATGTTGGGTCCCTTTCTGAACGACTACACAAAAATTAAATTCCTCCAAAATTAGCAGCCATCAAGCTATTCGTCCCGTCTTACTAGACTTATTAACAATATATAGAAGTGCTTGATGGTCTATGTAGAATGCAAAGGTTTGGCCTAATAAATAATGTCGTAGTTGTTGTACCGCATAGACCATCACCAATGCTTCTCTCTTAGTAGTTGTATAGTTTACTTCAGCAAGCACCAGTTGTCTACTTAAGAAACGTATGAAAAAGTCTTTGCCTTACTCGTCCGCTTGCGCAAGAAGACCTCCAATGGCATACTTACTTGCGTCAGTATGCCCACGGAACTCTTTCGTGTAATATGGCGAGCGGAGTATGGAAGCCGTGGTGAGGGCTGTTTTCAACTCCTCAAAGGCCTTTGAGGCGTGCCTTGTTGGCATAGTCGATTATAAAGATGCGATAATAATTGGTATGACCGAGGAAGACATATACTTCCTTCACTGTTGCAAGTAAGGGCATGTCCACTATAACCTTGATTTTTGACGGGTCGGTAGAAATACCGTCCTTTGAAATTATATGCCCGAGTACGACCCCATGGGCTAGGAAAAGTTTTTGCATTCTTCACTTATCATCAAGCACTATTGTATCTCATCAACAAGACTTGCACCACATGTCGTATTATACATCTGACAAAGGATCTTGTGTTTCACTCAAGGACAAAACATTGCAATCAAGTACCACTTGATAAGGGATCTGATCAAAAAGAAGAAGTTGCAAACTACTTTCATTGGAACGAAGAAGATGGTTGCTGATCATCAGACAAAGGTCTGTTCAAGAAACAGAGGAGCAGTCTTGGAGTCATCAAGCTATCATGCTTTGAGAGGGAGTTGAAGAAACAAAATGTTTCTGTTACCAAACCTTTGCTAGCTCTCGACTCCCAACCTGACGAATACCTCGAAGACCTCGAAAACGAAGACCTCAAAGACAAAATATTTGAAACATTTCAAACAACAAGATAAGGTCAAACGACGCGAAAGAAAAATGTTCAAGACACCCGAAGGCCGAATACTTTCGACACGTCGCGTGCTCCAAAGAACCAGGAAGATCAAAAAAGTACCGTAAAGTACAAATCTTTGATATGATATGATGACATCAGTAGAAGAGTGTTAGGACGTGCCTAATCCGCCAGTCTTGTAATCTATGATTAGTTATATATTGTTTAATCTATCTAATCAGAGATGTTACTCTGAATATATGCAATTGCTAGATGCATCAAAATATACACAGACACAGATAGACAAAATATAGAATAGAAAAGTCCGCCAATGAGCGAGACAATTTTGTAAGCAGGATCCTGTTGATAGGTTCAGAGCTTAGAGAATATGTTAACTGGTTTTCTTTGTTTCTTTCTTCTTCTGCCTATCAGCAGAGACTGTGGGCATTTCTTGAGATTACCTTTCTTGTTTTAAGGCCCAGATTAGGCAGAAGCAACTGAATATTGATGTAGTATTGTCCTGCCTGTCAGAGGACATCCAAATGAGTCTCTCTTGAACTGAATGCACATGCATAATCAACCAAAATACAAGCCAATGCGTTCAACAAATGATCTATGTTACTGCTCAGTTGAACAACGATGGATTCCTACTTCTACTTTGCTGCAAAATGAACTAAAATCAAATCCTACACTAATTTACTTGCATAAACTGACAAAACAAGAAACAAGAACTAATCTACAGCATGTTAGAAGCCCAATAATCAAGAAACGAATCAGTCTTTTGATTCTTGGACATCCCAATAATATCAAGAACTAGAATGTTAGAGAATATGCAAGATTTATGCCACATTTCTAGCCTATCTAGTTTACTTGAATGCTGGCTCCTACATTAATCCACAAGAAAACATGAAATCTAATCCACAACTAGGAAAGCAAGAAAACTAATCCACTCTAAATCCACAACCACACACAATATGAATGGAAGAGCATGATCATAGGGGCATCACTCAAGAAAACCATCATGATCAAGGAGCTCAATGGATGCATCTAACTCATAGAAGCTCTTCTCATTTCAGCATGGAGTAGGTACAATTCAAAAAAAACTCCTCTACACAAAGAGGGAGCCTCTTAAATAAGCAAGAGAGCTTCTTAGGTGGCATCCTAGTGGAATTTCCACTTTTCACAAATTACAAGTGGAATAATGCTCTCCACTGGAGGTCACCATCAAAAGGTGGCTCACTCTACCTTCTTTAAGAGGGGTCTACTTGCATTTATTACATTTGCCTAGAATACTAGTTCCTACATAGTCATTCCATCTTCGGGGATTCACCATGAGGCTTACACAGTTCTTGCTTGTCATTACTACTAGTATTCCTCGGCTCTCATACTCGGCTCTCAGTCTTCGTTCGTCTCGTCTTCTCCAAGACCTCCTTAGTCTAAGGTGAGAGGTGCTCATGAGTTGCTCTGTCCGAGTATCTTGGGGATTTGTCAGAATCAACCAACATCATCCCACTCCTAATGTGTTGCAAGACCCACTGCAACTCATATTGGACGATGTCGCTCCGCTTTGCATTGGCATTTTTTATCGTCACTTGGAAAGCGTAGATTTTTGTTCGCTTACATAAAACCAAGTGCTTATTGTCGCCAGTCTTTATCACAAAAATTGTCTTTCACAAATTGCCGTTCTCCAACAGATCCACAAAGATCCAAGAATTCCGCTAGTAAGCGAGACACTGTTCGTGGGAGAACACCGCTTCTCTCATGCCAATGTGTTGTGTGGGTCTGTCACACAGTGTTTAAACCAAGAGGATCAATAGATGATGTTGTAGCTAATATGCACATATCATTCTAAAACTTGTCTGATCTCAATTGAATTATTGTCTGCTTATTGTTCGTGTATCTCATTCACTTATCTTATCTATTCCACATATAGGTTCAATTTTGTTGAATGCTGAATTAATTTAAACGTAGGTCAGCAGTGTCTGTCTACATTCTAGAGGACTGTATGAATGATATAGCAGGCAGTGACCAATAGTCATATCCGAACTCCATCCGAATTCATTCACGTTTCGTTTCGCTTCAATTCGCATTAGTGGTATCAGAGCTCAATTCTCATCAAGAGTATCAGAGATTCTCTTCAGAATCCAGATTCACTAGGAAAGCCAATATCAGAAGGTCAACAAGATTGCAGACCGGTCGACGAGCGAAGACAAAGCCCAGCGTCTCCCCAACGGATTTTATGACAACGGGAATAAGAACATGGCCGAGTCAGCATAAGAGTTAGATCTATCAGTAATATAATGTCAGACACCCTTAAATGTGCACTATACTTGTAAGCCAAAGGCATGAGAAGTAGAGATAGATCTAAAATATCGATGGGCCAAAATAAGAAAGGACCCAAGTAGTTCTAAAATGCATTTTGGCTTTTAAATTTTTTATGATAGTCAAGTTATTATGGCACATGGTTTTTAGGTGAACCAAAAATCCTAACCCTAACTTTGTCTATAAGTAGGGATGTGACACCACTTTTTCACTTTACATTTGCAAGAAGAGAGAGAGAGAGAGAGAGAGAGAGAGAGAGAGAGAGAGAGAGAGAGAGAGAGAGAGAGAGAGAGAGAGAGAGAGAGAGAGAGAGAGAGAGAGAGAGAGAGAGAGAGAGAGAGAGAGAGAGAGAGAGAGAGAGAGAGAGAGAGAGAGAGAGAGAGAGAGAGAGAGAGAGAGAGAGAGAGAGAGAGAGAGAGAGAGAGAGAGAGAGAGAGAAGTAAAGCATCCTCCTCCTACCTTTTTTTTTATGTGAAGTCCTCCTTTTTTGTCATTGTATGTTTACTTGTGGATTGATAAATGCTTGAATGTGTTTCCTAATCATGCTATCACAATAAAGAAGATCATTAGCACAAGCTTTCATTCTCCTAATCCACAAAAGCACACAATGGTAAAATAGGAGTTAGACATCATTCTTGAGAGATCATTGTGATTTATTAGGTAGCTTACTTCCATTGCTCCCCTCCCTTGAGATGATAAGCCTCAAGAGGAGAAGGTTTAGAGCTCAAAGAGCCTATAACCCAAGAAAAGCCAAGATCCAAGAAGAGGATCTTCACATATCAAAATCCTAAAGGAGTCAAGAAGAGTGTCAAGCACCACATCTCCAAACTAAGCCATTCCATCTTTAGATCTCAAGCCAAGATTGACACCCTTGGTAGGCTTAGTTTCCATTTAGATCTGTAGTTTAACCCCCTCCCCATTGGAACGAAGCCCGTATTACATGACAACTCACCCGGTTGGAGATCCAAACCTTAACTTTGTCCGCATGATTGTGACGATTGGGGAGACACAATTGAATCTTAGTAGTAGTTTAGATCTGGATCCATAGGAGTTAGAAGTTAGATCCTTAGTGTTCTGCTTAAGTTTAGAATAGTTAGATAGATCAGATAGCTAGATCAGAAAGTTAGATTAGATTAATACTACTTACTAGTTAGATCAGTCGTTAACTAGGTGGTTTTAGTTTAGAAAGACCGAGTAGGTAGACTAGCTTGCTTAGATAGTCTCTGTCTGGTTAAATTGGTGGGATTGTCCTACGAAGATAGTGTTTCAATTAGATGACCCCAATTGGATAGCTAAGATAACTCTAGGAAGTCCGATCAGATCTAGAAAATCCTGACAAAATTTGCAGATTTCACACATGTGAGGAATGTCCACAAGTATGATAGATCTAATTAAGCTTTGTGAATGGCACAGTAACCTGATTCTAGATTGATTAACAAGATCTAGTTCAGAAGAAATGGCTTAACCACAATCTAGCATGCTAAGCAACTGAATATGATAGCAATGAATCAATAATGAACAAAAGTACAAGGTATCAGTGTATAAGCATTGGCTTCAACACGAGTTAGAGAGAAAAAAATAGAGAGATAACAAACAAAATAGTTTAGATCCAAAATGGCATGAGATAGCTACAAAACTTTGGTTCTTCATCATTGATTGTGAGGAAAGCTACACATATTTATGGAGTTTGAGGTAGCTCGAGGTAGAACCACATCCATTCATTATTGTCACTTGCCATGCATGAAATTCTACCAAATTTTTACAAGTGTGCTAGTTGTAACTAACAAAGTACAAATCACAAAGCCTACCTTGTACTTGTTGATTGTGCCATCTTGATTATACTTGATTCGAAAAACCCACTTGCAACCAATGGTGTGCTTGTTGGATGGAAGCTCCACAAGCTCCCATGTCTTATTGGCCATCAGAGCCTCATATTCCTCCTTCATGACAAGGTATCATTCCTTCGAGTTGAGAGCATCATATACATCCTTCGGCTCCTCATGAGAAATAAAATAAGCACAATTCGTGGAACTGATTTCCACTTGCTTGCCTCTATCTTCATAGGTAAGCCTTCTAGGCTCGGATCTTTCTCTTTCAGATCTCCTTGGTGAAAAGATTCGAGGTGACTCCTCCTCAATTCTCGGCCCCATCTCTCCATGATAGTCTTTAAGAGTCATGATTGGAGTATCTTTGTGAGAATCTTTGAACTCGGCCTCCTCAAGAATGTATTTTTGATCTTCATGGAATATAACATCTCTACTCTCAATTATAGTTGAAGTAGAGGGAATATAGATTTTGTAAGCTTTCTTGTTGGATGCATATCCAACCATGATCCCTTTAATAGAACTAGGATCATCTCTTCTCCTTGTTTCCAAGGGCACATCAACAAAGCAAGCATAACCAAAAACTCTAAGGTGATCTACCTTAGGTTTCTTCTTAAACAAGACTTCAAAAGGTGATTTTCTAGCAAGTGCATAGTGAGGTAATCTATTGCACAAATAGTTTGCACAATTTATAGGTTCACCCCAATATTCAATAGGCAAAGAAGCTGCTACTCAAATTGCTTTAGCACATTCACATAAAGATCTATTTTTCCTCTCAGCTACTCCATTTTGAGATGGAGAATAAGCACAAAAAAGCTCTCTCTTTATTCCTTCACCTTCACAATAATCATGAAACTTGTTGGATATGTATTCACCTCCTCCATCACATCTTAAAGCTTTAACTTTGAAAGAATCAACATAAGCTTTGAAGAGTAGGAAGTGATAAAAAACCATAGCCTTTGAAGAAAGTAGATACAACCAAGTATACCTAGTAAAGTCATTAAAGGTAACAAAACATGTTGCACCACCAATACTTTTAGAAAAGGAAAACAATAAGCTAATTGCACTTGAAAAGAGACAAGGTAATTTTTACAAGCTTAGTCATTGGAATGCTTCAAATGTTCATGCTCTATCTACTTCTACTTTGGAAGATAGAGATTTATTATGACATAACATGTCATGTCAATTTCACTTGTCTTAGAAATATATAAAAGCATTGTTCGAGATCTCAACTGCAATAAACATAGTGCTTATGATATCCAAGACTTATTTCTATGTTTGAGCTTCAAATACGTGGTCAATTTGTGTATCTAAGATGTGAGGATGATCAACATGAAGGCTTTATCATCTTTTAGCTTCCATCTGGATATTGTTGTGTCATCTGCTTTAGGTCTGACCTCAACAATTATAACAACATCATAAAATTCCTTAGCCATTAGCACATTTTATTTTAAATTTCCACATATGGTAGCTGGATCCATCTAGCTTGTCTATGGTGAGACCACTGCATTGGAAATCCATGTGAAACTTAGTCTAAGTGATAGTGATAACTATCAATGACTTAAGAAAATAAAATCTAGTGCTATCAAAACAAGAAAATGATTATTCTATCAGACGATAAAATCAGATTCGATGGGAAGCTTATGATATCAAGCAGTTGAGATCAAATATCAGGATCAGATAGCTAAATAAGCTCTGATACCATGTTGAAAAATTTTCAGTGGACTAAAATAAGAAATTTTTTCGGTGCATGTGATACGCCGATCAAATCAAATCAAAGTGTTGAGTCTAATGACTTGGTTGATTCTATTTGAATCTGACTTCGAAGTCATTAGAATCGATACAATTGATAATATAGATGAACACAAAGCTATGATTGTTAGTTGTGAAAATAAACGTTAAAAAATTTAGACAAAACGATAAGAGAGCAACATCTAAGAGAATGATAGGACATAATAGTATAGAATTCACACTGACATTATTTTGAACGCAATAGAACAGAAAGTAAAATAATACAAGTTAGATGAGATGATGAGCACAAGACAATTACAGTAATAACCGCATACTCAAAACTAAATCTTAGTTCTGTAATGGCTACAATGATTTGAAGAGCATTCGATAGCTTATTCTAACTCTCTGTCCGAATCTAATCGATGTGATAACATTTATAGTGTCTGTTGAATAATTACAATGATCATACACTTTTGAATGCTTGTTTGCTTGATACAACATCATTATCCTATTTCATTGTAGACATATATATACAAATGCATATAGAGACGTTGAGCTTTGTTGTCTAAAGTGGATCTATTTTTACATCTTTCAAAACATAACTACATTTATTATAAAAATGATTCTCTTAAAAATGATTCTTTTAAAAATGATTTCTAATTTTTTTTTGCGTTATTTAAGTTTATTGATAATTCATATTAGTTTTATAAACAGTTTTTTTTTATATATTTGGAATATTTTTTTAAATGTTAAAATATTAGCATTAAATTGTGTGTAAGCTTTTAAAATTATATTAAAATATTTCAAACTGCACTTTGAAAATTAAAAAAAAAAATTAAAGCTTTTGAAAATTTCTATCAGGGGTTCAAGGTTTATTTGTACATTTGACATTCAATATGATATGGAGTGATAGTGTGATTGTGTGTATTCTTCTTCCATCTTCTTATGGTAAATGCTTGATGTTTTATATTTGATTGTTGACATGGTGTCAGAGCAGCGATAGTCTTGCATGCCTGATCAGTGGATACAACTTGTCATAGGCTCTGTAATGAAGTGAGAAAGTCCTTCACGGGAGGTGAAAGCTTGGAGAGACAAAAACGGTTGGAAGAAATCTTTCTTTGGTGTATTTTGTAGGTTTGGAGATCAGAATCATCAGTGGGGAATGAAGACACAGTCTCGGAGGCATCAGAAAGGCCAGAGTAGCATCAGACAGATTGAAAATCTGTTGAGTGGGAAGATTTTTACAACACTTCCTAGTTGTTGTGAAAAGCACAGTCCCGAAGGCATAAAAAAGGCTAGGGCAGTATCAGACAGATTGAAAATATGTTGAGTGGGGGAGATTTTCACAATACTTCTGAGTTGTTGTGAAAAGTGCTATTTGTGTGAGAGAAGAAATCTCTCATTTGTCTGTTTGGAGTACCGCAAGTCACACTAGACAATGTCTAGTACTACCATTCAGAGTTAGGAGGCTTCATATTTCTCACATTACTGATTTCGGTCTTTTGAACGATCACACATGTCTTTGCAAAGAGGAGGTGGCGTAGCCGCCGCGCTGAAGTGGAAAATCTAGAATATTCTCTCTGAAAGTTCTAATATTCTTTCTACTTTTCATCTTTTCCGTACCAATATCGGATCGACGCGCCAAAGGTAGGAAAAATCATGAACAGTTGTACATCCGTGCGTCATACAGATATAGCATATCCGTACCAATATCGGATCCATGTGTCAAAAGTAAAGAAAATACTGAACAGTCGTACATCCGCGCGTCATACCGATATTGCATACCCGTACCAATATCGGATCCACGCACGCGAGCTGAAGAGAATCCCGAGCAGTCATGCACCTGCGCGTCGTACCGATATCAGGTGTCCAACCAAAAAAAAAAAAATTATAGTTGGCGTGATAAATTTTGTGATCTAGACTCATCTATCTAGGAATGGCGACTCTAAGTGAGAGTGTCCTTAATGAGTCAAGCAAATTGGAAACGCATTAAGGACACTCTCACTTAGAGTTGTCATTACTGGATAGATAAGTCTAGATCAGCGGACATTTGATAGGAGAAAACGAAAAGCCCAGAATGTCATCAACCTATCAGTTAGAGATGCAATTATTCCCTATATTTCAGATTCAGAAGGACCAAAAGAAAGGCATTGTTTGAAACGACAAATACATCTTGAATACTGTATCTGAAGACGAAGTTGCATACATTGCGGATGGATGATGGTGCAACTATTGCCGATCACATACTGAAGATCAAAGAGATCCGGAACCAATTAGCAGCAGTTGAAGAGCGAGTACAAGATCGTGAGATCGTGCAATTGACATTGAATAGTCTGAGTCAGTCACATCAGATGTTTGTGACAAGTATAGCCACAAGAGAAAATCTTCCAACCTATGAAGAACTAGGTGGATTGCTTTTGCAAGAAGAGCAACATCAAGAGAATTTCAATCATCGTAACAGGAGCTATGATCAAGCTCTTGCAGTTAGAGCACGAGGTGGAAGATTTGGCCGTGGAAGGTATCAATCGAGAGGAAGAAACTCAAGCTGGGGATCATTTCAACAATTTCATGAGCAAGTCAATGATAGTCCGAATCGAGGCAATTGGAATCAAGGTCGAGGTCAAGGACGCGGCTATTCAAGACAAAATAAACCTGAAAATTGTAGGTATTGCAACACACCTGGCCACTGAGAGCGTGAATGCTTCAAGAAACAGAAGGAGATGGAACAAAGAAAAGACAAATGGCAAGCGAGAAATTATGCTGATCAACATCAATTTGATGACTATTATTATGAAGATAATTATACTGATCAACATCAATACGATGATGATCAATATGAAGATGATATGGGTGAGAGTTCAAAATTGTTCATTACAGCATTAATGACAAGTGATGAGGCCAAGGATACCTGGTACATTGATAGTGGTGCATCCAAGCACATGACTTCAAGGAAATAGTGGTTTTTCAAACTCAAAGAAACTGACAATAGTGATGAAGTTGGACAAGCTGATGGCAAATTGCTATCTGTTAAAGGAGTTGGAGTGGTACTAGTGAAGTTAGCCAGTGGGAAGATAAAGCAGATAAGCAATGTGCAATATGTACATGGCTTAGCTAACAATCTACTATCTGTTGGGACGATGGCTGATCAACAACTCAAGGTTGAGTTTGACAGTGACAAATGTCTTGTCAAAGACATCAAGAATAACTACAAAGTGATTGCTATAGGAACTAGAGTCAACGGAAATCGACTCTACAAATTGAATGCGAGATCTTTTACTCAAGCTATGATAAGCACTGTTGATAGTCGAAGTGATCTTTGGCATCAAAGGTTTGGTCATATTAGTGCTCAAAGCTTGCAAATCCTTAAAAGAGGTAATCTAGCTGTTGGATTGCCTGATATCTCTTTTGAAGGAAAAATTTGTGAGGGTTGCATATTGGGAAACACAGTTATGGTACAGTTACAATTTCATGGAGCAGCAAAAAGCAACCTACATTTGACATTATTATTATCACACAATTAGACAATGTAATTTTGGAATAAATGGTGATTTTTTAATTGTAACAAAAAATTAAAAAAAAAATTAATGACCAATTTTGTGGCTTCTCTATATCAAAGACCACAACAATGAACGTAAAAAATTTACATGTATTTATACTCATT
Organism: Diphasiastrum complanatum; assembly: GCA_029204225.1. Lineage (NCBI taxonomy): Eukaryota > Viridiplantae > Streptophyta > Lycopodiopsida > Lycopodiales > Lycopodiaceae > Diphasiastrum > Diphasiastrum complanatum. The sequence continues at coordinate 37,612,791 of CM055112.1, read as the reverse complement.
CAATTGGGTGCTAGTCTATTTCGTGGTAATGATACAACCAGCACATGTGTTCTCCAAAAGGACAACATCTTGTTACAGTTGAATCAAGTTCAAGGAAAGTCGATTTTGTTGAAAAATCTTCACCTATATTTTAGTTTTGCCAAACAAAATCGAAAGAAGTAAAAATTAGTAATGGTAATAAGAATAAAATAATTCTTCTACATAAAAGGACTCAACCTGTTTCTAGTGGCACTCTTGATGATGCAGATTTATCAAAGATGATAAAAACACATTAAAAATTTGAACTAGAAAGAAAGTAATTTTGAAAAAACCAATTGGACCATATGATGTGAATTAAAAAAAATACCCGCAAATCGACAAATGACATTTCTTAATCATAGTAATTGTACTCGTATTAATATAATCAATAGATGTGTTTTTTTTTTTAAAGATAGTTTTTTTTTTTAATCCATAATTGTAGTCTATTTGAAATATTTCATTTATAGTAGATATGAACATGTCAAATATAATAGATGCAATTACTTTGTTTGCATATAATATATCTTTCACTTAGAATCTTTTATTTTGTATTAGTATATATTTTATTTCTATCTTAATGTTTACATTTTATTTATCAGATTATTGAATTTTACAGAAAAAAAAAACTAATTTAATATTACATTACATTTATGCTTCAGCTAATTTTTTTTAATCTTTTAAAACATTTAAACTACTTAGATCTTTACATATATATATATATATATATATATATATATAGATTTGAAATGTAAAGTTATGTGATTATTTTCTAATTAACAATTTGGAATAACTTAACAATCTGGAACATAATTAAATTGGTAATTAGAAAGAAGATTAAGAATCTTAAACATAACAACTCTTGAAAATGTGATTATTTTTAGTTAATAATTCGCAAAAATCCAAACAATTTGAATTTAGCAAATTGCTAACTGGAAAGTAAAAATAAGGATTCTAAACATAGTAACTCTTATATATAATTTTATATTTTCTCCTTAAAATTCAAACATTAACAAAAGCTAATATAGGAAAAACTTTATGTTTCTATAGAAAGAAACCACTTCCACTTTATAGTACTCCTCAAATCTCCAATATGATGTTTTTGTGTAGCCACTTCTGATATTAATTTCCTTTTCTATATATATAAAATTATTCTTGAAAAGATATCAATTCAATATTTTTTTTAGAAATCAATTAATTTTTTTTTCCAAACCCTACAGACTTTATAAAAGACAAGAAAAAAACTAAGATCAATAGCCAATATATATATATATATATATATATCTATTGGGTAGACACATACAAATACAAATGATAATGTGCCACTCACATTTTTGAAAATGACTTGCCACCACTTCAATTTTAGTATCATTCCACTTGTTTTTGAAGATTGTTTTTTTGTTTAGGCTTTCTTTTGGTTGTAGGGCCTATTCTTCTTTGTGCCAAACAATTATTATTTTTATCCAAATTTATTGAATTTTTATTTTTCTCTTAGGTTTCTTTCTCTTATTTTCTTGAAGAAATATGATTATCATGACTATTTATTGCTAAGCATTATCTTTTTCATTTCCATGCTCTATTTAGAACTTCTTCTCAATTTTCATATACATGTGATTGAAAAAACATGATTGAGAATGACTAATCCTATATGTTTTCCTAGAGATTTCCCTCATCACATTTCTAAATTCATTTTCTATGTACAGTAGAGATGCTGAGATCATTTTCTAAAAGATGCAACAAATATGAACATATGACAATAACTACCACAAAATTATGACAAGCTCCAATAAGGCCTGCAATGGCCATCTTTTTGCCACACAGATTATTGCAAATGCTTAGCCAAAATTTGAAAAATATCTCTTATAGTTGGTCTTGTGTTTAATAAGTACCATATAAAATGCATATTTCAACTATTTCTCATTGCACTGTAGAACAATTGTTACACTATCTAGCTCCACCACACTCAATATACCACTCCAATTGTATGTCTTTCCATTGATTTCAAAAAATATGACAAACTTACTTTTCAGTTTGCCTCAGTAATATTGAATCAATGCATTAATAAACAACTCCCCCAACATCTTATATCTCGATGCTTTATGAACCAAAGATGATATGGATTGTCCCAAATTTTGACCACTATGTTTCCCACGAGTACCCCCACTAAACCCTTTATTAAAATAGAGGACTAACTAACAACCAACAAGAAAGTTCATCCATTAAGACTGAGAATATTCCAACAAATTCACCAATCCTAGATTATGGAGAAGAGGCAAACTAATTCACCACATATTAAAGAAAGACTAAACAAAAGACTAGAACCAATTTTTTATATTCTTTTCTCTCTTTGGCTACTTTAGCATTGAAACTATTTAAAAGCTAGGCTTGACCTCTTTCTCAATTGTTTTGCTAGTGCTTGCACATGTTTTCAATTTGGGTATAAGAGCGAGGTTGCTAGGAGGATCATCGTTACAATGATAGCTTCAGGGCTTGAGCAAGACTAGGTAGATTATGAGCCTGAGATCCATTGCTTATTTTTTCACAATCTACTACACTTTCCTCTTCTTGGATTATCTAATTTTTAGAAGGCTCCATCATGCCACCAATTCCAGATCTAAGTAAGTTCCTCATCAATGAGTTCTTCCCCACTCTACCATCATGTTCCTCCAAATGATATTAATGCATTTTTTTCTCACATCTTTTCTTGCTCATCTACTTTTCTACCATCTCTTCTCTTTGTACTTGACACCTTGGATATATGACTGTTAACATATCCGGTCCCTTACCCTTGGAATATTTTCTTGTCTCCTGAGCAACATGGTCAGTTTCAATATAATTAGAGTACTCATATGTAACATCAAAGTCCAATCTTTTTATTTGACAAAAGTGTATATCTCATTCCAATTACTAGCTATCCCCCTACTATAGGGCATTTTGCAATCACGTGTCCTCTTCTTTTGCAATAAAAGCAATAATCTTGCATCCCTCTAGATATAGCTTCTAACTTGTGCAATCTATGTCTAGTTTTAGCACAATTAGCTATGATGCAATTTTGGCTAGTCTCCAAAGAATGGTGCTTTTGAATGGCATGAAGATTGAAAGTCTTTTGCATTCAAGATTATTATTCTTTTTTTCAAACTTCAAATAGGTCCCTCTCAAAGAATCAACATTTGAATGAAAAAACAATATATCTACCTAGTCAACATATCACCATCTCACGATAAGTATCAAAATCCTCTAAAGAAGCATCTAAAATGATATGGTTATGATGTAAAGCACTTCAATACTTAAATTCTGTTAACAAAAGAAGATACATAAAAATTCCTTCTTACGATCATGATTTTCACTTGCATTGCATTCAATCTACTCCAAAACAATCCACAAAGAGCATGTATTGCAAGAAATCTTTCCACGAAATAGGTCACCACTAAAGTATTTGATATGGTATCCATTTTTTCTTTGAACATCGTATCATTCACTCAATATACTACATTTCGATATCTTTTGTAGACACCCACCTCAACGCCTTCCAAAGATTGCCTTCCTTCATCGTCGCAGTTAGAATTAAAGTAGAATCACTGTGCTACTGTACTGTGTGTCCTATCAGTTGATAATGATCAGTTGGCCTCGCCACGAGGCAAGTCAACGGGACACGCGTCCCGCCAACGACAACATGGGTCATGCATGGGTTGCCTGAGTGAACAACTATATGTACAGTGTAATTTCATTTTGAGAAATACAGTTGCTATGTGAGCTTCCTGTGGAGAGTGTTTTCTGTCTGTGTTACTGTATAGCATGATCTGTGTTCTTGTTCGAAGCAAATTCTAAGTTAGTATCAGAGCCGTACAGGGAGTGTACACAGTACAACATTGCCATTGAAGAGCTCTTCAGGAGAATTGTCTTCTAAGAGTTCGGGGTTTACGACGGGCTGAAGACGGAAGGAGAAGCACTGGTGCAGAGAGTTTAGCACATAGAAGCTTGGTGAGCTTGAGACTATGTGGGGATTCAGAAACAAGAGTTGTCGGTAGAAGCCATATCCAAAAACCTTGAAAGAAAGGAGAGAAGGAGAGCTCGGACAGCTCGTGCGCAACCACCGTGAGGGAGACCAGCGTGTTTCCAGGGTGCTAGCAGTTTGAGGAGGAGGATAAAATGCGCGGATCAAATCAAGTCCATTGGATAGAGAACTATCAGGATCAACGACTGAGATCATGCTACTCAGGGTGGATACCCACAGTTGGATCAAAATCGACCAGTAGATGGAGTTTGAAGGGTCGTTGAAGAAGGCTAAGAGGATTTGAAAAAGATATAGCCATTCAACTTCAATAAAAATTTTCATACTGAAATTGGAGTTGGGTCCCTTCACAACTGAAGTGTGAAGTTTTTTGAAGGTGAAGAAATAGTTCAAAAACAAGGAAAATCCCTATTTTTGGGTCCTTTGTCCGTTTTGACCCAAACGAAAGGCTATAAACTCCAAACAAAGGGCACCCGGACTGTACTTGCAAGTACGGTATAGTAAGACAGAGTGATTGCAACGGAGAAAGTGTTCGGAGTGCGCCAAAAGTGATTTCACCATTCCATTGGGTGCGTAGTTGGGAGTTGACGACTGAGTGCATTTTGAAAGGTGACGCTGATTTGGCTTTCAATTTGGTGGAAAAGCGGCAAGTGGCCTGGTATGGGAAAAAGTGCAGGTCATTATTTTCAACTTCTGACATCAAAGATGGCCTTGACATACTGCTTTTAGCCTACGGCAGAAGTTTCAAGCAGTTTTGCGATGACAAACATGGGATTTTGAGTGAAAGTATCAAATTGGACGGGATTTCCAACTATGCAATGTGTAAATTCAAAACGAAAAACATACTAATGGAGAAAGACATGTGGGAAGTTGTCACAAGTGATGAGAGAAGGCCGCCAAATGAAGCGAATATCAAAGTATTCGACAAAAAGTTGAGGAAAGCTTTGACCTTCATTAACTTGTCAGTGAAGGATCACATCATTACCCACATTTGTGATGCTGTTACACCCAGACAGGCATGGGATGTGCTAAAGGAGCAGTTCAAGACGTCAAATCCATCTAGAATCATGTTTTTGAAGTAAAAGTTGAACAGTGCCCGCATGGAGCAAGGAGAGCACATTCAGACGTACATGACCAGAATCAAGACAATGAGGGATGAACTGCATTCTATTGGTGAGCGCATACGTGATGTGGAGCCGGTGCACAATGCATTGTACGACATTGCAGAATCCTATCAGATGTTTGTGAGTGGAATAGCATCAAGAGAAAGATTGCCAACCTTTGACGAGCTCACAAGATTCTTGATGCAGGAAGAGCAACGACGAGAAATGGTGAAAGCTAGATGTCAAAATACTGAAGATCAAGCACTTGCGACACGCCAAAAACAAGGCAAGGGCAAGGGCAAGAAGAAGTCTAAACAGCAATTTGCCAAGACTCAGGAGGATGAGGGATCTTCTAGTAAGACCAAGAAGAAAGACAAGTGCTTCCATTGTGGTAAAAAGGGCCATTGGAAGAGTGAATGTCGCCATTTCCTAGCGGAACAAGGCAAGGGAAAACCAAAGCAAGTAGGTAACCTTGTCAATGAGAGTGAGATTGAAGACTCTAGCATCTTCATATCTGCATTATCATCTAATCAGGATGATCAAGCGTGGTATATTGACTTGGGAGCCACAAGACACATGACAGGTAACAAGGATTGGTTCAGTAGCTTGAAAGTGTTGGATAATGGAACGTCCGTTTCACAAGCAAATGGTGATGTGTGCAAAATCAAGGGGATAGGCACCGTTTCAATCCAACTACTTGATGGCAAAAGCAAGATGATCAGGGAGGTACTTTACATACCAGGTTTGAAGAAAAATCTACTTTATGTTGGAGTCATTACTGATCAAAAGTTGAAAGTAGAATTTGCCCATGATTGTCGCTTTGTGAAAGATGTGAACCAAAAGTTCAGAGTTATTGTGGATGGAGTAAGGGAGCCCAATACTAAATTGTACAGGTTGAATGCTACAATCAAGGGGCAACATGGACTTGTCTCGTCCGTTCCATCGCAAACTGAGTTGTGGCATAAGAGGCTTGGTAACTTGAACTTAGGAAGCCTCAGTTTGATGAGGAAATTGGAGATGGTAATAGGATTGCCTACTATAGAAGACCACTTGAAATCGATGTGCAAATCATGTGTATATGGAAAACAGCATCGAGAGAAGTTCAATAAAGGTGGTGTTGCAAGAGCAAAGAACATTCTGGATTAAATCCACACAGATTTATGCGGGCCTATGAGGACCATGTCCTAAGGTAAAGCTTTCTATTCATGACCTTTATTGATGATATGTCACGTAAGACGTGGATCTACTTCTTGAAGAAGAAATCGGATGCATTTTACAATCTCAAGAGCTTCAAAGCATTGGTCAAAAATCAAACATGTAGGAAGATCAAAGTCCTAAGGTCAGATAGTAGAGGTGAGTACAAGTCTAATGACTTCAATGATCTTTGTGATCAATGTGGGATTAAAAGACAACTTACACAAGCTCATACTCCTGCTCTCAATGGTGTAGCTGAGCGCAAGAATCGTACGATTGTGGAAAGTGCCAGATCTATGCTAGCTGAGATGAAACTACCAAAAGATTTTTGGTCAGAAGCATGCAATACGGCAATCTATCTTCGAAATAGAAGTCCTACCGTAGAAGGCAATGTGTAGTGCAGCACATGAAGCTATATGCTTGAGACAAATCTTGGAAGAAGTTGGCATGAAGCAGAAAAATCCCACGACATTACATAGCGACAGTCAGAGTGGCATTCAGCTAGCAAAGAATCCAATGTTCCATGTGAGAACCAAACACATTGAGATTCAGTATCACTTTATACGTGAGAGGCTGCTAAGTTGTGGAATTCATGTTGTTCATTGTAGTACAGAAGAACAACTAGCTGATATTTTCACTAAGCCACTTGTTGGAGAAAAATTTGATAAGTTTAGATCAAAGCTTTCTGTACTTAAAGTTTGTTGACTTTAAAGCTATGTATATGACTGTATAAAAAGTAGACTCTACTTTAAGGGAGAGAGAGTTAGAATTAAAGTAGAATCACTGTGCTACTGTACTGTGGGCCCTATCAGTTGATAAGGATCAGTTGGCCTCGCCACGAGGCAAGTCGATGGGACACGCGTCCTGCCAACGACAACCTGGGTCATGCATGATTTGCCTGAGTGAACAACTATATGTACAATGTAATTTCATTTTGAGAAATACAGCTGCTATGTGAGCTTGTTGTGGAGAGTGTTTCTGTCTATGTTACTGTGTAGCATGATCTGTGTTCCTGTTCGAAGCAAATTCTAAGTGTCACAACTTCCAATCATCTCCTCTCCTCACCCCTCATCTTCCATTGTAAATGTTGTGACCTTCCTCATCAAATTATGCATGTCGCTTCACATGTATTGTGAATATTTATTCTGTTATAAACTCAAAGCTCTTAAACTCTCCTCGCCTATCTATCACTCATATTATGAACCAATCCTTACTATCAAGCAAGAATGTATGTCATGAATTACCATAACCCCCCCCCACAAGAACCAATCTACTTAAATCCACCCCAAAACATAGCAATCACCAACTCAAGATTTTTGCAGAATGGAATCTCCAAAGAATTGCTAAAACCAAAATTGCAATCCCTCCAACCACTTCACTCTATATCATCATCGTCAAACCAAATCACCGCTAAGAAGTATCCTTCCTTAGCCTCATGATAATCCAACCTACGCATCCATCTTAGCATTCACACATCATCAATGCCCTACACAATAGATTCTACAATAGACTATTTTTCATACTCTTTGTTGCCTCATCGCCATATCTAGGGAAAACTCTAGTTCCCAAAAATTGATAAGACTAGACCACACAAGTAAACAATTCAATAACATCCAAAAAGAATACAATAGAATATATTGAATTGTAGCCTTAGGATCAGCATGATGTTTGTTATTTTCAACATTAGAATCAAAGTTGTCATTTAAGAATTGTGGTTCAAGTAATGGACATTGTGTGTAGTTACTAGTGATGCAAGAGTGTTAAAGAGTTAGATAGGAGGAGATTCTCATGTTGTTAATCAATGTTAAGTATAAAGACATAAGGCAGTAATAAGATTACTAATAGTGAGAAACAAACTGCCCATAAAAAGCAATTGAAATCTGGATGCACCTTAAGCTTTGGTAATGGCAAATTGTAAATACTTGGGAAGACATTCCAATACACAAGAAAAGGAAATAGAGCAAGTTATAGCTGCTATTTTCTTATATTTTAATTGTACAGATGTGAAGGTTTCATTCCATATTATTCTAAGCTACATTATGGAAAATAAGTATCAAGTACTCTATCTTGTATCTGAGACTGTTCTAACACCAATGTTCTTAGAAATCTAATTGTGAATTGCTGTGAATAGTTTTCTTGGAATTAATATAAGATTATAGATTCAAAGGAAAATTTATGAACTTTAAAAAACAGTAAGACTTTAGAGTCATACTTAAATCAATTGTCTACAGCACATAGAGCTGTAGAATGGATGAACTGTAGGAGGACATATAGTGATGTATCTTGGATCTCAGGTTATCTATACAACACAAATTGTCCTAGATTCCTCCTCCATTAGAACTATTGTTTTGTACACAAACTTGAAGACAGCTACCACCTGATAAATAACTTCTGGGCTAACAAACTGATTTTAATAAGATTGATGCAATCTTACTGAAATAGAAGAAGTTACATAGTAAAAGCCAGCGTGATTAAAGCATGTTTTTCTTGTGCTTCCTCAAATACAATGTATTCTCCCATTTAATTAGAAGGCACCGAGATCAATGCACAGATTTCCAGTTTTCAGGAATTGTTTGATCTGTAAGAAACAACAAATCATCACTAATATATTGTTTTTTATCTATCCAAAGGATTTCACACACCTAATGCATTACACGTAACTTGATTCATGAGTCTGCTTTGTCCAGCGAACAAAGCCATCCGTAATCAAGGTATGTCTCTGAATATGCATCTATACTAGAGCTTAGGCTTTTGATAAGCCTACATCAATTGTTCTGATAATTGGTACTGGCCAAGAATATAGTATCTCAAGGAATCTATAAAGAATACAGTTTGAGCAAGAATATCTCGGGGCAATTCTTCTATGGAGGAAGTTCATACAGGAAGACTGAACTTCTGAGGGAGCTTACCTCTTTTAAATGAAACAAGCAAATTGTTCACGTTTTCCACTCGAGCTCCTTCTTTAGTCCAACAAGCAGACGGACACCATAGGATGTTTATTCCTTAATGGCATGTTGCTTATTCTGGATCAATGGAGTTGACTGGTTTTGCTGTATCGATGGTGGTATCGGTTGTTGTTGTGAGAGACGTAAAAGTTGCTGTGCATACTGACGATGGATGAGCTGTTGCTGATACAGTATGTATGGATTGTATGTTTCCATATGTACAGGCTGCAAAGAAAGCAAAACGTTTTCATAAGGTTTTGGTCATGCTCTTCGTTTCTAGAGTGTACTTGCAAGAGGATTCTCATATTCGCGCACCTTTTATTGCTTTTCCGACATTCTGCTTTAGGCTGCACGTGTTTGCAGTAGCAGAAAAATCCGAGATGAATGTGCTGCAACCAAACCAAATCTAATCACAAGCTTATTTATTTCAAAGGAACCCACCTGGGATTGCAAATGCAGTTGCTGGCGAGAAATGAAGGAGTTGTATGAATCCATCAGACTTGAGTAGGGCGATAGGTTACACGCATCCGTCATTCTTGAGGCTACAGCCGGACTTGATTCGCAGTACTGTGCTGCTCTTAACTGAACTGAATGATGGGGAATAAACGGTCTGCCGGAAGTAGACGCAACCGTGTCTATCATGCCGAAGCCCGCCGTCCCTATTCCCATAGCCATCTGAGGCACGTGCTGCATCTGATGTGGCTGAAGACGCTGCAATCTGGCAGGAATCAGCACTGGGGAAATGCTTATTCCAGATCTAATCGACATCATCTGCATAGTCAGGTCCATTTAGTCATTCACTAGAGGAGAAATGAGCAAAATGTACGACCTGTACACTATAGGCATCTGCTGGACAATATATAAAGGCCGAGTAAAGAGTAAAGCAGGTTAAGTAGAGTAGCGGACTTATCACTCTCACGTAAAACGTAATTTATAGTACTTAGAGAGCGTGAAAGTCTGTAGACTTAACCTGAAGCTGAAGCTGAAGCATTTTAATATATTCGATAACCTCTTCGAGCATAGAAGCTTTATCTGTCTGTTACATATAAACTACTTCTTAGACCATGTAAATCATGACAGAAAAATGTCAGCTTGCATACATAAATTCACATTTCAGACCGTTGAGTTTGAGATAATCAATCAAACTTTACAAAAAAAGAGCCAACTCTTTGCGGTAAACATTGTAAAGGAAACGACTGAGGGAACTACGAACTTTGTTGGAGTTAGGTATCAGATCCTGCAAAGCCCTCATTTTTTCATTGATTCTGTCCCTTCTTCTCTGTATCGCCAAAACGATGGAAATTAGAATAACATTGACCAGCAAAACCTGGTTCACTGACTAATTTAGTTAAGCAGAAATGGAATTTATGATTTCAGAAAGTCAAGCCTAGAGCATTCAACAAAGTTGATCTCAGACTTCAAGCAAACGTCACTAACCCGTTCTGATAAATTATGCACTTCTGCAGCTCTGCTTCTTCTGCCCCGTTTCGATGCAACGTTTTTAGGTTCAATAGACTCATCGTGCGCATCCTGCTAAAATGTCAGATCAGCCTTTTTAAGGTTAGGACAATCACTTTTATGACGGTAAATCGATGTACATTCCTGAAAGACTGTATAATATCCTCCAGAAGGGCACGAAGCAACATAAACCAACTCACCCCACATTGACAGTCTGCTGATTCTTCAAGCTGGCTTACTTTCCTCTTTCCAGTGGATGCTATTGCCTTCTTACTCTTCTCTGCCTGAGCATCGTTGTTATCTGCTCTCTCCGAGGAGGTATCTGTCAGCTCAGGTGAGTGTAATATATCTAAACTACGAAGTGCGCTTTTCTTCAGCCCAGCTTCTGCAGTTTCTGTGGAAACGCAGTTCGGATTAAAGTCCAGGGATTTTGTTTCGAAACTACCATCCTCCGCTGCAGATGCCGTATATGGAAGTCGCTCTCCGATCGAGGACATTATTTGCGAAAGCATACTCGATGAGGTGCAAACGCTTTGAAGAGGACAGGAATTCCCACAGTGCACAGGTACAATCTCAGGCTCCTCTTCTGTCTTCACAATGGCTAGTGCATTCGCCTCACAAGGACCTGCAAGGCTATTCCTGTCAGTGCTCCGATCAGTGAACTGTTCCTTGAAGTGATTGGCAGAGCTTGAGTTGATCATATCAACAGTGCAGGGGTCAAGTTTGTGGATGAGTGTGTGAAGTGGAGCTTGTGAAGAAGCCACAGTAGCTGGCAATTGTTGGAAGCTATAAATTGCACCAAAAGGATGGGATTGTGATAGGATCGCGGTGGGCATTTCCAATTCGGTGACACTTTGAAAGAAATTTTTGGTCAGAGCGTAGTTCGAATTCGGCTGATCTTCAGTATCGTTGGAGATACATGGAGCCAAACTGCTGGACCATTTTGGAGATGGTGCGGTGCTGGTGCGCACCTTGCTAAAAGCCTCAGCAATACCAAGCTGAGGAATCAAACCTGCAGCTCGACCTACTCCAAGAGCCATTGCAGCATTTCTACTCGCAATCCTCGAGCTTCCAGCAGCTGAAGTTTGTGGAGACCACCCTCCCAGAGACTGAACTAGACAGTCTCTGAAATTGCTCATGGCGCTGGATTCAGGAATTTCCCCAAAAAATTCAGAGCAAAATTCTCTTTCAAGCGATTCATCTAGAGGGTATTGTGGGTAGGACATTTTGCTATCGCATCTACAAACTTTCTAATTGTCGCTCCTCACACAGTGCTCGTTGTATCACGACATCACCTTCTCATAAATGTACATTCAAATTAAACCATGTGGAAACCCTTAGCTCAAACGGAAATCCTCCGCAGTGAGGCTTACTATTAGAAAATGAAACCTGGATCAGAGAAATAAGGATGATCTTGCTTATTTTCTTTGTCTAATGCCCGAACATTAAGCTTCAAAGACTGATAATTTCCATAAGAAGTTGTGAAGCTGAGATTTAAGTTCATCTTCCATGCAGGTAGATATGATCTTAAGCAAATAGTCGAGCCAAACTCTTCGATGGGCAATGACTCTTTCGTGAGAGCACGAAAGCTCAAGCGGCGCACCCATCCACCTTGACAGCATCAGCTCTCACACTGATCTAACTTTGCACATTTTCATGCAAGATTCTCAATTCTCTGATACAATCAACCCAAATTCTGCAAATCAGCATCAATCAATCAGCATGCAAATGCTAGTAGCTACCCACAACACGTACACAACACCAGCAAATAACATTCATACCAGACATAGTCCCACTCAGATTAAATGCAGCTCACAGAAAGAAAGCAATTCACAGTGTTGAGGAGCAAAACATGCAGGCAATGATCCAAAATGGGCAATTATCCAAAATGGGCAGATTGCAAGAGACTGTCTGAGGGGAAAAGGATGATCAAAAACTATCAGAAGGATTGAATGGTGATCATAATTTATGGGAACAAGAGTGATAGGAAGAATGGGCCAGGGCTGTCTGTCTGTGAACACATAATACAGAAAAGCAGGATACTGCATCTCTTTCACTTACAGTACTGCCTCGAGTATCGTGAGCCACAACTGGCAAATAAAAAATAGTTGGGACTGTCGTGTCCATTGCCCATTGGCCATGATTTTCCAGACAATTTTTCAGGTGGGCTTACCTGGAGAATGCATTCCTGCACAAAATAGGACCTTAAAGATGAGCCTTGCTAATAGGGGTAAATATGGATGCATACCTCAACTTTTTGGGTAATTTTTGAAGATATTTGGATAGGATGATTGCCATTTTTGGGTGCCTATAGAGAGAGGTGTGCTCCTAGTATCAAGGAGTCTACCACATTGGTCTATGATTTTATTATATCAACTTGATACCTTACTAGGGTTTTAGTTGAGTTATGCTCATATTCATAATGGGACCCACTCATCATAAAAAAGTTTGAAACTAACCATATAATAAACCCACAAAGCTATTATGGAATCGGTAAAAGGTTAAAAAAACACCTTATAATCTAAGATTTATAACTAAAATCAGTTTATTTTGAGCCATATAAAAACCTATAAATCTAAAATGAAGTGGTAAAAAATGAATTTTAACAATTGGGCTGTTTGTATTTGTCGGTTTTTCGGGATATATATATATATATATATATATATATATATATATATATACGTAGTAGTTATGAAGGGGCAAAAAACACACATGGCATATTGTGGTTAGTCAAGAGGAGCCTAATTTCAAGCCATAGTAGGGCCTCACAAAAGTTTTAATCTCATCCATCGGCAATCAACAGCTGGCTGCCAACTTGTAGCCGGTTTCGTCGCTCCCTCGGCTTAGTTTGCCACTGTTGGTAGCCAGCCAGCCTTCTCATGAAGGATACCTTGTACAATTTTTTTACATGATATATTTAATTCATGTGACTCAAACATTGTCTTTTCAAATTATGTGCATGTTGCATTTTTACAAAGGCATGCCTTTGGAAATTGCATAGTATTTTTCAAACACAAGAATATTGTGGTATACCACACGGGTCTTCTAATAAAGATGGCATTGTTACTGTATATGCAAATTTTACATACGTGACATCTTTTATCCATGTGTCTCAAATGCAATGGAGGGCAGCAACAAAATATTGGCTTTCCAAATCGTGTGTAGATTGCATTCAAAAAAGGGCATGTGTTTGGAAATTCTATAATACATTTCAAGTACAATAACATTGTGTATACCACAAGCCTTGTCATAAAAATGGTATTTTGCAAAAAAATCTGCTAATAGGGATGTTATATTCATTCATGAATACTCATTTTCAATTGTTTACTACTCTCATGTCGACCCACTTTGTAGAAAAAATAAAAAATTATTACTTACATGTATGACCAAGAATTAAAGTACCTACTAAATAATATACTCATCTTTCAAAAATGGCCACTCCTTTAACATTGACTTTGCATAAACTACATTGACCGACTTGAACACACAATATGACATTTGCAAGGCAAGGCAAAAAAATATCACTTTCAAAAACCTATATATTTATAACCGAGGTGATAAAAATGGTATCATTGTCGCAATACCAAACCTCCAGTTGATTTAAATTGACAACTTGTAAAACATGCTTATATTGATATCGAATTGCCATAAAAATGTAATACCTTGACCAACCTAGGATTAGAAATTTCAATACCCACCAAATAACCATAATTTTTCTAGGACATGAGATTCTCCATTCATTTTTTAAGGACAAATTTCTCATGGTGATTTACCCAATCCGAGATCTTAAGGATCTACACTTGTCAATCTTTATAGTGGCATCAGAGCTTTGATCAAAAGGTGGAGACACTTTTTGCTTTTTGCAACTTTTTGGTAGTAGCTCTTTTCTTTTTTTTCTTGGTGGTGGAATTGACCTCCAAGTTAGTGGTTTCTTAGATCTTGATCATTCTTAGTCTAAAGATCAATATTAGGAACTTTCTCCATAGCCATAACTGCAATTCACTTAAAAATTGGTTTTTTTTTTTAATGATTTTGAGAAAAGTATTGGCTATTTTTCAATCATTATGACAAGATCTAATGATTGCTTATGCTATCGATATTGGATCTTGACTACGTTTTTGGTGAAAATTGGTCAAAATTCGACGATTTTGGCTAGAAATAATTAATAAGAGTCGATTGGGAAAAATCGAAACTTTTTGTACTTGCATGAGGTCGAATTTAGATTCTTAAGGTCTAATTTCACTCGCATGAGGTTAAAGTCCATCAGAACATCTAGAAAAAGTTAAAAATTGGTTAAAAAACATAGTTTTTTTTTAATGTATTTTTCACTTTTTCAATAGATTGAACAATTTTCCTTGCTATAAACTTTGCATGCACATTCCCAGGGATGAATTGAAGCTATCTAGTAGTAGGGAGCATGATCAATTATTGTGTCGTCAATGTATTATAAGGTCCGAACGCTGGGAGCGTCAACCCCGCCTTCACCTGCATAGCAAAAGGGAGAGAGAGAGAGAAAGAAAGATCTTTACTAATGTCCATGGAATACCTAAGGTACATAGGACTGAAAAAAAAAGGTACATGTCAAGTGTGCTCAGTGGGAGCGTGAAAGCTCAACCACCTAAAAGAAACAAGATTACAATAAAATAGGAAATAGTGTTATGCACAAGGAGAGTCAAGCATCATAGATGTCTCTCTGCTTTGTGAGAAAAAATGATGTAAAGTATGTTGTGGCACTGTCTCTATGCGAGCTGCATCTCTCTATCGTCGAGTAGATGATCGATGGTGTCTACGTTGTCGTGAATTTGCAGGTCGTGGCCTATGGGCTGGCTGTCTCTTTGGTTGACGACACTGCCTCTATTGTCTATGTATGGTGGCATCTGGAATCTCAGACTCTCCATCAGAGTCACTACTCTCCTGGCTCTGTCTTCGATGGGATAGACACTCCTGTATGCTCAACTGTATCAAGGGGGAGGTGTCAGCGACAAGACTCGCCATACGCAAGTCTATCATCTCCCGGATCATCAACGCAACACATCTGGAGTCCTCATACGATATCAAGACAGAAAGTGCAAGTGGATGGTCTCGAAACAAGCAGTAGTATCTCCCTCGAATCTCATAGTAAGCTGGGCATCTGAAGAAAAAATGAAACTCATCATCTATATCATGTAGATCACACATACTACAAATTCGTGCATCTCTCGGGATGCCCCTGTATCTACCAGTCTCAATGGCTAACTGGTGAGAGGAAACCCGGAATTGACCCATCACTATCCGCAATCTGTGTGAGATACTGTCCACTAGGTATCTGGGTACAATGGAATACCCAGTAGGATCCCGAGATATAAAATGTGTCCGATAGAACTCCGTCTTCACCCTAGACGAATCCTGCCAAGTGCTCTGAAGATATGCCCTGTATAAGTATCCTCTAATATACTGATGAGTACCAGCTGGTAGATCCGTAATGTGAATACTCAATGTGGAGAGGAGACGCCAGGCCTGGGAATACCACAAGAAGGAGTGTCCCTCAGAGTGTAGGTGCTGGGAGGAACTCGTTATCGCTATCCTATTATATGCTGAGAGAGAGAGAGAGAGAGAGAGAGAGAGAGAGAGAGAGAGAGAGAGAGAGAGAGAGAGAGAGAGAGAGAGAGAGAGAGAGAGAGAGAGAGAGAGAGAGAGAGAGAGAGAGAGAGAGAGAGAGAGAGAGAGAGAGAGAGAGAGAGAGAGAGAGAGAGAGAGAGAGAGAGAGATCTTAGAACTTTGATCTTCCTACCTGTTTTTGTATGGAATTCTTACAAAAAGATTATGTACATGAGCAGAAAAAAAAAGTAGAAACAATATTTACAGATTTCTCTGTTATTTTGTCGAGCTCCTCTTGGGTAATCAACACTTTTGGTGAAGAAACCTGTTGAGGAGCTGGCCGAATAACAGGAGGAGGAAGGGGTGAAGATTCTTGATCTGAGTCAAATTCTCCAGCATCTGACTCAGAGCTCAGGACAATACGAGGTCTATTGGCTGAGATAACTCTAGGAGGAAGGAAAGCAGCTGGCCTTCGAGATCCAGTCTTCTTGGGGATAGGATGCTTCCTCTTCCTCCTAGAGGTAGTCCGCAAGTTGGTTGTATCCAGAGACAGGTCTCTGGAGGTGCTGGCATTATCAACATGTAGACCAGAAAAATGGTTCCTTCTGAGAATGAGAAAATCCTTTGGCATGATGGTGACATGCTTACCATGCACTGCCAAAAGACAAGTATCCTCAAAAAACTGGGACATAAAATCTTCTGCAGCATCCTGTAAGGCCTGCATGGCTGTCACGACAAAACGAACATTTAGCCCAAGTGATAGAGTGACATTCCTTATAGATCGACCGAAAGGAACTCGAGGGATCAACAGTTTAGTTGATCTCTGGAGTTTTCTAATCTCCCTCAACCAGACTGCTTCCTGCCACGTCTACGGCCAATACCAGGGGGAATACGAGCATGGGATGGTTGTACAATGGTTATAGCACGAGCAGTGGATTTGGTCTTAGCCATCATTCTCAGAAAAAAAAAATTAACAAAAAAAAGTTTGAACAAAAACAAAGGAGATGAAAACAAAAAAATTTGCGATAAAAGGGCGCTTGAGATCGATACCAGAACTGAATATCGGTTTCAAGCGCAAGATATACACAGAATGTTTTAAGAAACGAGATGTGCACTCGAGAGTGATATTGGACTATCAACGGTATCAGTCTCGAGCGCACTGTGAGAGGGTAGACGCTTAAACGGTGAGAGGGCGCACTTGAGAGCAATATTGGGAGCAAAAACCAAAAATTCTACGAAAAAAATGAGAATTTCGAGGACTTATATATACGAAATTTTTGCACGTGTGAAAAGACGGCCGAAAACATGTGTCGTCAGCTAATTGGTCCACATGGAATGGCCGTACTGAAAATGATGACTCAATTATGAGGCCACGTGGATTGGGACACGTGCACGAATCCCTTTTCAATGCATGTCATTCTCGCACGTGACAGATGTCATATTTAATCATTCTCTGTATGGCATATTAATTGTGAGAAATTGGCAAAAATCTAGCTTGGTATTTTTTATGATAGAAGTTTGTAAGTGAATCTCACATGTGTGGAGGATGTTCCCACGTGTGGAGAATTGTAAAATAAATCAAAATGTTTGATATAGGGGTCTCATAGAATTTCATAGTCAAGCATTTAGGTGTAGGATGTTGATAGGGTCAAATTTGGCATAGATGGCAAATTATCCATTTCCACTTGTAATGCCAATATTGAGCCAAAATAGAGCCAAACTTGTGCCAATTAGAGTTTAGACAAGTGTCATGCTTTTGTTTGATGAAGCTTAAGAGGTCCAATAGGATTTAGAGGTGGAACCTTGTGAGGTCCAATAGAAAATTGAGGTGTGCTTGAATATAGTCCAATAGGATTTAGAGGTACATGGATCAATGGTCCAATAGGATTAAGAGGTGGCAAAGTGTGATCCAATCATAGTTAAGCATAGTGGTAGCTCATGAATCTATTAGTATCATTGTACTCCTCCTTTTGGATCTAATTGATTTTGAGATTGAGTGGATTTTGAGTGTCATTGAATTTCTAGCTTTCTCTCTCTACCCGAGAGCTCATGATGGTTTTTCTCTCTCTATCCGAGGAGAGCAGCTTATTTTCACTTAGAATACTTTTGGAACACTTCCCACACGTGTGAGTGAGAGTTGGAAGTGATTGAATGCATGTAGTAGTGTGTTTTTGCCATAGGATTCAAGATTGATCTTGAATCTCAATCTAGTCTTGATCTTGGTGCATCTACACACCTTAGGAGATCACAAGTACATGTAGTGGACAGTCCACACGTGTGAAATTCAACATTGTATCAGAGCCTACCTAAGGTTACCATGCATTTTGATCCATTTGAGTGAAAACTATTCATCAATCTTGAGCTAGAAATTGTCAAGGCCCATTTCCTAGCTATCTTGTTCAATTTTGGATCAAAAGAGATCAAAAGGACATTGATTGGGTCTGACCTGGTACTGTACGGAATCAGGTGCTCAAACACGTGTGAGGAACATCCAATTTCAGTTTGGGAGTTCTCTTTCATGTTTGATCCAAAAATCTTGCTAGATAGCTTGTTTTGAAGCTATTTTTGTCTAGTTTCTTATGCAATCAATTTCATTCCATTTGGTTGAGCCAATCAAAAGTTATAAGCTTTTGAAGAGGGTTAGGTAGGGCACCTAGACCTGGGTGGACACATTTGGTTTGGTCAAAAGGTTGCTTGTTTGATCCAAAATCACAGTTGAATGCTTACCAATCTCATCTATATGTGATCTAGGCACTGTTTTGAGATCTTAGCCATTTTGTTTCATGCAATATCATTGTATTTGAGTCAAATTTGGTTTCTTAGTGTATTTCACACGTGCTAAGAGTGTTTGATCCTAACTTTGCCCATACTCCATCATTTTATGTGAAGTAGATCTAGTTTTGGAGAGATTGAGATAGCTAGTGAGAATCATCTCACAGTTCGTTGCAAGATCTTGCATAGGAGATGGTAGCACACCATTATTGGATCCTATAGTGAGAGAGAAGCAACATTTTTTGTTCATAACTTTTATTTATCTCCACTTTACATGACTTCAATGAGTTCATACTTGTTGCAACCAAGTGAGAGATTGTCTACTTCCAATTATTAAATATGGAAGTTGAGGATGGAGTCCATCTTGATACTCCAAGATGTGATGGACATTGTACTTGGGATTGAGGAGGAGCCTCAAGTCCTTCAAGAAGTACAAAAATACAAGAAGAGAGCTAGGATGGCTCTCCACTACATTAAGATGAATGTCTCTAATGAGATATTGAGGGAGATTGGTGATTGTTCTACATCCAAGGAAGCTTGGGATTGTCTCAAGTCCATTTATGAGGCTAAGAACACCTCTAGGCTCCTCACTCTTAGAAATCAAATATTCCAAAGTAGTCAAAAGAGTGATGAGAGTGCATCTAATTATGTTTTGAGAGTCAAGGATATTCATAGAGAGCTTGCATGTATTGGTGACTCAATCAATCAAAGTGAGCTAGTCCAAGTCATTCTCAATGGCTTGAGAGATGAATATGACAACCTTGTCCAATCCTATGCTATTAAGGAGGAGCTACCAAGTTTGGAGGCCCTTCAAAGTGTGCTTATTTCTGAAGAATCAAGACAAGAGTACAAACTCTTGAGGATGGACAAGCTATCACTCAATCATGATGATGGCAAAGTTCTATTTGCCAAGCACAAAGAGAGGAGTAAGAAGCAACACCATCACTTCTCTAATGACAAAGCTAAAGACCAAGATGGAGAGGAGGAGGATACCTCTCATGCTTCTAATTCAAATCTCAAGAAGAATATGATCAAGTGCTTTTATTGTGGCAAGAAAGGCCATTATGCCACCAATTGCTTCAAGAAGAAGAATCAACTCAATCAAGCCAACATCACCAATGAGAAAGAAGACTATATTGCAAGTGATAGAGAAGGCTCTCTTTTGTCATCAAGCTTCTCCTCTTCCACCTTCAACAAGCATGACTCATGGTATATTGATAGTGGAGCATCTTCACATATGTGTGGCTCCAAGCACTTTTTTTCATCTATTATGCCTTATGATGGAGTCAAGAAGACCATATACTTTGCAAGTAAGCATGAGTGCAATATTGAAGGAGTAGGGATTATTCCCTTGAAGCTTCCATCTTCTAAAGATCTCTTTCTCAACAATGTTCTTTTTGTCCCAAAGCTTACAAAGAACATCTTAAGTGTTGGCCAACTTTTTGATAGTGGCTTTGATGTCAATTTCAATATTGACAATTGTGTGATTAAGAAGGATGGTGAGATCCTTGCATATGGATCAAGATTTGAAGGCATCTACAAATTGGATCCAAGTGAGAGTGCAAACTCTCTTGATGTTTCTTATATTTTCAATATTTCAAAGGAGGAGGATTACACAAGATGCACATATCTTCTCTCTTCAAGTATTACGGTGTATGATTATTCCTTATTATTCAAAGCATATGTTGAGAAAAATTCTCATTGAAGATCAAAGCTTTGAGGAGTATTGGAGCTCTTGAAGGAATAGCACCATATGAAGTTTTATTCAAGATGAAGCCTAAGGTTGATCACCTTAGTGAACTTGGTAGTGCTTGCTTTGCACATATTCCCTTGGAAACAAGAAGGAAGGATGATCCAAGCTCATGGATCATGATTGGATACTCATCCATCAAGGAGGCCTTTAGTGTCTTTACACTCTCTATTTCAAATGTGATCGTGAATAGAGATGTCATATTGCATGAAGATTCAAACTTGGAAGTGGCCGAGATCAAGGCTTCTCAAGAAGCATCACAAGTTATCCTTTTTGAAGGTATTCAAGTTATGATGGGGCCAATGTGTGAGGAGGAGTTTCTTCTTCATATGATTTCAAGAAGGTCTTCAAGATGCATGGCCGAGTCTTTATGGCTCACCTTACATGGCAAAGAGGGGCATCTTTCATGTTGTATCTACTACAACACATTCATATATGCTTCTCTTCCTTTGCTTGAAATGCTATCTTGCTTCATTGAATTTTTTGGATCTCAAAGTTCAAGAAAAGCTATACTAGTTTTGTATGATGCTTATGGTATGGACATGTTTCTTGTCATTATTGACTTAGATGTGTTTCCAATACTTTTTGAAAGCAAGATATTGTATTGTCAAAAGTATGCATCCAAAACATCTTACTGTGTGTAGTATACCATCTCCTCTGAGTTGATAAGCATACACATGTAATGGATGTCCCATAGGATGTTCAACAAAATAAACCGGTAGGCTATTATGTTCTTCTTATGAGTTCGGTGACATGCAAGATGATATGAGCAAGACTTTCACTTGGCCACTTTTTGTTGGAGAAACCCGTGATTTAGATGGTTCACTTTGACATCCATCTGCTTGGTGAACTCCTTGTCGACTTGATTTTATCTTTGACATTTGAACCGCCGGATCTTGTAGTCGAACTTGCTGCTTTGCATTTTGTCTTTCTATGACGTGTAGATTCTTGATTGGACATTTTGTACTTGGATGATACTCAAAGCAGTATGTACATTGGTCCTTCTCAAGAAACTTTGTCTTATGAGCTTGAGTTTGAGACAGCCAGAACTTGAAATACTAGGTTCATGGTTACTTGTTGCACATGATCTGCTATAGACTCTGTGTTGGGGGTATTCCCAACAAAGTGTAAATAAATAAATCCTCCAATAAAATGTGTTGTGAGGGCATGGCATCCTGCGTGTATAAGCCCATGGTCCAATGAGCACGCAATACTTTTTATACTCTTGGTCAAAAGTATGCTCTTGATTATGGCAATCAAGACACTGTCTCATTTTCTTGGAGGACATAATTTCAATAAGGTGCATAAAATAATTTTTGTAAAGAAAACCATTGCGATTAAAATTTTAGGATATGGACTAGTGAATTCCATGCTCAGATCATCTCATTTTTCATTGTATGCTGCTTACGTTGATCTGAGTAAGCATGAAACCTATGAGCTATTGGATCCATATGAAAGAAGAAAATTGTTGCATGATTCTAAGTTGCAACTTTCATTGGATAAAATATCGGAAGCAGAGTAGATACTGCTAAATTGTACTTTGTTAATAGTTTTATTTAATATACAAAATTTTATTGTGTGTCTATAACTTACTGGCTTGTATGAATTTGCATGTTTTTTGAAATTTTTTATAATATGTCGATTTTGTATTATGACGAATTTGGATTCTTCTGTAAAACCATTCGAAAAGTTGCAATATATAGCTATTTTTTGTGCTAGTCCTGCCATGTTGTGTACTTTTATGAAATGTCGCTCTTGCTTGCCAATGAGATTTTTCCATTCCTTGCGATGACCATATGCTAAGACTTTCACTATTTCTTGCAAAGAATATCGAATGATGTCATAATATGTGCTGCATGTCATAAAAACATAATCTAAATCAGTACCAAAAGTATCTAATTTAATTGCACATATTTGTCTATTGTAGTGTAAAATCAAAATCTTACCATATAATGTGTTATATGATCAACACCTCATGCACTTTGAACTACATCCACAAATTCACTGGTTGTTTTCTGTATCATTTGTACATCAGTATTTGAAAATTTATCTTTTCTCAAGTATTTTACCATGTTGTCTAACTTTTTCCAAACTTCTACTTTGTGTATACGAGTGGAACCTTCTTCTTCGAAATCTTGAGTTGTTGCAATAATTTCTTTCCAAACCGTGTATTGAACCTTGGATTGTTTGCCAGAATAATTTGATAAAAGTCTTTGAGCTTTAGATCCTCCAATGCTTGGCTTGCATGGAATATTTTCTGTTTTATCTGATAGCTTGTCATCTCTTTTTATTTTAACATGGCCTTTATGTAAGTCTGCTTTGAACAACACATCCTCTAATCTGGAAATAGCTTCTTTCGTAGAGGCCTCTGGCTTGGAATTCCATGCAAACAAGATGTGAAGATATATTATTTTTTCTATAATACACACCTCCGCATGCAATGTACAGATATGGACATTTTGTAGAGGAATCGGTAGTACAAGTTTCCAATTAGAATCTTTTCGATCTCTTGATATTCATGTACTCCTTATCATGTCTTTTACTATTTTCATGCAGTACAAACAAGGGTGTTTAGAGTTAATGCCATGAGATACATTGAATATACATTTTAATGTCTTCAGATCTCCTGCTAAATGACATTCAATGTTGAAAGTGCCAATTCCAGGAATATTGAGTGGAACTCCCTCCTTGTGATTTTTTATGGTGGCAGGATATGATGTTCTATTAAATATCCATGAGAGAATGTCATGGTCTTCTTTCATCACCTATAAGAGAATACAAAGACGTGATTAGCCTCATAATATTAACACAGAGAAGATTTTCCAAATGAAATCCATATTCAAATGACTATCCCTAATTATTATGCGAAGGAACTGCTATACCTGAAATGCTGCCAACCACCAAATATCATTTTCTGATTGAACATTGAAATTGAGGCCTTCTTAGTCTTCTGAATTTGAAAGTGCTCCATTCATGATCGTGAGACTGACTCTTTCCATTTTTTGTTCTTTTATAATTTCAAACTCATCTAACTTGAGAACAACTATCAACTTGTTATTGACATTCTCATTTGTAGTACTGTAAAAGTTTATGATGAATGTTAATAACTGACTAATGTCAATAAATAAACTGTTGGAATTGCTATAAGCTAGACTTTCTCCTTTTGAGCAATACACTTCATTGATATGAGATGGATTACCAACTATTGTCTGCATACCTTGGTTTAACATGTCTTTTTTTTTTAAAAGATGAAATGGTCGTGGGATTGAAAACTTTTTAATATTTACCTGTGCAAATGCCTCCTTTATCATCTTAAACATTGTTGCATATTCTTTCCTACTGATGCTAGAAAAGTCACATGCCCCCTGAAGCAATGTAGTGTCTAATATTTTTCCAACTTCATCCATAACGCTATCAGTAACTGAAGCCTTAATCTTTTTCATTTTGTTATTATTTAACATTGATTTCATAGATTTAGAAGTCAAGATAGAGCCTAGTGAGTTTCCAATTGAAATCTCATCGGCCAAATGGTCTTCAACAACCAATGCTGATCTGCATTGCAAACATAATGTTCATGAAAATGTCAATAGAAATTAGGACACTCATAGTATTCACAACAATATATAATAAGCAAATCAACAAAACGTTAAAATGAATAAATAACAAAATTGTGATTATGAATGAATCAAAAAATTCAAGCAATATTCAATACCAAATAAGCTATAACTTACTTGAATACACGGATTCGTCTTTTTTATGACCTCCTCTAGATGATAGATCGCATATATCCTTGTTTACCAGTCTTTTCCTCTTGTTCCTTCGGACCTTTCTGTTGAGCACATTCATATCTTTAACAAGAGACAAATATGAGATACACATGGATTGAAATGCAGTTTTTATCTCATCATTACTAGTTATATAATGATGCAAAGAAGTTTTCAACCTTTGGATCTCCTTCTTGAGCATCTCATTTTCATCCAAACAAGTTTTCATCTTTGTAGATTTTTCTTTGCACTCCTTTGATATTTTCCTTGATTCCTCTTCCAAATAATGTATTCTTTGCATTGAATGCACGCATTCTCATAGAGCATCAAATTCTCACTGTAATCCAAAAGGCCATTTTTACCATGACACATATAGATTATTAACTGACTCACCGAATGAAAATCTGGATGTTGCAACGAACATGGATCAATAGAAAACAATGTTTCTGATGACCATAAATCTACATGCTTTAGCTCTTCCTCCCTGTATCGGACCATATCAGAAGTTGACAATTTGGGTTGCTTTGAATTTCTTGTCCTGAGCGGAACATATTCTGGTGATAGATCCACATGAAGATGATAAAGCTTTGTCATAAGTACAGTAGTATAGTAACAAACAACACAATGAAAATAACAAAGTTGGAGATGGCGCTAACGACTCTGTTGGAGATAGAGATGGCGCTAAACACTTGTTTTTGACCCTGGAGATAGAGATGGCATAGGCTTTGTATCAGAAATGTCACTCCTAATTCAAATTTTTGAGTATTCCCAACTATTGGGAGAAAATATTTCAGCATTTTGAAAATTATATTTTAACTATGGCTAAGCACCAATGAAGTTTGATGTGACTAAACTAAGGTGCATTCATTTACACGGAAAGTAGTGTGGGCAGATGCATAAAGAAGATAGAAAATGATATTATAATTACTTTATAGTTATTTTTCTCTTTCGTACATCGCATTTCTTATAGGGCCCTCTTTGGGCCCATATTTTTTGTAATGATTGAGAGGAGGAAACTTGACCAATTTTGAGATTCAAGCATTCTCATTGTGTTATTGCCTTGTGTCTTGTGCCATTTGCTTGTACTTGCTTTCTTCCTTCATTTGCTATTTCATTGTTTATGTTAGCTTAAGCTTTTCCACTTGATTCATACAATAGCCAATGAGTGCCTCTCTCTAACACACTCTCTCTCTCATCTCCTTTCACCTCTTTTACAGATGAATGTGTGTGGCTGGTGTTACTTGAGCTAGAATTAGAGGGGTAGAGTTAGTATTAGTGTAGAAGCAACTAAATAAGCAACTATTCTAAGTTAGATTCTTATCCATTTGTTCTAACCCTTTTTGATAGGCGGAGAGCTGCTCACCCTCGACTTGCTACACCCAACAGTGGCGTCGTTGCCGAGGAGTGCCATTTTTTGCTCATCTCATAGCTTTTTTCCTTCTCTCCCCTCTTGTTCTTTCTCATGATCCTTTCCATTTTCACTCCAAAAATCGAATTTTTTAGAGTTAAACAAATTCAAGTTAATTTTTTTAGTATGTTTTAATTCTTGAAGCGTTGTGTCATGCAGTGATGTTTTGTACTTGAAAAAAACTCACTAGAAAATGATAATGAGCATAAGCCTTGTTGGGGTGTGACTTTATCTAGACTGCTCCCAGGACTGCGAAAGTAAATTGTCGTTTTAGTAATAAAATCGTCAACAAAAAAAAAACTTGAAAAAACTCGCTAAAACTCAATAATGAGCCTAAGCCTCGCTGGGGTGGGACCCTATCTAGACTCCTCCCATGACTGTGAAGGTAAATTGCCGTTTTAGTGATAAAACCGTCAAAAAAAAACTTTAAAAAACTCACTAAAAATCGGTAATGAGCTAAGCCTCGCTGGGGTGTGACTCTATCTAGACTCCTCCCATGACTACGAAGGTAAATTGTCGTTTTAGTGATAAAACCATCAAAAAAATAATAATAGTAACAATAATTAAAATCTACTTGCATTTACTCGCCCACTGCTTTAAAAAAAATTTAAAAAGATAAAAAACAATTTTAAAAAATTCAAAAAAAATTATTGGAACTGCTAGTGACTTGACCCGCGAAATACTCGTTTGATGATACACAGGTCATACCCTTTTCATTGCCAACTGCTCCTTCACATCACTTACCATCCACGTCGTCACAATATTCATTTTTTAATACCATCGCCATTCCATGTTCCATCCCTTCTTGACACTGTTTTTTTCATCCGTATCAGTATAGCCTTCAATCTTGTTCATCTATTACATCTATTTGTTACTCCACTTTTTGTTTGTAATCGATTTTTGATTTGCTCTTTTCTTTTCTCGTTTAAAAAAAAAAACAGTGGGACACCATAGACTTAGAATTTGCTTTGCACAGGAACACAGATCATGCTACACAGTAACATAGACAAAAAACACTCTCCACAGCAAGCTCACATAGCAACTGTATTTCTCAAAATGAAATTACACTGTACATATAGTTGTTCACTCAGGCAACCCATGCATGACCTAGGTTGTCATTGGCGGGACGCGTGTCCCATCGACTTGCCTCGTGGCGAGGCCAACTGATCCTTATCCACTGATAGGACCCACATTACAGTAACACAGTGATTCTACTTTAATTCTAACTCTCTCCCTTAAAGTAGAGTCTACTTTTTATACAGTCATATACATAGCTTTAAAGTCAACAAACTTTAAGTACAGAAAGCTTTGATCTAAACTTATCAAACTTTTCTCCAGTAAGTGGCTTAGTGAAAATATTAGCTAGTTGTTCTTCTGTGCTACAGTAAACAACATGAATTTCACGACTCAGCAGCCTTTCACGTATAAAGTGATACTGAATCTCAATGTGTTTAGTTCTCGCATGGAACACTGGATTCTTTGCTAGCTGAATGCCAATCTGACTGTCGCTATGTACAGTCGTGGAATTTTTCTGCTTCATGCCAATTTCCTCCAAGATTTGTCTCAACCATATAGCTTCCTATGTTGTACTACACATTGTCTTATACTCTGCTTCTGTGGTGGAAAGAGCAATTGTACTTTGCTTCTTACTAGACTAGGAAAAGCAACTACCACAAAACTGGAATACATACCCTGTGGTGGATCTACGATCATCATAGTCACCTCCCCAATCTGCATCCACATAGCCACACAACTCAGGTAAACCATCATGCTTCCTGTAAATCAAGCCATACTCTGAAGTGCCTTTCACATAACACAAAATGTGTTTAGCTGCCTTCCAATGCGTTTCCGTAGGTGCTGCCATAAATTGTGAAGAATTGCCAAAAATTGGCAAATCTAGCTTGATCAAAAACCATGTAGAATAGTGTAAATTGTGTACACAAGTGGGTCCCACACATGTGAGGCCATGATGCCACATGGGAAACCCATCCTAATGTAGGTTAGGTCAAGTCAAGAGAGTTGGTCATGTCTATTTGGTGGTCATCCCTACTTTATAGGACCTACACCTAAGTTTAAGGTGAAAATTTGACCAACTAGCTACCTACCAAGCATAACTCTAGGAAATAGACTAGGGTTTCATTTTAGGTCAAGGAGAGTGAGTTAACTTCCTTATTACATGCTGGAAATCCACCTAACTTCAAGAAGGAAGTCGAATTCGCTATGTATTCCCTCTCTCCATAGTGAGAAGATAGAAAATTTTTGGAGCTCATTGGCAATCTCAAGCTATGTCACTATGTACATTGAGTTTTTGTGATCCAAATGAAACCAAATCAATTTCTACTTGTTTCTCAGGTTGAAGGCCGTACTACAGCCTGTAGTACACACGTGTGGGCTTGTATTTCAATGTTTATCAATGCTTTTGATTGTTAATGCTTGTTGTTTGTCAAATTGCCAATCTAGATCAACTTTTTTGTGTCTAGATTTTTGATAGATTGTTAAGCAAGCATCCAATCACTCTTGTGGATCTTTTGTAGATCCATTTATGGTCCTAAAGTACAGTACTTTCACATGGTATCCGAGCCAAGTACAAGAGCATAAGCCATTGATCTAATGCAAATCCATTTTTAGCAAGTTTTGGTGCTAAAAGCTAGTATTGAGAGGGCAAGCTAGAATCTTGATTTTGGTGAGGAGATTTGATCCCAAACTTGGTAGGGGTCCAAATCCGTACTGTCCACATGTGTGGGCACCTCTGGACCTGCATTTAATGCATGGTATTCATTTGATCCAAAGAAATTCAATTTGTGAGCTATTGGTGTAATTGCAAAATCGAACATTGACAACGGTTGTTAAGGGCAAGACCCCATATGAAATATGGTTCGGCAAAAGGCCAAACCTCTCACATGTCAGGATTTTTGGATGTGATGCCTATATGCACACACCAGATCAAAAGAGAAAGACATTGGATGAAAATTCTTCCAAAGTCAGTTTTGAGTCGTGAACAGATCTTGAAATGTGCTACGTGTCTTGGATGGATCTGATCAGGGGTAGTGTTGTAGCATTGATCGTTTCAGAATGTGAGTGGGCAAGCGGCAACGGGCCAAACGTTCACTGATTCTCTACTACAGAATCTATTGGGTTTTCTTTCGTGTTCTTGTTCTGGTTCTGGTTCTTTTTCTTTTTCCAGAACAGTTTCGAGGTTGGTTCTGTCAGTTATCAAGCTTCGTGGCATTTATCAAATGTGTTCTTGTTATTACAATGCCCAAACCAAGCAGAATGGACTAATTAATGCTGTAGTATTTGTCCTGCCTGTCAGAGGACACTCAGGTTTGTCACTCTTGCACTGGAATCACATGCATTTACAACCAAAATATGCAAGTCAGACATTCAACCAAGAAATCAGCGTAAAGAATGGTTGCAATGCCATGAAAAGCCTACTCTACTGTTGCAAAAACAAATTTCAATCAGATTCTAAACATGAAAACTAAGCTACACATGCATTAAACCACAACACAAAAAACAAGAAACTAATTTACAGCATTTTAGAAGCCCAAGAATCAAGAAACGAACCGGTTTATTGATTCTTGGACATCCCAAGAACATCAAGAACATGGTTGTAAGGAGATATGCAAGAACTACACCACAAACCTGATCTATTTAGTTTACCTGAATGTTGATTCCTACATTAATCCACAAACAAGAAATGAAACTAGTCCACTCTACGACCCACAACCACACACAAAAAATCTAATCCACTCTACGACCCACAACCACACACAAAGGAGAGAAGGGCAAGATCATGAATGCATTCACTCAAAAAACAAGCATGATCAAGGAGCTCAACGGATGCACCAAAACTCGTGGAGGATCTTCTCATTTCAACATGGAGTAGGTACAATTCACAAAAAGCTCATCTTCACAAAGAGGGAGTCTCTTAAATAAGCAAGAGATCTCCTTAGGTGGCATCCTACTGGCATTTTCACATTACATAAATCACAAGTGGAATAATGCTCTCCACTAGAGGTCACCATCAAAAGGTGGCTCACTCTACTTGCATTTAAGAGGGGTCTACTATATCATGTCATATATTGACTTCATAATGTCCCAAACATCTCTTGACGTTTTAGCTTCAGCTATGTGTCCAATCTGTGTATCTGATATATTGAGGATAATAAGCGTGAAAGCTTTACTATCCTTTGATTTCCACTTTGAGTTGTCGTCTTCAGGTTTTACTTCTATACCTGTAACAACATCCCGTAATTTGCTGGCGATTAGCAAGGTCTTCATCTTAAATTTCCACAAATAATAATTGGATCCATTCAGCTTGTCTGTGATAAGACCGGTAAGATGCAGTAATGCCAACAATAGGAAATCAATTCTCTGATACTGAAAGGTTGAAATGAACTTGATATCACGAAAGATATCAAGTATTAGAAATTTTGCTCTGATACCATGTCAGAAAGAGGTGTTGTGAAGATAGGTCGAACTCGAAAAGAAACTAATGAAAATAATTTGAGCGTCTAGCAAGAAAACTTTTCGTGTGAAGAATTGCCAAAAATTGGCAAATCTAGCTTGATCAAAAATCATGTAGAATAGTGTAAATTGTGTACACAAGTGGGTCCCACACATGTGAGGCCATGATGCCACATGGGAAACCCATCCTAATGTAGGTTAGGTCAAGTCAAGAGAGTTGGTCATGTTTATTTGGTGGTCATCCCTACTTTATAGGACCTACACCTAAGTTTAAGGTGAAAATTTGACCAACTAGCTACCTACCAAGCATAACTCTAGGAAATAGGATAGGGTTTCATTTTAGGTCAAGGAGAGTGAGTTAACTTCCTTATTACATTCTAGAAATCCACCTAACTCTAAGAAGGAAGTCTAATTGGCTATGTATTCCCTCTCTCCATAGTGAGAAGATAGAAAATTTTTGGAGCTCATTGGCAATCTCAAGCTAGTTCACTATGTACATTGAGTTTTTGTGATCCAAATGAAACCAAATCAATTTCTACTTTTTTCTTAGGTTGAAGGCCATACTAAAGCCTGTAGTACACACGTGTGGGCTCGAATTTCAATGTTGATCAATGCTTTTGATTGTTAATGCTTGTTGTTTGTCAAACTGCCAATCTAGATCAACTTTTTGTGTCTAGTTTTTTGATAGATTGTAAAGCAAGCATCCAATCACTCTTGTGGATCTTTTGAAGATCCATTTATGGTCCAAAAGTACAATACTTTCACATGGTATCAGAGCCAAGTACAAAAGCATAAGCCATTGATCTAATGCAAATCCATTTTTAGCAAGTTTTGGTGCTAAAAGCTAGTATTGAGAGGGCAAGCTAGAATCTTGATTTTGGTGAGAAGATTTGATCCCAAACTTGGTAGGGGTCCAAATCCATACTGTCCACATGTGTGGGCACCTCTGAACCTGCATGTAATGCATGGTATTCATTTGATCCAAAAAAATTCAATTTGTGAGCTGTTGGTGTAATTTTTGGTGGAGATCCTAGGATAATCTACCAAGATCATTTGCCATTGATTAGATTTGAATTTGTTTCATGGAATCTAATTAATCTAGGCTGAGTTTCAAGTCCTATTAAGGTTAAAAATAGGTCTTGAAAGTACACCAAGAAGGAAGAAAGAGATTAAGTCATTTTTTTGTCCAAAAATAGCCAAAATTCGCAAGATTTGATTGTAAGTAGATTTCACATCATCTTATCTTCATTCCAACTTTGTGAGGGAGTGCTAGAACTGAGATTATAAGTTCATTTGTTGGATTAGAAATCTAATTTGAGTGAAAAACTACAAGAGAGAGACCTTAGTGAGTTTCTAGAGACAATCAAATCCATTTCTTGGCAAGATTTGTTTGAAGGTAGTTTTCACTTCATCTTATCTTCATTCCAGCTTTGTGAGGGAGTGATAGAACTGTGATTATAAGTCCATTTGTTGGATTAGAAATTAAATTTGAGTGAAACACTACAAGTGTGAGACCTTTGTGAGTTTCAAGTCAATCAAATCTACTTCTTGTTTGTAGAAGTCACTAGTAAGATGGGATCTGCTGGATGCTAGTGAGAGATTGAATTCTACAAATTATGCTATTTGAAAGGTTAGAATGGAGTCACTCTTAGTGCTCCAAGACCTTTATGAGTTCTTGATTGAAGATGAAGATGAACCTCTAGGTGCACAACAGTTAGCTAGATACAAGAAGAGATCTAGGCTTGCACTTCATTGTGTAAAGATGAATGTGAGCAGTGATTTGTTGAGAGAAGTATTAGCTTGTACTAATGCTAAAGAGGCTTGGGAGTCTTTAAAATCAATCTATGAGTCTAGCAACACTTCTAGAGTTCTTATGCTTAGAAATCAAATTTTGCAAAGCATGAGAGAAGTGAGGAGAGTGCACAGGATTATGTACTCAGAATCAAGTCTCTAAATAGGGAGTTGGCTTCCATTGGAGAGAAGATTCATGATGGAGAGCTTGTACAAATTGTCCTTAATGGTCTAGGAGATGACTTTGCAGATTTGGTCCAAAGTTTTGCCATCCAAGACACTTTGCCAACTATAGAAAAACTTCACAGTGTATTAGTGGCTGAAGAGTGTAGGATGCTCCATGCAAAATCTAGGATGAGTTCCTTGTCTTTGCAGGATGGTGATGAGAAAGCCAATTTCTCATTCAAGGGCAAAAAGAAGACCAATGGAAAGAAGAAGCATCCAAAGGAGGCCAAAGAAGAGGATGATGCATCAAGCTCAAAGGACAAGTCAAAGCAAAAATGCTTCTTTTGTGGAAAGAAGGGGCATGATGCATCTAAATGCTACAAGAGGCTAAGAGCACAAGTGGAGGAGGACAAACAAGGAAACCTTGCAAAGGAGGAGGAGGAGGATGAAGTAGATGTATTCTTGATGGCATCTACATCCTCACCAACAAGCAATAGCAATTCAAGAGACAATTGGTGGATTGACAGTGGGGCTAGCTCCCACATGTCTTGTGAAAAGAACTTTTTCTCAACCTTACACTCATTCAATGATGCTAAAAAGTTTGTCTTTACTGCAAATGATGAAGAGTGTAGGATAGATGGTGTTGGCACCATCTCTTTGTGTCTAGAATCCTCAAAATGCATGGATCTAGAAAATGTCCTTTATGTATCATCAATCACCAAGAATATGCTTAGTGTTGGTCTACTCTTAGAAAGTGGTTTGGATGTCCACTTCAAGCATGGTGTTTGCTTCATCTTGAAGAATGATGTTTGCATTGCAAAGAGATTTAAACATGGAAGATTGTTTAAGTTGGAAGCTAGTGTCGCTTTTAAAAGAATGAGCTTGGCAAAGGAGGAGATCACTCAAGAGGAGATCTTGGCAAAGTGTGATCTTGCTTGCATTGAGGAGAAGCATCGAAAGGAGGAAGATCTTGAGGATCAGCCTCAAAGCATGAGAGTTCCAAGGGAGTCCTCAATGACAATGTCCGAGTCATCAAATTGCATGCAAATTGTCCATTCAAGTGTGCATCTTGCAAGGGTGGTGAGCATTGGAGAGTCTACTATCTTTGAATACTTTTTGGAAAGTATTAGTAGACATGAGGTGACTTGTTTCTTACCTTTAAGATTCATGGTGTTTATTACTTTGTATGACAAGACAATGAAATGGGATGCTTTGAAATCTGCATTTGTTGTTGATAAAGCAATTTCATTGGATAACTATTTTTGTAATAGTTTGAATAGTGTCATAAAAGATGAAACATCAATTGTATTGGAAATCTTTGGGTCCACATGCTTTGAGCATGATCATTCCAATGTAAGGACCAAAGATTACCCTATTTCAATGATAGGAATAATGGTAGTGTTTTGCTCTTCAAGTAGAGATTGTAGAATCTACTTGTTTTCAGCCAAAGAATTTGTCAATGGTGGAAATGTGATATTTCAAGAGTGGAAGATTTGTAAACTTGAAGAAGCACCTTTGGATCAACACCTTATTCAATTCATTGATGGTTTGGAGTCAAGTCAAGTGGAGGAGCAAGCTCAAGTCCCGAGGACTCCAAGAAGAACCTTGAGTATCAAGATGGAGCCATCTAAGCTCAATCATATGGATCAAGCAAGACAAGTTGTCTTTGGCAACATTATTTATGCACTTAATATTCTAATTGATGTATCTTCAAGTGCACAAAATGCCTTGGAATCCATGGCTTGGCATGATGTTTAGTTTTAAAGTGTGCTACATGTATGTAGACACATTTATGGAACATCTTGTAAGGGATCCTCTAAGAGGTGGTGAAAGATCCTTCATGGACATCATTCTCTATTGGAGTCTCAAAAGTTCCTTCTTTGTAGCTGGATTTTTTAGACACTTCTAAAAGCTTTCATTGATCTGTCAAGAGAGTTGTAAATAGATCAAGCTAAATTTGAGGGAGTGTGAAGAATTGCCAAAAATTGGCAAATCTAGCTTGATCAAAAACCATGTAGAATAGTGTAAATTGTGTACACAAGTGGGTCCCACACATGTGAGGCCATGATGCCACATGGGAAACCCATCCTAATGTAGGTTAGGTCAAGTCAAGAGAGTTGGTCATGTTTATTTGGTGGTCATCCCTACTTTATAGGACCTACACCTAAGTTTAAGGTGAAAATTTGACCAACTAGCTACCTACCAAGCATAACTCTAGGAAATAGACTAGGGTTTCATTTTAGGTCAAGGAGAGTGAGTTAACTTCCTTATTACATGCTGGAAATCCACCTAACTTCAAGAAGAAAGTCGAATTGGCTATGTATTCCCTCTCATAGTGAGAAGATAGAAATTTTTTGGAGCTCATTGGCAATCTCAAGCTAGTTCACTATGTACATTGAGTTTTTGTGATCCAAATGAAACCAAATCAATTTCTACTTGTTTCTCAGGTTGAAGGCCATACTACAGCCTGTAGTACACATGTGTGGGCTCGTATTTCAATGTTGATCAATGCTTTTGATTGTTAATGCTTGTTGTTTGTCAAACTGCCAATCTAGATCAACTTTTTTGTGTCTAGTTTTTTGATAGATTGTTAAGCAAGCATCCAATCACTCTTGTGGATCTTTTGTAGATCCATTTATGGTCCTAAAGTACAGTACTTTCACATTTCGTGCATGGTGGAATAAACTATCTTCCTCTTTCACAATGTATGACTACGTCTATCAATCTCAAACAAAACGATAGTGATAGAAATCACATTTGATCTTATAGTAACTAACTTTGAAATCATCAGTACTACAGTGATTACGTAGCCAAACAATAAAGCATTGAATTATCAGACAAGTAATTTGTCATGAATCATTCGTGAATCACAAGAGAAATAATTAGTCGCGAAGAAAAATACAGAAATGCATACATTTTGAGACAAAGCTAAACGCAATAAAGGATAGTATTGATTCAGTATGAAATCGTAACAGAAGTAAATGAGTGCAATAAGTAGCAGATCAAAACCACGTACTGTAAGCGATTTTTGAGCAGCTAAAAGAAAGTCTAAATTAAGTGCAATGTTGATAAGCAGTAGCGCAATAGCAATCTCTAGACAACTCTAAGAAGTAAGCTAGAATGCTCAAGAGTGTTCAAGCTCGCAGGCTTGAGAGAGAGAGAGAGAGCTAACTATTCAAATGCTTCTAATAATCTTTTTTAAACTATATGAATATGAACAACTATTTATACTAAGAAATTAGGTCGTCAATTGCGATCACCAGTTGGCTGATCTCCGCCGGCATCCATTCGGTTCCTTGTCGTTTATTGCTGATAAGCGGTGAAAATTGGCCGTAAAGCGTCTGTCTGCATAAATGAACCAAACTGTCACTTCTACAGAAATGAACTAAAATAGCCATAGGCGACATTGTCGCAAAAAGGCGACATTGTCAGGATTTTGTGAAAAACCCAACAGTGCCTTTAAAAACTGATTTAGGGTTGCCCCACACATTGCCAGAGTCATTTTTTTAGTATTTGAAACACTTTGGAGAAAGCGAAAATGCGACTGCATATTTGCTCGCAAATCTTGAGAGGCAAAAAATGCGAAAAAAGAGACTGCATTTTCCACATAGTTCTTGATAGGCAAAAAATGCGACACTATGGTAACACTCTGTGTAATTCTACAGACTGTGTAAAAACACTTGTGAAAGTGTAGACTGTGTAAAGACACGGGAAAATCCGCAAAACTGGATAAACAACGGATGAAGATTATAACCGGTTATTCAATCAGTAAGAAGGAGAATAATCCAACATTTGGAACTTTTGTCAAGTTGACTTCTTCCTCACTTGTTTCATACCATGTGGCACTAAGATTTTTCGCTTATAGCCCATTAAGTCTATGTGTGGACTGGACAACACAGGTGCATGTCGATCTACACATGCCAAATGCCTCCTAGCCGTTTGTGACCTCCGCACTGGACAATCCAAGCATGGATGGTTAACTCCGCATTGTCCACACATAGGTGCGAATGTTGATGGATCACCTCAATGTGGACATTCGGTTCGAATGTTGATGGATCACCTCGATGTGGACATCCGGCTCGACGATGTCTTCCTCTGCATCCAAAACATCTTACTGTGTGTAGTATACCATCTCCTCTGAGTTGATAAGCATACACATGTAATGGATGTCCCATAGGATGTTCAACAAAATAAACCGGTAGGCTATTATGTTCTTCTTATGAGTTCGGTGACATGCAAGATGATATGAGCAAGACTTTCACTTGGCCACTTTTTGTTGGAGAAACCCGTGATTTAGATGGTTCACTTTGACATCCATCTGCTTGGTGAACTCCTTGTCGACTTGATTTTATCTTTGACATTTGAACCGCCGGATCTTGTAGTCGAACTTGCTGCTTTGCATTTTGTCTTTCTATGACGTGCAGATTCTTGATTGGACATTTTGTACTTGGATGATACTCAAAGCAGTATGTACATTGGTCCTTCTCAAGAAACTTTGTCTTATGAGCTTGAGTTTGAGACAGCCAGAACTTGAAATACTAGGTTCGTGGTTACTTGTTGCACATGATTTGCTATAGACTCTGTGTTGGGGGTATTCCCAACAAAGTGTAAATAAATAAATCCTCCAATAAAATGTGTTGCGAGGGCATGGCATCCTGCGTGTATAAGCCCATGGTCCATTTAGAGTTGTAAATAAAATAAACTTGACTTGGGCCTTGGAATTAAAATAAAACTAGAGGCCCAATGTCATTTTTAAACTTAGAGATCACTTTTTAGAGTTGGGTCCAAATTGGGACTCACATGAATCTTGTGATTTCTAATGTACTTTTTGTGGACCCTTGGATCAAGTTGGGTCCAAGATGAATGGATACGATCATTGTGAATACTAGCCAATAAGATTGAGGGGCAAGGGCCTTCCCCATTTTATAAAAAGGCACCATTTGTACACTATTTCCATGCTTAATGAGAAGGAGGAAACTCCACCATTTTTGGAAGAGAAGCATCCTCATTTGCTATTCATTACTTGCTATTGCTCTTGATTGTGTTTTCCATTACTTTCTATTTCCATGTTTATTGTTTGCCATAGTGAATGTTTTTCCATTAGCAAGCATAAGGAGCATTTGAGCTAACCTCCACCCTCACTCTCTATCTCTCTCTTTCTCTTCCCTTCTCAATCTCTTCTTCTCCATTCCTTCTTGTCAACCAAAACTATGATGAATGTTAGCGTAGAGGAGTAGAGTTAAAGAGGAGTAGTATAGTGGTGAGTAGAGTTAAGGGAGAAAGTAGGAAATTAACTAAAAGTAGCATCTATGCATAATTAGGCACCTATCCAGTGATCTAACCTTTGTTGATAGGCGGAAGGGCTATATTACGAAAGATCTTCGACCCCACAGTGGTGCCATTGCCGGGGATAGGTTTCCACTAACTAGTTTAGCTGCATTTTAGCTATTTTCTTGCTTTTTAGAGTAGTTTAGGTAGATTTTTGGGAGTTTAGAGTTAGTTTTCTATATATATTTTTTTGTGTTTGGACTGTTCACAGCTAGCGAAGGAGGTGTGAGAGGGTAGAGGAGGCCCTGAGCAACCTCTAAGGGCTTGAAACCCAAACCAATCATCCAAAAAACTCAAAAAACACACCAGTCTGTATTTTGGAGGGAAAAAGAGCAAAAAAAAACTCATCAGATTTTTATATTTCCAGAATCACTGGGAATTAACCCTTGAATAACTGGCAGCAGCTCTAGGATACTGTCCCAGACCTGCATAGAAGCCTGCAAGAGTTAGTTCCAAGCAGATTGTAAAATTAGAAAAAAATCATAAAAAATTCAAAAAACCCTTGAAAAAATCCAAAAAAATTTCAAATCTGTATAAGAACTCTCGTAGAGCCCTTTGAAGTTCCATCTCAGTGAGACCAGGACACAGAGAAGCTTGCGAGAGTTAGTTTCATGATTAAGTGTCTGTGCAAGAGTTCTCAATGAAAAAAAGACGACAAAGTACTAGTGAACCCTTGTGAGAGATTTCAACTAGTTTAGTCTAGTTTAGTCACATTTTGGGAAATTGTCAATAAGAGGCCAAAACTCATTTTAGACTTAGAGATAAACTTTTTGAAGTTATATTAGTTTAAAATACATTCAATAAACACTTTTGGAAAGTGTGGGAATGTTGGTAGTCGAGTTTGAGAGAGATTCAAATTTGAACTTTGGGTACATTGAATCTAGACCCAAAAATAGTAGGGTTTACATTTTGGAGGGAAAGCCAAGTGGCCTAATTGGGTTTGGAAACTCTATAAAAGGATGTAACTCATGGAGAGACACATCTTCTCTCTTCTCTCTCTCATTTCATCATCATACATGGTTCTCTTTGGGTTCTACTACTCATTGGTGCACTATCTTGATGCTATCTTGCAATTCTATGTGTAGAATGATCATTTAATGTTATTTTTAGTTCCACACATGTGAAATACAGTAGGGTACTGTAATTGTACGGACAACAAGCATATTTTATGTTTTGGTTCATGTTTGATCAATATCTCTTAGAGTTGCATCTCATTTTGTATGTAGATGCTGATTTTTTTACATTGGCAGGATTGTTGGTTTGCTCCTTATTGTAACCAAAGATTTGGGACTTGGATTGGATTTCGAATGATCTGAAATCCTTCACATGGTATCAGAGCTCTTGTGTTTCAGGTTATGAAAGGATCAGCCATATTTAGCAAGGATTTGGAGGGGTTACCAATGCTAGAGCATGCTAGATTGATCTCTACTAAAAAATCAGCATTTTTGCATGTGTAGAATTGATCTTTTGTAGGTCAAAACTCAATATAGGGTTATATAATTGATCAGTTCCGATTTCACACTTGGTTTACTGGATTTAGATGAATTTTGGTGCATTAGGAAGGTCTCATTGGAGTCTACAAGAAGATATACCAGGTTTCTAGAAATTGCATGTAGAATTTGAGATATTCAATTTTTTGTGATTTTGTCAAAACCCTAATTTTGATTGGATCTCTAGTTTGTGAGGTTACTGAACTTCATTTAAGTTTGTTTCAATCTTAGTAAGTGGCAAGAATCATTAGATTGAGGATAGATCATAGGTTGATCAAGATTTCACTATTCTATGTGTTGATTTTCTAGTTAGAAGTGCTAGAAGAGATTTGAGAGGTTCCATATCTTTGTGATTTCTTCTTGAGTTCATTTGTTGACATTCAAGAGAGTGATTTGTGCATTGGAACAGGTTGAAAGATAAGATCAGGTCACTTCAACATGGCAACAAGTGGAGGCTTTATGTTGGAGAGCAATGATAGGCTTACTCAATCAACTATTCTACTTGGAAGGTGAGGATGGAGTCCTTATTGGAGATGAATGAGTTGATGGAGATTTTTGTAGGTTTGGAGGAGAGACCGGCAACTCAACAAGATCAAGTGAGGTATGACAAGAGAGCAAAGAAAGCTCTACACATGATCAAGATGAATGTTACCAATGAACTTCTCAAGGAAGTTGGTAAGTGCACATCATCTTTGGAGGCTTGGGAAGCTTTGAAGAAGCTTTATGAATCCAAGTCTACATCAAGAGTGCTTACTCTTAGGAGGCAAATCTTTCAAAGTTTGCAAAATAAGGAAGAGAGTACTCATGCTTTTGTTCTGAAGGTTAAGGCATTCAATGATGAGTTAGCATGTATTGATGAAAGCATTAAGGAGGTAGAGCTTGTTCAAGTTATACTTAATGGCTTGTTGGATGATCATGCTAATCTTGTTCAAAGTTTTGCTATTCAAAAGACTTTGCCAAGTATTGTTGATTTGCAAGAGATCTTGGTGAATGAGGAGTATAGGCTTCAATCAAGAGGAGGTGGATCTACATCAACATCTCATTATGAAGAGGATGCTATGTTCATCAAAGGCAAGTTCAAGGGCAAAGGCAAAGGCAAGTGGTCTAAAGGGCAAGATCAAGGTGAGACTTCTTCTTTTGGAAAAAAGAAAGATAAGTCTAAGTTGAAATGCTTTTATTGTGGAATCAAAGGGCATTTTGCAAATGAATGTTTGAAGAAGCAAAGAGATGAAGGTAGCAAGCAAATCAACTTTACTACTAATGATGAGGATCTAGGTGGTGGTGATTCTCTTTTGATGTGTTCTTCAAGTCCAATATCAAGTGAAGGTGACAAAGATTCATGGTGGATTGATAGTGGAGCTAGTTCACACATGACTAGTCACAAGGAGTTCTTTACTTCTTTGGTCACTTATGATGGAGCCAAGAAAGCAATTCACATGGCCAATGGTGGTGAGTGTGTGATTGAAGGTATTGGTTCAATTCCTATTTGTCTCTCTACTAATAGGAAAGCAAGACTTGATGGTGTTCTTTACATTCCTTCACTTTCAAAGAATTTGCTAAGTGTTGGTCAAATGATAGAGAAAGGATACATGGTAAAGTTTGGGGGTGATGCTTGTTTCATTACAAAGGAAGAAATCTTGGTTGCTAGGGGCAATAGACAAGGTAGACTTTTCAAGCTTGATGCTTTTGTTATGGCTAACAAAAAGGATGGAATGGAAAAGGAGATTGGTCTCAACTTTCCAAAGTTACCTTTTAGCATCAATAAGATTGGTGGATCTTATGCAAAGTCTATCAAGCTTCCTTATGCTAGATCTAGGTCAAGATCTAATATGCTTCTTGGAGATGTTCATCTTTGTGCTAACTTGGCTAGTCTTGAGGATAATGATGGTGTTTCAATGGTTCTTCATGGCAAGTGCAAGCATGCAAAAGGTAAGGAAAGAGCTAACTTCATCAATGGAGGTGAAGGTTCCTCCTTGGAAAAGATTGTTGTTAATGATTTCTTTGATCATATGGAAAAGGATGTTGCTAGGTGCATGCATGAAGGAGGTGGTTGTTCTACATTCTTTTGTTATGATTCCAAGAAAATCATTTTTCCAGCAAGTGGAGTCACATGTCTTCATAAAGAGAGTAGATCAAATGGTTCTATCAAGAGACTTAGTGAGGGAGATAGTCACAAGTCAAGAAGAAGAGAAGTATGTGAAAAGTTCAAAGTAGGATGTACTTTGAATGATGTCATTGTGAATGATAGTGAGGAGGAATCATTATCATATGATTCATTACCTAAAACATTGAATAGAAGTTCTTGTTTGAAGAAAGAGAGTACTTCAATCATCCTTATGTTGAAGGTACTAATCATTTTTTTCATGGCTTCTAATGTTTTTGAGATTTCTACTTCTTATGATGCAATTATTAAGAGGGACTCTTATGAAGGAAAGAGCAATGGAAGATTGGTTCTTGGGAAGATCCAAGGCATGGATCTCACATCTCTTCATCAACTCAAAGGATTCTATGATTGTGAATTGATCACTCATGAGCAAGATGGGAAAAGGTTGGTTGGAGAAGACTACATGGAGCAAATCGAGAGGCAATTTCTTCAAGGCAAGGGAGATCTCATTGGTGAGCTTATTGAGTTTTGTTATGGACTCAAGAGGGCTGGATTTATTAGGTTTGATACTCATATTCACCTACTCTACTTCATGTTGGATGGAAAGTTTGGAATCTATCTTTTGATTTATGATGGTGACATTGGCGACATTGTTTTCAATAACCTTTGTGGAAATTCGAGATCAAGTTCTTGTTGGATATCGATCATATGTTTGAGAGGGAGTATTTCCAGAGGTTCAGGTCTGAAGATATTCATATCTTTGATATCTTTGATGATCAAGAGAAAGGTAAGCAAGTGGAAGCGACTCACTTTGCTTTACTCACATGTTTTGGAGAATTTTCTTGTGTAGATGATGCTATGCAAGTAGATATTGGTTCTCATGGTTTTCATACTGGAAAAGCAAGTAATGGATCTGAGAAACAAATTTTGTTCAATGACTTTGATGGTCAAGAGGAAGATCAAGAGGTTGGTCTCAAAGGGCTTCAACAACACAAAAGGAAAGGTGGCAATTTGGAGCTAGTCAAGAGCATCAAAGGAGAGGTAATTGGCAAAGATGTTATGGATCTGTTTTTGCAGCTTATTGAGGACTCAAGTAAGGTCAAAGGAGCAGCAAGGAAGTGTTGTTCAAGTTTACTTTACTTGTTCTATCTCATGTTTGAGCTATTTCATGTGGATGTGTGCAAATTGTCAAGATATGGACAAACTAGCTACATTGTCTTGCAAAATCTTATTGTTGGAGTTGTACTAGCATTATTGGATGGTTTTGTTGATGGAAATGAAGCTAATGGAGGCTCATTATATCACTCATCCATGATCAAGTTCTCAAGTGTTGAGCTACTTGGTGCCAATACTTGGAGATTGTCAATTTTTGGTGAATTCATGGTCATTTTCTTGTGTCAAGTAGATCTTGAAGATGGACTAGTGCAACCTACTTGGTTTATGGAGTCATGTGGTGCTGGATTTGCATCATTAATGTACTCACCTACTCATGGATTTCCAAGGTTTGATGGTTTCTTGTGGCAAGATGGAGATGGAGGCTCATTCATGGAGTTTTATGGTGGAGACATATCAAGAAAGGACAAAGTTGGAGGAGACAAGCAAGCAAATGGTCATCACTCACATTTATTGTTTGGTTGCTGTAATTTTCCAGAGAGTTCAAAGCCTGAAACATGGAGGAATCATTTCATTCACATTCTATATGGTTCTTCATGTTCTAGTTATATCTTGATGTGTAAAATTGATGTAAGAAATAGTGAAGCATCTAATTTGGACACTATTCTCTATATCAATTATGAAAGATACTTTAGAACCTTAGAAAGAAGATCTATACTTAGGATGGAGATCATTCTAAAGTTGGATCAAAGTTCTATTGTCAAAACTATGCCAAAACTAGTTGAAGAGGGAGTGTGAGAGATTTCAACTAGTTTAGTCTAGTTTAGTCACGTTTTGGTAGATTGTCAATAAGAGGCCAAAACTCATTTTAGACTTAGAGATAAACTTTTTGAAGTTATATTAGTTTAAAATACATTCAATAAACACTTTTGGAAAGTGTGGGAATGTTGGTAGTCGAGTTTGAGAGAGATTCAAATTTGAACTTTGGGTACATTGAATCTAGACCCAAAAATAGTAGGGTTTACATTTTGGAGGGAAAGCCAAGTGGCCAAATAGGGTTTGGAAATTCTATAAAAGGATGTAACTCATGGAGAGACACATCTTCTCTCTTCTCTCTCTCATTTCATCATTTTACATGGTTCTCTTTGGGTTCTACTACTCATTGGTGCACTATCTTGGTGTTATCTTGCAATTCTATGTGTAGAATGATCATTTATTGCTATTTTTGGTTTCACACGTGTGAAATATAGTAGGATACTGTAATTGTATGGAAAGAAAACATATTTTATGTTTTGGTTTATGTTTGATCAATATCTCTTAGAGTTTGCATCTCATTTTGTATGTAGATGCTGATTTTTCTACATTGGCAGGATTGTTGGTTTGCTCCTTATTGTAACCAAAGATTTGGGACTTGGATTGGATTTTGAATGATCTGAAATCCTTCACAACCCTCGCAGGCAGTAAAATTTTCACTTCCAGTGGTCAAGAACTCTCGTAGAGGATCTGAAGTTCCATCTCAGTGAGACCAGGACGCGAAGAGCTTACGAGAGTTAGCTTGATTCCAGTGAGCAGAAAATTGGATTTAAGTGTTAAAAAATCACTAAAAAGTGAAGATCCAGCAAATCCTTCCAGTAAAAACTCTTGCAGACCCTCTCAATTGATTTAGAATGTCAAATTACATCAGTGATGAAGCCTATGAGAGTTAGTATGAAGATCTGGTGAAGATCAAGCACAAAAAGTGATTTTGAACCCTCGCAGACAGTGAAATTTTCACTTCTTGCGAGAGTTAACTCTAGCAGAGAATTCTATAGTGAAATTTGACACAGATCTAGCTACTGTGAAGCTTGCGAGAGTTACTTTCCAGAGATATGAAAGAAATCAAGTTTTTTATCTACAAAAATAGCTAAAGAACCCTAGCACAGCCAACCCTCGCACAACAAGATAACCCTGGCAGACCAGATCAGTGGAAAGATCTACATCAGATCCAACTATTATCAAAATCTCAGGTCAATCAGTGCAAGGAGTAAAATGTTATCAAGGAAAAAACACCGTAAAAGGTCTAAAATTCATTTCGGCCAATCAGATCGATCAGATCCTTGAAGATCCAGCCTGCATCCTATTGTATAAGCAAGATTCAATCACTTTGGAACCCACCATCGGATGAATCTAATATCGGGACGATCAATAGCACGAAGGATAGCAAATCAGACACCACACCTTCCCAGATTAGCAGTTGTGCAACAAGAGGCAGAACCGGAACCAGCACCAATGGATCCAATGGGCCAACCCGTATCTGTCGCACCCTTGCATGCAGTTCGGAGAGCACCATGGATGGAGATACCAAAATACGACGGATCATCAGATCCCATCCGATTCCTCCAGAT
Source organism: Diphasiastrum complanatum (assembly GCA_029204225.1). Classification (NCBI taxonomy): domain Eukaryota; kingdom Viridiplantae; phylum Streptophyta; class Lycopodiopsida; order Lycopodiales; family Lycopodiaceae; genus Diphasiastrum; species Diphasiastrum complanatum. The sequence goes on along the minus strand of CM055112.1, from coordinate 37,567,948 downwards.
CTACGAGCAAGCTTGTAAAATCTACGGCGAACGGACACCTGCGAAGAAGCTGATGCTATTTCCTATGACCTTACTTGCAGTGGCTCGAGATTGGTTCTTTAGCCTGTCAGAGGAAGAGAAATTCACCTAGGAAGTGGTTAAATCAACTCTCATTACACGCTTTAAGCCAAGGAAGTTCCTAGAAGACCCGTTTCTCCTGCTGAACAAGGTCAAGATGGGAAAACGAGAAAGGGTCCGGGACTATATTGAACGGGTCAAACATCTACGATCCGAGTGCAGTGTAGCCCTGACTCCCAATCATGCGGTGATCATGTGGTTCACCACGAAGCATCAGAAGAGAACTGAAACGACAGGAGCAGTACGCTACTCTGCAAGAAGCTATGGAAGATGCCATCAGAGAAGAGGATGAGGGATCTGACGACGAATATCCTTCCACCCACACTCCTACTCCCTCGATCGCATCATCATCATCAAACGCATCCACTCTATCCACAGAACTGATGTTGGAGCAAATGACAAAATTACACAAACAGTAGATGGAGCAACTTACGGCGTAGTTTGGCTAGAAATTGAAGGCCTTACAGGGAACTGTAGCAGTAACTCCACATCAACCGGAACCAAACCAGCTGCAGTATCCTTGACGAGAATATGTATGGTGTTCAGTATGCACGCAAAACCATACATCAAACGAGTGCCCAGTCCTAAAGCGAAATCTGAGACTGACACATAGATTCTGCCATCTGTGCAATGCAACATCGCACGATATGACATTTTACCCGTTTAACCCCAGGGTTGTTTAACAGAAGAGAAGTCCTTATCAGACTTCTTATCCTTATCATCAAGGGGCACCTAACGTGACACCAAGGTACGGCGCACCAAATCAACCACAATGCATGGCCTTACCTGCTCCACCAGGGCCAATCAATCAACAAGTGGTCCATGTAAACCTGACAGTAGCGGAACAAGAAATGCAAATGCCACCTGGACCTGAGCAGCAGCAGTGGTACGGACCAGATGAACCATTTATGGATCCTGCCATAAATGAATATGTTTCGGCCTATGCAGCTCAAACTCAACGTCAAGGTGGAAGAAATTATGGCTGCTACGGATGCGACAAGGGACATAGAATTGCAGAATGTCCCTACAAGGGACAATATACAAAATTGTCGGGATTGCAATTATGGACACTGTTTCAAGAATTGTCCATTTAAACCTGGAACAAGTGCACCTCTTAACCTCATTGCCATACAGCAACCAGCAGTTCCAACAGGGATGCCATCGAAAGGTCGACAAGACCACACTCTGTGTTAGCCGTTACGCGAGCACATAAGAGGAAGGAAGTGGCTCCCTCACCACCACCATCGGTCACTGACGACCAACCCTCAACTTCAGCGCCATATCCAAATGTGAGAGAAGAGAGAAGACAGTACCAGAAAATAAGACACTGGGTACAAAAAGCACAAGAGGAAAAAAAAGAGCAAGAACGAAACAATCCCACAGAACCTCCAGTCGGCGTCGAACGGGAACCGCAAACGGACTCACCACTGTGCATTGATCAGAATGATCGGTTGCACCAACATGAACCACCTTTTCACATGGTGGAGCCCGAGGAACCATGCACTGAAAGGCTCACACTTTTGCTGTCAAGCCATGTTAGTGTACCACTCAGAGAACTACTGCAGATTGCACCACAAGCAAAAAGCCTTCTAGTTGAATGGGCCAAAGCGGATGAGGAGCCAGTAGCACCTGAGCCCATATATTGTGCGGGCTATGATGAGACAAGTAACGTCCTCCACATCGGAGCAGCATGGGAAAGTGAGTTTGCCAATCAAACACAAGAGATATGAGGACGAGACGACAGTGGTAGATGGAGGATCGGGTGTCAATCTGATCTCCACTACTTTGTACAAAAAATGGAGTTTACAAGGATTGAAGTCAGCCAGATTTGCCATCAAGCTAGTAGATCAATCCTGTGTGAAACCAAAAGGTGTAGTTGTTGATATTCCTGTAAAGATAGCAGACATGCACTATGTGATTACTTTTGTGGTCATAGATATACCTGAATCTCCATCTGCATATCGTGTTTTACTGGGAAGACCATGGTTGAGGACTGTGCAAGTAGTACACAACTGGGGTACAGGGAAACTCACCTTTGAGAACAGAGAATAGGCTATAAAGGTAGATCCAACCACATGGGCAATGAAACCTATTGCACCCAAAGCTGATGACGGATCATCCACGACATATCATACGATTGATCGCCCAAGGTCAGCCAAGGGAGATCACTATCATTCAGAGACGGATGTCATGACATGGACAGATGCATTAGCAACTATTGACTACCAAGCATGTCAATATGAATCAAATCCAGAACCGAGTACATCTTCACTCAAATGTTACACTATGGACACACCAGTCACATTTGGGGTGAATATGATAAACGTAGCATGGCTGTTAGCAGAGCCGATTGAGAACCCAGTGGACGATGATCTGGTCCCTTGGCAACATGCTCTAACTCATAATAAGGAGATTGAGCTGACTGATGAACAGGTCCTACACCACATGGACCCAGATCGTTATGGAACCAAGAAGGTACCAGCTCAACCACCACAAAGGTTTTTGATGTTGATAGAGAGAGTGTGTGTGTGTGTGTATGCATAAAAAAAAAGAGAGAAGAAGAATAAAATAAGTTGGAAAGGATATGAAATAAAAGAGAGAGAGAGAGAGAGAGAGAGAGAGAGAGAGAGAGAGAGAGAGAGAGAGAGAGAGAGAGAGAGAGAGAGAGAGAGAGAGAGAGGTGCCCCGGGGGGGGGGGGGGGGGGAGGGCAACTAAAATAGATTCAATAGTTGAGCCTTATCCGCCACATTTCGGGTCCAATCTTGTAGCCCCACGTGGATAACGGCGCATTCCATTGGAGTTGTGCCATCAAAAACTATAAATAGATCAATCAGATCATATTAGTTTTAAGTTAAATCAAGTTCTTCAAAGTTGAAGTTATTCTTCTTCCCCTCTTTGTTTTGTCATAGGCATAGACTGATTAGTAATAAGCTATCACACTTACAGCCTGTCTAAGAGCAGAATTTATAGTAAAATATGATGCGCTATTATCATAGTGCAATCAAAGTAGGCAGTGGAATCATCAAGCAGCTGTAATTCATCATCTTCAATACAAAATACTTTCGCTATTGTCTTGACTTGCCACTTTGGGTAGCATTACTCATCCTTTACATAAGTGGATTAATTTTCGAGTGACCTTTCTAATCGGTCATCCCCTCATCAAAATGGCTTGGCCTAATGAGCTCACTATCTTTTATGACAAGATTCTCCAATCAAAAAGTGGCTCTCGGGTGCATTCCCCCAGAAGTAGAGGTGCATGTTCTCTTCCATCCAACCTCCACGGGTTTAGGCAGCTTTCAACAATCGGGTATTCAATATATTGAAGACTGGTCCATATGTGCAAATGGAAACAGCCACTATCTAGTATTGATGGACTTTAACCAATAATACTATGACCATTAGTACATGAGTGTCAGCAGTACAATCTACCAATTGTCACAATTCACTGCTCACCAATTGTCAGCAGTACAATCTACCAATTGTCACAATTCACTGCTCACCAACTGGATTCTGGAATCTGGTGACTACTACACAGTTACCAGTAGACCCAAACCCGTGCTCTATATGATATCATCTGATTTGTATTTTTTATGATAATGTCCGACAAATTAAAGATGTTGGGCTGTCTGGCCTATTTCAGGCATATCACTACCTGCCTCTAGTCCCTTCTCTCTGTCGAGAGAGTAAAAATCTGAGAACTCAGGCTAGTACTAGAATTTCGATTCCCAATCAATCTTTTGACACTTCTTCATACATATATACTCTGATAGCTGTTGCGCATGGTAATATGGCCGTCATTGTTCAAGCTCAAATTGCTTTGACGGCTTCTGCTATCTTGGAACTTGAGGATGTGGGTCCTCTTGGCATATCAGAAACCGGCATATACTTCTAGAATCTACTGTCATATCTCAATGTTCCGCTTTCACATTCTAGAGTCTAGACTCTTCTTCACGCCATGATCTATCCTTTAGAATTTGGAAAACCATTATAGTATCTCAAAAGTTTCTAGCATGATTGCAGTTAGTTGCTCCAGGCTCTAGATTCTTTGAGGAACAGATAAGAATTTAGATAGGGATGTAAGATACCTCGGTTGGGACCAATCAGAGTCGAGATCCAAGGGAAGTGGAAGATATTTATCCTCCACCTTTGAATGTCTCTGTCTCTGTCTCTGTCTCTGTCTCTGTGCATCTACGATTTCAAGGACACATAGTTCGTGCAAGGCCCAAGCAGCAGCAGGTCTTGTTGCAACTAAAATAGTAAATTGCTGCATGCCACGGTTTCGGTTTTTCAGTAATGTCTATGCTCTAGAAACTACTCTAAGAATGAAACACACAGCTTCTTTTAAGTATAGGATCGAATCCTTTGCCTTACATCTTGCCTTGGCAACGTCCCCAGCTGGCGTTTAGGATTAACATTGAGTGAGAATAGCCCAAAGTGGGCGAGTTAGTAGCTAGACTCAATTGCAAAAATTAACTTATCTTAGGATCGGCAAAGTTTATCAACCAACCAAATGGTTTCAAATTTAATCAGTAAAGTATGGGCAGCATATAAGATATCGAGTTAGTAGCATAACTCTCTTGCAAATGATCTAGGATCGGCAAAGTCCATCAACCGACCAATTGATCTCAAATTTAATCAGCCAATGGAACAGGTAGCACTGATCATTAGAGCATACCCGCACCTCGAATTGGGAAGAAATTAACACAAATATGGCAGGCTTAATAATCAAAAAATTCTCAAAAAGAAGGTATGAAAATTTAGAAATCTAATAAAAGTTGGCCTAAACTTCAAGAGATTTGAGACTATAAAATTTTATATTTCGCTTATGTCTATGGATTACCCCATTGCCACCAAGCATATCAGAAGACAAAGTTCCACCGAATGCTCTAAAAAAGTTTCTATCCTACAGCCTAAATTTTGAAACCCCAAGATTGGGTGTTAGACTTGATCGTCTTTTAAGTAGTTAATTATTAGGCAAGTAATTGTTGGACCTAAGGTGCATGTACACGAGACTCTTTTCATTGCAAATTTTTTTAGGAAATGGATGCAAGTTGAAAGCTGGAAAGGGAAAACATCGGCATTGTTGCAAAGTGGGAGGAAAACAACCAGTTCTAGAAACATCTCATATCTCTTAAGACATGTACATTGTACACTAGTACCATTGCAAGAATCATAATAGAGATTTCTTTCCCCCCTTTTTCTGTAGCCACTAGCTAATTGTACTAGCACTGATTTGTACAAAGATAGTACACATAAAGTAATAGGCTTCATGAACACTCTCTACCCAACAAGACCTACTTACCTTGATGTCTTCCTCATTTTTGGTCTTTTACATGATCACATTGTACATCAAGAAAATCTACACACTAACATTGTTACCCAATTCAACAAGGCCATTCTTGACTTTTTCCTCATTATTAGTCTTTTAGGTGAAGCAAAAGGTCAATTTTTTTATTTGACTAGTAGCATCTTAAATTTGAGTATGAGTACACTAGAAATCTTTTTCTAGTATCTATTTCAAATCAAATGTCATCTTTATTGCAAAAGCCATCGATATTTAGATTGCACATCATTATCTCAAATGAGATAAGCAAATTCCAATAAATGAGTTTAGTATTTGTCACTAGTTTGCTCAACTCAAAAGATCGGATTGTTGCAAGCTAACAAGTCAAAGCATTATCTACATGTATGAAGAACTTCAATATGTGATTATGGAAAAATAATGTGCTTAGTCTGAAGGACTTTAGCTCATGATGAAGCCATGGCCCCCAAGACGTAGTGGATTTGAGGGTCCATTCCCTTGGGCAACAAAGTCCAAAAACTCATAAAGCATGCCTCAAATGGGATTTCATACTCTTCGTAAATATTTAAGGCCATTTTTTTTTGTTTTGACTCTACAATTGCATCAAATTTCACAATAATTGAATTCTCGACTCAGAAAGGGCCCTATTATAAGGAATGTCATGTAAGAAATTTTTGATGATGTCCAAGTGCATGTTCACATTATGGATGTTTGTGCTTGGTAGCCATTTTGACCATGCCCAATAATTGTATAGGCCAATAGCATGCTTTTGAGACTTGTGTGATGGGCAACTAGAGTCTATATTCACATTATGAGAGTTTGTGTCCATTGCACTAAGGTCCATTTGCAGGATTTCTACTAGTCCGTGAAAAGATAAATGGAAACAAAAATAAAAAATAAAAATACCTTTCTAAAAGCCCTTTTAGAGTCGATAGTTCTCCAATGTGAATTTACGCTTGAAGCCCATGGAGTTTTTATGCATAATGTATAATGGGACACAAGCCTAAATGCTTTATAAGTGTAAACCCATGTTTACAAGGTAGTCCATGGGCTTTCTATTATAAAGGAAAATAGTTGGTAGATGAAGATACACTAAACCACAAGAATGAAGTAAAAGATCTATTCTTAACAATCAATATAAGTAATGTAGGTACTTTTTACATCAAAGAATTTTAACAAGAATAGACTACAAAAATTTATTTAATTTCAACAATCATAAGTAGTGTAGTAGTTTTTCACATCAAAGAAGTTCAGCACTAATGAACTGCAAACATTAATTACACAATCTTAGGATACTCTAGTAGATATCCATAACAAAAAAAATAATATTGACTTATTGGGGCTCAACAATGTATACTATTGTAAAATTCATCTCTATTTGCATAGTTGGTCAAAAAGTCAAAAATAGTATAGCCAAGGTCAAAACTCTACATTGACCCTGACTCTAATCAACATCAATCTAGACATTGACTTATTGACATTGATTGAAAATTTGACTTCACTAAAGACTTGAGCCTATGCCAATCTTGTCTAGTTTTTGCACTTTCAAAACTCAATATAATTGTATCCAAGGACATTTCTCAGTTTGTAACTAGCTATGGACAAACTATAGCCCATTATCAATTAATCATTTTTGTAATTTAATATGTCTAAAATATAAATAAGAGTAGACTAATATATGATAAACAAAGCAAAGAAGAGAGTTGTATGAGCTATTTAATTTTTTACATGTAAAATACTTTTTAAACTATAATTGCATTATGGTAATTGTGTACACTCTATTTTCTTGCTTGCATTCACTTGTGATGAATTCTGATTTTAATGAATAATTGCCAACATTGGCAAATCTAGCCATGTCACATATTGTACATTTTTGTGTATAGTTAGTTGTTTTCATACATGTATGGCCAAAGTGCCATGTGGCAATCCACTCCTGAAGTGGGTTAGGTCGAGTCAAGAGAGGTGGTTGTGTCTATTTGGTAGAGGTCCCTAGTTTATAGGATCTAGACCTTGATTCAACCATGCACCTACCAAGCATGACTCTAGGAAATAGACTAGAGTTTCATTTTAGGGCAAAAAGGGTGAGGTATTTTCCTTATTACATGTTGGAAATTCACCTAAATTTACAAAGGAAGTGAGTTTTGCTATGTATTCCAAGCTCCCATAGTGAGAAGATAGATTATTTTTGGAGCTCATTGGCAATCTCGAGTTTCTACTCTCTATGTACATTGATTTTGTGATCCAAATGAAACCAACACTTTGAGTACTTCAAACAATATGATCTTGTTTTTTGGTTATCAATGCCTATTGTGTGTCAAATTGCCAATCTAGATCAAGATTTGTTGACTAGTTTTTTGATGCATTGTTAAGCAAGTACATAATCACTCTTGTGGATCTTCTAAGATCCATTTATGGTCTAAAAAGCACTGTGCATTGTATCAGATCCAAGTACAAGAGCTTTTGATCATTGATCTATCAAATCCATTCTTAGCAGTTTTTGGTGCTAAAAAGTAGTCTTGTGAGAGCGAGCTAGAAGCTAAGTTTTGGTGAGGGGATTTGATCACAAACTTGGAAGGGCTCAAAATCTGTTTCGTTCACACGTGTGGGCACTTCTGAAACAATAGTTAATGCACTACATTCATTTGATCACTGTAAATTCAATTTGATAGCTTTTTATGTAGTTTTTAGTGGAAATTCTAGGATAAGTTACCAAGATCAAGTGTCATTGATTAGATTTGAATTTGATTCATGAGATCTAATTAATATAGGCCGAAATCAGGTCCTCTAAATTTGTTTTATAGGTCTTGAAAGTACATCAACGTGTGTGAGGGAGATTAAGTCATTTTTTGTCCAAAATAGCCAAGATTGGCAAGATTTGTTTGAAAGTAGATTTCACATCATCTTATCTTCATTCCAACTTTGTGAGGGAGTGATTGAACTGTGATTATAAGTCCATTTGTTGGATTAGAAATCAAATTTGTGTAAAACACTACAAGTGTGAAACCTTTGTGAGTTTCAAAGTCAATCTAATCCATTTATTGTGTGTAGAATTCACTAGTAAGATGGGATCTATTGGTGTATACCTTCTAGAAGCTAGTGAGAAATTGAATTCTACTATTTATACTATTTGGAAGGTTAGGATGGAGTCACTCATGGTGATCCAGGACCTTTACGAGATTCTGAGTGAAGATGAAAATGAACCTCTAGGTGCACAAGAGTTAGCTAGATATAAGAAGAGATCTAGGCTTGCATTTCATTGTGTGAAGATGAATGTAAACAATGATTTGTTGAGAGAAGTATCAGCATGTACTAGTGCTAACGCACTTATTGTTCTCAATATATCAAACACTCAGATTGGCCACACTTTTGACTCTCAAGCTTTGAAAGAAGTATGGGACATCTTGAGCTCACTATATGATGTGAGAGATGTAACTTCCAAGTTACATCCAAGAAAATTTGTCACTCTCAAGACGTCGAATGGTGATTCACTTCATAAGCACATTAACCAGTTTAAGAATCTCTTGCAACAGATGGCCATTGTCGGGTCGATCATCAACAATCAAGATGCAATCATGACATTGCTTTCAAGCTTGCCCTCTACATATGAGAACTGGGTGATGATCATATCGACATACTCATATTTAACTCTTACGAGAGTTATCACTATGCTGCTGCAAGAAAATAATCAAAGAAGTCAAGACATTTTGTCGGCTTCATCATCTCATGCTCTATATGTCAATAAAGGCTCAAAATGACAAAAGTAGAAAAGATCTAAACAATTCGCATCAAATCAGAAGCCGACGCAAAGTCAACAGCAATTATCAAATCCACAGTCCAAGAAGAAGATGTTCGATAAGTATTGCAAATGCACTAATCATGAGATCTAGGATTGCACTGTAGTAAACACAAAGAATGCCAACAAATAATCGGATCAATAGGTGAATGTAGTCACAACATCTCCCGAACTTGACATGGATGAAGGAGCATTTATTGTCAAAGAAAACAGCACTGGAGCTACTGAACATATGACCAGTCCTCGTGAGTATTTTCACTCCTATACTCTTTACAATACAAAGAAATATGTTCATCTTGGCAGTGATAGCACACACACACTATTAAAGGTGAAGGCACTATAAGATTGATGTTCTAGCATGATCAATTGAAACTACTATCAAATGTTTTGTATGTACCTAAACTCTCTAAGAATCTATTATCAGTAAGTAGAATCAGTGATTTAGGTCATTGGGGTAGAGTTTGATTCTGATCTATGCTGAATTATCGATAGGACAAATAAGATCCTTGCACTTGGCAAGAGGCATGGATACTTATATAGATTGGCACACTGTTATTTTGACACTAGTCAAGCCTTGAAAACCTTTGTTCTTGTCAATAAAGCATCACTATGACATCAAAGGTTAGGAGACTTGAATCATACATCTGTGTCGAACATGTTCAAACAATCCCTAGCACTTGATCTCGACTATCCAACCAACAAAGTCGACCTCCCTATCTGTCATAGCTGCATCCTTGGAAAGCAAACTAGGATTCGTTTTAGATTGAGTCATAGACATGCATGGAAAGATGTTTTAGACATTGTTCATTCATATATATGTGGTCCAATACAAAATCTTTTGTTGCTTGATGCAAAGTATTTCATTACCTTCATTGGCGAATATTCTAGAAGAACAGGTGTTTATTTTATTAAGCAAAAATTGGAGGCTTTCAAAATCTTTCGACAATTCAAAGAGCATGCAAAAAATGAAACTGGTAAAAGAATTAAAGCACTGAGGTCCGACAACGGGGAAGAATACATCTCTATCGAATTTAAGGAGTGTTTCCTTAACAACGACATTGAGCAACAATACATTATCTCCTATTTGCCTCAGTCGAATGGACTTGTTGAGAGAAAGAGTAGAACTTTAGTCAAATTGGCCAAGTGTATGCTTGCTCATGCGACACTACCAAAATCATTCTGGGCTGAAGCTATTTCCACTACAATTTATATTCAGAATAGATGTCCGACTAAAAGTCTCTCAGACAAACAACATATGAAGTGATTTGGAAATACATCAAATGGATGTACAGACAACATATCTTAATGGAGGATATTTTCATGATGCAACCGGAAGGTTATAATATCGAAGATAAACAAAATCATGTATGTAAACTCTATAAGGTGGCTTGAAGCAATCTGCTCGAGCATGGTTTCAAAGGATCAACACTTTTCTTATTGATCATGGCTATAAACCAAGCACTTCAGACTCTATGTATGTGGACGACACATTGCTTTTGAACAACAATATCAATATGATAAAAGAAGCTAAGACAATGCTATCATCCGAATTCGACATGACCGATCCGGGCAAAGCTCATTACTATCCAGGTATTCAAATCCAAAGAGACAGAAAATAGAAGTTGATTTACATTACTCAGCAAAGATACATTCACAATGTCTTAATCAGATATAATTTGATGAATTGCAAATTAGCTCTCTCACCGATGGACCCACGACTTAAGATGTTGAAGGACCAATGTCCTCAGATGATCGAAGAGAAGGAGCAAATGCGTGAGTATCCTTATCATTCGATAATCCGATCTCTTATGTACACGATGATTTGTACCAAACTAGACATAGCTTTTGCAGTTAGTTCCTTAAGTCAATTCATGAGTATTATTGGTATTACACATTGGAAGGCTCTTATCAGAGTTTTGAGATATATTTGAGCTACTAAAAACTTTTCTATTTGTTATGGAGTAGTCGACAATGACAAACTCAATACTCTCAATGGTTATTCAGATGCAAGTTGGGAAGGATGAAGGAATTGATAATTCTACAATTGCAACCTTGGACTCTTGCAATGTCAAGCTTTGACCACCACTTTCTGGGTGAGGAGCTACTTGTCTTGCAAGCTCACTGTTGTCTTTATTTGTTTTCCTTTTCTACAGCTCTTTCTTCATTTGATCCATTACTTTTGGATCTCTTCGGGATGATTCAACTATCATTGCTCTAGACAGTTTTTTTTTATCAAGCTCAATCTGACTTATCTGTTGCTTAAGTTTCATCCTTTCTTCCTCAACTTCTTTACTTTATTTCTTTTTGCTACTTTGTCTGCTTTCTTAGATCTTCTTTTCTGGCTGACCAACCAATGTAAGTGGTAGTTGGTCTCCGTAGGACATTTGTAATGATCTCTCAGCTGCTTCGGTAAGACTATCAAGGTCTAAAAACTAGGGATTTCTCAGATGGATAACGAGATGATGGATAACAGAGAAATGGAAGGAAGAAGGGTGGTGGTCTCATCAGTGGATGGTGTGGATGATAGAATAGGCATGGGATTGGATGAAGAAGACTAATTTCTTAATACTTGTGCTTTATATCTATTGAAGGATTTTCATCGTGACTGGGGTACTTCTTATAATTGAGTAACTTTGGATTGCCCATCTATCTTCTTAGCCTTGTCATTTTTGTCTTTAATTTTGTGACCTTGGCTATCGATTTGCTCATGTTGTTGTTGGCAATGTGGCTGCTTCAGTGGATGCCTACAAATCCACTCTCGCCCCTCCCAAAAATCTGTTGGTGGGGATGTTGTTGCTGGTATCCAGCATGCTTGAAGTTGGATCGTCATTTGGAACACGCAGTTAAAACACATAGTTGAAACATGTTTCGAAATTGAAGATTGGACCAATTTTAACTAAATTTGATTTGATCTTGCTGTAGTTGGCTCAACAAGGGATATGGCAATGAGATGCAAAAATCAACTCGGAAGTGACTCAAAGTGCAGAGATTTGGAAGATGCACTAAAATCCTAATCTCTCTACAAGGTGATCTAGAGATAGATGGGTGAATAGAAAATTGGTTCTCAAGATACTTGACAATTATGACGCTTGTGCAATAGCTTTTTCTCATGCAAAAATCAATTTCATAAAAAGAAAAACATGGAAATATGCGAACTATACAAAGAGTTGAGAACTGTATGGCACTTGTCAAACAAAACACATTCAGCAACAGTGATATTTCACCTAGAGGATGGCAATTTGCCATTGGTTTGTAGAGTCAAAAACTCTAACATGCACTTGTTTAAAATGAGGCAGGATTGTGATACGAATTTGGAAGATATAGATTGAAATGCATAGAAGGAGAAGATACTATGCCCAATAGTATCCGTCGGATGATGAGATTCATAAATGAACCTCTGTCTAGATTTTCCTCAAAGTTGTTTCATGATATGTTGTTAGTGGAAATCTCATCAAGAAATGCAGACATATAGATTTGAGGTTGCAAGATTGTAGAGAAAAGGTCAATTCCCTTGGGAAGGTGCTCTGTTCTGGGAATAGGAGCAGGTGATGGAATATATGTTTTCTCTATGTCTTGCAATTACTCATTTCATATAACATCTATGTTTGTTTTTGGAACTTGTGTTTGTTGTGGTAATTAAAAATTTGCAAGAAACTTCCCCAATGAGTAGCAATTGTAAAGGTGGGTTGCTATTGTGCTCATATTGTGTGGTCTTGAGGATCCTAATCAGATTCGTATCTGACGTGGCAGGCAGGTAGCATCGGACTTGGTTGCTTTGGATAGTCTTCGAGACTGTGTTTTTTAACACAGTCGGGACACTCGGCATGGTACTTGGTCTTGACTGGACAATCAGCCATGAAATGGCCAGTTTCACCATAGATGAAACAATGGTTGTTCTTTGGCCCTTGCGTAATGGCATAGCCATCTTGTATGACTAGTGGTTCTGGATTTTTTGGGGGGTATTCATGATAATGCGAGGAATGTCCAGATTGTGACGGTTGTTCTGCATATCGTTGGATGGCATTTTCTTGGATAGGCTGATATGATGGGCAAGCATCAACAAGATGCATAGCTCGGCAGTGTGGGCACCAGATGGATTTTCGTCTATCATGGTACCTGGGCAGGGTTTGGCTGACTGGGCATACTGCTTTGGATAGACGTCAATGTGTCACGAAATTCCTTAGGGAGTTTCTCCATTTGTAGTTGGTGTTGCTGATTAAGCAACTCCATTTGTTGTTTCCAAAGCTGATCTCGGATATCCTTGATCGACTTCAACTCATGGATTGCACGATGTGATTTTCATTCCCTAGGTTCGTCAACATCGGATCCCTCATCTTCTTCCTTGATGGCATCAGACATAGCTAACTTTAGGCTTGTATATTCGTCATTGGATCTAAGCCCGCGTCTAATCCATCTTATAAGGCCGACTAAAAACTAGATGATGATCGATAGGCTGTTCATGTACTTGACGTTTGAGGCACTTGAATCACTCGATATAGTCCCGTACACGTTCGTCTTTTGACAAAAGAACTCTCTATCAAACGAAAGGATTTAAAATGCTTGATGAAGAATTCTTTCAAATTTGACCAGTCTGTCTTATCTTCACAATCGAGGTTAAAAAATTAGTTATGTGCTTTAGCAATCATGGTCATGGAAAACAATTGGACCATAGCATTGTGGGATGCTTCATCGTAAACGTCGCATGCATTTTCAAAGATTTGCAATAATCTTTGAGGGTCCAAACTACCGTCAAACTTGAGTAGATCTAACTTGGGTGCTCTCAAGATGAGCTCCATGAGTGGCAAAAGCTCCATTCAAATGGGCTCGTGCCCGTGAAGACTCGGCTCTATCAGGTTCTCGGCTCTCAGATGGATTTGTGGATGGCTCGTGGATTTGTGATTGCATTCGGTAGAACCTATGACGTCTAATTTGTTCAGTTGTAGGAGATATCATTTCATGTAAATAATCTTCTGGGATTTCGGGATCACTATGGTGGTCCATTGTGTATTGTCGTGTATTTTTGTGTTTTGTATGGTTTTTTGATGTTTTTTTGTTTTTTGATTTTTTGGGCTAGTAGGTAAGTTAAGGGGGAGACTCAATATCATAAGGGCTTTCTACTGGTATCAAAAGAGCCTTTTTTTTTTTTTAGCTCTTGGCTCGAGCAAGGTGGAGGCTCGATCGAAAATTGGAACAGAAGGCTCAGTTGAAAATTTATGTGTGAAAGCGAGTTTCCCGGCTCGGTCGAGATCTGAGTGGTGTCTGGACTTGGTTGAGAGTTGAGTCCCTAGACTCGGTTGAGAGCTGAGTGCCTGGACTCTACTCGGTCAAGATCACAACAACAGGACCCGGCTCGGTCAAGATCTCAATGCGGGACTCAGCTTGTTCGAGATGTCAACGGAGGACCCGGTCGAGATTTCAATAGAGGACCCGGTCGAGATTTCAACGGAGGATGTGGTCGAGATTTCAACTGAGGATGCGGTCGAGATTTGAACTGAGGACGCAGTCGAGATCTCAACTGAGGATGGGGTCAAGATTTCAATGGAGGACACGGTCGAGATTTCAGCAAAGGATGCGGTCGAGATGTCAATGGAGGACCTGGTCGAGATCTCAATTGAGGATGTGGTCAAGATTTCAACTAAGGACCCAGTCGAGATTTCAACGAATCTGTATCAGAACAGTCCTACAATTTTATTTTGTGATAATCAAAGTGCTATTGCCTTATCGACCAACCCTAGATTTCATTCTAGGAGTAAGCACATTGAGATCAGATATCACTACATTAGGGGCAAGGTTCTCGATAAAGAGATAAGCTTAATGTACTTCAGAATGCAGGACATGGTTGCAGACATCTTCACAAAAGCACTTAGTGTTAATGCACACAACAAATTTTGTGCATTGCTCAGTCTGAAGATCAGGGCATTTATGGATCCAAATTAAGGAAAGGTGTTGGATTTATTCCCTCTAGCTCTCCTAGATCCCATTTTAATCTGCCTCCATTCATGCTGCACGTTTACTAACGTTGTCACGCAGTCTGCATATTTACATGCAAATTCGCACAGACGAAGAAAAGGCGAAAGAATTGCGACACTATGTTTCTACACAGTTTAAGTTGATAGGTGAGAAGGGGACACTATCTTACAAAATGCCAAAAGTGTCCTAAAAGCTAAGGCACCCTGTAAATCCTATCCTAAGGCCATTCGTAAGAGTGACGCACTTTTCGCATCATCACCAATGTTCACTTCAGCACTGGCTGGCGTCGTACCCTTTTCATGCTCACCCCATGCAGTTGCGCTAACAAATTGGACAATGATTGCAGCCATCCACGATCTCCTACAGAGCACATCCACTCTGTACTTTCACATCTGCACACCTGTAATATTATGTAGTATATATATACTGGACACCATTCGTGTAAGAGATGATGAAGAGAGCAAAAGAAGACGACATAAATGAAGTAGATGCCTTGAGCATTGATTCTTCATTTTTGTCAGACTTAAGGTTTAATTCCTTTTAACATATTGAAATAAGCTTTGTAGGGCATGCAGTTTCGTTCGCTATTGTATTGTGCTCTACCGCATTATTGACATGTATACATGATATACTTAATCTGATACAGTTCATTGTTCTGCGTTCAGATCTATGTTAATATTGCTATGTTTATCATTCATTCTATCTGATCTTTCTAGTTGTTCTTACTGGTAATAGACGATTAACATCTAGTCTTGTCTTTCGCAAATCATTCACGACTAATTATCAGTCGAGCACAGTCTAGCTCTTCGCGCGAATCATTCGCGGCATATAATTTGTCTTGATATTCGCGACAACTTATTCTTCTGGCGCTTCATCTATTAATGTTTGGCTACGTAATCTAGAATGACCGTGATTTCTATCACTAAAGTTCTGTCATTCTGATAGGCGTAGCCATGCTTACGGAGAGAGCCGTATAGTTCATTCCACTGCGTATGAACATTTTCTTGTTCGACTTCGTTTCTCGTTTGTGTTCATCATGAATTCTTCCCCTCTCTCTCCAACAAATAGGATCTAATGGAATCTTTCTATCTTATCTTCTAGAAGCTTATCCACATGTGTGAACGGTATCTTGACATGTGTGAGTAATAACTCATTCACATGGAAGTCCAATCTATTTACACAAAGTTTGACCAATTTGACCATTTTCAAGATTCTACTCAAAGGTCAATTTCACACTAGTGTAGATCAAGCTAAAATCAATCTAACTTTATAAATGTGACTTATGTACATTCTTTCACACGTGGAAACAGACTCCACACGTGTGAAATCCTATTAAGGTCAATTAACTTGAGATCTACAAGGCACATCAAGTTGGAAGTGATATTTTTAACAGTTCTAGTATCATCACCAAAAATGGATACTACTTTACCACTAGAATCTATGAACTACAATTCATGCCTTTAAAATTAATTTGCAAATCATCAGATCTACTAAAGAACCACTCATAGCCTAAAATTACGTCCGATTGGCCCATGTTTAAAACATGGAAATTAATCTTCTCAACATGGCCTTGAAGATCCAGCTCCAATTTTGGAACCATTACATCAAAAACTTTAGTATCTGCACCTAACGCAAACTTAACCACATATCTATGGTCACTTGTCTTGGTAGGTACCTGGAGTTTCTGCACAAGTCAAGAATTAATAATTATGAGTACTGCCTGAATCAAACAATACATTCACATCTTTCCCTAACAACTTGTCCCTTACACGAAACAAATTGTGAGGACCAAAAGACAATGTACTGAATTGACATTCACAAGTACTATTAATAATATAAATCTCCATTTTACCTACTAGCAAATCAACTGTCATAAGATTGGATGAGGACTTGTTCTTTAACGGGCACTCTTTAGCCATATGGCCCACCTTGCTACAATTGAAACATAGCCCCTGTTTAAAGACATCTCTGACTGATGACTTAGACTTTTTCTTGAATTTCTTCCCTGATTTGGATTTTTGATAAGCCATTCCTTCCAATTCATCAAAAAACTTCTTTGACTTTTTTTGCGGTCAGAAATTTGTTGAGTTTTGTTCTTGCCCCCGTTTCCTAGAAGCTACCACCGTCTGATCGTACACTCGTGTGATCCAAATGGCATTCTCCAACGAGTTCATAGAATTGTGCTTGCATTCATTTTGAAAGTGCGCTGGCAATCCATTCATAAATTGCCACTTTGCGTACTGTTTTGGAAATTGCGGCACTTTAATTAAAAGGTCCATGAACTCTTGGACGTATGTGTCCAAGTCACGCAACCCCATCCTGAGCTCAACAAAATGCCGATATGAGTCCCTCTCATCCATAGTCAAATGCTTTCAAGAATACATCCCAAAAAGCATCCCAAGTGATTGGCTTAAGATCCAGGTCTCACCACCACGACATGGCTTTACCTTCCAAAAAGTCAGTACCGAAGAAATTCACTTCTCCTTAGGCACTCCATGTAGGCCAAAATAATTGTTGCACTTGTTAATCCATGATTCTACTACTGCCAGCTGCTTAAATTTCTTATCTGCCGTAAAAACTTCTGGATGAAAATCTAAGTGTGACGCAGATGTCGCATCATGCTTTGACAACAGAAATTTGATTTGCTCATCCCGCTGCTTGTTACTCAGGTGGATTTCTAGCAGTGCTTTGCCTATCACATCCAGAATAGACTGCGGACCATTGTTCGGGCTTCCCACACTTTGCACTGGTGATAGAACTCCCTCACCGAATAGTTCTTGTTCCATGTTGGCCATAACTGCCAATACAACATAGAATTTTCATAAGAAATGTGAAAACCGTCCAAAATCCCACAAAAAAAACAATTGTCTATACAAACCCAAAATCTAGTTATTTAACCATGCACTGAATTCAACAATAACTGAAAAAACAATTTTTCCTGTCGTGGCTCACATTAGGATCTCCTTGAACTCATGCATAATTTTTTTTTTAATAAGTCCTAAAAAAACTATTCATGCACTAAGCCCCCCCCCCCGTACATCTCATCAAAAAAAAATTAATCTCGGGGATGTGGTCGCCCCCTGTCAAGTGCCAATGATCCACTTCATAGCCTTTTAAAAGGTTGTGGACAGCGGCCAAACAATAGGGAAAATGTTCTTTTATGTTCTTTAGAATGTTCTTTGTTCATTTTTGAACTTCATGCATGTTAAGAACGCCTGGTTTCCCTGCCCAGATTCAGGGAAATGATGCAGCGACTTCTACCCTCTTCAGTCCATGACAAACTAACACATTTTTTTGCAAATCAAAAAAGAAGAGGCAGAGTTTTCTACCCCTATGGCCACCTTCCAACAACCTTATTGCTGATAGAATCATTGTAGCCCAATTGTCGCCCAACATAGATTCAAGATTTATGCACCCCTCTCCAAATTTTGTACATGCAACAGAGTTTTCTCTAAAGACAAGCTTCAATCACAAAGCAGTCTTCAACTTTTTTGCATGCATAGAAAGAAAGAAAAGGGTTCTCAAGGAAGACAATCATCTGAAACCTTGGTACTTAAATCCATTCTTCATTATTGTTCTAGATTCTTTATTAGTTTGCTAAAAGCTTTTGATTTGTAAGAACTCACATAATGCAGATTTTTCAAATCATTAAAATTTAAAGCTTACAGTCTGGTCATGCTATGCATAAATGAAAATCACAATTCTTAACTACCATCAAAGCATAGCTAAATAAACAGTTTGCAGCAAGCTCCATCTAACATCCCATCCTGGGAAGAAGATTCTGAAGCCCCATGCAACCACTATTTAGCTCACAAACCAAAAAATTGGAACATGATAAGCAAAAACTACCCTTCCAGCTCACAAATGGAAAGTTGTCAATGAACACACAATCCAAAAACTATTCCAAAACTGATTCAACCAAAATAGGGCAGAACACCTACTTGGAAGACCATCGATTTACCAAAAAAATTTGGATTTTCATCGACACAATTCCACCACACTTTGGTCCACACTGAGCCACTCAAAAGCTCCGATTGGATGCTCTGATACCAATAAAACGTCTCCCAAGACCTCCAATCAGAATTGAGCACCAAGAACACAATAAGAGAGTGCAATGGATGAAATTGTCCCAACCAAACCTAGACCGTCCTGATCTAGCCCCCGAGCACTAGGGAGTATGGCAAATCCTACATGGAAAAACTCAATTAGCTTGATTGATTAGTTACAGATCAGCTTGAAGATTAATATATTACAAGTGTCTTCTACTTGCTTTAAAATATTTTACAAGTATTAAATGCTATTAGCTATATTTATTTCAACCGCCTTGTATTTGTAACTGTATGTACAAAGTAGGTAACCGCCATTGGGATATTTTATATGTCGGACAAGTCCAGATCATTTTTAGGTTTGATGAAGTCGATTTGTCTCTGGAGCGAAAAATCCGAAGTGCGAAAATCTCGAAGTGTAAAAATCCCGAAGGTGCTTAAAATGTGAAGTTGTAAAAATGTTAAGACAAAAAAGTACAAAAGATACGAAGGTCCGACAGAACGTAGTGGGACTTCGGTAGTTTTTCAGGATGCTCATTATGTGAATGTTTTTAAGGATGAGCATTAAAATCTAATACTCCCCCTTAATGTGGATCCTGAAAAAAAGTTGATCTTCAGGTTTAACATGTTAAATTTGAGATGTTGCTTCTATGATAGAGCCTTCGTGAAGTAATCTGCTGTCATGATATTTGTCCTACAGTAAACTAATGCTACTTCCTTGCTTTGCACTTTCTCTCTAAGGTAATGATACATGATTTCAATATTTTTGTTGTTATGTCCATGACCAGTACATAGGGTACAATATACTCCTAGTCTTGGATACACTGTACTCCAGTGAATCAAGCTGTTAGTTATGCCACGTCATATGGGACGTGGCCCAAAAGTAACTGATATCCTTGTGAGGCCCAGAACACACTTAATGGAGTTTAGACAAGGTTTGGGATAGGTGCATGTGTAAAGTTATCAATAGCAATGATATTCATAGAGACTCTATTCTGAAGGAATCTAAGTATAGGAGAGTTAGGATCTTGCATGTCTGAGTGCACAGGTGGTTCATGGCTCTAAGAAGAGGCCAAACTCATCCTACTTCTCATATCTGTGATTGATTTTGGCTCTATAAGAAGAGGCCAAACTCGCCCTACTCCTCATATCTATGATTGATTCATTACCAAGCTCTCACTCTACTTTCATGCTTCCTAATCCTTGGCTTGGGGGTGAAGCTTCTAGAGTTTGATTGGATGCCTCTACTTGGTTGGGTGGTTTCTCCATAGTGTGTTATCCATTGTGTTTGTGTAAGCAGGATCTAAGGAGCTTCCCTTATTGTGGTATCAGAGCAAGGCTTACAAGCTTGGAGAGGTGGTGCTTTTCATTGAAGCTTGGTGGAGATCAACTAGTATTCTCATCGTAGAGGTGGAGCAAGGTGTTGCAAGTTGGTGGATCTTTCCAATTTTTTTGCATGATCTATGTCTCTCTCAATTTCATTTTGGTTGATGGAGAATTGTGTTAGGAAATCAATTTTGGTTGTATTTTTGGAGCTTTAACATGTGTAACTCAAAACTAGTTGTGGATCTGAATTTTCCAGCAAGTGCATTTACATTATTGGGCTGAAATTCATGTTGCATATTAAATTTTTCCATGATTTTGGATTCTAGGCTATATTGTGGTCAAATTGGCTTGGTTTTCATGCTTTTTTGATACAAAAATTGTAGTAAGAACCAAAGTCCAGCAGGTTCAGATCAATTAGATGGCTATAATTCTGTAACTAGGATTGCAAGTGTTAGAGAAAAACATTCTTGCCATAGATTTTCACTTTGTCATAACGAAAAAAACCTTGAAAAAGCCAAAATTGGAGATTTTTGCTTGTTTTTTCATGAGATTGGATGGTGAGAGGTTGTAGAATACCAATTAAAGCTGGAAATAGATGAGTCATAGTCACTAGAAGCTGTCCTTAAAGCTAAAGCCAAGTATTCCAGCAATTGAGAATGTAGGAAGTCAAAATTTGGCAAAGTTTGACCAATTTTGGTGAGCTTTTTGGGGGTGAATTTCTCTAAATCCATAAGGGGATCATTCTGGATTTTTTATAGCATGATTAGTACTCCTTTTTACCTTCCCAACAAGCTATCAGACCTATAAACTGATGGGTAGAGACTTCTGTTTCAATTCCATCAAGTTGGTGGCAATTTTGACTTCTAGAAATCAAGAATTCATGGTTCTCAGCCCATACTGCTTCATAGGATCTGTACAAAGGCTTCATGTAACTCTTATAGACCATTTGAAACTGTTTGGATCATCAATTTTAGGCTTGGTTGGGTGTTTGCATGATTTTAGACAGATTGGGCTTGAAAAAGTGCGCTCTCTTACAAGTTTTTTGGCTCTTCAGAACTCACAAATGTGAATCCTAGGTGGCAAGTTGATGTGTCAAATGTCTTTTTCACTAGATCTCCCTTTGTACTGAGCTTTACAGCACCCAATTTGATGTACTGTAGCCAAATATATGATCATTTGAAGTTTTGCAATTTTGTGGGCAAAATTGGTAGAATTTTGAATTGTTTTGATTGCATGCAAGTCAATTTCCTATTTTATAGTATTGTGCTTGCATGGAATGTCTGCATGTTGATTCTCAAAGTGATTCTGACATGCATGAGTACTTTAGATCTGTTTTGAGTGGTTATACGCAATAGGCACAAATTAGGGTTTATAATTGACAATTTTCGTAGAGCCAGATTTTACGTAAAATTCTATAATGGGAAAAAATCAATTTAATGTCGAATGTCTTGCATGCCGACATTAATGCATTATGGTTCAAAATTGAGTGAATCAATTTTTCGATTTTGAATGGTTAATAACTAATAGTGGTTTTTTTTTTTTTTGAATTTCTAAAAAAAGTTTTTTAAAAAAAAATTACATTAAAGTCCGAAAACTCAAAATTTTTAGTTTTTTTTTCAATTTTTTGAATAATCTATGAAATTGACTAAGAATAGTGATTTGACCATGCTGGAGTCAATTTCGGTCGAAATTGGTCAACTGTG
Source organism: Diphasiastrum complanatum (assembly GCA_029204225.1). Classification (NCBI taxonomy): domain Eukaryota; kingdom Viridiplantae; phylum Streptophyta; class Lycopodiopsida; order Lycopodiales; family Lycopodiaceae; genus Diphasiastrum; species Diphasiastrum complanatum. The sequence continues at coordinate 37,545,690 of CM055112.1, read as the reverse complement.
GTTCACTATGAGTTAATCTGATATTAACTAATTTAAGTAATTTCTAAAACAGATAAATCGAGATGGCTGAAGAAACTTCAAATCAAGTTGCAAATCCAGGTGCACCATCTTATATGGTGATTTGTCAGCAATTGAGTATGGCGGTTAACAATATGAATAATCGTAATCGGATGAGAAATTAGCAAATGGAGGTTCTGTTGAATCAAGTCAAATTGATGTCTTTACCCAATCTCGGTTTTCAACCGGAGGTTTATGGGGAGAGAAGGAGAAGAAACCTGAAGTCGTCAAGGACTGGCTGGCCAAGTGAAGTAGTTACTTCAACTTGCACGGAGTTCCTGATGAGAAGAAAATTGAAAGAGTCATGTTGTTCTTACGCGGCAAAGTGTCATCGTGGTGGTGAGATTTACCGGTGAAGCCAACTACTTGGGATGCAAAATCTATGTCCTGGGAAAAGGCTAAGAAAGAGAACTTATGTTTTATTTGTAAGAAGCCTAGACATATGATGAAATATTGTCCAGAAAGGAAGAAAATGTCAGCTCATATGATTGAGATCCCAAGAGACAATGGTAAGACTTTGGAAATTAACCTGATAGATTGTGACTGTGAATGTTCTTTCAGTACTACTTCTTTTTTGCCTAATGAACTTTTCCATTTAATTGGCACAATTAAAGATCAAGAAGTGAGTATTCTATTGGATAGTGGATCAACTCATAATTTTACTAATTCTCATCTTGTGCAGAAACTCATCTTGGAGACTGAAGCCAACATTCATGGATATAAAGTTTATCTAGCTTCAGGAGCAGAGTTGGAGAGATGGAACGTAAAAGTCCCGAAGCTCCCAATTTTGATGCAAGGACACATAGAATTAGTTAATTTTCATATTTTAAACCTACTCTGTATAGAATTAATTTTAGGTTACGAGTGGTTATTTAGTAAATCACCTTCTCTATTAATTGATTTTGAGAAGCATGTTCTCACTTTCAAGGAGGGTCATAAGGTAGTTACTTTATTTGGCAGTAATTTTGTACGTCCGTTGGAAACGATTTCTACTAATAATGAAATGGAAGCATTGGATTATTCTGTGTATGAAATTTTTTCTATTTGTGCTATTCCATTTGTGGATGTTTCTGAAATGAATCTAAATGGTTGTGAATTCTCAACAATTCTTAACTCAATAAATTTAGATCATGAACAAGCAGTGAAAGAACAGATCATAAAAAAATCTAGGGATGTTTCTCAATTACCTCATAATTTACCACCATCTAGGTCAGTAGACCACATGATTGAGTTAATTTCAAGGAGTCAACCTATCTCTAGACAACCTTATAGGTTTTCTCATAAAGAAGAGACAAAGATTTCTAATAGAAAACTATTTGAGGATGGCACATATACAACCTAGTAATTCACCATGGGGCGCTCCTGTTAAAGCTGAAGAAATAAAACGTTTCTATTACCAAAGCTTTACTAGCTTTCAGCCCTCAGTTTAACGAAAAGACACGAAGCAAAAATGTTCGCAAACCTGACAAAAAGACACGAAGCGAAAAAGTTCGCAAACATCCTGACGAAAAAGACACGAATGTGAAAAGTTTGCGAAAGAAAATTTTTCGTGATACAACAGAAGAAAGTCAGACGACGTGAAAGTCAAATGGCTCGAAGCGACATGAAAATCTTCGCGACACTTTTTGACCTTCACGCTCCAAAGGATTAGGAAGATCATGCAAGTACCATGAAGTACAAAAATCCTGATCTGATATGATGACATCAGCGGAAGAGTGTTAGGACATGCCTAACCCACCTCTCTTGTAATCCATGATTAGTTATAGATCTATCTAATTTGGTGTGCTACTCTGAATGTATAAGATACATATAGTAGCAGATAGAAATATACAGAATACAAAAAATAAGTCCGCCTGTGAGGGAGACAATTTTGTAAGTGGATCAGTAGATCCAAGAAGTCCGCTAGTAAGCGAGACACTACTCATGAGAGAACGCTATTGTCTCTCACGCCAATGCGTTGTGTGGATCTGTCATACGTCGTTCGAAATGAAGAGGATCAATAGATGACACTGTAGCTATTACGCACATATCACTCTCAATTTGTCTGATCTTGAATGAATTACTATCTCCTATCGCTTGTGTATTTCATTTACTTGTTTTTATCGATTTCGCACACTGTTTCAGTTCGCAAACTTGACGAAAAGACACGAAGCCAAAAAGTTTGTGAACATCCTAACGAAAAAGACACAAACGTGAAGCGAAAGAAAAATTTTTGTGATACAGCAGGAGAAAGTCAGACGACGCGAAAGTCAAATGGCTCGAAGCTACACGAAAATCTTTGCGACAAAAAGACACGAAGCAAAAAAGTTCGCGAACATCTTGACGAAAAAGACACGTACGTGAAAAGTTCGCAAAAGAGTGACTTTTTGTGATACAACAGAAGAAAGTGAGACAATGTGAAAGTCAAATGGCTCGAAGCGACACGAAAATCTTTGCGACACTTTTCGACCTTCACGCTCCAAAGGATTAGGAAGATTATGCAAGTACCATGAAGTACAAAAATCCTAATCTAATATGACGATGTCACCGGAAGAGTGTTAGGACATGCCTATCCCACCTCTCTTGCAATCCATGATTAGTTATAGATTGTTTAGTCTATCTAATCTGGTGTGCTACTCTGAATGTATAAGATACAATAGTAGCAGATAGATATATACAAAATACAAAAAAGAAGTTTGCTTGTGAGCGAGACAATTTTATAAGTGGATCAGCAGATCCAAAAAGTCTGCTAGTAAGCGAGACGCTACTCGTGAGAGAACGCTATTGTCTCTCACACCAATGCGCTATGTAGATCTGTCATACGGCGCTCAAAATCGAGAGGATCAATAGATGATACTGTAGCTATTATGCACATATCACTCTCAATTTGTCTGATCTTGATTTACTTGTTTTTATAAATTTTGCACATTGGTTCAGTTTTGTTGAATGTTGTATTAATCTATAACGTAGATCAGCAATGTTTGTCTACTTTCTAGAGGATTGTAGGAATGATATAGCAAGCAGTGACCATCCATCCGAATTTATTTCCTTCGCGATTATTCTGATTTTGTTTCAGCAATGTCAATATCAAAGCTCGTTCAAGTTTCACTTCGCTTCATTTCGTTTCGTTTCGTTACAAAGCCTAATTGATATTTGCAATTTCCTTGATCATCATTTTTTGATCAGAAGCAAAGAAAGATGGAGGTTTTCATATGTGTGTGGATTACAAGGGACTTAATAAAGTGACTATCAAAAATAAATATCTATTATCTAGGATGGATGACCTTGTAGATCGCTTAGGTGGAGCTCGATATTTCACCAAGATAGATCTCAGGACAAGGTACCATCAAATAAGAACCAAGTCAAAAGATGTCCAAAAGACATGATTTCAATCTAGATTTGGTCATTATGAGATCTTAGTGTTGCCATTTGGATTAACAAATGCTCCAGCAATGTTCCAACAAATGATGAATGACTCAGTTTGTGGTGGTGTTCCTAGATGATATTCTCGTCTACAGTAAGTCCTTGGTGGAACACGTAGAGCACTTAAGAATCGTCTTGATGAAATTCCATCGGGAGTTACTCTATGCGAAAGAGTATCATTGTGAATTCTTTAAGCAAGAGTTGTTTTATCTCAGTCATAAGAGTTAAAATAGCAATGATCGACTTATATAGCGCTTTCTTATTTCGACGGCACCACGTGTGCTTAGTTCTAGAGTTATCGGGCCATCTTTCTTTTACGAGCCCTTTGAGTGTTTTTAAGAAACTCATCTTTGTACTTACGAAGTTTTTTGAATATACAGTTTGAAGAGAGCAATTCTGAGTTCTTGTTGCACTTGACGTTGTGCTATGGTGATTGATCCGGTCGGATGTTTTCGTTGTATTTTCTTAACTTGGTATCAGAGCCCTTGGTGGCTGGAATCACCGAACAAGAACAAAGAGCTGCAAATTCACGACGGTTTGTTGGCTAGGAAGCACAAAACTGAGTCTGTGGAGATTCGTGGAATGGCTCAAAACTGTAAAAAAGAGTCAGAGATAGGGAATTGTTGGTTGAATCAGAAAGCAAGCAAAGTTTAAAGCTGAAAAATTCTTCTGGAAGGTTGCTTGGCATTTATGATTGGTTTGAATCCAATCAAATACCGTTTGAAGAGCGGTTTGGAGCAGAAGATAACCTACAGTAGGGCGACCTCAGCCAGTTAGGAGCTGCAAAGGAAAGCTGAGGGAAAGCCTGAGTAAAGCTCAATATATTCTTCTCTTCAAAATTGCTAGGGTTTCAAGGGACAAAATCTGAGATATCTCCTTGTAGGAGGTCGTTTTCAAAGTTGTGAGAGGCTGTGAATGGGCGCCCTGGTAGCGCGATTTAGCGGTAGGGAGGCCGCAAGTGGCCGTGGAGAAGGAAGGCAGCCAGTTCGATCTATGTGGAGTTGTCATAGCCTGTGACGGAGAGAGAAGAACTCCATCGTTGAGAGAGAGGAGGAAGAGAGGTTGCGGGAACTCTCGCGCGTTCAGTCCTAATCATCAGCTAGCGGCTCGAAGTGTTCATTGCTTTGAAGGCCTTTGATCAACGCACAAAAGTGTTGACAGCCGTCCGATCTCGATTCATACAGATCGACGATGGTTATTTCACAACAGGTGGGTCGTTGGATCTAAAGGATCCGTTGGATTGAAGTGAAAAAGTCTGAAGGGGTCTGAAGTGCAAAGTGCATTGCAACCTCATTAAAAATCTTCAAACTGAAAAAATTGTTGGGTCCCAAGTCCTTGAAGGGTGAAGTTGTGAAATTTCAGAGAAATAAAGACCAAGAATGGATCTAGATCAGATCCTCAAGAGGTGTTGGAAGCTAGATTACATGGTCTACTAATCAACCAATGATTAGATCTAGAATTAGATCAATTTCCCATCAAAAATCTAGCAAGAACAACAAGCAAATGATTAAACTTGAGACCTACTGCCTTCACACGTGTGAAGAACAGTACCTGTACGGAATTACAGCAGAGAGTGAAGTACACAAGTGTTAGAAAGCAATAGAACCATAAAATCACAACACAAATATGAGAATACTCAAGATATGCCTCCAAAACCAAGATCTTGCCTCATTGATTTCTCAAAGTGGATCCATCATGGATTAAATACAAAAATCATCATACTCTCTCTCTAAGACACTTCCAGCACGTGTGAGACAGGTCATAGTGCTTATCCATATCCACTTTGGCTAAGATTCCATTAATTTGCCACATCATCATTGGTGGCTAGTGTTGACCTTCTAGATTCCTACAAATTAGGAGATAGGTCCTACAATCTAGGAGATTTGACTTTTGACATGTATGAAATCTATATACAATGGATCTGAACTTTCTATATGATATTTCACACGTGGGAGACCACTCCTACCCATGTGATATAGCATTTTCTACCACTAGAATGGTGCCAAGTGTCATAATACTACTAAACTAGTTTTTGGCCAATTTAGCCACTAGTTTCCAATTTAAATGATATGTACAACATTTATGATCTATCTAAATGACTTAGGCATAGATTTCACACGTGGGAACAGGCTCCACACATGTCTAATGATGATAGGTACAAGTCATTATGGTATTTACAAGATTTAACCAAGTTAGCTTTTGCCAATTTTAACACTCCTCCTCAAAACTAACTTGATACATCTATGGTACATCTATTTACAACACTTAAGGCTGATCATTGCAGGTTCATAGGTGTGAAGATCAGCCAATGAGTTTGATGAAGATCCAAGATCACCATATCCATGATAGTGCCTCCTTGATGTTGACTTCTTTGATGAACTTGAGAGCTTTGCACCACTTGATCACTTTTTCCATTGATTTGTTCCATCCTTGAAACATATGGTTGATCCAAAAGCTCAAAAATAGCTGAAATTCCATGAGAAAATAAAGAGTCCTTCTTGACTCATAAGGATCACAAAGATCCAACATCATGTTACCAAGATCTCGAGAATTTGGCTCATCAACATTGGCAAGACTATGCATGCTATAATAACCAAGAGTTCGCATCATATCTTCATGCTTGATTTCCATTCTAATCTCAGATCTAATGAGGCTAAATACTTTATTATGGAGATAAGTGTCCTTAGAGGATGATTCACTTACTCTCATAAAGAGTTTACAATTTGCCTCAATACATGAAAAAAGACAAATTTTCATACTATGAATGAGCAAATCACTCTTGCTCTTGCAAGATTCAAGAGCATACATTTGATGAAATAACCATTTGCTTTCTAATTGATCTAAAATCAATTTGAAATCATTAAGAACATCAACTATGTTCTCAAGAGAGACACCATACTCAACTAGTATTGCTTTACTCCAACTTTGAGTTGCAAAAGTCTCACCAAAGCAAATTGATTCACCAAATGACATATGAGAAGAAAGCATAAGATCTATACCACTTGAAATGTGCTCCTCTTTCCCTTGAAATGTGAGCCATATGAGCTCAACCATGTCTCTTGATATTCTTCTTGGAATCATAACTTGAGAAGGACTCTCCTCCTCAATCCTTGGCACACTTGAACCTTGAGATGACTCCTTAAGATCAACTTCTTGGTGCTCCTCCTTGATGAAAATCCGAGACCTCCATGTCTCATAATGATCACAATAAACATGACCATACATTGTGCACTTTCTATGATCAACAATATTACTTATGCTAGAACCATAAGTCCAAAAATCACCACAACTTGACATGATTTTTCTAATATTGAAATCAAGAACTATTTCCATCTCAATAAGGCTAACTACTTGCTTATGGATATAAGTGTCCACTTTGGATGCTTCACTTATTCTCATAAGAAGTTTACAACTTGCCTTTAAAATTGAAAATTTACAACTTTCAACATTATGAATGAACACATCATTCATGATCTTATTGAAACCAAAAGAAAATACATCATGAAGACATTTCCATTTCCTTGTCTTTATACTCAATGTAAGTTTACAAGGAAAACATGCTTTGCTATCTATTAAGGCATCACACTCAACTAGTATTGCCTTAATCCACATTTGAGATACAAAAATCTCTTCAAAGCAAAATAGTTCTTCAAAAGATGTCATGAGAGCATAAATGGAACTATTTTCATTTTGTGATTGCTCCTCCTTAATTTTGCTTGGTTTCTCTTGGATCATAACAATAACTTTGAACTTATCCAAAGTTCCAAACAAAATGCTTTCCAAGAACATGAAATAAATCCAAGTGACATTCATGAAAGAAACATCTTTCTTTGCATCTTGAACCAAACAATGCACTTCCAAATGAAAAACTTCTAGAGGTTTGAAATGTGTGGTGATGGATTTTTGAAGACAACTCTTGTAAGTCCTTGTGAGACTCCAAGCCTCATGCATCTTTCCACAAAGGAAACACATTTCCTTAGATTTGTCCTTCTTGCCTTTGCATTTTGCACTTGAATCTCCATCCTTCACCTCGGCCCCCTTGCTTTGGTTCTCCTTGGATGGATTGGTCTTCATTTTGTAGCATCTTGAGACAAAATGATCTCTCTTGCCACAAAGGTTGCATTTAGGATCCTTACTTGCCTCCAATAGGTTGCCACCTATTGATGCCATGATGAGGAAGTAAAACTTTGTGATATGACTTTTCAAAATGTAATTTGTGACTCTCAAGAAACTAGATTTGAAGGATCTACACAAGACAAATTTTGAATCATATCTCTTTTCAACCTAGTCAATTGGAAACTAATTTTTGCTTTGATCACTAAGACCAAAGCACTCTATCAAATCACAAAAATCAGATTCAAACACCCCTATTGGACTCAACAAACACCAATGACTCTTTCTTTTGAGAGTTGGAATGGATTTGAAAAGATTTGACTCCTAGATTTTTCTTTTCTCTTGACTAGTTCACTCAACTTTTGATATTCTTGAACAAAGGATGGGTTTTGTTTCAAATACTTGAAAATCAAACTCAATCACTTCTTTTGGACTCACTCTTGACCCAAATAATCTCACTCTTAAGATTTTGATTGAATTTGATTTGATTCGACAACAAATTAAACCACTAACTTTCACAAAAAAAAAAATGATCTACACTAGATCACATAAACTTGACATGTATACTTGATTCAAACACACAAAGATCAGATCCAATCACGCCTTTTGGAATCCTCTTGACCCAAATAATCTCACTCTTGAGATTTGGAATGGACATGAAATGGTTTGATAACAATCTATGTCAATAATTTTTCACCAAGCTTAAAAATTAGACATCTAGAGATTCACAAAGATCCCAACCATGTATGAACACTCAAATATGGACTCCTCCTTGTTCTATACTCCCAATGGGATCACAACTTGACCCTCACCCTCTCACAAAGAAAGTTGAATTAGAACTTATTTGAGTTTCATACATACAATGTCAAATTGTGCTCAAAAATTGAATTCATTCACCCCTATTGGACTCCACCAAGTACCAATGACTCTACCTCTTTAGAGTTGGAATGAAATTCAAAAATGTGATACTTCTCTCTCACTAAGATATGTGCTTACAAAGAGCTAATGCCACTTAGCAAGATTTGATCACAATGAAGGAGACAATTTTTCCACCAAAGTCAAGAAATGAGTTACTAGAACTTGCCCTCTACAAAGGAAGGAACTCTTAGGATTTTTGGATCAAACACTACACATGTGACTTACACACCTCTATGACTCTCTTTCAAGCCAAACAAAACTCAACTCTTTGAGTAGGAGTGGAACAATGTGACTTAGATCTCAAAAATCACTTCTAGAACTCTCCAACAATGCTTATCACTTGTATTGGTAGATTTTGCCTTTATGAGTGTTTGTGCTCTAGAAATTCACTTAATTTCACTTGGAGGACTTATCCAAGGCTGACTTCTAGCACTTAGATGCTTCTAGTCTCAACCCTTTCACTCTTGAACACATCTAGAGTGAAGATACAATGGATTTCAATCTCTTCCCTTGCAAATCACTCCTTAATCTATGGTTTTTGGCAATCTTTCACTCTCAACTTTAATGAACACCCAAAGCATATGAAGATCAGCTTTAATGTACTTTAATAAAGATTCAAATCATCTATATGATTGATCTATACCAAGAACAAATCAAAGGAATAGAAACAATGCATTACAAAGCTTGAAAAATGCACTAGATTGACTAGTTTTGGGTGTATGAGGCATTAAATGCACCAAAACTGAATTTTATTGCTCATAACAGGTTATGTACGGCCTCACACGTGTGGTAAGTACACATGAAGCCCACAAAAATATTTGGTACAAATATAATGATTCTATCTATCTATTCAAACTCGCTACCTCAAGATTAGCTAGTTTCCAAAAAACCTGCTAGTTTGGGTGTATGAGTAAGATATAGCATCAAACTGAAAAATATAGCTCCAAAACTGGTACTGTACGTCCTCACACGTGTGAAGAGTAACCCTGCATCCCACAACCAAGTTTGATGCACAAATATCAAGGCTAACTAACTCTTCAAACTCGCCCACTCAAGATTAGTGAGTTTTCTCAAAAAACTTGCCAATCTGGGTGTTGTTTAGATCAATGCTTTAATCTCTTGTACTTGGCTCTGATACCATGTGAAATTTCAGAGAAATAAAGACCAAGAATGGATCTAGATCAGATCCTCAAGAGGTGTTGGAAGCTAGATTACATGGTCTACTAATCAACCAATGATTAGATCTAGAATTAGATCAATTTCCCATCAAAAATCTAGCAAGAACAACAAGCAAATGATTAAACTTGAGACCTACTGCCTTCACACGTGTGAAGAACAGTACCTGTACGGAATTACAGCAGAGAGTGAAGTACACAAGTGTTAGAAAGCAATAGAACCATAAAATCACAACACAAATATGAGAATACTCAAGATATGCCTCCAAAACCAAGATCTTGCCTCATTGATTTCTCAAAGTGGATCCATCATGGATTAAATACAAAAATCATCATACTCTCTCTCTAAGACACTTCCAGCACGTGTGAGACAGGTCATAGTGCTTATCCATATCCACTTTGGCTAAGATTCCATTAATTTGCCACATCATCATTGGTGGCTAGTGTTGACCTTCTAGATTCCTACAAATTAGGAGATAGGTCCTACAATCTAGGAGATTTGACTTTTGACATGTATGAAATCTATATACAATGGATCTGAACTTTCTATATGATATTTCACACGTGGGAGACCACTCCTACCCATGTGATATAGCATTTTCTACCACTAGAATGGTGCCAAGTGTCATAATACTACTAAACTAGTTTTTGGCCAATTTAGCCACTAGTTTCCAATTTAAATGATATGTACAACATTTATGATCTATCTAAATGACTTAGGCATAGATTTCACACGTGGGAACAGGCTCCACACATGTCTAATGATGATAGGTACAAGTCATTATGGTATTTACAAGATTTAACCAAGTTAGCTTTTGCCAATTTTAACAGAAGTTTCTTCACATTGAAGAAACAGTTCAAAAATCCAAATTGTCCTTATTTTCACCTCCTTTAGCCTATTTTGGCCAAACGAAAGGCTATAGCCTCCAAACGAAGGGCACCCTGACTGTACCTGCAAGTATGGTACACCAAAATAGAGTGATTGTCGCGGAGAAAGTGTTCGAAGTGAGCCAGAAGTGATTTCACCATTCCACTGGGCAGGAAGCTAGGAGTTGGTGACGTGAAGCATTTTGAAAAACGACGCCAGTTTGGCTTTCAATTTGGTGAAAGAGCGGTGGGTGGCCTGGTAAGCTAAAAATTGCAAGCCATTATTATCGATTTTTGACATCATGGTTGGCTCTAGCATACACTTTATAGCCTACAGGTGAAGTTTTAGGCAGTTCGGAGATGGCAAACATCAATGAGGCAATTTTGGACGATGCAAGCAAACTTGATGGGGCTTCTAACTATAACATCTGGAAATTCAAAATGAAGAGCATTTTGATGGAGAAAGAGTTGTGGGAAATTGTGGCAGGTATTGAAGTCCGTCCAAATTGTGAAAAATGCAAAAATAAGCTTGGTAGAGGCCAAAAATCTTGTATATAGATAAACACACATGTGTGGAGCCTGTTCCCACGTGTGAAAATAGTGTACTTGTCATGTACCATACTCATATAGGTTGTACATATGATTTAATTCAAGTTCTAGTGGCTAAAAAGGCCAAAAACTAGTTTTCTAGACATATGACACATAGCATCAATCTATTGCTTGCATGAACCACATCCTTTGGTTAGGTGTCACATTCCATGTGTAGAGGACAGATCACATGTGTGGAATAAGCTGAAGTAGACGAATTTTGACTTCTAGAAGATTTTCAAGTAGATCTCCATATAGAAGGAAAATGGACCAAAAGTGCTCAAAATAGAAGGTTTTGTCCAAGTGTCAGTATGAATCATCATATGACAAAGCACCTTCACACATGTGGGATCAAAGGGATGATCAGTACCACGAGCTCTCACTTATTGTATATATAGAGCCACATTTGGCCATAATCATTGTGAGACACCAATCTTGGTTTTGGAAGCAATTTTGAGTAATTCTCTCCATTTGTCTACATTTGTTTTGATTGTTTTGAGGTTCTATCAATGTGTACTTGATTTTCAGGTTGGAGTCCGTACTCAGATAGTGTTTCACACGTGTGAAACCAGAAAGTACACTTACCTTCAATTAATGATTGTTCTTGTTAGGATTTTGTGTCTAGAATTGATCTAGATTGATCTTAATCTGAAGTAGATTGATAGATCAAGTAATCTGACAACGAATCCCTCTTGAGGATCAGATTAGGATCCACTCTTGGTCATTTTTGTACCTTTTTGCACATGGTATCAGAGCCAAGTACAAGAAGTTTTGTTGAAATTGATAGGGTTAATCCAAATCAAAGCCAAAATTAGCAGTTTTTTGAAAACTAGTCAAATTTTGGGTAGCAAGTTGGATTTGATAGATATTCTCAAAAGTTTTGGACCATAACTTGTTGTGGGCTGTAGGAACCCTTTTCACACGTGTGAGGCCGGCCGTACATCTCTGGTTTTGGCTGAGAAAATTCAAAAATTTGTAGAATTTGACTCACATACCCAATTTGAGTGATTTTTGGTGCAAAATCAAGCATTTTCTATACTGAATCTAATCCCTTGTTAGTTCTTGGATTAGATCAGCCAAAAAATTAAAATTGAAGCTTGAAATAGGTGCATTAATTGATCTTCTCTGATTTTTTGAGTGTATGTTGAAGTTAAGAGAGATTTTGCTAAAAATCATAGATTAAGGAGTGATATGCAAGGTGAGAGGATGAAATCCATTGTACCATCACTCTAGATTTGTTCAAGAGTGATAAGGTCAAGTTTAGAAGCATCAATTTGCTAGAAAGCATCCTTGGATCTGTCCTCCAAGTGAAACCTTTGAGAGTTTCTAGCACATATAGAGCATCTATGCAAATCTTTTGTAGAATTTGACATAGATTGGCTTAAATTGAGTTCTAGAAAAGAGATTGAGATCCAAGTCACATTGTTCAACCCTACTCAATTTGTTTGAGTGATTGTAAGGTTTGAGAGGAGTCATTAAGGTGTCTATGGCAAATGTGTAGAGAGAGATCCAATTTTCTAAGAGTTCCTTCCTTTGTAGAGGGCAAGATCTAGAAGCTCATTTTGCGTTGTTATTGGTGGAGAATTTGTCTTCTCCTAGGTGATCAAATCTTTCTAAGTGGCATTAGCTCTTTGAAGCAAAATATCTTAGTGAGAAAAATCACAACTTTTGATTTTGAATTTCATTCCAAGTCTTAAAAGGTAGAGTAATTGGTGGAATCCAATAGGAGTGATTGAATTCAATTTGTTGAGCAAAAATTGACATAGTATGTATGAAACTCAAATTAGTTCTATTCAACTTTCTTTGTGAGAGTGTGAGGGTCAATTTGTGATCCCATTGGATGTCTAGAATGAGGAGGAGTCCATATTTGAGTATTCATGCATGGTTGAGATCTTTGTGAATCTCTAGTTGTCTAATTTTTAAGCTTTGTGAAAAATTGGTGGTATGGTTTGTTGTCAAATCAAATCAAATTCATTCTAAATCTCAAGTGTGAGATTATTTGGGTCAAGAGTGATTCCAAAAGAAGTGATTAAATTTGATTTTCATGTATTTGAAACGAAACCCATCTTTTGTTCAAGAATCTCAAGTGTTGAGAAAACTAGTCAAGTGAAAAGAAAAATCTAGGTGTCAAATCTTTTTCATATCCATTTTAAATTTCAAAAGAAAAAGTCATTGGTATTTGATGAGTCCAATAGGAGATTGGATCTGATTTCTTTAGTGATTTGATTCAAAGATTGTGTGCTTTTGTCTTAGTGATCAAAGCAAAGTTTCCAAATGACTAGTCATTACTGTGAAGATTGATTCTTAGGTTTGTGAGCTAGATCTTTTGTAGATCCTTCTAGATTGTTGAAGATGTTCAAATCTAGTCTCTTGAAAGTCACAAATTACATTTGTAGAATCATATCACAAGTTTTTATTCACATGGTATCAATAGGTGGCATCCTATTGAAGGAAAGAAAGGATCCTAAGTGCAACCTTTGTGGCAAGGAAGGATATATTTTCTCAAGATGCTACAAAAAGAAGACCAATCCATCCAAGGAGAACCAAAGCAAGGGGGCCGAGGTGAAGGATGGAGCATCAAGTTCAAAATGCAAATACAAGAAGGACAAGTCCAAGGAAAGGTGTTTCCTTTGTGGAAAGGTGAATGAGGCTTGGAGTCTCACAAGGACTTGCAAGATTTGTCTTCAAGAGTCCATCACAACACATGTTGAATCTTTTGAAATTTTTCATTTGGAAGTGCATTGTTTGGTTCAAGATGCAAAGATAGATGTCACTTTCATGAAAGTAACTTGGATTTATTTTATGTCCTTGGATAGTATTTTGCTTGGAACTTTAGATAAGTTGAAACTTATTGTTATTATCCAAGAGAAATCAATCAAGAATAAGGAGCAATCACAAAATGAAAATAGTTTCATTTATGCTCTCATGTCAACTTATGAAAAACCATTTTGCTTTGAAGAGATTTTTGTATCTCAAAGGTGGATTAAGGCAATACTAGTTGAGTGTGATGCCTTAAAAGATAGCAAAATATGTTTTCCTTGTAAGCTTGCATTAGTTATGAAGTCAAGGAAATAGAAATATCTTCATAATGTAGGATCTTTTGGTTTCAATAAGATCATGAATGATGTGTTCATTCATAAAGATGAAAATTTTATGTTTTCAATCCTAAAGGCAAGTTGTAAACTTCTTATGAGAATAAGTGAAGCATCCAAAGTGGACACTTATATCCATAAACAAGTAGTTAGCCTTATTGAGATGGAGATACCTTTTGATTTCAATATTGGAAAAATCATGCCAAGTTGTGGTGATTTTTGGACTTATGTTTCTAGCATAAGTAATCTTGATAATCATAAGAAGTGCATATTGAATGGTCATACTTGTTGTGATCATTATGAGACATGGAGGTCTGGGATTTCCATCAAGAAGGAGCATCATGAAGAGGATCTTAAGGAGTCATCTCAAGGTTCAAGTGTGCCAAGGATTGAGGAGGAGAGACCTTCAAAAAGAAACTCAAGAAACATGGTTGAACCCATGTGGCTCATATTACAAGGGAAAGAGGAGCATATCTCATGTGAAGGAGCATATCTCATGTGAAGGAGCAAGCCTCAAGGTCAAGCATCTACATGAAAATTGGAAGGAATCAATTTTGGAGGTGCTAGGATGGTGCAAAGCTCTCAAGCTCATCAAAGATGTCAACATCAAAGAAGCACTATTATGGATATGGTGATTTCAGATCAACATTAAGCTCATTGGTTGATCTTCACACCTTTTGAACCAGCAAAAACCAATTCAGCCCATGGAGTCAAGTTCAAGATCATCATGTTTTCCATCAAGCTAGATCTACCAAGCTAGATTTTTGAGGAGGAGTGTGAAAAATGCAAAAATAAGCTTGGTAGAGGCCAAAAATCTTGTATATAGATAAACACACATTTGTGGAGCCTGTTTCCACGTGTGAAAATAGTGTACTTGTCATGTACCGTAATCATATAGGTTGTACATATGATTTAATTCAAGTTCTAGTGGCTAAAAAGGCCAAAAACTAGTTTTCTAGACATATGACACATGGCATCAATCTATTGCTTGCATGAGCCACATCCTTTGGTTAGGTGTCACATCCCATGTGTAGAGGACAGATCACATGTGTGGAATAAGCTGAAGTAGACGAATTTTGACTTCTAGAAGATTTTCAAGTAGATCTCCATATAGAAGGAAAATGGACCAAAAGTGCTCAAAATAGAAGGTTTTGTCCAAGTGTCAGTTTTGCATGATGAATCATCATATGACAAAGCACCTTCACACATGTGGGATCAAAGGGATGATCAGTACCACGAGCTCCCACTTATTGTATATATATAGGGCCACATTTGGCCATAATCATTGTGAGACACCAATCTTGGTTTTGGAAGCAATTTTGAGTAAATCTCTCCATTTGTCTACATTTGTTTTGATTGTTTTGAGGTTCTATCAATGTGTACTTGATTTTCAGGTTGGAGTCCATACTCAGACAGTGTTTCACACGTGTGAAACCGGAAAGTACACTTACCTTCAATTAATGATTGTTCTTGTTAGGATTTTGTGTCTAGAATTGATCTAGATTGATCTTAATCTGAAGTAGATTGATAGATCAAATAATCTGACAACCAATCCCTCTTGAGGATCAGATTAGGATCCACTCTTGGTCCTTTTTGTACTTTTTTGCACACAAATACCACTCCAGGTGACATAAGGGCCTTTGATAAAAAGACACAGAGAGCATTATCCTTGATCAATCTTTCAGTGAAAGACCATCTGATCACTCACATAAGTGATGCCACGACGGCTAGGGGAGCTTGGGAAGCTCTTAGAATGCAATTTCAAACTTGCAATCCAGCTCGAGCCATGTTCTTGAAGTCGAGATTGAACACAGTAAGGATGGAAGAAAGTGAATCAGTGGGATCCTTCTTCACCAGGATAAAGGAGCTGAGAGATCAACTTGTGGCAATTGGAGAACCAATCAGAGATATTGAACTGGTATATACCACAATGAGCGATGTCTCGAAAGGGCTATAGATGTTTTTGAGAGGCATTGCTTCAAGGGAGAGGTTGTCTACTCTTTAAGACTTCCACAGAATCATGTTGCAAGAAGAACAGTGTCGCGAAGTGGTGAAGTCAAGACAAACCCCACAGGAGGATCAAGCCTTACTTGCTAAAGGCAAGCAGAAAGGATGGAAAAGGATTCCTAAGAAATCCAAGGATGATGATGACGAAGGAGAGTCGTCATCAAAAGGGAAAAAGAAGAAGAAAGAAAAATGTTACTATTGCCACAAATTGGGTCATTGGGCAAGCGAGTGTTATAAAAAGAAAGCAGACGTAAAGGCGGAAAAAGTGACTCAACAAGGAACCATTATCGAAGATGATGGAGAAGATGACGAGACAAGTGTTTTCTCATCAGCATTGGCATCCCAAGTTGATGATGGTGCCAGATGGTTCATAGACTCAGGCACCACAAGGCATATGACCGAAAAACGTGATTGGGTTGAAAAACTCTCACCAATCCATGATGGGAATAAGGTCACTCAAGCCAATGGAGAGAAATGCCAGATACAGGGTGTGGGCAATGTACATGTGCAATTTCTTGATGGCAAAATTAAAAACATCCCTAATGTACTTTATGTTCCTGGACTCAAAAAGAGTTTGCTTTCTGTTGGTGTAATGGCAAATCAACATCTTAAAGTTGAATTCATCAAGGATGGATGCCTTATGAAGGATACGAACCACAACCACAAAGTGGTGGCGAAGGGTTATAGAGATAGTAACTATGGCCTTTATAAATTGGATGCTGCAAAACCAGGTGAATATGGTTTGGCTATCTCAACAGCATCTCAATCCGAGTTGTGGCACAGAAGACTTGGTCATTTGAACTATGGGAGCTTGAGATTGATAGCAAAGCTGAAGATGGTAATAGGGTTACCGGCATTGCAGGATGATCATCATGCAATATGTGAAGGATGCATCATGGGAAAGCATCACAGAGAGACATTCAAGAAAGGTGGAACTGCAAGAGCTAAGAAACCGCTGGAACTAGTTCACAGTGACCTATGCGGCCCAATGAAGACCATGTCGTTGGGGAAAGCATATTATTTAATGATTTTCATAGATGATTACTCTAGGAGGACATGGATTTATTTCTTGAAGAAGAAATCTGACGCTTTTGCTCGCTTCAAGGAGTTCAAAACTTTGGTAGAGAACCAACTAGATGCACGCATCAAAGTGCTAAGATCTGATAGAGGGGGTGAATACAAATCTGATGATTTTGAAGACTTTTGCAAAGAACACGGCATGAAAAGACAATTCACACAGTCACACACACCACATAGTAATGGTGTAGCTGAAAGGAAAAACAGAACTATTATGGAGAGTGCACGCTCCATGATGAAGCAAATGGGCTTGAACGATTCACTTTGGTCAGAAGCGTGCAGTGCGACAACATTCTTGCAAAACAGGAGCCCTACAGTTGCGGTTCCAAATGTAACTCCTGAAGAAGCATTTACTGGAATAAAGCCAAAAATCGACAAGTTTCGTGTCATTGGATGTAAGGCCTATGTACATGTGCCAAAGGAGGAGCGAAAGAAACTTGATGCCACAGCAATCAAGTGTATCTTCGTCGGTTATGATGAAAGAACAAAAACTTACAGATGTTTTGATCCTGTAATGAACAAGATTCACATTAGCAAAGATGTGATCTTTGATGAAACGCATAGGTATGAATGAAGACCATGCAAGCGGTGAAAGCATCAAGAGACTCCCCACAATTCTGGAAGAAGAAAATGAAGAAGATGCTCCACAAAATGATGCACGTGAAGACGAAAGTTGAGAGGGCGAATATGAAAGAATGCCACCTATTCAAGAGACTAGGGGGAGGTACTTGCCAATAGGAGCAATAAAGGAGAAATCGGTTGGAAGTAAGAGACATTACTTGGACACTCCTTGGGATAGGTACTCTCCACATAGTGTATCACCTGAATCTAAGATACCAAAATGGTATGAAAAGATCATGAAGGACGCAAAGCTAAATCAAACAGGATCTAGCACACAAAGTGAGGTGAGAAGATCAACACGGGAAAGGAAGTCTCCCGATCGTTATCATGTGAACTATGTCCTAATGACTGACATTTTGAAGTGTCGAGAGCCATCAACCTTTGATGAGGCAAAAGATCAAAAAGAGTGGCAAAGGGCAATGGAAGAAGAGATAGAATCCATCCAAAGACATGATATATGGGAGTTGGTTGATCTACCACTTGGAAAGAAACCCATTGACAACAAATGGGTGTTTAGAACAAAGTTTCATGCAGATGGCACAATAGCAAAGTATAAGGCACGCCTAGTAGTGAAGGGTTATGATCAAAGCAAAGGAATTGACTATGAAGAGACATTTGCTCCAGTGGCTAAGTGGACTACGCTACGTCTTATCATTGCCTTAGCATCTCATTTTGGGTGGAAGATCCATCAAATGGATGTGAAATCTGCATTTTTGAATGGTTACTTAGAGGAAGAAGTTTACATGGTCCAACCGCAGGGCTTCATGGCAAAAGGGCAAGAACAGAAGGTATGTAAACTACACAAAGCACTTTATGGCCTTAAGCAAGCGCCACGCGCATGGTATGGACGCATTGACAATTACTTTCTTTCACATAGATTTGTAGGAACAAATTCAGATCCAAATCTTTATGTTCTTATAAATGATGACAGCTTTGCCTTGATTGTACTTTACGTTGATGATATCATTATCACTGGCAATGAGAACCTCACTCGTTCTATCAAAGCCATCTTGTGCAAGCAATTTGAGATGACAGATTTAGATCTTATGCACTATTACTTGGGTGTCGAAGTATGGCAAACTAGCAGTGATATCAGGTTATGTCAAAACAAGTATGTAGGTTGAAGAGATTTCACATGACAGAGTGCAAACCTTCCATCACCCCTTGCAAAGCTGTAAGAAATTATCTCGTATCGATGATAGTGCACATGTTGATGCTACACTATTTCGTCAGCTAGTTGGAAGTTTAATATATCTTACGACTACACGTTCTGATATCTGCTATGTTGTAAGTTTGATTAGCCAATTCATGTCATCACCCACTATGGACCATTGGAAAGCTGCAAAAAGGATTTTGAGGTATGTGAAAGGTACACCGAACCTTGGTCTAATCTACAAAAGACAAAGTGTTTTACCTAAGTTGCAAGGTTATGTTGACGCTGATTGGGCTGGAAGTATAGATGATAGAAAGTCAACAACAGGTTATACCTTCAATTTTGGTAGCGGCTATTTTTCACGGTCTAGCAAGAAGCAAGATACTATTTCTCTTTCTTCCACAGAAGCCGAATATAAAGCGTTGAGTTTTGCTACCCAAAAAGCTATTTGGCTATGTAAATTGTTATGTGAGATTGGCGTGAAGCAGGTAAATCCCACTGTTATTTTCTGTGACAGTCAAAGCGGAATACAATTGGCTAGAAATCCAATCTTTCATGCAAGGACAAAACATATTGAAGTAAAATATCACTTTGTGCGTGAAAAATTATAATCTAAAGACATACGTATTGTACATTGTTCTACGTTGTTACAAGTTGCCGATATATTTACAAAAGCTTTAAGTAAAGAAAAGTTTGAAACTTTTAGAGCCAAACTTGGCTTACACCAGGTCATGTAAAAAGCCTTTACTTGTAATGCTATCATGGAGGTATGTTCCATGAATAGAGTATACTCTAAAATAAGAAATATATACAGTTTGAAGAGAGCAATTCTGAGTTCTTGTTGCACTTGACATTGTGCTGTGGTGATTGATCCGGTCGGGTGTTTTCAATTGTGTTTTCTTAACTATAAGATCACAGTAAATGGGATCAAGATTGATGAGGATAAAATCAAAATTGTGATTGAGTGGCCTTGTGATTGAGTGGCCAATTCTAGGAACTGTGAGGCAAGTAAAGTCATTTATAGGTTTTATAGTTTTCTTTAGGAGATCTATTGAGGATTATGCTAAGTTAGCAGCTCCGCTCAATAATCTGACAAAAGGGTTTGTTAATAAAAAGAAAAAGAGGAATCAACCTAGTCTGCATGTTGTTTGGAACGAGGAATTGAATCAGTGCTTTGAGAAACTTAAAACAATGATTGTTTCAACTCCCGTATTACAAATTGCAAATCTAGAACGGACGCAAGTGATGTTGCAGTTGGAGTGGTTCTATTACAAATGGATAGGCCACTAGTGTTTGAAAGCAAAAAATTCACTGGTCCTCAGTTGCATTATACTACACAAGAAAATGAATTGTTTGTTGTAATCCATGCACTTAAAACCTAGAGACACTACTTGTATGGTAGTAAGTTTATAGTGCATACGGATCACCAGCCTCTTAAGTATTTTTGTAACCAACATGATCTTCGGGAGAGAAAAGCTCGATGGGCCGAATTGATGCAGGAATTCGATCATGAAATCCATTACATAAGAGGCACAAATGCTTCTCTTAGTGAAATGTAGCTCCAGGAGGCTTTGTGAGAGTTAGTTGCCACAAAAAACTAAAAAAATGATATTTGCGAGGGTTCAACACTTGATTTTGCTCTTTTAGATCTAAAGAACTCGTTTTAGATTTGGAAAACTCTCGTAGGAGGCGTTAAACTAAGATGTAACTCTTGCAGACTCGTTTGTGTGCTTCTCACAGTGAGATGCAACTTGAAGAGGCTCTACAAAGGTTACTGAGCAGTTTTGAAATTTTTTTTTTGATTTTACAAGGGATTTTTGAATTTTTATGATTTTTTTATGTTTATGAAAAATCTGCTAGGAACTAATTCTCGTAGGCTTCTATGCAGGTCTGGAACAATGTTCTCATGCTATTGCTAATCATGCGAGAGTTACTTTTCACAAGTTTGGGAGAAATAAAGTCTAATGTGATATTAGCTACTTTTCCTTCCAAAAATAATGATTTGTGATATTTTGTGGTTTTTTGATGGCTGTGATGAATTGTCAAGCCCTTAGAGACTGTTTTAGGTCTTCACTACCTCTCCACACCTCCTACGCTAGCTTCCAACAGTCCAATCACACCAAACATTCAAAACAAGACTAAACTATCCCAAAACCACCTAAAACATACTAAAATAGACAAAAACAACTAAAATGACAACTAAACTAGTTAGTAATGGCTTGTCTTTGGCAACGATGCCACTGTTGTGTTGTTGGTGTAGTATAGGAGTTCATCGTTGTGGGAGTGCAACCTTGCTCATAACCTGCATAACACATGGAAAGAGGAGGAAGAGGAAGAGATAAGAAAGAATAGAGGGAGAAGAAAGAGAGAGAAAATGCCTAGGTTGAGAGAGGCTTTGGAGGCCCGAGCACCTTCCCAAAGCTATTCAAACCCAACCGAGAGAGAGAGAGAGAGAGAGAGAGAGAGAGAGAGAGAGAGAGAGAGAGAGAGAGAGAGAGGGGGGGGGGGGGGGGGGGGGGAGAACCAACAGAGTTTTATTAGAAGAGAATAGCACATATTATACAAAGGAAATGGCTCCCTTATATAGTTGAGAAGGGCAGGCCTCCTTGTTTCTCATTGGTCCTTTCTCAAGGGCAAGGATTGCAATCCTCATCCTTCATCTATTTTTCCTAAATCTAATGGTGCTTGAAGTTTGGTTCTCAACACACTCCAAAACATGTGAGTTTTGGTTTTGGCATCTAGTTTTGACTTTGGCAAGGCCCACTTGCAAACCATGTCCATTAAGATAAGCATCTTATTATTTAACTATTTACTATGAAGGTACAATATAAGAGTTTCCCCCCAAGTCTATTCCTAACTAGGAAAACTATATTAAATGCCCGTTGGGTCGGGCTTATACACGCAGGAAGCCGATGCTCTCACACTTATTGGTCCTAACTGTACAGTGTACTGTGGCGAGGCCCACTAAGTAAGCCTTGGCGAACAATAGTTTTAGTGGTGGGACCTACTCATTGATTTATGTACAAGAAATACCCACAACAGGGTCCTCGGCCTAAAGTAGTGCTGGTACCTCGACACTTGCCTGCGTTTGTCATGGAAGAGAGCTGTTGTTGGCCCGTTCATTGCTTGGACATGGATTTTAGCCTACGGTAGAAGTTTCAAGCAGTTTTGCGATGACAAACATGGGAGAGTCCATTTTGAGTGAAAGTAGCAAATTGGATGGGATTTCCAACTATGCAGTGTGGAAATTCAAAATGAAAAGCATACTGATGGAAGAGGATGTGTGGGATGTCATCACAGGTGATGAGAGAAGACCACCAAATGAAGCGGACATCAAAGTGTTCGACAAGAAGGTGAGAAAAGCTTTGACTTCCATTAACTTGTCAGTGAAGGATCATATCATTACCCACATTTGTGATGTTGTACACCCAGACAGGCATGAGATGTGCTAAAGGAGCAGTTCGAGATGTAAAATCCGTCAAGAATCATGTTTCTGAAGTCAAAATTGAATAGTGCCCGCATGGAACAAGCAGAGCACATTCAAGCTTATATGACCAGAATCAAGACAATGAGAGATGAACTGCATTCGATTGGTGAGCGCATACATGATGTGGAGCTGGTGCACAATGCATTGTGCGGCATTGCAGAACCCTATGAGATTTTTGTGAGTGAAAGAACATCAAGAGAAAGATTGCCAAACTTTGACGAGCTCATAGGAATCTTGATGCAGGAAGAGCAACGACAAGAAATGGTGAAAGCTAGACGTCAAAATACTGACGATTAGGCACTTGTGACACGCCAAAAACAAGGCAAGAGCAAGGGAAAGAAGAAGTCTAAACAACAATTCTTCAAGACTCAGGAGGATGAGGCATCTTCCAGCAAGACCAAGAAGAAAGACAAGTGTTTCCATTGCAGTAAAAAGGGCCATTGGAAGAGTGAATGTCGGAAATTCCTAGCGGAACAAGGCAAGGGAAAACTAAAGCAAGCAAGTAACCTTGTCGATGAGGGTGAGATTGAAGACTCTAGTATCTTCATATCAACATTATCATCTAATCAAGATGATCAAGCCTAGCTTCTTTTGTAACCCAAGATCTTTTTATGGATTGGATCATCATTGATCTGAAATCCTTAACAATACCACTGGAAGAAGTTGCACCAATTTATGAGGAACAATATCAACCAGCCTTATCTTGGAATCCTCTGATGGATGGTGTCGACTACCCCTTTGTCGATAAACAAGGTTACCAAGAATGGCCACCAGACCCTTATGGATATTATTGAAAATCTGGCAAGTTAAGGCCAATTGTTATGTTAGAAATAAAAAATAATGACCTGCACTTTTTCCCTCACTAGGCCACTCTCGCTTTTCCACCAAATTGAAAGCCAAATCGGCGTCGCCTTCCGACGTGCACTCTGCCGTCAACTCCCAACTACGTGCCCAATGAAATGGTGAAATCGCTTTTGGTGCACTCCGGACACTTTCTTTGCTGCGATCACTCTATTTTGCTATATTGTACTTGCAAGTACAGTCTGGGTGGCCTTCGTTTGGAGTCTATAGCCCTTCGTTTGGGTCAAAACGGATAAAGGAAACAAAATTAAGGGCTTTTTCACTTTTTGAACTATTTCTTCAGTTTGAAGAGACTTCAACCTTCAGTGAACTTGGACTCAACTCAACTTTTAAAATGAAGATTTCTATTGAAGTTGAATGGCTAGATGCCCTTCAGCCCCTTCTATTGAAGTTTCTCATGGATTTAAGGAGATCCAACGGTCTCTTTGCATTTCACAGTCCCTGTTCCTTGCTTCAGGTTCAATCTCTACCGTTGATAAGGATGGACTCTCATCCGACGACTGCTATTCAACTCATGCATTAACTCCGATCCCCTGTAGCCGCTACCTCACCTCAAAACGCAACCTGTCTACACGCGATGGTCGCGTGCGAGCTCCACGAGCTCCTCCTCCTCTCTTCTCTCCAAGCTTTGGCTCTTTCCACAACTATGATCTGATCCAACTCTGTTACTGACTCACGGCTACACACGACCTTCTGGGAATCTATTTGACTGATTAGGGTGCCCTCCAACAAGCTTTTACAGCTCCCAAAAAGATTCAGAATGGAGAGAAAACTGTGATTTTATGCTTCCAAATCCCAAACCAGGATTTTTCTCAGAAGATTGATCTTGGCTTTCTGTTTACAGTTCTCTGATAGGCCAATCCTCTTCCTCTGAGGTCGTCCTACTGCTAGGAGTCTGATGCTTCAAACCGTTCTCAAAACGGTGTCCGTTTGAATGCACACCGACTGCAAACGCCAAGTAGCCTCCCTTTAAAATTTCAAAATTTTGTTTTGTTGAGGTTCTGATTCAGCCGACAACTCTTGTCTCCGAATTCTCACACAGTCTCAAGCTCAGCAAGCCTCTATGTGCTAGAATATGTGCACCAGTGCTTCTCTTTCCGTCTACAATCCGCCGTAAACCCCAAACTCTCAGAAGACTGTTCTTCTTCCGAAGCTCTCTTCAATGGCGACACTGTACTGTGTGTACACTCCTTGTACGGCTCTCATACCAACTTAGAATTTGCTTTGAACAGGAACACAGATCATGCTACACCACAGTAACACAGACAAAAAAACACTCTCCATAGCAAGCTCACATAGCAACTGTATTTCTCAAAATGAAATTACACTATACATATAGTTCTTCACTCAGGCAGCCCATGCATGACCCAGGTTGCCGTTGGCGGGACGTGTGTCCCGTCGACTCACCTC
Source organism: Diphasiastrum complanatum (assembly GCA_029204225.1). Taxonomy (NCBI): domain Eukaryota; kingdom Viridiplantae; phylum Streptophyta; class Lycopodiopsida; order Lycopodiales; family Lycopodiaceae; genus Diphasiastrum; species Diphasiastrum complanatum. Next base: position 37,520,862 of record CM055112.1, on the reverse strand, counting down.
GTGGTGAGGCCAATTTATCCTTATCAATTGATAGGACCCATAGTACAATAGCACAGTGATTCTACTTTAATTCTAACTGGAGATCTGTCAACATTTGGCCCATTGCTGCTTGAAACCAACCACAGATTCATCCAAAACCTGCTGCAACACCCTACTCCATCAGCCCATTCAGCATGTTGTTCGAATCCAAGCTGAAACAGCCCAACTATGTGATTGTTCTTGCCAGACAATCGTCAACCTGCAAAAAAACACAAACAACTACTCAAAACGCCTCTTGTAGATCTGTTCCGCACTCCCAACCTTGCGAACCCTGCACACAACCTGCATACCTTCTCAGATCCTCTTGCATCTTCATTCGCCCAACCCACAAGCATCTTCTACACCTCCTTCGCACCTTCCTTCACCATCTCAACCAAGCCCTCCGCAATCTCAACCGAGTCCAACAAATGCTTAAATCTCGACGAGTCAAAAAAATTTGTCAAATCTCGATCGAGTTCAAAAAATGCTCAACTCTCGACCAAGTCATAAATTGCTTAGATCTCGACCGAGTCCCTCTGTGGACTTGAATTCCAAGACAGAAGTGAGCTTTGCCCTGATTAGCCATGTCGAATTCTGAGAACATCATCTATTTTGCATCCTTGACCATTTTGGTATTGTTGCTGAAGAGCCATGTATCATCAACGTACAAGGTGATGATAATAAAGGATTTCTACACTGAACTTGAATAAACGTTGCAATCAAAAGTGCTTGGTTTGAATCCTTGTTCAATGAGAAATGTGTTGATCCTCTGAAACCAAGCTCTGGTAGACTGTTTCAAGTCGTACAATGCCTTGTGGAGTTTAAAGACATGATTCTTCATGCCTCTAGAACATAATGTCCATGATAGAACTGGCTTTCCCTTGGGAATCCATGTGGAAGAATTAGTCTAAGTGATAGGAGAAACTATCAGTGACTTAAGTATAAAAATCTGATATTTATAGAACAAGAAAAGAATTACTCTATCAGCTAGTAGAGTCTTGTACTGTGGAAGCTTATCAAGCTATTAAAATAGCTCTAATACTATGTTGGAGAGAGAGGGGAAGAATTTATGACGAACACGAACAAGAAACGAACTCGAACAAGAAAATGTTCATGCGCAGCGGAATGAACTATACGGCCCTCTCCGTAAGCATGACTACGCCTATCAGAATGATAGAATTTAGTGATAGAAATCATGGTCATTCTAGACTACGTAGCCAAACATTAATAGATGAAGCGCCAAAAGAATAATTTGTCACGAATAACAAGACAAATTATATGTTGTAAATGATTCGCGAAGAGCTAGACTGTGCTTGACTGATAATTAGTCGCAAATGATTTGCGAAAGACAAGACTAAATGTTAATCATCTATTACCAGTAAGAACAATTAGAAAGATCAGACAGAATGAATGATAAGCATAGCAATATTAACATAGATCTGAACATAGAACAATGAACTGTATCAGATTAGGTATATCATGTATACATGTCAATAATGTGGTAGAGCACAATACAGCGGCGGACGACACTATGTTCCCTACAGATCTTATTTCAATCTGTAAAAAGGAATTAAACCTTAATTCTGACAAAAATAAAGAATCAATGCTCAGAGCATCTACTTTGTTTATGTCATCTTCTTCTGCTCTCTTCATCATCTCTTATAGGAATGGTGTCCAGTATATATATATTACATAATATTACAGGTGTGCAGATGTAAAAGTACAGAGTGGATGTGCTGTCTGTAGGAGATTGTGGGTGGCTGCAATCGTTGTCCAATCTGTTAGTGCAACTGCATGGGGTGAGCATGAAAAGGGTGCGACGTCAGCCAGTGTTGAAGTGAACGTTGGTGATGATGCAAAAGTGTGTCACTCTTATGAATGGCCTTAGGATAAGATTTACAGGGTGCCTTAGCTTTTAGAACACTTTTGGCATTCTGTAAGATAGTGTCCTCTTTTCGCCTGTCAACTTAAACTGTGTAGAAACAGTGTCATGATTCTTTCGCCTTTTCTTCGTCTGTGCAAATTTGCATGTAAATATACAAACTGCGTGACAACGTTAGTAAATATGCAGCATGAATGGAGGCAGATTAAAATGGGATTTAGGGAATATTTTATAGAAAATATTCCTATAAATGTGGAAGACTAGCTTTTTTGTTTTCTAGCCAAAGAGAATAATCAACTTTGGGAAATGAGCACATATGGCTCCCATTGGTGGATCTGGATGACTAGTCACTCTTCACACGTGTGAAGGCTTGCTGGACAGTATGCAGCTTGTGGATGTACTTGATCTATAAAGGGATCAACCGAATCAATAACAAGTTGATGTGACATTGGCAAATTCTAGTCATGGTTGAGTTTTCCACATTTGTCTTGAGTTTTTATGATTGAAATGCATTTGTAAGCCAATGTACTTTACTCTCTATAAACAGGCCATACTGGTACTGTCTTCCACACGTGTGAGGCCGCCCATCCATGTTTTTGATCATTTGTCTATTGCTCTTGCTTAAATCATAGTGTAAGGCATCTAGATCAAGATCTAACATCTAGAACTTGATTAGGCAATCAATAACTCTTAATGATTGATAAGTACAATCATATTTGTCTTTTTTCTCTGAAAATTGACATGGTATCAGAGCCAAGTCTAAGAGTGATCTAAATAATAGTACTTGAGAAATCATTGACAATGTGTTGTTTTTGAGTTCTAACTGAGAGGGCAAGTTCAAGGAGAGAAGTATCATCATTGTTTTTGGTCAAGAATGATTTGTGGGCTACTGAAGTAATGTCCACATGTCTAAAACCATACAACAACCTTCAAATTAACTTCCATTAGTATTTTTTATCCAAAAAAGTGCATATTATTCCAAAATTGATGGTAGCATCTACACCAACATCAAGCCAAGAGACATGGTGGATTGATAGTGGGGCTAGCTCCCACATGTCATTCAACAAGCATTATTTTTCTAATCTACTTTCTTGTAATGATTCTAAGAAATCAATCTACACTGCTAGTGATCAAGAATGCAAGATAGATGGCATAGGATCTATTCCATTATGCTTAGGATCATCTAAGAGGATAGATCTTGATAATGTTTTGTATGTTCCATCCATTACAAAAAACTTGCTTAGTGTTGGTCAATTAATGGACAATGGACTAGATGTACATTTCAAGAATGGAGTGTGTTCCATCTTGAAATATGATAAGTGTATAGCTAGTGGCATTAAGCAAGGAAGGCTCTTTAAATTGGATGCTAATGTGGCTATTGAAAGTGTGAATATGGTTAGGGAGGAGTTGACTCAAGTGGAGCTTTGGCACAAAAGATTGGGCCATCCTAATCTTCAATCAATGGAATCCATGGCATCAAAGGAGCTAGATCTCGGCCTACCAAAAGCTTTCAAGAAGTGTGGCAAAGTGTGTGAGGCATGTGGCCTTGCAAAGTCACACAAGACTTCCTACAAGAGATCTTTAACAAGATCTACCTCACCTTTAGATCTTATCCATTCGGATGTACGTACTTTTTCTCATGAAAGTAATGGAGGTGCTTTAATGTATGTGACCTTTGTAGATGATTGTACTAGATACACTTGGATTGAATTATTGCCTAAGAACAGTCTTGTATATGAAGCTTTTGTAAAGTTTAAGTCTCTAGTGGAAAAGCAACTTAGTTCTTGCAATAAAGTTCTAAGATATGATAATGGAGGAGAGTATATCTCCAACAAGATGAGAGACTTTTGTGAGATCAATGGAATTAAGAGAGAACTCACTTGTCCCTAAACCCCACAACAAAATGGGGTGGCCGAGAGGAAAAATAGGTGCAGAAAGTGGGTGGAGTGCAACATTTTTTTGGACGAGATAATGGTTAAAACCCTTAACCGGCCAAAGATATGATCAGAATAAGTTTGGGGCATGGATGTAGACACCAAAAGGGGGCTTGTCCAATTTTCACAACAATACTCTACGTGCCTAGATCCAACAACTTGCGTGGCAGTAGAATTCACTGATGATGTAGCATTTTTTATGAAGCTCCCCACCAAATGGGATGATTGTTTTGTCACCAATATTTTTTGATCCTAATAAAGCCTTGGCGTTTGAAAAAATTGAGGACCACTATACTATAGAGTGGCAATGTCGGCCAACCATGGCCCGATAAGTTCCAGACATGGATTTTCCAATTTTGGTTGGAGGGCATTCATAAGGTTTTTTTCCCACCTGCGGACAGTGTCACCATCAATGAAGTTGACAAGTAGTGGACTGGATGAGAAAAAACAAAGCCTAGCATCTCACAAACATACTTTAGAGCGATAGGAACAAGAATATGGTCGAGTCGACTAAATTTATTAGATCTACCAAAAATGTAAAGTTAGATACCCTTAGAAGGTGCAATGTACTCTCAAAGTCAAAGGCATGATAATTAGAGGTAGACTAGATCTCAAATGGGCCCAAAATGAAAAGAGAGTACACCAAAAATCCTAACCCTAGTATTGTTTATCTAAGGGCAAGTGACACCAAAATTATGCTTACCTTTTTAATTTGTAGAGAGAGAGAGAGAGAGAGAGAGAGAGAGAGGTAGGTCAATGATCTGATAAGCACTATCAATCATTCACCATAAGAAACAACCATTAGAAGGTGGAAGAACACACTTAATCACACTATTACATTAACTGAAAGAGAGTACAATAAACCTTGAATATAGAGAGAGAGAGAAACTAGTAGTTGACTCTAGACTAGCCTACAACTACTTACAGTTGTCAACAGTAAATCGTAAATAGTAATAAGTTTATCATTGTTTTCTAACACTCTCTTTTAATGATAAAATTACATTCTTCTATTTCTAATAGAGTACGAAACTTTTTAAATTGACTTAGTAAATATATCTGCCACTTGATCTTTGGAGTTACAAAAAACTAGATCAATGGCACCATCAGTAATTTTCTCTCGAACAAAATAATGATGTATCTCAATATGTTTGGTTCAAGCATGTAGAATTGGATTTTTAGCAAGGTGAAATGCAGCTTTTGTTGTTGCAATATACAATTGTAGCATCCACATGTAATTGATCCAATCTGTAAGTAATCTTCGGAGCCATATTACCTCTTGTGTAGTATTACTAAGCACATGATACTCAGCTTCTGTCAAAAATAAGGCTACTGTAGGTTGTTTCTTACTACTCCAGGAAATAGCAGCTGTACCATAGCTAAATGTATGACCTCTGGTATGTGAAGATTATTAAAATATTATCTTCCTATCTCGAGTTTGGTGCCATGTCCATGGTTATTTCCATTGTATTTCATGCTATACATAAAAGGTATGTGAATTGAGCACATAATCTTTTAGTATAGGTTGGATTTGAGTTAGGTAGATTCAATTTTGATGACATGCAGAAGTTTAGATAGCATGCAATGTCATTCTGTATGCATGCAAGCCACATGCAATCAATGCATGCAATATGCAAAGTGGTTTCTGTGATCTACACATGTCTAGACAATTTTGTGAGTTGACATGCAGTACATGCAACATCCATGCATGCAGTTACACGTGGATCTCTGGTAGGTGAATTAGTTCAGTTAAGTGGACTTTCCATGCAACTCCACTATAGGAATTTGAGTCTCTCTCATGTAGGGAAAGCTTGGCAAGTTTTTCCATATTGTGAATAATGAGATTTTGGTAATCTAGACTCATTCTATCTCTACCTGAGTTCTCTTTCATTGATTCTCTCTCTCTACCCGAGAGCGGGCTATTTTTCCCATACTGAGCACTTAGAATTATTTCTGACATTCAATTCTCATAGTGAGAAGTTAGATTTTTTCATTAGATGTATGCCATTGTGCTCTTGCCATAGATTTTTTAGGTATACTGTTCTCTGATCAATCTTGTGCAATCACAACACCTTAGTAAGATCCTATAGGGTGTGTGGTGAAGTTCACACGTGCTAAATGTGAAAATGTCAAAATCATGCTTGATCTAGGCTAAAATCATGTACATATTATGTTTACTCATGTGTGGAGCCTGTTCTCACATGTGAATTAAATGCATTTATCATTTAGATGAGTCATATAGATTGTACATACCATTTCATTTGAGATCTAGTGGCTAAAATGGCCAAAATCTAGTTTTCTAGCTATATGCCACCTGGCATCATTTTATTGGTAGGAAAAGCTATTTCACATGGATAGGAGTGATCTCACACGTGCCAAGGATTTCTCAATTGTGTCAAAACATCAGTAGTAGGTGAGATCCAACTTGTAGTAGATATTTGTGCAAGTCCCTATAAATAAGAAAATTTGCCTAAAATCAAGGGAGGTGGCTATAAGTTAGGAAACTTGGTCCATGTGCCATATTGATGATTATTGGTGAATCCTTTGATGAGTAGGCACTCTCACACGTGCCAAATCAGCTGAGTAAGCATAAGCTCTTGTGTATATATGGTGGCTCATTTGGCTATAATTGACATGGAAGCTAAATCTTGGTTTTGGAGCAATTCTAGTGTTTTCTCTCTATTTGTCTTGTGTTTTTATGCATTGATTGGGTTCTAGGCTTAGTATATTTTATTCTCAGCCTAATGTCCATAATCTGACAGGTTTTCACACGTGTTAAACCAACAAGTACAAGTTTTGATCAATAATGATTGTTCTTGTTAGATTTAATCATCTAGATTTGATCTAAATGTTATCTAATCTTGTGTAGATTGCTAGGTTGATCTAATCTAACATCCAATCACACTTGTGGATCTTATTCAGATCTATTATTGGTCCATTTTTCTGTACTTTGACATGGTATTAGAGCCAAGTACAAGTACATTTAAGACATTGATCTAAAACTATTCCCAAATTGGCAAGTTTTTGAAAACAAGCTAATATTGAGGTAGCGAGTTGAAATGGATAGCTAGAACCAAAATATTTGTACCAAATCTTGCTGTGGGCTGCAGGTATACCTTACACACGTGTGGGGCTATACATAACCTGTTTTGAACAGTATTTTTCATTTTGGTGCAATTTGAGCTTCATACAACCAATTTGAGTCAATTTAGTGCATTTTTCAAGCTTCACTTGCATTGTTTCTATTCCATTGATTTGTTCTTGGTTTAGATCAATCATATAGGTGGATTAGAGCTTGTTTACAGTACATTGAAGTTGATTCTCTATTTTTTTTAGTGTACCTTGAAGTTGAGAGAGATTGAGTGCTATAAACCAAAGATTAAGGAGTGAATTTGCAAAGTTGAGATTGAATCTATAGATCCATCATTCTAGATTTGTTCTAAAGTGGTAGGGTCAGGTCTACAAGCTTATTGATTGCTAGAAGACACTATAGGTTCAGATCTCTAAGTGAAACCATCTAAGTTTCAAGTGCATTTACACTAATAATGGCATCAATGGGTGGCTTCTTACTTGAAGCTAGTGAAAGGCTTTCATCAACTAATTATGCCATTTGGAAAGTTCGAATGGAGTCATTATTTGTACTTCATGATTTGTATGACATTGTTCTTGGTGTGGAAGAATAACCTCAAGTAGCTCAAGAATTACTAAAGTACAAGAAGAGATTTAGGTTGTCATTACATTGCTTGAAAATGAATGTAAGTAATGACTTGTTGAAAGAGATCTCATCTTGTAGCACATCCCAAGAGGCATGGGATTCACTAAAATCTATTTATGAACTCAAAAATACTTCAAAAATACTCATGCTAAGAAATCAAATACTTCAAAGCATGAAAGGAAGTAATGAAAGTGCCCAAGATTATGTTCTTAGGATCAAATCTTTGAATATTGAGTTATCTTCCATTAGTGACAAGATTCAAGACAATAAGCTAGTTCAAATCATCTTGAATGGATTAGAAAATGAGTATTCTAATCTAGTTCAAACATTTTCTATTCAATATCAACTTCCTACTATTGAAAAACTTCATAATGTGCTAGTTTCTGAGGATAGTAGGATGTTTCATATCAAGAATAGGATTGGTTCTCTTTCTTTGATTGATGTGATGAGAAAGCTAACTTTTCTTTGAAAGGAAAGAAGAAGAAGGTTCCATCGAAGAAGACCCAAGATGTGGAGGTCGAGAGCAAGGATGGAGCTTCAAGCTCAAAAGGCAAGAGTAAGAAGGACAAGAAGAAGCTTAAGTGTTTTTTATGTGGTAAGAAAGGACACTTTACATCCGATTGTTACAATAACAAGAATGCCCAAGAGAAGGACAACCATGACAACCTTGTGCTTGAGGAGGAGGATGAATTCAACTTATCTTTGATGGCTTCCTTAACACAAACATCTAATCACAACACATGGTGGATTGATAGTGGGGCTAGTTCCCACATGACTCACCAAAAAGACTACTTTTCTACCTTACTTTCTTACAATAACTCTAAGAAGTTTATCTTCACTGCAAGTGATCAAGAATGTGAGATTGTAGGAATTGGATCCATTCCATTATGTCTTGGATCATCTAAGAAAGTAGATCTAGACAATGTTCTTTATGTACCTTCTATTACAAAGAACTTGTTAGAATACTATGTGAGTGTGCTAAAGCATTGAGATTAGATGCATCACTTCCTATTTCATTTTGGGGAGAAGCTATTTTATGTGCAAACTTTCTATGTAATAGAATGACTAATAGTGCCATTAGAGGTCTCACACCTTATGAAGCATTGTATGGCAAAAAGCCAAATCTTAGTGATTTGAAAATTTTTGGATGTACTTGTTATGTACACATTCTTTAGAAGTAAGGAAAAAGGAAGATGCTACTTTATTTAAAGGCATCTTTGTTGGTTATAGTGAAAATAGTAAAGCATATAGGATATTTGATCCTATTACCAAGAAAGTTGGTGTAAGTAGAGATGTACTTTTTGATGAATCTCTCAATGGCAAAGAGAAGGTACTTTCCAACAACTCTCATCTTATCAGTGATCATGCTATGGCCGAGGAGGAGCTTCAAGGAGTTGAAGACCAAGAGGATCTTGCTCAAGATCCAAAGGTGCCAAGAAGATCAACAAGAGTGAGGGCCGAGGCATCAAAGCTCACTTATAGTGACAAAGGAAAGCAAAGGGAAGATTCTCAGCTACACACCTCTTATTCTTTCTTGACTACTATGCTTGAAGAACCAACATGTTTTGAAGAAGCAATTAAGTCTCAAAGTTGGAAGGATGCTATGCAAGTAGAGTTTGATGCTTTGTTGGAAAATCAAACTTGGGATCTTGTTAATCTACCTTATGGAAAGAAGCCTCTTGCTTGTAAATGGATATATAGATTGCAGTATAATCAAGATGGTTCCATTCATAAGTATAAAGCAAGACTTGTAGCAAAAGGTTTTTTTACAAGTCAAAGGCATAGATTATGATGAAACCTTTGCTCCTGTTGCAAAGCTTGTAACCATTAGATTGATCATATGTCTTGCTACTTCTTTCAAGTGGGCGCTCTTTCAACTTGATGTGACAAATGCTTTCTTGAATGGATTCTTGGAGGAGAAAATTTACATGTGCCAACCCGAGGGCTTCATCAAAGATGGAGAAGAAGACAAAGTGTGCTTTTTGAAGAAGAGCCTTTATGGGCTCAAGCAAGTACCTAGAGCTTGGTACTCTAGGTTGCATTCTTATCTTATTTCCATTGGATTTGTTGTAAGTTCTTATGAACCATCATTGTACTACAAATGTAATGATGGAAAGATCATCATTTTGGTTTTATATGTTGATGATATAATTCTCACAGAAAATGATCATGATGGCATTAAAGATGTAAAAATTTCCTTGTCTAGTGAGTGTAAAATGGTAGATCTAGGACTTCTAAAGGTCATACTTGGAATATAAGTTAGTAGATGCAATGATTTTACTTTCATATGTCAATCTAAGTATGCTAGATCCATCTTAGAAAAGTTTGGCATGAAAGATTGTAAAGGAGTTGAAACTCCCATGGAACTAAATGTAAAAGTTTCTAAGGAAAGTGATGAAGCATCCTTTGAGAGAATCACTACCTATAGAAAACTTATTGGTTCCTTGATCTATTTGATCATCACTAGACCAGATCTTAGCTTTTGTGTTGGCAAATTGAGTCAATACATGCAAAGTCCACTAATATGTCATTGGAAGAGTGCCAAAAGAGTGTTAAGGTACATCTCGGCTATTAGAAACTTTGGCATAGTATATCAAGGGACTAATCTTTGTTTGAGAGCATACTCGGACTCAGATTTTGCAGGTGACAAAGTGGATAGAAGATCCACAAGTGCCTTTGCTACATTCCTATGTGGAGGAGTCATATCTTGGCTTTCCAAAAAGCAAGATACTATCTCACTTTCATCAACCGAATCCGAGTATAAAGCTATGACAACAACAACAAAGGAAATCCTATGTCTAAGAAGACTATTGGAGGAGCTTCAAGTGATCAAGGCTGAAGATATTCCATGCATTTATTGTGACAATCAAGCAGCCCAACAACTTGCCAACAATCCAATCTTCCATGCTCGAACCAAGCACATTGAGATTTCACATCACTTTGTGAGAGAGAAGGTACAAGCAAAGGAGATCAAGCTCATCCATGTTTCATCTTCAGATTGTGTTGCTGATATACTTACCAAACCATTGCCAAAGGATCCATTTGTGAAGTTAAGATTAGCACTTGGAGTTGTAGATAGATGTATACTAGATTTACCAAGCTAGATTTTGAGGAGTGTGAAAATGTCAAAATCATGCTTGATCTAGGCCAAAATCATGTACATATTATGTTTACACATGTGTGGAGCCTGTTCACACGTGTGAATTAAATGCATTTATCATTTAGATGAGTCATATAGGCTGTACATACCATTTTATTTGAGATCTAGTGGCTAAAATGGCCAAAATCTAGTTTTCTAGCTATATGCCACTTGGCATCATTTTATTGGTAGGAAAAGCTATTTCACATTGATAGGAGTGATCTCACACGTGCCAAGGATTTCTCACATGTGTCAAAACATCAGTAGTAGGTGAGATCCAACTTGTAGTAGATATTTGTGCAAGTCCCTATAAATTAGGAAAATTGCCTAAAATCAAGGGAGGTGGCTATAAGTTAGGAAACTTGGTCCATGTGCCATATTGATAGTTATTGGTGGATCCTTTGATGAGTAGGCACTATCACACGTGCCAAATCAGTTGAGTAAGCATAATAAGCTCTTGTGTATATATGGTGGCTCATTTGGCCATAATTGCATGGAAGCTAAATCTTGGTTTTGGAGCAATTCTAGTGTTTTCTCTCTATTTGTCTTGTGTTTTTATGCATTGACTGGGTTCTAAGCTTAGTATACTTTATTCTCAGCCTACTGTCTGTAATCTGACAGGTTTTCACATGTGTGAAACCAGCAAGTACAAGTTTTGATCAATAATGATTGTTCTTGTTAGATTTATTCATCTAGATTTGATCTAAATGCTATCTAATCTTGTGTAGATTGATAGGTTGATCTAATCTAACATCCAATCACACTTGTGGATCTAATTCAGATATATTCTTGGTCCATTTTGCTGTACTTTGACACTAAAAACTTCACATGGTATCAGAGCTGCATGCTTTGAAGAGACAAGGGTGTATACATCAGATCTTCAATGCTTTTGCTTGCAGGAACTCGAATTTGGAGAGGGATTCAAACTCGCTGAGAGACAAGCTATCTGTGGATCATAAGTGGATCAAAACGAGCCTAATATGCTCTAGTAGAGCCTTTTATGGATAGAGAGATCACACGTGTGAAATCAACCCTCATTAATTGAGTCCTACTTCTCTAGATTTGATCCAAATTTGATGTTCTATAGCTTGTCGGATAGGTATTGAAGAGTAGAATGTGTTGCTTGTGTTTCTAAATTGATTTGATTTGTTTTAGAAGAGTTTTAGGCAATCAAAGAGTTTGAGAGAATACTCGACTCGTGGGATATTGCAAAGTGAGCACACATCAGTTCTTTTCACCATTTTCATCAATTTTCACTGTCAATCAAGTAGAATTGGATAGAAGTGAGTGTTCCGAGGTCTTAGACTTTTCATTTCACACAAACTACTATGTTTGAGTTGAAAGTAAGTTCCTAGAGAGTTTTAGAGAAGATGTCTTCATCTGGTTCACATTTCTTGGAGCATAGTGAGAGATTAACATCTTCCAATTATGCAATGTGGAAGATCAGAATGGAATCATTATTGATTCTACAAGATGTAATGGATATTGTGAGTGGAGTTGAAGAAGAACCTGTTGCACCTAATGAAGCTATAGCATTTCACAAAAGAACCAGAATTGCCCTTCATTTCATAAAAATGAATGTAACCAATGAAGTGTTAAGAGATATCAGTACATGCACCACTACCAAGGAAGCTTGGGGTACTCTAAAAACAATCTATGAAATCAAGAATACTTCTAGATTGCTTACACTTAGAAACCAAATATTTCTAATTATCAGAGAGTAGATGAGAGTGCTTCATCATATGTCATGAGAGTTAAGGATCTTCATCAAGAGTTAGCTGGTATTGGTGATGCTCTTAAGAACACTGAACTTGTTCAAGTAGTCCTTAATGGACGTAGAGATGAGTATGACAATATTGTGTAGACTTATGCTGTTAGGGAGGATCTTCCATCCTTGGAGACACGACAAGGTGTTCTCATTTTTAGAGTTCCTATTGCGTTACTGCTTATCAACAGAATTCCTTATTATCAAACTTATTCTCAGTTACTTAGAGACAACTTAGAGTGCGCAGTTTTTATTCGCTATTGTTTTGTGCTCATTAGCATCTAATTTTGATTTTCTGAATCAATACTATCTTCTTATTGCGTCCAATATATGCCAGAATGCATGCATCTCTGTATTGCTTTTGTAACTGATAGAAATTGTCGAAGAATTCAATACTTTATGTTTGGCTATGTAATCACTTAGTATCTAGTGATTTTAAAGTTAGTTGCTAAAGATTGAATGTAATTTCATCACTATTGCTTTGTTCAATTTCTGATAGGCGTAGTCATGCATTGGAAGTAGGACGTTTCCACATTGCAATTTATCCATCCTATTTCCAACATGGTATCAGAGCGTACCTACATGGTATCAGAGCATTCCTCCATAGTATCAGTGCTAGATCACTACTTCTTTATCTGAACCGTCATGATATCAGATTTGTGATCTCTATCAGGGCCTACTATTTCGATATTAGAGCAAAAGCTCTAATACTTGATATCTTTCGCGATAAACTCTGTTTTAGTAATATTGGGAGAATTTCTTGATTTTGGAACAAATTAATTTTTATCACTATCCTCTCTAGTACATGCTTGTGTGCTCAAGCTTAAATTCGAGCAAAGGATCATGTGCTTGAACTTAAGTTCGAGCATAGAATTTTTTGAGTTTTTCAAGTTTTTTGGTTTTTTTCGATATCAAAATATTTTTGGAGTTTTTCAAGATTGTGTGATTGAACTCAATTTTGAGCATAGGACGTCATAAAAGAAAAGAATGGGACTTGGGATTGTCCCAAAATTACCAAAACAATGTTGATATCAAATTGATATCAAACTCTTCAATTCCTTTCAACCTTTTAGTGTCAGAGAATTGATTTCATGTTGTTGGCATTACTACATCTTAGCGTCATCGATACAATCAACAAACTAAGTTCCAGATGGATTCTCAAAGTAAAGCTGGTCTTATTGTAGACAAGCTGAATGGATACAATTATCATTTGTGAAAATTTAAGATGAAGACCTTGCTAATCGTCGACGAGTTATGGGATGTTGTTACAGGTACTGAAGTAAAATCTGAAGATGACAAAGAAAACTCAAAGTGGAAATCGAAGGACGGTAAAGCTTTCACGCTTATTATCCTCAATACATTAGATACACAAATTGGACACATAGCTGAAGCTAAAACATCAAGAGACGTTTGGGACATTTTGAACTCACTATATGACGTGAGGGACGTAACTACATCTACAAAGAAAATTCTTCACATTCAGGATGTCTAATGGTGATTCTCTTTAGAGTGACATTAACCAGTTTAAAAATCTCTTGCAACAGATGGCCACTGTCGGATTTGTCATAGACGATCAAGACGCAATTATGAGATTGCTTTGAAGCTTGCCCTCTACATATGAGAACTGGGTGATGATCATATCGACACACTCAGATTTAACTCTTACTAGAGTTATCACTATGTTGCTGCAAGAAGACAATAGAAGAAGTCAAGACACTTTGTCTACTTCCTCCTATCAGGCTCTATATGTCAACAAAGGCTCTAAGCGATAGAAGCAGAAAAGCTCCAAGAAGGCTACAACGAATCAGAAGCCGTCTCAAAGTCAATTACAATCATCAGATCCACAGTCAAAGAAGAAGATGTTTTGTAAGTATTGCAAGCGCAATAACCATGAGATCAAGGATTGCCGAATTCTCCAAGCAAAGAATGCAACCAAACAACCTGATCAACAAGCAAACACAGTTTCATCATCTCCCCAGGTTGAAGTGGACAAAGGTGCATTCATGGTCAAAGACCAAAGCACATTTTTTGATGATTCATGGTTTCTGGATTCTAGAGCAACTCAACACATGACCAATCAACGTGAGATTTTCAACTCCTACATGCCTTACAACACAGAGAAATTTGTTCATCTTGGTGATAATAGTACTCACACTATTGAAGGTGAAGGTACTGTAAGATTGCAATTCCAGCATGATCAATTCAATTTACTATCAAAGGTCTTATATGTTCCTAAACTCTTTACAAATATTTTATTAGTAAGTAGAATTACAGATTTAGGTCATAAGGTAGAATTCGAATTTGATCAATGCAAAATTATTGATAGGAGTAATAAGATCCTTGCACTCGACAAGAGGTAGGGTTACTTATATAGATTGGCACATTGTTATTCTGAGTCTAGTCAAGCCTTGAAATCCTTTGTTCTAGTCAATAAAGTATTACTATGGCATCATCGCTTAGGACACTTGAATTATGCATCTATTGAGCATGTCCAAACAATCCATGGTTCTTGATCTCGACTATCCTTCTGGTAAGGCCGATCTCCCCGTCTGTCATAGCTGCATCCTTGGAAAGCAGGATAGGATTCCTTTTAGATCAAACCATAGGCATGCAGCAAAAGATCTGTTAGATGTTGTTCATACAAATATATGTGGACCTATGCAAATTTCTTCATTGCTAGATGCAAAGTATTTCATTACTTTTATTGATGAATTCTCCAGAAGAACAACTATTTATTTCATTAAACAGAAATCAGAGGCTTTCATCAAATTCAGACAATTCAAAGAGCGTGTTGAGAATCAAACTGGCAAACGAATCAAAGCACTGAGGTCAGATAACGGGAGAGAATACATCTCCACTGAATTCAAGGAGTATTGCCTTAACAATGACATTGAGCAACAATACATTACCTCCTATTCGCCTCGGTCAAATGGTCTTGTTGAGAGAAAGAACAAAACCTTAGTCGAATCAACAAAGTGCATGTTATCACATGCAGCACTTCCGAAGTCCATCTGGACTAAAGTTGTTTCAACAGCAACCTATATTCAGAACAGATGTCCTACTAAAGGTCTCTCAAAGAAAACACCATTCAAAGTTTGGACATGTACCAAACCTTCTTTATCAAACCTATGCATTTTTGGATGTACTGCTTTTGCGCAGATACCATGTGATCTCAAGAAGAAGCTCGACTTCTAGAGTATCAAATGTGTTTTCATCAGCTACATTACTTTAGATCAAGCCTACAAGTTCTTCGATCCCATTGAGTCGAAGATATTCACTAGCCGAGATGTCATCTTCATCGAAGATCAGTTTCAAGACCTCAAGGAAAAAGGCAGTCTCCATGTAACCAACTTTTCAGATTCTCCTAACACATTGAACTTTTCAGTTCCTCAGTCAACTATTTCCATTGAAGGTCCAACCTCTTCTACTTTTGATGAACAACAAATCAATGACAAATCAGAAGATGATGATTTTTGCTATCATTTGCCGCTGCAACATATTTCAAAATATATCAAATGGATGTACAGACAACATATCTCAATGGAGTTATCGAATAAGACATTTACATGGTGCAACCCAAAGGTTATATTATAGAGGGTAAACACAATCATGTGTGTAAACTCCATAAGGCACATTATGGCTGGAAGCAATCTGCTCGAGCATGGTTTCAAAGGATCAATACTTTCCTTATTGATTACGGCTACACACCTAGCTCTTTAGATTCAAATGTTTACTTCAAAGCAGTGCAACAATCTTTTATCATTATCACTTTATATGTGGATGGTACATTGCTTTTCAGCAATAGCATCGATCTGATAAAAGAGGCCAAGACAATGCTATCTTCCGAATTCGACATGACCAATCTCGGCGAAGCTCATTTATGCCTTGGTATACAAATTCATAGAGATAGAAAACAAAAGTTGGTTTACATTACACAACAGAGGTACATCTATAGCATGTTAGTCAGATATAATTTGACTAATTGTAAGTTAGCTCTCTCACCAATGGAACCAGGTCTCAAATTGTTGAAGGACCAGTGTCCTCAAACAATTCATGAGAAGTAGCAGATGCGTGAGTATCCTTACCATTCTATTAAAGGATCTCTTATGTATGCCATGATCTGTACCAGGCCAGACATAGCTTTTGTAGTCAGCTCTTAGTTAGTTTATGACTAATCTTGGTGTAACACATTGAAAGGCTCTTATCAGAGTCATGAGATATCTTTGAGCTACTATGGACTTTTGCATTTGTTACGGAGCAATCGACAACGACAAACTCAATTTGCTCAGTGGTTACATAGATGCAATTTGGGTAGGAGATGTAGACACTCATAAATCCACTTCCGGATTTACATTCTTCCTCAACAATGGTCCAATTTCCTGGAACAATTGCAAGCAATCTTTGATAGCTCTATCTTCCACTGAATCAGAGTATATCGCAACATCTCAAGCTAAAAAGAAAGCAATTTGGTTGAGAAAATTTATGAACTGAATGAATGCCAACGGACACCAGCCAACTGACAATCGCATTTGATGACCTAATAGCTTAGTACATATAGCTTTTCATATTCACACAGTTTCAATAACAAGTTCTGAAGCGATGCATCAACATTGTGAATTGTGAAGGGGCTGAGTGTTATTACACGATGCTTCCTGCGCTCTTATCAAGCAGATCATTCACAATCAAAAAGTATTGTAGTTAGCTCTCTATCAAACTTTCAAGCTTGAACTCTCTTGAGCATTCTAGTTCAGCCTTTTAGAGATTTATTTTAGAGTTCCTATTGCATTACTGCTTATTAGCAGAGCTACTTATTATGAGACTTATTCTCAGTTACTCAGAGACAACTTAGAGTGCGCGATTTCTATCCGCTATTGTTTTGCGCTCATTAGCATCTGATTTTATTTTTCTGAATCAATACTATCTTCTTATTGCGTTTAGTATATGTCAGAATGCATGCATCTCTGTATTGCTTTTGTAACTGATAGAAATTGTCAGAGAATTCAATACTTTATGTTTGGCTACCTAGTCACTTAGTATCTAGTGATTTCAAAGTTAGTTGCTAAAGATTGAACGTGATTTCATCACTACTGCTTTGTTCAATTTTTGATAGGCGTAGTCATGCATTGGAAATAGGACATTTCTGCATTGCAATTTATCCATCCTATTTCTGACACAAAGAAACATACCAAAAAATTGTCAAAATGGCAAGCAGGCAGTAAATAGAAAAAAATAAACAAAACTTAGAAAATAAAACACACTAGTACATAGCATGATAAAAACAGGGTTCGTTGTATTTTTGAGTCTGCTTCCATTGACCACAGTGTCTAAGATATCGCCTTGTAGGATTTGGAGATGGGACATATCCAGAGGCAAATATCTTTTGTATGACATAAGGTCCTTGGCCGGAAAAGTTCAGTTTGTCTTTAAATGTTTTGGCTTGGTATAAGAGGACCTTGTCTCCAACGTGGAATTCTTTGAGTTTTAAAGATCGATCATGCCATGCCTTTTGTTGACGTTTGTGGACTTGCTGAGTATGGATGCTGATCCATCATGCTTAGCAGCAGGACTAATTGGTCCAACATAGTCAATCTCCCATTTCTAGAAGACTTGATCTGTCGTGACATGGTGGCAAGGCATAAAGTCGGTTTTTTGAAAACGTTTTGTCCTTCGACAAACATCGCAGGCCTTTACATAGGTGTTGGTATCTTTGAAGAGAGTTGACCACCAAAATCTTGCTAAGAAAATTTTTCTGACAGTCGTTGCGGAAGAGAAATGACCAACTCCAACACCTTCATGGGTTAGGGATATAGCTGAGATTTCAGTAAGACATCGTCGGATAATTCCATCTAATCCTTGCTTGTATAATTGTCCTGCAAGTAACGTATAAGGTTTTCTTTTGAGGACCAACGCACATTGTTCGGGTTTAGACAAGGATTGATCCATCTGCCTTGAAGCAAATATTCAGTAATATCGTTGGCCCAAATGGGGGTATAGTCAACTTGAAATAAAATGTCATCGGGTAGATCATCATTGACGCCTTGGTCTGGAGTTGGTTGTAAGGGATTTGGGATAGATGATCTGCTAGAAAATGTTGAATGCCCTTTCTAACAACAATTCGAAACTCAAACTCGCGTAACAACAAGATACATCGAGTAATGCGACCGGTTGTGCAAGTTTTATTGAAGAGGTAGAGAAGTGCTTTGGTGATCAGTGAAGAACACAAGCACTTTTTCCAAGAGATAATGGTGAAACTTCTGAACCACATACACCATCACCAAAGCTTCACGCTCGGTAGTGGTGAAATTGACTTCAACGGGGATCAATTGTCTACTGACAAATCGAATTGGATAATCCTTTTTGAATTCTCCCGGTTGGGTGAGCACTGCCCCAATGGCACACTTGGATGCATCTAAAAAATATGCACATGAGATTCCTTGGATAAATATGAGCCTTGAGAATAGGTGCATTGGTGAGGGCTTCTTTCAACTGAATGAATGCAACTTGTTGTTCATCAGTCCATTTGGGAACAACGACCACCTTATAAATTAATCGTGGTTTATTTGTGAAATTGAGAATAAAGCAGCAATAATAACTAGCATGGCCTAGGAATGAATAGACTTCGCGGATAGTACGTGGTTCTGGCAGATTTTGAATGATCAATATCTTGTCAGGGTCAGTTGTGATGCCATTTTTTGAAATTATATGCCCTAAGCGGATGCCATGTGTTATCCAGATTTGGCACTTTTTTCGGTTTAAAGAGATTTCAATGCATTGACATTGGATCATTAGAGGAGTTCTAAATCCAAAAAAGACCCTTTGTAAAGATTCTTTTTATATTTTTTCTCAATTTTTTCTTACATATGGACCAATCAAAACACTCAAATTTGAATTCTACGTAATGTATCTTTTTGAGTCCACATTTTGATTCCACGCTAAAATTGACATAACTTTTTAGTGGTAAGTCCAAATTTGGCGAAGTTTGGTGCATTGGAAAGCGCTCAACAAGGGCTTTCCAATGACATGGTAGATGACATATTTTGAGCTACGATTAAGAAGTTATGGCAAGTCAAAAGTATTAGTGTTATAATATTTTAATAATATAAACTACATCTTGCACGAATTCTTAAAGGGTCTTTTTGGAGCTCAAAAATCCTCTAATGTAAAAAAAAATTCCAACACATACGGATGATGTGTTTCTTGTGAATGTGCTCCTAAATCATCAAAGTAAATTTTTAGAGTATCTCTCATCTGCTGAAAAAGGTAGCTTGCATAACACACGCTGGAATGTGCTAGGAGTATTATAGAGACCAAAGGGCATGACTTTCTAACAGAAGGTTTTCCATTTTGTGGCAAAAGTGTACAATGCTTAAAATATGCAGGCACATCATGTGCAGGTGATTCGAGAGAAGCCTTGTCTTTCAATTGTGTCTCTCCATGAGTTACATCCTTTTATAGAGTGTCCAAACCCTATTTGGCCACTTGGCTTTCCCTCCAAAATGTAAACCCTACTATTTTTGGGTCTAGATTCAATGTATCCAGAGTTCAAATTTGAATCTCTCTCAAACTTGACTACCAACTTTCCCACAGTTTCAAAAAGTGTTTATTGAATGTATTTTAAACTAATATAACTCCACAAATTTTATCTCTAAGTCTAAAATGAGTTTTGGCCTCATATTGACAATTTACCAAAATATGACTAAACTAGACTAAACTAGTTGAAATCTATCACATCTCCTGCCCAATCCGCATCTATTTAGGCTTCAAGGATATTGGCAATTTGGCTGCCTCCATAGCAGATGCTGAGAGTTTCCGTTGCTTGGATGTGCTTATGACCTTTGTTAGCACTTTCCAATGAGTTAAGCTTGGATTTGATAGGAATTGGCTAAGTGTATGATCGAATATGCAAGGTCTGCTCGCGTGCAGATCATTGTGTACATCAGTGAGCCGATGATGGATTGAAATGGGTAGCGTTTTATTTTCTCTTTTTCTTCCTCAGTTTGAAGAGACTGTTCCTTTGATAAGTTTAGTCTAGGGTCGAGTGGAAAGTGACTTGGTTTGCAGTTGGCCATACCATACTTTTCCAACACATTGTTGAGATATTGTTGCTGACTGATAAAAATCAGTCTGTTGGGTCGATTTCGTTGGATTTGGATTCCGAGACAAGAGTGGACAGTCATCTTGTATTCCTAGGCCAACATGCATTTCGTATCCTTCATCAGATTCAGATTGTTACTGAATAAGAGTGTATCATCTACATAGAGAGTGATGATGATGAAGTGTTCTGATACAGACTTGAAATAAACATTCAAGTCTGTCAAGTTTGGAATAAAGCCATTCTCGATCAGAAATGCATTGATTTTCTAAAACCAGGCTCTGGGTGATTGTTTCAGCCCATAGAGAGCCTTGTGGATTTTGCATACAAGGTGCTTTTGATTGCCCTTGAGTTCATATCCCTCTGGCTGTGACATATAGATTTTCTCTTTGATGGTTCCGTTGAGGAAAGTTGTCTCTGGTGGATTTCAAGGTTTGCTGAATACTTTGAAATTAATGTGGCCTAGTCTGAAATGCCACAGCATATCAATTGATTCATAAGTGGCTATGTGGAGAGCTTGATTGTTAGAAGAGTAGTAATGGCTGAGTTTGTAAAGATAGCCGCTTCTTCTTCCAAAGGCTAGAACCTTCCGGGATTTGTCAAGAATTGTGTAGCCTTCTGTATCGAGTTTGACCTTCCGACCTGAATCGGTGATTCTGCTAACTGAGAGCAAATTCTTGGTCAGATTTGGAACATAGAGAACGTTGGACAACATCTTGACTTCACCTCTTTGGAATTTGACTCTGACTATTCTTTCACCTTTGATTAAATGTGATGAGTTGTCTCCAAGTTGCACAACTCAAGAGTGGGTGAATGACTTATAGCCTTTGAACCAGTCGCAATGGTGAGTCATATGTTGAGTTGCTCCAAAATCTAGATACCAGAAATCTATATCTTGATGTTCTCCAACTTTGTTTATGAACACCAATCCATCTTCTTCTTGTTGCTGATTTGAGTGACTGGTTGTAACACTATGTGCTTGTTGTTGGAACTGTTTCTTCTTTTCGTTGTTTTAGTTTAAAGTTCGGTAGTCTTTGATTTCATGGCTAGTCTCTTACAGTATTTGTAGAATAGTTTCTGCATTGGTTGGTACGATGAAGAGGTTGAATTCGATCCTGAACTGGAATTTGGTCCAGACTGCATGTTCTTCTTCTTGTTAATGTAGCTTGACTCTGTAGATCTCTTAGATCTAAACTTCTAATTTTTTGAATATAGAGCTCGAGGATCTGATCCTAAGCTTGAGGAGGATGCTGATCTTCTAATCTCCTCTTGTAGAAACAGCGATATTACTCTTGATAGAGTGAGGTGCTCTTGGGTAAAAATTTTCATTACCCAATTTTTGTAGGTTTTAGGTAGACTTGATAATAGAGTCATGACTGCATCAGAATCTTCTATGACTGAGCCAGTTGCAGTCATCTGCTCCGTAATATTTTTGAGCGTGTTGAGATGACTCGAAACACTTTCTACGTTGGACATCCGCAAGGTGAGAAATCTCTTCCTCAAGTGTAACTTAGAAGTAACATCTCTGATATCATAGAGAGTTGCTAAGATGTCCCATGCATTCTTAGCAGTCTGTGCAGCACGTATGTGGTTGATCTGAGTATCCTTGATGTTGAGGGTGAAATGCTTTGCCATCTCTCAGTCTCCACTTGGTGATGTTGGTTGCATCACCTTCTGGTTTGAGCTCTGTGCCATCAACGATGTCCCACAGTTCTTTAGCTAGTAGTATAACCTTCATCTTGAATTTCCAGAGATGGTAGTTATCTCCATTAAGTTTGTCAATGAGATGAACTAGATGATCTGGTTGAATGAGATTGTTGGTGGAAACAACGATTGTCGGAATACTATTGGCTACATGTTTGCTAGAGAGACATCTTGGTAGAAACAAGACTGATAATCCGTAGTAGAAATGCCTGCTCTAATACCAAAACATGGGGATTACTAAAATGCCTGCTCTAATACCAAAACATGGGGATTACTGGCAATAGAAGTTTGAGCGTAGGCGTGTAGGAACACGCAATAGTTAGTAGTAGAGATATTCAAGATGAATCATTCATACAAAATTGCGCAAATGAACAATACAATAGTGAGACAAAAATTGCACTCTGATTAATATCAACAGCAAGTACAATGGCTTGAAGTGATAACTTCAGCTTGTTGAGCGTGATAATGCTGGCTATAGAAGAATTCTGATTATAATGTTTAAAAAAACACTTTTTGTGTTTGATTCAGCTAGTAGTATATATTTACAAGTGTCTTCAAAAATATCTTACAAGCATTGACTGTTATTTACGCCAGTCTTTGTATATGTACAAAGTGGGAAACCGCCCTTGGGATTTTTAGCAGTCTAGATATTTTTAGGGTTGATGATAAGTTGGCGATGTCGGTCTGCCACTGTTCGAAAAATCCAAAAAACACGAAGGTGCCCTTGAACAGAAAAAGCACGTAAATCCCGAAGGTGCCTTTAAAGCGAAGGTAGAAAAATGCAAAAAAGACGACAGTGTCTTTAAAATGAGATTTGGTCACAATGTCGCATTTTTTCCGAAGGTGCAAAAATGTGAAAAATGTTAGATTTCTTATGCTCAATCTTAAACAAATCGTTCAAGTAATTAACATCCTGAAAACCGAAGGCCGACTACATGTTTTCGGACCTTCACATTTTTCCTTTTGAGATTCTTTTATGCCTTAGCAATTTTTTAGGCACCTTCGTCTTTTTCACCATTTTTGCACCTTCTTGAAAAATACGACACAATGGCAAGAATGTCTTAGAAACCATTTCAAGGCACCTTCGCCTTTTTCACTTTTCTCGCCTTTTTCATGCCTTCACGAAAAACGCGACACAATGCCTTAGAAACCATTTTAAGGCACCTTCGCCTTTTTCGCCCCTTCACAAAAAATGCGACACAATGGCCATAATTCCTTGGAAACCATTTTAAAACACCTTCGGCTATTTTGCCTTTTTCGCTGCCTTCAGTTTACAGGCACCTTCGTCCAGCGATCGCATTTGAACTCCATCCGAATCTCAAGAGAGTCGCGGTGGGTTCGCCTTCACGACTGCTTCGTTTCTCTTCAGTGGTATCAGAGCATATCACACTCTTCAGTGGCATGCAGAGCATATCACACTCTTCATACTTTTACTCTATCCTCAAGTAGTATCCGTTCACAAGGATCACTGGAAAAATGAACCAGGACCAGATCTGTGAGATGGAATTCGTAGAGCTTCCAGAGGTATGATCTTGCATAGATCTAGCCTCAGTAAAGTCGAAGAATTCTAAGACAAAGATTTGGTTGAAAAACAATAAATTTTGACAGTAAAATAGGGTGATTTCTAAAAATCTGAGCAGGATCAAAATTCGAGGTGATAGGTTGAAATATCAGGGTCTGTTATGGTTCTAGATAGCTCGCGGCGAATTCTGATATACCTGATTGGTTGAAAAAAATGTCACTTCTTTCAGAGAAAATGGCCAAGTTGACACTTTTGCTGCTTCTCCCCAGCTTGATGAGTTGTTTAGCTGCTCGTTTAGGACCTGAAGAGAAGATGGGGGCTGTAGTGTAAAGAAGAACAACATGCAAGCATACACACAAGCACGTTAGCAATGGAAAAAAAAAACAAGAAGCTATGAGGGAAGCTGATAATTCTCTTGAGGGCTTTCACACTTACAAATAAGCTTATAATATTCACCTTGTGTATTATGGAAATTCACATGAGCTTGTCCTCCCACTACAAATTCCATTACGTTCACTTTTTGCATATTATCTTGAATTACTGTTTGTTCACACTTGTCCTCCTCCTTGGAATGGCCAATAAGTGTTTTAATATGCCTCCAGTATCCAAGTGAGCTTTATCCAGTCTTAGAAAATCAAAATATGTGGACAAAAGAAAGTTTTCAGCCATAAAAGGCCGTCTTGCTTCATGTTATTGAAAGGATTTGATCTTGACCTTTTCATTGGATCTAGCTTATATGTTGTGAAGTTGCATGCCGGTGGATCCGATCCAACTTCCAAGGATCTAGACTGCTTAGGAATCCAGTTTATATTCAGGACTCGGGAGACCACAACCCGTATGATCTGCAGATGGAAACAGCAGTCACTATTGGTCTTCAAACATTTGTACGAATGGTGAGCAGCACATCAGTGTCAGTAGCACAATCTACCAATCGTTGCAATTCATGACTGCTTGCCAGCTTGGTTCTGGACTACCACACTGACACCCGTGAGCTCATTTGTATCATATATGACAATGGCCAACCAATTAGATGTTGAGGCGCTGTCTGGCTGATTTTAGGCAGAGCTGCTTTTCTTCCCTTCACTGCCGAGAGAGTAAAGAACTGATGTCTCAGAAAAGTACCGAGCTCCAATTGCCAGTTGATCTTTACACTGCATAATAGACGCGTATACTATGATAAGCTATAACATATGGCAATGTGAAGTCATTGGTCAAACCCAAATCGGTTAGACTGCATCCCATCTGCTATGTAGTAGCAGTTGGACGATGTGGGTCCTCTTGCTTACATAAGAATTCAGTGACATATTCTTCTAACGTCCCATCTCAATTTCTGATTCTACAGATTAGACTCTAGACTCTTCCGTACGCCTTGATCTTTCCTTTTGAAAACATTACAGTACCTCAAAGTTTTCAGCATGACTGAAGTACCTCCAGGATCCAGCCTCCTTTCTAACAGATAAGAATCCAGATAGAGATGTAAGATGCCGCAAACATATGGTATCTCTCTTTGCATATATTCACAACAAGGACAGACCTCGTGCAGCAAGTGTTTTTTGCCAACTAATAAAGATGTTGCATGTTAGTATGTCATGATTTTGTGATTCTGCAGATACGATGATTCCAGAAACTACTAGAGTAAAACAAACGGCTTTTTTAAGGTAACAAAAAAACACTAGTGAAATTAGCCAAAAGTGGTAAGCATGGGGTAAGTAATCAGCTGAGCACATTTGCAAAGAAGCATGCTTCTCATCCATATCCTACAAGCACAAGCGACACATGTACATCGTGTAGGTGCAAAGGATAGTGACTCACTTATACACATTCAATATGATGCTAGTGAGAATAGCCAAAAGTGGGAAGCATAAGGCAATTAATCAGCTGAAGTTTGAACTCACTTGCAAAAAACATGCTTCTAGAAACATCTTACACGCAAATGCGGCACATGTACATTCTATGGGTACAGAGGATGGTGACTCGTTCAATAATAATAATTCACAAAAGACAATCCATATGTGACACAAAAATTACTACACAACTAGTAGAAAAGAGTTACAAGTCAATAAGTTCAAGATCCTATGTCCTCACTCCTACACGTGTATAGAAAACTTGCTTAGCCATGTTGGCATAAGTATTATATTACTCAGTGTTATGTTAAGTGGACATTCAATATATAATTTCTACAAACCCTCTCACATTCCACAATCTCATTCTTGTCCAATTCATCTTTTTCTAGATCATTTAATCCTCACTTCTCTTAAATAGGTGAATTGGTGTTCAAGAAATGCTTTTGTTATGAATTTGGCCAACATATGGCTTATCGAGCAATCCTTCAACAACAATTTCCCTTTTTAGACCATGTCATGAACAATATGGTAGATCCCAAGAGCACATCTATATAGCGAGGAAATGAAATTTGCTATTCTTGCCAATGAGCAAACTGATTATAGGTACATGGATTCCAAAATTAATATGTATAACCAGGTGACAAAAATAGTCAAAATTGATATGTTATGTCTATAAACATTCTTAGCTATTGATGTAGAACCACCATAAATTGATATATACTATTATGTAGAAAGATACATTTTCACCTTGTTGCAATCAGAAGCATAGAGTTTTGACAATCACAAATCCTTGTTGCAAATATATATGCACTTTTATCAAACATAAATGCATTAGAATCTAAATAGATGATCATCACTAGCTAGGAATTGAAACATTTGTCATCCTGGTGGGGTGATTCTAGACCCCATGGTTGGATGTGGGTCTATGGTGTACTAGGCTTGTAAAAATACTAGACGACATTGTGTAGCCATGGATAGTAATATATTGTTGATCCATCGCAATATTGAACTATATAGTAAGAGTAATTGCATATTATGTCCAAAATGTATGTTATGCTACCTGTACCACTATTATTGTAGTGCTCAAGTTCATAAATCATAAGGTTGTTGATTGCCAGGGTTCTATTGTCACCATGAATAATGTTCACAACAACAAAATGCGCGATTTCCGACACAAGGTTCTGACGAATTCAAAAAAATTTCACAATCCGTCGGAATCCAACATAATAATACGTCGGAATCCGACACAAAAAAAAAAAAAAAAATTGCCGGAAATTTTTTTTTTTTTTACAGACGTTGGATTCTGACGGCCAATAAAAATGTCGGAATCCGACATCTCATTTCGGAGACTGCAACTTTTTACATGGATGACGTCACCTGTCCGTGCAAAAAAAAAAAGCACAAAGGGGACGTCGGATTCCGACGTATAATACAGATGTCGAAATCCGACGTTCGTGACCGAATTCTCAAAGCCGGATCATTTTTCTAGGGTTTTCTTATTTTTTTATTCTTGCATGAGATTGTTGGAGATCGACTTTTGCGCTTCTTTTCAACTCTATCAATTCCATTTGTCTCATACAATTCTTTTGTTTTGTTATGTGCAACTAAAATTTCTTTCTTTGTAACTTTTTCTTGTATATTATCTTCCTTGTATTGTATATTTTGTGTAGTTAAACACAAATATGTGTCTTAGTGATTTATGATCATGAGCGAATGAGAGAGGAAGAGAAGGATGTGTGTGAGAGACATGAGAGAGAGCAAGAAAATATAGATAGAAGAGTTTGATTTAATATTATGTTCTTTGTAAATTTTAGGGTTTAGATTTAATGTTATGTTCTTTGTGAAATAGTGTGAGACTGAGAGCTCTTGAGGTTTGAATGAACATCATAACCAGCTCCACCATCAAAGATGTAGAGCTACCACTTTTTCTCACTGATTGATCCAGTATGGATATCTTGTTGCTACTCCCTATCGAGCCATGAAGGGTAATCCATTGTTGCCTGATACATGTAAAATGAGATATGAGCTAGAGAAAGCTAGTCAAGCGTGCTCGGTATGATGGCATTCATGTTGAAAATCAGAACTCAAAATGAACTTTGAAGAGTGCCATTGACTCACTATCTCCGTTGGAAGCTTGAGATATCTTGGCTATGGGGTGCTTAATTATCTCTGCTCTGTGAGTTAGAACCCAGTTTTCCTTGCAAGATATTTGGAGAGCTGGCCTACCATCGTTGCTAGATGAGTGAGACATCATATGCACTCAGAAATAGGTATGGCTTTATCTATTTTCAGTTCGTTTCATCTATGTCATTTTTCATAATCATTTATTTTTCGTATGCACTTCGATTCCTGTCGATTGGAGTATGTTTGGTTTTTGCCACGGTTTTCTTTTTGCCACGTGGACATCGGATTCCGACGGTCCGGCCACGTGGATGTCGGAATCCGATGTCCACGTGGCAGAAAAAAAAAAAAAGTGACGTTCACGTGGTAGGAAAGAAAAAATTTCATTTTTTTTTCCACGTGGACGTCGGATTCCGACGTCCACGTGGCAAAGCAAAAAAAAGAGAAATTTTTTTTTTTTCATTTTTTTCCACGTGGACGTCGGAATCCGATGTCCACGTGGCTGGGTCGTTGGACTCCGACGTCTACGTGGCATGTTCTCCGTTTGTTTTTACCGGCCGGTTGTCGGTTTTGGGCTTGGCGTTGGATTTCGACGGATTTTAAATGCGACGGATTCCGATGACCTTATAGCGACGCATTTTTCGACACCCACATCGATTCAAAAAAAAAATAAAACACGATTTCACGTCGGAAATCCCGTCAATTCTTGTAGTGGTTGTTTTTGTGACTCAAATGAAGATGTTGAAAACTTGGACGCATGAGATGTGGATGATTTCAACACTTCGTAAAAGAATTTAAATATAGCATCTACCCATTGGATTATTGAGTTTTGAGCTGTCAGCTGGCAAATCGGATTGGAAAGTCCATCTTGCATTCTCCTGTTGGGTGAAGATGGCTCCCACTACATACTTGACTCAAAAAACATTGACTCAGAATCTAGTACAAGATCTTCCTTCAGTTAGCACACCAACTTCTCCATGTGAAAGCTGTATTATCAGCAAACATTGACTCAAAATTTAGTACAAGATCTTCCTTCAAATAGCAAACCAACTTATCCATGTGAAAGCTGTATTATCAGCAAGCATGCGAGAAGTCCTTGTGAGAAATTCAACTAGTTTAATGTCTAAATTTCATTCTTTGTGAGAAATTCAACTAGTTTAATGTCTAAATTTCATTTGAATAAACACTTTTTGAAAGTGTGGAAAATGTAGAAGTCAAGTTTGAGTATATTCAAATTTAAATGTTGGGTACATTGAATCTAGACCCAAAAATAGTAGGGTTTACATTTTGGAAGGAAAGCCAAGTGGCCAAATAGAGTTTGGACCTGTTATAAAAGGATGTAACTCATGGAGAAGCAGATCTTGTCTCTTTTCTATCTCATTTCATGCTTATATATGGTTCTCTTGGGTTCTACTATCCGTTGGTGCACTATACTTCTGATTGCTTGCAATTCTATGCGTAGAATAATCTATATTTGCTATTTTCAGGTTCATACGTGTGAAATACAGTAGGGTACTATTGTTGTATGGACAATAGCTTCTATTTATGTTTTGATTCATGTTTGATCAAGTTCTATTAGAGTTAGCATTCTATTTTGTGTGTAGATGCTGATTTTTCTACATTGGCAAGATTGGTGGAGTAGCTTGTTTTGTAACCAAAGACCTTTTATGAATTTGGATCATCAATGATCTGAATTCTTTCACAATGGTATCAGAGCTTGTGTTTCAGGTTATGAAGGAGGAAGTCATATCCATTAATCATTTGGTCAAGATATCAAGGCTAGAGCATGTTAGAGAGGATTCTACACCAAAATCGAGTTTTTTGCTTTTGTGGATTGGATCTCTTGTAGATCAAAACCCTATATAGGTTCATAAACTTGATGAATTCCAATTTTTGAGTTAATTACTAGATTTGGCCGATTTTCGGATCATTGGTTGAAAAAGTCTACTTGGGAAGGGGTAAAAGTGGCTCTTATCATGCGCTTTAAATCAAGAAAGTTTCTGGAAGATCCATTTGTCCTGTTAAGCAAAGTCAAGATGGGAAAGCGAGAAAGGGTCTAGGACTATATTGAGTGGGTCAAGCATCTACAATCCGAATGCAACACAGCTTTGACTCCCAATCATGCGATGATTATGTGGTTCCTCGCAGGATTACCACAAAGCATCAGAAGAGAACTCAAACGTTGGGAGCAGTACACCATGTTGCAAAAAGCCATGGAAGACACTATCAGAGAGGAGGATGAAGGCTCAGACGATATGACTCTTATCCAACAACCCATCATCTGACTCCCTCTATAGCATCAACCTCCAATGCTTCTAGTATTCCAATAGATCTGCGTCCTGATATTGCCTACGTAGTATTCAGGATGAGCCAATTCTGCACGAATCCAGGCTCTACACATTGGAAGATTGCAAAATGAATTTTGCAATATCTTCAATTAACAAGGGATTATGGCTTGTGTTATTATCATGGTGCAGGTCTCAGGATACTTTCCTACAATGATACTAGCTGGGCATCTCTCAAGGACGATTGTAAAAGCATCTCAGAAGGATGCACTCCAGTACAGAAGAAAGCAAACGAGGTAAACGAAACTCGTTCAGCACTCACGCCCCAAGGAGTACCACCAAAGATCATGCAAGTATCCAAAAGTACAGTAATCTGATCTAATGACATGACGTCAGTAGATACTCCCTAGGTCGTGGCTAATCTACCACTCTTGTAATTCTCTGGTTAGTTGTAGATGCTTAATCACTCTAATCTTAGATTTACATAGAGAGACCGTACTTACTGGATTATACTTGACATGTAGATCAAAACAGAATACATAGAGTGTAACAGATGAAATAGTCTAATGCTAGTAAGCAATCAAGACAATATACATAATACATGTCCACCTGCACGCGAAGACAATTTTGTCTAGGATCAGAAGGTCCAACTGTCCGCTAGTGAAGTGAGACTACTAATCGTGAGAGAACTGTGTTTCTTTCACGCCAACGCACTGCGTGGATTCGCATGCAGTGCTTGAAGAAGTTTGTGGGGTTGTAGATCTTTCGTAGTATAGCCCTTCCACCTGTCAACAAAGGTTAGATCATTGGATAGGTGCCTAACTATGCATAGATGCTACTTCTAGTTAATGTCCTACTTTGTCCCTTAACTCTACTCACTACTATGCTACTCCTCTTTAACTATACTCCTCTACACTAACATTCATCATAGTTTTGGTTGAAGAGAAGGAATGGAGAAGAAGAGATTGAGAAGGGAAGAGAAAGAGAGAGATAGAGAGTGAGGGTGGAGGTTAGCTCAAATGCTCCTGCTATGCGAAGGTTTTGCGAGGGTTCAGGCTGTCTGCAAGGGTTCAACTCTCGTAGGAAGTGATTTCTCCCACAACTTATTTCTCTGATTGGATTTTCAAGATCAGACCATGTAGGCAGGCTAATTTCACTGTTCTAAATTCATTTAGGCACCTTGCGAGAGTTGGTAAGATGATCTTGATACTCTACGAGGGTTCTGAAAATTCTGCTTCTAGGAACTCTTGCATACACTAAAAAATGATGATTCCTCCATCAGGAACTCTTGCAGAGATTTTCATGGATGTTCCTAGGTTAGATCTGGTGACTGCCCAATTTTCAAAAGCTATTTCGCAGGGGATCTCAAAAAATCATGAAAAAAGTACTCTTTTAGAGTGTTTTTTGACGAGATCTCGAGATTTTCTAATTTTTTAACTTTTGTAAACTGGTAAGCAGCTTCATCCAAGCTTGATTAGACTGTTGGTAGTGCTCTGGAAGTTCTGATGGATTCTTGGTAGTAGATCCATCAGTCAATCTGATGATCTGCTTCCTTTTTGACCCTATCAAGATCTGGATCCTCCTTGGATTCTGATGGATTTCTCCGATCTTGCCAGATCTGGCTGAATCTTGATGGATTTAGCTTTATTTGGCTTGATCTCCTTAGATCTAGCAGTGATGGCTGAGCAGATTAGCTTTATGTAACGTGCCACCCCCAATTTGGATCTGTCTTACTATGGTGGCCAATACTTGTGCAACCGGCTACCATTGATGGGTGTGTCGAATGGCATCCCATCAAGCTGTTCTAAGTTCACGACCCCATGATTAAGAGTTTCCTTGATCCTATAAGGAATTTCACCCGTGAATTTTAACTTCTTCTTGATCGCCTTGATTTTATACATCAGGACTAGATCTCCTGAACGAAGATCTTTCTTTTGTAATCTGCGATCATGCCAGGCTTTGCGTCTTTCCTTTTCAGCTGCCAGTGCATGCACAACTAGTAAGCGTGTTTCACAGAGTTTATGCAGAGCTTCGAAAAGTAGTTGTAGAGATTTGGACTCATTAAGACGTTGCGCGGTGGCAATCCATAATGAAGGAACTAAAAACTCTACTGGCATCACAGCATCCTGACCATATACTAATTGGCAGGGTGTTTGATCACTGCTCTCTTTATATGTTGTCCTGAATGCCCACAGTGCAGCATGCAACTTGTGTTCCCAATCTGATCTGCTAACTTCAACTGTTTTCGTGAGCACGCTACACAAGATCTTATTGGATGATTCTGCTTGCCCATTACCACGAGGATAATAAGGCGTATTGGTTCAATGAATCACGAAGAATTCCTCCAGCAGGACCTTGATCCCGGTGTTGCAAGTTTTCTTAACGAGATATAGCAAGGGTTGATGGTCCATATAAAAAACAAAATGTGTGGCCATCAAATAGTGTCAAAAATTCTTACCCGCATAGATCATTGTCAGTGCTTCCCGCTCTGTGGTTGAATAATTCATTTCGGTATCACTGAGTTGTCGACTTGCAAATCGGATTGAAAATTCTTTTTGTGTTCACCTGGCTGGGTTAATACTGCTCCAACGGCATACTTCGATGTGTCCGTATGCCCGTGGAACTCAATGGACCAATTGGGTGGTCGTAAGATTGGTGTTGAGACCAATGCATCCTTAATCTTCTGAAAAGCCTTTAGAGCTTCCTCATTCCAATGTGGATCCGTTGTGAGCTTGTAAATTGGTCTGGATAACTCCGCAAAATCAAGAATGAAGCTCCTATAATAGTTAGCATGACCCATGAAAATGTAGACCTCGCAGATCATCCCCGGTGGTGGTAGATCAATAATGATCCTGATCTTTGATAGATTTGTGGCGATCCCGTGTCTTGACACTATATGGCCAGGTATCAAGCTATGTGTCACCCATAATTGACATTTTTTTGGATTCAAGGAGATCGGGTATTCGCGACATTTTTGTAGCACCTTCTCCAAATTGGATAAGTGTTCTGAATTTGGTCCATGCATGCAAAGATTTTCCAAAAAAATTTCTAGAAATTTTTGCAAATAATCTTTGAATGTCGTCTACATGACTCGCTAGAAAGTGCTGATAGGAAGCAGAGGTATTACGGTGCCCTCTGAGATTGGTGGTGCTTGGAATTGGTTGAAATCAATCCGTTGAATATTGCCCATCATAGCGGCTTGTAAGTTCCTGTGTCTTCATCGTTCACCTTCTAACTGTGTTTCCAGGGTCTTGATGAGATCATCCCTGCAATGTAAGCATGCGTGAACGTCTCTATTTATTCGGTGCAGCTCTTTGTTTTTTTTTTCATTTCGTGTCATGTCGTGTCTTTTTGGTCCTGGAGGCATGTTTGACTTTCGCGAATAATTCGACCTTCGAGTTTCACTTTGCTTCGTGTCTTAGGGTTTTTGAGGTATGTTGACTTTCGCGAATTGTTCGCCATTCGACCTTCGCTTTGCTTCACGTCACGGCAAAGTTGCAGGAGTTCGCCATTTCTGACACTCTCTCTTGAACCTTGCAGCTTTGCATGTTTAATCCTATTCTCTTTCTTTGCTTTGCGAATTGTCGAGTGACTTTGTGAGCAGATCTGCAATCATGTCTTTAGACTTTATGTACTGGACCTGGAGCTCTCCTTTTGAGATCAAATCTCGAATGTAATAGTACTTCAGAGGTATGTGTTTTGCCTTTGAATGAAAGACAGGATCCTAGGATAGATAAATGGCACTCTGAGAATCCATCATCATCGTGCATGGTCCTCCTTGTGGTATTCCAATTGCCTCCAGCATCATCCTCTACCAAACTACCTCGTTCGCCACCTTTGAAGTTGCGACGTATTCAGCTTTGCAAGAAAATTGAGCTACCAAGGTTTGCTTTTTGCATATCTAGCTGATTGCTGCTCCGCACGCTATTGAACATCCTCGAGTTACGGACTTGTTGTCATCTTTGTAGCTCGCCCAGCTTGCATCACTATAGTGGTGCAGCTCGAATCCTTTTCTTTCATTTTCTGCTCTGTAGGTTAATCCCATATTTTGGGTATCCTTCAGATATTTTAGGATTCGTTTTGCCATTTGCCAATGTGCCATGCCATGATTGGAAGAGAATTGGCTTAAGGCGTAAATAGAGAAAGCTAGATCGGGCCTGGTACAAATTGTAAGGTACATCAGACTACCGATTAGATTTTGGTAGAGTATATCTTCCATCTTCTGTTTTTCTTCTTCTATTTTTGGGTAATCCTGCTTCGTCAGCTTGGCTCTAGCTATTCTTGGTGTGGCCTTTTCTTTGTAGTCCATCATGTGATACTGCTTGAGCACTTTTCTATCATATTCAGACTGACTCAAGTGTATTTCGTCTTTTATTCGATCTCTTCTGATCTCCAGCCCGAGGCATTTTGTTGCTTCTCCTAGATCTGTGATTTTATAATTTTCAGAAAACTAACTCTTTGTGTATTTGATCCGCATCAAGGAAGTTTCTATTATAAGAGAATCATTCACGAAAGTAGTTAGTATCACAAAATATTTTCCTACTCTTTTTATGTAGACATTATAGTTTGGTTGTGTAGAATTTAAGTCTAGAGACTTCAGAAGACTGTCGAGCTTCATGTACCAAGCTCGTGATGCCTGCTTTAGACCATAAATGCATCTCACACATATTTTCGATTGTCGAGTCTTCAAATCCTTCAGGCTGCTTCATGAAGATTTCTTCCTCTAGATCTCCGTGGAGAAAGGCTGTCTTTACATCAATCTAGTAAATTTCCAGATTGTGTTGTGTAGCGTATGTAAGGAGTAGTCGTATGCTTGTCATCTTGACCATCGGCAAATATGTGTCGAAATAATCAACACCATACCTTTGTGTGTAGCCCTTCATGACAAGCCTTGCCTTGTAACGGCCAATAGTGCCATCTGATTTCATTCTCTTCTTGTACACCCACTTGCAGTTGATGATCTTTTTGTTTTCTGGCAGTGGCTCTGGTGTCCATGTCTCGTTTCGCCTCATCAACTCGATCTCTTCTGATATTGCCTGCTTCTAGAATTCTCCCTCCAAACTCTGGACAACTTCTTGATATGTTGTTGGCTCTTCAGCGAAGCTATAGTACTCGAATTGCATGTCTTCGTTCCACTGAAGATTGTCAGCGTAACGGTCTGGAGGTCTTCTTTGTCTTGTTTACCTTTTGGGTTCGTTTCATCACTGTTTGAATGTTTCTTGTTAGTGGGGTTGATCTTCTACTTTTTGCTGCTCTGGAGTCTGTGGCTCAACATTCTGATTTGATGTCTGTCCTCAATCTCCCTCTTGAATTGGCAGCAGTGTGAAGATCTCATAGCCTTTTTCATCTTTTAGTCCAGGGAATGTGGACTCATCGAACGAAACACCCTTTTTCGTGGTTGGATTGTAGAGTCTGTACACTTGTGATCCGTTCGAGTACCCGACCATGATTGTTTGCTCTGATTTATCATTGAGCTTGTTTTTTTTTTTTTGAATGTGTTTGTATGCTGCACATTTAAACACACGTACGTATGATAGATCAGGCTTTCTACCTATCCACATCTCGTATGGTGTCTTATTTTTCAGCGTTGTCATTGTTGATTTGTTCTATAGGTGTACTGCTGCAGCTATTGCCTCAGCCCATAATTGATTTGGCAATCGAGCCTGTGCCATCATGCATCTGGCTCCTTCAACTGGCGTCCTGTTTTTTCTTTCTACAACACCATTATGTTCTGGTGTGTATGCAGCAGTGAACTGATGCTCAATCCCTTGTTCTTGGCAAAATTTTGAAAATTCTTTGCTCTTGTACTCCCCTCCATTGTTAGATTTGATAATCTGAGTCTTCTTTGAGGTGCGTCGCTCTGCAAATGCCATGAACTTCTTGAAGGAATCAAACACTTCAGATTTCTTCTTTTCGGTAGTAGATCGTAGTCATCCGGCAATAATCATCTATGAATGTCAGGAAATATCTCGATCCTGAGAGCGAATTTATTTTCATCGGTCCACAGACATTTGAGGGGATGAGCTCAAAAACTTCTTTGACTCTTCTTCCCTCATGTGTGAATGGATTTCGATGTTGTTTGCCTTTCTGACAGGCTTCGTAGAACTCAGTATCAGGTCTTGATATCTTTAGACTTGTGACTATGTCTTTCTTACACATGTCATACAGGCTCATCATGTTCAGATGATACATTCTCATGTGCCAGAGCTGATCTTCATTTTCTGATGCATTTAATATGCTATCAGAATTGCTGATTATCTTGGCTTGAGGTTTCCTTCTCTGCATCCAACCGTCAACAATTTGTTTGTAGTTTTTTTTATCATGCGACATGTATTGCCATCGAACAAAACTCAAATTCCAAGATCTGCCATCTTGGAGACTGATAGCAGATCTTTTCTAAGTGAAGGCACATACAATACTCATAGCAGCTCTGCTTGACCTGACAGTATTCACAGCTGTAGAGTCCTGATGACTTTGACATCGTGTCTGCTCTCATCACCTAGAATCACTGCTCTGTTATTTTCAAGTTCTCTGAAGTCGATCAATATTTTCTTGTTGTAGGTGATGTGTGATGTTGCTCCTGAATCAATGACTACATCGTAGTCTTGTTCAGTGTAGCTCGTTGCGTCATCAAGTATTGTGAAGGCTTCATCACCTCTATCTACATCTTTGGATGACTCTGCAACATTTGCTTTCTCAGTCTTGTTCTTTCTTTTTGGGTTGAATCTGCAATTGTATGCAGAGTGCCCCTTCTTCTTGCAGTGCATGCAAGGTATTGCTGGATTGAACTAGCATTTATTGGCTGTATGGCCTAGTTTGTAACAGTGATCACTAGAAGAAGATGTTGATTCGAGGACTTTGTCTTGTCGAATCTGGGTTTGTTCTTGTTCTTCTTATTCCCTTTTGTGAAGAGGGCTTTCTCTTGATCACTGCTTCCTTCTCCTTCGTCCCTCATTAGTCTCTCATCAGCAACAAGACTAATTGCTTTGTTGAATGTCATATATGGTAGACTCGGTATGAGCATTCTCAACGGCTGATAGGACGTAGGTAGACACTTCATGAAGTACATCCACTATTGTGGTGCTGGGACCTAGTGCTCCTGTCCTAATGCAGTGAGTTGAGCGAAGATCGTTCTGATCTTCTCAACGTGCTGGTCTAACTGGTTGTCATCCCATCGTATGGATTGTAGTTGATTGTGAAGATGCATCACTGAAGCTGTTGTCCTCACTTCGTACTTCTGTTTTAATCTTTCCCATGCTGCATGGCTGCTTTCGCAGTATTCAATCTGCATGAGTAGACCTTCATTGATGGAAAAAAAATGATCATCGCCATTGCATTCTCATCCTTTCTGATCCATTCAGCTCTCCTCAGGTCTCCCTCTGGAGGCTGCACCTCTGAGAGTTCGATCACCAACCAGATGCCTTCGCCCTTCAGAAGTGTTTTGATTTTGAATTTCCATATCTTGTAGTTTGCGCCATCAAGACTGATTACTACTCTTGTTTGAATCGTTGTAGCCATATTGTGTTGTCTAGAAAATCACTGTTTCGGATATTAGTAGTGATAACTTGTTG
Organism: Diphasiastrum complanatum; assembly: GCA_029204225.1. NCBI lineage: Eukaryota > Viridiplantae > Streptophyta > Lycopodiopsida > Lycopodiales > Lycopodiaceae > Diphasiastrum > Diphasiastrum complanatum. The sequence goes on along the minus strand of CM055112.1, from coordinate 37,483,273 downwards.
GCTCTGATACCATGTCGTGAACGAGTTTAGTTTATCGCGAACAAATTTGTTTCTTTTGAATTTTCTTAGGCGGAAGCCTACAAGATCCTAGACACGCGACTACAGATCACAGAACAAATATCATTCTAGCAATCAAGATAGCGGAAGACAAGGAGATGCACAAGATAGAGCAATTGTCTTATCAGTTGTGAGAGATTTCAACTAGTTTAGTCTAGTTTAGTCACATTTTGGTAAATTGTCAATAAGAGGCCAAAACTCATTTTAGACTTAGAGATAAACTTTTTGAAGTTATATTAGTTTAAAATACATTCAATAAACACTTTTGGAAAGTGTGGGAAAGTTGGTAGTCAAGTTTGAGAGAGATTCAAATTTGAACTTTGGGTACATTGAATCTAGACCCAATTTTGGAGGGAAAGTCAAGTGGCCAAATAGGGTTTGAAAGCTCTATAAAAGGATGTAACTCGTGGAGACACACATCTTCTCTCTTCTCTCTCTCATTTCATCATTATACATGGTTCTCTTTGGGTTCTACTATCATTGGTGCACTATCTTGGTGTTATCTTGCAATTCTATGTGTAGAATGATCATTTATTGCTATTTTCGGTTCCACACGTGTGAAATACAGTAGGGTACCGTAATTGTACGGACAGCAAACATATTTTATGTTTTGGTTCATGTTTGATCAATATCTCTTAGAGTTTGCATCTCATTTTGTATATAGATGCTGATTTTTCTACATTGGCAGGATTGTTGGTTTGCTCCTTATTGTAACCAAAGATTTGGGACATGGATTGGATCTTGAATGATCTGAAATCCTTCACATCAGTTTGTTTTTTAGAGCAAGATGATCAGTGTCTCGCACGTTGGCAGCCCGACGCTCTGCTCTTTTGTTGTGTTCTACTCGTTGGCACACTTTCATGCACAGCTATATCATTTCTATTCTTTTTTTTTTCTGCTCTACTCACGCACACTCTCTGTATATTCTTTTTATCAAGAAAAAAATTTATATCTCCACTGTGTAGAGTTTACAAGATAGCTACACAAAGAATTACAAGAGTAGTTAACACTAATCAACTAATCAGTTACTCTCCATTATTGCTAATTGTTTCAGCTGAGCGTGAAGTTTAAGACTCCATGCCCGTTCAGCTGCCAGTTGGCAGCGCAAAAGATTTTCTTTCGTTTCTTTTCATTTTGTGTCGTGTCGTGTCTTTTTGGTCCTGGAGGCATGTTTGACTTTTTGAATCATTCGACCTTCGAGTTTCGCTTCGCTTCATGTCTTGGGATTTTTGAGGTATGTTGACTTTCACAAATTGTTCGCCATTCGACCTTCGCTTCATGTTGCTTCGCTTCACGTCGCGATAAAGTCGCAGGAATTCACCATTTTTAACAAGGCTCGCATAACGTAGAAATGTATACCTAGCTAGTATTTCTCGTCTCTCATGCTCTACCTCTCCTCTTCCTTTTCTGCCAACATCACCCCCCCCCCCCCCCCCCCAATCTGTTGCAAGACCCACTGCAACACATGTGGAATGATGTGGTTTTGCTTGGCACTTGGAAAAGCATGGATCTTTAATCGCTTCCGTAAAATCAAGTGCTTATTCGCCTCAAAATTTATTTCACAAAATTGGAGATCTCTTGACGGCCTCTACATCTCAGCCTGCTTGAGAGCCTCCTGTGAGTCCTGCTCGCCTCATCGCCTTACAGTCTGTTTTCGCTCGCTCATCTTCTTTCCCAAGGCTTCAAATACTTGGAAGCAGAGCTTGCTTCAGTAAGATAGTGGCCCCAAGTACTCTCGCACTTTTTTGATAAAGCCAAACTCTTGCCAGTCTTCGATCATGGTGACGTATCAAGAAGACAAAAGGCTGTTCTGTAGTGAAGTTGGGCCATCATTTCATGGTCGTCTTCGGACTACAGAGCCACGTTGGGATTGATCCGAATTGGATCTAGGCCATAATCCCAAAAACACTCTTGATGCATAAGAAAAGCCATTGATCTGCAATATTCGACACTTTTCCTTAAGCACAGATCAGCGCTAGATTTATATATGTGCCCAAAATCTAATACCTACAATCTCAGATCATCCATGGAGGTACTCCCTAAGATTTCTGGAATTACTGGCCGGTTTACCACTTCGAGTCGTGGGTGTTCTATTGGCCATGGATTTCTTCATTTGAGCGGCATATAGAATGGGTAGATTCTCTTCCATGCCAATGTCCTTAGATACTCTTGCAACCGCCTGTTGTCCTTCATGACTTTATCTGCCACTCGGGCTGTGGTTGCAGCATAGCTATGATCTCTGCCCTTGTGGAGTATTGGCTTTGATCGATCTCTTCTCGGCCACTCATCCTGTTGTGTGGGTATTTCCTTTCAAATCTTTCGGACTCTTTGGTGTCCGTCATATTGCTTCTTGGTCTAACAGCTGAGGCTGCTCTTCGTTGCTAGGATGGCTTTGCCAGGTAATCATCCAGGGCCTTAATGCACGTATCGCTCTCTTTTGCCCGCTCCTAAAGGGAAAAGACCCAGATATAGTCTACAATTTCTGCCCGACAACTAATTCTTTTTGGAAGGTAATTTCTATTCCTTCTAGTGGTCACTCAGTCTAGTCAGACCCAAAAAAAAGATGAAAAAGCTGCAACTCAGGAACAGCCGACACAACCAACATAAAGTCGGATTTTGTAGCCAGAAACTTCAATCAAAAGATCAACAAGAATTCAAACTCATCCTATCCGATACACTGATGATTTTGCTCACTATTCTATTCAGGATCCAACCACAGCTGATGAAGCTTTGTCACAGGCCGATTCAGATCTCTGGAGAGAAGTAATGGACAAGGAGTACAACTCACTGTTGAGGAACAACACATGGACTGTCACCAAGTTGCCAGTAGACAGAAAAGTAATCGACTACAAATGGATCTTTAAGATCAAATACAAAGCAGACGATAGTATTGACAAAAGGAAAAATCGACTCATGACAAGAGGATTTTTACAGATTCCCAACATCGACTACTTCAAAATATTCAACCCAGTAATCAAGCACACCTCTATTCGACTGCTACTTTCTTATGCTGCTACAGCAAATCTTGAGGTACACTAGATGGATGTACAAACTGCATTCCTCAATGGAGAAATAGAAAAGGACAATTACGTGATCCATCTAGAAGGCTACATCTTGGTCGAGAAGATCAAGTATGCAAACTCCATAAAGCTTTGTACAGTTTGAAACAATCATCCAGAGCTTGGTTTCATCGAATCAACATGTTCTTGATCGATCATGGATTCCAACCTCGCTCCACAAATTGGAATATGTATTTCACTTTGTAATCATCACACTCTACGTGGATGATACGTTGCTATTTGGAAATAATATTTCTCTAACAAAGGATACGAAGAGGATGCTATCCCAAGAGTTCAAGATGACAGATCTTGGAGAAGCACACTGTTGTCTCGGGATTCGAATCCACAGAGACAAAAGTCAAAGACTTATGTACATCACCCAACATAGGTACTTCCATAATTTGCTGATGAAATTCAATTTCATGAATTGCAAGCCTATACATAATCCCATGGATCCATGTTTTAAATTATCCATAGAATAGTGCCCTCAGACCAATGAGGAGAAGACAAAAATGAAGGGGTATTTTCTCACTTACAAATAAGATATCGTGTTCTTTATTATTTATTCAACTCAAATTCATATTTGCATACTTAAATTGACAAGATGACTTATTGGTGTTGTTAGAAATCAAGAGCAAATCCTCGAACCCTGGACTTTCCTATTCCAGGGAATTGTTTAGCTCATATAGATTTGGCTCGCTTAGAGAAGGAGAGGCAAAATCTGATGGATGCGAGTTTCATCATGGATCCGCTCCTATGATCATTCACCTCTCTCAGAGATCCTCTTTGTGTGTGGAATTGGGCCATATTCACATGTGGAGGATATTGTTCAAATTGTGCCGAAAAAAGAAGAAGGTTGTATGTCTTAATCATGCCTTCGACTTGGCCATAGTATAGGCCTTCAACTACTCTCCCTCCTCTAACAATTCTGTTGTGTCGTGCATCCTTCTATGTTTTGTTGTTATTTGGTATATCATCTTGGTCATTTAAGAAGGTAGAAATCCTCTCTCCTCTCTACTGCTTTGATTGCAAAATTGTCTCCAGTGGACAACAAGCCACACAAACTTTTAGGGTTCCCCTCATACATGGGCAGGTTGGTGTCATTATGCATTGGCATGGAAAAATAAACATTGTCATCATCATCTCCATCGTTGCTAGCCACCTCTGACTCTAGCAATGGCTGGATAAACAAATATTTTCACTCTTCCATGTGTTGTCTGTTCCTGCATCTTCTCCATTGCCCTACAATACATAAATCATAGAAACATGACAATGTGCAACATCGTATTGAGCATGGACTATCCTGAGAATATCCGTCAACACAATGGAATGCGCGTGAGCCTATGATGCGCTGACAATCCCATTTCACATCATGTTGCACCTCATCCTTGCTGACCAACCAGAAAACCCTTTTTGTATTGCAGCTGTGACCCCACCCTCCTTTTGGCCTAAATGTTCAGATATGCAACCACATATGCTGCACATTTCAAGGGCCAGAGAGTTCTCTTGATGACCGTGCCTGCACCGTCATGCTCGTCTTTTCCATGGTCTAAAGTAGAGAAATTATGCATCATTTGCAAACCTGTCAAGTGATCATATCTGCCCAAAAAATGAAAAATTGTTAGATTTTTTATTTTTGTGTAGGCTACAATAAACAGTGCTTGCAAACAATACCCGCAGTTTTGAACCTGGTGTCATGTCTAGTACCAATTTGGTACTATATTCAGGTGTCCCGTATAGACCCAATTTGATACTATATTTTCTAGGAAAATAGTATCAAAATTGGTACCCTAGAACATTGTATTTTGGTACTACAAGATGGACTATGTATTTAAAGTCTTTCGTTAGGTATATTGTAGAGGTGTTGTCCACTTGAAAAACCAGAGGCTCATTCCTTGTTTCGCCCAATTCGTCCAGGAACTGCCTTAGCCAGATTATCTCGTTGGCCATCTTTGCTACTACAATGTACTCTGCTTCGCAGTAGGATGACTAGGCCACAATGGTCTGCTGACCCAGAGAACTGTTGCTACTGATGCAATGGTGCATCCTCCTTAGACGCTTTTACAATCATCCTTGAGAGATGCCCAGCTAGCATCGCTGTAGGAAAACATCCTGAAATCTGCATCGCAACAATAACACAACCCGTAATCCCTCGTTAATTGAAGATATTGCAAAATGCATATTGCAATCTTCAATGCGTCGAGCCTGGATTCGTGCAGAATTGGCTCATCCTAAATACTGCATAGGCAATATCAGGACGTGTGGTGTCAACAAGCTACATCAATGATCCTATCAGCTTCCTGTAAGGTGTGAGCTGCATCTGTTCTCTCTCTTCCTCAGTCTTCGGACAGTCACCATTTGCTAGCACCATCCCTGTGAGCATTGGAGTATTTGCTCCTTTGCAGTTCAGCATCCCAAAATCCTCTAGGATTTTATGGGTGTATCTAGACTGGTGAAGGTATACTTACCTCCCTCATAGTCCCTCTCGATTTGTAAGCCTAGGTAACACCTTGCTTCTCCCAGATCCACTACCTTGAAATGTTTCGAGATGTCTGTCTTCAATTCAGCAATTAGCTGCTCAATCTTGTAGAGTATCAGAGTGTCGTCCACATATACAGCCAAAATGATGATCTGCCCATCTGTAACTCTGACATATACATTGGAATCAGCCAACAAAGGCCTGAATCCTAATGATTTCAGGGCTTGATCTTTCTTCTTGTACCATGGTCGGGCTGATTGTTTCAGACCGTAGATGCTTCTATGCATTCTGCATGCATAGTCAAGAAGTGAATTCGAGACATATCCTGGGGGTTGATCCATATAGACTTCTTCGTCTAGTTCACCATGCAAGAAGGCTGTCTTCTCATCCACAATGTGGATCCTAAGGTCATAAGCTGCTACATATGCAAATAACAAACGTAGGGATGAATGTTTGATGACTCGAAGAGTAAGGTTTTAGAGTAGTCAATACCATATCTTTGAGAGAAACCTTTTGCTACCAGTCTTGCCTTGTATTTTGTCACATTCCCATCTGGTCCATATTTGAGCTTGAAGACCCATTTGCATTTGACAGTCTTGCGCTTATGTGGTAATGTCTCCAACGTCCGTACCTGGTTCTTTCTCATGGACTCCATCTCTTTGTTCATGTATTGGATCCATCTGTCCTTCTCTGGACTTTCAATCGCTTCCTCAAAACTTCGTGGTTCGCCACTGAATCCGCAGAACTCTTTTGATATGGAAGATGAGCTGCCTAGTACATATCTTGCTGGCGCTCTTCGTGGTCTTGTCAACCTTCTGGGAGATCCTCCTGGAACAACAATGCCTTTGTCCTTGTCTGCTCTGCTCGGTTCGGAACCATCTTGGTTTATAGGAACTATAGCAATAGGTTGCCTCTCGAATCTTTCTTCTTCAGATTCGTCGCTTGAATGGAGACGACTCAAAAATATTTGTTTTGTGTTCGTCCTCTAGTCCCTCTGTCATTGGTGGCAGGTCATAGTATTGTCTCTCCAAAACCTCATAGCTGATAGGATCGTCATTGGCCATTTTCTTGCTCTCATCAAATCTGACATCTCTCACTATTTTCAAAATGTTCGTGTCTAGCATGTAGGACCTTGTAGTATGATGAGTTGTTTTCATAACCTACCAGAAATCCCTGCTCAGCTTTCTCATCAGGCTTCTTTTGAAGCTTATCAGGAATATGTCCATAAGTTGCACAGCCAAAGATTATGACGTGAGATAGATTAGGCTTTCTACCCCACCATAGCTTGTGTGGTATCGTGTGAGGGACACCAGACTTGCATGTCATGTTCTGGATGTATGCGGCCATAGCTACTGCTTTAGCCCACAGTACCCTTGGGGCCTTCGAGTAGGCCATCATGCATCTGGTTGCTTCCATCAGGGTCCTCTTCTTTTGTTTAGCAACACCATTGTGCTGTAATGTGTAGGCTGCAGTCCTTCTATGAATGATACCACGATCATTGCAGAAGTCAGTGAAGCGATTCAAGATGTATTTGCCACTCGATCTGTTCTGATCTGCTCACTTTGCTGCTTGTACATCTTTCAGTCCAATTCACATATTTTGTGAATTTATCAAGTGCTGCAAATTTATTCTGAATAAAATACACTCTGGCAAATTTGCTATAGTCATCAATGAAGGTTATATAATACTTTGAACCTCCTACTAAGATCACGTTGAATGGTCCGCAGATGTCAAAATGCACTAGCTCCAGAATCTTGGTCATTCTGTAGGAGTCTTTGATGAATGGAGTGCGCGACATCTTGCCCTTCAAACATGCATCACAGGTGGTCGAACTGGTTGCATTCAATATGCTGACCCCTGTTATTGTTCCATGATGGCTTGCTTGATAAAGTGCCATCGAGCTCATGTGGCAGAGTCTTCTGTGCCACAGAGTGTCTGGCGAGTCATCATGAGTTTGATGCACCTGATGTGCAGGTAGGCATACCTTCAGATGATATGAATTTCATTTCCTTCTACCTTGAATGATCAGAGTGCTGGTACCGGCATCAATCACCTTGCATGCTTGGTCAGAAAACGTCACATGCATTCCTGCATCTACTATTTTTGCTACAGAGAGCAAGGCTTGTTGCAGAGTGGGCACGAATAGAACGTCTTTGAGTCGTCTGTCTTTGCCATTGTTGTTGAGCCATAGTGAACCAATACGGATGTCTAGATCCATCTCCAAGAACTATGAATCTTGAAGGATCTGCAGTTTTGAAATCAGACATTTTTTTCAAGATGTTCTCTGGCCTCGACTTCCCTCGAATCTCGACAATCGCCTTTTTGAGGTCCATGGTAGGATCTTTCGCGAGCAGGATTCTCGTTGTCTGGAACGATCTGGGTAAGGCTCTCAACAGGTACGTGAGCTGCTTCTTAGCTGACACAACGTTCTCTGCCCCAGAGTTATGTAGTGATAGAAACAGATCCTTCATCTTCCTTATGAAAGAAGTGAGGTCTTTTCCATCCCACTGTAGATTCGTTAGCTGATCTTCCAGCATCATGATTTGACTAATTGATTTCGTCTGAAATCTGGTGAGCAATGCATCCCACATCTCCTTAGCTTTGGAGAGTGTTTCCAGGTCAAGTGTGAGACTATCTTCGATGGAAGATGATAGCAAGGCTATTGCCTTGTCATTCTTCTCTCTCCATTCACGTAGCTCCTTGCCTGATGTTGTAGGCATTTCTTCTGTGCCATCTACCTAGGGGAATAATCCTTCGCCCTTGAGTATGAGTGATGTCTTAACTTTCCAGGCTAGAAAGTTAGATCTTGAAGAATCAAGAATTGTGCAGATCTTGCTCTGCATGCTGCTGATTGAAGCCATTATTTCTGAAGTCTGTTCTCTCGTTGATGTTGTTTGTCTGAATGCTTGGCCTCCTGGATCTGATAGCTTCTTGGCTATGTCAGATTATGATAAGACATGTAGGCTCTGATACCACTGATGGGAATCGAAATCACGAAACAATCGCAACAACCACGATCCTCTTGCGATTTGGATGGAGTTCAGATGCGATCGCTGGACACTGCCAGCTGAATCGCTCCTACAATCCTCCAGATTGTAGTCAAGCACTGCTGATCTACATTTATAAAATTAATGCAACATTCAACATAGTTTCAACCTAGGTGCGGAATTAAATTGAACAAGAAAACTTAGACACATGAATAACAGCATACGCATTTGCATTCGAGATCAGACATGCTATATTGATCTTTTGCTGATTCTTCAAGCACTGCATGCAAATCCACACAGTGCGTTGGCGTGGGAGAAACACAGTTCTCTCATGAGTAATTGTCTCACTTTACTAGCGGACAATTGGATCTACAGATCCTAGACAGAATTGTCTTCACACGCAAGCAGACATGTATTCTATAATTTCATCTTGATTGCTTACTAGCATCAAACTACTTCATTACACTCTATGTGTATTATGTCTCATCTGTCAAGTATCATCCAGCAAGTATATAGTTGCTCTATGTAGCCTTTAAGATTAGAGTGATTAACCATCTACAACTAATCAGAAATTTACAAGAGTGGCGGATTAGCCACGACCTAGATTGTATCTGTTGACGTCATGCCATCAGATCAGGCATCTGTACTTCTGGGTACTTGCATGATCTTGTTGGTACTCTTTGGAGCGCAAAGGGTAGGAGAAGGTTTCACGACGTTGGTTTCATTTCCGTCATTGGTTTCATTTCCGTCATTGGTTTCGTTTCCATTGTTGGTTTCGTTTCCATCACTGGTTTCATTTCCGTCGTCTGCCTTTTCTCGTATTGGACCACAAAAGATTCTCATGCCTGACCACAAAATATTCTTGTTTGTGAATCTTTCGTGTTTACAAACCGTTCGTGTTTGTCTCCTTTGACTTTCGTGTTTTGCGAACCATTCATCTTCGTGTTTTTTGTGTCAGGCAGAAGGCTGAAAGCTAGCAAGGCTTTGTGAACAGAAACGTTTTGTTCCTTCTAGTCCCTTGTTCATACGAACGCTAGTAAGTATGCTATTGGAGTCATCCTAACGCAGCCAAAAGAATTTGGGAAAGACAATCTAATTCGTTTCCTCAATCGAGAGTTTGTCCCTGTTGAAGTGAATTATTCTACAACCGCATGATATATGCAGTCCAAAAATTACGTCATTACTTATTAGGAAATCAATTCAAGTTTTATATTGATCACCAAGCATTGTTATATTTGTTGAATAAGTCGTGTAGCTAGATGGTTACTTATCCTTTTACAATTTGACTTCAAGATTATTGTTAGGAAAGGTAGGCAACATTTTCTTGCTGACCATTTATGCAGGATCACATTGGCTGATAGAGTCACAAAGCCTATCAATGACGAACTATCGAATGCCTACTTATTTCAAATCAGAGCTACTCCTAGATGGGTTGAGAAAATAGTCTCATTTCTATTAACCGGATTATTGGACCCAACTATGTCTAAAGTTGATAAGCAAAAACTGAAATTGAAACATAGGCCTTACCTTTTAATTGCTAGACAATTTTATAAAAAAGGTGTAGATGGAATAGTCATAAGGTGTGTTAATGAAGATGAAGTCGAACAAATAATTTCTTAACACATGAAGGTGAAGGAGGAGGGCACTTCCTGTTCGACAATACCACTAGGAAAATTTTATTAGCCAGTGGTGGCCGAGCAGCCATTATTAAAAGATACTTACGCACATATTAAAACCTTGATGTCTGCCAACAAATAAACACTCCTCAACGCGCTGATTTTATGCCTCTAACTTCAATAGCCAAAGGAGAAGCATTTCATAAATGGGAAACTGATTTTATAGGGCCGATTAGCCCAGCCACACAAGGTACTCAATCCAGATACATCTTAGTAACCACTAACTACACTATGAATTGGGTAGAAGCTAGAGCGACACAGCAGGATACTGCCAAAGTTACGGCCAAGTTGTCCGATAGAGTTAGTGAGTGACAAAGGGACTCATTTCCTCAATGATGTTGTACATAACCTCCACTATTTTGTGAAGCATCGCAAAAGCACACCATGTGAAAGATTTCAGATCCTTAAGATCCAATCTACTTGAATGATCTTTGTTTAGAAAGAGAAATACACTACCAATTTCACCAATGTAGAAAAATCAGCATCTACACACAATTTGAGATGCAAACACTAATAGAACTTGATCAAACTTGAATGAAATGATTATGTACTGTTGATGTCCATACAAAACCAGCAAGATACTATATTTCACACGTGTGGATCCAAAAATAGCAAATATAGATCATTCTACACATAGAATTGCAAGCAATCACCAAGATAGTGCACCAATGGATAGTAGAACCCAAGAGAACCATGTATAAGCATGAAATGAGATAGAGAAGAGAAAAGATGACTCTCTCCACGAGTTACATCCTTTTATAGCAGGTCCAAACCCTATTTGGCCACTTGGCTTTCCCACCAAAATGCTAACCCTACCAATTTTGGGTCTAGATTCAATGTACCCAACTTATTCAAATTGAATCTACTCAAACTCGCATTCTATCTTTCCCACACTTTCAAAAAGTGTTTATTCAAATGAAATTTAGACTAATGAACTTTGAAAAGTCAACCTCTAAGTCTAAAACAAGTTTTGGCCTCAATATGCCAAATATGGAAATATTGCAAAATGTGATGAAACTAGTTAAATCTTTCACACTCCCTCTTCAACTAGTTTTAGCATAGACTTTGATAATACTCCAAGTGAGGTCCTATGCTTTATAAACAAGTCTTTTCCCAATGCTTTGGTGAAGATATCAGCTACACATTCCATTGAAGACACGTGTTGAAGCTCCACCTCCTTTGCAATGACTCGCTCCCTCACAAAATGATATTGTATCTCAATATGCTTGCTCCTAGCATGAAAGATAGGATTGGATGCCATTCTTTGGGCTGATTGATTGTCACAAAAGATGATTGGGCTCTCTGAAAAATCCAGCAAGTGAAGATCCTTGATCATCCTCTTGATCCATACCATCTCCTTTGCGCAATGTGTAAGAGCTTTGTACTCGGCCTCACTAGATGACAATGAGATAGTGGCTTGTTTCTTTGACATCCATGATATAGATCCATCACTATGAAAATACAATAAGAACTAATGGATTTCCTATCCATTACATCTCCAGCATAGTCCAAATCTGAAAATCCAAAAAGATTAGGTGATGATCCCTCATACAATATGCCAAAATCTCAAGTTCCAATGATGTACCTCAAAACTCGCTTTCCTAGCTTCCAATGCTCCTATCATAGTTTTTGCCAAACATCAATTTTACATGTAAAAATGTGACTAGAACATGAAGAATCAAATAGAATGTAAATGAAATGATTCCACCATGCTTCCAACTCTGAACTCTGAAAAATACAGCAAACAAACAATAAATGTGAGTGATCAACTTCTGCTTGCATGTATGTACTATTGATTTCCGTACAAAACTAGCAAGCTACTGTATTTCACACGTGTGGATCCAAAAATAGCAAATATAGATCATTCTACACATAGAATTGCAAGCAATCACCAAGATAGTGCACCAATGGATAGTAGAACCCAAGAAAACCATGTATAAGCAGGAAATGAGATAGAGAAGAGAGAAGATGACTCTCTCCACGAGTTACATCCTTTTATAGCAGGTCCAAACCCTATTTGGCCACTTGGCTTTCCCACCAAAATGCTAACCCTACCAATTTTGGGTCTAGATTCAATGTACCCAACTTATTCAAATTGAATCTACTCAAACTCGCATTCTATCTTTCCCACACTTTCAAAAAGTGTTTATTCAAATGAAATTTAGACTAATGAACTTTGAAAAGTCAACCTCTAAGTCTAAAACAAGTTTTGGCCTCAATATGCCAAATATGGAAATATTGCAAAATGTGATGAAACTAGTTGAATCTTTCACAACACCATACTATTCTCGATGACAGAGGGACTCATTTCCTCAATGACTTTATACATAACCTCCTGACCCACTATTTTGTGAAGCATCGCAAAAGCACACCATATACTATTCTCGATGTAACGAGTTAGCATAATCCTCAAACAAGAATTTTGTCGCATTCTAACCAAAATAGTTGAAGCTAGCCAAAACGATTGGTAAACAAAATTATATTTAGCTATTTGGGCCTTCATTACCAACATGACAGGCCTTCAGTACCAAGATAGCCGATTGGTTGCATTGATGATCAAACTAAGTTTGAGCAGAGTTGATGATGTGATGTGTATTGTTGTATAGAATTACAAGAATTATTGTAATTGGAATGAGAACCTTTGGAATACTTCTTATTCGATCTGTGTACCATTTGTTGTTCCTATTTGTGATGAGTGTTTGTGAAGTTCGAAGAATAATCAAGAAGTGTTGCAAGTGAGAATTGTGTTTATCTATTGTATGAATTTAAGATTGTAGTACTTTAACTATGGATCTTTAGTTTGTGATTGTAGTAATACGTTGATGAATGTCAAGTAGGTAGAACTTATCTGAGTTACTCGTGATGATAGGCCAGAGTTACAAACTTGGATGCTTAGAATGAGTTGTGAGTTATGATTGCCATGTTCCATGTTTTATGGAGATGCAGTTGAAGCGAGGAATGTTAGGATTAGCTATTCTTTCAATTGATTGAGTTCGAGTGAATGAAAGATTGATTTGGAAATGTAGATTCTAAGCAGTAGCTTATGAGTGAATAGTGTGTTCGATAAATCTAGAGCATTGATTAACCGATTTGTACAAACACGGCTCTATATTTAACAGTTGGAGGGATACGGAGTGGGAGTGTGTTTTTGCCAACAATGTCAAACTCAGAAGTTGGACAAGGCTAAGAAGTCGGAGACTTCAGATAAGTCACAAACTTCGGATAACTTGCAGACTTCGGACAGGTCCAGTGCCGCTCTCATGTCTTCAAAAGTTGACTTTGGCTAAGTCAATGTCAGGCTCAAAACCATTTGTGGGGAAAGTCTATGTCTAGAACATATTCCCATGGACCTTAGGCTTTTCGCATTTTGAAAAAATACGACACTTAGTTCAAACTGACTTAGAATACATTTTTGCTTGATTTTGGCTTTTTCGCATTTTTGAAAAATGCGACACTAGTCTAATAACGACTTAGAACATATTGTTCACGGACCTTCGGGGTATTTGCATTTTTCGCCACACTGCCGAAATGACTTAAAACACATTCTTCGTTGACCTTGACTTTCCTTCTCTAACTCAAAACATAGTAGCTCATAACAATAGTATACTTCTTCTTCTATCTATATTTGAATGACATAAATATTCCTTTTTGTATATGGATAATGCCATATTTAGGCCAAATAGAAACAATAATAGGGTGGGTGTAATGGTGGCAGAAAATCCAGCAACTAAGTCTAGCATCATGCTAGTTGTGGTGCTGGTAATACATACTTTTCAATTCTACAATACAATTATAGTTGCTTATTGAAACTAGCAAGTTGAATAGATGGGTTTTCTAATCACTTGTTTGAATTGCAGCATCAGCTATAAAGTTTCATTGCTTCATCTCTACAGTAGTGTGCTATGAAGTGATTTCAATCAATGCCACTTCTTAAAACTATTAACAGTTTATTTTTGTTGTTTATTGCCTTGATGTATATTTTAAGAGGGAGCTCATGATTTATTGTCGGTGGTGTCATGTGCCAATCTTAGCAACAAAACATCTAATCCATTATTAAACATCAAATTTGCATAACAAAACAAGAAATCAAGAAAACTAGTCAAAAAATCAAGAAACTAGCATTGCAAATGTTAAGCTCATGGGCTAATCACATGCAACACATGATAGATGGAGGGTGGAGGGATATACATGGTTGTTAGTAATTATACTTTAGATGGTTTTGATTTAAAATGAGCGAATTGACTTTTTGAAACGTCAAGGTGAAGCATTTCATACCATCTTTTGACTTTCCTTGGACGTCTTGACTTAGGAGTACCAATCGCTTGCAAATTTGTTGTTGGCACATCAATTATTTACACACCAAGTGAATGCATCAAGCAGCAAATGCATATCACTATGGTCTATCGCAACAGTTGGTAAATACTGTGAATGATGTCCTGCTTGAGAAAGTGTCAACACTGATAAATAGAATCAATGTTTTCCTAGTCTCTAGAAAACTTATTTTCTAGACTTTCTTTTAGCTATTTTGATGAAAGATTGGAAGCTGCCAAGAGTCTTGCTCTAAAGAAAGTTTCTACTACCCATGGAAATATTTGCAATATTATAGCTGATGAGCTTGTTTGTGTGCTTGGGAAGATCTTTCTCATCAATCTCAATTGATCCATCCCATGTCTATTTCATAAGACAATCATCAACTTTATGCAAGCCCTTAAAGGTAAAGGTTTTGTAATTTTATTTTTTTCTGGTTAAGAAGTCCAACATGACATAGCACTCTTTGACCTCTGCTATGCATGAATGATGAGCCCCACACATCTTTGTGAACAATGAACCCATCCTAAGCCTAAATTCTCCAGGTTATGCATTTGGCTTTACCCCCACCCCTTGAATACTACTTGGCTGGTGGCCTCCAGTTTTTGAAATAGTCTGTTCACAGTTCATCATGCAAGTTTTTTTATAGAATTTTGGCCTGTAACCACACATACCCAACAATATCATTAAGCTTTCATATTAGAGCAAAGCATGGAATATTGTATTTGATTCATTGCAACATTTATGAATTTGCTATCCCTTGCACATTTTTGAGAACTATTATGCCTTGTGTAGGACATTTTTCATAGCAGGGGCTGCTCTGGGTGAAGTGCGTGGAGAAAGGTCGTGATTGCCCTTGATCAATTGATCTGACAGAGTTGCTTTTGTTGGATCAGTTGAGGTAACTCGATGATGGCGATCTGATGGATGCACCTTCCTGTCCATTCAGTTGTTGAGAGAGCTTCTCGAGCTGTGGTTGATGATCGAATGCATCTGTGACAGCCATGAGCCAGTGGCTGATTTACCTTGTCAAGCCCTAGTTAGGTTTGGAAGGGGGCGGGCTTTACTAACATGCATGAAGCTTTCTATTTAACTTCTTTCTTTACTGTTTTTCTTAAAAGTAAACGGGGTGCATGGTGAGGGTAGGGTCTAACCCTTTTTGGTGTTTGCATGTCTCTCAATGAGTGTCACTGGCTATTGCATGCCCATAGCCTTGTGTTGTATAGATGTCATAGTTTCTGTAAAGGGGTTCGGTGCATTTGAGCAAATGCATGGTTATTCATATTGATTTTTTAGTTACGTAGCCAGTTTTTTCAAAAGCCTTTGCAAAAATTTTGTATAATCAAAGCTTTGGTCGATTCGAGAAGGGGTTCTTGTGAATCTACCTAAATCGACAGTTGAGAATTGATTTACCCATTCTCCTGTTCTTAACCGAGAGAATCTTTGAAGAATAATTTTACTATCCAAACTGCTATGTCTATGTGATTGGATTCATGGATTTAGGATTGGCAATAAAATATTCTTTTCATTGTAATGTTCTCCAGGCAAGTACCCAGTTAGTGAAATTTTGAGTTTCTGGTATTGTGCTTTTTATGGGTTTAACTTTGGAGTATCAATACTCCCAGTAAATTGAGTTAGGTGGTGTTTTTGGTTCTTCCTTTTGGACTCGATCGTGTACCAATAGGCTTATCCTAAAAAAAAATTGATCTTTAGGATTGGGCAGATTAAAGCTTTTCAAATACTTGTTAAAGTGAATAAATGGAATAAGGTCGCAATTTTTGAGAAGTAGCTCTATATTCGATTAAAAAACAAATGTATCAAATATCGTAAAGAGTATCCGGATCCAAATTTTATTGTTTTTCCATTGATTTCAAGCAACTTTAACGAAGTAATACTTAAGCTAGTGTGGTCAAAAGGGTAGCAGCCTAGCATTTACTTGTGTCAAAGGAGTTTTCGGGGCCTTCGCTATTGAAATTTTTTAGGTGACCAAAAATCTAAGGGAGGAAGAAAATGAGACACCTAAGTAGGTAAATGTGATAGTGTTGTGTAATTTGTATTGGTTAATAATCCCTGTGTGTGAAAATTGCATAGCACTGGTTTTTTGAATTCATTAAGTTGAATTTATATTGAATATCTATAGGACCATCAGTTGACTCTATTTGCTATTGGAAATTGTGACATTGGAACGAGAATGATACTTGGTTCACATTTGTACTATAAAGAGTCTTATTCCTAAGAGTTGGTACTCTCTGGTGGTAGGAATCTGGGATTGATAGTATCAACCAGATGGGTTGTTTATGTGACGGTAAAGCCATGTACAGATTCTTGTTAAATCACAATTGATCTGTTAGGAACAAATATGGGGGTACTCTAGTACTTGGTGGAATAGATATGTGCATATCTTGTATTGGAAATGCAGATAGAGGTTTTTTGATCTCTGGATTATCGGATAATGCAGTTAAAGATCTTCTTGAAGATCGGATCCTATATCAGATATAGGATGGTCAGATAATCTTTTTGATTTTCTGTTGAGCAGGCTAAAAGCAAAGAACTTTCTTGGAGAGAAAACTGATGGTATGGGACATCAATGATTTCAAATGGAGAATTCTTGTGCGAGAATGATCTGTAGACCAATGGTTAGTATCTACATTATTGGCAATACTAATAGTTGAACCCATTGGTTAACCTATTTAGGGGATCTGGAGAGGTTAGGAGATATAGATCCGGATCCCTCAAAGGTATCTCATAAATTTCAAATTGAAAACCCTTCAAAACTATTTCTCTTTTAAATTAGACCTCTACTTTTTAGAAATTTCTTAACTACAAGACAATTGGATTGAGATTCATATAATTCCTTTTAGTGTAGAAGTAGGTTCTGAAGGACTGTTAAAATTATATGAATTCATACTTCCATTTCATACTGACCCATATCACAGTTGCACCAGCTGCTATTGTGCATCCTTCCGAGACGCTTTTGCAGTCACCTTTCAAGGATGCCCAGCTTGCATCGCTGTAGGATTTGATCTGGATTCCTTCATGTTGAGAGAAACGCAGCCCATAATCCTTCGTCTGTTGAAGGTATTGCAGAATTATTATGGCGAGCTTCTAGTGCATAGAGCCCGAATTGATATTAAATTGGCTCATCCTAAAAATTGCGTAGGCAATGTCAGGGCGTGTATTATTTGCCAGGTACATGAGTGATCCGATCAGCCTCTTGTAGGGCATGTTCTGCATGGCTTCCTGCTCTTCTACATTCTGCGGACAGTCCTGCCTCTTCATAATCGTTCTGCATGGCTTCCTGCTCTTCTACATTCTGCGGACAGTCTTGCTTCTTCAGAATTGTTCCATCTACCATCGGTGTATTAGCTCCCTTGCAGTCTGTCATCTGAAAATCATCAATGATCTTTTGGATGTATCTTGACTAGTGAAGATACAGCTTTCCTTCATTAAGATCTCTGTCAGTCTGTAATCCCTGATGAAATCTTGCTTCCCCTAGGTTTTTTCAAAATGCTGAGAAATATCATGCTTCACCTGAGCAATCAGGTTGTCGATTCTGGACAAGATCAATGTGTCATCCACGTAGATTGTTATGATTTTTCCATCTATGACCTTTGTATAGACATTGTAGTTGGCCATCAATGGTTGAAATCCTAAGGATATGAGGATGTGATCCTTCTTCTTATACCATTGTCTGCTGGCAGACTACTTCAGTCCATATATGCTTCTTTGCATTCCACAAGCTTAGTTGGCAAAGTGTGAGCAGATGAAACTTGGTGATTGGTCCAAATAGACATGTTCATTCAACTCGTCTTGTAGAAGGCAGTTTCCTCATCCACTATGTGGATCTGGAGACTGTATGTTGCTGCATATGCAAATAGTAGGCATAAGGATGAATGCTTTGCGACTGGAGAAAAGGTTTCAGTATAGTCAATATCATACCTTTGAGAGAAACCTTTTGCTTTCATCTGAAGTTGATATCGCACAAACATCAGTACACAAGTAAGTTGTTGGGTTCTTGCTGTTGTTGGCTCTATCTTCGGCCATTTTGGAGGACTCGGGTTCCTTTACATAGGATGAGCTATTGTCGTTCTCCCATTTGCTCTGAGCTTTCTTGTTTTTGGGATTTTGGTAGCAGTCAACAACTACATGGCCCTTCTTATGACAGTGGATGCATTCTATTTTTGGATTGAACTAGCACTTCTGAATGGTGCGGCCTTCTCGTATGCATCTCATGTAGGTCTTCTTCTCATCATTTTGTTGTCTTGGCTTACTTTTGCTCTTCCATTTGCCTTCTTTGGCTCTCTCTAACTGTTGCTTTCGATCTTGTCCTTGGGTTGACTCTCTCTTAGGCTTGAGATTCTTCTTCTGTTTTTCTTTGTTGTTGTAGAAAGCTTGATCAGAGTTATCCTGGTCATCAAAGTGTTCACAGGATTCCACCTCTTCTTTGATCTCGATTGCAGCCTTCTCAAGGGTCATTTGTGGATCTTTAGCAAGCAATGTTTGGGTCGTCTGAAACAATCTCGGTAGAGCTCGCAGCAAGTATGTGAGCTATTTTTTAGCTGAGACTGCATTCTTTGTTCCAGCATTGGGTAGTGAAAGGAACATGTTCTTCATCTTCATGATGAAGGAGGTGAGGTCTTTACCATCCCATCTTAGATTGGTCATTTGATCTTCAAGAAGCATAATTTGGCTTTGTGACTTCGTTTGAAATCTGGTCAGCAAAGTATCCCACATTTTTTTCGCATTGGACCGTAGCTCTTTGCCAGTTGTAGTAGGCATTTCTTTAGTGCCATCTACCCAGGGCCATAGACCTCCTTTCAGTATGAGAGAAGTATTAACCTTCCATGCTGGGAAGTTTGATCCTGAGGAGTCAAGGATCATGCAGATCTTTGATTGAATACTGCTAATGGATGCCATAGTCATATCAGGTTCTACGAACTTCAACTTGAGCTCAGCTCTGATAGAGCTAAAGGCTCCGATAGAGCTTTTCGAACTCTGGTACCACTGTTGGGAATCTCTAACGTTCTCGGGAGATGAAGACTGAATAGAGCCGACTTGGTAAAAGTAGCTATTGATGATCTGTTGTAAAATTGAACCTGTAAACATTAGACAATAGTGTGCAAAACAACAACGAAAAGATATCTACTGCTAGCATGCATTCCAATATTGCAGATCATACACATTATAGAATAGAGTATTGTTTAAAATTGCTTCTATTATCAGAGTTGAATTTTCAATACTTTTCTTAAACGTTGTCTGTTTTTTAGATCAACGCATTGGCGCAAGAGAGGTGTTTCTTCTCACGAGTAATGTGACTAGCTACTGCATAGAAAATAAAGTTTAATTTTATAAGATGTGTGAAATGTTCAGAGCACACACTTGAACTCAAGATGGAATGCCTGAATGTCATGATTCAAAGCTCCAAAGATAATTTTTTTTCCAACAACTGGTATCAGAGTACTAGAGTATTTTTCAATAACTTTTATTGTGCCATCTATGAGAGCTTGTGAGGAGTGGCTATGGTGATTGTGTGATGTGATCTACATACTACACTAGATACTATCGGAATTTCAACTCAATCTGTGTTTGACTGACACTGCACAAGATTGGTACTTTAATCTTGAGCTGAACAAACGAGGCGACTAGAATATCTTACAGGCTAAGTTCATAACCAGATTTAAAACCACCCACTTCCTTTCCGATCCATTCTTGCAACTTGGAAGAATCCGTATAGATAAGAAAAATGAATCCCAATGCGATTATATTGAATAGATCAAGAGATTGCGTAGTGGATGCGACCCTGATGGCGTCCCAGATCATAGTGTCATGACGTGGTTCATGATAGGATTACCCAAGGGAATCAAGTAGAAAATGAAGTGAAGAGACAAGTACGTGTCTTTTCAGGCAATCTGTGCCAATGCCATCAAGAGAGTCGACGATAGTGAGTTTGGAGTGGAGCAAGTGGTTGTCCGTCCCCAGTCTTCTGCGTAGGAGTAGGGATATATGTCTTGTTATCTGAATTTGTATCAGAGTCTCTCTTCTGGAAGAAGGAAGTGATCAGCTGCTATCCATCTCTCACTAAAAAAAATTTCACTAAAATAAAAAAAAGAGGTGAGAGCCCACCCACCGCGGCGGATGGGCTCCTTATATTTGTTTCTTGAGGTGGGTGAGCTTTTCGAGTCGTTTCAAACATTTGATCCTTTTGAAAATTCAAGTCTTTAGTAAAATTCGAGTCTTTGAAAAAATATAAGATGACCAGAGCACCCTCTTTTGATCTGAACCAAGGCAACATGGCCCTTTTTGACTCTAGCTAAGACTTGAGAACATGATGATAGAATATGGCTGTGTGGGCCTTATTATATGTGCTAGAGGCTCTGTATCCTTTTCTCACTGAGATGGAACTTCAGGATCTGGATTCTTATGAAGATTTGAATTTTTTTTTATTTTTCAAGGGTTTTTTGAATTTTTTATGGTTTTTCTCTGTTTTTTTTAAATATATTGGGAAGTAACCCTCGCAGGCTTCTATGTAGGTCTGGGACAGTACCTTGGAGCTGCTGCCAGTCATGTGGAGGTTAGCTCCAAGGGGATTTTGAAAAATAAGGACATGAGTGGTTTTTGGCTACTCTTTCCCTCCAAAAGCATATTGAACAATTTTTGTGGTTTTCCAAGGTTTTTGGTTAAATGTCAGCCACCTACCAAGCTGAAATCAGCTCCTACTTATGTCTAGTTGTAAACAAACTTGATTTTAGGAACTACCATTAGGTAGTGACAGGTGTAATCAAGCCATGAACTTAGTCTTTAGCTGAGGCAACTAGAATAAAAGGAGGTAAATAAGTGTGTGTTCCATTCTTATGTGACAGCTAGTGTTTGTGCAAGTGTTCTCAGAGCCTGTTGTAGCATTTGTATTTTCATTTATGGGTGCTCCTTTTGCTTGTTATGTTTCTTTCAATAAGATTGTCCATCATGAATGGGCTCAGTTAATGTTTGAACATAACTGTGTATGCTGCTGATTTTTTTTTTTTTTGCATCTCTATTATTTTGCTTGTTTATCATAAGGCCATGGATGTACTAAATTTTCTTGTGATTTCGAATGGAACACAAAACATATGCACCAAGATATGGACCTTCGATTTTGCTTACTGAGAGAAAAATGCCGAATGTTATCTGTTTTGAACGAAGAACGTTCCCAACCACTTCCCGTAATTTGTGAAGTGAGAGAAAACCACTTTACGTAAAATGTGAAGTGAGAGATTTTGCGACGTCCTTGTGTGCACCAACGATCCTGATTTGTTGACCATATATATACTATGTGCAGTTGTCACAAAAGCCATATACTGCCAAGTACAACGACTTTCTTAATTAGGTGACAAACATTCAATGTAATTAATACATAGATGAAATCTATAAATAGATCATCCAAGCACAGATTAGTAGTTGCGCCATCCATGAGACGTATTATTCGAGCCTCCCAGTTACGCCGTCAATTTTTTGTTGTAATTGCTATTTTATTGTGCTTCAGTGTAATATAGCAGCAGCAGCTTTTCTATCTGTTTATAACGTAGATGAATGTCTGTTGTGATTGAATGTACTCTATCACTTTTTGATCGCGCTTGTTTACTCACTCTGATTAGAACACGGACGTCTACGACTCCTCAGTTTTTGATCAGACGATGGCTGTCTTTGACACCTGAGGAACTCATGATATCATACTGCTCTTCCATTTATTTCAGGACCGTACTATCTGATTTTCAGTAATACCACACACAAACCATTTCTAATCTCTTCGATGGACTGTACTTTCATTTTTGAGAGTATGAATTTATTTTTTAAGATCTTGTTGGGCAATTAGAACACTAAAAGCTATGATTACATTTAGCATAGGCTGTTTATTAGACTGTTTTTGCATCTAGCAGCTGATTCGAATGGGAGAGCTGTTCCGCAATATTCCTACTCTTCTCCGTTCACGTTCTTCTATCCCCCTTGCTCCATCAAATTATAGGATAATATCTTACAAAATATCTACAACTACCTTATGTTGTAGTTATTACAACCGCCTCATTACAATTAATGCATGTACAAAGTGGGCGGACTATCAACGCAAAGTCGTTGGTTAGACCGACAGTATCGAAATTTACAAGTATTGAGAAATATACACTGACTCAAAAAATACTGACTCAAAATATATAGAATTTTTTGAGTCGATCCAGTATCAAAAAATTTTGAAAAGTTCGACCCTGAATTTTTCGATCCTTTGAACAGAAATTCGAGCCTTCTATTCTGGTTTTTCAGGATGCCCATTATTGAATGGATTTGAGGCTGAGCATCGAATTCCCACACATTCTTGGCCCTCTTATCATAGCTTACCTGGTCTTGAAGCACCAAAGGCCTCTCTTCCACACCTACAACAATATCCATCAACTCATTCAACTCAAGTAGCGACTCCATCCTCACTTTCCAAGTTGAATAGTTCGTTGAGTTCAGCCTATCATTAGTTTCCAACATGATTCCACTTGTAGTAGCCATCATGTATAATGATTACGCCTTCTCTTTGAACATGTTCTAATGTACTAAGCACTCACAATCCTCTCAACAAATGAAGGAATAGTAAAATCACTATGATTTAGAATATTGAAATACCAGCTCTCTTGAAACTAGACAACTTACAGGTAGATCTTGATGAAGCTTGATCAACAAATGATCAAACTACAATACCGATCTTATTGCTCATCCATATAGCTCTCTTCCAAGGGGAGCAAAGCTCATCCACAAAAAAAATTGTGTGATATAAGCTCAGGTCCTTATTTACCGAAATGTATTAGAATCCAGATGGTTTTATAGGACTTTTTCTTTTCTTTTCTTTTTTTGAAAAGAGATCGAAATGTTGGATCACTACTTCATTGAACTTGCTCGATTTGCTTGCCTTCTGGTCTTCAGCTTCTCGATTTTGTTGAGCAGTGACTATCTTGATGAATCTAGACCGCAATGATTGTGTGTTAAGGAATGTGAGGGCTGAATAGAGGGTGCATGTTTCCCAGGAATTTCTTTGTATACCATCGTTCCAACCTCACTATATTGATGAATGATGGTGTAGATAGGCTATGGTAGGTCTGATATAGAGGGATCTGGTCTTCAATGGCTATTAATTTAAAAGCATTATTAGGATCCAAATAGTATTCTCCAAAGCAGGGTAATGTATCATTACTCTTTTCATTCTCCAAAGTGGCACCTATGGCCATCACGAATTGGTCATCATCACTTTCTCCATCTACAAAGGGTCCTATAGGCATATCTTTTTCTCCTAACCATGTGGTTAAGGCTTAGCGTAAGTGTTTAGAATCCTTCAAAGGTATGGTGACCTAACTAGATAGTAGGGCGGTTATGGCCTCGGTTCCACTTCCTTCTGGTTCTAGAGAGGTGAAGGGTTCTTCATTAAATTTTGGATGGATAAATCCTTCCGAGATGCTATTCGTGGGAGAATTCTATTTCTCTCACGCCAATGCACTAAAACTGTGTGGATCTGTCACACAGTTCTTGAGATCAAGAGGATCAATAGATAATATTGTAGCTGTTATGCACATATTATTCTGAATGATTGTATGATCTCAAATGAATTTTTGTCTGCTATTGTTCGTGTATCTCATTTACTTGTTTATTCAATTCTACACACTGGTTCAATCTTGTTGAATGTTGTATTAATCTATAGCGTAAATCAGCAGAGTCTGTCTACATTCTGGAGGATTGTAAAATTGATATTGCTGGCAGTGACCAGCAATCATATTTGAATTCCACACGAACTAATTTTGTTCGTGACTATTTTTGCTTCGTATTTCATTTCGCTTTGCTTCGCGATCACTTCGCTTTCAGCATAAATCAATTTCAGAGCTCATTCAAGTTTCACTTCGCTTTGCTTCATTTCATCTAGTTTCGTTTCGTTTCGTTTTGTTTTGTTTCGTTACAGAGCCTGATTGATCTTTTCGCGAATTCTTCTCGAACAGAAATTATTCGTGAACAAAATAGTTTCGGGAAAGTTTCGCGAATCGTTCGAGAGACTCCCATCAGTTTGTCACCAAAATTTTACAAGAACTACATTTGTGATTTCCATCACTCTCGGTCCAGTGTAACAACTGTAATGGCTTATTGTGTGGGGTTGATTGTGCTCCTCATCCAAGACTCTCTTATGGGGTTGTCTCTCCATAGACTTCACAAGCTTCATCATAAACTTAAAAATAGCATGCAGGGTCAGTGGTATCATCATACCATGGTAGATCTAGTCTAGGGGCTCATTGGTTGTGGGGGATGGCTCTTGGAATTGGTACAGCATAGGTTAAAGGATTGGGTATCCTTTGAGATCTTGGGGCCTCAAGTGGTCCTGGATTCTCTTGTGGTAGATTGGGATTATTGGCCCCCATGTTAAATTGTTCTTGGAGGTTTCGAAGTTGGGGCTGGCTAGTTGAAGGTCCTTGATTTCCAAGTGAACTCTCTTCTTCCTCTGTAATCCTAGATCTAGTCCTTTGACCTAATCTTAGTTGCATCCAAACAAGGTCCCTTTCTAAGTTGTACCTCACGAAGTTTTCTTCTAGGAGAGCAGCAAGTCTACTTAGATCTAGGAATTCAAGATCTAAGTTCTGGGAATGGGAATGTGGGAATGCAAGTTTGGGAAGATGGAAGTGGAGAATGTAGATCTGGGAACCAGATCTTGGGACTACACCACTCAATAGAGGTACATTTACAATATGTTGATTAGATATAATCTAATGAATTGCAAGTTATCTCACTCGCCAATGAACCCATGACTCAAATTGTCGAAGGATCAGCATCCTCAGACAAAAAAAGAGAAAGAGCATATGTGTGAGTACCCATATCACTTGATAATAGGTTCTACTATGTACGTGATGATCTGTACCAGACTAGACAGAGCTTCTACAGTTAGTTCTTTAAGTCAGTATATATCTAATCAAGTATTATACATTGGAAAGCTCCTATAGGAATTATGAGATACATTCAAGCTACTATGGTTCAATGCATCTGTTATAAAGTAGGCGACAATGACAAACTCAATATACTCAGTGGATATTTTGATGCAAGTTGGGCAGAAAATGTAGACACTCATAGATCTATCTCTGGATTTACATTTCTTCCTCAATGGTGGTCCAATTTCATAGAACAGTCACAAGCCAATCTCAATCACTCTATCGTCTACAGAATCAGAGTATATCATTGCCTCTCAAACGACAAAGGAAGCAATGTGATTGCAAAACTTATGCTTTGACAATTGTCTTCTATGAGATCAAAGTGCTATTGCTTTATCAGCCAATACGAGGTTTCATTCCAAGAGTAAGCACATTGAAATCAAGTATCACTATGTTAGAAGTAAAGTTTCCAACAAAGAGGTAAGCTTGGAATATTGTCGAACACAAGATGTGAAAGGCGTTGAGCTTGGATATACACAAAAGGTTTTGTGCATAGCTAAGTCTGAAGGTCAAGGCATTCATGGATTCAAATTAAGAGGGAGTGTTGGATTTTTCCAATACTCGATATTTAATGTACATCCATTCATTTACCCAGTGCCTATAGTTTTACTCATGTTTTTATGCAGTTTGTAGAAATACATGAGAATGGCTAATGGTCTGGTTCGACAACAACAAAGAGTATTGAAGGTCTTCGAATTATCGAATGTTAACATAATGTTTTCACTTTTTTTGAAGCTAACAACTTGCCCTAATGGTTTTTGTAATTAGTTTCCAAAAAGCCCGACTGGATAAGTGACAATGCAATATGGCTAAGCTCTAATTGTGATTTGTGGCCAAATAGTTGTCTTCAATTGTCATATGGATAAGCCTAAACAACATTCATAACAAGTATAAATAGTTGATCATTTCTAGGTTAATTCTCTTTTTAGACGGTGATCAAACAAAGGTCAAAAACTATTGATCCTGGAGATTAATTAATCACATTGCTAGAAATGCTTACTGCTTATTAGCAGAAGTGTATCAGATAGAGTTAATCGAATACTCCGAGATAGATTTAAAGTATGTGGTTGCATTCGCTATTGTTTTATGCTCACGATTCTTCTAATTTGTATGTGTGCTACTTACTAATTTGATCATACAATTTTATCACACCTAGTAATATGTCAGAATGATCAAATGCTTCTCTATTCTGTTGTTATTTGATTACGTTTTCTTATAGTTTTGTCTGAACTATCGAATACTTCAATACAGTAGCTATATTCGACATGGCAATGTTTTTATTTTGTTATGTTTGTCTACAAAATCAATCTAACAAATTCTGATAATTTCAAAGTTAGAATTAATAAGAATCAAATGTGTCAATAGTTGCAGTAGTTGTGTTATCCCTTGCTTAAAATCACTTGCCATGCACTCACCATCCCTGAGGATTGAACAAACATCGTTCTTGAAATGTACATCAAAACCATTATTAGACTCTCAAAACATTCTTGGTGATTGAAGGCATAAAAAGCATGTTGTCTAGATTTAGCTTCCTTGAAGATTTTTTACTCAAAGAAATGGTCCAAAATCTCCAATACTACATTCTTCATCACTTGTTGTAAAAATAGACTTCTTAGCACCATGAGAAGAGAGTAGAGTTGAGAAAATTTTCCTTTGGAATGCCATGTGGGCAGATGCCCCACTATCAGTCCACCAAATGTCACTTGAGTTGTCTTTGCTTGTTGATGATGTGGTAGACGATTCAAAATCACTTTCCTCCTCCTCATTTGCAAGATTTATTTGTTTGCCCTCTTCATTTTTTTGAATACATTGCAGCTTCATAGGCTACCAAAGAGGTAGTCTAGATGGGGAAAAAATTATTGTCTAACATTGGCCTCAGACAAAGTGCTCCAACAATTATTCAGTGTGATAATCAAAGTGCTATTGCATTGTCAATCAATCCTAGATTTCATTCTAGAAATAAACACATGGAAATTAAGTATCACTACATCAGAAGTAGAATTCTCAACGAGGTATGTCTAAAATTTTGTAGAACACAATATATGGTAGTTGACATATGTGTTGGGAGAAGAAAAATGATGCTCGATAGAGAAAAGACTACATTTGATAGATGCACTATTTGGCTCTGTAGAATAATCCTTCTACTAATGTATGACTACGGAGAACATGTGCCAACAAAGAGGTAGCACTCGACCTACCAAGGTTCCTTTCCAAGAGTCATAAGATGCATGAGACTTGTAGTCTTTCAAAGACTCACGAGATTGCTCTACATATTTCAATCCTTTGAAAGTTTTTCATTTGGATGTGCATTGTTTCTCTCAAGATGCAAAATTGAATGTCTTCATTGATGATCACACTTAGTCTAGATGTACTTGGATCTAACTCTTGCCCTTGTAAAGCATGGTGTTTGGAACTTTTGAAAAGTTCAAAGCTCTTGTTGTGAGTCAACTCAATACTAGGATCAAAGTGGATCCAAATTCGTTGTTTGTTATGATGATTGAATGTGGTGAGTCAAGCAAGAAGTGTAGAATACTTGTTCCTTGTTCTAATGAGATTCTAATGTCTTGGGAGGCAATATTTGATGGTTCAAATATGTTTACACTTGTTCACGCTTCAAATGTTTAATCTAACATGCCAAAGGTTCTTGAGGTCCAAATGGAGTCAAGTAAAATGGAGGAGGAGCAACCTCCATTTGCAAATGCCTCAAGAGGGCCATCTAGAGCTTTACGAGCTTATGATGCTCATAGAGGAGCAAAGTTCATATGGTATACACTCCGATATATCTCTTTTTACTTCCCTTACATCTTATGAAAAACCATTTTTCTTTGAAGAGGTTTTTGAATCTCAAAGTTTGATTAAGGCAATACTAGTTGAGTGTGATGCCTTAATAGTTAACAAAGCTTATGTCCCTTGTGTTTTTACATTGGATATAAGGTCAAGGAAATGGAAATGGTTCCATGATGTGATTTCTCTTGGGTTCTATGAGACCAAGAATGATTTGTTCATTCATGATGTGTAATTTTGTATTTTTTCAATCTTAGAGGCATTTTGTAAACTTTTTGTGAGTGTAAGTGAATGATCCTCTAAGGACACTTGTCTCCATATGCAAGTAGTTAGCCTTGTTGAGTTCAAAGTCACTTTTGATTACATGATTAGAGAAATCATGCAAAACGTTAGTAGTTTGTGGACTCATCTTTCTAGCTATGTAATCTTGATAGTTTTGACAAGTGCATAGTTTATGATCTTGATCTTTGTGATCATTATGAGGCAAAGAAGCCTCGGGTTCCCTTCAAGGAGGAGCAGCAGCATCAAAGAGGAGCAAGCTTCAAGATCAAGCATCTTCACTCAACGTGTAAGAAAATAATGCCAAAAATGCTAGAATGGTACAAAGCTCTCCATTTCATTTTGGAGGTGACCAACTTCAAGGAGGTTCTTTCATGGATATGGTGATAGCCCATCATCATCAATTTAGTTGGCTGATTTTCAAATCTCTTATATACCTGCAAATGACGCATTTATGAAGCCATAATCAGCCCTTGGAATTATGCATATAGCTTGATTAAGGAATGTAAGCATGTGGGCACACAAAAAAGCTTTGCCACATTGGTAAGGGCTTAATTGCAAGAGCTCGGTCTTTTAGATGCAATTCTATACGCAAGTAGTGAATAGCAAAAATTCACGTCCCTCTTTTTTTCTTGCATGCATGCACCTTCACATGCAACTCCGAAAAAATTATGTCCTCTTTTTATTGCACGCATGCATGTAGCACCTCTACATGGAAGTCATAAATAGCAAACAACTCATGTCCTTTCTTTTTCTTGCATGCGTGCTAGGCTCTCAACATGCACGACAAACCAAAATCATCACCAAAAACTTCTTTAAATAAAGTTATTTGTTTGGTTTCACAAAATTTTGTGTATGTTTTCTATTGTTGTCATATCTCTACCCATGCCTACTTTGAATCAAAGAGCTACTCTTTGAGATTTTTAAAAAAAATGCTAACCACTACTTAAAGAAAATGTTAACCACTACTTATAGGATGCACATAGGGCAAGTGACAAATGCCACTCTTGCAAGTACAATTCTAGGATTTGAAATTAGCTAATTACCTTGTATCCAATCCTAGACATTTTTTATTCACAAAATTTGTGACAAGGCTTATGTTGTATACCACAACCTTCTTGTTTTACTATGTTCACATCTTAATTGTGTAGCTTGTTTGTCCACAACAAACCTCTTTTAGTCTTGAATGGACAATAATAAAAGTCAAACCCTCTCTCTCTCTCTCTCTCTCTCTCTCTCTCTCTCTCTCTCTCTCTCTCTCTCTCTCTCTCTCTCTCTCTCTCTCTCCATACATACATACATACGTATATTATAACACCCACACACACACACATGCGCGTGCAAATGAGAGCATTTATTTAACATTTCATTAGTTGTTATGCTTTCTTTTGATCATCTTAACAGTCAAGAATGTTGCCTAGCCAATTGCTTGTCTTTGCTTTATGTGGGTTGGTGTACACCTTGATACTTATTACACAATAACAGTGTGATTGATTAATGTGAGAAGTAACCAATGATTGAGGAATGCCAAAACTGGTAAACCATTTGCAATTGTGAAAGGAAGTGAGGATTATATTTCCACTTGCATCTCAAGGTGCAAAAGTTGTCCCTCCCCAATCCAAGGCCGGTGCAATGCTCTACTCCGCCATCATCTCTGCACAATCCAGATATCTACAACACTCTTGGGCTGTGTTCAGGAAAGCCAGCATCTCTTGAGAATGGAACCGGCATCTTTCATCGAAAGCCAATTTCATTTTAAATGTAGGAAATTTTAGATTTGTCATTTTCACATGGTGGAAATTTTTGTTTAGTAAGATCCTCATAAAAGTTGGGTTACATAGCTTGATTGAGTCGATAAAATAAATTTGTAGTGTATATACTTAATGTTTTGCCGACAAAAAATTTGAGATGCAAGATCTCTAAGGCAAAAAAATTCTCAAAACCGATAACATCGATGCAGGAAATTGGAAGAAAACCTCAAGGAGGTTTCCAGAACACTAACTGTTGGGTCGAGGGTGGGGCTCCAATTTACAGCTTTAGCTAGTGTTGTTGAAAATATGCTTTAGCTTCAAGCTTTAGTATTGAATGTTTAGAATGGTACATGAGAAAGTCTCATCCAGTGTCCAGCTGCAAGCTTTAGTATTGAATGTTGAGAAGGGTACATGAGACTTTAGCCACTAGGACCCACTAGGACCCACTTTCCTGTTGCAATCGCAATCAGCTCACCTAACCTTCCCACCAACGAAAATTCGAGTACCGTTGCCGTCAACATCTCCGTCTAACGCCGCTCGTCGGTCGACCCCGCATCCAGTCGGCATGACCGCCAATCAAAACTCTGACTACTGCATCCCGGACCTGGGTGACAGACACTCACCGTATGTCTGACCGTCCGCCTGGAGACAGACAGGAAGCGCAAGGAATAGAAGAAGCTATGAATGTAGCTTTTGTGTCCATCTTCTCGCTTGCTTTTGAGGTGGAAGAAGCTTTTCGGATAATGAATGGAGACAGGTATGGAGATAAGCTTTCCTTGACCACAACTTTGCTCGTTTTCTCGACACGGCTAAGTCTTGACAATATTTTCCAAAAGCGCCATCAAGCAGCTCAAGCAATTACAATTACAGTGAGCGTTCAGGCATTTATAAGGAGCAGTTCAAGTACATTAAATCTTCAAGCAGCTTTTTCTCTTGTATAATTCTTCAAGCATTTAAAAGAGCGCCTGTGTATGTAGGATACTGTGATATGAGGTGATTCGAGAAGTTACGGTTCTGAATTCTGAGGCTTAGAGTGAGTCCACCAGCTCTGGAGGCCGTGAACTACTGGCCGTTTTGCTGAATTTAATTTTCATTCCATGCTCCTTACAGAATCTTCCACTTTAGGTCGAATGACCAATCATCTGTTCATATGTAGAATCATATAGCAGATGTGTTGCTAGAGTAATTTGTTATGTTCGCTGATTTAGTAAAATTCTGTTGAAATTTCAGATCTGTAATAATGACTTTTCAGCTCAAGCACATAACATGAGTAGACGCATCGTCGGTTCAATTCAACCCGGAAATTGTCTGCACTTGACCTCATCTACATTTGGCTGGAATAATCGAAATTGAATTGGACTAATTTGCAGATTATTTTGTTTGGATCTCTACCTTCTAATCATAATGGACCAATACACAGGCATTGTGCCACAGCTGTACAAAAGTTTGACTACAATGTTAGGACAGAATACATATCGCAAACTGGATGGGGACAATAGACGTCCAAAAAGGATTCTCAAGACTGTAAGACTCGGTGGGAAATCTTGGAGATTCCGGATTCGGAAACCGCGTGCTCGTCTGTTGATTTCGCCCTTGCACATCTTCAAGAGGCTCAGAGATGCGTATGTAAGGATGATGATTTCTGTTGCCTCCAGAGGCAATCTGAGCGGGGCTGTGCTTGGCGGTACCGTTTATACTGGGAAAGGAAATCCAGGAAGGCAAATACTGATCAGGGACGAGGATCTTCTTGCCTACATAGAGCACCTTAAACAAACTGGACAGTTGCATACATTGAAATAAATAAGTTATTGACTCACAGTTGGAAGGCAGCCTCTCCCCTTTTATGCCTTTCTCAGTCCATTACATATACGTCTACTTTCGGGCTATGAAATTCGTGTGAATCGTCAGTTAAATCTCCGCCAAGAAAACGTGTTGCTATAAGAGAATTTAACGGCATTCTAGTCAAATTCTTTGGCTGGCATTCTAGTCAAGTTCTTTGGTTTGACAGTAACATATAATTCGGACTAGCAATAGTAGAGCTCTGCTCTTGCATAATAGGTTAGCTACGAGTGAATTCAGATTGTTGGAAATCTAGATCTATGTGTCCAACCTGAATGCTTTTTCCAATTGCCTTACCCATTCTGAAAGTTGTAGATATTTGCGTGTCATCTATGTTTGGCAAACATTCCTTCAGTTTAAAGATTTGTTCACAACATCCTTCATATTTATCACACTTTATTATGACTGGTTGAAATGTGTGTGATCCCGTATGGAAATGCCTGAATGCATTTTTTTGTATTTCGCCGTTTTCCTTGCTGTATAGCCTTCGTTCTCATGGTAGGACTGACTCTATTTACGTTGTAAGACAGCAAAAAACCAAAACCCGAAAGCTACTTTTGAACGACGTTGCATGAATTTAGTTTGGCATACGTTGAAATGTTAGTCACCGTGCTGTAAAATTTACAAGATTACAAAGATTTGGAGCCTCCGTCCATCGATGTGATGCAAATTTGAAATGCTTGGAACATGAGAGCTGGTTTCGTCATATGCATCAAGAGCAGATATCCTCTCTCAATTTACTAATAATATTGCTTTCTATAAATTTTGCCAATCCCTAGACAGATTGACAAATTTTTGCCAATTTTTCTTGTGACCTTCACTTGCTTTAAACAAGAAATTTGTGTATACACAAAAACACACACGAAGAGAGAAAAAAGAAAGAAAACATAGTAGAGTCCTAATGAAAACTCCCAAACTGTACGATTATATCCTATTCCATAATGTCACCACATTCTCCCTCCCTGTGCCATTTGGACTTTTTTGTGGTTGAGATTAAGTGAATGTAAAAAATAAAAAATTTATTCAATAAGATCGGATAAAAAGTAGTTATTGAGAAATGTTGCAGTCATTGTTTCGAAGTGTCAATAATTGTGATCTCAAAAGTCTACAAATTTATGTATGAACCTGAGATCTAATCTAACAACCAAGGCTTCGACATCTATTTTGCTAGAGGGAGGGATTTTTAATATCCTTTGAACAGTGCTCTATTCATTTCCAAAACCATTCAACTACCAAAATGCCTAACCAAATAATAGAATGATCAACCTATATACTCAATCAACCAATGAGTAGGAAAGATTGCCAGCTCTTATTACCTTGAAGTTTTAGATTTCCTAGCATGGTAAGATTAGAGCTATAGAAAAGATTGTGAGATTTTTGTAAAGGTGTTATAAGAGGCAAAGCTCTGAGTTTTCTTCTGAATGCTCTACTGCTGTTTGTTATTTCAGACTCATACAAGATCCCTAAATAAACATGAAATTGTTTGTTGCACTTACTATGTGAATTAGATGAATCTAGATTTTATGCCTTGGAAAGACATGAGCAAACAGAAAAGGGTTTGCACATTCTACAAATAGGGAAATTTAAAAATATTATGTCAAAGCCATTTACAAATGATTGAGCTCAAGTAAAATAAGATCCTACATAATTCTAACAGCATTATCTGAAATTAAAGAAATAAATGTGTGAATATAAGAGATCATCAGATAAAAACATATGAATCATTCTCAGCATACCTTAAGAACAAAATCATGTTTTCGACTTTTGATCCTTATAACTGTAGCAGAGTGCAAGATATTGTTCTAGACAAAGAGCACAGTAGCAAGTGGATTACAAGTTTTCATTTCTTGACTAAGAAGCACGTTCCAACCAGATCCAGGCGGAACGTTCTGTACATTTCAGAACATACTGGATTAGATTTTGGGAGCATGTTCCTAGCATCCATAGTGATCCTATAGAGCCATCATACGCCGTTTTGGGAGCAGATTTGCCTCTGTTTCACCAAAAAGTCGGTTTTCAAGCAAAAAACAGGTCAGATTTTTGGATTGGGCGTGACTTCTCCAATTTTTCTCCGGTTTTTGCTGTTAAGGGTTCAAATTGGGCCTAGTAAGAGGGCGACCTACTGCCAATTGACCGTTCATGAAAGCCCGCTTTTTTCCTGTTTTTTTTCGACTTTCAAGCCGATTTGGTGCCCAAAAAAAGTATTTACCGACTTTTGTACCAGCGTAGGACGCAAGGGAAGTACCACATGTCCTTGGCTTTGTGTTTTTCCCAAAGTTTTATTACTTTCCAGTTGTTTTTTTTTCTCTTTCAGTTCTAAATTGTGAATAAGCTGAAAATTTTCACATTTTCCTTTCCTGAGTCTGTTTCAATAACTGCAATTTCTAGCTTGATTCCATGTTGTCTTTGTTTTTTGTTTCATAATGGAAGATGATAGATTTTGCTGAGTCCACCTGTTGCTCTTCCATCACCACCACCCAGCCCTGTGCTTAGTTCTACCCATAATCCGCATACAGTTGCTGCCCGTTCGCCTGCTGGTATTTCCCCTTCTGTGCAAGCTCGCATGGATAGTGTGGAAAAGACCGTTGCAGAGATGCGAGCGATGATGGTAGCTAGTGGTTATGCATCTTCCTCGTAGTATTCTCCACCTTATCCGTCTTCTGCTGTTCGTCCTATGTTACCTCCACTCTAAAGATATTAAACCTACCCGTTTCGTTGGAAACACTCCCCAACGCAATACTGATATCGTCGATCAGTGGTTGCATAAGTGGGAAGAGTATCTTGATTTGAAACGGTCCCCAACTGATGAGGGTTGGCGGGTCCGCAAAGCTGCTTACCATTTCACTGATTTTGCTGACAGGTGGTGGTGCAAGTTGTTGAAGTCTAATCAGGCTCCATCCACCTGGCTTGAGTTTAAGTGAGCTTTCAGAGCTCAGTTTATTACTACTCACATATGCCCTAAGCATATCTTCCAAGATCTGATTCACTCGCTCTGTCTGACCATCCGTCTGAGGATGCTCAGGGCTACTCATCCGCAACTGTGTTCCCAGCTTGGCGAACACCTCAATCCAGAAATTTCCTGTAAACTTGGGATCCTTGTTAGAAACTATGGACTTCAGAAGACCATGTAACATGACAATATTTTGAATAAACAGCTCAGCCACTTGCGAAGCTGTGGCCTTCTTGGTCATTGCGATGAAATGAGCCATCTTGGAAAACCTGTCTACCACTACCATAACGGAATTGAATCCATTCTGGGTCTTGGGTAGCCCAACAATAAAATCCATAGAGATGCTTTCCCACCTTCCTGTAGGTATCTCAAGTGGATGTAGCAAGCCCAGAGGACTTACTCTCTCGGCCTTGTTCACCTGACAAGCCGTGCAACGCTGGACGTACTTTCTTACATCCCGCTGCAATCGTGGCCAGAAATAATGCCTTCTCAAAAGCTCACTAGTCTTATCAATACCAGGGTGCCCTACGCAGGGACTATCATGGCATTCATGAAGTATCTTACGATGAAGATCCTTCACGTCTGGCACGAATACTATTCCGTTTTCTCAACTACATACCTTCCTTCACGATGTATGTCAAATAAGTACTGGTGTGTTCCTCTACGGAAGCGATAGGCGAGGCTGACTCTTCCGCTTGGTCGACTAACTTGCATGCATAGGCTACACACTGACAATGTGGGTCCTTTTGTTGAGCCCTCTTGATCTCCTCCATGAGATCATTGTCAATTACAGGCAAGACTCATCTGATGCAGTACCAATGATAGTGCATCATCGGCCACATTTTCCTTCCCTCCTTGGAAGCGAATTTCGAAATGAAATTCCTACATCAGCTCGGCCCACCGAGCTTGGTGGCCTACAAATCTGGCTGAGTGCAAAATACTTGAAAGTATAATGATCTGTGTACACAAAAGCTCGGTGCCACATAAATACTGTCTCCACACCTTGAGCGCATGTACTCACATACAGTTCTTGCTCTTGTGCGAGTATACCATCTTGGCTCAACACTGCACCTACGACAATGCCACTTGCATCCGTCTCTAGGTCAAACGGTTTCTGGGTATCAACAAACTTGAGAACTAGAGTCGTGGCCAGCGCCTCCATCAAGTTTTCAAACCTTTTATGAGCTTCAGCAACCCACCGATCTACAGTGCTATTTTTCCGTAATTGGTCCATCAAAGGAGCAGCTACCTTGGAATAGTTCCTAACGAACTGTTGGTAGAACTTGCATAAACATAAGAAAGATTGTAATTGGCGTATATCGGCAGGCCTCGACCACTTCTTAACCACAGCCACCTTGGCTGGGTCAACCGAAATACCCTCAGCGTCACTACGTGACCCAAATACTCGACACGAGTCTTACACAACTCTGTCTTCTGAGCATTGGCATACAAGACAGAAGCTTGTAACTTGCCCAAAGCGGTCTTCGGCTATATGAGCTTTGCCCTTACCTTTGAGGTCGATAAACTGATATTCGATGAAGATGACATCCCGGCTAGTGACAGACTGGGTAAAGCATTTACCGCTATTGGAGTTCGCGTACAATGATAAGAGACATGTGTCCACTGGATTGAGTCCATTTGAGCTTAATTATGGTTTCAGGCCACTGAGTCCTGCAATCATAGGGATTCTGCATAGGGTACCTAGTGTTGTAGAGTTTTTGGCTCAGATGCAGCAGAAGCTAGAGTTGACACGAGATAACTTGTCCAAAGCTGTAGCTAGGGCAGAGAGCTATGCTCGTGAGAACCGTATCTATCGGGAATTTGAGAATGGAGATTGGGTGTATTTACTAGTCCCTTCGAAGTCGAAGGTGCTACGCACAGGAAAGTGCGCCAAGTTATCTCCTAGGTATAGTGGACCATGGTTGATTGTTAAGAAGGTGAGCCAAGTAGCTTATAAGCTACAGCTACCTGTGGGATGCAAGGTGCATCCAATATTCCATGTTAGCGAACTGAAGAAATGTTTGCATGATGGGGATAACCTGGTGGAAGGTCTAGTGTCTCTTGAGGAGAAAGACACCACAGGTTATGGACCAGACAGAATCCTATATCGAAGGGAGCGACGATTACGGAATCGTCTCCTTCAAGAGTATCTAGTAACCTGGAAATAGGGCATTCGTTGTCAGATGCTACCTAGGAGACGCGACAGGAGTTGCAGAAGTCTTACCCAGAGTTTGTCATCGAGGACCGATGACTTGCCAGAGGAGGGAAGGATTGTTAGAGTCCAGTTACGACTGTATCATGACCTCGGCACGGCCGGTTACCAAAGGGCCTGAGGCCAAGTATTGGCAAGGGCCGGTGACCGAGCAACATCTGTCCCAAGTTGGGATCGGTGCGTCATGAGCAGTGACCCGGTGTGGCTGCCTGACAAGTTGTCAGAGATGCGGTGTGTCTTGACCGTCGGGACCCTAGCCGTCAGTCACGAGATGCTAGCCGGAAAGTAGTCGGGGTGACCAAGAGGGTCACAGGTCTTTGGCGGGGCACGGGGGTGGTAACCTATGAGTCACTCAATATTCACAAGTCATAGGGGCCATGCATGCCATATGGACTGATCACCCACAGGTGGATGCCATGTGCCAACTGACGAGAATAGCAGGTAGAAGGACTCAAAGAGTGGGTGCCTATGGTTGGGAGGTTCATTCTACACACCAGCTTCTAGGATTCACGAACTAGGAGAGACTGGCTTGTGACATCTAAGATATACACAACTCGTTCAACTCTTGGCAAGGAAGTCATTGCTAACAGTCAGAAGTTCTTGATCTAAGCAATCAATAAAAAAATTCGGTCTACAGAACTCTGAATATATCACAGTGAACTATTTATTTGCTATAACCTGATCATTAGAGTAAATACAAAACGAATAAAGAGCCAAAGTAGACAAAGGCAAGACCTGCAGGCATAATGGACCCTCATAATACTCGCACAAATCAGTAAGTTTCTATAAACCTCTACCAAATAAGTAAAGAACTCTTTTGGATAATGCCTAGTTCCTTTGAAATGCCACTCATTTACTTGTTGGAAGCTTGAGAGACTCAGTCAAAATTCTTCTTTCAACATGGGAACAAGAATCAAGAATCAAAATTCCTTTGTTAAAAAAAATACGTATTTCAAAAAAAAATTGCTCACGTTCCAGAACAGCACATGTTCTTGACATAAAGTAAATATAACTCTGATAGTAAAGATTATTTCAAACTTACTATTGAGCTCCTATCAACAAAGTTGTATCATTAGATATCATGATATGTGAAATAACATAATGTGCATTGCATTTCAAGATAAATATGTAATCTTTAAACACTAGCAAGAGTTCATCATTGAAACACACAAAAAAGGCATAAACATGTAAGCATTTCTAAGGTTTAGCAAAACATGACATACATTTCAAAAGTGCGATTAACACTGGGAATCACTCTCAAAACATAGGTCACGATAACATTCACCAGCCTGACAAGCTCGGAATGAGATCGTGTCATTCATGGCATCACCTTTTCAAATATAGCCTTCTATGACGGCTCTGCTCTATTTCAAGATATCTTATGAGCATTGTTCAACGACGCTTGCTAACCATTCTTCATACTAGCTCAAATATTAGCCAAGCATGTTCAATCATTCATTCATCACAGGCTTGTTTTCATTAGCCTTTGGCCTCTGCTCTTTTGGTTTCTGATCTTCGTTCTTCCTGCAACCATCACATGGAAGAGAATGAGTACATATACATGCTCATATAAACAGATACGTTAGCATGGTCACAAAAAGAGAGGACATGATCAATAATGTAACATTATTATCTTTCAATAAGCAAACTTCAAACTATATGATCACAGTTTAGTGACAAATAAAAGTGTTTCTAAAACAGAGAAAAAGCAAAGAAAATAGCAAAAAAACAGATTAATTTGAAAATTTAAAAATGAGTTGTTCATTGAAACAAGTTAAGGTATGTATATTGATGACCAATTGGCAACTTGTGTTTGTTGAGCTGCATTCATGGCTCCTCAAATAAATATGTAAAACCATGCACTGAAGAGAGAAACACAATAATGTTTAGGATGTTAGCTGAACATCCAAACAAGACACGGAAATCAAAGGAATCTTCAACTTCAAGAAGTCACCCATAAGGTCTTGCACAACCAACTCCTCCATGCTCAACATGCCGAACATGGAATACTTTTAAAAACCCTACTCACATCATCAATGATCAACAGCAGGGGTAGGTTTTTCTATCTTAAGAATGTTCGCAAAACCTTTGCCTACACATCTGTCTATTTTTTGTCACTCTTTTGAGGAATCAACCATGTTTACCATGCTCCTTTTCTTCTCACTGAACCCTCGCACGCCTTACAAAGATCTAATTTGACAGAAAAGAACACTCGCCAAGATTTCCATCTCTTTATCTGATTCAGATCCGGTCCAGGTCCATGTCAAGTTGGCGGACATTAGTTTCCAGTCCATTACCAGAGAACAAAGTTCTTGTTATAAATTAATGTTTATTTGTACTCCCAATGTTTGTTTGGCCATGCCTACGAGCTAAAATAGGGGCCAATTCTATTTTTAGTAAATCCTAAAGTCGAGTTAGTTTATCATGCATGTAGGTGGGTGCACTAGTTATAGGTTAGAACTTGGTTTTATCACTTAAAAATTCAATAAGGGTCTTTACCCAAAATAGATAGCAATAAAAGCAATCAGCTTTTTGCTTTATGCTTTTAGCTTTTCATAAGCACTAGAGAAAGTACTTAAGTAGGCAAGCGCCCCACCTCATTTCATTTCATTGCATTGTAGAGAGCCCTTCTATTAATCTAAGTTTTCTTCGGTCTCTTATGGTGATCTTGATTTGTGAGTGTGAGTGCTAATATGATTAGTTAACTCCTATCTAAAACGTTTCTGATTCGAATCGGACCGATAGATTCGAACCATGATTCCTTGTTCAAATCCCGATTCGTGAAACATTGATGAGGATGGGGATGTACACTAATCTTGTGCCTGTCCCATTAGTGACATGGAAAAGAGTTTAAGTTTTTCAGTTGGGGTTGTTTTGCCATATATAGTGAGTGCTTGCAAAGGTACAACTGGCATTGGAATAGGTTGATCCATTGGATCCATTGTTGCGATATCTTCTAACACTCCCCCTTAATGTTTATTTTGTTAATTATTACTCCTAGAAGTTTTCTAAACTTTTGAAACTTTTCTTTGCCAAGTCCTTTGGTGAAGAATCTGCAACTTGCTCTTCTATGGGGTAACAGATAAGCTCCACTTCCCTTGAAAGTAGATGGATCCTTAGATTTCAACACTATATCCATATAATCAACCTACTCAAGAACGTACTAACTAGGAAGTGGTAAAGGCACCTACTAGATTTAAGGCACGAAAATTTCTAGAGGACCCCTTCATCCTCATCAATAAGATCAAAATGGGAAAGAGAGAAGGGGTACGGAGCTATATCGAATTGATCAAACATCCGAGATCCGATTGCAAAAGATCTTCCGACACTCTGCACTTGGCTGTCCAAGATCTTCCAAAACTGATCTTTGCTGTCCAACAGTTCTTGCAGGCTGATTATGAGCAACAATGGGCGGTTCTTGATGAACATTAGGCTCTAACTTTGATGAGGTGTTGGGCAGTTCGAAATTGGTTGATTGCTGCCCCTTATCTCCAGCAATAGAAGGTGGTACCAAATCTGGAAAAACTTCAACATTCACACTATGTAAGCTGTCCCCCTTCAAGATATGAGTTGGGGCCACATCTAATGAATTATTTTCATCAAAATGCACATCACGACTAACAATAATCTTGTTAGTACTCAAATTGAACAGCCTATAGCCTTTGCTTTCACTACTATAGCCAACAAAAATGCATTTAACTCCTTTATCCTCAAGCTTTGTACGAAGTTTATCCAGAACAAAAGCATAAGCCGTACAACCAAAAATGCGAAAGTCAGAGATTGTAAGCTTCTTTCCATACCAAACTTCATAAGGAGTTAATACTTTCAATGCTTTAGTAAGACAACGATTGCTTATGTATGTTGCCGTTAAAACCGCTTCAGCCCAAAACTTGTGAGGCAGCCCCTTTGCTTTGAGCATGCAACGGGCCATCTCCATAAGTGTGCGATTCTTTCGCTCGGCAACACCATTTTGTTGAGGCGTATAGGGAGTTGTCATTTGATGTAGAATTCAATTCCACATTGTACCCCAGCATGGACAAGACGAAATGTATCATCCAAGTACAATTGAAATGTTGAAAACAGCAACAAGAGCAATGGAGAGCAATGCTTAGCCAAACTGTTAAAATGGAATACACAATGAGCATCTAAGTACTCTACCTGGATGTGGCCAAATGCCACCAAACCCTAAGCTTAACCACTTACTAAATGTAGGGCACCCCCAAAAGTCAAATAGGGCCCCTAAACAAAATTGACCCACGACGTACATGACCAAAATTGGGTCCAACTGAACTTAAGACAAACTTAAGATGGCCTAAATAACTAAAGACCCATGGTTACACAAATCTCGACCTTTTGGGTCAAAGTAACCTATGGATTAACTTTAGCATAGTCATTTATTTCTAACAACGGCCACAAGCAGTGCTAGAAGATACACGGGACTTGTTAGTACCATCAGGGCAGGCTAGTACATCACAAATCGTCTCATTGTCGTCCACGGATGTTCAGGCCACGTATGCACATCTCAACAACCTCCTGGAACAATTTTTGACGACAAAGAGCCAGCTTGAAGCAAAAATTAGCCAGCTGGACACAGATCATACGCTACTCTCACAGGATAACACCAAGCTCCAACTCGATCTCATGGAGAAAGAGGCAACCAAGGCTCAGTTAGCGAAACCCAACAACAAGTGCCACTTTTGCAAGCCTAGCTCGACACTACACAAAGCGAACGAGCACACCTGCTAGCTAAGATTCAAACCCTATCTGTCGAGCGAGCCAGCTTCATAGCAAGCCCAAACCCTGTGCAACCAACGCAACCCCACGAGATCTCTTACTTGGTGCACAAGGTCGCGGCTTACAAAAAATCATTTGAGGGTTTGCAAGCCAAATTTCACGGCTATAAGAACCCGGTGACACGAGCTGCAGAGAGTCGACGCCACCATTCAGCAATATCACTAGCAAGCCGCAGCCCAACCAATTCATTGGTTGTTATTCCATAATAAGAAGTTCAATGCATTTTGACAATGCCTTCGTAGGTTGCTTAGGATTCCAAAGTTTGATAAGCTCCACATATCACTTTACTCGCCAATGTGAACCCAAAGTCCTCAACCATATTTTGAGGATTATCTACAAAGCATGATGGCAACAGAACACGTTCTGGAACACAAAGAAAAACTTTATAGGAAGAATATTATTTGGCTGGAAATTTTCTTGTTAGTATGGTAAAGATGCTTAGAAACGTCGTAATCAAAAGATCCTACAGTCAAGAGGTAGGGAGAACTTCCAAGAAATTGGCAACTAGGGTTTTGGGTCCCAAGAGAGTATGTCCCATACACTAAGTTGCATCGGAACAATGTTCCTGGACATGATATTCCAGAAGCATAGCGCTCCAAAAAATTAATATTGAATAATAAATAATAAAGCCCAAATCTTTTTATTTACAGCCAGTGGAACCCTATTAAGAGACACGTAAACTAGGAGCAATAGTAGGTTTCAAAATTCAAGATATCCTATTGTACGCAGCACATCTATATCAAGTTAGTGCTTCCTTGTCATGCCTTCTCAGTGATATCAAGGCCAAAGCTTGCATGTTAAAAATCTAGTGTTGAGGAAGGAGTGCTACCAAGCGAGGAAATCAAACCTCGTAAGGATCAAGTCTTGTCACTTTGGAATTTGCATTAAGCTTTGCTTCAATAATTGCTTGTTCTGTATGTGATAAAGAAATGGTACTTTGCATGATGTGCAACAAGGTACAACTCAGTAGAAGAATTCCCAATAGGATCTGTCAAAACGTCTTCCAGTTGCATGGATACTAGGCCCATAACCATAGAGTGTAGGTATATAAAAGTTGTTCCATGTTATTCAATGTTTTGAATAATCTAAAAATGTAGCAAAGCAACCTTGGTGTTCATATATAATTTAGTATTCCTAATACCTTCTAAAGCCCCTCACCGAGGATACAAAAGCCAAGCTAGCCGCAACAAGGCAACACAAGGGAATCGGATAGTGGACAAACCAACCCAACCAAACCTAGATCTTACGGATCTAGCCCCCAAGCTATGGATCAATCTATCACAAGGGAAGGAAGAATCACTCCAGCAGCATATAGCTACCAATCACACAATCAAGCATACACTAGTGAGAGCCCTATGGGTATACTTATACCCTCCAAGGCCCATGCACCACCAGTAGTGCACTGTGACACCTCACTGGACACCTCTGCAGCCTATCTAGGCCACGTCATCCAGTTCCCCTATGACTCACTGATAGACCCATAAAAATTCACCATCATGAGTTTAGGCCTCCAACCATTAATTATGACCATCTACACTTGAGGGCCCCAAACGCCTCATAATCATAATTAACTTACGGGTCGAGGTAGGCCTACTGACCTCTAACGGGATAATCAATCCGAGATCAATTGTGGGCATGACATTCTTCTCCCCTTATTCAAGTTCTGACCTCAAAACTTAAAGCTAAAGAAGTTCCTTTTCAAGGTACCTTCCTGTTCCCAAGAATCATCATCTAGGCTCAAAACCCTACATAAGCATGAATAGGCTATAACTGGTAGACGAACCTTTCCAAGGAGATGGTTATCAAAAGACATATGCACATAGCATGTGATCTTTTGATGACGCATGTTACCCTCTCTTAAATGGTCAAGTATAAACTAGGATCGAACTATGACTCATCGGATCAAGAGAACGTGAATATTACTATTCTTAGAAGACATGAGTTGCTCAAAAAAAGTCATTTCCATAAGGAAAGTTTCAAACTTAACCGACTCACTTACAATGCCTTTATAAGAATTCTAATCCTCAAAATTCCCTTACTCTAGACATGGCACAAAGTGTCATTCCAAAGTTAGGGTCCAATCTAGAATACGTCTAGATCCAATTACTCTTAAGTTCTAATCTAGAATAACTTAAGATTCATCAGAACTTTTTTACAAGAAGTTCTAATTTTTGGCTTACATCAACTATCCAACTCCATCTGAGTTTCTGGAATAGCTTTCTATCTTCTTCCAATCAGAAAAAGA
Organism: Diphasiastrum complanatum; assembly: GCA_029204225.1. Lineage (NCBI taxonomy): Eukaryota > Viridiplantae > Streptophyta > Lycopodiopsida > Lycopodiales > Lycopodiaceae > Diphasiastrum > Diphasiastrum complanatum. The sequence goes on along the minus strand of CM055112.1, from coordinate 37,438,883 downwards.
TTAAAGCCAAAAGTTCCCGTGTATCCTATGCACAAAACCCAAAGTGACTCATAAAGGTTGTGACTTCTAAGCAATACATATCAAAGAGTGATATATTTTGTAATTTAAATCAATTAACTCAGAAGTAACACTCTTGATCTGGTTGGTTGTATCGGATTTAGAAACTATTTGAATGTCTAGATGTGGATCCAAAACACCACATTCAATCTGATTCTAATCCCTCCTAGGTCAATAAGCAATTCTCATCAAGATCTCACTATTACCTAGCGAGAAATTGTCTCTATACAATTCTCATCAATATGCATGTATTTTCACGACTAGTTTATGCATGCATATAAACTCAGTCCAAGGAATACATTGTAGATCCATAGGATTTAAAACTTGCGCAAAGAAATAATGATTCACTACATAGCATATTTCTACAGATTTCACCCAATCTTGAAACATCACTTCTTTAACTGAGAATCATGTAACCCAGTTAACTAAGAGAGAATACTCTTGAAAGAGTGTTATTTCATAACCAAAATCGCAACCGGAGATTATTCCAAAAGAATATATTTTTAGAGTGAATTTCATTCCTCGCATCAACTCCACAGATCCTATTTCATACTAGGATCAAGTTGATCTCAACCAAGGATCTAGTTTCAACAAACCACTTTCTTGTAATAGAACTCACTTGTTTTGATACAAATCGATCATATTTGTAAGCAGCACTTTTTTACTACAAGAATGTTTTCTAATTTTCCTTCCTTCCATCTTCTAACTAGATATCTACTACAATCTTTAGAAGATTCTTGTAATATCAAAATATCCCATCAATTCTGATTCTGGAAACAGGTCTCTCATCTATACATGTTAAAAATTCCTCCTGGAATTCTCTTCGATAACTTTCTATCACCTATTTCTTCCCCTTTTAATAGGAAATTGCACAAGTTTCCAAGAGGCGCATATCAAACTAGACATGCTTAGGTGAAGAACTTTGAAAAAATCTCAAGTGTTGCATCAACGTTACTCAATACCATTAATGTCCCAATGACATATTCCAAGATTTTCTTTGTTACCGCAAAGAGAAGTGACCCGTATAATTATAAAAGGATTTATTGATTATTCAAGTAAGAGGAAAGATATATTAGAAAACAATTCATTATCCAGTCATGTGACATCGTCCAAGGTCCACCTTCCAAGGAATCACATGAAATTGAGTTAACTAATGTTAATAAATTCACGAATATATTCTTAATATAAAGAAATAGCATGTAGGGTTTCCGATTTTGTATATTTGAGATATCCATAAGGGGTCATGACCAAATACCTCAAATTTCCGACAAAATACCCTCTTGTGACCAATAGTATTTGGCATCATTTTAGATTTACGACCTTACAATGATCAACTCAATCCAGTTAGTTTCAGATCCCCCCTTTGGAATTGCATGCGTCCCATACCACAAGTCCTTCCTCCATGAAAACCGTCCGATCTTTGATCTTATCGTCCAAAAATCAATTTTTTGGAATTACTCAAATAACTTTTGAGCAAAGCGATACTATGTGAATTCCAACTTCAGAGTACAAATTCCAACCCATATCTTTCTTCGCCCTTTCCTTAATCTTCCCGGTCAATGTAAGGATTGTAGGTCTTGACCTAAAATTCCTTAACAACTTTAGAAATGGAAAAGAATGAGTGGGAATTCTAATCCAATTAAGAACAAATTTGATAAAAATGCTTCAATTAGAACTACTCTTCTGACGGGTTGAATTTCATTCGATGTGCAATGTAAAAATTGCATATGGCCTCTGTAAAGACCGCTAGGGAAAATCCCTAAGATGAGGATAGGAGATAACAATAGGAGACATGTAGGAGCAAAACCACCCAACCAAACCTAGTATGTCATTGTGAGCAACAGGTCTGAGCAACAGGTCTGAGCAACAGCTTCTAGACTAAGATCTTTCCAGAGACGGAATCCAAACTGGACGGGATTTTGACTTTAAAATCCTTCCACGCAAAGATTTTTATAGGTTAAAATCCTCTAACTAGTAAACTTATAGTGATCAGCCCGCATTGTGACAAAATTACAAAATCTACAATAAAAAAAACCTTAGCCTGATGTTCAAGGTTTTCTCTTTCCCACCAGATCTAGACTAAGACTTTTGACGGGAGACAGGTCTGAGCAACAGCTTCTAAGACTGCTGCTACGTGATAGGTGATCAAGGCGCCGGAGATGAGACCCATCAGAAAACAGGAAGAAAGGTCCCTGTGAAGGCTGAGCAGATTCTGAATTTGCACATCAGTTAGTTTTCTGCAGGAGTGCATAGGAGGCTATAAAAAAATTTAAAAATTTAGAAAAGGAAAAAAGGTGGCTCGTTCCATACGTACGGAACTCGTTCTGTTCCGAACATACGAAACGAAACGTACTGAAGTAGAATGCTCAGAACGGGTATCCATGCTTATGTCTCATCAGTACCCCATTTGAGAAGCTGACACAAAATAAAACAAATGGATGACAAGATTCAGGGGCATAGGGTTCAACAAAAGAGGGACTATGGCACGCCCTACCTCAAAAACACACGGTTCACAGAAACAAGTCACTATGTTATTTCCAAAAACTAGCCATTGTAAACAAGAATTCTGGAGTGCAAGATATTCTACAAAAGGCACACAGCAAACATGAATGAAAGCCTTAAACACTGAAAAAACCAAGATTTGTTTCCCTAAAAGCGCACGCATGGCAAACTAGGAATATGATTGAGGACGATAAAGAGGCGCACCTCTTGTCGGCGGCATTGCCCTTCTGGCTCAAAAAGGACCTGAACAAAGCTGAATTCACGTCATAAATCATGGCTCCAGGAATAGATCGCTCGCCTTCAGAGATGATTCTGTTCCTCGCTCACTCCGAACCCTAACTCTCGTCCTCGCTCGCTCGCTCGGTGGCTTGCTCCAACATACCCTAACTCGCAAACTGGTGTCGGCGGTTTTGAAATTTGAGGTATTTGTATCCGCCAGGTCAGGCCGACCCATGCCCCCACTAAAATTCTGAATCTTCCACTTTTTAGCTTTGCTTCATTACGAACCTAGGTGCCGAGGCAGAGGACATTTTGCATGGTAAGTACTTCCATAATTGCCAATAAGACCCAACGGGGTTGGCTCAACTGGTTAGCTTGGCATCCAAAGTTTCTTTGGTCCCAAGTTCGAGCCTCCTCTTGGAAACCAAGAAGCATAATTGCCAATAAGGACTTCCATAATCTTTAGACTAGGCCTGCAGGGGCTGAGTTTAAAAACTTTGGAAAGCGAACTGAGCACAAAGTCCTTTGCCCGGCACCTTCCATTGCGTAATGGATACGCGTGCTTTTTTTCACATAACTTTTATGAAACATAGTGAGCACTTGGGCCATCTTCTTTATTCCTTGAAAATTACAATAGAGAATAGGCATTATGAAATGGAGTAATATAATGTATTTTCTACAATATTTTTTATTTAAAATTATGCCATGTAATATGCCACCTGAATTTTGTTCTTCAACTGCAAAAAAAAAAGAGTAACACATTCTGCTTTTTAAGCTGTTCAAAAAATGGGCAGAATAAGCAATAGGTATCCATTAAGTGACTATTTCTTAGCTTTGTCTAGATAATGGTAAATTATTGTGAAGATTTGCTATAAGTTGTGGTGTTAGTTTTAAGTTATTTTGACGACTTTTGTGCAAAAATAGAAGGTCAATTGCTTTTGATAGGATTGGAGGAATCCTAGAGGAAATATTCTCTGTCTCTTGGAGATTATATAACCTGGTGGAACTCACCCATCTCCTCATAGTATTTTCTGATTTTAGAAGCCAGGATCTCGTCCTCTCTTGCATTCAATTAGTCACCTTGGCTTGGGGGTGAAGTGGTTAGGGTTTGACTAGCCATTTCATGTTGGTTGGGTGGTTGTGCTTCACAGGTGTCCTTTTGGTTGCATGTAACAAGATTTGAGAAGATTTTCACTTGGCGATCTTTATAGTAGTATAAGAGCTAAGGAATACATTAATCGGAAGGTGGAGTCTGGATTCTTGTTTTTTGCAGCTTTTTGGTGGATCTCTTTGCTTTTTGCTTCCAGGTGGTGAAATTGACCTCCAAGTAGGTGGCTTCTCAGATCTTGATGTACTTTCAGTCTATTGGTCATGATTATGGACTTTTTTCATAGAAAATGATAGAAATCAATGGATTGTTTACAATTTTTTCTAGATTTTTCAACTAGAATTCAAAAATTTTGTTTGAAATTCATCAAAGCTACTAATCTTGACCATTTTTCATAATTGTATTTGCTGTTTTACAGTCATTATAATTGATTCTAATGATCGCATGTTTTTAGCCAAAGATTGGATTTTTGGACTTGAAATGGGCTATATGAACCATGACTGACTAAATTCAGAACTTTTAGTGCTTTCATGAATTTAAGTATATCTGGCCTGATTGCACTTTCATGTGGATTTGATCCACAAGAAATTACCAAAAAAAAAAAAAAACATTGAAAATTGGTCAAAAAAACATGATTTTTTGATGTGATTTTCATAAAATCCATGCTAATATTCTGCATGAACATTTTCAGAGGTGTAATGATGATTTCCTAAGGTTGTCATGAAGTTTGGTTAGGATTGGACACCATTTAGGGTCTCAAAAAATCTTGTTGTTTTTTTAGCTTGAATAACTCTCAATAGGTGGTCTGAACCCGTTGGATATTTTTACAAGTTGAAAGGTATGATGGATTGCCTCTGATTTGAGTCATCATGCACCCAATTTGGAGTTGGGGGGCTTAGGCACCAAGCTTATGATTGTTTGCTGGACCTGTTGGAAGCCTCTATGCCTCTTTAATGAACCTTATAAGAGTGCTTGTAATCTCTTATTTGATGCTTATTGGGCTGGATATGAATTTTTGATAATCTCCCTTTTGAAAAAGTGTGCCCTTCTACTGCAATTTAAGTCAATTACATCTCGCACGTGTGAAGCCTAGGTGGCAAGGTGACATGGTAAGTGTCTTGCTAACCTCCTCTCCCTCTGTACTGTGCTTTATAGTGACCAAATCGAAGTCCTTGTAGAGTGTAGCAATGGTGGTGAGCGGTCCTCCACCTGTCAAACAGGGGCTAGAACCACAAGGATAGTATTTCTAACTATGATTAGCTAATTACTTAGTTGCCTTCTAACACAAACTAACACTAGCCCACACTAGCTCTATCCCAAACTAGCACTAACTACACACCACACCTTGGTAGAAGTGAAAGGAGATAGAGAGAGAGAGAGAGAGAGAGAGAGAGAGAGAGAGAGAGAGAGAGAGTTTAGACGGAGGCACTCATTAGCTATTGCATGCATCAAATGGAGAAGCTTAAACTATCATAAACAATGAATAACAAAACAAAGGGAAATAGCAAACTTCAAGCAAAAGAACATAAGACACAATAGCACATGAGGATGCTTGAGTACTCAAAATGGTAGAGTCTTCTCCTCTCAATTAGCATGTGAAATGGGATACAAGAGGTGTCTTATTATCTTTGGGGAGGCCCTTGCCCCTTAGTTTCTATTGGCTACTTCAAGGAAGAGAGGATAAAGAAGCACACACCCCACCTACCACTATTTTGACTTTGACTACTAATTATAACTCAACAAGACTAAGTTAACTTAAACTTTGGGCCCTTTTTACATTATTTTGATTACATGGCCCAAAAAGTCTAATTTATTTAAACACAATATTTTACAAGTGCTCATTGGGCTATGGGCACACGCAAGATGCCACGGCCCTCGTAACTTATTTTCTACTTCAGTCTATTTTTATTTATAGACAATAAATACCCACAACAGGGCCTCTGACCGGAAGTATTGTCGGTCCTTTGGCACTATGGTGCTAGTAATGGCGCTGGGTCATTGCAAAGTTTGGACCTCCGCTCCCAAGCGTTGATTTTTTGTTTTGACCACTAATAGCTAGGCCTAGAGTGGGGTTAGCTGTTGTTGTGCTTGATGTTGAGCTTCTTGGACCTTGTTGGCTGCGTCCGTCACTGATTGGAAGAGTGTCTTGATATAATCTTGTAGGTTGGCCTCATTCTTCTTCTGCTTCAGGACCTGGTCCTTCTGTTTATGGCCCTTTTCAAGTCGGAAATGATGAAGGTGTGCCAATCATAGGGCACAACCATATTGTCTGGAAATTCCTTGTGGGATTCCGCAAGTTTACTGGGAATGACAGATTGGATGCGTTTCTTGTGCAAAATTTTGACAGCTACAAAATTGCTTAGAAATGAGCGGCGACTTGGATGACTGGGTCGTTAATGGCCTCAATTAGATACTCGTCATTCGTATGAGGTAGAGACACTGAGGGGTCCAAGAAGGGGGCGATGGATTTAGGGACGCATCGATATAAAGGCTTTGGTCTATCACCGAAAATGATTCCAATGGTAGCCAGGGATGTGGAGTTCTCATGCACGCGGTGCGTGGTACCGTGATATTGGACATAGAATCTCAATTTATGCTCATCCCATGTTCCGTAGACCATGACGATGAATTCTATGTACAGGACGCAGGTAAAAAACATTGGGTGAATGCCCATTACTTCTAGGAGAGGTTGGGCGGTCTGGATCCATGGGGCAATCTGAGAGTCTGTGGGTAGGTGGTAAATGTGGGTGGACTGAGGGATTTCGTGCCGAGCGATTTGAGTGGAGTCAGTTTCGTCAAAGGGACTGGATGGTTGGTTATCTGGGCTGGTGGAAGATGCCATGTTGACGGTAAGGTTGGACCTAAAGCTTGGAGAGGTAGGGTTATAGCTTGGAGAGATAGGGTTAAGCTTGGAGATGTGGGGTTATAAGCTAGAGAGGTAGGGTTGTAACTTGGAGATGTTGGGTTGTAGGCTGGAGAGTTAGGGCTATAGCTTGTTGCCGATGTAGGGCTAGGTAAGGTCAGGGTAAGGTTTGGGTAATGTAAAGATGAAAAGGCTGAAAAAAAAAGAAAAACAGTGAATTTTTATGAAATGAAGGTGGAACAGGTAGAAACGAGGTTGAAACAAGTGATAAAAAGTGTTGAGGGCGGTGTGTATGAAGTTTGATCGCATTCGAAGATATTCGCAAATTTGAGTGAAAATTCGGCAAGAGCTTCGTTGTGTAAAGTGACAAATGACTCGAATTCTCTACTTATATAGAGAAAAATTAGAGTGTGTATGAAGTGCACTTTCCACTGCTTAGTTCCATACCAAATTTTGCAGGGACCTTCTTCACAGTATTCTAAGATCCCAGATAAGTAGGTGAGAGTTCAGTAGTTGATTTGACTACCCTGCGAGAGTTCTGAAAGTTCATGGCATAGTTGTAGAGATTTGGACTCATCAAGGCACTGTGTGGTGGCAACCCTCGTGATGGCACCAAAAGCTCTACAGGAATTACGGCATCTTGACCATAAACTAGTTGAAATGGTGTTTTATCAGTGCTTTCCTTATATGTTGCCTTGAATGCCCACAAAGCAGCATGTAATTTGTGTTCCCAATTAGGTCTGCTAGCTTCAACTATTTCCGTGATAACGATACACAAGATCTTGTTAGATGATTCTGTCTACCCATTACCTTGAGAATAATATGGCATGCTGAATCGATGTTCGTGAAGAATTCTTCCAATAGGACCTTGATGGTCTCGTTGACGAAATGTTTTACAAATAGAGGTGAGAAAGTCCTCCAAATCCGAGGTAGAGCCTCCAAATGTCCTCCAAGCAACCTGCAAGCTTTAAGATGCTCCCCAACTCCAAGCTAGGATGCCTCCACCAACAAGTAAGGATTTGCAAGCCTCCAAGGATCTCTCCTCCACCTGTGTCCCTACTCTTTAAACACAAAGATAGATAACAAGCTGGCCTCAAGTATTCACCACCCAAACATAGCTAGATCCAAGCTCCAAGCAAGACCTATCTAGCACACCCTTGCTAACCATAAACAAATCACAAGCATACCACAACACTCCTTAGCATACACAAGATCCAAACCCTACTTATGTCCCATACCATAAGCAAGATCCAAACCTCAAGCATACTACCACAAGAAAGCACTCTACACACTAATAGCAACACTAGAGCATAAGTAAAGCAAACAAGAGAGATCTCCCCCTCCCAATGGGCACCCTAGTACCCTCATATAGATGGCCCATGGACCCCTCCAATGCAATATGGAGTTCCATGCTCATCCAATGAGAGAGAGAGAAGCCTAGGGGAGTTAAAAAATCTCCAAGAGCCTCCATAGGCTTATGGAATGTCAAGAGACTCCTTCCATAATCTATGACTCTTTAAATGCTTTTTTTGTGAGAGTTGGGAGCTCAATGGACACTTTAGAAGGGTGCCCTCCTAGTAGGTCCCATTGCCCAAGTTGTGCAAGTATACTTTGGTCCTAGACCAATAAAGTGATATGGTTCAAGGTTGAGGCCCAAGGTTTAGAAAAATAGTCATCAAATGACTTTCTAACACCTCTCTCGATTACATGCCTCCATCCAAGGCATAGACACCTACCTGTCCTTCACCAAGGACACTAGTGCCTTAATCTAAGGCACCCACCCTTAACACTAAGGGTACCCCTTATCCAAGGGTCACGTGACTCCATACCTCCAACTAAGGTATAGTCACTTGCCTACCCTTATCCAAGTGCACATACCCTTAATTCTAAGGGTACCTTGCCATTTAGCCCCCAACACTAAATGGACTATTAGGGGTCTGAAGTACTGCTAGTTACATAGGTATGTAACATTCCTTCCCCCTAAACTTAAATTTTTTCTTGTAGAGAAAAATTTGGAAAATTCTTCTGGAGATCAGTCTCCTTTTCCCAGGTATCCTCCTCTTCTGATTTTTTCCTCCACCTGACTAAAAATTCTCAAAGCACTCTACTTCGTAGAGTTCTTTGCCGGCTATTAACAATCACCTCAGGTTCAGGTGGTCCACTCATGGACTCATCACGAAGAAGTTCCACTAGATCTTCCACAGGGACCAGAGTCTTCCCAACTCCCAACGAGGGTTTCAACTTACTAACGTGGAAAACAGGATAAATTCCAACGTTAGCTGGAAGGTCTAGTTTGTATGCGACCTTGTTTATCACTTGGATAACCTTAAAAGGACCGCAATACCTAGGCACCAACTTTGCACACTTAATAGTTTTCAAGCCCCTAGAGTGACTAGGGACTCTCAAAAAACACCCAGTCATTGACCATGAATACCTTGTGCTTCCGAGATAGATCAGCATAGTGCCTTGCCCTGTCCTGGGCACTTCTTATGCTATCTTTAGCCAGCTGTAACATTTCTTGCCTATCCGCAAGGAAATCAGCTGCGGCTTGCACCCGTAGGTTTTTCATGCCAACACTAATTGGTGATCGAGGTTGAAAACCATATATAAGCATTAAAGGGCTGAATCCGGTCGCTGAATGTTTTGCACTATTATATGCAAATTCCACCAGTGGAAGGTACTATTCCCAATCAGACTATCGATGGCCCACATCTGCTCGAAGCATATCCTCCATCATCTGATTGGTCCTTTCCATTTGACCGTCTGATTCCGGATGATCTATAGAACTCAAACTTAAAGTTGTTTCCAACTTTTCAAATACTACTTGCCAAAAATTCCCAGTAAATTTTGGGTCACGATCACTAACAATATCACAAGGTAGCCCGTACAGTCGAAAAAGCTTCTCAACAAACAGTTGAGCTAGTTCTGAAGCTTTAACAGTAGTTTTCGTTGGGATAAATTGAGCAAACTTCGTAAGTCTGTCAACAATGACCCAAACCGAATCGTGGCCTTCCCTGTACGTGGAAGCTCGACCACAAAATCCATAGATATACTTTCTCACTTTCCGGTAGGAATATCTAAAGGATGTAATAGGCCACTAGCTTTTAGCCTCTCTGCTTTATTTAATTGGCACTTAGTACATTTAAGTACATAGGCCTCTACCTGACTTTTTATCTTAGGCCACCAAAATTGCCTTCGAACTAAGTCAAGTGTTCTTTGTATACCCGGATGTCCTGCGCATGGACTATCATGACACTCATGCAGGATTTGGGCCCTTAAAGTGTCATTCTCCGATACACGCACCTTTCTTTTACGAATAAAATCATGTTTTGAATTAGGAAATCTGTTTCAGTCTTTCCCTGATTCGAGGAATCTTGCAAATCTGAATCGATCCCCGAAAGTACTTGTTGCCAATACTTTCCAAAAAAAAGATCGGACTCATATAGTCCTTGAAGAGACTGAAATAACTCTGGTTTTATAACAATAAAGGACAACTGATTAATAACCGGTAACCGACTCAAAGCATCCGCTAGAGTATTTTGACTTCCTTTACAATAACATATAGAAAAGTCAAAGATTTGCATCAGCTCAGCCCATCTAGCTTGCCTCCCCTTTAAATCCATAGCATCACAAAAATATCGAAGAGTCTGATGATCCGTCAAAACTTCAAATCTGGCTCCATACAAATAATTTTGCCAAATTTTCAAGGTATGAACAATTGCAAATAGTTCCTTCGACTGAGCAAGATTGAGTTTCTTTCTTTCATAAGCCACAAGATGTCCATCCTGCATCAAAACAGCTCCAATAGCATAATCACTGGCATCGATCCTAATCACAAAAGTCTTATTAGGATCGCCAATGATTAGTATTGGTGCCAAAGTGACACTTTTCTTAAGCAACTCAAAACAATTATTCATATTAGCACTCCGACTTAGCTTCTTATAGCCTTTCAAGACTTGGGTAAGGGGAAATGCCAATCGAGCAAATTGGGGAATATGCCGATGGAAAAAACCCACAAATGAAGAAAGACTTGATTTCTCGAACTGTGGTGAGAATAGGCCAATCAATAACCCTCTGGATACGATCAGTCTCAATCTCCACCCCCTGTTCAAAAATCTTATGTCCCAAGTAGGACAATTCCTTAGCAAAAAAGTCACACTTAGACTCCTTGGCAAAGAGCTTTTCCCTTCTTAGAATGTCCAAGACAATCCTAAGATGCTCCTTATGTTCCGCCAAAGTCTTACCGAACATTAGGATATCATCTAAGAATACCAATATGAATCTTCCCAAATATGGCCTGAACAAATCATTCATCATTTGTTGGAAAGTTGCCGGTGCATTGGTCAAACCAAAAGGCAACACCAAAATTTTGTAGTGACCAAACTGAGTTCGAAACCCGATTTTTGGTATATCTTCTGCCTTAATGCGTATCTGATGGTAGCCCGATCTTAGATCTATCTTGGTAAAGTACCCAGCACCACCAAGATAGTCTATTAGACCATCCATCTGCGACAATGGATATCTATTCTTAACGGTTACCTTGTTCAATATCTTATAGTCGACGCAAAACCTTATAGTCTCATCCTTCTTGGCCACCAGAACCACTGGTGATGCCCAAGGAGACTTACTAGCTTGTACCCACCCCTTTTTCATCATGTAATTGCCTATTTACCTCAGCCTCTTCCGATGCACTCATCCTATAAGGACGCTGTGCGATTGGAATTGCTCCAGGTATTAGGTCAATTTTATGATCAACTGTCCTTTCTGGTGGTAAACCTACAAGAAGGTCTAAAAAAACATCATTGAATTCCTGCCTAAGTTCATTATAGACTTCAAATTCTGTAGTGTTCTCATTGGGTATATTCATGGCATTTATGTTAAGTTCTTCATCATTGCAGCAAATGATATCATTATGAAGACATAAATAAACTTTAAAATCAGAATTCTTCATAATAGAATTAAGTTCGTGTTTAGAATAAGAGTTAACATTTTTAGTGTCAACACTTAAACTAGCCTTGATCTTAATTAAAGAATTCTCATGCATAAAAGATAAAGATTTCTCAACAAAATCAATTCCCAATGATTTGTTCTTATCAAAATGCCATTGTTGCCCAAGAACAATATCTACATTAGCTAATTGAACATCATGGAATTCTAGTTTTTCATAATAATCCTGAATGTGCAATTCTACATCATGAACAATAAAATCCATCAAATCGAAATTACTTCCCGATGTCATTGTCACAGGTATTTTTTTCTCACTTTTTTTGGTAGGAAGGTTTAGCGTCTGCACCAAATTTACATTGATAAAGTTATGAGTAGATCCCGTGTCAAAAAGAACATTAACAACTTGATCATTAACTTTACCTTTAATGCAAATAAGGTCATAAGGACCAAAAACTAAAGAACTAAGAAAACAAACATCCATCTCATTACTTCGAGATAGATTACCTGAGGTTGAAGCTTGTTTTTTGACGCAATCACGTGCAAGGTGACCCTCGCCATTGCACTTGAAGCACGGGTTCTTCTTACGAGCTTCAGCTTTATCATTGCCACCATGATGATTTTTAAAGTTTTTCTTGGTTTCTTAGGATTGTTGGAATTGGGATGTGTTTCATTAACAACTTCCCTATCCTTCCTCTTAAATTGAAAACTTTTTTTCTACTCATTAGGCTGTTGACCCCTAGGTGGCTTAGGTGTGTCATCAAAGTATTTTGCAGCCCTAATAGCATCTTCTAGGGGTTTTGGATGGTTCCTACGAACATCCACTTGATAATCTTTTGGTAACCCATCAATAAACATTAACATTTGTACCTTAGGTGGAATATCACTATAAAGTGGATTCAGGTACTCATGAAAATCTTGAATAAACTATTCCAAACCTTTATTCATGGTTAGATGACTCAACTTTTGGAAGTGTTCATAGTCATCTAAAAGTGATAGAAAATAATCCCTAAAAAGCTTGCAAAAATCATCTCATGTACAAGGTTGATTGCCTTTGCAACTAACTCATCTCACCAAACTAAGGCTCTTCCTTCAAGGAACATGGTGACAGTGGATAACTTCTCAGATTTAGGGAATTGGTTCATGGCAAAGTATTTGTTCCAAACATTCAACCAAGAACTTATCACTTGTAAGTTCCTATCTTTTTTCTCCCCCCTTAAACACTTTTACAAGAGGTGGAATTACATGCTTCTTTTGATTGGCTAACCTAAACTCCAAGTCTTGGTTTCTTTGATTAGTTTCAAGAAGTTGCTTATTAGTGTCTTGAATTTGTTGGTATAAAAGTTGAAGAGCTTGTGTCACATTGGATGAGTTTGATAGATCAAATGTTGGGTTTTCATTGGTTTGATCCATTGGGGTTGCTTGTGTGTTTTCCTATTATGCAAATACAACAACAAGTGCTCAAATTAGAATGATATAAATGTTTCAATTGTTACATCCAATGCAAATAAAAAGCATTTACTTCTATTCATTCAATCTTATTGTTTGTAAGCTCAATCCAAGCCTACTATTTGCAAGCTTAATCCAAGCTTAAGAGGAAAACAACAACAAGCTACATTTGCCTTAATCAAGAGCAAAAATAAAAACCAAATCTTTATGTAAACTTCAATTAACTAATCCAAGCTAATGTTTACATAAAGTTCCCATTCCCATTCCAATTCCATTTGTCATTTCAAAAGCAACCAAAGTTTTCACATTTCTCACTATTCTAGATTTCCAAAACCAAGAAACTAGTGTCTAGAAATGGATAACTAATGAAGCTTTATGAAAACTTCAATTTTCAGATCTGATTTTCAAACTTTAAAGGTTTAGGTCTAAAAATCAAAACTTTAAAATGACAAAAAACAGAATTTCAAAACTTGTTTATGCACAAAGTTACACTACTATTCCCTTCCTACATTGCCATCTTCATGAAACTAGGAGATAGGAAGGTGTTACTAATGAAGTTTGAATGAAAACTTCACTTTTAAGATCTGATTTTCAGATTTACAGGTCTGAAAAACAGAACTTTAAAATGGAAATCAGAACTTCAAACACTTCATTTATGCAAAAAAAACACTAGTTTTGATCAAAACACATAGCTAGAATCAATCTTTTTGCCAAAAAAAGTTTGTGTATGTAGAGGAAACCCATCCCACAAATCTTTTTTTAGAACTTTAAAAAACCAAAGCCCACTTTAAAACTTCTGTAACATGATAAAAAATCAACCCCTAAACAATTCTATAAGCATCACTACTCTCTTCCAAAGAGAACTAGATTGATTGGGTACTTCAACTACAAGCTTTCTACAACTAGAAAAGCCTATAATCTTCCCCAAAAAAAATTTAGTTGGTGATCTTAATAGAACTTGAAGAAGGTTAGAAAGGTTACCATCCTTTGTCTAGCTCTGATACCACCTCAAGCATACTACCACAAGAAAACACTCTACACACTAGTAGCAACACTAGAGCACAAGCAAAGCAAACAAGAGAGATCTCCCCCTCCCAATGGGCGCCCTACTACCTTCATATAGATGGCCCATGGACCCCTCCAATGCACTATGGAGTTCCATGCTCATCCAATGAGAGAGAGAGAGAAGCCTAGGGGAGTTAAAGAATCTCCAAGAGCCTCCATAGGCTTATGGAATGTCAAGAGACTCCTTCCATAACCTATGACTCTTTAAATGCCTTTCTTGTGGGAGTTGGGAACTCAATGGACACTTTAGAAGGGCGCCCTCTTAGTAGGTCCCATTGCCCAAGTTGTGCAAGTATACTTTGGTCATAGACCAATAAAGTGATATGGTTCAAGGTTGAGGCCCAAGGTTTAGAAAAATAGTCATCCAATGACTTTCTAACACTCTCTAGGCTCCATACCTCTGTGAGGTCGAAGATC